>OY728151.1:842663491-845163491 GCA_963277665.1 Viscum album
TCCTCTTCCTAAAAGGTATGTTCCACGTCTAAAGACTGGCCTGCACCGCGTCCCTACGCCCCTGGCTGACAGCTCTGGGCTGATCCACTCTGCTGTCGCTGATGACCTACTGATTGACCACCACGACCGTGACCTCCACATCGGCCTGAATGATTGGAAGAACTCTAGTTCCCTAACTGGTGGGAAACTGCTGAAGCATCTCCAGAACACAACATCATAGAGGAACCCATACAACAAGCTGAAGGTGAGATGTTGTGACAGAAACGTTGAACATGGCCCATCTTGTTGCAAGACTGGCACTCCATCGGATCCCTCTAGCACCGAGTCCTATTATGCCCACTCCTACCACACTGGTAGAAAACAACCTGGCTGCTAGAAAACGCATCCCACGAACCACGATCTCTTCGAGAAGACTCTATGTGATGATTCCTACTGTCCGTAGGAGGAACACCAGGAGTGGATGACAAACCGCAATGGATCACCGCTCTAGAATCCCTCAGATCGCGCTCAGTGGTCAGCGCCTGGTTGGCTATGGAGGATATCGAAGTCAACTAGAAGATATTCACCTGGGAATGGATCTCTTACCTGAGATTGTCCTAGAACATCCTAGAAAGGAACAACTCATCACATGCTGTCATCGGAGTGAACCGTTGCAGCTCAGTGAAATGAGACGAGTACTCCATAACAGAGAGAGTACCCTACTGCAGACTCATAAACTCTCAGGCTCGATCTTCCCTTAGGGGTTCTGTATAGAAGTAGACATAGAAGGTGCATCGAAAATCATCCCAAGACATATCCAACTGATGACCTGATAGTGAGAACACCTCCCACTAACTCTTGGTGGTGTACAATAGCATATAAGTAGCCAGCTTTACCATTTTCTCCAAAGGGATCTCTAGGTGTTCAAAAATGGTTAGTGTGGCCTCTATCCATGACTCTACAGCCTGAGTTCATCCATCCCCTGAAAATGTAGGAGGATGATACTGGTGGAAAACTTGCGTCAACTCAGCCATTGACAGGGCAGGAGGCAATACTCCCTATAAAGTCTGCATCATCCTCAGGATGTCCTCCATGAACTGCACCTCAATGCCTGCAATGGGTATGACAACCGGTTCCAGGACTGGCTCGACTGGAGGATCAGCAGGAACTCCCTAATCAGTCATATCTGGCGTCTAATCACTACCTGACGACAGAGGTAAAACCGGAGGACATCTCGGAGGCATACCTATGAATGATCAAAATTATACCTTAGATCATAAAACAAGGTCAGAGAACAGAAGATTAAAAAATAGGAAAACGGGAAGAAAAACTCACAAGTTTAAAGAACATGACTACACGACGTGTATAAAAAGTACAAAACATGTCTTCTTAAGCCACTGACATGGGCCTGTACCCCTGCCCTACCGGTCGTCTAACAACTCAAACTACATTGAGTGTTGACCCAACACACGACGTGTATTTGAAAACTATTCCCCTGCCCGAGTCTCCATACATGGAAAACTCACACAGTTCAAACTAACCTCAGACTAGAGGGTGTGTACCCTCAGGACACGGCGTGTACTAGTCACTGACTCGGCGGCCCATGTTGTTAGTTACACAGTTGTCTACATGGCTGGCCCTTACACGGCTTGTTCCAAACTAACACTACATGTATAAGAGAAGGTCACACCATCCCCTATCATTTGTGACACGGCTGAGTACCCGGGCAAGACTATAGGACATGTTCCAAAAGCAACACGACGTGTCTTAGAGAAGGTCACACCGGCCAATGTTGTTCATGACACGACCGATTACCTGGATAGGACTACACGACATGTTCCTTTACAACACGACGTGTTCTACTTGAGAATCACTGAACCATGTTGTTAGTGACACGTCCGGGTACGAGGCACTCCACTACACGTCATGTGCATTCCATACACGGTGTGCTCCTAACGTTATTTTCACAACACATTGTTCCTGCACACACAGTCAGTAAAAAAGAATAAAAACTACATGGCGTGTAACCAGAAAGTACATGCCATGTATTCTGGGTTTTTCTGGGTAGTAGCTCAAAAATTAAACAAAAGCCCAAAAACATGGAAAACAAGGCCAATAAGTGCAAAATTTTGATCCTTCAGGGCCCATACTCCCCGCGAATCAAAGATTGGCATCCCATGTAGTCATGTACATGGGAAAACGAGATCATAATATACAAATTCCTGATTCAAGAGGGCCCATAACACCTTAAGAATCAAAATTTTACATTAATTTAAAAAAATTACAACACAAACAATTCTCTAATAAGGAGCAGAGATTATATCAAGAATCTATCACAACAACATGCTTAATCTACACAATGTCTATCACAACAGCATGCAATTGCTAATGCATCCTGAATGGAACAGAAATAATGCATGGAATGTTATTTCTACAAGTGCCTATATGAGGCATGAGATGGCATACCCTCATCTCATCGGTTTGCGACAGAAATATAACTGTAATATCAAAACAATAATAGTAAAAATCATGTGAATCACACTAGGTGAAATAATATCAACTGTAAAATCTCAAAACCAGAAACTGCAATAAACGATGTAGTATGGCTCTTCCCTGTACACTGGTTAGCTACTCTCGGGCACAACTTATTACCAAGTACCGAATCCGTCCTATCCCTGGCTAAAGTCTCAAAATAGTAAAGCAGGATAATAGAATTCCTATGATACCACATTGTAACGTTCCGGTTCCGGACGCCACCCAGAGGCGCCCCGTAACTGGTTGATCACATGGCCTCAAGCACATTTCCCCAAACGCCAGAGGCTGTCGACTACTAGAGAGGGCCTTGGGTGTGATAGCGGGGAAACTATGCCCTCATTGGCATGGTACAAAATAGATGAAAAATAAACATGCAATATCAAAAGTAGTAATAACCAATAATATAAATAGCGGAATACAAAATCAACAAACTGGAGAAGATATGTATATGTGAAATGATGCATGATACATAACTATGAATGCTTCCAAACAAGTCACAATTACGGAGAACGCTATAGTACAGAACAAGTACAAAACAAAAATAAACAGCTCCTCGGTATCGCAAGCCAATTCTTGGTCCCATTCTCTCATGCTCCAAGAAATCAAGTTCCAGATGTCGAAGGGCGCATGCCCTTGTCTATACCTACAACAATAGAGTCTTTTCTGGCCCAACAGCAAGGACGAAACATGGTGTGAGATAGAATCCCATTAGGCATTCACCCGAAGATATGTTCCTAACAGTCAGTGAGTATATGGAAAGCAAAAGTAAAATGGGCAGTAAAAAGCAATATAAAGAAATATACATTAATAGTAAGCAGTAAAACAAGATGATACATGGCAGAAAAACCATCCACAACCAATCAATAGCAATGAAACAAACAGATAACATGCCTGAAACCCTCTAGGATGTACTCACATTCATTCCCTCTGGTCCTATCCAAGAAGTACCACAACCCTCTGGGTAGTGCGCTCAACCTAACCCCTCTACCTTGGTCTTACGCATTTATGAGACTCTCTGGGGAAATTTAATCGGTCAATTCCCCTTATAGTCTAGGGTAGTCAGGGAATCTCTTGTAGAATATCATGCGGTCTAACCCTCTTAGCCCCAAGGTCTAGAGACTCTCTGAGGAAGCTTTCTCGGTCTATTCCTCCTATAGACTCAGGTATACCAGAGACTCTCTGAGGGAGCTCACCCGGTCAATTCCTCAACTAGTATGTGAAGGATATTAAATAGATTCTAACAAGGTAAGACTCTATGGGGAAGATCACTCAGTCTACCCTCCTGTATTCTATAATATCCAAGACTCTTTGGGAGCTGACTCGGTCCATCCCATGTAGTCTATAATGTCTAAGACTCTCTCGGATGCTCACTCGGTCTATCCCTTATAGTCTACAGCACTAGGTTCCCTCATCCCCGTGCTAATCAGTGCATAATAATTCTATAAGGCCAATGTACACCTATAAAGCTACTTGGTTAACCAATATACACCTAGAGAGCTACGTGGCTAAACAGTCTACAGGGCATCAAGAATGTCATTATTTTCACTTCAACCTATAACCGCAAGGCAAGAAACATGTGTAACAGCCAAAGGCAACCAAGACCCAAAGGTCGTAATAGAATGAATCAAGGAAAATGCATCCAAGCACAACACTTTATCCTCTAACATGGTCAAATTACATCTAAACAAGGATACATGATAGGAAGGAAAAGAATAAGGAAAAAATGGTAATCACGCAACACCCCGTTCACGGGTATCGGTGGGAATTCTCAAAAAAAGACTTAGCGACATTGAACGCTAAGGCACAAAACACCTACCTTGATCCCAAGAGATCGATAAACTTGAACCATGATGGCTAATTCCACCAATAACATCGTCAATCAGAGAAAACACACAAAACGTTCAACCTTAGATAACTTGAGAAGGATGAATAATTGGAAAACAAGGCTCAAGCAGAAGCAAGAACTCACCATTGTACTTCCAATGCAATCTACTGTGCTCAAATAGGTTAACGGACGGAGAGGAAGGGGCTTGGGAAATATCCGGCCGTACGGGTCACTCTCAGATGACGAACCTGGAGAAGGGGTGTGTTCTGTCTGTAAGGCGCGGCCCCGGTGTGTTTTGTGAAAAAAAGAAATATACACGGCGTGTACAAGGTTTTTCTGTAATCATCCAACATCAGCCTCCACGTCACCCCTACATAGTGTGTGTGTGGCCCAGGCACAACCAGCACATGGCTTCGAGCCGAAGAAATGTACACGACATGTACTAAAAAAGTTGGAAATTTTCCAGAAACTCTATATTTTTAAAAAACTCCAGAAAAGGAAATGCGTACCAGAAAACGATGATCTGGGTTCATACAAAGGCCCTATCATTAGAAGGATGAACATAAGAGTGTACATCATATATATAACCATTCAAAGGTTTCAACCAGGCCTACAAATCATATGAATTTAAAATGAATTTCAAAAAAACAAAAGGTACCCAACCTATCAAAATATTTATAAATTGAAAAACCTTTGCAAAACAAAGGTTAAAACATTCATCATGTTTGGATAATTACAAATGGCCATTTTTATATATGGGTTTACATGTAATGTTCTCAAATTTCCAAACATATATTGTTTTTTATAAAACATTTTTAATCCCATATTTTGAGTTATTTGGAAGCAAATAAGTAATTTCGAAAATAGTTAGAGTTTTTAGGTAAACTATTTAGGAGATGGAGTTGACGATATCATGCAAAATTGAGGAATATTTTTTTTGAAAATATTTGTTGAAAATAAAATTTTCATTTTATTACCATGTTTATGGGTGTTCCTATCCATATATTAATCCCATTAAAATATGGATATTCCAACATAAATCAGCATATATTTGGAAATCTATTAAAATTCTTATAGTTCCTATTAAATAATTTAAATTAGAAATTCAACGAATCACAATGACCTACATAGTATCACTAAACCATAAATATAAACATCAACGACACAAAAATTTCATTTCACAAAGAAAACAAGTAACCAAACCCCAACCAAGGATAAAAAAATTCAAATTAATTTATTCTTTTTTAATTTTTTTTGGGGATTTTATTAACTAGATTGTATACATATAAATATAATAATCACTAAGAATTTCCTTTGAAATAACATTTTAATATAATATCCAACATGGAAACAACATAATAAAATAAACTATAACATCATTGCATAAATAGAAAACTAAGAAATTATTTTAGAAGTTTCAAGCATTAAATGAAATGTTAGAGAAAAGAATGGATGGAAACACCTTATTAAATGATGAATGGATAAAATAAAACTCAATGAGAAGATATAATATTCAACAATAAGCACAAAATAGACCATAACATCAAATGATACATGAACTAATATCATACCTCTAATAGAAGGGTTTATTTAATAGAGAGCCAAGCTAAGAAGATCCAAGAATAAAAGAGTGGGAGAATAATTGCGGTTAAAAAAGACCAAAATCTATGAGTAACTCACCTTTAACCAATGAATAAGACTCATACATGGTGTGGGTGCATGGAGAAGGGAGATTTCGAATCTCCACATTGTGGAAAGGACTAATGGGGTATAATAATCATGAAATATGGTTAAAAACAAAGAAAGTAAAAGTTTAAATTTTATGTTTATATGATAATGTGAAAGACACTTTGTTTGGAATCATTATGATCCAAATAGTGTTCCTAATATGCACACTCTACATGAAATACAGGAAACCTGCATGAGATGGTTGCACAGTTATGTAACCTATACAGAAATCATGAAAAATGGTTTTATCAAAATCAGATACCCTATTAAATTCTTTCCTCCTGGTTTCATCTAAGCTTATGTATACCACATTCCCGGTCTTAGACACCCCCAATACGCTGCACAGTTACCCATTTTCCTTTCATGGTTTGGAACAAACTATTGTTGTGTATTAAAATAAATCCATTCAAGAGAAAATTGATAAAAAAAACCCCCTCTATCTCCAGAAAACACATGGTTTCTCCCCAAACCATGCACACAAAACTTCTACAATCCAAAAACAATACCAAACCCCCCAAAAACTCAAAAATACTTGCTGGGAACATTACCTAATCATCAGAAAATGTAAAAATTACCAAAAAAAAATAATGTAACCTAAATAAAAAAAATCATGGTTTGTGGTGTGAAAATTATCACCACTGTGACAGCATTTTTCCCCAAGAATGTCACCAATACAAAGGAGGAAAAAATTTGGGAAAAAATAATTAATTAGGCCAAAACATACCATTACCATCTGGGTGACCTTTCAACTTCACAAGTCAGACTTTCCACCACTATAGAAACCCCTAAAATGTAGAACAATGAAGAAAATAGAAGGGCCTCCCTATCATTTAAGAATTTTCTAACAATACAGAATCATCACATAAACTCTCAACATAAGGGGAACCCAATGAATGAAGCTCAAAGAAACACAAAACCCATTATTCATCAGTTTGATAGAAACATAGATATCTAAAAGAAAACCTCCCAAAACTAGGATCATCCCATATTATGGATTTCCATTTATATATTCACAACCATAAATCAGAACCACAAACTAAAATGGTTTTATAAAACAGTCTTACCAAAAAAATCCATTCAAAAATTGTTTTTCAAAAATAAAAAGCTACCCATGGGAAAAAATATACCATCCCCACTATAGAAATGAATGAAAAATATGACCCAACAACCCCCACACCCATAAATGACCAACTATATGATGAGAATCACTATAGATCCCATGGCTAGAGCCCATGTTTCACGATGCACCTTTTTCTCCACAGTCTCGAGCTGGTAGCCTTCAACTGATAATTAACTATATAGAAACTCTAATTCCAGAACATATCCATGTGTCAAAAATAGTTATCCAATGATAATCCTTCCGAGGGTAATGATAGTGTAGCATCAAGATCCCAAGTTGACCAATCTATAAGCACATGATATAGGGTTCTGATAAACGAGTGTTAGGAACTAATAAAGGGGACTCCATAGAAATGGGTTCCTATGGAACTAACTTACCTCTATATGGGTAACCTTCATGAGAGTTTAGAGAATCTTAATTACCATCTTCCATAGTATAGGCCCTGAGAAAAACTCACCTATAAAATCATCATATACTACCTTCTTAAACACAAATTCCCCAAATGACAGATGTGGATATTTTATCTCCGAATAAATACCCTAAATTAAGAGATGATATTTTAGAAGTTACATTAATTCAATCTATATTAAAAAATGAACATTCTATTTAAAATGGTCCAATTCGGCATTCATCGTCTATTGACCTTACTGAGAATTTAATATCTTGACAACCTTCATCTCCTTTATCTCCTCAATTATGAACCTTTAGATAAATTTTATTTAACAAATTTCACAATATATGCCAACATGTAATGAATAGGGTATGAAAACATATCATCCAGCCAAAACCAATCCATCGAATGATCCTAGGGTACCTTTCACCATCTTGGATATAGAAAACCCCAAAGACATGAGAACACCTTCATATTCCTCAATCAATTCCACTTCCTCAGGACCTCTATTATCGTGAAAAACTAGAAATGATTGAGAGTATATTGACTATTACACCCCTCTTGGTACCTAGGTAAACCCAAAAACAATAAGAGACCCCTCTGAGACCTTCTAAACCTTTTTGGGGAGAATAGTCTAAATAATATAACAAACAAACAATCAAATCAAAATGAATAAGAAATTCAACGAAAAATAAGACTCCAAAAAAATATGTTATCTATACATCATAATGAAAAACAAAAATATTCATTTGAAAATCAATATTTCCACTCTAAAGGCAATTTTTTTAACTCTAAGTCCACCCTTCCAAAATACAAAAAATAAATTTCTAAAAAAATTCAATCACCTTATAACTCTTTTTAAATAAATTAATTTCTTGAAATAATTTTCATTTTGTGATGCTTTTTCCAAAAACCATTATTTGTTCAATATCCACTCACACCTACTAAAACTAATCTAGAACATAATTCACGATAATGCCCCTGAAATTGGGAACTATTGTTCTTGCATAACCCAGCCACATAGTTTATTAGGCCATGTGCTAAGTATAGTCGAACCACTATAACAATCTTCAACCAAACATTGCGGCTCTACCTGGATCGCTACTCCATGACTGGACATCTTGTAGCACATGTTCCCTTCAATTTTCCTTCTCATAATCATAATCCCAACAAAACAAGTTATACAATAACATCATGAACCCTATATAAAAATCAAAAACTCAATCTGAAAACCAATGGAATCATGAAAAATATAATAATTAAGAGTTAATGATTCTCTTTTCACTCATAGTCATCATGATAAAAAATTATTACCTTTATTCCACTTAACAACATAAAAAGGGATCTTTAATAACATTTTGTCATGAAACAACTAGGATCTACCCTAAACCGATCACTTAAGATGATCTACGAGAATGACATAATAGAATTATCAATCCTCATAGTCTAGAAAATAGTTTTGGGAATCAATGATAATTCAATTAGGAATAATTTATTCCATAAAACATCCATCATAAAGGAATCATCATCGAGTTGAAAACATGAAAAAGAGAATTAATAAATTTATTAATGAAATAAACACTATATTTGATAGAAATTCAAATCTATTGGAACAAAAATTGGAATAAATAATCTAAAACCAAATGGAATCAAAACAATCACCATGTAACCACATGGTCACCACGTTATATAATATCATTCCTCTTCATAGTATACTCTAAACAATAGATGAACGTACCAAATTTCTAGTGTTTAACGATTCCATGTGCCATATATATAGTGGGGTAATTAAACAAACCAATATATAAACACAAAAGAATCCATGCATGTCCTTTTTTAAACATTCCATAAAAACTGGATTGAAATACATTTTATGAAAATGCGGTTTTTGTAATTTAACGATACAAACTCATCATTTATTTTACTAAAACATGTATGAAAACCATATGATATATAGAAAAAACATCCTCAAATAATGAATAAAATAAAATAAAACATAACAAAAATAAAGTAGTTAGGGGAATATCCTAAACATCACTATATAAAATACCTTGACATAATCATTGGGTTCCAACCATACCACATATGGAGAAACACTAGAGTTAATAACAAACATGGATAATCTAATCTAGCCACATTGTTGGAAAATTTCACCTGAATTATCCTAATTTCAAGGTGTTCTAATCCATTTAATAGGGAGAATGAGTATTTCATAAAATATTTATAATTAAACATAATTCTCATAATCCACCATGTGTCCGTTTACCATTTCTCTACACCGACAATGTTTGTTCCCTCTTATCGAAAGGATGACTATTATGGAGTACATCAAACATATAACCATATAAAATTAACAGCCATGAATAAACATAATAAAAATGAATACCACTTTCCTAGACATAATACCATTCAAACCTAGCCTAAAAATTTTAAAATCCAAAACCATTTCCAAAACCAAGGTTGAATAATTATTATGTTTCAAATAAGTGAAAGGGTACATTCATGTCATGCAATTATGAGTAATGTTTTCAATTTACCAAATGTACCTTGTTTTAGATAGAAAGTTTTAAAAATAAATATAAGTTTATTTGGAAACTATTAATTCATTTTGACAAAAATAATTGTATTCATGAAAAACATTTTGTAGTTGGAGTGGATGAGAGAAAGAAAAATAGAGGAAGTGTGTTCTGAAAATTGGGGTTCAAAATTGTTGTTTTTATGGAATACAATGTATTTATGGGTTCATATACTAATTTTCAACCCATTAAAATATTGGTATTATCAAATCTAATAGAATATATATATATATATATTGAAACCATAAATATATCCAAGGATCAAATTAAAAAATCAATATTAGTGTTTTAACCATTAACAATGTCCTACATAATAGCACTAAACGATAAAGAGTAATTGCTTCCACACAAGAATGAAATCTCAATATAAAATTATTTAATGAAACCAAAGAAGGACAATAATGATACAATCAATTAAATTCCATTTAAAAAGGATAATTATCATTTTACTATACACCTTGTATACTTATACATATAGTCATTACTCTTAAGGTTCAATGTAAACAAATTTTAATTAAATTGACAACATGAAAGAATTATTATAAATTAATCTAGAAGATAATAATCAAGAATAACATGCATACAATTTATTTGAGAAATATAAGGCATCCAATTTCAGGTTTTGAAAATGAAATTAATTGAAACACCAACATCAAAAATGTCTGAATATAATAAATATGTCGAACAATTCAGAATAAGGCCCATGAAGTAAACTAAAAACACAATAATCAAATGAATAATGATAAAAAATAATTCCTCTACCCCTAGGTGTCTTACTGTATGGATAAAAGATAATAAGAACAAATAAATCACGAGTGGGGGATGAAGAGATGAGGAAAAGAGAAAATTTAATTAAAAATCACATTAAACCAAAGAAGAGTACTCAACCATGGAGGTGGAGACAACAATAGGTGTGATTTGGGGGCCCCGTGGTTCACCTAGGCTGGATGTGTGAGGAAAACCAATATATCGGTTTAAATCATTAGAGAGTAATTTTTTTAATTTCATGCATTTATGTACCCTAGAACATCAAATGGTTGGACCACATTGGTTTCCAAACTGTGCGCCAATTTTGTGCACCCTCCTTGAAGGAATGGAATTCAACATAATTTTTCCATAAGGATCGGGGAAACATTTTCCTACAACAAATGGTTTTTATAATAGAATGAATGATAATCTCACATACATTGTCAAGGGTTCCTCTAAACATGTTCAGGTCATGGTCTAGGTCTCAAACACCACCACCATGCATCACGATTTCCCATTTGCCTCACATGTTTTGGGTCATAAGATGAACATGTAATTTAAGAAAAACCATAATAGACGAAAATTATCTAAAAACCAAATCTTCCTCTATAATCCATATTGTATATTAGCAAAACATGAATACTAAATTTGAACAGACTATAATAGACTAAGACACTAAAACAAATAAAATATCATTAGGTTTTCAACCCAAGCCTCATCCAAAATTTTAAATTTCGTGAAATAATTGAAAACAAAATAATAATGGAAATCTAGATTCAATGTATAAAATATATTTATATTATCATGAATTACCATTTTATTATATTCAACCACTATTTTTCTAATAATATTTCATTTTTTTATTTGTTCGGTTGTTAATATCTATATTTTTACATGTGATATTTCTAATGAAAGTTTTGATTCTTTTGAATATTATATAGTTACATAATATTTAGAATAATATTTATGAAATAATTATATTCTTTATTAATCATTTTTAATTTAAATTCTAAAAATTAAAAAATGGTTTTGAGAAATGTATTACATTATGATCATGGAGATGGTAGGTTGTATATACAGATGAGAAATGTTTTCATTTTAAAATAATCATTAAGAAAATTAGGTAAGTAATTTTTATCTTTCGAAAATTACCATAAAATGATAAATATAATATTATTTATATAAATATAACCATATATAAAATCAATTTTGTGTGGTGATAAAAATAGTGTCGCATCACTTTGTGAAGACTGCAGTTCACATGTACACAAATGATGTTATCATTTTTTAGTGTAAGAATTACAATGATATATTATATTTTCATAATGATAAATATATAATTAAAATAATATTTATTTAATCTATATCACATATATTAATTAATTTAATCCTTATCACCTTTCTTATGTTTAAATACTAAAAAAATCAAAACGTATAGTGAGGCGGTAGTATGTTATACACTTGAGCGACCTTATCATATCCATTATGGAATGGAATGTAAAAAACATATATATGAAATAATTAATAAATAGGTTTAATTAATTTTTAAATACCATATATATACTTTATATCGATCCTTATACCCAACCATGAGAGGTTGTACTACAAAAATGAATGATATCAATTAATGAGGTGGTAGTCCGTAGAACACATGAATGAGGATTTTGTATCCCATTTGATGGATGTGGATATGGTTTTATTGAATTACAATGACATTGAAATATTTTATTATATTTAATATAATTATTTTATTATATAATCATAGTATAATAATAAATTATGAAGGTCAATGAAGAAACAAATAAAATTGCTCATTAAAAAATGTCACCATTTCTTTGGGTATCCTCTATAGTTTTGACAAATGGCTTACTAGGTTAGATTTATTTCCAAAGATTGAAATCAAGAATTATAATATTGAGTTTTGAAATTTAATTGTTAATTTATTTTAAAAAAAATGGTTTTGACCTTTTGACAAAAAGGGGATAACAGTTTCCTTTTATATGTGAGTTTAGTGGACCACATGTAATTTATGAGATGAAAAATGTGTAACAACCTTTTTAAAAAACCAAAATTGTCAAAAATGGAATCTTAACGAGACCTATACATGATAAGTATGATATATTTCTATAAAATATATTTTAATTATGTTTTAGGCAATTTTATCCAATATTTATTAGTATTAACACCTTCATAAATCTTTTTTTACATTAACCGCAGATAGTAATTAATACTATTTTTAATATTTTTTATGGTAAAAAAATAAATTCTCTTATAATATAACATAAATTATTATATTTATATATTTTGAGATAATTATTTAAATTCCATTCACATTTTTGTAAAAATGTTCCATAAAAATAATTTTGTAGTGATGATGAGAATGTTGGTTTTCCATGAATAAATGATCAAATATTTTCCATGATTTAATATCAAAATTCAATATGAAAATTATTCCAATGACAAAAATAAAAAAATTATATATATAATAAAATTAACATTTCATTAAATCCAATTTAATATATAATTTATATTTTAAAATATTTTAAATAAAAATGAAATCTTCAATTAAAATTTAGAATTTTCCACTATTAATTAAAAAATGAATCATTTTATGAAATGCCCATAAAATAACAGTAAGATAATTATAATATATTTATTTAAAAATAAATTTATTTAAATAAAATTAATTATTTAAAATTAGTGAAAACTAATTTTATATTCTCTGCTCAATGGATGACATATCTGCCTTTTAAAAAAATATAATTTAAAAAAAACAATTCCTTTTATTTCAAATGGTTCTTCATTTAAATAAATAGTTAAAAATTAATTTATTTTATACATGTGTAAAACATATAATTTTCATAATTTATTTATTATTATTTTTACGTTATAATTTAGTAGTTAAGATGTAATTTTCATGTTTAAATAAATTATTCATAAACTAACACATTTCATTTATACCCAGTGGTCTATGAATCTCAAGATATATAAAAAAATAAATTTAATATAAAATATATATATTATAACATTTTTTATGTCAGATTCTTCCTACGTACTAAAATATCATCCTATAAATTATACAGATATTTCCTTCTAAAAAATTATGATGGTTATTTTCATAATATCTTTTAGTTCCCACATTGCATCTTTCATTTTGTGATTTCTCTAATGTACCTTTACCTATAGAGATGTCGCATTACTCTATAATTTATCTCTACTATCATGAATCAGGATGGGGTTTTCATAGTATGATTGATCATGTTTTTGTAGTATTTCATCATATCTGAGAACATGAATTAAGTATGGAATGTACATCCTAAACAATGATATGTAGAACACATTATGTACTTTTAAGAGATATTGTGACATTTTCATATGATTATCAACAACTCCCATTTGGTCAATCATTTCATAGGGCCTTATGTACAAGGGTCTCATTTCCTATTTCATGTTGAACCTTATAACAACCTTATATTGAGATACTTTCAAGAACACATGATCTCCCACTTGCGATTCATATTTTTTTGTGATTATCAACATAACTCTTTTTTCTAATTTGTGATGTTTTAATGAGAACTTTAATAGATTTTTACACTGTTCAAATCCCTACAAATTTTATTTGTCCAATCCTTTTCCTTTCACTGACATCGTCCCATCAAGTTGGAGTTTGAAATATATTTCCATACAATGCTTTATATGACCCCAATTGAATACATGAATTGAAACTGTTATTATAGGAAAACTCAAATAAAGGTAAATAATGATCCAACATACATTGAATTTTGGGTGGACATGGAATCCACATGTCTTCAATTTTATGAATATTATTTTCATACTATACCTTAATTTGAGAATTGTAGGTTGTGCATAAATGAAGATCATCATCCGGAGCCTTATGTAGAAATTTTCATAATGTCAATGTTAAATGGGGATTATCATCAGGCACAATTGGAAGAGGTTAAATATGAATTATTATAACTTAATAAATATATAGCCTTGTAATTATATCAATAGGTAAATATTCTCTTATAGAAAGGAAATTTTCAGATTTGACTAGGTGATCAATGATATCCAATATTTCATCATTCTTTATAGTATTATTTGGTAGTCCAATAACAATGTACATAATAATGTAATCCCATTTCCACATAAAAATTCAAAGAGGTTGCATGACTCCCATAAAATGTCGTATCATATGATTAAATTGTTGAAAAAGCAAACACATAGACACATAATTATAAAATTCCCTCTATTTTATCCAACAAAATATGTTCCCTCAAACACCTATTCATATTTTTGATAACATGGGGTATAGAGAAATATGAGATATGAGAATACTCTAATAATTACCTTTTAATCTATGGTATATATGGAACACATAATATCTTTCAATATTATAGAGCAGCATATTCTCAAATAATGTCTTCAAATTCTATGTCATTAATAACATTAATTTTCTTTTGAAATTTATCACCATCATAATGAGAAATTTTTATCTGTTATAATCAATTTGATTAAAATATTGTTAGTAAAATTAGTGATTTATCCCATTCTATAATAATCCCCATGGCTATATTCATTGAACCCTAAACATAAGATCTTTCTTCTTCCTCGTTCGGGTCAGAACTCAATGATCCTTTTTACTCAATGAATCTTCTACATTTTTTTCATTCCCAATGTGGTATTGTGTTGATAAATTATAATCCATTAGTAGCTCAATCAATCTCATTTTACTAATGTATTACAGTTTTATGTGAAAATATTAATTTTTGGAATTTATGATCTGTGTTTATGTCACATATTTCACTGTAATGATAATGTCATGATATTTTCAATGTAAGGATTATAGCTTCAATTTCATGATCATGAATTTTACAATTCTATACATTGGTCTTCATTTTTTAGGATGCATATTTAATAACATTATCATTTTTCATTAGGACATAACCGAGTCCCTTATTTGATGTGACACTATATATCATAAATCCATTATTCATAGACACTGGAGTCAAAATCTTATCATGTGCCAAGAAACCTTTTTTTTCATCGCAACACTAATCAAGTTCCTTTTTCCAAAAATGAAAATTTACTTCTTTACATGTATTTTGGGTAAACGGGTTATCCAATCGGTAATTTTTAAAAAAAAATCACCAATAGAAACATACCAAACCATTGAAACTATGATCCATAGGTATGTTAGTTGGTATATACAATTCATAGACTACCCTTGTCTTCGTAGAATCAATTAATATAATATCTATTTAGAAAAAATGGTCATGAATGGAAACTTATTGAATCTATAAACAACCCATACAAAATATCCCTTTTATCTTTATCCATATAAGAGTATTCATAATGATATATAAGTGATTATCATGACCCTTTTATCTTATATGATACAACAATATTTAATTAATTAATACCCCAACAAAATCATCAAGATATTCCTTGACTAATATGATCATTATATCCATATAATTAGTGGATTAACATATAAAACCAAATGGAATTATTATAAACATGTAATTTTCATACCTCATTTGAAAACATGTCTTCATAATGTCTCCATTATTTACTCACAATTATTGATACCAAAAATAATGATCAGTCATTGGAAAGTATTGGGCTTCATTATGTTGATCGAAAAAGTCATCAATGTCGGGTATAAGATAATTTTTCATTATTTTAATAGCATTAATCTCCCTATAATCAATTCTCCTCATCATGGGTCAATCTATATGATTTATAAAGAGAACATGGGATACTGAAAATGAATGCCTCGAGAAAAAAAAATCCCCTGTCACCAAAATCATCAATTTTATTGATCTACACAACCATTTACAAAGTTTCAATTATATATAGAGACCCTAATATTGGTCATGTATCATGGATTAAATCAACGGAAAACTCAACATCATTATTTGGGGGATTTCTAGAAAATTACTTAAGAAATACATCATGGGTTTCCTATAAAATTGATAAATCCACATGTGGAAGATTAATTTCTCCATACCGACCTATTATTTCTCTTATTCCCTAAGAATCTCATTCATTAGAGGTATTGGGGTTGTATCTATATTTGAAATATATTATGTAATTTATTCCTTATAGATATGGAATTCAATATCATTATCACAAATAATAATTTCTTTCGTCTTGCAATAAAGTTTTCCCTCATTTTTTGAAAGGCAGTTCAAATGAAAGGTTATATAAAATTCAACAATAGGTAAGATAATAAGGCCAGTAATATTATCTTACCTATCATTTTCAGCCCCACGAGTTTGGGCTGACAACACCATTCATTGATTTAGACATAAATATAAAATTTCGATGGAAAACCAGGAACATATAAATGACTGAGGGGTTCTCGATCAAATAATTCATTATCTAATATTAAGGATCAGATTAAGTTACCTAACACCAAATTATTGGGAACTTCCACCATCGAATTTGTGATTTATAAAATTAGCCTTATCCCCATTCCATCTTCTATGGTGGATTCCCGTGATGATTATGACATTGGTTTGAAGATTCCCGTATTTTATTACAACTAAAACATCATACATCAGTTATCTATTTCTTCCACATGCATTCATAAGCTATATTCCCTATCTCAAATCACTTTTAATGCACTCACGTATCCTTTAATCACCTCTTATGATATATCATTCAGGAATTTTCATATGAAATAAAATTCTAAATCATCATATTCCTAATTGATTAATAACCTTCATCTTGGTGTCCATATAAAGTCTTCTCATATGGATTCCATTTGAATATATTTGATTTAGAAAATAACTTCTCTCTTTTGATTTCACATTCAACTATTTATCATATAGTGAAAATGATTGAGACAAAATATCCATTCAGACAGTTTTCAAAATTTATTCTATAAATGGTTAATATTTCGTAATTTATTTATTATGTAATCAATATAATATATTTTTAACATTCTTATAGTATCCTAAAACACAAAAAAATCATTTTTACATATTTTTTAAGCAATAAAATCGTCTCCTCATTTAATCATGTTTCTCATGATGGAAATAGTTTTCAATGAATGTGTCCTTAATGGATTTTCATTCTATGATTTTTGTTTACACTTACACCCTAGTATTCTCAATCAGTAACAAACATTGATCTTCATTACCTTTCAGATAATACATTGTAAGTGTATCCTTTTCCATTTCACCACATCCAACTTCCATAAATATCTTCTATAGAGACATAATCTATTTTTCAACAATCATAAGATTATTAGACCCTACAAATGATGGGGATTAATTTTATATAATTATATAGAACAAAAGATAATTGGAATATATAATAGGAATATCCTTTTGAGAATGGTTTCTTTTCGTAAGTAGAGTACGTTATACTATTGTTTCAATAATTTTCAATGTTATAATACATGCTATATTGGATTACTCAATATTGAAATCTCAGCATTTGTTATTATTATTGAAAACCAAATTTCATCTGTGTTATGTTTCGATAAAATGGAATATATTGGATTATATCACTGAATTAGGAGCTTTAAATAATAATTTATAATTACAAATATGGTGTAGCACTTAACATATATTAAAAATTATTAAATTTTAGTATCGAAATCCCAATCATGGTTTATTTAGGGATATATTTTTTTCAACTCCTTCATGATGGTTTAAAAATATAATTTGATCTATCATAATAATCAACCACTAGTAGTGTCAAACCATATACACCTTAAGGATATTTAAATACACCTGTTGATGATAGGTTTAATCCTAATGCACTATTTTTAGAGTAATTACCCTCAGGAAGGTCTATTCTGGAACAAAAAAACTTGTAACATCCATATTGTGAGGTATTTCAAGGAAAACCAAAAATATATATATTCCTTACTAGAATGTTAAGATGTTTTTCATTACTTATCCTACATCAGGGTTATGTTCCCTAATATATGATTCCATTAATATATATCCCATTGTCTCTACTAAGCTTCCTATGATATGAAATTCATCAACACTAAACCTAGTATCCTTGAATTGGTGTCTAGATTATTTCATTGGCATAGATACAATGCAAGAAATTAGAAAAGACTGATCACTCTATATGTTTTAGAGAAGGAAATACAAGCATGATGGCCAATTTACATCGGGAATAAAAAAATTAACTATTACAAAATGAAATTAAATTATCTCTTTCCTTTTAAACTCATTTATATATTCCTTATACATATCATTGGAAAATGGAAAAAAATATTGGTGGGATAAAATGCTGAGTAAGGGTTACATACAAGGGAAGATATTATGAACTAATAAAGA
This sequence comes from Viscum album, assembly GCA_963277665.1. Taxonomy (NCBI): domain Eukaryota; kingdom Viridiplantae; phylum Streptophyta; class Magnoliopsida; order Santalales; family Viscaceae; genus Viscum; species Viscum album. The sequence continues at coordinate 842,682,702 of OY728151.1, forward strand.
ATATTTCATATGGCTTGGTAAATATCTGAGAAAACATGTCATTTAATAAAAAACATGGATATAATAATTATAATGGGAATAATATATATGAAAATATAAATAAATGCACACACATAAAATTTAAATAACTTTACTGTCTGAATAGATAAGGCATAATTATATTGAAATATGAATAATAGAACAGACATGCCATATATTCAATAATTTCATAATGAAATTCATCCAGAGAAAAAATCATGGTTAAAATATCCTGGATAATAACAAAAAATGGTTATCAATAAATGAAATGTTTAATTATCGGATTCCACTATCTCAAGATACTTTATTCCTCTAATGTGAACACCTTGTACAAGATGGTTTATACATCAGGTTGAATCCTATTTAATTTTTCCAATTTATTTCTCTCATGAAACCTATCAATGGATCGAGATGCTATATAATATCATCCCTCCAATTAATTTTGGTTTAAATAATTACAAATATATTGATTAATAAATTTAATTTAGTAATTAATATGCCATATCTTTAAATATCTATATTGAGTAAAGGATAAAAATTTCTTAATATAACCCTAGTTATTCAAATAAAATTCAGAGTAATCTACATATATAAAAATGGTATATGTATTATAATATAATCATATCCTTCGTAAACTAATATGGATATTTATGATAAATTTAATTTGTAAGGATAAATGATCAGAAGAAAGTGATTTTTTCATGAAAATGGTAATAATCACAGAATAATGTGAGATTAACAAATGAATTAAGATATAAAAAGTCAACATGTATGTATATACACCACAGAAAAGAAATTAGTTTCATAACATTATAATATTGCTCAATGAAGGGAAATTAAGACAAAGTATATTACTTCATACTTTACATTAGATAAAGAATATTTAACCTCATTTATAGTGTTTTATGAATGTTATTAATTTATACTAGAACCATAAAAATATTTATAATATCATATATGATCCTATTATAATATTTTACCATATGTTTTTTAATAATGCTACATTATTTTGATTGATTTGGTTGTTAATCACCTTATTTTCTCAATCATTAATTGATATGAAATATTATATTCTTGTACGTATTATATAATTACATAATATCAATAATAATAATTATTACAAAAATATTGTATTTATAATGTAATTTTACTTTTAATCGAAATCCTGAAAAACTGTTTTGAGAAATGAAGTGTGTTAGATTCATGGGGATGGTAGGTCATATATACACATGAGTATCATTTCCATTTTACAATGATCATTATAGAAAAGAGGTATTTTATATTTTATATTTACATAATAATAATAATATAATAAATTCCAAATTATTTTATTAAATATATTTTCATTTATCATTCATGTTGTGTAATGATTAAAAGAGAGTCACATAGTTTTGTAATAGAGGTAGTCCACACAAACATGAATGTTGTTATCAATTTTCTAGGTAATAAATAAAATGATATATTATATTCTAATACTAATAAATATTTAATTAATACCATAATTAATTCATGTAGATAACATATATTCATTAATGATTCCTTTATCAGCTTCTATGATATGGGTTACTGAAAATTGAATCACATAGATTTTCGAGGCGGTAGTCCACCGTAAACACGATTCAGGTTATCGTATCCTCTGTGGAAATAAAATTAAAAAAATTATATATTATATAATGAATATATATATATATAATTATGTTATAAATATCATATCTATACTTTATATTTATAGTAATACATAATTGTGAGATGTGGTAATATAAAAATAATTTCAACGGTTCATGAGGTGATAATCCATTGTACACACAAATGAATATTTTTTAACCCATTTGATGGATGTTTAGGTGTCTTTAAATCATGAAATTAACATAAAAACATATAATTATATGTAATAAACTAAGGTTATTATATAATCATAGTATTATAGGATCTTAAGTAGGTGTAGAATGAAATAAAATAAAACTTTTCATTGTAGAAGTTTACATATTCTTCAAGTATCCTCCTTAGTATTTCCCCAAATCCTTCCTGGGTTGTATTTTATCCAAAAATAAGTACTATATGATAACAGTAGGTGATTTTGGAATTTATTTGGGCATGTACATTCAAAAGTAGATGGTTATATGGTGGGAATAAGAGAGAAAACGGGGTAACATTTTATGTGTGAGTTGAATGGTACACTTTTAATTTTTTAGAAGGAAAATGTTTACCCATGATATCCACATTTAGAAAGGTACCAAAATGAAATATTATAAATAATTAGATATAATAAAGGCAATATATGCCCATAAAATAGATTTTATAGAATGTTTTGGATCATTTGTATAGTTATCATTTTATTCCAACCCCTAGAAAATCTATTTTTTACATTCACCACAGTAAATAATTTTTAAAATTTTAAATATTCATTATGGTAAAAAATTAATTAGAAATTTTAGATAAAATAAATTATTATTATTCAAAATATGAAATCTATTTTTTTAAATTCGGTTCATATAAGTTTCCAAATTTAATTTAAAATTAGTCTTGTAGTAGATATGAGAATGTGAGATTATAAATTGAGATTGTTCAAAAGTTTACGATGATTATTTTCAAATTTCAAAATGATAAAAATAAAAATTAAATAATTTATATTAATTGGAATATAATTTATATAATATTACTTTAAAACCAATAAAAATTATAATTTTTATTTATAAAAATTTAAAAATTCATATTTCAATTAAAATTCATTATTTTTCAGTATTCATATAAAATTGAAACATTTCAAAATATCCAAATAAAGACAAACCTATGATAATTTTGATATAATTATAAAAAAAATTAAGATCATGTTATTAAATAAATATTCGAAAATTGGTAATAATTTATTTTAGATTATGTCAATAATGAACAATTTATCCGCTTTTCTGAAATATACCTTTTTTTTATAAAACATTTCTCTATCATTAATATGGTTATTATAATATTTGTTATAGATAGAATAACATTTAACTTATTTAATAAAAGTGTATAAAATAAAATTATAATAAATAATATATTACTTTTCCTTCCATCTAATTTAATAGTTATGTTATAATGGTTATGTTTAAATAATATTATAATATTGTATTTCATTTCATTAAAACATTGAGTTTTGAGCATCACAAGAAATTTAAGATATTAAATTTATTATAAGTGAAAAATATAGTAATGTATTTGGATGTTACTATTTGAATAAAATAACAATAGATAACTTTTTGTATGAAAATTATGAATTGTGTTATTGATTTTCATTTATATATATCATCAATCCCCTACCATCATATTGAGATATGTAAAATTTACAATATCCATATAGATATTATACAAAATAAATAACAACAAAATTATTTTTTCAGGGTCAGGATTCACATTTCTTATGAGTCGAGAAATAATTTAAAACTAAGGACTCTATATTGTAACATTCAAACAATGAAAAAATAGCATTATAAAAATCCATAAAAATATTGAGGTAAGTTCATTGAATTGAATATTATATGGAAAACATTTTACAATTAATGAAAAACTAGAAAACATATGTATGTTACTAAAGATAAAGAAATATAAGGGTAAATAATATTTTCATGTGTGAAAATCAAGATAATTTTTTAATATATTTAAAGGACATTATAAGATCATGTTTACCCTACTAATAATAGTACCTAATTTATTAATATTAAAACATCCTAGTTATATGACATCGGGAAAAATAAATTGGCCTACATTGAATATGAAATACAAATATAGAGGTGCCATTGCTGACATAACAAGTCTAGATAATTCATATTATATTATCATGTAGGAATAGTTAAGATATATAGTTGTGAATGTATAAGTGATGTACTTTAAAAAAAATTTAAATAATTTATCTACTATGTTTATTGTAGTTTAATATGATTCATATTTTCTAGAGGTGTATATATCTATTTGACATCATGGGATGACCCTATGATGAAAATTTCGGACTGCATGTCACCTCTATAGAAAAATCAGTGAATTTTGAACATATATTTTCAGTAAGATCATATTTCATAAGAATAATGTTTGATAAGAAAACAATGTATTATGATAATGTATTAATAACTACTATACAGGGGTAAAACTATATTCTATAATCCAATAAAATATATTATCATATTATTTTTACATAATCATTGTTGTGTTGAAATGAATAATATTTTTTATTATTATGATAAATTGGGAAATCGAAAATACATATATTTATTGGAAATCATTCTAGTATATCTATAAAAAATTTTGCACAAGATTTTTAATTTGATTTTGTTGAACACTAAAATAAAAACATCAAAATAATAGTCAAATTATATGATTTATATAATATTTGATGTTGACTTTTTTCGGATAGTAGAAAGATTATTTATAATCAAAACATTGTAATGAGTGAATTCAATGGGCATAGTCTAAATAAGGATTTCTTAAAACATGATAATTAATAAGATATATATAATATTATTACACATTAAAAAAACATTTCGAAACAAATTACATTTTTCCAAAATATTTTTGAATTATCTAAAATGAATTGATCACATCCACTATGAGTTTTAATGTTGTCAATTTAGGAAATATATCATATTAAATTCAAAAATGGGTATCCTTAAAAGAGTTATTTCAGAATTTCATTACAATTTAATTTAACTTATTTATTACGAGTTAATGGTATATAATTGTTAATTACAAAAATGGCTATAATAATAAAAATATATAAAATAACAAATAGATTTGTTTGGATATTAATGGGTAGCTTATATTATATTAGATTCTGATGTACCTCAGTCTAGGACCACTGGCTTGTGTGACGGGTTGGATTCATTATACGACTATAAGGGATTCATCTTATTTACAAGTGGTTGTTGAATGGCCCTGATGGTGTATGATGTAATGGTTTGGTGACTACAATCTCATCTTATAGTGAATATATTATAAATAATATCAACAACCTACATTATGTAAATCTATATATAATCATCACATGTAGTTCTAATAAAATAATGTAAACCATGTAATTTAAAAATAAACATCATACATGTCAGAAAAGTCATACATCCAAATAAGATCACGAAAAAAATCCAAAATTTAGAGAAAATAAAAACACTGTGAATCCCTAAAAACCTGTTTTTGATTCCTTACCTGAAACCATACCCATACTTCACATTCCTTCTAAACATAAAACATGGGTCATATGATTCTTTCTCTAACCCAGCCCTAAAATTATGAAGTCTACTCGGGTACCAACGATTGACTGATTTGGGTGTGATTATGACTAAGTAGGCATCCAACGACGACATGAATATGAATAACCATAATGATAATATTGTTCATGCTGATGTACATTATAAAAAATATGGAAGAAACATAAATATGATAATCCACCTAAAATACAAGGACTCTAATTTCACAATTGGGTTCAACCATATCTACTTATTGTTGGATCGAATAGTCGATATAAAAGTCTATTAGATGGAACAATACAAGAGGGGGGGTGAATTGTAGGTTTTAAAAACCTTGAGTTTTAGTAACAAAGAGATTAGTTTAAAAGATTTTAAACTAATACAAATACAAACACCCACAATTGTATTGAATGTAAAAGATATGATGTATTGTAATACTATTGTAAAGCAAAACAATTGTATTCAAGGTGAACACAATAATCAGAGTAATACAAATATGAATGATTCTACCTTAAAGCGTATAGAACTAATCAATACAATATGTAATGGAATGATTGTAATTGAAACAATTACAATTGAATATGTAAAGAAGAAAGGAAGCAATTCAAATCCCTTTCTAATACAACAGCAGAAATGTAAAAGTAATACAATTCTTTTAACCCAAAGAGAAGGGTTATCCTTTCACCTAGGATAAAAGGTCTGTCTCACCAACACCTTGGTGAGCCCTCGATACGATGATCGGTACGTCTGTCTGCCTATCCCCGGTAGCCCTCGATACGATGATCGGCTTGTCTGTCTGCCTATCCCCGGCAGCCCTCGATACGATGATCGGCTCGTCTGTCTGCCTATCCCCGGCAGCCCTCGATTTTGCAGGTAATCGGCACCTCTGTCTTTCAATTACTTGAAAGCCCTCGATACGATGATCGGACGCACAAGGCTGATGAGAGAAGTCACAGTGTCTCTCTCTAAAAACTTCGTAGTTCACAGAGTCTCTTCGTTCATCAGTATTTTCTCAGCGTCAAATGACCTCCTATTTATAGGCCTCGGGTTCCAACGGTCATATTGCCTCCAACGGTCATATTGAAACAGAAAGCACGACATCATTTTGATTAGTATATAACTAACTCAACGACATCGTTTCGTTAGGATAAGAGATATATAGAAATGTAAAACATGAGTACGATTCATATGCAGAGAGAGTTTTTGACAAAGTACCAAAACAAATAATGATTATCTGAATAGCAAAGTCAGTACGATACGATTGACAGAGTCAGTACGATACGTTTGACAGAGTCAGTACGATACGTTTTACAGAGTCAGTACGATACGTTTTGGTCGGTACGATCAACATCGTACGATACGATAAACATGATAAAAGACAATTTGTTATTTACAAACATATGATAGAATACTTTTGAGATTTCCAAAACATGACATAGAATATATTTGTGATTTCCAAAACATGATGTAAAAGCCAAAAGAAGACTTTTGACTTAACAATCTCCCCCTTTTTGGAAAGCACAAACACACAAAGTAAATGAAACAAGAAAAACTTATCTCCCCCTGAGTTATTGAAAACTCTTCTGAATAAGAAATTGAATACAACTAACTCCCCCTTAGGTATTGACTTTCCTAAGGATTGTATTCAGATTTTCCTTAAGAGCATTGTAATGCATTCTCCCCCTTTGTAAAACAACCTTTGCTTTGTAAATATTCTCCCCCTTTGTGATTTACAAAAAGAAAGGAGGAATCTCGAATTGTCTGGAAGAGTTAGTGAAGTAATACAAGACAATGGACAAAAGAGAAAGGATTATAAGAGTTATTACAAAACAAACAAGTTCCAAAAGAAACAAATACAACAATCATTTGTTTTCTCTTTCCTTCTCCTTCTTTATAAGCTCATGAAGCACAGCTTTCATCTTCTTGATCTCCTTCTTGTCTTCAGAAATTGATTCACCCTGAGTTTTGAGAAGCTCCTGTTGATCCGCAAAAATCTGATCTTGATTTCTGATGGTCTCCTCCTGTACTCTGATTACTTCTTCAAGGGTATCAATTCTGTTTTGCAGAGTCTTGTTATCCTTGGACAACTCGGAATATTGATTCTTCAGTAAAACCATTTCATCTTTGAAAGATGAAACCTTCGAGAATTCAGATTGGAAAGCATTCATCCTCTCTTGCAAATCTTTCACTGAAGGAACATCGGCTCTTTGAGACGACAAAAGGTTCAGCCTTTCAATTGTTTCTTTATCAAGCTTGTTGAAAGCAATTGCAAGCTCATTTGATAACCTTCTTATATCTTCAATAGCAATCTCATGGTCATTGATTGAGCTCTCTGTTTTGTATGACCACTTGGTCATCTTATTACAAGCTTTCTTATGAGAAACTGAGCTTTCCGAAAGAACTTTCAGATCGGATTCAACAGACAAGACTTTCTTTTTCAATTCTTTTACAGATCCAAACTTCTTTCTCTGATTTTCAGTGATAAAATCAATCTTTCCTTCCAGCCTCGGGAAATAAGGAATGGTTTTCTCCATCCTTCTCAAAACTTGAACAATGTAATCACTCTTCTTGAGAGAGATTGTATGCTCTGAATCGGTATCATCATCGTACGATGCTAGTTCATACGATCTGCTTGAATCAACAACTGGCTGTTTCCCTTTCACTTTTTCTTTCTGCTTTCTTTCTTCTTCCACTCTGTCACTAATGACAACTACTTTATCAGATTGAGAAGATTGAGCATCTTGCTTTTCTCGAGATGACATCCTGTCCGAAGATTTTTCCTGATCGGCATGAGGAGTTTGTTGAACACCTTCGCTCAGCTTTTGAAGCGATTCCTCTCTACTTTTCTTTGAACATTGAAGAAATTCTAACAGAAAATCTCCTTCTTCTACTTCCACTTCTTCTATCACTTGTTTTCCTTTTTCTTTCTCAGGAAAACTCTGTACGATGGGTTCTTGATGCACTTCCACAATTAGTTGAGCACTAGCATCTTCAACTGCTTTCAAGACTTTAGAAATATCAAAGTCCTGAGCCTTTCTTTTCAAAAGAGTCTTCTTTTTCTTTTCAGCTTGAAGGGTTTCTTCTACCCTTATTCTTTCTGCAAAAGCCTCAGCAGGATCAAGACCAAACTTCGGATCACCCTCTTTTCTCTGTTCCTTGTCCTTTCTCCATTTGGCTACAACTTCCTTACTGTACCTCGGCTTCTTCTTCTTCGGCTTTGAACTAGTCTGCGGATCAGACTTTCGAGTAACACCGGCGGATTGATTGTCTTTGGCTGGCATAGGTGCCGATTGATATTCAGGCAATTCAGCTTCTACATCTCTGACAAAAAGTTTTGAATTTGAATCAAAACAAACATTCAGCTTTTTCATCGTACTCTTATTAATGAAAGACGGCCACAAATCCATAGGTTTTCCTTTCAAAGGAATGTTACAAAACATCATACTCTCAAGAATGAATTTTGTAAGGATGGCTGGATACATTATTATCTGGGATTTAATCCCTCCTTTCATGACATTCTTGACGATTTCAAAAATATATCCCATGAGATTCACTTTCCTCATATTCACAAGATAATCGAGCATAAAGACATCAGAAACTTTAAGAGTTTCTCTATCCCCTTTCCTTGGGACAAGAAAACCTTTCATCCATAAAGTGACAAACCGATTGTCCGGTGAAAGATGATAAACTTTCCTCTTTCCCTCATTAACAACAAACAAAGATTTTTCAGCACTCTCTCTATTAAACGTACCAACTTCCTCTGGAAGTTTGTGAGATGGACAGAATGAATCCCCTTCTATAGAAACGTTCAGAAAGTGTGCCGCTTGTTTCACAGACATGGATAATTTTCGATCGTACACAGCGAAGTTTATAGTCATATCTTTGTCGAAAGACACGGTTTTGTAAAATTGACAAACTTCATCAAAAAGAACTGGATCTTGAGTATCAGGCTTTTCCACACAGAGATGTTCCCATCCTTGAAACAAAATAATCCTCTTGATTGTAGAATCGTACATATCGAAGAATTCTCGGGATACTAACCTTTCTCTGTGAAAGTCTTTCTCTGTAAAAGTCTTTGAAGACATTTCAGCGGGAGTGTTGGCAGAGGATTGAGACATAAAGATGATGCCGATTGAGAAGATCGTACGATTGTTTATAGCTGGGGGAGCAGAGCTTCGCCTCAATTCTTGAACAATCAATGTGGGTTTGGGGAGGGGATGGGGGTATTTATAGGCAAAAAAAGAGATGACCGTTGAACTTCTACGGTCGAGATTAGATAATACCAGATCAATGATTAGGATTAAAACAAAGAAAGAAAATAAAATAATAATTGAAAAAGATACCTGTCGGAGAACAAAAGGTGATTGCTGGATTTGGTAAGTATCAAAGAAACAATCGTAAGGAAAAAAACATGATGCCGATGGAAAACAAAGTCATTACTATGGTCGGACCGTACGATGGAAAATAGTTGTTACCATTAACCGACAGTACGATGGAAAACAATCTCAATACTATCATCGGTCGATACAAAAAAAATATTGAATGATACGATGGAAAAGAATTTGAATACTATCATCGGTCGATTCAAAAAATTTTGAATGGTACGATGGAAAAGAATTTCAATACCATCATCGGTCGATTCAAAAATTATTGAATGGTACGATGGAAAAGAATTTCAATACCATCATCGGTCGATTCAAAAATTATTGAATGGTACGATGGAAAAGAATTTCAATACGATAAACAGAAAAACTGAAATGGTCAATACGATAAACAGGAAAACTTAAAATGAAACAATAAAACTGTCAATACTATAAACAGAAAGAAACATATATAAAGAGAGTAAATATTTAAAGATCAGAAACATAAAGACATAAAGAAATGTCCTCCCCCTTTCTACGAGGAGTTCCTTTCTATTAGGAGAGATGTAAAATAGGAAGTAGATATGAATGATTATTTTATTGTAATCATTACTAGCTTCTGTTTTATAAATTCAAATCTATCGGAAGGTAAAGGTTTTGTAAAAATATCAGCAAGTTGTTCTTGCGTTCTGATAAATTGTAAAACAATATCTCCTTTTTGTGTGTGATCCCTAAGAAAGTGATGCCTAACATCTATGTGTTTTGCACGAGAGTGATGTGCTGGGTTTTTATTAAGAGCTATGGCACTTGTATTATCACACAGAATTTGAGTTTTGGAGAAACTCAAACCATAGTCAGTGAGTGTGTGCTGCATCCACAATACTTGAGCACAGCAACTTCCAGCTGCTACATATTCAGCTTCAGCAGTGGAGAGTGCTACTGAGTGTTGTTTCTTGCAAGACCAAGAAACCAAAGAATCTCCTAAGAAATGACAAGTTCCAGATGTACTTTTTCTATCCATTCTACAACCACCAAAGTCAGCATCTGAAAAACTTTTTAAAACAAAATCATTTCCAGAAGAGTAGAAATGTCCTAAATCCATAGTGTCTTTTAAATACCGAAAGATTCTCTTTACGGCTTTTAAGTGAGACTCTTTTGGATTAGATTGATATCTTGCACATAAGCATACAGAAAACATCAAGTCGGGTCGACTAGTTGTCAAGTATAGCAAACTCCCTATCATATCTCTAAAAATTGTTTGATCTACTGGTTTCCCAGTTTCATCAAGATCAAGAGTATTTGAGGTACCAATTGGGGTGCTAATACTTTTAGTTTTGTCAAATCCATACTTTTTGAGTAAGTATTTAATATACTTATGTTGAGATATATAAGTTCCTTCTGGTTTTTGAGATATTTGAAAACCTAGAAAGAATGTTAACTCACCCATCATACTCATTTCAAACTCAGATTTCATTAAATTTGCAAAAGAATCGGTTAAAGATTTCTGAGTTGATCCAAATATGATGTCATCAACATAGATTTGGACAACCAAAACATTTTTGTTTTCCATTTTGATAAAAAGAGTTGGATCAGCTGTACCTTTTCTATAATTGTTTTGTAAAAGAAATCCTGTAAGCCTATCATACCATGCTCTAGGAGCCTGTTTAAGACCATATAGAGCCTTGGTAAGTTTAAAGACATGATCAGGATGTTTTGGGTCTAGAAAACCAGGAGGTTGTTCGACAAAAACTTCTTCTTGAACAAAACCATTTAAAAAAGCACATTTGACATCCATTTGAAATAGTTTGAAATTGAAATATGCTGCGAAGGCTAATAGAATGCGAATAGATTCAAGTCTAGCTACAGGAGCATATGTTTCTTCATAGTCTATTCCCTCTTGTTGATTATAGCCTTTAGCAACAAGTCTTGCTTTATTTCTTAAAATGATTCCATTTTCATCACACTTGTTTCTGAAAACCCATTTTACACCAATTACAGTTGTTTCTTTAGGTCTTTCAACTAAAGTCCAGACTTGATTCCTTTCAAATTCATTTAGTTCATCCTGCATTGCTTTGATCCAATCATCATCACCTAAAGCCTCACTTGGACTTTTAGGTTCAAATTGGGAAAGAAAAGCATGATGTTCTATTTCATTTCTTAAGGAATTTCTGGTCCTTACAGGTTGATTTATATCACCAATGATATTATCACTGGGATGATTCCTAAGAAACAATTGATTTTGGTTTTGTAAAACCTGTTCATCAACATATGGTAGAAAATCTTCTGTGGTAAATGTTTCAGGAACACTTTCTTGAACATTTTCCTTATCAGAATGTTCTTCTAACAAAGGTTGATAAACATCTTTAGAAAACACATCCGAGGATGTAGGATTGGGTTGGTTGAAAACAAAAGGGTTAGTTTCATCAAATTTTACATGTACTGTTTCTTCAACCGTACAAGTGTTTTTATTGAAAACTCTATAAGCCTTAGAGGTTGTGGAATAGACTAGAAAGATTCCTTCATCAGATTTTGGTGCAAATTTGTGTAAATTTTCTTTTGTATTCAGAATGAATACTTTGCATCCAAAAACTATGAAGTAAGAAACTTTAGGTTTTCGGCCAGTCCATAACTCGTAAGGAGTTTTATTAAGAAATTGTCTAGTTAAAACACGATTTATAGTATAACAGGCAGTACTTACAGCTTCAGCCCAAAAATGCTTAGCAATTGAGTATTCACTCAACATGGTTCGAGTCATTTCCTGAAGAATATGATTTCTTCTTTCAACAACACCATTTTGCTGAGGAGTTCTTGGTGCTGAGAAATTGTGAGTAATACCTTTCTTACTACAAAAAGTTTCAAAATCTGAGTTTTGAAATTCACCACAATGATCACTATGAATAGTTATCAATGGTAGGTTTTTCTCATTTTTAACTTGGGCTCTAAAAGTTTTGAAATACGAAAAGGCTTCAGATTTCTTTGTGAGAAAGTAGACCCATGTAAATCTAGTAAAGTCATCAACTAAAACAAATACATATTATTTGCCTCCAATGCTTCCAGATTGTGAAGGACCAAACAGATCCATATGCACAAGCTGTAATGCATTAGAAGTTGAAACTTCATTAATTGGTTTAAAGCTAGTTTTATGTTGCTTGCCAAACTGACAAGGATCACAGACTTTTGAAGAATCATATCTAAGATCCGGTAGCCCTTTTACAAGTCCTTTCATTGAGAGTTTTCTTAGGTTTCTCAAATTACAGTGTCCTAATCTCCTATGCCATAGCCACGATTGGTCTTCTATTACACTTAGACAAGGTAAGTTTTGGTTCCTAAGGTCTTCTAAGTTAATAGTGTAAACATTCTCTTGCCTATGGGCAGATAGAATGAATTCATCCTTGGAATTGTGAACTAGACACTTATCATTTCTAAAATTCACAAGGTAACCTTCATCACATAATTGACTTATGCTGATGAGATTGTGCTTAAGACCTTTAACAAACAAAACATTTGAAATAAGAACTTTTCCAAGAAAAACGATATTACCTATACCAACAATCTTTCCTTGAGCATTATCTACGAAGGTAACTTTTCCACCTTTTGTTTTGATAACCTTTTCAAAGAAATCTTTGTTTCCAGTCATATGTCGAGAGCAACCACTATCCATGTACCGAATGTTCTTATTGATACACTTCTCGTTTTCCTGAAAAAGAAACAATTAGATTTTCGGAATCCAAACATGTTTGGATCCAGAAGGATTAGATAAAAGAATTTTAGGAATCCACATTTGTTTTGCAAAATGAGCTTTATGAAATCCTAAGGATTGAGTTTTGTTAAGAGAACAATCTCTTCTCCAATGTCCACCACATTGACACTTGGAACAGAAAATGGTTTTTTGAGGAACAAAATAGTTATTACTAAAAACAGGTTTGGAATAAGTAAAACCAAGACCAGAACGATTTCTCAAAGGTCTTATTTGAGAGTACATCCTATCAAAGTTTTCTTTTCCATGAGTAAAGTTTGACAAACACTTTTTCAAGGATAAAATCTCTGACTTTAGTTTTAAAACCAAATTCTTGTTTTCTAAAACATTTGAATTAGAACTAGAGTTAGACTCTAAAATGTTTTTCTTTGAAATAGCAGTTTCAAGATCCTTAGAATGTTTATCTTTTTCAGATTTGACTTTCTCAAGGATTTTCAAAATACTTTCAAAATCAGAAGTTTTCCCATCAAGATCTTTAGAAAGATCTGATACTTCTTTAGTCAAAATAGAAATTCTAGAATTTGCTTTTTCAAATCTCTTTTTGAGTTTAGAATTTTCATTTTCAAGTAACTTAGCAAATCTAGAGACTTCTTCAAAAGAAGGTAAAGTATCATCTTCTGATGATGAGGGTTCATCATTTGAAGATTCATAATATTTATTATTAACATAATTTGCATTTAAAGAGACATTTGTAACAGCTTCAGCATTGTGTACCTTAGCCATGAGACAATGATCTTCAATTGGTAGTCTGGCTAGAAGTCCAATATTCCTTTGTCCTGACGTCTCATATTCTGAAGAATCATCTGAGGAATCACTACCACTTGCACTCCATGTATCATTTGCTTTCAAGCCTTTCTTCGTCTTATAAAACCTTTTCTTGTTTCTTTCAGAGTGTTTCTCTTTTCTATCTTTCCTCTTCAGTAAAGGACAATCAGGCCTTATATGTCCTGCTTTCTTGCATTCATAACAAGTTACCTCTGAATCTTTCCTATATTTCCTATCTTTCTTTTTGAATATATATTGAAAATATTTCTTTCCCACAATCTTGTTCATCCTCCGAGCAAGATTAGCTAACTCATTGTCTGAAAGATTACAATTACTTGAATCAGAAACAACAACTTTCTTGGATTTAGACCTTGTAACCCTTTCAGGTGTTTTAGCTTTAGATGCAAAAGCTACACTTCCATTCCCATTCTTCTTCTTATTGAAATCAGCATCTCTTTTCATTCTTGTCTCGTGCTGTAGAAGAGTTCCAAAGAGTTCATCAAGAGTAATCTGGGAAACTTTTCTATTTTCATCAATAGCTGTTCTTTTTGACTCCCATTCATTTGGCATAATATCTATAATCTTATCAACAAGAGCTTCATCATCAAGACCTTTTTCTCCCATAGATTGTAAGCTGTTGACAATTGTCATAAACCTTTGTTGCACTTTACATACTTGCTCTCCATAAGGAAAAACAAATCCATGATACTCTGCTCGTAGCATTGCTCTCCTTGTTTCTATAACCTTGGATGTACCAAAATGAGTGACTTCTAATTTCTTCCAAATACAGTTGGCTGCTTCACATGAAGATATCTGGCTATATATATTCCTGGTCATAGAACATAATAAAGTATTGCGTAATTTGTAATTCAGTTGATATTCTTGCTTCTCTTGATTTGTGAAAGTACTAACTTCTTTGTCAGGATTTTTGTAACCCCCAGTAAGCATAATAAAATTGTCTACACCAGTATTGATGACGAAAGTCTTCATACGATCTCTCCAATACTCATAATCATTCCCATCAAAGATTGGTGGTCTAGAAGGATTCAGATTATCTATTGATCCGATATTCATTCCTGCCATCTAATATAACAAAAACAACTTTTCCACTCCACACGTTAGTGTAGTAAGTATTTAAGAAAGTAATAAGAAATAAAGCTAGTAATACAAATCAGTGGAAAACCTCCTCTGATACCAATTGTTGGATCGAATAGTCGATATAAAAGTCTATTAGATGGAACAATACAAGAGGGGGGGTGAATTGTAGGTTTTAAAAACCTTGAGTTTTAGTAACAAAGAGATTAGTTTAAAAGATTTTAAACTAATACAAATACAAACACCCACAATTGTATTGAATGTAAAAGATATGATGTATTGTAATACTATTGTAAAGAAAAACAATTGTATTCAAGGTGAACACAATAATCAGAGTAATACAAATATGAATGATTCTACCTTAAAGCGTATAGAACCAATCAATACAATATGTAATGGAATGATTGTAATTGAAACAATTACAATTGAATATGTAAAGAAGAAAGGAAGCAATACAAATCCCTTTCTAATACAACAGCGGAAATGTAAAAGTAATACAATTCTTTTAACCCAAAGAGAAGGGTTATCCTTTCACCTAGGATAAAAGGTCTGTCTCACCAACACCTTGGTGAGCCCTCGATACGATGATCGGTACGTCTGTCTGCCTATCCCCGGCAGCCCTCGATACGATGATCGGCCTGTCTGTCTGCCTATCCCCGGCAGCCCTCGATACGATGATCGTCTCGTCTGTCTGCCTATCCCCGGCAGCCCTCGATTTTGCAGGTAATCGGCACCTCTGTCTTTCAATTACTTGAAAGCCCTCGATACGATGATCGGACGCACAAGGCTGATGAGAGAAGTCACAGTGTCTCTCTCTAAAAACTTCGTAGTTCACAGAGTCTCTTCGTTCATCAGTATTTACTCAGCTTCAAATGACCTCCTATTTATAGGCCTCGGGTTCCAACGGTCATATTGCCTCCAACGGTCATATTGAAACAGAAAGCACGACATCGTTTTGATTAGTATATAACTAACTCAACGACATCGTTTCTTTAGGATAAGAGATATATATAAATGTAAAACATGAGTACGATTCATATGCAGAGAGAGTTTTTGACAAAGTACCAAAACAAATAATGATTATCTGAATAGCAAAGTTAGTACGATACGATTGACAGAGTCAGTACGATACGTTTGACAGAGTCAGTACGATACGTTTGACAGAGTCAGTACGATACGTTTGACAGAGTCAGTACGATACGTTTTGGTCGGTACGATCAACATCGTACGATACGATAAACATGATAAAAGACAATTTTTTATTTACAAACATATGATAGAATACTTTTGAGATTTCCAAAACATGACATAGAATATATTTGTGATTTCCAAAACATGATGTAAAAGCCAAAAGAAGACTTTTGACTTAACACTTATACCTATATCTAATGTGTCTAATAAAAATATATCATATTATTGGGCTCAATTATGAATCTATGTAGCAAATACCCAGAATGAAAAATCAATATGACCATGTCCAAATATATAGATAATTTACAATTCATTTTCAATATTTATTATCAAAACTATATCCAAGGAATGTTTGTAAGTGATTAATTGTCAGTAGAACCCTGGGAGTATCCTAGGATCATGTACAAGGAATTCTTGATCAATACTCTAACTTCCAAATCCATATAGTTTTTCTCCATTGCTTTCTAAGTTACTAGAAATAATTTCTAATACAAGGGGGACATCCACAATGGATTCCAAGCCACTTGGAAAAATTCCAAATCAAAGGACAATGTATAATGGATTCCATATAAATAAGATCATGGATGATTATAAGTGTTATTAACCCATCTCATTATATGTACACATTCAATTCATTTAATATATCAATTTAATTTAATTAGAATATGGGTCTCATATTAAGCATAAAGATCGAATCCTACTGAAGTATGTAGGAATCCTAAAACACACATGTGGTCAATTATATTATTATTATAACCCCTTGGGTCACCTCATAAATATCGCAGTTAATTTAAATTATTATGAAAACCTCACTCTGTGGCCAATGTGGAATTATATAATCATCAATATACTACTCTCATCCCATGGGAGTGTTCAATTTCATGATTTTGTCCACATGATATTAATTTGTTATCTAGGTTATGACTATATTATATAAGTGAGAACAGAAATCATACAGTTTATATAAATGTTGATATATTGAAGGATAGGCATATAAACTACTACTTTATACTATTGGATTTCTAATCATCATATACTAACCAATAATATGAGATCAACTGGTAGATATAAAATATGAAAAAAAGAACCAAGAAATAGGTCATAAATAAACATTAGTTGTGTGAGATAACATGATATTAAATAAAAAAATAATTAAAAGAAATATAACGATAAACATACCTCTACCTAATAATTTCAATGAATGTCAATCTATTCAACAATGAATTGATAGATAAAACTTTAAATCTGTTACTACAATGAATAACACGTTTTGAAGAGGTTGTGCATAGATTTATATAGGGAAAAGAAGAAAAACTATAAGAGAGTAAAAATAAAATATATATTTAATTTTTTTAAATTTAAAGGCCTTGATTCACCATTATTTATCCTACATGGGCCATGTCTTGGTTTCCTTGTATAAGAGATATAATGAACCTGACATGCTATCTGCCATTATGTGCACCCTTCTCCCATAATTGTTTCTATTAGGATGACTCACCACCTGAATGTTCCGACTACATGGGGACCATGGTGTTGATAAAAACTTAATTCATAATAGGTTATTGGGTTACCTACGATGACACCTTTTCTTGTCAATTTTTCAATACAATAATTTTAGTCACACAGGGTTGCACAGGAGACTCCCCATTGCACAATCGTAATCTCAATGGTGTGAATATCTACATGATACACTAGAATGGACACATAGGGATACAGAATCTAGGGTCAACCTCTGTATTTTTCATGGGGGACATCACACATTCACCACGACTATACATGGGGACACCATAGTTAGGGATTAGTTACTGTTTCACACATGTGACACAAACTTGAACAATGGCCAACTCCATGGTGTTGATCACATTATGGAATATAAAAAATTTTCTAGTGTAAAAAAAATGGATTGTGGGGACACCATTTTAATTGACATATTTAATAGTCCACATAAGGGTCCCCAATCATAAACCATGTCATGTACCACATGATATATCTCATATTTGTGGCAAACCCATATTTTATTTATGTTTTTATATGTAAATATTTTATATAGCGTACATTGCACGCAACACCAACCATAATAATAAATTGGTATATTATTATAACAATGAATATAAATAATAAGTATTGGATATTATTAATTTCCTTATGAAATTTACTTGTATACTCATATTTTTAGACATTTATCCAATATATTTTATGTCACGAAGATTCAAAGTAATCTAATGTTATACTTAAATAGTTTAGTTTTTCTTAAGGAATATTTTCACCTTTTAATGCCACAATTTTAATAAAAAAAATTATGCACTATTTTATATTATTTTTGAAAAATTAGAACACATTTCTAAAATTGGAATATGGAGATTTACTGTGGTTTAATTTTTGGTATTTTTCAGATTAGATTCATATTTTTAGGAATGGGGAAGTATAAAAGAATTTAATAGAAATATTATTTTTCATCTAAATAATATATAGTGATAAAATATATTTTTATTACGATTAATGTATAATTAAATAAATATCATATCATATAATCTTATTGGGCTCATTGGAAACAATTTTATAAATAATTTTGATATGATAACATTTCAATATTTTGAACAATTTCCCATTAATAAACCATTTTCTCCCCTTATCAATGGTATTAATTTTAAATAAATTTTATCTTATTCAATTTTTTTAATTTTGAAAAATGGATTCCACATTTGGAATAAGAATGTCAAATTCTAGTATATAAGTCCATTTTATTTTTGTACAACTATTGACACAAATTTTTTTCAAGGGGTAAATAGATTATAAAGAGAAAATAATTCATGATTAATAGGGGAATGCACCTTAAGAAAATACCATGTAATTTTCCATGTAATACATCATGCACACCCATTCACATTAGAAATTCTACACAAACCCCCTACATGGCACCAATAGGATGATCACACCTATGCTGGATACCTTCATCGAGAACCTACGTCATCGACCTGTGTGGGAACCTCCATTCACTAGGGTACACCATTTCTCTATTAATTGAACCTTTTGGATACTCATTTGAATTATGGAAAATTTGTAGAAAGACCCCAGGCTCTGGTCGCACCTCCCCTTCTCCCAGGTCATCCGATACCACTCTAGAAGCCCTCCAAAACCCGTGAAAAGTGAGAATTAAAGGGGATAAGTGTGATCAAATTCCCTTCAGGAACTGAAACTCTTCACACTGTCACATGTATCCCATATCCTTTATTGGGAAACAAACTAAATGGGCCACATTACCTAATCATGGGCATTTATGAGACCCATATAGGAATATTTTAGGAGACCCATGGTTCCCAGACTGACGCCTCACCCATGTGTTTTTTTCCTAGGGTAGTCTTTTGCCCAAGGCATATCTAGATCACATAAGCCTATCCCCCCCCCCTTTAAGAAGGACCATCGGTTCCTCCCAGGTGCTGTACGGGTAACATATTCCATGTACCTGCATAAGTCACCTGTTAATCCCTCTTCCAAGTCACCAATTGAAGGAATCCTCTTCAATTTTATACCTCATCAGAGGTGGAGAAAATTGAAATTTTGAATAAAGCCTCTAGATTCGAAAAAACATGTATACAATCATAAAATTTTGTCTCCAATTTGGATTTTATTTCTTACGGTTAGAGTATTCATTCAATTTACCCAGTTGAGTGTTAGGTTCATAGTGGTGGCTATAGATCTAAAATTTCGTGGTCATAAGGACCCCAATACCAGTGATACCGGTAGGGAACTCCCTGTATATAGAACAAGGTATAGAACCATGCTATTCCATTATCTAACCTAAGACGTGAATCCACTAGTTATGAGAATGGAAAGTAAGGATTTCACATTATTTTACATTAAAAATTGAATGATATTCTACTCTATTAATGAAAATCCAATTTTTGGGCATCCCCCTATTTTAATCCCCTAGTTTTTTTATAGGGCCTCTCCTTATTCGTTCATTACTCCATCTAACCTGGATACAAAAATGGGATAGGATCTAGGAATATTCATAGACCTTTCACTCTCCATTTGGGTCCATGGTTTGGTGATTGGAGATATGTTTTATAGCCCAAACTCATCCACTAGTAAAAGAAGGATCATGCTTGTTTTATAAATTTCACACACCCATTTGTTTATCATATAGATCATGAATGACACGGTCTAATATTTTAGTGGTAATCATGATAGCCACATGATCCACTACACAAGGAAACCTTAGTGTGTAAGATCAACATCATTAAACTATGAGAACTATGATTCCTTCCATTATAATGACATTAAGACACTTATCTAAGGATTGATATCAATGTGCATCCTACTTGGTATAATCCACATCATCATTCAATAGTAAAACCTTCATAGGAACCCAATGTAATCTTTCTTAAGAGTTATCCACAATCATAACCTTCTTTCCCTAGGGCATCCTCCTAT
Organism: Viscum album; assembly: GCA_963277665.1. Classification (NCBI taxonomy): domain Eukaryota; kingdom Viridiplantae; phylum Streptophyta; class Magnoliopsida; order Santalales; family Viscaceae; genus Viscum; species Viscum album. The sequence continues at coordinate 842,703,533 of OY728151.1, forward strand.
ATAATTGTGCCTAAAATTCAAATCAATGGACTCCTACTTATTTGAAATCTCTGAACAAGCCTCAAAATTATCATGACTCAAGAAATATCTCTTGTAACATCTCATTAGGAATCCTCTTCACGAGTAATCCCCTACTAAATCATTTTAATAGGCCATACTAGCATATAAGAAAAACCTAAATAGAGCCTCTATAGGCGAATTCTTCATAACTGAACTATGTGGGATTTGATTCCAATTCTAATGATATTTATATGAATACCCCAATAGTTATAAACCAATCAACTCAAATAAACAATATTCTATTTGGGACACATTTTGAATATGGTCTAATTTGACCTTTAAATTCATATCCCTTCAAGGTTCCCTATGATACTTTAGTATAACCGCCACACATAAAATTGACTCGGAACCTTTCACAGAGATTTCCATTCCACATTATGTTATAATATATGGTGATGTGCTTATCAAATTAACATAAATGGTATGATCATCCCATTACGTAGACACTATACTACATGGCTTCTGAAATCTTTTATAATGATATATAGGAATCCCATACATGGGCCCAATCCTATTATTAAAACAACTTATGTCACCAAAGATGAAGATAATCTCTACAGTTCCCAATTATGGGTCTATGAATCTAGTATTATCTTAGTAACATCCATATAATATCTAATTAAACATCATAGGATACCATTGAACAATAATATCAGATACATACAGATATATAAATAAATGAATATCCTCAATTGAAAAAAATTTATTCTAAAACCTATACATGCGAATAATTTATTGTCAATTCCATGATGTGCCACATAATAATTAGGAATTAATGAGGGATTCATGAACATATATTAAATATATAATAGATTCTTGGAGTAGGAAATGATTCCACTTAACAAGGGTTTGATGTGACCATCTCCCTTCCTCTCAACCAATGAGAGATATTAGGAGTTGTTGGAAATATTCCCCAATGTGCGCCTAACATTGGAATACTACCCCTCAGGGATATATAATCCTTGTGTTCTTACTGTTCACTGATGATACACATAGGAATCCATTCATAAATATTGACCCCAATGTGAATGATTGGAGAAAACACAACCCCCATCAATCAGCCATAGGGGAAAATGGGATAGTGTGCATTTCCATAAAAAATAAAAGACGGTTAACAATGAAATAAAATAGTGACCAAGATGATAGTGTTATCAATATGTCAGACCATTCCACTTGATTCTATAGATCCATAAAATAAAATCAATTATGCATGTTCTTTTTTAATGACATACAACATTTAAGGGACTTTCTAGTTTATGTGTTTCAAATTTCAGGCAATTTATTTTAGAATTACTTTCAATCTCTAGGAATCATTCCAGATTTCACCAATTTATGCCCTAGCTAAAACACATTTCTAGTCTTCATCCACATAGTGGATACCATCACCAACCCAACATCTTTAATGGTGGGTCTCAAACTCACTTTTCTGAGTATACCATTAGAGTGACATAATTACAAACCTAGAAACATCACAAAAAAACATCCATCTCACAAATACCAAATGATCATTTAGTCAGCGACATCTAGTGGTCATGATACAGGTGTCACAATCTGACGTGTTTAACTATTTTGGGATCTTTTCCACAAAACATAGAACCTAGAACCTCTCTTACCTTTTTGAGGTTCATCACGAGGAAATATAAAAACTCATCTAGAGGACATAGGGGTCCCTCTAGAGGGCTCTTACCAAAATTATCTACCACTGACTCCATGTGGTTTTGAAACCTCAACATAATGAGGGTACCATCTTTAGTGGCCTAGCCATATTTATCCAGCAGCAGGTGGAAACAACGGACCATCGGGGATAGGAGTCGTCCAAAGGGGTGTATGGTAACACCCCAATATACTTTAGAGTAGAACACTAATAAAATTTAGTGGCCAAATTTATGTGGTAACTTACTCCAACCATCCATAATTATACAAGCTTGAAGACTCACATGGCAGCATACAAGGAAGACCACCCTTCAAATCTAGAGGCAGAATATAGGCATGAACAAACACCTACCAAAATTATCCAAGAGTTTCAATTGAATCATATGATGGTTCAAAAAGAAGAATATTATCGATGTTTGTAAGAAAACTACACTCATGTGCAGACTCCAACCATCATTCATCAATCCTACTAGTTGTCTTTACTCGAAGCGCAAGATGAAGTCAGTTGGAGAGTCCCCCTAAAAAATAAGGGGCAGAACCAACTCTTTTCACCCACACATGTGTATTGTTATAATCCGTAGGCACAAACTGGAGGATATGAGTAGGCATATACTCTCGATCTAAATATATAATTAGAATATAACTCCATTTTAATTTTTGAAGTCAACAAACATTTCCGGAAAATAGTGAATGTGCATATGAAAATCCCTACCCACATTAGATTGATATGTCAAGATATCATAATGAAAACGAATTTATAGATCAACAGTTGAACCCATAACTTCATCCCCAAAATTGTGGTTTCTCAAAATTATGTCACCCAAGATAAGTCAAACACCTCTTCTCTCATATAGGAGGGTTATAGGAAAAGATCTCCCACGATATGTGGACAACTAGATTGAAAACGAAAAGAAATTATAACTAGAAGGGGTGTCCAATGGTCCAGTTGGGCTGAGTTTGAGGGTTTTTTGGACTCTACCTAATAAAAAAATGATGGGTTGCATTGGGTAATGTCTTATCTAATTTTCATTTTAGACCCGACCCAACCCACCCCATCATTGATTAGGTTGGGTTGGGTCATGTTTATTTGGATAGATGAAAAATTTTAATTCCTTATTAATAAATAGTACGAGCTCTGTCCTTATGAGGTGGTTAACTATCCTCTCCCCATAGTAATTTTTCATTCCAATTCAACCATAAATACACAAAAAATTAGGGCAGTAACATTGATCCACATCGAAAAAATTGATTCACTACTTAACCTAACTATCTCCTCACACAATTCTCACTCCCGATGGGGTGATGTAAAGGTTCACCAACCAAATGTGTTATGGAATTATTGTGAAATGAAAAAACAATGACCATTGACAGTCATATCTGTAAGCAGATTTGAAATAATCCACAAAAATGGGAAATGAAAAACAACGGTTGGTGTAGTTTAACAGATTCAAAAAAATTGCAATGATTCGGAAGAAGATAATACATCCTCATTTTAAGAGAAGCTGCAATATAGCATACTCTAAAAGAAGTGTCACTGGGAGCATTTTTTCCCGCAATGGCTGATTTCACATGATTCTTGGTGTTATTCACTATTTTGATCCTTCTGATCACCTCCCATGTGTGAACTTTGTCTTCCTTCCATGTGAGTGCCAGTGCAACACGTTGATAACATTTTTTGGTGGCAGTGGTGGTCGATATCAAATGTATATATCATGAGACACATGGAGGCTACGACTTCCAGCTGGCATGAGGTGAATCACAGGTCACATGTGGAGATGAATTGGAAAAAGGGGGAGCAATGGTTAAAGTGAATTAAAAATAGTGGTATAAAAAATTGAAGGTAGTGTTGATCATGTTGTGTCATGTCATTATTTTTCAAAACCATGACCAAACCCAACCTGATCTCAACCTGACCCAAACTGAACTGACCTAACCTAACCCAACCTGGTCAGGTTGGACGGGTTGGGTCGGGTTTGGATATCCCTACTAGCTGGATATCTTTAACTTATCAAAATTGCCACTCCAATGTAGGACCAATCACCTATCTATAAAAAAACTCTTTTCTTATAATTTGTCCCCTTTCAATAAAAAGAAGACATCTAAAAAAGGGTCTCTCTTGAGAAAACAAAAAAAAATCAATAATTCTTCCTTACATATTTATAGAGTTATTAGAGTACAAAGACATTTATATGATGAAGATTATGATCCTACTAACCCATCACTAAATCATAATGTTAGAAGTAGTAATTCCAAAAGTACTAATCAGACACTTCCCCATGATGTCATTATTCTTGACCATAATATGATCGACCTTGAGATACCATCTATCTAGGAGAGTCTAGGAATCCATCAATGTTGTCAGAAGAATATGGAGAAACATGTTTTGTAACGCCCTGACCCCAGTTACCCAGAGTCGGTGAATTATTACATAACATTGGCATGATCACAATAATGATCAAATATCGAATGATCGATTGGTTTAGTAGCCTTGGAAAAACTAGATATATTCATATGTCCTACATTACATCATAAAAATGAAAACTACAACAACATCTTTTCTTCATATAGCCTCATACTATCCCTGCAGGTCATTCATAAATTACTTCTTCTCAACTTGGGAAAAATAAAACACTGAAAGGGGTGAGTTCAGATGCTCAGTAAGGATAACAATATAGAAGAATCTTTCAAAGATAAGCATAAACACCTAAAGCGATTTATAACTAAAACAAAAGTCTTTTAAACATGATCTTTAGAATAATATCGAAAAGATAAAATGAAATAATGTCATTTACTTATTCACATGGATATTCTACTAGTCGAACAATCACATGAAATATCAATAACCTCTTTCATAATTATAGAATGCATAATGCCAGAATATCATAACCACATAGCCAAGGCCTCATTCCAAGACTACAAATAAGATTTTTCCAAGGCCATGTGCCAAGACGGTATTTTTTCTCATGAGACCTACCAATGCATCGAGGAGCTATAGTGGGCTCCACCTGTCACTTATTAAGTCCAATGCATTACTCATATGAACAGGTTTAAACATAACATAAACATTCATATTAAAACTAGCATACGAAATGTCAATACTTTAACCACAAACCATGAATGGTATAAAAATAGCACATCCACAGTCAAGCATAACTCATTCGATGCAATATGGAAGATTTCATTGTATCACATTATCCTCAATCAAGAATAATTAAGGATGTTGACATAGGTGAAAATAATCATCAAAAATATTTGAGAGAAATATCCCGCCTTTTCTTGAAATCATTTAAAAGTCACACTATTTGTCAAGAAGCCATTTAAAATTGATTTTCGAATCAAAGTGTCCCATACCACTTTGAAACGTTTTAAAATGAGTTTTAATTTTAAAACATTATTTTCCATATAAATAAATCCTTAAAAACATTTTTAAAATATGGACAATAATGAGAATGATTTAGATGAATAAGTCTATAAAACAATTAAAAATGGTATTTTAGTTACAGATTATAACCAAAAGAGATACACTTGAATACAAATAATTTAGGTAATAAAAACATTGTAATATCATAAAAATAAAGGGATTCATGATATACAATGTAAAATAAATTATATAAACCACATAAAAGTGATTTTGTGTATAACAACAAAGAAGTCTCAATGGAATTTAAGTTGAGATGAAATCTATCATAAAGGTTGTATCCTTAGGTTAAGGTTAAATCAACGACATAATTATGTGTGAAAAATATAAATACATTAAATATGATTGGATATAAAGTGTAAAACAATCAAAGTATATTCACACATAATCTTGTAAAAACAACACCAAGGAATTGGATGTTTAACTCAACAAATGGAGAATGATTTAAAATTACTCTTATAAAATTCTTATCGATGACTTGAGAAATTATCAATGGAGTGATTATGTGTATCAAAAGTATATCCAAAGAAAAGGGGAGTGGAAATTATGAAATAATCAAATGAATATTTATTCCACACATAATCTCGGAGTAAAATAATCAATGAAGTTGGCGTAAATCCAAATAAATGGAAATTGAAATTTCGAATTCCCTTATTGATTAAGTAACATAAGAAACATACTCCCATGAAAGAAGTATCATACAATGAAGATGTAAATACCCATAAATTAAATTATATTACACATTTAATACAATCATGGGCAGTACACATACACCACATGAAATAATTAAGTGGTGAACAATGGAATTCTCACGAAATTAAGAGTGAGTTATGAAAACCCTTACTTTGTACTTTTTCCTTGGTCTATGGTAGGTTAAACTCCTATATAATTGTTAAATAATAGTTATTGAATTATATAAGAATCATTTTCATTAATATGATATCATATATGATCTTTTAGCATTGATTTGATAATAATATCTTAGTATTATCGTCATTTCGGGTGTTAACTTACTCATTTTCCTTTATATTCTTTGTTAAGTAAGTCGTGTTTGTTATGTATTGGTTGTATATTATTCATATCCAAAATTATATCAAATCCTTAAACATTATTTTTAAATCATAAAATGATAATTATACTTGAATGGATACGATGGAGAATGAATCTCATCGCTTTCGTGGAGACGGTAGTCCGTACATACGCACGAGCGACAATATCATTCTTTTGATATTAAAAAAATATATACTTGGATGGTATATTATATATAAAGAATCATTATCATGTTATATTTATTGTTTAAATGAATTATAAGTCATTATTATACCCATCCAAATAATAATATATTGAATAACAATTACACCACGACGTGGAGACGGTAAGCCGTATGTACGCATGTATGGTGACATGTTATTCAAAGGGTGGATAGAATACTGAATATGTTGTACCATATTTATAATAGTATTAAAGTATATTGGAGATACTGGATTCATTATTTTATAATATAAATAACAAACAAAGAAGAAGTGGAAGAAGAAAGGAACTTGAAAAAGGGTGGTTAAATCATTACCTCTTCTTCGGGTTAATCCTTTTGATTTGATCAAAATGACTCCTTAGGTTGGATTTATGATCAAACTAAGGCCACTAGGATGTATTGAGGGATGTCGGGAGAGTATTTGGGCAGAGTTTGGCAGAACCAAAAGGCTTTGAAGGTGTGAATAAATGAGAAGGAGGAGTTCCCTATTATAATAGGGGTGAAGGGCACCTTTGGAAAAGCTAGAAATATTTATTTATAATAAATTAATATTCGGTTTCTAATGGCTCCAAAGTTTATTATTAAAATTTTATGGTGGTGATGGGTCTAAAACAACTCATCCAATATAATTTATACAGGTTTGGGTACTTATATTAACCTTATCTTTAAGTATTAACTCTAAGTTAATTAGTTTCACTTTTACAATGTCTCATTGTATTTTTATATTATATGGTTAATAAACTTATATATACATCCAAAATACCCCCAAGTGGTCCATTAATGATACAACTATCCTGATATAAGACTTTTTGACGAACCTTATATTTTTATGAATTTAATATAAATTAATATAATAATATTTTTTTTTAAACACTTTTCTGTCAATTTTGACACTATTCCATAATTTTTTTTTCAAACTCATAACAGGATTATTACTTCTAAATAAGTTAATTAAATCAATAATAATATTTCATATTAACCTATAAAATTATTTTAATTTATAAAAAGTCTCAAATTATATTTATTTGGGTATTTATAATACCAATTATACTAATTTTTCACTATTATGGTAATTATTTCATCACCATTGTGTAATAAATAAATTAAATTATATAATGTCTAAAAACTACAAATAAAATATCATTATGTAAGAAATCTTTTGGTCTTTCTAATGAATATTTATAGTCTAAAATCAAACATATATAACCCTATGTAACAATTGTTTTTCTAATAGATATATGCTTGTGTCATTTTTCTATTCATTTTAACTTAAATAAAATAAAGTGTTCCTATCACTTACAAGTGGATCCATGGGGTCCCAAAATTGATAAAATGATTCCCATGGTCGGCCATGTATCAACCAATAGGTTTAAGACACTTTTTAGGGTAATTTAGTATTAATATAATATTATTTTTTAACCCTTATTTACCAGATTTACCCTTTAACCATGGTAAATAAAATATTTACCGGATTAATTATTAAAAATGTCTAAAAATAAAAGTTATCTAATTACAAAATTTAAACATAATGATTCCAAATATGGAATCCATTTTTCCAAATTCAAAACACAGAAGTGGCAGAAATTAATTTAAAATTAATTCTCATTGTTAAAACAAAAAACGTGTTTTTAAGAAATAATAACTATCAAAAGATTCATAGTTGTTTATGTTCGGTTTAAATGTGAAATTATGTTCAATTACCCACATTTTATTACCTGTTAAAATTATATTTTAAATATTATTTAAAACCACTAAAATTCATAATTTATATCTATTAATTATTTTGATTAAAAATGTTGTTTTTAATTAAAATTTATTAATTTTTACTATTCATTAAAATATAAAAGTTATCCGAAAAGTACCAAAATTTCACCCTATGATAATTTAGTTATTTAAAATCCAAAAATGTAGTCTATTTTACCCAATTCAAAACATAAATGTTGCTTTTATAAATTTACAATTGATTCCCGCTTTCAAAACCAAAAGACGTATTTTTATGAAATAATAAATATCAAAAGTTTGACACTTGCTTATGTCCAGTTTCAAGATAAAATTACTTAAAATGACCATAATTGGATTAAATAGTAAAAATATATTCTATTTATACTTCCAAATTATTAAAATTTATAATTTATCAATATAAATTATTTTGATTAAAAAATTTGTTTTCAGTTAAAACATAGTATTTTTCACTACTCACCCAAATATGAAAGTTATCAGAAAGACACCACAACATTATTGATACTAAATTATTATCTCCTGATTCTAAAGAAAAATTTCATTTTGTCAAATTGAATATATAAAAGTTTCAAATATTGTTTTTAAAAAGGCTTCACCATTAAAAGGCGGTAAAATTTCATTTTTTGAAAAATACCTCTTTTATCCGAAACAAATGAATTTGTTCATAAATTATGTCTTAGAAACTCATAATATGGATTAAAACTATAAGGATAATATAATATTTAATATTTATTTAATACTATTCATAACCTATTTTGAACGGTTACTTTGGTAAGTCGTGGTGTACTTGAACTCAGAATTGCGTACAACACACACTATTTTATTATTCAAATAGAAGTGTACCGTGGATGATTGGGGTGTTACATTCACCACTCCTTCAATAAATTGCGTCCTCTCAATTTTAAAAATTTCTCCTGAGAATGGAATGTCCCACATCAGAAAAAGAGTCATTAAAACTATCAATTTAAAAGAAAGAAAAAGAGGTATAAAGGTCACCCAAGATAACCCATACTAGGATTCCAGGTAGGAAAACATGGATATGGATGATAATCTAAGTGTCATGTTCTGATGGAGAGGGATAGAAATCATGATCATGAGAAAGTTAATAATAAGAAAACCACAAACCGGTGTTGGGATGAACGATCATTAGTCTCCTAGTAGGAAAAATAAATGGACAACATTTTTTGTTTTAAGTTACATTACATAAGGATGAGGAATTCATTTATGATATTGTCTAAGAATATAATGATATATACTTACATTTTATGTAGAGTTTCCTTCTTTAATAAATTTCCACCACTAACTCATTTTTTTTAAACGATGAGTATTCATGAAGACTTGGTCACACTGGAAGAGCTAGAATAAACTTCTATAGAATCACATGATCCATGCAGGACAAACTGTATATTTTCATTGTCTTTAGAGATTAATCAAAACCAAAATGGTTAGTACAAGATCTAATGATCCCCCAAAAGGATATTCCTTGAGAGAAATAAAAACTAATCTTAATTTCTAAAATTTAACCAATAATACCCCAAAGTTAAATAAATACCATTCAATAATAATTTTTCCTTAAAATACTTCAATATAATCCAAACTAATATTGAAACCCAAATCAAATAAGAATGTAGTCTTCCACGTTAAATTGTATCTCCAAATGACATAATATACTCTTAAAGTCACATACTTAAAAGTAATCATCCTAATCCCATATTCTTTATTATAGGGTAATCATTTCCATAAATAACCCAAATCACTATAAATCCACAATAAAAACATAGATAAAAATCCACCGTTACTCCTCAAATGAAATCTCATACTATTCTATTTTCCTTGGGCATATAGTTCACAACAAATTGAATAACTTCCAAAATAACATCTATCACTTAATCATCGAATCATTTTACTATACCATGGGTATTCATTTAATAAGACATAAAAACACAAATCAAATTATTATTGATCAATAAAATCATTTAACTAAAAATAATTTGTCACACTATCCAGGGACTTCACGTAGTCCAGTGGTAGGCGATAAATCCCAATCGCACTTTGGTTGTGGGTTAGATTCCCACAGCTTTGTCCGACGCGACGGGTTGTCACACGGTCTACGTGTTGTCCTTTTTAAAAAACTATATTTTATAATATTACCAAAATGAGATAAATTCCTCAAAATACCATAACTTAATTTAACCACAAATTTTATATCATACCTTGCATTTTCATACCAAATTATAATAACTTATAATTCTCTCAAACCCCGATAATCATATAAAACCAAATGGTTATTTATACCTATATCCACAAGAGAAGAGACTATTCTTCCTCAAATATCATTATCACATGGAAAACTGCAGGGTTACAAATACAAGGGAAAATTATTCCCAAGTAAACCCATCAAAAAGAAGCACTAATACTTTTTAAACACTTCTTCAACCATTTATTTTCACATAGCTTCTTCATTGACCAAGATAATATCCTATAGAATAGGGAATTCACTTGGGTAATGGCCAGGTCCCCTATATTTACGGAAAATGACTGTAAATGGATTCTTGGGACCATTTCTATCTTCTTCCATAGTACTCTTCATTTTTCTTCGGCAATTATTCACTTTATGTCCTTCCTTCCCGCACGTAAAACATTTCTTTGTCCCATTGTGACACTTTCCTGAGTGTCTCCTTCCACATTTCCTGCATGATGTAAATTGAGGATTTCTTTCTCCATGGTCTCTACTACTGGAGCTCTTATCATTCATCACATTTCTCTCCTTTGATGAGTCTGTTAATTGGTAAATATATATATATTGTTGATCATATTTTTGGAAAATTGATTTGGCATAAAGATGATATCATTAACGCCTATCAACATTCCATTTTTTTGCTCATTTCCACCACCATTCCCACCTTGTACATCATTCCCAAAGTCACTATGACTTCCTAGGAATCCATCCATTGACTAAAATCAGAAAGCATTGTGTGAGTAATAGTAGTCATACAATCATTTAGAGGTTAACATGTCACCATATTCTCAATATGAAACGCATTAGGATTAACCAAGGTCATTTACTCTCATATTATATATATAATACATTAAATCGGTTAGTAAAGAAAATTTAATTTATCCTATGTATATCCCCCAGGAGTGTCGTAACCAAGAGTGAAGCAAGGCTCATTGTCATGCACCAGTTCCCGTTCGAGTCAAGATCAATGCGTTGTTTTTAGGTTTTACACCTAGGTACATCTGTTCCAGAGACGCCTCTACCTTCTCATATCTAGACAGGGATGTATTGCTCTGAAAACTCACAAAATCTCTACAATACCATGATTCTAGGAAGTTATTCTATACTAATCCTCAAAGTTCATCTTTGGTTTACGTGCTCTAATCAGAGTTTATCTAAATCTAGCTTCCAAGGTTTGTACTAAACTTGATCTGATACCAACTGTAACGCCCCGACCCCAGTTACCCAGAGTCGGTGCATTATTACATAACATTGGCATGATCACAAGAAGGATCAAATCTCGAAAGATCGACTGGTTTAGTAGCCTTGAAAAAACAAGATATATTCATAAGTCAAACATTACATCATAAAAATTAAAACAACAACAACATCTTTTCTTTATATCCCCTTATACAATCCCTGCAGGTCATTCATAAATTACTTCTTCTCATCCTGGGTAAAATAGAACACTGAAAGGGGTGATCTCAGATGCTCAGTAAGTATAACAATATATCAGAATCTTTCAAAGATAAGCATAAACACTTAAAGCGATTTATAGCTAAAACAAAAGACTTTTAAACTTGAACTTCAGCATAACATGGCAAAGATAAAATGAAATAATTCCATTTACTTATTCACATTGATATTCTACTAGTCGAACAATCACATGCAATATCAATAACCACTTTCATAATGATGGAATGCATAATGCCAGTCTATCATAACCACATAGCCAAGGCCTCGTGCCAAGACTACAAATATGATTTTGCCAAGGCCTTGTTCCAAGACACTAGTTTGTCTCATTAGACCTACCGATGCATTGAAGAGCTATAGCGGGCTCCACCCGTCACTCATTAAGTCCAATGCATTCCTCATATGAACAGGTTTAATAATAACATAAACATTCGTAATAAAACTAGCATACGAAATGTCAATACATTAACCACAAACCATGAATGGTATAAAAATAGCACATCCACAGTCAATCATAACTCATTCGATACAATATGAAAGATTGTATTGTATCACATTATCTTCAATCAATAATAATTAAGGATGTTTACATAGATGAAAATAATCATCAAAACTATTTGAGAGGAATATCCCCCTTTTTCTTGAAATCATACCAAAGTCACACTATTTGTCATGAAGCCATTTAAAAAAGATTTTTGAATCAAAGTGTCCCATTCCACTTTGAAACATTTTAAAAGGAGTATTAATTTTAAAACATTAATGTCCATATAAATAAATCCTTAAAAACATTTTTAAAACGTGGACATTAATGAGAATGATTTAGATGAATACGTCTTTAAAACATTTAAAAATGGTATTTTAGTTAGAGATTCTAACCAAAAGAGAGACACTTGAATACAAATAATTGAGGTAATAAAAACATTTTAGTATCATAAGAATAAATGGATTCATGATATACTATGTAAAAGTACATTATATACACCACATAAAAGTGATTTGGTGTATAACAACAAAGAAGTATCAATTGAATTTAAGATGAGATGAAATCTCTCATAAAGGGTGTATCCTTAGGTTAAGGATAAATCAACAACATAGTTATGTGTGACAAATATAAATACACTAAATATGATTGGATATTTAGAGTAACACAATCAAAGGATATTCACACATAATCTTGTAAAAACAACACCAATGAATTTGATGTTTAAGTCAACAAATGGAGAATGAGTTAAAATTAATCATATAAAATTCATATCGATGGATTGAGAAATTATCAATGGAGTGATTATGTGTATCCAAAGTATATCCATAGAAAAGGGGAGTGTAAATTATGACATAATCAAATTAATAGTTATTCCACACATAATATCGGTGTAAAATAATCAATGATGTTTGTGTAAAGCCGAATAAATGGAAATTGAAATTTTGAATTCCCTTATCGATTAGGTAACATATGAAACATACTCCCATGAAAGAAGGATCATACAATGAAGATGTTAATACCCATAAATTAATTAATATTACACACTGAATACAATCATGTGCAGTACACATACACCACATGCAATAATTAAGTGGTGAACAATGGAATTTCTCACGAAATTAAGAGTGAGTTAAGAAACCCCTTACTTTGTACTTTTTCTTGGTGGATGTTAGGATAAACTCATGTATAATGATGAAATAATTGTTATTGAATTATACAAGAATCATTTACATTAATATGATATCATATATGATCATTTAACATTGATTTTTTAATAATATATTAGTATTATTGTCATTTCGGGTGTTAACTTGCTCATTTACCTTTATATTATTTGTTACGTAATTAATGTTTGTTATGGATAGGTTGTATCTTATTCATATCCAGAATTATATCAAGTCCTTAAAAATTATTTTTAAATCATAAAATGATAATTATACTTGAATGGATACGATGGAGAATGAATCTCATCGCTTTCGTGCAGACGGTAGTCCGTACGTACGCACGAGCGACAATATCATTCTTTTGATATTAAAATAATATATAATTGGATGGTATATTATATATATAGAATCATTATATTGTTATATTTTTTTTACAAGAATTATACAACATTATTATAACCATCCATATAATAATATATTGAATTACAAATACACCACGACGTGGAGACGGTAAGTCGTGCGTACGCACGTATGGTGATATGTTATTCAAAGGGTGGATAGAATACTGAATATGGTTGTACCATATTTATAATAATATTACAGTATATAATAGATACTAGATTCATTGATTTATAATAGAAATAACAAAGAAATAAGAAGTGGAAGAAGAAAGGAACTTGAAAAAGGGTGGTGAAATCATTACATCTTTTTCGGGTTCTTCCTTTTGATTTGATCAAAAGGGCTCCATAGGTTTGCTTTCTGATCAAAATAAGGCCTCTAGGTTGTATTGAGGGATGTTGGGAGAGTATTTGGGCAGAGTTTGGCCGATCCAAAAGGCTTTTAAGGTTTGAAGAAATGAGAAGGAGGAGTGCCCTTTTATAAGAGGGGTGAGGGGCACCTTTGGAAAAGCTAGAAATATTAATTTATAATAAATTCATATTCGGTTTCTAATGGCTCAAAAGTTTATTATTAAAAGGTTAAGGTGGATATGGGTCGAAAACAAATCAACCAATTGAATTTAAACAGGTTTGGGTACTTATATTAACCTTATCATTAAGTATTAACTCTATGTTAATTAGTTTCACTTTTACAATGTCTCTTTGTATTTTTATATTATATGGTTAATAATATTACTATATACATCCAAGAGACCCCCCAAGTGGTCCATTAATGATAAAAATATCATGATATAAGTCTCTAGACAGAACCTTAGATTTTTAGGAATTTAATATCAACTAATAATATAATATTTTTTTTAAAAACTGTTTTATGTCAATTTTGAGACTATTCAATAATTTATTTTTGTAAAAATTATAACAGAATTATTACTTCGAAAAAAATATAATTAAATCAATCCTAACATGTCATATTAACCTATTAAATTAGTTTAATTCCTAAAAAGTCTCCAATTATATTTATTTGGTTATTTATAATATCAATTATTCTAGTTTTTCAATATTATGGTAAATATTCCTTCACCATTGTGTCATAAATAAATTATATTATATAATGTCTAAAAATTATAAAAAAATATTTTTATCTAGGAAATATTTTCAGATTTCTAATGAATATTTATAGTCTAAAATCAAACATACAAAACCTTATGTAAAAATTGTTTTTCTAAAAGATATATGTTTGTGTCATTTTTGTATTCATTTTAACTTAATTAAAATAAAGTGTCCCTATCACTTACAAGTGGATCCATGGGGTCCCAAAATCGACCCAAAGATGCCCATGGTCGGACACGTATCAACCAATAGGTTTAAGACACGTTTTAGAGTAATTTATTATTATTATAATATTATTTTTTTAACCCTTATTTACCGGATTTAGCCTATAACC
The DNA here is from genome assembly GCA_963277665.1 of Viscum album. Taxonomy (NCBI): domain Eukaryota; kingdom Viridiplantae; phylum Streptophyta; class Magnoliopsida; order Santalales; family Viscaceae; genus Viscum; species Viscum album. The sequence continues at coordinate 842,718,836 of OY728151.1, forward strand.
ATGGTATATAAAATATTTACCGAAGTAATTATTCAAAATGTCTAAAAATAAAAGTTATCTATTTACACAATTTAAACATCCTGATTCCAAATATTGAATACATTTTTGAAAATTCAAAACACAGAAGTGGCAGAAATTAATTTAAAATTTATTCTCGTTGTTAAAACAAAAAGCGTGTTTTTAAGAAATAATAACTATCAAATGATTGACAGTTGTTTATGTTCGGATTAAATGTGAAATTATGTTCAATTACAGAAATTGTACATCATGGTAAAAATTTATTTTAAATATAATTTAAAACCACTCAAATTCATAATTTATCACTATTAATTATTTCGATTAAAAAAGTTGTTTTTAATTAAAATTTAGTAATTTTTACTATTCATCAAAATATAAAAGATATCCGAAAAGTACCAAAATTTCACCCTAGGATAATTTCGTTATTCCGAATCCAAAAATGAAGTCTATTTTACCATATTCAAAACACAAACGTTGAATTTATTAATTTAAAATTGATTCCCACTTTCGAAACCGAAAGGCATATTTTTAAAAATAATAACTATCAAAAGTTTGACACTTGTTTATATCAATTTCAAGGTAAAATTACTTAAAATGACCATCATTGGATTAAAGAGTAAAAATATAATCTATTTATACTTCCAAACCATTAAAATTTATAATTTAAAAATATAAATTATTTTGATTAAAAATGTTGTTTTCAGTTAAAATATAGTATTTTTCACTATTCACCCAAATATGAATGTTATCAGAAAGACACCAAAACATTAATGATACCAAATTCTCATGTCCCAATTCTAAAGAAGAATTTAATTTTTTCAAATTGAATACATAAATTTTTCAAATATTGGTTTTAAAAAGGCTTCACCATTTAATGGTGGTAAAATTTCATTTTTTGAAAAATACTTCTTTTATATGAAAAAAATGAATTTGTTCATAAATCTTGTCTTAGAAACTCATAATATGGATTAAAACTAGAAGGATAATATAATATTTAAAATTTAGTTAATACTATTCATAACCTCTTTTGAACGGCTAGTTTGGCAAGTCGTGGTGTACTTGAACTAACTATTGCATACAACAGACACTATTTTATTATTCAAAACGAACTGTACCATTGAAGACTGGGGTGTTACATGTTTTTCATATAGTTGTAATCTATCTTGGTGGTCGTCCCCGGGATGGGATTCACTATGAACATTCACTATGCAATAGTGTTTCACATCGTCAAAAGGGCAATCCCTTGGCTATTTAGCAATGCTAAATCCCTCCTACCATGAGGGACATGAGAAAACATGTCTAGTCATGTCTGATTACATTTAATTGACAAGTGAAATGATATCTCTATCGGAAGATATCCAAAGGTGATGGTATTTTGTTGAACCACACTTGAGACATCTTCCTTCCATAATAATAGAGGAAATCAACTCCAATCTCAATGATTATCAAAAAATTTAAGAAATATTCCACTGTGGATAGACCAGATGGAAATCCTATGGAGAACGATAAAGAATACATTGTTCCAAAAAGCTAATAATGACATATCATATATGTTATGGACTTAATTCATCCCGCAGTATGGTATTTTAGATACATTTTAAAAATATTTTGTACATGGTATTTGTCTCTATATATGGAAAATTATTCATTATATAATACAAAAGGTATTGACTTATGACGATGATAATCATCATGTCATGATAATAATGGGGTTGTAATTCAATATTTATGTAGAAAATCTCATAGATTCATGACATACAATGATTAAGAAAGAAAAAGTATCCCTTTAATGAACATTCCTCAGCGCATTAATGAGATTATGATAGCTGGTAAATGATACACCCTCTGGTGTTCTTATCATAGGATTGGGATCATATGAAGAATTACATTTCACCATTCTTCCCAACTATAATTTATAGATGAAGGTTTTATCATGAAATATCATATATCTTGACTAGCTTAAACAAAAGGAATATGTTCACAACTAAAGACATGAAAAAAGAACCCATTTGACTCTCATTAACATATGTCTATATATGATAAGGCTATTGGGATATTTTTCATTAGGCATATTGGAATATCATTAAAGCCTCTCATTTCGGGCTAGTAAATCATTATTCATTGAAATTATCAGAAACAGTTCAATGTACACCAGAACAAGGTTACTAAAGTTGACACTAAATGGTGTACATATCCCAAATTCAAAAAAAACACCATAAAATCATAAGGTATGCTATGGATGTAGTAGAAATGGATGATTAGTAGAAACACCATCACGCTAGTCAAGGGTAATTTGAAACACAACCATCTAGGATAGAAAACAATTCCAAATGAGTAATGAATGTGGAATGAGAAGAGCCCTAGTCTAAAGAGCTAGGGGATTTCTCAACTCAAAAACCTCCACCTCATTAGACAAATAGTCTTTTGCCGATTAGGATAAATTATATTGAGTGACTCCTCCAAATTCATCCAATCCTATTATTTTCTAAACTCACTTAAGAAATGCCCGACCAAACTATATGGAAATTCCATTTGGATTACTGTTCTGCAAATGGTTCCAAAATAATTAGAGAAGGAGAGGAAAAACCCATATGGAGGTATAATAAGAAGGAATTCATACAAAGATAAAGATAAAATGATAAAAATTAATTATGAATCAATGAATTTCAGCAATTCCTCCCTTAATCACCATAAAACATAATATACCAATTTTTAAGAGGAAATCGAGGAGGAATCTCAATTAAAAATATTGTATAGACTGAATCAATTAAAGAATGTGTGTGTAGATGGATCATGAAACATTCTCATAAGATGGGAATTACTTCAAAAAATCCATCATATTTTCTTCAAATTGAATCCATCAAGAAAACTGTTATGGGTAAAATTGCACCTCACCTACCTTCTTGAGAGTTCAATCCCCTTTCACATGAGAAATATATGTTTTCAGCAATAGTAATTGATTAAATAAATGATAAAACGTTATGGATATTTACATTGAGGTATCCTACATGTTATATATATATTACATGATGTTCCCTCACTCACACTCCCATTTTAAGATTTTCAATAAAGAGGGGGTTCCACAGAAACAGAAGAAGATTTAGAGAATCCTCTCAATGTGGGATACCAACCACTAATATATTTAGATCTATAGTGGAAGATCGAGGATTCCCTATGTTGGGTTTCTCAATGGAGAAGGTTCAAGAACATCCTTAGTGTCATTACCCTAGCTGATACCCCTAGAAAATAAGAACAATGTTTCCACCAATGGCTCTACCAGTCATATCAACTGTTCATGTTCTGGACGCCGCCCATGTTCTGGCTCCAACTGAACCAAAAAATCCTTTAATTCCTATAAATAACCTGATAATTCTTGAAAATTAGTTTCACCCCAAAAGGCTAAATCCAAACCATCACCTAATAAATTTATGTAACCAAATATTCGAATTTTTTCTATGGATTAAGAGACCCAGAGGAGTGATTGCAGAATCTCACATCTTTTTTTGATCCTATGTTGGGGACCCCTGAAAAGTAGGAGACCATGAAACTCAGGTGCTTCATGAAATCACTTAAAGGACCATCTTTTTTATACTAATCGTGATTTTATTAATGATCAATTGTGGGATGAGAGTAAATCCAACAAATGATTAAATTCATGTTTAGCTCATCACTATAGATGTTGACTGCGGTCGAGCTCTCCAACTATAAGCTACGAGAGAACAGAAGATTCACAGATTTCATTTCTCGTTGTAATGGATTGAAATATTCCATAATCCTAACACCACCTTAAGAGGAATTTCTATTAAAATGTATATTGAATCATTTTGAAGATTTGTGCATTCCACTTATCCATATGAAATATATTATATGGGTTTGGGACTTTTTTTCAATCACTCAAAGGTTGGAAGACCTAATCATAGAGACGATGTCTAATTCCTAAGTAATTAATTTATTTCATGTCATAATATTTGAGAAATAATTTGGTTCCACTATTATTCTTATGAATACCCATGTACACACACCTCCAATGCTTTCACTGTATCATGTGACCTCACTAATTGAGCATCAGCAACAACTCCTGCTTTGTAATGATGATCCAACAGATAAATGGAAAATGAATTTTGAGGAGATGAAAAAAATGGTTTAATTTTTTTAAAACACCAAGTCCCCAAATAAATCATCTCAATATTAGAAAAAAACATATTTAAATTTCATAATCCTAGTAAACCTAGCATGTATGGTGACCAGGAAATCCCAAAATATTTTCCCTTATATCATGAATTGGGGAACAATATGCACTAGTGTTTGTTTTCAAGGTAATTCTACAAAATATTGTGAATTACAGGAATGGGAATATAATTAATTCTCCTAATTAGTAATTTTTTTTTGTCATCCACCAATATATTTTTGGAAAATGAAAGGAAATACGTCAATAGAAAGAGTATAATAAATTTGAGTGATTGGGTTTTCAAGATAATGATCAAGCAAACTCATGTTATCCTCTGAGAATAGTTGAATAAAATTTTTCCCTCGAATACTCCACTATGACACATCATATCCCTTCAGATTCACAATCCGCCAAAGTTCAGTCCTCCACAAACAGTTATGGCCCATAGGGTAATAAGAAAATATTGGAATAAGATCTTATTCCAATTCCAAAATTTTCATTATCTTTACCAAAATTCATGCCAATAGTCCAAAGAGCCTATGAACTACCATACCAAATGGTACAATAAGAGTCATTCTACAATATGAAATCTTTATCAAATGATGAGATTGTTTTTGGATACATTAATTTCATTAAATTAATGGATCCATTAATGGATGACGTGTTTGACTATGAACTCTATTTCCCAACACATGATTGGGGAACTGGGGGAAGAATTAATTTGCATTGAGGATACATGGGAAGATGCAGTCATATCAAATGCCAATACACTAAATGTGTCCTTTATCATACTGTCTACAAGCCCAAAACTGATGGGAATACCCTCTAATTATCTTAGATGTAATTTGGAAGTTAAACCATGTATTATAAAGTCTACCCTAACACAACCATATTAAAATATAATTTAGATCATGGGTCATCGCCTAATAATCGCAAATGCTAAGGTAGACATTGTCTACCTAATCAACTGAGTGTAAAAACACTATCAAAGTCTATTAACATGGACATTCCATCAAGATAAAGTACATAATATCCAAAAGATCCTGTAAAAGGGAATCACTATGTTGGGAAACACATACCTCTAGACCAGAAGTACAATGTTTTGAAACAACTAGGTCAGATTCTAGCTAATTTATCAATCATGTTTGTTGTGAGTCTACGAAACAGCCACCAAGAGGCACTTTTATAAGACTTTTCAAGAACAAAGAAGTTTGAGGATGATTTTTCCACTACTAAAGTATATTTTTTAGATAATTAACTTGTGTAATTATAAACATTCATATCTTTATCTAACCTTGATGAGGATTACATCATAAAGATAAATCTCAAATCCTTGTAAATATATAGAAGGATTAATGAAATCAATATATAAAGAGAATTTAATAGAAATAGATCATGTCGTATCCTCATTTAGATACAAAAACATCATCAACTAGGTTTCAATGAATCACACATGTTTCCATCCACTCTAATTTTATAAGGTTATGTAGAGAATGAGAAAATTAAAAATGGAAAAACAATACTCAAAACCCCATTTTAGGATCTCATGTATGACTCAGAATTCATGGTTTTTTAGAATTACATGGCCTTGAACATTCAACTCCTATGACCAAGGCTACATCACCATGTGGATATTCCTTCATAATACAACTAATGCCTCAAATATTTTTTCAATGGTCAAATTTTTACAATGCATTGTGGGATTTCCACATTCAAATACTATGATTCATAGTATATTGACTCATGATTCAACATTATGGAATGGAAATAGTCCATGGCTACCGATGTCACATATATAAACACCCCAAATGGATTGGATATGATTCCAGAATACCCATTGAACCAGATTAGTTGAGAGTGTATGATTTCTATCAATTTCATTAAATGGTTGGGACTATACATGAACACAGAACCAAAATCATTCATGTTATTCATGAAATAAAAACCTAGGATCACTACATATGTTATAAAAACATTGTGTAGTAATGAAATCCTTGGTTAAAATGTATTCATTTTTTCCATATATATTAAAAAATATCTACATTGTCATGCAGACTGGCGAATGTTTGCATGTCGATGAGAGAAATTAATGTTTCAAATTAAAATTATCTTTTCACTCCACTAGAATTCCAAAAATAACTTGTTCCATCAATTGATCCTGAAATGGTATCATTATCTTCCAATGTTCTAAATGTAAAAATTCCCACTAACACTAAGAAACATTATTCATCACATAATTCATAGGATGTGGTGGAATAGGTGAAGGAGGAATAAGAGGAATTGAAGGAATACCCTAGAGATACCCCTACATCATCTAAAGAAGTCTCCCACACCACTATGGATAAACTCGATAATATAAACATTGGTATGGTTAATGATCCATGGCCTAATCTAATCAGTGTCACCATGAATCTCTATAAACATGAGTTATATAATTCATTCATGAAGAAACATTAGGATGTGTTCACTTGGAATTACACATAGATTCCATAACACAATATCAAGGTGGGCACCCATCACTAAGGTTTTCTACAAGACCGTCAGGGATGTAAACAGACAGCCACATGAACACATCCAAATCAGAACTCTAAAATTGAGGCTAATGTGGATATGTTCATCATGGTCACATTTTTTTGTTATTTTTAGTATCTCAAATGGACATCTAGTATCATCCAAGTGAAGAAGGAGAATGTGTAAATCTGATTTCTCATCATCTATAGATATCTAAATCGGAACTGTCTCAAATATCTCTTCTTCATTCCAATCACAAAACTCCTAATTGATGCAACATATGGTTATCATGCCTTATCAATCACGGATGGATACTCATAGTACAATAAAATATGGATTTTCATGAATGATTAATAATCTACAACCTTTATAGCCTCTCAATGAGTATTCTATTGTAGGTTAATTCCCATTGGATTGAAGAATGTCAGGGCCACATACCTTTATGTTATTCATGAAATGATAAAAAAAATTAATATGTGTGTGGAATGTTGTGATGATGACCTAGTGGTTACTTCTTGTTAGTACTCTAACCACCAACATGACCTGGAGACCATATTTAATAAAATTTTATATCTTAGCCTATTTATAAACTCCTTCAAATGTTCTTTTAGGGTAACCACGTGAATATTTATCTAGATCATTATTAGTCATCATGAAATCTAATATGAATATAAGAAAAAAATCTATTCTTATCATGTAATCATCTAGAATTTTTAAGGAGATGAGAGGGCATCGAGAACAATTTTCCACTATTCGGTGCATCCTAGCTAACCATGCCCGAAATTGTTTTCCATTCAGAAAATAATGAAGAATATTGAAACATATAAATGGTATAATTACTGTTAGGAAGCATTTGATAACCTCAACAAATACCTCATTATCCCATAAATAATAAAATCACATAAGGAGATAAATTCGCTCATTATATATGGGAAGTTCTTTAAGTGATCAATGGACACCAAACTATTGAAAAATAAGGATTCACGGAATTAATAAATCATTTATTATCTCTTTTAAACCATGTTTGATGCTATGATTCATTTTTCAGATATCCAGAAGTGATTCCGCGAATTATTCTACATAGTTTAAAAATTATTTCTCTACCTATATCACCCCAAGGGTGAATTTATCTCTACTAATAAGAATCTGAAATATATAATATTTTTGTCAATTTTCGTAGGGTTTCATTCATGGTTGATGTTTTTTCTACAGTAGTTTGATATACTGGTCATTCATTACAATAGAGTGAATGTCCCAGCCCTAACTGATTTCCTTGTAGATCACCCATCTACAGACGCGAGATTGTCAAATTTTTAATTTCTAGATAAAAAGAAATTTTTAATTCAAGAAAGACACCAAACATGGGAAATGTATTTTGACAGATCATTCATGAGTCCAATTGGGATGATACTGGAATACCCTAGACACAAAAAAATTATGTCAGGGATCATGGTTATCTTTCTAGGAAAGGTAGTTTTTCCTTATTCATTACAGATATAAACTGTATGTATAAACAATGGGGCATAATATCCATTCCTCATTACAGGCAAAGAACTGGCACACTAAATAACAATATGAAAATTGTGGGAGAATGTTGAGTCATAGTTGGTAATAAAAAATATCAATGGGGATACTGCTATCATAAAAGAGGAGTTAATTCCCCTACTTGATTTTGACTGAGGTTTGATGGAAAAGTTCCCTATAGAGTTAAAATTGACTTTCATCCTAGAATCATAAAACGAATAGGTAGATTCATTATGAAATATAGCTCTATATTTGTCATATCCAAATTGGGGTAAATCATTTAACCTCATTTCCCACCAAAGAATGGTCACACTATTTGTTCAAATCAAAATAAAAAATTTTAACAAATTAATTAATATTCGTGAACCATAAGGTTATACCACATGATGGATGATTCCCACAATGGAAAACCTTCAATACAGAGTACTCCTAATACGTAAATCTAGGAATGAAAAACAATGATGGAGAGATGTAAAATTCACTATTTATGAGGTCTTAAATTAACAGAAAACATCTATGAAAATTGTAACAGCCCAAGATTTTATGAAAAATATATATTTTTTTTATTTCACTAATGTATTGTGTTGTACGCTACACCAAAAGGAGCTTGCACAACACACATCCTTGACTTGCCTTGCATTACACGCAATCGCGACCTTCCTCGATAGCGTGTGTTGTACGCAACACCAAGTTTCGCTAAACAACGATATGCTATTAAGATATTATTAAAACTAGCTGTTGTGAATAGTAATAACCACTTTTTGAAATTTTGTAAATTTTATTTTTCAAAATGGACTTCATTTATGGATTCGGAGTATCGAATTTATCCTAAGGTGAAATTTTTGTACTTTTCGGATAACTTTCATATTCTGATGAATAGTGAAAATTACTAAATTATAATTAAAAACAACTTTTTTAATCGAAATAATTAATAGTGATAAATCATTAATTTGAGTGGTTTTAAAGTATATTTAGAATATATTTTTACAATTTAATACAATGTTGGTCATTGGATGTAATTGCATATTTAAACCAGACATAAACAAGTGTCAATCTTTTGATAGATATTGTTTCTTAAAAACACGCTATTTGTTTTAACAGCGGGATTTAATTATAAAATTAATTAATGCAACTTCTATGTTATGAATTTGGTAAAATAGACTTCATTTTTGAATTCGGAATATTAAATATAGCTTAGGATGAAATTTTGGCATTTTTCTGAAAACCTTCATTTTTTGATGAATAGTGAAACTACTAAGTGGTAGTTAAAAAAACTGATTTTTTCATAAAACTTAATTTTACCGCTTTTGTGAATGGAATTTCGAAAATCCGAGAGACACGGTTAATATCAAGGACTAAAATGTGGTTCAATGAGATGAAAATAATTTTTGGTGAATAGTAACTTTTTACTTTTTTTTACCGCGGTTAATAGTAAATAGTGTAACTAAGGGTAAATATGATATTAATATTACCCTAACACATGTCCTAATTCTATTGGACAAGTGTAATTCGACCAAAAACAAACTTAGGAATAAAATATGACCATTTAGGCCCACTTGGATTAGATTAGGACATTTATTATTAATTTATTTAAAGAAGGGTTAAAATAGTTAAAATCAAAGTTTAATAAGTAAATCATTTTTAATATGGGCTTATACATAAGATAAATTCGATTTTAAATATTCATTAGAAAGCTAAAAAAATTTACTACATGATGGTATTTTATTTGTAATTTTTAGACATCAAATAAATTAATTTATTTATGACACAAAGATGATGCAGTAATTATCTTGTTAATGAAATATTGACATATTTGATGTTATAAACACCAAAATAAATGTAATTTTAGACTTTTTATAAATTCCACTAATTTTCTAGGTTACTATGATATATTAGTGTTGATTTAATCAACTTGGTTCGAACATATAATTCTGTTATGACTTTCACAAAAATCATATATCAAATAGTGTCAAAATTGACACAAAATAGTTTTTAAATCAAATATTATATTATTAATTGTTATTTTATTCCTAAAAATCTAAGGTTCGACCAATGACTTAGATAAAGATATATATATTAATAATAAACAATTTGGGGTTCTTTTTGCATGTTATTGTAAGTTTATTAACCATATAGTGAAAGAAAACAAAAAGGCATGGTAAAAGTTAAATTAATTAACTTAGAGTTAAATCTAATTGATAAGGTTAACATAATACCCTAAACTTGTCTAAATCTTATTGGTTTATATGATTTCGACCCATCTCCACTTTAGCTTCGAAATAAGACCCTTTGGAACCATTATAAACCGATTTTGACTTTAATATAAAATAATATTTTGAGATATTCCTAAGGTGCCCCTCTCTTCCCTTATAAAAGGACACCTCCTCCCCCTCCTCCTCACACCAAATTGAACACTCAAGCTCGGCCAACCCCTGATATTTTCTCCTCTCCACTTCCCTAGAATAATCCTAGAGGTCCTGGTCTTCTCCAAAGACCAATCTTAGTTCCTTAACTGGAGGATTCAAAGAGGCGTTCCAAAGAAGAGGTAATATCCATTACCGATCTTTTCAATTTCTTTCTTCTTCAACTTCTTCTTCTTTAGTTGTTTCATGATAAAGTAATAACATCATTATTACTTACATACTGATATGTTATTATAAATATGAAACAACCCTAATTCACCTTCTATCCATCCTACGGAAAAATGAAATCACCGCGCGTGCTTACGTACGGAATACCGTCTCCACAACGTGGTGTAATCTATTTTCCACCATCACCTTACATGGATGGGTATAATGGTGTAAAGAATAACTATACATAGTTATTACAACATCATATTGATTCTGATATATTGTATAATCCACTCCAATTCAATTCAATATTTATAGAAATGATATCATCGCTCGTGCGTACGTACGGAATACCGTCTCCACGACGCGATGAGATTCATTCTCCATGTTAACCATTTAAGAATGATTATAATGTATATATAAGAAATAATAATGAAATATATGACATTATAAAGCTACTGGATTTATGTATATATATACATATGTATGTCATCTACTTACTTCCATTTCAAGACAATAAGGAAAGGAAAATAGCGTTCATGCGTACGTACGGACTACCGTCTCCATGAACGGTGTTTTTCATTTTATTTATCTACCTATTATATATATATACTGAATATATATGATATATAAATCATATTATATATTCTGGAAGTAAGTAAATCATGATATAAGTAATAATGATGTCAAGAACAACAAGTCAAAACACCTACGATAAATGAAACGATTTTACCCAAAACGCTTCTTTAACATGTAATTTACAAAAGAACGGGTAATATAATGTCATAAGTGAACCATATATGATATCATAACAATGAATATGATTCTTTAATAAGTCAATAACATGATTTAAATCATTATACAGGAGGTTCAGACACTTAGAAAAGCAAGTCGGACCTAAGGTAAGGGAAATATCACAATCTCATTCTTATCCGAGATTGTTTATTCATAAGTATTTACTGGGTGTATTTTATCATCCACATCCATGTTCCCTCAATATGTAATATTATTTCCTTCCTAATACAATATTATATATCCAATTTTACCCTTCGGTAAGTTTTTTTAAAAGATATGAAAGGAATCTTTTGTCGTTTTTCGTACGAGGTACTTTTTGACTTTTCCGAAAAAAGTACGAGAAGAATGTTTTTTTTAACTTATACGGCATGAACAGATTTTTATGGTTTTATAAAGCCTTATTTTCATGAAGCCTTCTCCAAAATATTTCATTACTATTTTCAATAAAATCTCTTTCTTTTAAAATTGCATGACGTTTTGTGAAAAGAAATTGATTTTGAAGAAGAAAAGGATATTTTCCTCAAGAATTCATTTCAAGTATTTTATCAAAATTATTTCCATCTAAGATAACATAGGGTTCTGTTTCTATCCCTATTATTACATTGATTTGGTTATGTTGTGATGGAATTATTTTTATGAATTCCTTTATCTTATATGAATTGTTTTATGATGTCATGTTGTTTAAGAATCCCATTTTTATTACATGGGTTATGCTATGATGTATGATTTATGATTATGTGGAACACATAAGAAAGGATTCATTATAAGATGGGTGGGACCTATATCTCCCTCCAATGCATTGGGTAAAGATTTTATATCTCATGAGATAGACATGGCTGGAATGGTAGGTTATACCGGTTCAGTGAAACAGGACTGAAACGAGGATTACTCGATTCAGAAAGGGACTTTGTCCACTAAGATAGTCTTGGCAATGAGTCTTGACTAACAAGAAATGATTCTCTATGATTATGTGTGTATGCCAGAAAGTTCCATGTTTTATGTTATGATTATTTTGATTACATTTCACTTCCATGATTTATTCCATATTATGAAATTATGCTCTCTTTTGCAGGTTATGATTTCCAAAATGTTATGTTCTTATGAATATGATTTGATTGATATTTCTTTTGTTTACACTTACTGAGCATTTGAGCTCACCCTTTTATGTTTTCTTTTCCCCAGGATATAAAGAAAGGTTTTAGGTATAAAAAAAAGGAAGATCTTTATGGGAGATGTTGAAGATCTTTCACCATGATTAGAAGATTATAGTCCGAGTTTCCAAAGACACTAAACTATTACGGTCCTTGTGTGTGTGTTTTTGTAATGTACTAAGTATTCCGCAAAATTAATGTAATGTCCATGTACGATAAGCTTCGGGTCTCTACAGTTGGTATCAGAGGAAAGGTTTAGTCAACCTTTGGAAACTAGGATGCGAAAACATTAGTGAGATCCCTAGAGATATTTCTAAGGCATGTCTAGGGATGCCCCTAAGGATAAGTATACGTATAGGATATAGTCCTAGAACTACGGTAACGATCTTAGAATTTATCCTAAGATGTTAGATATTGAGGGTGCTCCCCCTTTACTATGTTGTCTTCCCTAGCATGATTTTTGATTCTCACAAAATTATTTTTGTGTTTTAGTTAATGGAGGGAACCAAAAGGAATTCAGTTAACATTGAATCCAATGGACAAATTGGTGACTATGAGCAACAAAATTGTGTAATGCCTAGAGAGAAAGATATTGTGATTATGCCGAATCAATCATCGCGATATATGATTAACAAGGTGAAATTTAGTGGTATGCCTAATTCTTCAACGAAGAGGAAGATAGACTATTATGCATGTTCGCATGTTGAGGAGCATAAAGAAAGGAAGATTGAGATTTCTAAAGAAGGGAAGAAAAACCTTGAGGAATACCTCAAATGGAGGGACCGATGTTATCTGTGTGGAGAAAAGTGTCATAGAGTGACAGACTGTTATGGAGTTCAATGTCTTATTTGTGGAGAACATGGGCATTACCCAACTCAATGCCCTGACCTAAAAAGTTACTTCTAAATCAAGGAAGGACTTATTCCAGGATAATCATTGATGTGGATGGACTTAAGTGTTTATGTATTGGTATTCAAGAATAATGTTGTTGAGGTACTTTTATGGTGTATTGGAATATTTATGTATTGCTCAAATGTGGTATTCGAAGTGATTGAGGTATTTTTGGAAAAAAGATGATATGCGCATAATGAAGGGAAAATAAGAAAATGAAACATTTGACAGTATTCATGAGCTCATGATTGATATAAGGACTAAGTGATATCATGGTTTGAGTATATATAATTTTGAGGATTTTGGAATGTGGAAAGTGTTAACTTTTAACTGCACTCATGTTTTCACTAAGGTATTCAAGAGAATACACGATTAAGGACATTGAATGTTTGGAATGTGACCAACAAGACATATCTTATGATATGTGGGGATCAACGATAGTATTAAATCTCTGGTAATCGATGTCACTATATTATGAGAGTGGACTGCAGTATTATGTATAAGCCTAAAGATTATACTGTATTATGTTGGACATAAGTTAGTATTGTTTAAGGATAGAAGATGGGATGTTATAGTAACGTAGTTTTAGAAAAAGGGACAACCTGCAGGATGGGCGACAGCCCATCGCTTCGGACAAGGCTGTAGGAATCGAACCCACAACCGAAGTGCGAATGGCCTTTATCGCCTACCACTGACCTACAGGAAGTCCCTGTTTAGTATAAACTAGTTTTATTATATTAAGCATCATGACATATGAAGTATAAGTCCATTTTAGGAACTATATATGATTAATCTCACTATAGAATGACTTATGTATATTTAATAACTTTTGCTTACCTTTTGTTTGAGACTGATGGAATGACCCGTCATTCTATCACATGATCTGCTAACACTTCACGAATAACAAATTCAACTTCATTTATTTAAGAGATGAAGTGGAAATTGTTCAAGGCACGAACAACAGTGATATGGTATCAAAATAAAGTAAGTATTTATTCTAATTCAAATTTTCAACTTTAGGGGAAATGATCATGAAAACCAAAAATGTTGTCCTAGTGATCTTATACCTGATGAATCAGATGGTACATTATATCATCACAAATCTATGGATTTGTGATTACTGGCTTTTCCATAGCCATGTTCTCTACCACTCTCCATCAGAACATGATGGTTAGATTTCTCTTCCATATCCATATTTTCACCTATGTGGAAACCCAATGATTAGTTTATTTGGGTAACCGTTACGTTTCATACTTTTTTTTTTAAGATTGGTTTTGATATTCCTTTTTACGATGTGGGTTTCTATTAAAGAAACTTTCAAATAGTAAACCATTTATAACCCCGACGAATTTCGAGGGCGAAATTCATTTTAAGGGGGGTAGAATGTAACAGCCCATGATTTTATGAAAAATATATATTTTTTTATTTCACTAATGTCTTGTGTTGTACGCTACACCAAAAGGAGCTTGCATAACACACATCCTTGACTTGCCTTGCATTACACGCAATCGCGACCTTCCTCGATAGCGTGTGTTGTACGCAACACCAAGTTTCGCTAAACAACGATATGCTATTAAGATATTATTAAAACTAGTTGTTGTGAATAGTAATAACCACTTTTTGAAATTTTGTAAATTTTATTTTTCAAAATGGACTTCATTTATGGATTCGGAGTATCGAATTTAGCCTAAGGTGAAATTTTTGTACTTTTCGGATAACTTTCATATTCTGATGAATAGTGAAAATTACTAAATTATAATTAAAAACAACTTTTTTAATCGAAATAATTAATAGTGATAAATCATTAATTTGAGTGGTTTTAAAGTATATTTAGAATATATTTTTACAATTTAATACAATGTTGGTCATTGGATGTAATTGCACATTTAAACCAGACATAAACAAGTGTCAATCTTTTGATAGATATTGTTTCTTAAAAACAAGCTATTTGTTTTAACAGCGGGATTTAATTATAAAATTAATTAATGAAACTTCTATGTTATGAATTTGGTAAAATAGACTTCATTTTTGAATTCGGAATATGAAATATAGCTTAGGATGAAATTTTGGCATTTTTCTGAAAACCTTCATTTTTTGATGAATAGTGAAACTACTAAGTGGTAGTTAAAAAAACTGAATTTTTCATAAAACTTAATTTTACCGCTTTTTTGAATGGAATTTCGAAAATCTGAGAGACACGGTTAATATCAAGGACTAAAATGTGGTTCAATGAGATGAAAATAATTTTTGGTGAATAGTAACTTTTTACTTTTTTTTACAGCGGTTAATAGTAAATAGGGTAACTAAGGGTAAATATGATATTAATATTACCCTAACACATGTCCTAATTCTATTGGACAATTGTAATTCGACCAAAAACAAACTTAGGAATAAAATATGACCATTTAGGCCCACTTGGATTAGATTAGGACATTTATTATTAATTTATTTAAAGAAGGGTTAAAATAGTTAAAATCAATGTTTAATAAGTAAATCATTTTTAATATGGGGTTATACATAAGATAAATTCGATTGTAAATATTCATTAGAAAGATAAAACGATTTACTACATGATGGTATTTTATTTGTAATTTTTAGACATCAAATAAATTAATTTATTTATGACACAATGATGATGCAGTAATTATCTTGTTAATGAAATATTGACATAATTGATGTTAGTGTTGATTTAATCAACTTGGTTCGAACATATAATTCTGTTATGACTTTCACAAAAATCATATATCAAATAGTGTCAAAATTGACACAAAATAGTTTTTAAATAAAATATTATATTATTAATTGATATTTTATTCTTAAAAATCTAAGGTTCGGCCAAATGACTTAGATGAGGATATATATATTAATAATAAACAATTTGGGGTTCGTTTGGCATGTTATAGTAAGTTTATTAACCATATAGTGAAAGAAAACAAAAAGGCATGGTAAAAGTTAAATTAATTAACTTAGAGTTAAATCTAATTGATAAGGTTAAAATAATACGCTAAACTTGTCTAAATCTTATTGGTTTATAGGATTTCGACCCATCCCCACTTTAGCTTCGAAATAAGACCCTTTGGAACCATTATAAACCGATTTTTACTTTAATATAAAATAATATTTTGAGATATTCCTAAGGTGCCCCTCTCCTCCCTTATAAAAGGGCACCTCCACCCCCTCCTCCTCACACCAAATTGAGCACTCAAGCTCGGCCAACCCCTGCCATTTTCTCCTCTCCACTTCCCTAGAATAATCCTAGAGGTCCTGGTCTTCTCCAAAGACCAATCTTAGTTCCTTAAGTGGAGGATTCAAAGAGGCGTTCCAAAGAAGAGGTAATATCCATTACCGATCTTTTCAATTTCTTTCTTCTTCAACTTCTTCTTCTTTAGTTGTTTCATGATAAAGTAATAACATCAGTATTACATACATACTGATATGTTATTATAAATATGAAACAACCCTAATTCACCTTCTATCCATCCTACGGAAAAATGAAATCACCGCGCGTGCGTACGTACGGAATACCGTCTCCACGCCGTGGTGTAATCTATTTTCCACCATCACCTTACATGGATGGGTATAATGGTGTAAAGAATAACTATACATAGTTATTACAACATCATATTGATTCTGATATATTTTATAATCCACTCCAATTCAATTAAATATTTATAGAAATGATATCATCGCTCGTGCGTACGTACGGAATACCGTCTCCACGACGCGATGAGATTCATTCTCCATGTTAACCATTTAAGAATGATTATAATGTATATATAAGAAATAATAATGAAATATATGAAATTATAAAGCAACTGTATTTATGTATATATATACATATGTATGTCATCTACTTACTTCCATTTCAAGATAATAAGGAAAGGAAAACAGCGTTCATGCATACGTACGGACTACCGTCTCCATGAACGATGTTTTTCATTTTATTTATGTACCTATTATATATATATATACTGAATATATATGGTATATAAATCATATTTTATATTCTGGAAGTATGTAAATCATGATATAAGTAATAATGATGTCAAGAACAACAAGTCAAAACACCTACGATAAATGAAACGATTTTACCCAAAACGCTTCTTTAACATGGAATTTACAAAAGAACGGGTAATATAATGTCATAAGTGAACCATATATGATGTCATAACAATGAATATGATTCTGTAATAAGACAATAACATGATTTAAATCATTATACATGAGGTTCGGACACTTACAAAGCAAGTCGGACCTAAGGTAAGGGAAATATCACAATCTCATTCTTATCCGAGATTGTTTATTCGTAAGTATTTACTGGGGTGTATTTTATCATCCACATCCATGTTCCCTAAATATGTAATATTATTTCCTTCCTTATACAATATTTTATATCCAATTTTACCCTTCGGTAAGTTTTTTTAAAAGATATGAAAGGAATCTTTTGTCGTTTTTCGTACTAGGTACTTTTTGACTTTTCCGACAAAAGTACGAGAAGAATGTTTTTTTTAACTTATACGGCACGAACGGATTTTTACGGTTTTATAAAGCCTTATTTTCATGAAGCCTTCTCCAAAATATTTCATGACTATTTTCAATAAAATCTCTTTCTTTTAAAATTGCATGACGTTTTGTGAAAAGAAATTGATTTTGAAGAAGAAAAGGATATTTTTCTCAAAAATTCATTTCAAGTATTTTATCAAAATTATTTCCATCTAAGATAACATAGGGTTCTGTTTCTATCCCTATTATTACATTGATTTGGTTATGTTGTGATGGAATTATTTTTATGAATTCCTTTATCTTATATGAATTGTTTTATGATGTCATGTTGTTTAAGAATCCCATTTTTATTACATGGGTTATGCTATGATGTATGGTTTATGATTATGTGGCACACATAAGAAATGATTCATTATAAGATGGGTGGGACCTATATCTCCCTCCAATGCATTGGGTAAAGATTTTATATCTCATGAGATAGACATGGCTGGAATGGTAGGTTATACCGGTTCAGTGAAACAGGACTGAAACGAGGATTACTCGATTCAGAAAGGGACTTTGTCCACTAAGATAGTCTTGGCAATGAGTCTTGACTAACAAGAAATGATTATCTATGATTATGTGTGTATGCCACAAAGTTCCATGTTTTATGTTATTATTATTGTGATTACATTTCACTTCCATGATTTATTCCATATTATGAAATTATGCTCTCTTTTGCAGGTTATGATTTCCAAAATGTTATGTTCTTATGAATATGATGTGATTGATATTTCTTTTGTTTACACTTACTGAGCATTTGAGCTCACCCTTTTATGTTTTCTTTTCCCCAGGATATAAAGAAAGGTTTTAGGTAAAAAAAGGAAGATCTTTATGGGAGATGTTGAAAATCTTTCACCACGATTAGAAGATTATAGTCTGAGTTTCCAAAGACACTAAACTATTACCGTCCTTGTGTGTGTGTTTTTGTAATGTACTAAGTATTCCGCAAAAGTAATGTAATTTCCATGTATGATAGGCTTCGGGTCTATACAAAAATGGATTTAATGGGGTCTTTATAAGGTGTATTAATTGATAAGAGATCACTTCCATCATAAAATAAGAATATTTGGTATACTGTGGTGCTCTGCAGTCATGATACTATATTTACAACCAATTCAAATTTATTAGGTACTACTGGCCCACTAGGACACCAGATTGCACAGAATTCACAATAAATGTAATTCCAACCTTGTGCATGCCAACTTAATCATTAAACAGACAATTTTTTTGATAAATCTAATTAATCATGGACATTTTCAATATGTGGAAGGGATGTTTTGGGTACACACCATCTTGCTAAAACAATATGCTCAAATACAACATTATTGTTACTGATTTTAGCTTTAAATGGGCATATATGATACCCTTAAATTAAGTTGAGGAAATAATCATTGTTAGTTTCATTATAGATAACATAATTACTAGATTTGGAATCCATCATATTATATTTATAGACAAAAACACCATTTTTTTTAAATAAGGTTGAAAATCAATTTCAAGAACACAAAATCAAATCCAACCATTAATCCCGCAATCATGAAGTGGATAATGGAAAAATAAAGTACATCAACAAGACCTTCTCAAAAATTCTCTAGAAAATGGTGGACAAAGATAAAAAAATTTAATGGAATGAAAAGATCTTTCATGCCATATGGTCTTACGAATCTATGACTTCTACTACCACATGGGTAATACTATACTCAATATTTTAAGAAATAGAATTAGACAAACCCATTGATGAATAATTATCATCATTATGTATTTCCCTCTTTGACCAAATATATTCATACGAGAACTCCGAGAAATGACTTTACGAATTGGAGAGTCTCGATGAATGATAATTTCACACCATTCATTACATTGAATTATATAAAAATTAGTTTGCATGTGCCTTTAAAAACAAGGTTTTCTTCAATACATACCTCTATGGAGAATTGTTGTTTGTCAATAGGACTACAATAGTAGCTGGAAAGAAGCCTCCAATGATTGAATCAATGTTGGAGGGACCTTACACTATACACAAGGTCAAATCTAACAATGATTATTTTATGATCTCAATGGATGGATAAGTAATTAAATATGCAACCAATTCTAGGCTCCACAAGAAATATTGCATGAAATCACATGAAAATCATCCAAGCTATAGGATTTTAAACTACATAAAACTATATAATGTCTCAACTACAAGATGTTAAACTATGCATTTTGTTTGTGTCATAAGAGCATAAAAGGTATGAAAAAATTTCCATGACACATGATGTTAAACTGTTTGGAATCATCATACTTATTGCAGGAGGATAAATTATAGAACATATAACCCTAGTCATATTTCCCAAAACTATACGATACCATTTTCCATCACCACATAACATGAAACTGCAAGTGTAATCTCCCTCACAGTCTATATTGATAACCCCCCCATATACCATGAGTTGAAACCCCTCGTTGTCCCTTAAATAAGGGTCTGCATATGATCTGTTTGTCCCAATCACATCCATATAATCCTTGTGTTGGTTGACATTTCCTCTTTTCCATACAAGATGAAGAATGAATATGAAACACCCATTCATATCCCCCACTCAAATAATTTCCAATCCATAGTGGAACATGGGACCCCTTTATAGGCATAAGTGTTAACATTATCACATCATTACCATATAATGATAAAGTGAACGACCAACATCATCATTCTATAATGTCAAACTACACAACCTTTCATGAATTTATTTTGGATTTATTCTCATTCCAATGAGATAAGCAGTTTTCCTTGGATCCCTTATCAATGGTCAAACCTCAATAAAAACCCATTACTACCTCTGTACAAACTATGACCTGTATGGGGAATCGTTTTGAGAACTATGTGTGTCATTATTATCACTCCAATGAAATACGTAGTGATGCTTGGATCTTCAATCCCATTTCCAGCCTCAACGGAATAGATATCCCCCATTCCCCTGTGAAAAGGTTAGTCCAGCATAGGGAACCATTCAAGAACATTGTCTGGATTGATTCTTTCCCCATCAAGATATATAGTGGCCAATAAGCCTCATATCATTGTCCCAAATAAAATTATGGAAAAAATTAAATCCCCTTTTCCCCATGACAATACCTGATTAATGTGGGGATATAGTTCATTGAACTGTGTGGGGCTTGATTCTTTCCCCTACATGATATGTAGTGACTCATGTGTCTTATAACCTTTTCCAGTTGCAATATTGCTTTTTTCATGTTTGGAATCCAAAAACCATTCCACGTGACATTAAACGACACAGTTCATGTAATATGTACATGTGCCTTAATTATTTCTCCAATAAGATACATAGTGACACCTGGGTCCTATACACTGCTCCATCCACAATAATCCTTTCATGTTCGGTGCACTGTGTCCTCCCTACATGATGAGAGACTACATGGAAATTTAAAACATCATACTTATTGATTCTCATCACAAAGAGATATGTAGTGATTTCTTGTTCTTATCCCTTGATCCCATTATAAAATTCTTTCATTTTCAGGTTGTAATCACAGACGCCCTTACCACAATAGGATAAACTACATGGACAACATCCTCATTGCATGAATATGAACTATAAAATAGTGACTCCTAAATTATACATCCAATTTTGTCCCCCAGAAAAGTATAATTCAATGTAATGAATGGTGTGAAATTATCATTCATCGAGACTCTCCAATTTGTTTTCATTGAATTATCCCGCAATCATTATTCTCATCCCAATGTGATACATAGTGACTCCTAAATTATACATCCAATTTTGTCCCCCAGGAAATTATAATTGTCCATATCCTTCACATGTGTTACCTTTGTGTCATGGATGATGCTATTTCGAATATATATTTTCCACAATAAGGACAGATCACTTGGGCTAAGGAGATTTTATTAAGATTCTCCCTACACAAGTAAGTGATATCAAATTTAGTTAGGAATATCATTGTCCAAATTTAATGTCTTTAAATGGACCAGTAGGTGTCCCCATTGCTTGAAAATAAACTATAAATTTACCCATAGAACTAAATATTGATTGTTTCTCATTCCAATAATATATGTATTGATGTTTGAATATTCAATATCAGGACCATATAAACCATAATTTGGGAAATTACCCCATTATCTTATGTACAATTCATGTCTATATAAGATTATTGAATATAGTTTCTCACCCTAGGCATGAAACCATATTAAAATAATCTCATTTCCCTTCACATGTGAATTAAATCAATGTGGGAGCCGTTATTTTAGGAAAAAATATCACATGAATCATTCTCAAACAATATACATAGAAATTCTTGGGTTTTTAACATTATTCCAGCAGCAATCACATTGTTTCACCTTTATTATTTACCACACAATGTTAAACTTCATGGTTGATGTCATAAATGAATGACGCTAAACTACATGGTACATCAAGATCTACGTGTGGATTGAATCTCATTACAGTGAGACAACTTTGGACACATAATCCTTTCATCCTAGTCCCATCTAAGTGTTAAGGGGAAATTCCCCTTATATAGCATAGAGTGAAAGATCAATGTAAGAGCCTTTAATTTGGGTCCCACATTAGGAGGTACACTAATGAAACAGAGATGTCCAAATTCTACATATGAGTATGATTTATGTAAGATATGATTGAAATCTTATGAAATATTCATCCAAATGAATAATTTTTTTAATAAAATATCCTTTCCACATGTCATACTCCTAATCTTGGACACATTCTGATCTCAATAATCATTCTCCATCTTCTGGCGATAGAATTTCTGATTCACATGGTCTTCTTCACCTAACTATGTTGTATTATTCCCCAGATGTATTTTCAAAATGTATCCAACAAAATGGGTCATTCACAAAAGGAATTCTATAATTTACTATACTATATTATGCCCCAATAGTCGTTTCCGAAAACAAACAACAAAATAGGTTTTTCAATTAATCATATCTACATACTCTAGATAAGCCTCTTTTGTATATGTTAGCTTTTATGTGATTATGTTAGGACCCATGATTCGATATAATTATATGGCCATCACATATATAAATTTACCATATCCATTAACTATATATAAGAACCCATAGGACCATTTTCTTCAATTTCATCACTCACTTTCAACGTATTATAGAATGACCCGGGTCTGATGGGCCACATATCTCCTATCATTTCCATAATGCTATGGTCCTAGTCATATGATCTAAAATAACATGAAACATATATAAAATTATTTTCTTAGACTTATGTAGATAAACTATTCCACTGAATTTTCGGAAATTTTGACTTGAAATTCTCATTAAGTATCCATGCACTTTCCATGCACAGGCCAAACTCAATGTCCTAGAAAATCCAAATTTTCTTAAACATACATCTTCTATTTGAAATATGATTTCAAAATTATTGATAACTTATTTTCATGAATATGTTGTACCATTCCACATATATCATTTCATGACGTAAACCACAAATAGTGGTTTTCATCAAAAGGATGCTACTATTGACTATACAGTAACATACCCTAACCATCATTGCAAAAAATAGCTTACAAAGCTGCCTTTTTGATCAGTTATAATATATTTCTCAGAAAAGAACTCTTATAACTATAAAATCTATTTTACCTATACAAATACTATTATCTAGGAATCCATAGATCACAATTTATAACATTATCCCTTTAATCCAAAATGTGATATCACATTTCTAGATATATAACCAAGAATGAGAGACTCATCAATATTTAGGATAGAGATAAAGACCTTAAATTATATCCCCCATAATGTCCTTGATATATGAAATTAAATTTCATATCATAATATCCATATTGTATGATATAAAACTATATTGAAAAATTTACATCACAACCATTCAGTTATTTTTCTAGTCTCATTACATTAAATTGTATGATATAGTAAACCATATCAGAATGGGTCCTTCCCATGACATTGATCATCTAACAATATTTTCCCTCCTTCACAAAATAAAAATTTGTGTATGAATTTTTTCCCATTAACATCCAATTCTAATACGACATATTTATTCATTCTATGTCATTTCACCCATGAAAACACCACCCATTGTGGTCTTGAAATATCTGAATTTTCCAAAACATCCTTCGTCCATCCTCAAAAAAATGTCCAAATTTTGATGAAATCCTTTTCCTAAAAATGTAGTAATATTCCGTAGTTGGAATTGTATAATGTAGCCCAAAATGGGTTTTTCCGCTAAAGGATGTCACTATTGTCTATACAGTAACACACCGTAGTATGCTTTGAATAAAGCATCCAACAAAACAGGTTTGTCAACCGAAATTTACTTGATCCTCCTAAGATTCCACTTATGTTACTAAATATCATGGTTTTTTTCAAACTAAAAAATTGTTGATCCAATTTGAAAATGGTGGTATCTGATGAATTTTATAACATTATTTACCATAAATCCTTTATTGGACCATAATTTAAAATCTTATTGATAAATTTCTCTGACCTAAAATACCTCTCTCACTTGTCTGGCTTGCGTGAAATCATTCTACCCACAAAAAAGGGAAATAATAATCATAATATTGAAAAATCTCAAAGGGATCTCTGGAAAAAATTTGAGTCTTATCTCACTAGACCTACACTCTATATGGTATAAAAAAATCAAGAAAAAAAAAGATAAATGGTGCCAAACTTGTTATGCTAGAAACCCAAAAAGGATGGTCTAAGAAAAATCCATCTACCCCCACTAGTTATCCTTCATATTGTACTTAAATAATAATTATTGGGATTAATTATAAGACAAAATGTCTATCGGATCTTCCATACAATCCTAGAAATTTTAGAACTACTCTTACAAGGCCACATGGTTTGGAAAAAATTTATAGCATTTCCCCATCCCAATCATTGTGGTTATAAACATCTTACATAATGATCTATTGATGAAAAAATTATATTCAAGGTTATATTATTATCAAAAAATGTAACTAGGGATGCATAAAAAAGTGATTGGAAATCATCCTTTTCATTTATGTATCGAAATTATGGTGTATATCCATAAAATGAATCCTCCCTATAAAATTTTATAGTTTATCCTCAACATTGGATTTGAGAAGTTTAATTTTACCTCAATAAATTTCTGAAACATCCCATAGCTCAGATGTATTCATAGAAGTGGCCTCCTCATCATTATATATCTTCACTTAATCGACGCCAATGGTATCCATTCTTTGAGCCAAATCCCCCACTAAGGATTGATGGAGTTGAACTACCTCTTCCATTATTAAATTTCACTATTTTGTTGAGACAAATCATTTGTAGAGACATCACATCGACGAAATATTTGAACATCTCCAAATTATTGGATCGGATGGACTTAGTATGGATTATGTTAACTCTGAGCTCCTCAAGCAGAACCACAAGCTACGACTATTTCTTTCATGAACTTTTATCATATTCCCATCAATTGATGCATTTATTCATTATACTATGGATATTTAATTAATTAAATATATCATATAACAACATGTAAATATTGAATGAAAGTAGGTTAAACCATGTTAGCATGTCCTCAAGATTTCTCTCCTAAAGTTTCTTCTAGTTAACCCTCCAGACATGAAGGCATGCAGGTAGAAAAATATATTGTGTCTATAGATCGTACTCAGAGCCACACTTAGAGGGAGATACATAATCTGTGATCAGTTTACACAATGGTCCAACTTGTTACACTCTCCCGAAAAACCCCTAATCATTACCTACCAATATAGGTGGAACTAGAATTGAATTCCCTATATCATTCCCATTTACCGATGCCATTGGAAATAAATAACAGGTGACACTTCTCATCAATGTCAGAAGGTGAAAAAGTTGAAAATGTAGTTATGTGACCAAAATAGTTGATGATAGTCACATGTTTTTTGGGATGACTATTGGAATCAATACATCCCCAGCACCCACAGGCTCATCTCCTAGAGTAGGAACCTCCTGAAAAAGATCATCCTCTAAAATCATCTCAAAAATTATGATCAATGGCTCTTAAATAACCCAACATTAAAGATTCTAAATTATCTTTCCCTCGAAAACACGAGTATTATAAACATAGATTCATTATTCTTTAAGTGACTTCGCACCATTCTATGTTGAAAAAGTTGCAAAATGTTATAACTTCTGTGAAAAATGAGGTGAAATAAAATAAACTGTGATGGTGATACCCTCTACTAAATGGGATAACATGAATATCAATTTCTAGATAAATTATATTTTTTGTGAAATGATATATTGCATCAAGACTCATCAGATCCTTATAAGTAGTGGTATCTGGGAAAGGTTTCTCATGTTTTGAATTTTTCTGATGGTGATACCCTCTACTGAGTTCTTAGCTGGCATAACATAACCTTGACATACGGAGCTAGGGTCTACATAAGGACCTTACTCATACCCAATGATATTCATGTTATCCCATTCAGGAGAAACAATATGACCAACATTGATAATATCATGATCTTACAGTGCATGTGATATATCCTAAACATCATGAATGAATTAAACTTTGAAATAGTGCATGATACTTAATAGAGTGCATGTGACATTACTGGGGCCCTCTATCATCTCTATATAAGTGTGGAAAGACATGACTTCATCACTAGATGCCTTTTTCGTCAAAATGATGGATTTATCATCATGGGATCATTCCTCCCCCAAGGTGTCCTCCTCAATTTGTGAACGACCGGTACAAAATCCCATATTTGAGGAAAGAGATGAAAATTCACCAAATAATAAGAACAAGATATAATTTATTCCAAAGAGGCATAATAAGGAATGATTTCACAAATAATTACAATGAGACATGCATTGGGACAACATCATTTCCATCTTTCGATTCCTCTATTGAGATTGAAAAGGGACCATGCCATCCCTCATCATAATATAGACATGATGTGGTTTTCATGGAGATCCATACACCATATCTTCCACCATGGTCCACTAACCTGGGGATAGTTTTTGGAACCTAAAGGCCTCATTCACTACCATAATAGGGGTACCCATTGGATTATACGTTGGTAAAATAAGTCCTAAATTTCCATTAATTATTATTTTTATTCTTCATATCCAATTCTTAACCGCAAATTCAATCACATAAAGATTATTAATGGAATATGGAAGAGAATAAATGGAAGGGAGAAAACCGAAATACATCCATGGTATTATTATAGATTTCAAAATACTTATTAAAATGAAATGATATCCCCAATATATCTCATAATTTCAGTTCTCCTGACAGTCACACTACCTCTAGGATCTGATCACTTGTATCATACATTGAATCCTTCGTATCTAAAAGATACCTCTTCTTTTCATCGAAATCACTTCATCATGATTACTTAAGGGTTCCCTAATAACATCCACATCTTGGATTTAGATTCCATCCTATAAAAATATAAATGTATCTCCAACATCACAAGGAGTCCGCTCTTAATCTCAGATCACTATGCATCTCCCATAATTTTGAATCAAAGGATGGATGTGTGGAAGGCTAATGAAATTCGATATAGAAGACTCATAAGGATGCATTCATTTCATTGGAGAGTGGGGAGATATAGAATGAGTCTCCTACCAACGTTGAAGAATGGACTACGTCAATGTATGAGGTGTAGTTTTTTAAACCTTATCACATATGGTGGTTCTTTACTCGATATATATTCTAAGGTTCTAGTGCTTCGACATCATCACCTACTGATTTAGTCTTCCTACTATGCATATCAAAACCATCACTTTTCCAGTATGTGGCCCACTAAACTCCATTAATTCATAACTCATGAGGGTATGGAGAGATTCATGGCTTGAAATACCTAGCCTTTAGCCATAATGATACAAATGATGGAGGAAGTTTGAATGACATTTTGGATACCTCTTTGGTATTCAAGACCGAAACTGTACGGCCACCACTACATGAATCTAAAGCCTAATATTCAAAAGATGAATGATTCGTGACTTTTTAATTAATTTGAATTGTTGAGAAAATTGATACAGATCATAAGTCTCACAGAAGATCATGTTGTTAACACAATTAGTTAGTACAATATATCTGAATTTTATCATAATCAATGGGTGAATAAGCTATCATGTACATGAACACGGATTAGTACATTATATGAACTGAACAGTGCAACAATCCATCCCCACAACACTTTAATTAGATATTTAATTCTCAACAGAGCCTTCCTATTGTATATATACAATAATAACTGGTATATCCTTCCCAGGATTACGGAATAAAACCCTATGAACCTACCCTATAATATATTTATGCTATAAAGAATGTCTCTAGCCTCAACCATCCACTAGATTAATGGACTTGTAGAAGAGAAATGATTAGCCAAATTACAAGGATGTCATCCAGGGGAGTATTTGCATCAACATTTTGATTTACTGTATATTATCATATGAGATTGTTTTACCCTCTCCAATGTAGGCCTGAATGTTCTCGGAGCACTAGGAATCAGTGTGGTGGGGCATCCAATAGGTTCGTTCTATGTGGAGCCTTCCCCTGATGGATTGAGAATATCCTTATTACAAATTTCACCATGGATGTTACCATTAGGGAGCATGTCTCTGTTGTAAATTTGTTTAACAATCATAAAAATTTTGTGGAAAAAATTCGATGTATTTTAATAATAATCCCATGTTTTATTCCATGGGATGAACTCATATAAAAAATTTTCTAGGAATTAGATCCCTATAAATTCTCTAGATATCATCCAACATCACTATGCATCATGTGGATGGAATTTTTCTAAGGACTCTATCAACATTTCATATCAGGGATGATCACAATTTTCTAGAAAACTTATGTTTTCCTTTCCCTGACAACCATATAGATATGGAAATATTGTAGTTTTTTTATATTCTCCCCATGTTTGTAACACCCATTATTCTCACATACAAATGGTCTTGACTCCCCCTCCACAACAGATGTTCCAATCCCCCATCCATCATTGTGTTTGGTCAATCAATAAAGAATGATAGGTCAATTCATAACAGTGATACATTGAATATGGAAAATGATACTTTTGATCTATAGTGAAACTACTTTGAGGAATGAACCATCCAATGTGAAAGATTCTTTCCCTTATATAAACCCCTTTAAGGGAATTGTTGGTAGAAGGGATGTTGGTTTGTTTTAGAAACCAAGACTTTATGAGGTAGCTCTGAACCCTAGGGGTAAAAATTTCTGTCATAATACCAATCACATACAATATAATGTAATATCATCAGGGTTACTCACATTCATATGGTTTAGAAAACATCACCATATTGGGAATATTAGATTCAATGATGTCATAACAGGTTGTCTAGATATCTATGATTAACCTAGTGGAATGTTCAATATCTTGTTTAATAGTAGTCATTGAGGAATCCATTGAAAAAATAAATGAAGTTACGAAATTTATCATTAAGATAAACTATTAACTTATAAAAGATAATTTTTTTACACAGTAGAATTTATAATTTTTGAAATGGAAAGGACTCCCAGATGCCCTTGGAATAGGTTCCTTGCGCAGGCCCATCGACCAGGTCCCATGTATTGTCCCTTTGACTAGATTCTATGAAAAACCCCTCGATAATGTTCTTTATAGTGTCTCCCTGATGAAGATCACCCGACATAGCATCATCACCCAAGTGGTTGTAAGATGAGAGTTTCTTCGATGACCATTGTGGAAGAGAAATGTGGCATAGGTAAAAATATGACTTGCAAGACTAGAGAAAAACCACTATCCATATTTGATTGAAAATTGACAAAGGGGATAGAAGTATTTATAGATGTCATCATCCAACACACAGATCCTACATTGTGAAGCTGTGCTAATGCCCTATGGACTAGAATTTTTCATCGGGCCCATGAAACCTACATGCGCTATTACATTGTGTGGTTATCCAACCACACCTTCATAATATTTTACCAATTCTACCTCAAGACTGGACCATCTTCTATCGATTAAAAAAAATCATGAGGGGGGGTTGAAATTATGATTCATCTTGTGGATGAAAATATTATTTATAGATCTATAATAATTAATAATAGTTCAAGATTCCATAGGAGAATCCAATGGACTTGTACCAATTGTCATGCATGCACACCACATCACATTAGTTGTTCTACAAAAGCCCTGACATGAGAATCTCCAATCAATAGATAAGAGGATACAATCAATGGAGAACCTTGGATATACTAATATATATCCATTGTTGAATAAATTCAGATTCATAAAGATGATTCTAATATCCACACATGTTAATAGTTGACTATTAATTCAAGGATATCCCACATCATACATGGGAATTAATGAAGGATTCATGAACATATCATAAATCTATAATAGACTTCCGTAGTAGTAAATAATTCCCCCAAAAAGTGTTTAACAAGTCTAAAATACCATCCACATGGAAAAAGTGATTTTTAGGAATCTTTGGAAAAATTCCACAATGAGTTCCAGCTTTGGGAAAGACTGTCCCCGAGGATATAAAACTATTATGAGATTTTAGGGTCCATAAATGAACCCATTGTAAACCATTTGGAAATATGGAGCCTGATGTATACTATTGTACACAAATCACCCCGCTACAATAGATCATTGATGGTGGATATGATAGAATTTTTTTTGTTAGATACAATAAAAATGAAAAGTAACTTTAGTACTTCTTATTACAATGGTTAAGGGAAAATCAGTTAATAAATGGTGAAAATGATATTATAAATATTTGAAAATTAACCCAGAACATTTCTTGGTTTTAATGGATGAGTTATTGTCAAACAAAAATATCTTTTGTCCAATGTTATGTCCTATTAATACTATTTTACTAACATAAATTCTTTTAATATTAATTTATTTTTTGAAATATGAAATATTTCATACTCATGTTTTTAATAAGTATTATATTTTTAATAATTATTTATTCACTATATATCATTGACAATAAGTAAAAATTTTACATCTAAAATTTCAATTTTCATCATGATTTATTTAATTTATTATAAATAAATAATTACCTTATAAGATTACACATTGTTAATCGAGTACTTTTTTATTTGACGAAAATAAAAGATAAATGATTTTAAAAATTATAAAATATATATAATTTGAAATTATTATTTTATGCAATAAAATAATAGATAACCTTGACATGATAGTGATGATCTAGAATAATTGGTTCTAATTTGCCTTTTTATTGAAATTCTTAAAATTTCATGACATAAATTGATTATAAATTAACATTATTTATATTTTAAAATTTATAATATTTTATTAAATGATAAAAAAAATATAAAATTTTAAAAAATAGTATGTATAAGGTTTAAATAATCATTCATTACTTTATTATGATATGTTTTATATTTTATTGTAAATATATTATCCTTTAATTATTAAAAACACATGTTGTATGCCTGAATGGCCCGATGGCCTTCTTCTATTATTGATTTTGATAACCCCCTTTCAAGGGATGAGGGGGAACCCTTACAAGGATCCTAGAAAAATTATTACCTGACCTGTAGGTATTAGGATATATACAGACTATACTTGGATCTCCCCCTCCCAGCTTCATCTAAGTGATATCTACCATCTAACATCGCATAGATATTTGGGTAGGCTTCTCGTGAAAGAAGAGGATGGTCCTGATGGGAATTTCATACCCTCTCTTTAGAACAAATCCATTTAACTTCTGCTCCTATGAATGCATCTACTATAAATCCTCATCTAGAGTATGCTCATTGTAGAGTATATCTGATCATTCAATTCACCAATTTTTGTGGGACAAAGTCCTTAAGGTGGATTGAAGGCCTTGAGGTGGCCCAAGAGCCACGAGGTGGCCTAAAATCCATACTTTCCCGAAGGCCTTGGGTAGCCTGAAGGACTTAAGGGACCTGAGGCCCAAATACGAGGCCCAAAAGCCCAAACTGATGAATAGTTCTTACTAGTATACTACCAAACAATGCCTGCTATAGTTCTGCAACAACACATTTAAATATGTCTCCACCAAGTTTTGAACTTAGGTCTCTTGAATGAAAATGTCGAGTGAGGGTTTAAGCCAAAACATAAGTGTAAGAATATAAACTGAACATGTCTAAACATTATCATTTGAGATTATTTTGAACCGTAATATTATAATTCTTTAAATAACACTCATTGGGCCCATTTTGTAATGAATATTAATTTATTATAATTTCGTATTTTGAATGTTTTCTAATGTGCCCCTCACCTCAATTAATAATGGGAACCTCCAATATCACTTCTACAAACAACATTGATACCTATTTATCAAAGAAAACAATCCCATTTATCTTAAAAATATCCATATTCAAATTTTAGTTATCATGTTCTTCCATGAATACCAACCTTATATCCCTTAATAATAGATCTAAAGGTAGTCTACCGAAGAAGAGGTGGTCGTTTTAACTATTTCATCCAAGATAATTTATTCTTATACATCTTATTCATGTGTTTTTTCCAAGATAATATAAATAATATAGTAGAATATATATGATTATATATTATTATGATAATTGTGAAACCATATTTCAGTTTTTATCCATCATATTAATAGCGAAAACATCGCACGTGTGTACGTACAACTTACCATCTTCATATCGTGGTGTAATTAATTTTTACTCACCTCATTACGTGGATGGGAATAATTATGGAAATAATGGTTATATATGAAAATTATGAAATGATATTTATTATAGTAAAATTTATATGTCATCCACTTTTTTTCCAATACACCATTATGTTAATAATATCATCTCTCATGTGTACGTATGACATACCATCTCCACAATGATATATGGGTAATTTTATATGTTAACCATTGAATAATGATTAAAAAATGTATATAATGAATAAATATGATATCTATTTACATAATTATATTATTTACAAGAAATTTATATAACCTATAGATTATAAATAGGGCAGACATGAAATAACATGCATTTGAAAATGAAGCAGTTCACACCCGAAACATGGTTAATAAAGAAATATTACAAACAAAATTATATAACAGGAATATATATGATATCATAAATATAAATATTTTTATAGTAAAAAATAATAACAATATTCAATACATTATTAAAAATTTTAAATTCGGATTAACTAATTTAATGTTCTAGGTGAGGGTTTAATTCACAATCTCATCATTATTTGATATTATTTTTGTTTAAATCTCTATTGTGGAATACTTTTATTTCATTTCCATGTTTATATAAATATTTCAAAACTATAATCACTTTAATCCTATGAATTTTTAAATTATTTTTACCCATGATTGAATTTCCATAAAATGTTTTGAAGGAAATATTATTTTTTTTCATAATGATGTACTTTATGACTTTTTCTATAAAAATACATAAGGAATGTTTTTATCTTATGTTGAATGAGAGGATTTTTTGTTTTCTTGATTCATTGATGATTTGAAGCTTAATTTACATGTTTACAAGGTTCTGTTCAATGAAAATAAAATATTTTATAAAATATTTTATTTTAAATAAATTACATCAAAGTAAAAAAATTGTATTTATCTCAGTAAACTTATAATGATTTTATTAGAGTGTTTTCATCTATGTCAACATACATTGTTAGATCTTATAATTAATTGGCGTTGATATATTATTATATATACTACCATAATTAACGTATGAGTTTATGATTGTTTTGACAATAGATTTGTTATTATGATACCATTCATGGATTATGGTTAATGTATTCACATTTCATATGCTAGTTTTTAAATACAAGTGTGTATGTTGTTTATGTTTCACCATTTTTATATGAATAATCCTTTGGAAATAGAATGTGATGGGAGTATCCCACTATTTCTAGTTGATGAATTAGTAGTTATCACAAGAAAAAATAGTTTTGGAATTTGTCGAGGCCTTACAAATTTATGTATGGTGTCCTGGCTGAATCCTTGACATTATGTTTTTGATGTTCAATATAATGTATTGTCTCATTATTAGATTAGTTGTATATATTCCATGTGATTAATTGATTATTTTAATTTCCATATTATTATATATATGGAATTATTTGATTATCAATTATTCTACCAATATTATGCTCCAAACTATGTTTAAACAGATTTTGTTTCAATTATTCACTCAGCCTTATTGTTCATGCTTATCTATTCATTATAACATATTTTATAAGATTACCCTTATTAATAATCGAAGCTCACACCTTTCATATGTTTTAATTTTCCCATGATGATAATATGATTATTATAATTTACATTGAGAGATAATCTTGGAGGATAATGTAATTCTTAAATGAATAACTATATAAATTTTATATTTTCAGTTGTATTGTATGTTTCATTTATGTATCTAGTTTTCATATACAACTAAATTGTTTGGTTCTTAAAGATGTTGTTCTTTTTTTAATTATCCAATATAAAAATGTAACCACCTATTATGTGATATTGAGGATATGTTGTTTACTGTGGTGGTCCAAAAAATGGAATGCCCTTGACAAAAAAATATATACGAAGGACACTGCCACATATTATATGACATGGTGGGATTATGAGATCAAAATATACCTCAAAACCACTACTACAATGTCTTCACTACTTTTATACCATGAACACTCAAAATAATTAATACCCCACATCAACACCCCATAACCAAATACATAATGAATAATAAAAAAATATCTTTATATTTTTTAAAAGGACAACAACTCAAGAAGTGGGTGGTGTCTTAGAACATCTCTACAGTACAGTAGTTCATAGTCTAGTTTCACCGCGAATAATCACTGGACCATATTAGTGAATAAAAAAATCGACTCATCATATATATCTAACAATATCTCACATGTCTCCTACTAGATATGCACATGTTATTTCTGTACTCACCCAAGAGTAATTGACCTTCCATTAGGATTACTCATTCATTGATCAAATATATAAACTATAAGATTCTAAAAATATTTTACCACATCATTACGTACATCATTATGTTCAATAATGTGAGATAGATCTGGATAATATCATCTAATTTGTAGTAATGTTAATCGTATTGGATATCACTAACATGTTATGGGAGAGACAACCAGAATTCAACTTGAGAGATCCACTCCACTATCTTAATATTTCCCACAATAATGGGCACTAGATTCCAATGCATCTAAACATAAAAATATCTCATCTTTGGTGATACTCGCAATAATTCACAATCACTGAATTTGTAGTCAAGATGATAGTATCACCATTCGTCATTCAACCAATTATTAATCTATGAAGTCACTACACTCATTTAAATTATCTCTATATACTCCAATCTATACTCCATGACACCCTATCTTATAATTTTTTTACTCATGAGCCCGCAAAGAACATCGTGGTGAATGACATAGTCTACCATATATATCCCCATAAGGTGATATATATTTAGAATCCTAATAATATATATTATAAGAGAAAAAAAATCAGATAATTGATTCTCATAAGAACCATAAAAATCATGGATACATTCTCTCGACATTTCTGTAAAAATATGAATAGTATGTTAAGACTATCCACCCATTTCTCGATGATAAGAAGCGTAATGATGCACCTACATACAATCTGTTTTCAAAAATCCACTCGAAAAAAACATTGTTAAATGGGAATCCCCATATGAAAAATTACTCGAAGGGGCCCAATTTAAAAATTCTACCAGTCAAACATTGAACATTCATTTCTCATCAGCTAAAAAGGCCTCTCAAAATAGAAGTAAATTAAAAAAAATTACATTCACACATGATCACCCATACTGCATCATTGCATCATGGTTTCCTTGACAACCCCATCAAAAAAATAATAGTAACATATTCCCATTTCTAATCAACAATTGGAATTTCATAGTGGATATTATAATGTTTATAGTGATTATCCTTAATCTAGTGAATGGTGGATCACTATGTAAAAAACAAGTTATAACATTTTTTATTACAATCCATGCATATTATATGTTATTCCATGATATTACATAGTCAAAACTAGGTTAATAAGACAATTTGAGGTGTCTGAATCACTCATCATCTCTTTATACATGCATGTGGGAACAAAAGTATGACCATGGTTGTGTAGAATATTATTAGCACAAGGGTCATTCTAATGGATGCACACCATCATATATGTTTCCCATTAAGGATGAACACTATTGATATGTTATATTGCTATATTTAATTATTAGGAGATGTGAAGAAGAAATGAATAAGGTTGTTTGGTTCACAAGACTATAGTACTCCTGAATGTCCAAATGAATCTCACCAAATCGGAACACCAACTATCATTCTTTATTAGAAACTGAGACCATCTGATTCAATATATTTTGTCTTATTGAATCAAAAAACACATTTCCCTTGACATGGGTTTATGAAAGCTTAAAATAAAATGATATTACATAAATCATCCACCTTCTCTAAAAAATGATTAGGTTCCATTGTAAAAAAATATGTTTTAGGATATTGTATTCAATATACAACACAAATCACTCTTCTAACATTTAATAACTACAAAAACATAATGAATTAACTATATCTTCTAATTTATGGTCATGTGTGGGGTAATTATACTCATGATTCCTCTTCTTATTAAGACCATAAATGACTAAATTACATCCCTACATCATTAATGATCATATCCCAACCATCGATGCATTTTAATAAAATATATACTCCCTACATGACTCAATTATGGTAAGAATAAATGTTTAAGTAAATATAACATTCAATTATGGGAATATAATATAATAAGTATCAAACCAAATGATCTTTACACCTATTTCATTCATTTCATTCATTGGATCATAAAATGTGAGAAGTCATTCTTTAACTTCCTCTAATAACTAGTTTTTCCCAAAATGCTATATATATCTAAAATAATCATGGGATGCAGCCAAGAAATTACAACCATGACCATATTAGGGTCCACTAAAACATCCTCAATGAATATAATATTCCTTAATAAGTGTACCTGGTTGATATAAATGTGAAATTTCACGAGTTTTTATTATATATGATGGTCCAAATATGTACCAAAAATGATTTCTATGTATTTAGTATGATCATCCCTCAAATTTTAGTATCAAATATTATCATCAACAAAGAATACCATTATGGTGACTATATGTGAGTGGAAAACCTAGTCTATCAAGGATATAAACATTGTTGAATCATTATTATTAACAAATAGCACCAGAAAAAACTCATACATACTATACCTTCTATTAAATGGTGTTCAAGTTATGTCTAAATATCTCACAAACTATTTGGGATAACCCAATCAAAAATAAACCAAATATCATTCTTGAGTAATTATATATAGATAAAAAAGTAATCAATATATGTATTAAAATAAAATTTAAAAATTCTGATTTGTAGGGTCTAGATATATAGCCCTTTGTTACACAAGTGAATGACCTAAGGGTAAGGTGTTTTATGGTGACAATTTCTTACTGTCATTCGGTGTTCATAGTTTTCTATGTGATCTCAATGTCCGTTAACTTCATCAGTAAAATGTTCCACTCATGATTTAGTTGTTGAATCTCAACATAGGCCTGGTTGAGGTAAAAGAAAAGTGATGTTATTTTCTTTATGATCTCGGATAAAAGGGATGCATTGTGTATGACCCAAATGGTCGAGGTCATCACTTTCATTTTTTGTGTCAATTGGATTCATTATAATCTTATTTATACACTATTCATATGAAAACTATATAATTGATATACTATAAATAGTTATGATGTTTAACGGTCTATGAAATCTGATATTATATAACTTATACTTTTCAAAAACCAAAAATAGTTTATGTGTTTTATAAAATTTCATATCATAATACGACATTTTTTATTACAAATGGTAATTAATTTTAAAAAATTCTGGGCCATTATCGTCAAGGTGATCACTTTCTACTAACCATAAAAATATAATTTTATAGCTGTATTGTTTTGTTAGTGTGAAATTTTATGACTGGGACCTGGTCTATCATACCATGTGGCCTACCTGTTCTCCAAGCTCATGGTACTCCATTGAGGCTCACATAGTTAGCATACAGTTTGGACAATAGTTATTTTAAATTATGTGATGTGCCTATATATTTTTGAATACATTGTTACCCTTTCCCCCATCTATCTATCTAATCCCAAATCATATCATATCCTCCAATATCTGAATCCATTGTCCAAGGATCTCCTCCCTAACCTCTCCCTTTATCACAGTGGATAATCCAATGTGTTTTAAAAAAAAATTGGGGTGTAATATTCAAGGTAAACACTCCATACCTTTATCCCTCTTTGCATTCTCTATTTTCATATATTTATTCCCTTCCATGGTCTTAGTGACATAGAAATCACGTTCTTTAAATTTTTACTTTGTTATTTTGTGTTTTTTTCTTCTGTGGTTCACAAATGCCTCTTAAGGATCATTGCACCTCATTAGTGGTGGATTATCATTGTGGATTTAAATGTAGTGAGATTTAGATTGGTGTTACTTTAAATAACACTTTAAATTTTTAATTTTTTTTATTAATATTGATCTATGTTTTTTATGTTTTTAAATGTGTAAATAAATATAACTTGATGACTTGGTAAAAATTATTTTTTTCTAATTTCATGAAATTCAATTGAGGTTTTAAAATTATGCAATGTTTAATGTTTCTATATATGACGTGTTGGCTCATTGAGATTTATAGTAAAACATTTGTGGGTTTTTTGGTTTTAGATAAATGTTTTATGTTTGAATTTTATAAGTATTTCACTCAAGGAATGTATAGAACCTTAAAAATTATTTTATTAGAAATTAAACAACCCCTTGAAACATTCCACTAGTATTTTTAAAAATAAATGCTTACTATTCAATGTATTCCATGGTTCTTGATAATGTAGATAATGTATTTTTAGTGGGATTTTGATAGAATTGGTGTTGTTTCTAGAAACAAAATTATAGTTAAGTGTGTAATTTATTATAAATTATATATATAGTTATTATTTCTGTAACCAACCTCCTCTTTTCATTTAATTAGTTTCATGGTGGGAATCCTATAGTCACAATCTAAACTATTTCATGACCATTCTCATGCTATTATCCCTGAGATAGATTTTATTTAGCTCAAGGGATTATTACCCTCGATTAGATCAATGTGGTTAATACTGAGTGTTATGTTAGGTTTTTTCCTTTTCCACTAGTAATATTTGGTTGACCATATATATTTTTCCAAGATTTATCAAATGGATCATAGGTTCTCATAATGACATATTTAGAAATTAGTTAGGTTTTATGTTTTTTTAATAGTAAAAAGGAAGGGAATGATAACGAATTAACAACGATGTCGTAACAACGATGTCCATAGAGGCGATGCCATAGTGGCGATGGTCGAAACCCTTGTCCCTCCCCCACCGGTGGGGGAGGGACCTCTTCCTCGCACAAACTCTCAACCAGCCTTCTCACCCTTCTCAAATATGGACTCCCTTCTCCCCTTTCCTTCAATCGACATTTCTCTCAAGGTTCTAAACAACTATGGAGGATTCCCTAATCTATCCTTATCCCATATTGAATTCACCGAAGCTTCAACTATCCTGCATCTGACCCTGGTGGGTCGATTTAGGATTCAACGCCCTGCAGTGGACAATTTTGATAGGTTTTTGTTCTCCTTTTAAGGCTTAAAGGACAGAGCGGTGGTAGGTCTTCTCGACAGGCGGCATATGATGATTCGGTTATCGTCCGGGGGGGATTTGATTCAGCCATGGTCTAGACCTCCTCGTCTGTGCAACAACTCTCATATATTCCTTTTCTGATGGTCTTGGGATTTCCATATGATGTGGGATACTCCGGTGACCACAATTTGGTTTAGTTTTTCTAAACTCCCCCTCCCCTTTCAAAATCCTGCAATTCTTCGATTGTTGGGAAACATGTTTGGTCGTTATCTATGTTCCGATAGTAGAACCGAGTCTCTATGCCAACCTATCACTCCACGAATTTGTGTGAAGTTTGATGTCTCGAGACATACTGTGCACTGTGTTTGGATCACAGT
This sequence comes from Viscum album, assembly GCA_963277665.1. NCBI lineage: Eukaryota > Viridiplantae > Streptophyta > Magnoliopsida > Santalales > Viscaceae > Viscum > Viscum album. Next base: position 842,759,057 of record OY728151.1, read on the forward strand.
AGTAGAGTAATTATGATGTAGACAACCCGTGATCTTTAAATCATTGTCAAACTATTGAATTTCATGTCACCATTTGGGGAATTTACCAGAGGTCTGTCGTCAAGGTCCTTTGGGTGTTTCGGCTGCAGCTCAGTTAGGGATGGACTCGGGTTAGTTTCTGGCCGAGGATGGTGTCTCTCGGGTGGTGATTTCCCATGTGGTGCCTCTAGGTGCTGGAAAAGAATCTACGATAAATGAGTCGGGGGCGCGGGTTCCTAAAGTGTTTTCTCTATTGCATCTTGACTTGGGAATCAGCCCAGTGGTGCATGGACAGTCGGGGGTTCCAATGTAGGAGGAGGTTTTGGAGCAGACTCATGTTATTGAAGTGACCTTGAATGGGCCGATGGCTAACGCAAGCTCGAGCGAGGGGGATATGGGGTGTGAAGAGGTGGTGCCTCAGGAGGCCGAGGTCATGATGCTGATTGGTGAAGGTAGTGGATCAATTTAATTTATGGGATGCGGTTATGAACAACCTTTGGAGGAGGCAGCACCACCAGGGTCTTTAGTGCTGGCAAAGTCTGGTGCCTCTGTTGAAGGTTCCCATGGAGGTCTATGTTCCCAGGAGGGGCCTGGTGTTTTGGGATTTTTTGATCCAAACACACCCTTACCCTCCCAAATGTCTGGGAGTGAGTGTAAGCTTCTGAAAGATCTTGTCCCAATAGAAGGAAAAGAAAACTCACCTAGCAGGTTGCGGCACTCCAAAGAAGGCACAAGGGTGTCTCTGAAGAACTGCTTTGAAGGCCTGGAAAATCCAGAAGACGAGCACGTTGAGGATGAATCAGGTGAATATGAACTTAATATTTTTATTATGGATAGATTGGATAATGCCTTAGGTAATGGCCCCCACATCCCAAGAGGGAAGAAGGGGAAAAAAGCTAAACGTGACGCAGATAAATATATATTGGCACATGGGAAAAATCCATGGGCCGAAAGGACTACTCTCATTTTCCAAAACCAATAGAGACAGGGTTGTCCATGAATGGTGGAAGTAAGGCGACCAAAGGCCCAGTCAGTAGGGAAACTGGTGTCTCATGAAGATATGAAGGAGTCATGGAAGGGGAGGTCAAGGAGTGTCTAAAACTCATTATTCACTCCAAGGAAGAAATGGATGGAATAGCTGTATGTCTGAATGCCTCAAAGGAGGAAATTTCTAGAATTTAGGAAAGACGAATGAATGTGATATGCATGTAGGAGGAACAAGAGTGGATTGAAAATCAATACCGGATCATTTCCTGGGGTTTCAGAAGAGGCATAATTTCTGTGGAGGAATTCATTCAAACAATGGACAAAATGATATCTTACCTCGAGGACTTAATGAGGGAGGATCCAATTCCTCTGGTTGGTATGCTGCAGTGGGAATTATATAGGGATTCTGAATCAAATTATCTAAGCCTCAGGTTTCCTAATTGTGTGAGTTCTTTTATATCTTAGTGATGTGTCTTGTGAACTTCGGTTTTCCACTTCCAATTAAAGTGGTTTTTAATAAAAATTTATGTTTGGATGGATGGATTGTTTTAAATAGTAATTAATGTAAATGGTATAATATCAATATTTCTGGTTCATTCTCCATTTAAATATAATGAAAATATATTATCCCTTAACTCTTTCCCGTTCCCTTATTCCAATTATTTATTTTATTTTTATAACTCATTATTTGTTTTATCTTCAAAATGTATATCTACATTATATTTATAACTATTTATAAGATAGCATGTCACTAACTAGATTGGGTCACCATCCAAACTAGTACATGACCTAGTCCATGGAATGTATTGAAGGGTGTTCTCTTTCCCCATAGGCTGGAATAAGTTACAATGTATTATAAATAATGCTTTGGTAATGATTTACCTCAGTTTAGAAGCATTAAACAACCAATAACAATAAAAACATAATCTGAAAATTTAATCCAATCAAGCCTATTATAAAATTCATAATTCAATTACATAGTTTAAAAAACCCAATAGGGACACAACTCAAAAGGACAGGAATTACTTACTCAGAACCACCAAACAGTAAGGGGACATCACCCCCAAACCATCTCCACAACACCACACCCATAAAATAATCTAACAACTCGAACAATCATCTCCAAGGACCATTCTTTAACATGTGTAAATCATTATAATGTATACATACACCCAAATTTTTACGTATGGTATGAACGTAACCTCCAAAGGATACCACCAAAAAAAGTCCTTCTGATAAACATTTTATGAGAAAAAACTTGCATGTTTTTATAAACAATAAATGCTAGAACAATTTATATAAGGTAAAACATTTAATGAATTTTTTTAAAGAGGGAACAATGAAGAAGGTACATATTTATAAAAAGCAGACATTATAGTTAAAATTCTGACAAAACACATTGTATGTCGAATGTAAGTAAAATATAACCACTAAGCACTAGTAACGAGAACACCCCAAGGCAGTAGCAAGCTGTGGGACCCAATGTACATCGTTTCTTGGTGTTAAATATCTATAACCAATAATCTTTTTATGTACAATCCACTAGGATGGGAATCCAAAATGTCCTAGTGGTCCCCAAAAATCATCAATTATTAGTTTTTTTTGCCATCTTAAATCTTGAAATGTGAAATTTCGTGGAGGCTGCTACCTGATCACTAGCATACTTGTCATAGTCCGACCACCTAGATATCGGGGTTTCCTTCATTGTGCGCAAAAGTGTTCCACATGGTATAAAATACAATTCTTGTATAAAAATACCAATTCTAAATCATACAAACTCCAAAAATTACCCAACATGTGTTTCCACCCATTGAATAACTCAAACTGAAACCATTTAATATTTTCATAAATCAATATCAAGATGTAAAACTAATAATTGACCACAAATTCCATTCAAATGTCCACATTCAAGCAAAAATTAACACCAATAGAAAACCAAAACATATTTTTCATCCCCATAAACATTTACAAAACCACGTTTATATATTATAAAATTCCCTCAAATGATGTCACATGAGTAACACTTAAAAAACAGACAATTTCAAACAATATTTAAACTTTAAAATCCAATTCTTATCCAATTATTTAAAAAAAATTCATCACTACACACTATAGGTATGAAATATGATAGGACGGTAAGGCAAGATACATTAACACATAAAATAATTCTTACACATGGAACCACCTACCTTAGATGTAAAAAACCCCCAAATCATTGTGAAAAACATCAACTGTACCACCACCACACCAAAATAGATTTAAAATGGACCCTAAACCAAAATATTGAACCATGAAACACCAAATTAGCCATAGGGATGTCACCCTTGATACATGAATTTCATAACCTCAACATGAATTGAAGAAACCATATAGATAAGGAATAAAAACAAAAGAGGAATCACTAAATTAAATAATCATGATGTTTCTCGACCAAAAACATGTTCATAAATGAGTTACCAGAGAGGTTTAGGGAGAAAAAAATCCATCCATGGATACAAAGGTCAAATTTGGGAAGAATGAGGTTCACTAGGATTAATCCTAGAATGAAAAAAATTAGAATAAAAAAGTGTATTTGATAACATGGACATTGTGTACAGGTTGTCCGCACAGTTTAGTAAACCATGTGACCCTACTATGTGGCATATTCTTCCAAACCAAAATAAATCAATTTTCTTCAATGTTCAAGGGGTATAAAGGGGTATCCTTAGAGGGAAATGGTAGGCTAATAATAGAAGATAAAAATACTTGAAAATAAGGACCCAGATGTGATGTGTCAATCCAACATATGGAGTCTTCATGTTGGGTTCACATGAGGAACCATTTTATTTATATCTGTTCACCTGAAAAAAATGTCCCAATATGATCTATTTAACTCCCTTAGCACTATTTTTTATCCATGGGTGATCAGGAATACCCCTTAAGTATGTCATTTTTCAACTAAGGTGCCCGAGTCAATTGTGTCATGAGGTGTTTCATGATATTTAATTCCTCTAAAAAATATATTATGATTATCTATTTGAATAGATATATTTAAAATTAAAATAAAATATAAATAAGAACTAAATTATGGTTAAATAAAATTAATACACATTGAATCTCTATTTATGTCTTAATATCAAATTTTTCCAACAAATTTTAATAAGTCATAAATATCGATGATGGTAGATATGAATCTAATGCTAAAAAATATACTTTCACTTTAAAATAGACCATATTGTGAAAATTAAAACAATGTGATCAAATAATAAATTTCCTAATATGATTTAATTTAAAAAGAAAATATATATTGATTCATATTGGAATTATTCTATCCTATAATTTATTAGTGATATATAAAAGTTGTTTTTAGAAATAAGATTTTTTACATCACCGCCTTCTACTGGAAATTAATTTAAACTAAAATTTTAAACATTCATATTCAAATATATATACATAATAGTGGGTTTTCAATTTTTTATAATTTTAAAAGATTTTATACTTTAATTTATAGAATGAAATACAATATTATCGAAAGAAACATTACTAAATAAACTTAGAAAAGTGGTTGAAATTAATGTATAAAAAATAGACCATTATATTTAAAATATTTAATGTCTAAAAATTTGAACATGAAATTTTGATATGTTTTCTATATGAAGAGTTAAATATTATAGAACCATGTGTAGAGTGATTATGCACATGTGTCCAATAATTCAATGTTTTAAACAAGATTTTTAAGACGATTGGAATCAACCTATATTTTTATAGAAAATTATATATATATTATTGAGATAATCCATTCACAAAAAAATAAACAATACATGGTACATAAATGAGTGGGATATTATATAATGAAATAATTTAAAATAAAAAAAATAGATGTAACCATTTACTAACATGATATATCCCTAATGTTTATTTCCATATTATAATAAATAAAATATCACATTGTTCAATAATAAAATCATTGACTATTATGTATTATTGAAAGATGGTTTTCATATAATTAATAAAAAAATAAAATATCTATATATTTGGATCATTATACCTACTAATAGGTGATATATCATCAGTAAATTCCTAAACCATTTTAAGAAAAGTAATTTTACTTCACTTAAATACATTCATTTGGGAAAGAATATAATATAAATATAAAACATTTGACATCATAACTCATGAATAGTATTTATATGTTTTCACTAAGATTGTTAGTATTATATATATTCTGTCACTAACAATAAATATAACTTATAAAAGGCATTATGGAACTAGGAATCCACAAGAAAATTGTTTCTTTCAATAAAAATTAGTGGTGAAACTTTTATGAAGAAATCATGGTATTTGATACAGAGAGGTCCTAAAAAAACTCATTCTTCATATGTGAGAACAAATATAAACAAATGTGTTTCTTATTCACTATGTAAATATCTCATTATGTTAAAAAGTTATTATTGAAAATCATTTCACCCCCTTAACATATGATGCAATGTTTAAAAACACCCATTTTCGATGTAATTAATGTATTAATAACTATGTATTAGGTTATGGATGTCTACATTTATAATTGGTTTGGATGAAAATTTGTTAGAGATTTCTTCGATCATGGAGAAGAATACAATTAAATAAAATAAAAGATTTATTTATTTTGTAGTTACTATGAGGCTTATGTCACTACTATTGAGTTATAATTATTTGAATGGAACCCTCAAATTATTTACCGTATTTTTCATATAAACAAATTCACAATATAATGAATAAATCCTACTAACCTATGTTTTAATGGTTTAGTTATTAATATTATTTTATAGTTCATATGGTAGTTTTACTCCTAGTTTATAACCTATCATTTACCCATATATTCAATGAAAATATATTTTGTTCATGTACATCATTGATAAATACATTTCAAACCCTCATTATAATCAATATTGTTTCAATGTCCATCAATATCATTGGATTTAATCTATGTAAACTATTAATCTTCCATTATATTTCTATGTACTATATTAATTGATTCATCAATTTTATATATAGGAACATATCAATGAAATTTTTATATCTCTATTTATTATGATATTTCTAGCTAAAAGTTATGGATGTTTTCTCGATTCAGATCATTGATGACTTTAAATTCTCTTGAATTCATAGAATTGTGCTTCTTTATAGCCTTCCCATTATGTTATATAACATAATTTTTCCTCAACAACATATATGAATTATTTTATTATACCACAGTATCAATTTTTTAATAATAAGTTTATCACTACCCATGGGAAATTTTTTAAAAATATGTTGAAAATTATGCAAATCCATTTCAAGACAAAGGTTTTCAAGAACCACCCATGATTTACCCCAAATCCAGAGTGACTTAACACAAACCCCATATAACCCAGAACATATATATATATATATATATATATATATCTGAAGTGTGTATACAGATACCCAATATGGATTTTAGTAAATGGTTCAATTAAAATAATATCGAATGATACACCAGTCATACATGTTTGAAATACAGAAGTAAAAGTGCCATATTAATATTTTACTGAAAAAAATAACATATTGAACCTACATAGTGTAAATGACACAAAATATATAATTTAATGTAAAAAATGAATGATTAATTAACCACATCCAAAGAACATAAATCTAAATGTAAATAATCATTGTGGAAAATGGGGAAAATGTTTTTAGTATCAAAGGATATCTATATAATCATTATAATGATAGAAATATCATCCCGATATAGTTCCATGTCATCCTAGAGATTTAGTTTTGGGGAAATATTTCCATTAACTATATATCCAAGGGAGAACAAGGTCACATTATTTTTACACCGCCATAGATAAAAAACATTCTCGCATCCTGTCTATAAACTCAATGGAATCACCCATGTTATTATTGATTATTCTAGATTCATTTATAACCAATTTAGAATAAATCAAAAAACAACATAACTAATTCTAATATTTAATGGAAATATAATATAATATGTATAATTTATTACTCATTTGTAAAGAGTAACTCAAAAATTCATGAAAAATATATTCAATTTTTTCAATAAACAATAAAATTGAAATTTTTTCAAACACATGGTGCGTGTAAATAATATAAAAAAAATTTATAAAAGAATTTTTTGAGTTAAAAAATAATTTTTTATCCCAATGGATGAAATTATAAACCCTTAAACAAAAGATCCATCATGTTTTTAATTATATCAATATAATATATAAAATTAAAAACAAATTGGAAACCATTCAATGTAGAACTGTAAAATTGATATATAATCATAATAGAAAATAATGATCTGTAAGAGTAATCTAGATGAAACCCTCTTATATAGTGTATCCAGATGTTTAAATTGAATCACATATCACATTGGTATTACTCTCTCAACTCAGATGACATGTTAGTGCCTCATTAGGTAATAAAAGAATGATGAGTATATTTATAACATTGGAATAGAAATGACTACTGTCACAAAAGGTTGTCACAGACCCAACCTCAATGGGTCATCCACCCAATATATGATATCTAGGATGTTCCCATATCATCATGAATATACTCATTTGTTACAACACAAGAATAAATTTATTTATTCATTCATGCATTTATTTCCTAAAATCACTAATACATCCATGAATTTCATATTGAGAAATTTTTCTATTATATCCTAATTAACATGGAAGACTATTGAATCATAGAAATTATCATTTTTAAATCATGAAAACATTGGGTATTAGTAAATATCATACCATGATTTTTTATTCATAACAATCTTACAATATTTTTAAATCATACAAAATTATTGCTAAAGTAAGTGGAATGATTTATAATAGCATGTCTTATGATAGAACCATATATCAAACCATGATATGTCCATACTCATAACTTTCATAATGAATTTTAGGTATATATATTATAATATCCCACATACAACAAATCCTCAAATATATTCTTACATATTACCATCTCTTAAATCATACATAATAAAATGATAACTCATATCCAAAAATACATCGGAATATAATGCTATAACTAATTTATAATTGTATCATATCATAGGAAACAACATATAAATACCCATTTAAAACTAATTTTTGAATCATTCTAAAATACATTTAACAATGGTAATATTTATTTTTTAAACTGAATCCTTATTTATTAAAACATATAGTCTTAATCCATTGTCCTTTATAACATTGAAAATAAATATGTATTCTTGAATCCATTATTGTAAGCAAGGATGACCCTATATATAACATTATTGCAACTCAATATATAAAGGGATATTATGTGAGCTCCAAGAAACACATGTAATTCATATAATACTATCCATAAGCAACATCAATTTGAATATTACATTTTATAGTGATCTATTTATATAACATAATGAGATGCCATAAGTCATAGAGTATGGAAATTATATATAACGTCCTCAAACATTCTTGATCCTACATTTATGGACTATTCAATTAAATAAATAAATCACATTATATTCAAAAATATGGAAGAGGACATCCCATACCATTCACTCAATAGATAAGCACATCATATTTCCAATATTTATATTATAGTACACGTACTCATTCTATATCAATTAGGGGATAAAATGAAACAATAGCTGTATAAGAGGGTGATTCCAATATTTGTAATTCTCTAACGGAACACATAATCAATAACATACCCTAACACCCCGTAATTTAATAAGCATCATGGATTGTGTATGAAATGTATCCAAATGTAAAAGCTCTTATTATACATATCTAATCCCCCACAAGCATGTAAAAATCACAATTTGAACCATTATACCCTAGTATACCCAATACATATTTCATGACACTTTATATGGTATAAATAGTGGATCATATAGTGATCAAAAAAAATTTTTGGAGTCATGATCATATTATATATCTTGATATATTAATCATACTCATAACTAACCCAAAACAATTCATCGAAACTTATAATTATCAATATTGAAAATTAGATAAAGATTACTGAGAGTCTTACATTAAGATGTCAATTATAATTTAAATTCATTATATATATAACCAAAATTAATAAAGATAATGTGGATATTTGATTTTGTATAACAAGATAAATTATATATTTTTATACTCTTTTAACAATAGACCATAAAACCAAACAATAACACTTATATAACTATACCACATATGATTGACTAGTGGATCAACATTATGATTGGAGCTCTTTTATGTTTTTTAAAATCATTAAATCAATACATAATTACTAACAGATATCTATTTAAACACAAAATAAAATAATCTAACTAAATTCTATTATTATTATCATCTATGAAGTAAGATGGTTTGATGAATAATAAACCTTTTGATTCATATTCTTAATGATTATCTTTTAGTCATAGTATTCAAACTTCTCAAATTCACAATATAAAATGTTATGATGTTAATAACTATTGTCATATACTATGAAATCAATAATTGTTTTTCATCATCATTATATTTTGTATTTTCAATCAATTTATTCCCTTGAAATAATTTGGAAAATTGTGTAAATTTTTATATAGTTTCATTACCAACAGATCCTAAACTCTATTACTAAATCTAGTTATATTAATGTTGTTAAAATAACTAAACGGAACAGATTACATTTTTCATTATTGACACACCATAAATCTTTTAGTATATTTAGATAACACAAAAATAGACTCAAATAATCATTCATTTGGTAACATTGATCTTACCATAGCCCAAATACACTCTCACTATTTTCTTAGACAATGTATTCTCTTCATAATATAATGATAAGATAAACATACACTATTATGTAATGAAAATAAATCATATTTATTATATTGAGAATATCTAACAATCAAATTATTATTTCCACATAATATATGTTTTTCTATGCATTTGGATAAATATCTAAAAATTAGACGTTATTCATTACAACATTTTAAATTCATTATATTTTCATAAATTACTAGGAAGGAACATTTATCATGGATAAATAATTTTTATACATATATTCTACATAAAATATTATATTGATTCTGGTGCATAATAAATAATATTTACTAATACCATCATCCCATTTTATTCAAATAAAATCATTGATAACAGACAACTTCTCCTATCATCAAGGTTAAATAATGTGAAACTTCACTTCCATTGGTCAGATACATATGACCCTGATATTTTCAATTATATTGAAATACATGATTTAACATCCTTTAACTTTTGATTTTAAAAAAAATACATGATTAATTAATCCATTCAATTATTTTGAGCTTATATAGATTTAAATTATTTGAATATATATTATTTCTATCATATATCATTTAAAAAGAAAGAAGATATTTCTGTAATACTAATATACTACATTGACATTAGATGGTGTTTCTAAAGCCCTTTATATATCATAAAATATTATATCCTATAGAATCGTTACTTATACATATTGATAATATAATTATGTTTTAATTTTTTAGGATTTCTATTCGGAGAAAAATTATATAACAATGTAACAATATAATAATCTACTGGATTGATATTTTATGTATACATTTTATAAAGAAAATACAATAACCTAGGCATCACATTCCATGTGAATTATTCCTAATCACATTTATTTAATATAGTCAACATTTTTTGAACTCATTTACAAGGATAAAACATTTCAAATGATAAAAAAATGAATTTCATATTTTGGTCATGTATTTAATGAATATGTATATCTCATTATATCATTAACATATCCAAATATATAGAACATATTGGAGAAGATATGAATTCTATTAGTCAACATAAAAATATTTCTTCTGAAACATCAATTAAAATATTGTATGCCTCTCATAAACTTATAATTCAATTTTTGATTAATTTTAATATTTTGACATTTGGGAATTTATATATCTAATACATTGACTCTTACATCTATGTTAAGAATAATTATTTTGTTATATACATCAAAATCATGTTTATTACATTAATATTTATCATTTATAGAGTATTAGTCTCAAATATATGTTTGATTATGATGATTCCATCTGACTAAAAAATAATTATGTATTAAATGAGTTTCATGTTTTTCAAATATTTAATAATGGGGTGTATCAAATATATTATGACAAAAAATTTTGATTCATTTAAACTAATCATATCCTCTAGTGATCTAAGATCCATATTTCTCTAATCAATGAATCTGAAAAGGAATTTCTCCCATCACATATCTAATTATTATGGGATCAACCTTGTTATGTCGTATGTGAATCTTGGATGGTCAATGTGATAAATAATTGTCCAATCCATCGTATTGATAAACTCTTCACAATTCCTCCAGTAAAATAATCATATTAATTCTTCCCAGTTAAGTGCAACCTATTGAATATTCCATTAATGAGAATATAATCCCATAAGGTTTACCCAATAAAATTTTTCCTTACAAAATATAATATACATGTATCAATCAATGGAATAAACAGCCAATTTTGATAATCGATTTCATAATATGTTTTTTATTTTGGTGGAATTTGAAATGTTGTCATTGAAAGGGTGTTTAATCCAAAAATATTATCTCATGTTATTATTTTTATATGTATAAATGCTTCTGGTGATTTTGATTGTAATGTTATTCCTTCAACCAATTGTATATATTTAGACTATATTAATGTGAAAATATATAAACAACTCATAATTTTTTTTCTATCCCAAAAAAAATCCATCTATATTTACAGAAATCCAAATTCACCTCACATTGAATGTAAATGAAACCCATACTAGTAAATTATTAGAATTGTATTAAATTAAAAATCCCAATAAGAGTATATTTAGGGATATATATAGCCAAAACCCCCTTTTCATGATATGTTATATGCCTCAAGGATAGTTGGAAATCCAAACCAATGACTGTCTACCCGAGGATATTTTAAATAAGACGTACATAATTTCTATTATAATTATGAAACATAATGTATATTCACAATAATCAACCTTTAATTTCAATCTCATTACACAGTATTAGCTGATGTTACATAAAAATAAAATATCATCATTTATCACACCTATAATGTAACTCCATAAAGGGGAGTATTGAAATTTGATTAAGAAATTTAACACTTTAAACTAAATAGTACATCCATTCATAATTTAACAGTTATATCTATGATGAAAATAAATATTTAAATGAATGATGAATATAATTAAACAAGAGAGAATATATTTACGAAAAATTTATAAATAAGTTAATTATAAAAAATTTATAATTTAACCAAGAATTTTTGAAATTAAATAAATAAAAAAATATAAACAACTTAAATTATTTTCAACTATTAACCTCTTTCATACCATTCATTATATGTAAATTTACATTAAATATAATATATTATATGAAATATCATAAATTTATATTCCAATAAATTTATGTAAATAGTTTACTTAGATTAAATATATCATATTTTATATTATTTAATCATTGATCAAATCAGTGAAAAAAACATATTTTGATGTTGTCTAAATAATATTATCATATGATGCATGGAATTTAAATATAAAAAATATAAATTTATCAACTATTCATAATTTAAATGTAAACCCCTTTATATTTATTTCCTATTTTCTAATTGATAAACACATTATAAACTAAAATTATAAATTCAATATAAGAATTTTTTATCTTAATTATATGTCATGAAATATTACATGAAAAAATTATATAATGTCAGACTTTAATATTTATTTATTTATTTATTTAATGATTAATTAACATTTTTTTAATTAATTTTTAAAAACCAACAATTTATTAATTTAAAAAAATTCCAAATAAAAAGCAATATAAAAATAAATATTCAATAATATATAAACAATTTATAAATTATTTAATATAATTAATAATTGATAGATCTCAAAAAAATTATTTTTGGTCTTATTTTATGACTGGTGACAATCATGATCAATGAGTTATAACAAAACCTACAATATCCTATCACACTACTATCTATAATAATCTATGATGGAATGTATATAAGTTACAACATTTTATAGTTTTTTTAAGGAGAGTAACCCCATATGAAAGCATATAGCTGCTTATGATATGATGACTACCTAATATTGAACCAATCAAGAGTTCTATTTCTTTTTATTTTCTTAAAAAATTGTTAAATGATTTGATACTACATTTTTATCACATGGGATGACAACATCCTAGTATATGAATCATTATATGTTATTTTATGACATATTGAATCAAAATTAGTTATTCAATGACATTTTATAGGTTGTATTATATCATATAAAATTGAACTATCACATCTTACCTTATTTCATTTTGTACGGAAAACCACAGAATTAATTTCTAATTAGATTTTAAAACATGAAATTAATTATGGAATAAGACTTAAAATATCATTTTTAATCCTTGATTAATATATGAAATAACCTGGCATGGATACAATGCCAGTACTGTGTTTCTTGGGATTAGAAAACACTTGTTTTATATAGTGTAAGAAATTACAAAACCTAAACCTTATGATCATATTTGATTGAAACTAAAATCATTATATATATTAAAAAAATATACCTTTCACCATAGATACATCACTTCAATAATTAATCATAGTGATTGATGGTGATCACTATGAGGTAGCCATCATATATCTACCTCTAGTGCATATCCATTGTTAGAAAAAAATATACCATCACCTAGGAATGAACATGTCATCTCTAATGGAATGATAGTTCCTCTCTTGGTAAAGAGATAATAATTAATAGAGCTATAGTAATGTAATATAATCAGTAGAGTAACATAGGGTTCATGAACCCACCCTCAATCAGACAAAAATCTCATACGATAACATTGGGATATTACCTATGCATTATGGAATTACATATTCATTTTAGGATATGAGTAAATTGATTCATCCATTCATGAAATAATTTCATGGGTGAACTGGTCCTCCCATGTGATTCACATTATAAATCTATTATATTTAATGATAAAAAATAATGGAATACCCTCAAGTAAAAATAATTATTAGTAGGATTTAATGAAATTATTAGATTTGAGTGAATATCATTCCATATTATTTTATTCATAAAATATTATATAAAATTTCCCAATCATGTGATATGAACGGATTTGATACTGGCATGATATCTAACTGCATGGATTATGATTTATTGATATCATCACCTAGGATATGGCCAATGTTATCCCATGGACAATTTATTAAGGTGATATATATTTTAAATTATGCAGTAAAAAATGGTTTCCATAAATAAAGAGTTAAATATGATAAATAAATTTGAAATCAACATGAAAGTATCATAATTATAGATTATATGATATATTCCAAAGAAGAATTTATATAAAAATAATATAGGATAAATGGTACATCAATTTATCAAAGATGTATAAAACCCACACAACTCATAATTGATGAAAATGGGTGTATCATCATTTGATGTAAAAATAAAATCAATATTTTTTCCCTAAAATTCAATAGATGAATAAAATATTTAAATATTAAAAGGAAAAAATTGTTCTAAAATTGATTGGGTGGGAGAACACTCAGAGGAAGAAAAACATTCCTCAACATTCAATTATGTGAATTTGGTAATCATCAACCTTATATCTTAACCATTTCCAATTCCCCCTCCAAATTTTAGGATTTCATTATCCCATGGGGAAACCACCAAAATGAAATCCATAAATATTCAAAAAAACATGAAATTTATAAATAATGGGAAAAGGGGGGGAGAAAATAGTTGGACTAAAAATGTAACATTTCTAGAGCTACCATTTCTTAATGAATGAAGATGAAGAATAATATAAAAAATTGATAGAGGAGATCCCCCTCCACCTTGGTATGTGTGTTACTCCCCAACAATGTAAAAAGAGGGGCTTTACCCCATCTTTAAACAAATAACAATAATAATTCTCCTATATTTCATTATATATATATTATTATAAAAACATAAAAACACACTCTAAAACACTATGACTTGTATTTTTTATAAATAATGAATCAAATATAAAATAAATACATTTATTTAAATAGGATCCCATAAAATAAAATAAAATTGAATATATGAAATACATTCCACTCATGTCAATAAATTTTAAAAACCACTTTAATGATACTATATTATCTCCATTTATATTTAAATATCTAACAAATTTTAATAATATTTACTTTAACATAATACTTTAAAATCATTATTATAAAATATGTGTGACATAATCAAAGTTTATCTTGTTATTTGAACATCAATTGCTTATAGTCTAGGTGTTGAAACCATCAAATCTTTCCAATAGGTTCAAAAACATATCTAATTGATTTTATCTTCATATATATTTAAGGATCCCTCGTGATCTAATATATGGTGTTTGCTGCATATTTTACATCAAGAAAAATTTTCCAAAACACTCACTAATATTCACCTGTATTAAATATTTTTTATCTATTAGATATAATGAATGAAATAGATTGGAGTTTTCAATGTGAATGTACAATATAAAATTAAATAAAAATAAAATTATTAATAATGGTGGGTATTTTATTTTGATTTCCAACAAGTACTGCTTCAATATACTATTATATACTGGTAATTTTTCCTTAATTCTACATGATCACTAAACTAGAATAAACTCAAATTTTCCTCACCCACTATTACCAAATTTATGGATGCATCATAATAAAACTATATGCGCACTATCCCCTATTATTTTTCCTATTATTAGAGGAAGGAAACACATATAACACATGAATATCAAGACCCAATCACTCTACATATTAGGCTTAACCAAGAATATATGAACCATTATTCCAGGGGGACAACCACCCTATCACTCCTCACTATGCTTCTTAACTCCTATGTGTGATGGGAAATACCATGAATTGAAACATTATACCATAAATAATAATATAATAAGTGAAATGAAAAATAATAAGTAATGAAATCATCCTCCACATTAAACCCTTAATAAACTCAACCCCACTTCTTATCAAGGAAAGTGAAATATTAATAGATAAATATATTTTTATTCAACTACTATAAGCTAGTTCTTCTCACCCAGTCCACCCACATTGGGTTTAACTATCCATAATAATAAAGATCTGGGTTCTTATTACGGGGGAAGATAATAACATATTGAATAATAAGAATGAAGAAATACAAGTATAAGTCATCCTAGAATAATTAATCCCCTCCCAACATATTCAATTTATAGGCCCACCCAGCAATGTGCTCATGTGAATGGGATCACCATCACATTTAATGATATACATCTTGTGTCAGTTATAGTAGGAAAATGAGAGATAAAATTTCAGTAACTATATTATCTCGCTTCTTCTCCCTAATTCTAAAATCAAACCATGACCCTCATATTCTTTTTCAATTGAGGAATGACTTGATGGTATATTTCTGAAATATTTCATATTTTTTTAATATAACCCGAATGAGTATATTCTCTTGGTTGAGAGTCTCATGAATGGAATAAATTTGAGATTTGGATTTATCTTGTGGTATTTCCATATCATTAAAAATGTTATTTGAGACTTATGGAGTAATCCTAAGATTTGTTCGAATGTTGAATTTTATTTTAATGATGTCATGTAACATTGTGGACTGTGTACAAAGCTGAATGAATGGATATCATTTATTTAAATAAAATTGAATAAATTGATTGTGTGTATTATAGGTAGTGTTTAGACTAGGAAAAGTGATATTGTTCTATCTCCAACAATGGTTCAATAATTATAATTAATCCCATGTGAATCTCTAGTAATCATTTTAATTGCCCAGTATTTTTTGTTTAATTTCATACCATTGTTATTTATTTTTATGTGGCCTTTGTTATTTTTTTTAACCACACATGAATAAATGACTACATAAGTTCAATCAAATGTATTCTTTGTATATTCCATTTTATTTGACATATGACTCAACATACATGATTAAAATTACATTTCTCTTATCGTGGGATTATTAATATGATGTAATATCTCTTCTATAGGGGTGATTCATAGATGAAACAATCCAACAACGTTGTTCTTATTATATAACCATTATACTCTGATTTTTAATCTTATATTGTCTATTGACTGGATCATTGATTCTTAGGAATATCCTTTAGTGATGTTTTAGTCACATGTATGGTTTGGAATTCCATTTAACTATATGAAACCCCTTGTAATTTTCATTTGATATCTGATTGCTGCATGAATGATTGATTTAATGACAAAGAACCTATAAAATGACTTTTACTCATCAACATCGTTTTTTATCATGTAAACAATTCTAATTTTTAATAATATTATTTACTATAGTGTCTACAATAATATTAATAAAACCCTGAAAACAACGACATAAAATTATTTATATGTAATTCAATTATTCCAAATATATTACTAATATTTTGAAAATTTCTCATAATTGATAGATATTTAGGGATAGATATGAATTGAAAATAAATTCTAAATTCAAACTATTTTCATATTATCACTCAAATACTCTTAAAAAATTACCCTCCTATAAAATATCTACATTCAATCCAATTTTTATCCAATCAACCAAAAAGATGTAGTGAAATCTCATTTTTCATCGAATTTTTTTATTTATTGCATTATTGTTTTAATGTCCTTTAAAATAGGTTTATAAAAATTTGAACATGAAAATTGATCAATCCATTCACTTTTATACATAACTCACTATGAAACAAATATCTCACTGCCAATAATGTATTTTAGAAGTATTTTTTTCTTCCTGAGATTAGGAATACATTTCAAAAGATTTAAATTTTGTTACATTTATACTAAAAGAGAAAGGATATTATAAATCATGAGTGGTTCATTAGGGGTTCTGTTAGGTAAAATGATTAGTTATTCAATGTTTAATAAAAATAAATAATTGAATTTTAATCTCTTAATAATCAATCTAATGAATTATATAAAAATAATATTAAAATTAAGTCCTCTTATTTCTCCCAAAAATTCATCACCAAAAAAAAATTTCATTTCATTTCATTTAAAATCCACGTATATAAAAATTTAAACACAGTGATTGATTTATCCTCTTTTTTCATTTTTTATAGAAAAAGGGAATTAAAATTGGAATGAATTCAAATAAGAAAATTCATACCCCTTATTATTTTGATTAGGTTCATGATTCATTCAATAATGTAAATTAAATATTTTAATACCATCTATATTTTCATTTCTAAATAATGATTATTTTAATTTTTGACGTAATGGATGGAATAAATTATTTCCATGTAGTATTGGGTCATCATTAACCAAAAAACAGTTACATTACATACCTCAAAACATAAAACATTATTAAAAATTGATTCCCATGAAAAAACGTATCCACAAATGTTTTAAATGGAAAAATACTTACATAAATATCATGAAATTTGTGGGATGGTAGTCAATATGATATGTATCCCGTATAAGGTCATTCCAATTCTATTACCTCCACAAATGAACGTTTAGATGCGTGTAAGGCTAGGAAATAGTATACAAAAGAGATTTTTTTTAAAAAAATTACATTATCATTCTGTTCATACAAAAACATACTGAATTTTGAATAAGTCAAAAGAGAATGATATATATTGTAACACATGTAACAATCTCTCTTGAAATGGGGAAATTCGATAAAATGTAAAAATGTTATATAAACCTCTCATGTTGGGAATTTTTTTCATTGGATAATATGTTACATACATAGACACCCCAAATGTTCAAATATTCATTTAACACTCCAAAATAATTAGTGGTTAGAATCTAATCAATAATAAATGTTGTTTTAGTCATTAAATTCATTAACTATTCCGTAATCAAATCAAGGGTTTAAAAATAATAGAATTCAGAAATAAAAAACAATTCTCATATAATAATGAAAAAAAGAAAAAAATACACCCTAATCTACTAAGATATTCCCTCACACCACATTTATCATAATAATAATATTCATTTATGTTCAATTTTAAGTTTTCACCTACCAATTAATCACTTTATATAATTCATAGATAAAATAACATAGATTATTTGTATGGTTAGTTTCATGAAATGACCCAAAATGTAAATGATTATACTTCCCACTGTGAAAATATATAATTAAAAATGAGTAAATTAAAAACATAATAAAAAAAGAATAATAACTAAAGTAATAGTATGAGTGACTTTGTAATAACACCAAAGTTATTACATGGTTTTTACTAACCCTATATGTAACGACCCAATGTTTTTAAATGGAAATTACCTTATATATTAATGTCATAAAATAACATGAAAACATAATATAATGAACTAATAAGTGATAAGTGACCTTTAAATATTTTTTTTTCACTTCTGTGTTTGGAATTTTAAAAATCTTACATACACGGTTGTGTTCAAGATGATTGTTGGTGTCTAATGTAACAAAAATAATTTTTGGTGAATAGTGACCTAACCTTTTGTATAGTAAATACCATTATGAATTTTAATATGACCCAAATGAATAGTTATTTATCCAACATAATAGTAACATTACCTATGAAAAATTAAAAAAAAATTAGACATCTTAGAAAGTTAGAATTTGACCTCAGTAAAAATTTTAGTATTTTATAAGTCATAAATAATTAATTATAATTAATTGATTAATTTAATAGAAAATTTATTTCCCTAAAATTAATTCATAAATTTTTTAATCAAGGTATTATAGTTTTTAGATAATTTTATAAGATCCTACATAATTTTTGAATGCACTATAAAATCAGTTTTATTCTTAACAGATGTTTTTTATGTAAATTATAATTTTAAATAAATATTAAATTGATAATATTTAGAGAATTATTTTTGAAAAATGAACATAATTTTAGGATTCTGCACATATAGAAATGGTGGGGTTATGTTTTTGGTATTTTTCTAAAATACTTGAATTTTTGATGAACAGTGGAATCAGTTAATTCACAATAAATGCTAAATAATTGGTTAATTGGGTCATCATTGATGTTATTCTGATGTACTCAAACTTTGTTCAGGATCACATGATTAAATCATTGTACTTGGTCATTGAATACTCACTATTCATTTTCTTCTGATGAAATAATAATCCAATGAATTTTATATTAAGGAAACCCCTCTCCCTTCCATTGTAAAAGCCACCCATCACACCCTCATATCCTCACACCTCTCAAGCTCCAAGACTTATTAAAACTCTTCCCAAACCTATTCTATAGCCCCTATAATATGTCCATGAGATTATGTTATCATCAAAAGAACAATCTTAGGCCCTTAATGAGGTTCTCAAGAGGAGGATTCAAGGGGTTATTTCTCTCTATCTTCTCTTTTATTTTTCCTTTCAAGATCAAGTTCATTTATTGATCAATCCCCATCTATCATCATCCAAATGTCATTGTAACTCCAGTACTATACATATCCTGTAATTATATTATTCTAATTGGATATTATATCATCCAACCCCCTTTCCCTCTTACTTTTATTTTATTAAAGAGAACATTGTTCGTGAGGTGTTAGTTTTTCACCTTTAATTACGAAATGCTTTCTTCTTCCTTTTCTACATTCAGATATGGTCATGAAACCATTTTTATGGTTGAAACCGAACATTTTATATGTATTATGTCCTATTTAATTTTCTGTAACTAACATATAACCATATTACTTTGTGAAATGTAAAAACAAGTTCGTTGTGATCGAAAAACCACCCAAGTTAACCCAAACATTCATCATTTAATTCGTATCTAATGAATCATCTACATGGATATAATATACATTATTATAATAACCTTAAAACATTTGTAGTATAATCAATAACATGTAATATCAGTTTTGGATGTTTACCCATGTTCTACCAAAACATCAATTTAAGAATACAGGTGAACCACTATAGAAAACCATGAATACAAACATTCCCGAATAATGTTTTTAAACACTATAACTCATCCAAAGGCACATAAAATCACATAATGAAACCATAATAAACCATATAAATTTACACAAGTTTATGGATTTATAAATAATGAATATAATGAAATTATAATGGGCATTAAAGAGGAGGAAGCATTCAGATACAAGGTAAGGGGAAATTCTCGAACCCAACTTTCATCCTTCATGTTCTCCCTCTATCACTCCATTTTTGATATGGTTTCTCCTTAAAGATAATTTGTTCATCATTGTATTTCCTATAAATTGATATACATGTTTACCACTACTGTTTATGTCAAACAAAATATTTTTCAAAAGAACACTTGTTTTAAGAACTCTCCTTTTACTTCTCATTCAAGGTTGATGGTTCTTGTATCAAGTATGTTATTCCCTATTTGTTTTGGGTAACCAGTGTTTATGAATGTGTTCATATGAGATTTACCTCCTTACATTACATCATTTAGACACGATCAATTTTGATATATTTTCCTTGTGTCAATCATGATAATGATAATGTTATGATATGACAGGTGCGGCCAGAATTATATAGCGCAATATGAATGTTTCAAAGTGACGGGTGAACCAAGAATTATACAGCACTACAATTCATTGGGTAATGTGATGAATCTCATGAGTAAATGTGATATAATTTGTGAACAAGATTCTATATTAGTTAACAATTATGTGTGTTATTTAACCACTAAGACATGATGTTTCAATTTGTATGCATTGCCACATTTCATGTCTTCTATTTATGCTTCCTCTAATGTTCATGATCTTTTTACAATGTCATGAATATGATCACCCCATGCTAAATTGTTCTTATATATCCTCTTACTAGGATACTAGCTCACCCCTTTTGATTTATATCCTCAGGTGGCTACATGTACTAAAAATATGACAAGTTCCAATAAGAAGAAAGAGAAGAAGAAATTAAATAAATGTTAATGCTTGATGTAGTTTTTTATATATATGGTTCTAGTTTTCCCAAGACGATAATCTTTTGGATCATCTATGTGTACTAATATTAATTTTTTATCTTTAAAATTATTTAATAGTAATGTATAGAATGGTTGTGTGGCTATAGTTGTTATTAGAAGGAGGTTTAGTTAATTTGGGAAATAGGATTCGTCAACCCTAGAGAACATTTGTAGCGTGAGACTACGTACAAATATGCACACAAGAATATTTACCGAGGGATCCCATATGTTATGTTTTTTGTATAATAAGTTTAAATTAATAAGTTATTCTCAACATGTTAACTTATTTTTTGTTCTAACCTTTTCTATTTTAGAAAGTGGTGGGAAACAGTAGAAATCAGGCCAACAACTCGTGCGAGCGCCAATGCAACGATTGCTTGAACAACATCCCCAATGATCTGGGAGGTGGAGTTAAAATCATCAAGGAGATCTTACCCAATTATTACATGTTATGAACAATAACCATAATAATGGGGAACATCCTCTTTCATCAAAGTGGGGTCGACTGGCTATCAAATGTTTTATGTGGCAACGTCCACCGACGTTTAGTGGATCTTCTGATCCACTAGTTGCGAAATAGTGGGTTAACTCCATGGAGAAGATCTATTCTATTCTCCACTATTCCGAGACGGATATGGAGACCCTATCCATTTATCGTCTAGACGGAGAATCCAATCAATGGTGGGCATTGATTAAGAACACCAATCCAAGGGAAGAAATTGAAGAGATTGAATGGGGAGACATTAAGATAATGTTTATTAACTCGTATATCCCAAGAACACTTCGCACTAAGTTGGAGAGAGAGTTAATAGGGCTCAAGAAAGAAGAAGGAGAATATGTCACAACCTATGAAGAAAATTTCACAAGGCATACAAGGTACGTTTCATGATTTTCTATCAATAATGATAGCACAATTGATTGATTCTTTAGTGGATTAAAACCTCACCTTTAAAATGCTCTTGTAATTCGAGACTTTGGGAGTGATGAAGATGTTGTATGGTGTGCTCTCAAAGTGGAGATGGAGTTTGAAGAATGGTCCCATGGATATGGTGATAAGAAAAGAAAAATGGAGTTTCATGCTGGTGGATCTAATGATAAAGGTTGTATGAAAAATCAATGACTCACATGACAAAAATGTGGGAAGTTACATCATGGGAACTCCTCAAAGGGACATGGAAATTATTCTAGTTTGGGAATGAAGGACACCATGCTCAAGAGTTTTTAAAAGACACGAAATGGAAAGATAATGTAGTCGATGAAAGGAGAGAACCACTCACGGATCAATGCAACAATTGTAGGGAGCTTGGAAACTATGCAAACCAGTGCACTAAACCTTGAGTTCTTGAGGGTAATCAGCATCAGCAGCCACCAAAGCCAATGGAACAAGGGAGGCTTATTCAGTCACCAATGGAGAGGTGTATCATGATAATGATGTCATATAGGGTACACTTCCTATTCACGCCATAATGGAAAAATTACTATTTGATTCATGTTCTACGAATTCCATTATATCATAAATGTTTTCGAGAACAATAGAATTGAAGCCCCTAAACCTTGAAATAGAGATATCTATAAAAACACCAAGTGGTACAATAATTGCAACCCATGTGTTTGAATCTTCCCCCATTGACGTATGTGCGATGATTCATCCATCAAATCTCATAACACATCCCTTGGTGGAATTCGACACTATAAATAGAATGGATAGGCTCTCGTTATATAGAGAACATATCAACTATCGAGAAAAGGAAATAACTTTTCATATTCCAAACCATCTCATTATGCACTACAAATGCAAGAATGATCGAGAATATCCTTTAAAAAATACTTCAATGGTGTTGGTGTTGATTCCCTATTAAGAAGAATACCTTGACCAAATGATTGAGTCAAAGAAAAGTTCCAACCATGTGGAAATGACCATCGTGAGGGAAAAACAATGTATTTTCTTATGAGTTACCCGGAATTCTCCCGAATTGTGTGGTAGAGTTCTCAATTGATCTCATGCCCGAAGCTACTACAATCTCGATGTGTCTCTATATGATAGCTCCTATCGAACTGGAAGAGTTAAATAAGCAGCTGCAAGAGCATTTAGAAAAAGGGTTCATAAGCCCTAGTGCATCACCTTAGGGTGCACCCGTGCTCTCGGTGAAGAAGAAGGATGGAACAATGCAGCTGTGTATCGATTATCGAGAACTCAACAGGATCACCATGAAGAACATGTATCATCTCCAAATGATTGATGACTAGTTCGACCAGTTTAGAGGTGCTCAATACTTCTCAAAGGTGGATCTTCGTTCTGGATTTCATCAAGTAAAGGGGAAGAAGGAAGATATTCAGATTACTGCCTTCCGTTCCAGGTATGGGCACTATGAGTTTTTGGTGATGCCCTTTGGACTTAATAATTCCCCTGAAATCTTCATGGATTTTATGAATAGGGTCTTTAGACATTACATCGAAAATGGTGTGGTAGTGTTTATCATTGATATTCTCATCTACTCCAAGAGAAATGAGGCACAAGAAGAACATCTAAGACTTGTGTTGGCGATATTGAGAAAGGATAAGTTGTACGCCACGTTCAGAAAGTGTGACTTTTGGACGAATAAATTCACGTTATTGGGACATGTGATCACAAGTGAGGGAATTTCTGTGGATCTTTCAATAACCAAGGCAATCGACGAATGTCCCAGGCCCTCTAGTGTCACCGAAATCCGTATTTATTATGGATTAGCTGGGTACTACTGACTTTTTGTGAGAAACTTCTCACGATGGTCATTCCCAAAAACTATGTTATCAAGGAAAGGGGTAAAGTATGTCTGGATAGAAGAATGTGAGGTATGAATCAAGGGTCTAAAGTGAAGGATGATATACAGATATTCTTCAATGAAAGGCTTAGGTTGTGTACTCATGAAAAATGACAGTGTGATAGCCTACGCCTCAAGACAGTTGAATATCCATGAGGAAAACTTACAGACACATGATCTATAGTTGGTAGCCATGATTTTTTCCTTGAAAATATGGTGGCACTACATTTATGGTAAGAAGTGTGACATATACACCAACCACAAGATCCTAATGTATATTTTCAAAAAAATAGGAGCTCAACATGAATCAATGGAGATGGATAGAGCTAATCAAGTATTATGATTGATCAATTCACTGTCATCCTGGAAAGGCAAACAAGGTAGCTGAAACTCTAAGAAGAAAAGATCATGCTACTCAATCAATGTTGCTGATTGAGAAAGACCCTATCATCTAGGATATGCAAAGAATGGATTTGGAAATCATAAGGGTAGGGTATACATCCTACCATTCCCAAATGATTGTGCAAACATCCATCCATGAGAAGATTAAAGAAGTACAAAGGGATGGTTTGGAGATACAAAAAATGATGAATGCAGTAAAAGAAGGTAATATACAAGAGTTTCATATCGACTATGATGGTGTGATTATGTTGGGAATCCAGATTTGTGATCCTTCGTCACTGGGGATAAAGAAGGATCTATTGGAAAATGAACATATCTCAACATTCTCTATCAATCCTGGGAGTACCGAGATGTATTATGATCTCCGGGAACACTTCCGTTGGGATAACATGAAGAAGGATATTGCAGAATATATATCAAGGTACTTGGTATGTCAGCAAGTTAATTATGAGTGACAAATGTCCAAAGTTATGATGCATCCATTGCCAATACCCATGTGAAAGTGGAAAAATAATACTATGGACTTTGTCACTGGTCTCCCGAAGAAGTCAAAGGGAAATAATGCGATATGGGTTGCGGTTGGACGACTCACCAAGAATACACATTTTATAGCTATTTAGGAAGATTTATCACTTGAACAACATGCAATGATATATGTGATAGAAGTGGTGAGACTTCATGGTGTTCCACTATCAATTGTATCTGGCCGTGATCCAAGGTTCACATCTAAATTTTGGAGGAGCCTTCAACATGCTTTGAGTGCTGAATTAAATTTCATCATGACCTATCACCACCAAACTAATGGTCAATCTGAAAGAACTATTCAGAATATTGAAGATATGCTAAGAGAATGCTATCGAGAATTCAATGATGGATGAGATCAGCATATCCCATTGGTTGAGTTCTCATACAACAATATCTTCCACTCGAGTATCCAGATAGATCCATATGAAGCACTTTATGGAAAGAGGTGTAGAACACCAACCTGTTGGGATGAAGTTGGAGAAATAAAGCTACATGGACCTGATAATGTTCAAGAGATTACATTGAAGGTTCAAGTCATCCATAAACACATCAAAGCTCCTCAAAATTTGAAAAAGATCTATGCTGACAATCTTTGTATGGACTTGGAGTTCGACGTTGGAGATAAAGTCTTCCTTCGAATATCATCATTGAAGAGAGTCATGCGATTCAGGAAGAAAGGAAAGCTATTCCAAAGGTATATTGGCCCCTATGAGATCCTTGACTGCATATGAGTGGTGGCATATCGCCTTGCACTTCCAAAAAATATGGTTCTAGTTCATGATGTGTTTCATGTATCACTACTGAAGAAGTACTTACCAGACCACTTCCATGTTCTAAACTCAGAGGTGGTGTAGTTGGAAGATTATCTCTCATATGAGGAGAAGCCATTAATGATTCTAGATCGAAGAGATAAGGTTATACGCAACAAAACAACCCATCTTGTCAATGTGTTTTGGAGGAACCAAAAGTATGAGGAAGCATCTTAGGAACCAGAAGAGGCAATGAAGGAGAAGTAACCTCACCTGTTTGTGTAATGTGAAATTTTGGGGGCAAGAATTTCTTTATGGGGGAAGAATGTAACGACCCAATGTTTTTCAATGGAAATTACATTATTATATTTATGTTTTAAAATAACATTAAAACACAACATAATGAAATACTATGGGATAAGTGAACTTTCAGCACAATTTGGTCACTTTTGAGTTTGAAATTTTAAAAATCCTACATACACAGTTGTGTTCAAGATGATTTTTGGAGTCTAATGAAACAAAAAATAATTTTTGCTGAATAGTGAACTACCCTTCTGAATTGTAACATACCCTTATGAATAGTAATATGAACCTTATTAATAGTAAATCATCCAACATAAGAGTAAAATTACATGTGAATAATTAAATAAAATTTAGACATCTTAAAAGGTGACATTTTGACCTTTCTAAATGTTTTAGCATTTTAAAAGTCAGAAATAAATAATTATAATTAATTAATTAATTTAAAAGAAAATGTATTTCTCTAAAATGTATTCATAAATAATTTAATCAGTGTATTATATTTTTTAGATAATTTTATATGACCCAAAATAATTTTAGAAAGAATATAAAATCAGTTTTAATCTTAAAAACTGTTTTTTAAGTAAATTATAATTTTAATTTAATATAATATATATAATATTTATAAAATTATATTGAAAAATAGACTTAATTTTTTGATTCTACACAATGAAAAATGGTAGGGGTAATTTGTTTGGTATTTTTCTGAAATACTTGAATTTTTTATGAATAGTAGAATCTGATAATTCACAATAACTGCTAAACAATGTGTTAATTGAGTCATCGATGATGTTCTGAATATTTAAGACATCTTGGTTCGGGATCATAATATAAAATCACTATTATTGGTCATTCAGGACTCATTTTTCCTTTCCATGATAGGAAATAATAAACTAATGAATTTTATATTAAGGAAACCCATCTCCCCACAACTATAAAAGCCACCCTTCACACCCTCATTTCCTCACATCTCTCAAGCTCCAATCATTCTCTAAACTCTCCCAAACCCTCTTCCATATCCCCTATACCACGTCCAGGAGATTCTTTATACATCAAAAGACCATTATTATGCCCTTAAGGAGGTTCTCAAGAGGATGATTCAAGAGGTAATTTTTCTCTCTCTTCTCCTTTAATTACCTTTCACGTTCAATTTAATTTCTTGATCTCTCCCCACCTATCTTCATCCTAATGTCATTTTAACTCCATTATTATACATATAATATAATTTTATGATTCTAATGGGATATTATATCATCCAACCCCCTTTGCCTCTTCCTTTTATTTTATTAAAGAGAACATTGTCCGTGAGGTGTTAATTTTTCACCTTCAAGAACAACATGTTATGTTCATCCATTTAAACCATCATATATGGTCATGAAACCATTTTTATGGTTGAACCATAACATGTTATAAGTGTTATGTCCTATTTATGGTTCTAGAACTAACTTTTGACCATATTACTAAGTGATTAGTTAAAACAAGTTCGTTTTGATCGAAAAACCGCCCAAGTTAACCCTATTAATCTTCATTTAATTGTTATCTAATAATTCATCAACATGGATATTATATAATTAATTATATGATCATTCAAACTATTTTTCTATAATTAATAAAATGTAATATAAGTTCTGGATGTTTATCCTTGTTCTATCGAATCATCAATTTAAGAATACAAGTGAACCAGTCAAGAAAACCATGAAAACAATCATTCCCAAATAATGTTTTCAAAATATATAACTAATACAAAAGAAAATAAACTAACTTAATGAAACCATAAAAAACCATATTAATTTAAAAAAAATTCTGGATTTATAATTAATGATTATAATGTCATTATACAGTACATTAATGAGAAAGAAGCATTCAGATACAAGGTAAGGGGAAATTCTCGAACCCAACTTTCATCTTTAATGTTCTCCCGCTTTCACTCCATTTTTGATATGGTTACTCATTGAAGATAATTTTTTCATCATTGTATTAACTTTTATGGGATATATATGTTTACCACTACTATTTATGTCAAACCAAATGTTTTCCAAAAGAACTCTTCTTTTATGAACTCACCATTTACTTCTTATTCATGGTTGATGGTTCTTGTATCAAGTATGTTACTCCCTCTTTGTTTTGGGAACCCAATGTTTATGAATGTGATATTATGATATGTAACCCCTTCCATTACATGGGTTAGTCATGTTCAGTTTTGATATATGTTCAATGTGGAAAGCATGATAATGATAATTTTATGATGTGACGGGTGCGCCTGGAATTATATAGCGCAATAGGATTGTTTCCATGTGATGAGTGTGCCTCGAATTATACAGCTCTCCAATTCATTATGTAAAGTGATTAATCTCATGATTAAATGTGAAATAATCTGTGAAAAAGATTATATCTTTGTTCACAAGTTTTTGTGGTTTTTAACCACTAAGACATGATGTTTCATTTTTTATGCATTGCCACATTTCATGTCTTATATTTATTCTTCCTCTCATGTTCATGATCTTTTTACCTTGTCATGATAATTATCACCGCATGATATATTGTTCTTATATATCCTTATATTGGTCTACCAGCTCACCCCATTTGATGTATATCTTCAGGTGGCTACATTTACTAACGAGAGGAAAAGTGCCAATAAGAAGCTAGAGAAGAAGAAATTAAATAAATGTTTATGCATGATATAGTATTTGTTATGTGTTGTCCTAGTTTTCCCAAGACACTAAACCTTTGGATCCTCTATGTGTAATACTGTTATGTTTTTTTATCATTAAAATGATGTAATATTAATATAAGGAAAGGTTGGGTCACTATACTATATCAGTATTAATATAATATCTTACTAAATTTGATAGAGGATGTCGTTTACATGACATGAACCTTTAAATCATTGTTTTTCCAAATATTTTCATAAAATTCATCTTATTTTTAATAAAATTTATAGTTTTTTTAATATCCACCCATTATTAAAGATAATCATGCCTTATTGTGGTGCTTTGTAGAAGATATTTTTGTTTCAGTACTTCTCTAACATAAGAAATAATATCCATTGATTGTTAAATTTTTCTAAAACAATGTACCATTCCTCTTGTTGGAACATTAATAACATATTATTTTTGGGTCAATAAAACATTACCACCATGTTCATATTTTTCGATATACCAAATTTAAAATCCATTACCACTAATTCTAAAATTCCCACCCCTATTTGGGTTTCATCCACTTCAACCACATCACATGTGGCATCATAATTACTTATATCTATGGCCAACATCAATGGTGCTTAATATATATTCATAATATTTTGTGAGTAAGAAAATAACTCAATTTTTTTGAAATTTAAATATGATAAATTGTAATTTAATTTCTCCCCCTAAGAAATTGTTGTATGCATTTATATTTTAGTCGGCATGGTCATTGGGATCTGTTCATAAAAAAAATCATCCACAAACTTCTCCTCAATGATGGTTTCTTCTTCATTATATTCAGTATATTTGGGAAGTAGAGACCTTGATTCTACACAACATACTAAGAAGAAGTTAGTTCATAATTCACCAATAATTAAATAAAAATAACAAATAAAATATGATATTTTTCCACGAAAATGATTCTTTTGAAAAACTACTTCCGGAAGCACCTTTGAAACTGTTATAGGGAATATAATATATCTGCCATGATCTACTCTTTGAAATAATATTGTTCAACCACCTAAAATATGGATGGTTCATAATTTATTTTAATTACTTATAGTTGTTTCACTAAATCCTCCTAATATATTTATTATTCATGTAATGATCATGTTTCCATCTCTTCTTCATCCTTCACATGGGGGATTAAATAATGATTACATAAACAGGGTGGAAATTTATCAACCAACCATTTAATCTCTTCCCAAGTAGATTTTGGTGTTGGAGACATATCATAAAAATTGAATAATTTATTTTGATTTTTTAAATTAATGTAAAATATTTATTAAATTGATAAAATCTTATGAGTTGGATTTCTCCAGTCCCCAAAAATAGTGCTAAATTTTTATAATAATGGTAGATTTATCAACCAATATTGATAATTCAATATAATTTAATGACCCCCATGAAAGAAAATATAGAAATGATTATTTGTTTTTCTCCGAGGAATCATGTCCATTACACCCACTAATCACCAATCATATAAATATTTGTATTATATATAGAATAATTAATATAGTAAATGGGGGATTCAATGTGCAAGCATTAAGGAAGTGTGATTCCATGCATCTGAGAAAGAATCATTGTTCCTCCTTTTGAAATTCCATAGACTGTGGATTTATTACTATAAGAAATAATTTTTATATTATTTAATTTCACTAAATGCCCATACTCAAAAAGTCTCATCCAAATATATCTCACTATTCCCAAATTTATGTATGCTACAAAAGACAACAATATGATCATTTTCACCAAATAATTATCTTTGGAATAATGATGGATAACACATGTAAAACATGAATATGAAGCCCTAATAGATTAACGTTGTATTCGTTATCATGAATAGAAGATACACTATCAGTGACCGATTTCTATTATGCCACTTCTCGTTATTCTTTGCAAATCCTTTGAATAAAGGACATAAAAAATGGGGAAAATAAAATAGCCAACAATTTGAGAAAAATTAAAATTAGAAATATGAGAGAAATTACTACAACATAAAATTGAATACCACAATGAAGCTAAATCAATTTCTCATCATTTTACAATAAATAATAATAGGGAAATATATTTATATTCAATTACACATAAATAGTTACTCCATACCCCTAGTCCACCCAATTAAGGGTTTTCTCTACATTTCAATAGAGATGAGAGATCATAATAAGGGAAAAACAATGGAATATAACCAAAATTTGGAAATAACAAAAAGATGTTCTATTTATGAAAGAAAATTTATTCACTTTCCCCATATCATATATTTTTAACTCCACCAAATATCAACATTATGTGTGTGGGATAACAACTATGTTTCAAGATGTTATTTTTGAGATGATTACATGTGGGAAGTGAGACCATGAATATCATTTCCACCATAACATTACTTCTTCCCCCCACATCTCAATCCACACTATGCCCATGAAGATTATATTCCTATGGATGAATGATATACGGATAGAGCTCACCATTATTTTCTGATTTGGAAATTAAAATTGAATGAGGATATTTTCTTGGATGGTATTCTCATTTTTGATGTCCAAATTCCTTTTAGATTAATGAAAAGTTCCCCAATGAGATATAAAAATTTTCTTAGAACATTATTAATTAATTCTATGAATTGGGTATACATTTTTTAAATTTATAATTCAATTTATTTTTTTGAAATAACTAATATTTTTTTAATATGACTTTTTTATTGAGTTTGTTTCCACAAATTGACAGGGGAACCAAAAAAGGCAGATATAAACATCATTTTTTGTCTCAACATCTTATTGTGGAGATTCTTTATGAGAGATATCTGGGTTTGAGGAACAATTCCACCTAGAGGGATAGTCACATTCAAATCATTTCAGATCACTCATGTTTGTAATGTGAGATAGGAAAGGGATCCCGGTTGGGTTCCCTGGTTCATCATTTTCATGGTCGAGGGTGAAAAATAGATTCGAGGGTATTATGGATTCAACTAAGTGAGTTTATACATTTTTTTTAATAGAGAAAGAGGTAGAATAGCACCACTCCATCATAGATCTAGTTTGACATTTTAGATCACCCGATTGGGAGTCGATTGGAGGGGTTGCATTAATTTGAGAAGTTGGGGATTCATGTTTTTCTGGTGGATTCATCGATCATGCTGAAAGAATCATTGAACATGTTTCATATTACATTGTTTGGTGTGCAGTTACAGATATGAGATGATCACAACTTCAATATCATGTTCATTTTTCACCTGAGAAGATGTAGTAGAGCAGGGTTTCATTATGGTTCGTTGATGGTTTGAGATAAACCTTCATTATATAAATAATAAGTAAAAAAGACATTGAGGATATGGTTTCTATTTAATGGACCTAATGATGCAGAAATAAGGATTCTGTATTGGTTTGAGACATCACCACAGGTCATGGATTATAGAACCGGATTTGGACAGTGACATCACATCTTGATTGGTGCATAAAACATAGATAATAGCAGTGGACTTGGATTTCATTTTCACTTTTGGATGGATGTAGGTCATTGAATCCCACCCTTGGGACATCATACAGTTTCTACATCTCATCAGCTAAATCCCATTGCACATGGATTCTTGTTCATACACCTAGAACACAACATGATCAATGATAGGTGTACTGGATCGTGGTTATGAACCTGGGAAGTAACAATGATCATAGAGTATCAATCTTACTAGACCTAGTGATGATAATTTTAGCACTCTTCCGAATGCTTCAACATTGATAAGGTGACATCGAGCCCCATTAAGAGGGTATCAGTACAGTTATAGTTTATCCGTTGTCAATTTTTTTTAATTTTGTGTTTGTCGTTTCTTTTTTCATCAGATCTTATTAATGGTTCCAATCTAATTTATCTTGTTAACTATGATGTCCTTTTTCCCATATTTTAATAGTTTTCTTTTTCATAGTGAAACCCCAGTGATGATCCTACCATTTTCAAATAGGTCATATGGTCAAATCATGTAAATCATGATGTACTCTTTACTACATTCATTCCTAATTTTAATTTTAAATACAAATTATTGAATTCTGGTTTATTGAGTTTAAATATGAATTTGGTTTTGAGTTCAATTTTTTTGATTATATTTTGTTTGAGAATTTTTTTTACACCTTAAATATTGTTATTACAGCATGATGTCATAAAATCCATAATAATATATTTGATTTGAGAATATTATTACTCAGTGTTATTCATTTTATTTGATCATTTTTGTACATATTTGTTTTCTATTGTTAATGACGTTAATTTGAAAGTGTTGAATTGAGTTCATTTGATTACTAATTCACATATGCAGTTTATATATACAATGAGTTAATTTTTTCCCTATTGTGATTTCATTTGAATATATTCTTTATTTTTGTATTGTAATGTTAAAATGTTATATTTTTTTATCCATTTTCATGTATTAAACTGTAAATAAACATTGGTTATCATGTCTTCGATTTTAATAAACCAAATCATCAAATTGATCATGAGATATTATGTGGGCACTCCCTCTTATGTAGGGGTGCTGCCCTCAATAATGTTTAATGTGATTTTCATTATTTATGGTTTCATGGTGGTGTATGGATCAAGATATGAAAATGGATCCCGCTATATACATGACAACTGTAGATAATACTGTAAGGATAATACATTATGATTTGAAAAGGTAATTTGACTTATGTCTATATCCAATTGTAGGTATTTTTTTGGAATTAATATTATGTGACTTCATATTAATATTCTACAACATCTCTATTTTTTTATTTAAACTCAAGAAATATGAATTTATTTTTAATTAGGAATTTTGATTATTGATTAAATCTTATGTATTCCAATCCCTATGGATGTTTAGTCTATCACAATGGTTATGCTTCCCATTTATTTTATCATTTGAATTAAAACATGAGATTAATATTACTTAACTTTTTTTCATGTATTCATTATTTTAGTTGAGTGGAGCCTCATCTTTGTTGATTCATTGAAGTTGAAATTTGGATTCATGGTTATTCTTATAGAACCAATGAATTCTCACATTAAATCTAACATATGCTCGTGGCAAGATCATTGATTCATACAATTATCTATTGTATTTTTTTATAAAATATTATGTTTGGAATCCATTTAACTAAAACATATCCCTTTAGAATATTGATTTAATATCACCCATCTACAGTAATGTTTGATTTAATCATTCTCGACTTCCAAAATGAATTTTAAAAATTCACTACATAATATTTTTTAAAAAATCCATTGAAATTACATTTTTTAGCATAGTCAGAACACTAAATATTTCCAAAATAAATAAAACATTAAAAATCATGAACAAAGAAAAATTGAAGATAACCACCTATTAAAATGTCAATTAATAAAAATATAATGATTTCATGGAATTGATGTCAATATTGGAAAAAAATTTACATGATAATGAATTAAATATTTTAAATTGGAGAATTTTTGAATAATTTCCATATCTTATTGATTATATATAAGATCAAAAGAGACCAGTGAACCCTTTTTAAGTGAATTAATAATGCATTTATGTTATATATCTTTCAATATGATATTTCAATAATTAAACACATTATAAAAAATAGAAAGGACTAAAATTATTATCTTTATAGGACTGTGTATTCGTAAAATTACAATTACAAATTAATTAGTAATAAATTATATAGAATTCACTAGTAAATATAACATTGTCTTAAGGATTATTGGAATAATTAATATTCCAACCATAGAGGTCTTCTAGTGATATATTATAGAATAACTTCTCAATTTCATCCATGTTATGAAATATGAACATGAGATTTTATTTTTCTAGAGTGAGATGTTAAAATTACGAAAAATATAATTTTCTGTATTGATTTTAATCTAAGGACTTTACTCATTATATCAATAATATCATTACCCATCATGTGATTATATTAATTATTTATTCCAAGGATAAAATGTGAATATGTTATTGGAATTTTTATACACCCCTCCTGTATAAGTGTTCATCCCCCTCCCCCACCCTTATTTCTATATGGTGGTGACACTAGATGCCATGGGTTTGAAATACCTATTAAATATAAAATGGAAATTTTTTCATTGATCAATATACCTAATAATGGATTGATGGATAAATAAAACTATGTTTCTGGAAATCATATAGTTATATTCCATTAATTAAAAGAAGTGAATTTTAAAACAATTTTGCATAAAATATTTATTTTTTATAATTATGAATGTATTGATCAATTTTATTAAAATGAATGATTGAAATATTTATTAATGATTATGATTAATATATATTTATTGATAAACTTGGGAATAATTTTCTTGTTTGGAATTAATCATTTAATTTATAGTGAATCCCAGATAATACAATGTCAAAATCATATTCACATATGGAAAATGTGATGTATTAGATATATTATAATATTAAACCATGACTATCACATGATGTCTTAATGATTTTATTACATATATCAATTTTAACGTAATCTACAATAGATTTTATATTTAATAAATAATATTCACGGGTGAATTAATATCATATTTCCACCAAATATCAACGGGGTATCATATATATGATACCTCTATATGTTATATAAAAAGTTATCAACTCTTTTCCTTCTACACAGATACTATTTTTCATTATATTTTGAAGGATACAAATCCATTAAAATGAATATAATTCTATATGTCTAGGAAATGAAAATAAAATATTAAATTGATTATACCTAAAAACAATTTCTTCCTTAATGACCCAATCCAATCACCCATATATATATAGGAAACTATTGGAACACCGTAAGGCCTCTTACAAATCCCTCAACAATTAGGCGCATGGAACTAGTGTCGTGGAATGAAACGTAACTATAATATAATAATTTTACATCAAATAAAAGAAAAAAATGAACACCAACAATGCATGAAATATCAAATTGTCAATCCCTAATTTATAATATTTTAGGAAAAACTCTTATGAAGAAATTCGGTATAAATAAAAAATGGCTAAAAATATAATGTTTCATAATATATTATAAGGAAAAAATAATAAATATAATGAATATATAGTATTCGAAAACAAAATTACCATAACTCATTAACATATTCACATCATAGGATGTAGAACATAGTACCAAAAAAAGATATTTATTTCTATATATACTTGAATCATGACAAACAAGATATGTATATACAATTATGCACCATGGTGTACATCCATATACTGAGAATACAACCCAATATGATTTACTTAATATTGATAAAATATATGTCAATGAGTATGATAATTATATATAAAATAAAATTCAATATTAAATATTTAATTCCATTTCCATGAAGTCAGGGAGAATAAAAATATTTAAATTTTTATGTATTTTTTAGTACAACATCTAAAACTATCATTAACATTCAATTGATCAAGAATCAATCAATTATTTTTTATATAATTCACTAAAAACAATAAAAAACATCAACTTTGTATTTGTAAAACCTCTTCTATTTCTCCATGTGAATACCTTGTTTTGAAAACAATTATTTTTCAATTTTGAAAAAACACCCCTATTTTCAATATATGACATAACATTCTCAAAGAGAATATAATTAATTTGTGTCTTGAAATATCCTAAGTATTAAAAATTATGGAAATCAAAAGGAATAACTGAAACCCAATTGAGAAAAGTCATTACATTCCTAAGACTAATGTATTAAGAAAGATATCACTCATCCATATTCATCCTTCGTTATATTTATTGTAAATACCTAACACAACCTATAAATAATTTTATCCTTGTCACACATATCATTTGATAATTTCTTATTCCAATATATGTATTCCTCTACCTTTCAACTATAATAATTTACAATGACAGTTTTTAAGGGTTTTAAAATCTTTTTAGCGATCTCACTGAAAATTAAATTTCCAAAAATTACATTATTTTAAAAAATTCAATGAAATATTCAAACGAACTATATTTTTGAAATCATCACTCATCGAGCCAAATATTAAATTTATAACTAAATTATTGATTTAAAATGAATTCAATAATTAGAAGTTATTTATCCCTAATAATAAAATTGTATCAAAAATAAAAAAATGATTAAAAATAATGGACGATTCAACAAACCTAAGACTTTCGGGAAAATTACCATCATCTGAAATTTATAGTTAATATAAATATTTATTTTCCAAATGAACTAAGGATTTGATAGTAATTTATTTCAAAAATTTTAATTTTTCTAGATATAAATCCAATTCATGTTCTTAGATTCCAGTTATCCATTATTATCAAGAAACCTAAAGATGAAGTTCTTGTTCTAGACCATGTCCCTTAATCCCTATCATTGATGAAACAATTCTACTAATCATTGTCCCATTTCATTAAGGTATAATAATTTTAATAGAGAACTTATATAGAGACATGAAAGATGAGAGATTCAGAAACAAATCTGATTAGGGATTTCCTTTTGTCTTACTTTTGATATACTCAGACATAATGAAAATTCCATAAATCTACGATGGGGAACTCCAAAAATCACCCCATGGATTCTTTATGTCCAAAAATTGATTAGGGCCACTAGCACGGATTGATGCAATTTCATTCCATGTTTTTATCAGTTCTAAGAGGAATGTGCGGATAAAATTGGGTCTTTATCAGTGCTAGTTAAGAGTATTGATAAATCCACCCTTTATCAGCACGATTATTTGCACCGATTATAGTTTTTAATAATAAAATTTAGTTATTTTTATATAATTAATATATTTATATTAAAAAATAATGTTTATTGACACACATGGAATAGAAAACGCTTGTTTATAATTAATATATTCTTTAATAATACAAATATATATATATGTGTAATCTTTTATGAAAACATCTTAAAATATTATAATTAAATAATTATATATTTAAATAATAATATTACTATAATAAATTTTATTAAAATTGTATTTATAATAATATATTTATAATTATATATAAATAATATTCAAATATATATATATATATAATTATAATTATATATATTTATATTATTACATGATTTTAATAAAATTTATTAAAAAATAAAAATAATTAGTTTATTTATAATTATATATTTTTAATTTTATATAAATTAAATTAATATATATATATATTTATTAATAATTATAGATATATAGTTATTAAAAATATATTTTTATAATCATATTTATTTATATAAACATTATATATATATATATATTTGTAATTATAAATAAATATTAAATTATATACATTTAAATAAATGTATGTTTCCAATGAATTTTTTCAATAAATATATTGATGTTTGAGTATATTTGATGTGCATATGTTATGTAATCATCTTGAATTCCAATTTATACATGACACTCTTATTATTATTGATTTTTTACATATATTCGACGACATAATTTTTTTGAACAATATATTACTAGGTATCAGATTCATTCAATCTATACCCATGAATCTATTATGTTCTTATATATATTAGGTGCTCGGGGGTATAATTGCATTTATAGAAACACACACACACACCTCACACCTAGGCCGGAATGGAAAGCAATAGCCTCTCCCCTCCAATTGAGATAGTCTACCCATGATGTCTTATTTATTCAGCACATGGACATTAGGCCTCGTGGGCCTTAAACCCATTTCAAGGCTAGGAAGACCCGAATTTTTTACCCAAAGGCCCTTTTATGAATAGTGCTACTACAGTACCCTGGCTGCTATAGTACCTGATATTATGTTCTCATAAATACTTATAATATTCTAATAAATATCTCTTAATAATAAATATAGTTATTACATTTATTATATTTCAATTTTATTTATATATAAATAAATTCTAAAAATATTTATTTATAAATATAATTATAAAGATATATATAGATAAATATTTAAATAATTAAAATAGAAACTTGTATTTTAATTTAATATATATATATATACATATTTATAAAAATAAAAAAATATTGTTATTTTACTTATAAATATATAAATATATTATTAAATAATTATATTTTAAAATATAAGAAAATATTTATAAATAAATACAAATATATATAATTATAATTATAAAAAAATATAGATATATTTAAATAAATAAAAATTGATAACAAATATATTAATTATAAATATTTTTAAAATTATAAATAAAATAAATATAGTTTTTATAATGTTATAAATATTTATATATATAAATATGCATATTTATAATTATAACTGTAAATATATATATATATATATTTATTATAGTTTATTATTTAAAATATATATATATATATATTTTTATAGTTTTAATTATAAATAAATAATTATTTATTTAATAATTATAAAATTAATAAAATATATTTATTATATTTATAATGTCAAAAATATATACAAATATGTAGTAGGGGTTTGAAATTGTGGTAAGAACCTCGCAATACTACATAATTGTTGGGATTTCAAAATCCATTGGCAGTAGATACTATAACAACCCCAGTAGTAATGTAGCCGATCAATTGAATCGACAAACCTATAGTATCAACATCACTATAGCGGTGGTGGACGTCGTTGGTGAAATAGTTGCGGCAGTGGTACGATAATAGGTATGGTAAAAGCTCAAATATTGTAGCAGCTCTAATCACTAAAGTAACATTGCATTTAAAAATATGGGCTTCATGTCCACTGGGCATACATACCATGTAATGATCTTCATGACCACTAGGCCAACAAACCATGTAATAAATAAATAAGGTTTTCTGGGTGGTAGACCCCGATTGTTGGGCTATGTCCTTCCTTTCCACCTGGTATGTGAGGTGTGTGTCTATTTGCATGTAATTTTACCCTCAACCATATAATATATATATATATAATGCAATTTATACGTAAATACAAATATTTTATTGACAATTATAAATTGATATAGATATATATTTATATAATTAAACAATTATAGTATATATATTAATTATATATATTAAAAAAATTATAAATATATAAAATATATTTCATATTATTTTATAAATAAATAAATCAATCAATCAATCAAAAAATAATAACTATAATTACTAATAAAATATATTTATTTTAATATTTTAGTTGTATATAAATATTTATTTATTTATGCTCATACTATTAAATATGTATATATATATATAATTATAAATTTATAATAAATATATTTATTATACTTATCATTTTATAAATATATATAATTATAGAAATTTATTTCTAAATACAAAAAATATTTATAAATAAAAACGAATATTTATTATTATAATTGTAGATAAATATAGATATATTAAATTAATTATAAAATTATAATAAATATATTAAATATATTTATTTTTATATCTTTATATAAAATATGTAAAGTTATTATAATTGGAAAGCCCTCACTCACCCTCAGCGACACTCACCACTAGGTGCCTCAGAGGGCTTAAATAATTATAAAATTATTCTCACTACCACAAAGAACTATTGAGATGCAATTATTTGAAATGGACAGAGGGCTTACACTAACACACACACACTATGCCAAGGGTCTCAAATGTTCATAGTGGGATCCCATTTCCTATTGTAATCATGTTTCAATGGTCATAAATGACTAATATTAATTTTGTATCCCTATGTGTATTATAATTTTTGTTTTTATAAAAAGCGAGTTCTCTAGGTTTATATGCGAACATCTAGTTTCCTATGGTTATGATCACAATTCAACATATATTTTTCGTTAATCAATATGATTCTTAGTTCTTAACAATAACATTCATAAATGAAGTATGAAACATCACTTAAAAATCATTCATCTTAAAAAATTCAGATATAATGAAACCCTCAACATCTAGTATTTTATAGTCCATTATGAATGCCTGAACGTACATGAAGAATGATGCCTAAAAACATCATATTTTTAATGAAATATGAAAAAATTAAAATTTTTTGACCAAAAAATATAATGGTACGAGGTATTTGATGGACTTACATTAAATAATATATTTGATCTATATATTAATAATGTCTCTCCAACACATAAAGAAATCATTGTCCTCAATGATGAAATTAATGGGGGAGAAACATAATTTCACTATAAAATCGAAAATCATATTTTCAATTATTTAGTTTCTGTGATATGTACCAGGGTCACAATAACATTCAAAATGTATGTTTTCCAAAAAGAAATATTTTAAAAAAGAATATGATAAACTCTTTAATGATCATTATAGAAAGTAAACATTAAATATTTCAATTATTATCCATGTAGTAGCATGAAATATAATGTACACAGTGAAAAGGGTGTCCATAATTTTAAATAAATGATTACGTTTTATTTTCAACAACATAGTAAAATTTTATTCTAAATACCTAGAAAAGAAAAAATCATCACTTCAAAGAATACATCAAGGGATAGAACTCCCCAACATTTAATTTCAAAATGTCAATAAATTTTGAAGCAATGCCAAAAAAATCATGTTACATTCCTATATGATGTAAAATATCCATCATCACCCATACATGACTATTTTATGAAAGGAGATGAAAAATTATATTTAAAAAAAATATGAAATATCCTAGATTAAATTTTGTTCATTAAGGTACTAGAAATCACCTCCATGGGATTTGAAGAGAAATGGGAATTAAAAACCTCTATTTACACCAGAAAAAACATAATTCTTTAAAACAATTACTTGGAAGACCATGAACATAAATTCAGTAGAATAATATAACAAAAATAAAAATAAAATTTCACTTTATTCAAAATAAATAAAGAGAAATAGTAAAAATGTGTACAAACCATCAGTTGGATCCCATGTACCACTACATTTAAAGTCCTCAAGGATTATTTACTAAGAATAATTGTACAAGAATAGATATAAAAGACATGGTCTTTGTATTCCGTTCAAAATAATGTTTAATTATTTAATCATAAATAAGCAATGACATGTTTTCCTCTCCAACTATTTTATCATCACAATTATTTAACACTCTAACTATATTTAATGGTCTAAAACACATATATGTTATCATTCTAGGAAATTTCATAAGCCATGAAATAAATAGAATGATCTTTTATCCTGATTTGAAATCTCTTGTCTGAATGAAAAACCCAAGAAATATTTTGGGAATCTATTTTTAAATCCTAGAGTTATCATAAGAATCTCTCTTGATCTCATCCAACTCACTCAAATCAATCAATTCCCTCTCTTTGAAACCATTAGAATCTAAATTTAAAGCCTTAACTATCTTATATTACTACTATTGTAACATCATTAGAAAATAAAAAAAATTCCAAAATAATTGATTTTATGAAGACATACTAATTTTCGTTTTGAATGGTATTGTATTAGACATCAATTGGTCATCAAACATTATGGACCAGTCATTTGTAGTATATGATGCATTTCTTTTATAAATCTGTTTCACCTCCCTGTTATATATATTCTCCTATCCACTACACTATGGATAGTAAGTAGTTCTATTCCTCTTAGACAATCCACATTTCTCCATTAAATCCTTAACATTTTAGTTTTTTTAAATTTCATCCATTATAAGTTAGGAAGAATCTTTAAACCCAAAATCATGGGAAGATGTTCTTTTACAAAGAAGTTAATAAATTTATGTCCAGTTTTGTGGGCAGTACTACTACCTCAACACCATTAGAGACATAATAAATTGTAACTAAAATTTGATCTTCCCCAAGAGATGATTAGAATGGTAACATAAAGTATTATCCCTAAACATAAAAAAAATTAGTTCTAAAATACCATTCAACGGTAGATCATTAATCTTCCATACATTACGCAATATTTGGTATCTATCACATCGCACAAAAAATCTCATGGAATCCTTGAATAAGGTAAGTTATTAGAATATTGCTTGAAGTAATTTTTGGGTCATCCTCTATCCCCCATGATGTCCTCCCCAAGGCGATGAGTAATAACTCTTTTGTATAGGAAACTTTTCTTCCTATAACACACAACTTCTTATGATCTCAATAGAATATATCATAAATAGAAAAGGGACATCGCAATGATATTAATTAATATCCAAATTGAATTTCATTCGTCATTTGATTAAAAAAATTTTAATAATGATACCTACTACTAGATAATTGGATGATTCTGAATACTACGAAGTATACCATATATAAATAGTGATAAGCTTCTCATCTGTAATGGAAGAATTTATCACCACAAGATCTTAAATATTTTTATTATAATTCCTATAAACATTATCACACACTAAATTTTAAGCTCCCTGTTTATCTCGAATTTCAATGTCAATCCCTTGATATATCAAATCCATCTAATATGCCTAGGGGATTCCTCTTTCATAGACAAAAATACATTAAGGTAGAATTATTAGTGAATATAATAACATTATATCCCTGTAGGTACTGCCTAAATTTCCCAATATAAAGCACAAAAGCTAATAACTCCTTCTTAGTAGTGTTGTAATTCAATTATGCACCAACTAGATGTTTTATACCATGATATACCACATATAATCTATTATCTCTCTTGGTTACTAATACATCTCCAACTATCCAACTAGAATCACACATTATTTCAATGGGATGATTCCAATCATTGGTAGTTATGGTAGGTTATTAAGTATGTTTTTCATTAATAAAATTAAATGAGTCAAAGAAATTATAATAAAAAATAAATGGTGCATTATTAATAAGAAAGGACCATGAGTGCTAGGTTATTTTTCAGACTTCCTTGAAAAAAATCTTGTAATAATGAAACTATGAAATATTGAACACCCATAACATTTTTTGTATGGGTAAGTTTTGTAGGATATCTATCAAGGAAATGTCAACCACTAAAATGATATTTGACACCATCTATCTAAAACTGTACCATTAGTGACCATTAATTGGAATTTCTCCCAGTTAAGAACTAGTTTTGTCTTTAAGAATAATTCAAATAAAAATAAAAATTCATTATGATAAGTATCAAATGTTCATCCAAATATAGATAAATCATACCTAAAAACATAAATTATCATCCAGAACACATCAAAAAAGGTAGACATCATACATCATTAAAAGGTATCTAGTGAACCACATAATCAAAAAAGAATCCTCAGGTTATAAAATGTCACAAAGGGGCATGTGAATGTGATTTCATATTGACATTCTCAGGATATATGGATCTGGTTACAATATGAACAGCCATCCAATAAATAGAAGAACTCAATGACAGGAATCCTTTAATGAACTTTTTCTACGAATGACATTAATAAATTATCCTTCTTAGTGGGTGAATTGAGCTTCCAAAAATAAATACATACTCTCTATTGGGTCTCTTTCATCTCATTAAGGTCATTATTTTTTTCATTGGTAATTATAGAGAAACCATATTATTTAGGAAATAATTCAACCAGCCTGACCTAAGAACAATCACATATAGGTTAAATAGAATCACTTTCCAATATCTTAATTAATTTATCTCTCACAAATTATTTTATGTTATTTTTCAATCTCATTGTTCAATCTACTCTAGGTTTATAGTCTATCAG
Source organism: Viscum album (assembly GCA_963277665.1). Classification (NCBI taxonomy): domain Eukaryota; kingdom Viridiplantae; phylum Streptophyta; class Magnoliopsida; order Santalales; family Viscaceae; genus Viscum; species Viscum album. Next base: position 842,803,885 of record OY728151.1, read on the forward strand.
CATTGGGATATTCATAATGTATAAGTAAGGGACAATTGATATGATATCAGTTATGGATCATCCTATTACAGATTTATGTATCTTCAAAACACATAATAATGTCTTCACTTTTTTATCATTTAGTTTAGCACATATTATGATAGGAATTGTTGAATTCTCCCCCAAATATGAGTATTTTAGTTGTGAATGGAGTATGTTTACCACTTAAGTGATTGATTTTTCACTTGATGGAAGACTCTAGGATTTAGAGTCCCAATGTATTCAACATCTAAATAATAGGGTGTTTGAAATGTAGAGTGGTTTTCAATTTCTTGTTTATATGTAATATTCAATTTAATATTGTCCAACATGGACTATTCACAATCATAATTCTAAATATCATAATATAAAAGAATTATAAAAGAAGAATATTCCAATTTCTTTGTCATATCACCCTCTATAAAATAAAAATTTTGATAAGTGTTTCTAATAGAATAATCACCCTCAAATTACCTTAAGAATTATTTATGTTCTGAAATTGAAGATACATTTCCCGCAACAGTCGAAACAAGACTACTATGTAGTTCTCCAAACTATTCCAGATACACCCCATGGGTTGATTCAAAACATGTGAAAAAATGATTTTTAGCTTCTAGATTTATCTCATTATAATATGGTTGTTTGTCAAATTATTCTAAACATTCAACTGTATTATCATTTATAATTAATTTATATTGGAAATGTTTCTAGAGACAATTACCCCTTATAATTATTAATGAAATTAAATTCATTTGTATGTAATTCAATTTTAAATATATATTGACACATGGAGACATTAATTACTTATAATATTGTTGATAAGAATTTCTTACCCTGAATGATTGTAACCCATTATTCACAATCCATGTCTACCCCTTGGAATTCAACTAACATAAAAAATTTTCCTACTCTAACTAGATGATCATATACCCCTTCTACATGACGTGTGAATGACTGTGACTACATATTTTTGAAGATAGTGGTTGTTTTATGGTCACTCAATCTGAATTGATGGAATAGTGATATTGGAGAGTGTTGATACTACTGCCCAATTCAAACAAGTAGTTATGTAGACTTCTATTCACTAATGTTCAAGGAATTACAAAGCTTTATGGATATTTTATATTTGGAGGGATTATATTATAAATAATAGAACTACACTCTTCAATGAGGCTGTAAGTGGAAAATTATTCAAGTGTTTTTTGTTATGAAATAATATTTTAAAGGATTTCAAATATGTTGGAATTTGTATCAGGGGTTCGACTAAAATAAATATTCACTTTTAGCATCATTGAAGGCCTATGGTTTTGAAAAAGTTCATCCTTCTTTGATAAAAATATCATCCAATTTTATGTGAAAGGTATGGGTGGGGAATAGTTCATGAGAACATAAGTCATATCCGTAATTCATCTAGTTTTTTCTCATTAACCTTATTATTTTTCAGTTAATAGAAATTTTCAGAGAAAATTTTAGGTGAAATATTATGATATTTGTGGGTTTTAGAATTTTTATATTTATTAATAAATGAGTAATTAATTTGATTATTATTTATATACTCATTCATTTTTTCATATTGTGAATTTCTAGATTTATTTATATCATCAGTTGGAGTATTAATCCTTCTTCTATTGAAAAAATACTTGACATTCTCTCTATGGTCAATTTCAGTTGTGCGAGGTAGCATTCCCATATTCATACAAGTCATGTTTCTAGCTAATCGAACCATTTTTTATTTTAGATTATCAATTATTGCATCATATTAAGATTTTTCAAATTCATTTTGGGATTTTGGTGAATCAAATTTATCTTTTTGGGACTGAAATATTTTATGTATTAAATCCACCATATTCACCATTTTACCCATAAAATTTTCTTTCTAATTTGATGTCTCACCTCGATATTGGTTTTATTATTGTTTTCATTTGTTGGTTTTGGAAATAACACATAGTTGGTTTTGAAATAATGCTATATTATTTATATGATACATTTTGATATTTTATATATAATTCATTATAAGTTTTAGAAAATGGGTCATATTTGATTGGAATCCTAGGATCATTGTTTTCAGAAATGTAATTTTTTTAGTTGGGTTGGCATTCCCAAATTATGGAAGAAGATTTTATTGTTCCCAAACTTGGAACACTAAGAGCACTTCTCCCTAATATATTGGGTTGGTATTTTAAATCCCACTTTGTTTATAGATTTTTTATCATTTTTGTTTATTAATGTTTGGAGTTGGATTGTTATTTAAGTATATTGGGTATGATTATCTAAAATGAAACCAGTGATGTTTCCACTTATACATACTATCTCCATGATAGAATTTTTATTTTGAGAGTTCAAATAATGTTTGTTGAAATTTTATCTTAGTTCTTCATAAATTTATACATTGTAATTTCCCTAAGGATTTTTAAAAAATGTTCTAACTAGAGGAAGAAAATATTTCATTGATGTTGTTTATGAGAACATAGGATGTGCGTTGATGATGGGGAAACATCAAAAGAGAGTCCTTGAATTTATTTGAATTCTCATGAAAGTATTGAAAATCCTCTTGTAATTTTTTTTATTTTCGTTCTATATTCACATTTTAATCTTTGAGGGTAAATTATCATAAAAAATGAGTTATACAATTAGTCCGAATTCATAAAAGATATTCTGATATTTGATCAATTACCAATTTCTATCATTCCAATTAAGGAAAAAGTAAAATACCCTTATTCATAGCTCATTTTTAGTGATTCATATCAGTGCAAGTTGTTTCACTGCATTATAGTTGTCTATAATGATAGCTATCGAGTCCTCATTAATGAGTCCATAGAATGACAGAAATAGATAAGGATGGTTCTATTTGAGTTCATTAATTATTTCTCTAGGAGTCAATATAATAAATGTTCGAATACTTGAAACACGAGAGAGTTGAATCTCTTTCATGTTAGGCCTCTCTATTTCCGAATTGAATTTATGTTTAATATCATGGATGTAATTAGGTATTGGAACTAATCCCCCTAAATATTCTATTTCAATTTAATTCTTATTTTTTAGATCACATAAGTGTATTTATATTATAATAATGAATGGCTCTAATCTATAATATAATGACCATGTTCTCATAATGAATGAAAAAATAGATTTAATTTATCAGAAACTGTTTAAATAGTTCAAGGATATAGGTTATAGAAAATCATATAAAATTAAAATAATTATTAAAACTATTGTTTTCCATTTTTAATATATTTTTAGATATTTTAGTATATAATTTTTTTAATATAATTTTTAGTTTTGAAAATTTTGGTCCCATGAAGCATTTACTAAAAATGGAACATAAAAGGAAACATGTTTCATTGAAACATTCCCATGTCTAATGTAACACCCCAAGATTTCATAGTGTGTTATTTCTTCAAAATAATTCAATAACTTGCACTACACGCAACACCGAGTTCAATTGCACCATGACTTACCAAAAAAAGCCATTAAAAGAGGTCATGAATAGCATTAACTACATTATTAACTTTATATAATCCTTATAATTTTAGAATCCATATTATGAGTTTCTTAGTCATAATGCAAGAACATATTCATTTTCAGTATTGCACTTTTATCAACTTTTGATAGTGAAACCTTTTTAAATACAATATTTTAAACTCTTTGACTAAATGGAGACATCAAAATATTTAAAATGAAACATCCCAAGCTTCCACGGTACACTTTCCTTTGAATAAAACAGTAGCGTGTGTTGTACGCAACGTCGAGTTTTAACACACACCACAACCGATCAAACTAGCCGTTATGAATAGTAATACCTAAATTTTGAAATTATATATATTTTATATTTTGAAATGGACTTCATTTTTGGATTCGGAATATCGAATTTAGCCTAAGGTGAAATTTTGGTACTTTTCGGATAACTTTCATATTTTGATGAATAGTGAAAATTAATAAATTTTAATTAAAAACATCTTTTTTAATAAAAATAATTAATAGTGATAAATTATGAATTTGAGTGGTTTTAAAGAATATTTAGAATATATTTTTACAATTTAATATAATGTTGGTCATTAGACATAATTTTACAATTATACTGAACATAAAAAAGTGTCAAACTTTTGATAGTTATTATCTCTTAAAAACACGCTTTTTGTTTTGACAGCGGGAATTAATTTTAAATTAATTTTTGCCACTTCTGTGTTTTGAATTTAGAAAAATGGATTCCATATTTGGAATCTGGATGTTCAAATTGTGTAAATAGGTAACTTTTATTTTTAGACATTTTGAATAATTACTGCGGTAAATATTTTATTTACCATGGTTAAGGGTAAATCCGGTAAATAAGGGTTAAAAAATAATATTATAATAATACTAAATTACCCTAAAACGTATCTTAATCATATTGGTTGATACATGGTCGACCATGGGCATATTTGGGTCGATTTGGGGACCCCATGGATCCACTTGCAAGTGATAATGACACTTTATTTTAATTAAGTCAAAATGAATACAAAAATGACACAAGCATATATCTTTTAGCAAAACAATTGTTACATAGGGTTATATAAGTTGGATTTTAGATTTAAATATTAATTAGAAAGATAAAAATATTTCCTACATAATGATATTTTATTTATAATTTTTAGACATTAAATAATTAATTTTATTTATGACACAATGATGATGCAGTAATTACTATAATAGTGAAAAATTAAAATAATTGATATTATAAATACCCAAAAAAATATAATATGAAACTTTTAATGAATTAAACTAATTTTCTAGGATAATATGATATATTTGGATTGATTTAATTGACTTTGTTCGAAGTAATCAATCTGTTATGAGTTTCACAAAAATCAACTATTGAATAGTGTCAAAATTGACATAAAAGAGTTCTTAAAACAAATATTATATTATTAATTGATATTAAATTCCTAAAAATCTAAGGTTCGGCCAAGAGACTTATATCAGGATAGCTTAATCATTACTGGACCACTTGGGGGTCGCTTGGATGTATATAGTAAGTTTATTTACCATATTATATAAAATTACAAAGAGACATTGTAAAAGTAAAACTAATTAACTTAGAGTTAATACTTAGAGATAACGTTAATATAAGTACCCAAACCTGGCTAAATTCTATTGGTTGAGGGGTTTTCGACCTATCCCCACCTTAGCCTTTGAATAGTCAACTTTGGAGCCATTGGAAACCGAATATGAATTTATTATAAATTAATATTTCTAGCTTTTCCAAAGGTGCCCCTCACCCCTCTTATAAAAGGGCACTCCTCTTTCTCACTTCTTCACACCTTCAAAGCCTTTTGGTTCGGCCAAACTCTGCCCAAATACTCTCCCAACATCCCTCAATACAACCTAGAGGCCTTAGTTTGATCATAAATCCATCCTAAGGAGCCTTTTTGATCTAATCAAAAGGAAGAACCCGAAGAAGAGGTAATGATTTCACCACCCTTTTCTAAGTTCCTTTCTTCTTCCACTTCCTCTTTCTTTGTTCTTACCATTCTAAAATAATAAATCCAGTATCTTACATATACTGTGATGTTATTATAAATATGGTACAACCATATTCATTATTCTATCCACCCTTTGAATAACATGTCACCATACATGCGTACGAACGGTTTACTGTCTCCACGTCATGGTGTAATTGTTATTCAATATATTATTATTTGGATGGGTATAATAATGATGTGTAACTCATGTAAATAATAAATATAACATGTTAATGATTATGTATATATGATATACCATCCATTTATATATTATTTTAATATCAAATGAATGATATTGTCGCTCGTGCATACATACGGACTACCGTCTCCACGAACGCGATGAGATTCATTCTCCGTCGTATCCATTCAAGTATAATTATCATTTGTTTATACGTAATAATCTACTGGGATTTCTTTATCATCCACATCCATGTTTCTTCGAAATGTATTTCAAAACATATTTATTATTTACAAGAATATGGGTTAAAGTCATTTATACCCTTGTTTGACTTTTTATAAGAGGTTTATAAAGGAATCATTCCGTCTTTTTCAAAACAAGGTCATTTTTAACCTTTTCGACAGAATTAAGGTAAGAATGTTTTTTTTAACTTATACGGCGGGTGCGGCTAATTTCCGCCATTATAAAATCTTCAAAACTTCCCTTACAAACTTATAAGAATATTTTCAAAGAAAATGTTTTATTTTATATGGATCTTAAATGATTTCAAAATAAAAAGAGATATTTCTTTAAAAAGAATTTTGATTTCATCTATGATGGATTTTACGCTTATTTGAATTTGATCTATTGTGATACAAAACTTCTATATTTTATTGAAGGTTTTGTGATATGTTTGACTGTGGATGTGCTATTTTTATACCATTCATAGTTTATGGTGAAATTATTGACATTTCGTATGCTATTTTTAATACGAATGTTTATGTTATGTTTAAACCTTTTCATATGGAAATGCATTTGACTTAGTAAGTGACGGGTGGAGCCCGCTATAGCTCCTCGATGCATCGGTAGGTCTCATGAGACAAACTAGTGTCTTGGCACAAGGCCTTGACAAAATATTATTTGTAGTCTTGGAACGAGGCCTTGACTATGTGGTTATGATAGTCTGGCATTATGCATTCCAACATTATGAAAGTGGTTATTGATTTTTTCATGTGATTATTCGATTAGTAGAATATCCATGTGAGTATGTAAATGGGATTATTTCATTTTATTTATGCCATACCTTGTTGAAAGATCATGTTTGAAAGGATTTTTTTTTAGTTATACATTTCCTTAAAAGTTTATTCTTATTTATGAAAGTTCCCGCTATATTGTTATCCTTACTGGGCATTTGAGCTCACCCCTTTTCTATGTTTTATTTTTCCCAGGAAGTGAAGAAGTAAGTTATGAATGATCGGCAGGGATATTATGTGGGGATATGAGTGTGGATTATGGAGACAATATGTTGTTGTATTAGTTTTTCGTTTAATGATGTAATGTAAAACTTATGAATATATCTAGTGTTTCCAAGGCTACTAAACCAATCGGTCTTTCGATATTTGATCTATCTTGTGATCTTGCCAATGTTATGTAATAATGCACCGACTCTGGGTAACTGGGGTCGGGGCGTTACAGTTGGTATCAGAGGAAGATTAGTACAAACCTTGGAAGCTAGATTTAGATAAACTCTGATTAGAGCACGTAGACCTAAGATGAACTTTGAGGATTAGTATAGAAGAACTTCCTAGAATTTTGGTATTGTATAGATTTTGTGAGTTTTCCGAGCAATACATCCCTGTATGGATACGAGCAGGTAGAGGCGGCTCTGGCACAGATGTACCTAGGGGTAAAACCCGAAAACACCGCTTTGAGCTAGACTCGAACGGGAACTGGTGCACGACAACGGGCCTTGCTACACTCTTGGTTACGACACTCCCGGGGGATATGTTTAGGATAACTCTCATTTTCTTTACAAATCATTATGAAGGGTTTATGAGTATATACTTCCTCAAAGAAAACATTTTTATTATTATGGATTATATCCATAAATAGTTCAATTTATGTTAAGTGTTTTATAAGTATGGGATTATGTATTTTGATTCATAAACTGATCTAGTTTATGCCATTGTTTAGAAATGGCGCCCAGTAGAAGGAATGATAACTCCAAAAATACACATGATTCAAAGAGAAGGAAGGATCATATCTTTCATGGTCTTAAGCTAGAATTTATAAGAGAAATAGTCTCCCATGTATTATCATCATATGAAGAAATAATATCATGTGTTGATAAGATAAGTAAAGAGTTTACTGAGTCCTATGACTTTGAAGGGAATCAAGAGAAGAAAAGGATGGAAGAGAGAAAGATGGATAAAGGGAAAATGGAAAAGAAGAATTTTCCCATATGTGGTAACTGTGGAAAGAAACACCCTGGAACTTGCCTGAAAGGAATGGGAGATTGTTATAAGTGTGGAGGAAAATGGCACAAAGTACGTGACTGCAAGGGTAAGAAAATGGTTTTAAATGTACAATGCTTCATTTGCAAGGAGTTTGGACACTACGCGAACCTATGTCCCAGTCATCAGACTATGCCGCAAATGATGTTATTGGATAATAATCAAGTTATGATACTACCACAGATGAAGATGAATGATTAGAGTTCTTATGTTGATTATGTCAATTGAGTGTTGTATCAAAAATGTACTTGTTACAATAATCATGGAGTATATAAGGATTGTACTGCAGTACTATTTTATTAAGGACTTGAGATTGTGTGGAACAAAGAAAAGTGACTCAATAGCAGGATAAATTTTTGGAAAATATATGGTTGAGAGAATGATAAATCATAATATAGTTCTGATACTGAGGTAGTGATTTTGGAATAATATGTGATTGTTTTGGATAAATTATATTGGATATTCTTGACTACCCTGGAACTGATTAATGATTTGTATATTCCATCATTGTTGGGGTTTAAAATTTTTTTGGATTAATGAAGTATATCCAGCTTTCTATATGGAATAAGGGAGCATGAATGTAATCAATAAGGAATATGGTAATTCAGGATGTTTCGGTGTATTAAAAGATAACATGATGAAGATATTCATATGCTATTACGGGGTAAAAAGGTTCTACATTATGTTTACCTTACTTATAAATGTTGGACTGTGAGTTTGGATAGAAGTATTTTGGATAGTTCTAGTTTGGATTATTTTGGATTGCCATAAAAGGACAACCCGGAGGTCGGGCGGCAACCCGTCGCGTCCGGCAAGGCAGCGAGACTTGAACCCGCAACCGAAGGGCGACAAGGGTGTATCACCTACCACTGGCCCACGAAGAGTCCTGGATTAAATAATGTAGTTTTTATTAAAAGATCTTGTAGATGAATTATAAATTCGTTTATCTTGGAACCCTATACGAATAGTGTAAATAGAATTTTTTTACATTCTATTATCTTTTAGAGTGAAAGATGAGTTTCTGGTAGAAATTTATTAATGGATAAAACTCTAATTATAAAGTAAGTATATCTCCTTATGATCTTAGCCAATCTCATAAATAAATTCCTCAATATTAAGAAAAGAAACTTAGAACAAAAATGTTTTCCCAGATGGTACCTTAAATCATCACTAATTTATGGCTTTGGGATTGTTGGCCTTTTCATAGCCATGTTCTCTACCACTCTCCATCAGATAATTGATGGTTAGATTTTTCTTCCATATCCATATTTTCCTACATGGAACCCTAGTATGTGTTATTTTCGGTAATCTTCATACTTTAGACTCTTTATTTTAAATAGAGGCCTCATTAATTCATTTTCGATGTGGGATTTCAACTAAGATATTTTGAAACGTCAAAAATGTGTTATCACAATACCCTATATTTTGTTGAACCGATGGTACTTCAAATCATCATAGATTGATGAGTTTAAGGACCTCAATTATACACTTGTTTGTGATTGATGACCTCAATCACTACCTATAAATATTTACGTTTTTCCTCCGATTATATGTCTCTAATTGCCACCAATGTTCTCCTAATCAAGATCATAATTTGGTGGTGACCCTTTCATTTCTCTTTTCCTCATATTAAGACTAAATTTTAGTAACCCAATTTCTGATGTGGGTTTTCCCACAAATATATTATCTATTTTCAACCTTTTATTTTCGAAGAACAATTTCAAATTGCGAGGACGCAATTTATTGAAGGAGGGGAGAATGTAACACCCCAAGATTTCATAGTGTGTTATTTCTTCAAAATAATTCAATAACATGCACTACACGCAACACCGAGTTCAATTGCACCATGACTTACCAAAAAAAATCCATTAAAAGAGGTCATGAATAGCATTAACTACATTTTTAACTTTATATAATCCTTATAATTTTAGAATCCATATTATGAGTTTCTTAGTCATAATGCAAGAACGTATTCATTTTCAGTATTGCACTTTTATCAACTTTTGATAGTGAAACCTTTTTAAATACAATATTTTAAACTCTTTGACTAAATGGAGACATCAAAAAATTTAAAATGAAACATCCCAAGCTTTCACGGTATGCTTTCCTTTGAATAAAACAGTAGCGTGTGTTGTACGCAACGTCGAGTTTTAACACACACCACAACCGATCAAACTAGCCATTATGAATAGTAATACCTAAATTTTGAAATTATATATATTTTATATTTTGAAATGGACTTCATTTTTGGATTCGGAATATCGAATTTAGCCTAAGGTGAAATTTTGGTACTTTTCGGATAACTTTCATATTTTGATGAATAGTGAAAATTACTAAATTTTAATTAAAAACAACTTTTTTAATCAAAATAATTAATAGTGATAAATTATGAATTTGAGTGGTTTTAAAGTATATTTATAATATATTTTTACAATTTAATATAATGTTGGTCATTAGACATAATTTTACAATTAAACCGAACATAAACAAGTGTCAATCTTTTGATAGTTATTATCTCTTAAAAACACGCTTTTTGTTTTGACAGCGGGAATTAATTTTAAATTAATTTCTGCCACTTCTGTGTTTTGAATTTAGAAAAATGGATTCCATATTTGGAATCAGGATGTTCAAATTGTGTAAATAGGTAACTTTTATTTTTAGACATTTTGAATAATTACTGCGGTAAATATTTTATTTACCATGGTTAAGTGTAAATCCGGTAAATAAGGGTTAAAAAATAATATTATAATAATACTAAATTACCCTAAAACGTGTCTTAACCATATTTTTTGATACATGGTCGACCATGGGAATCTTTGGGTCGATTTGGGGACCCCATGGATCCACTTGTAAGTGATAATGACACTTTATTTTAATTAAGTCAAAATGAATACAAAAATGACACAAGCATATATCTTTTAGAAAAACAATTGTTACATAGGGTTATATAAGTTGGATTTTAGATTATAAATATTCATTAGAAAGATAAAAAGTTTCCTACATAATGATAATTTATTTATAATTTTTAGACATTAAATAATTTATTTTCTTTATGACACAATGATGATGCCGTAATTACTATAATAGTGAAAAATTAAAATAATTGATATTATAAATACCCAAAAAAATATAATATGAAACTTTTAATGAATTAAACTAATTTTCTAGGATAATATGATATATTAGGATTGATTTAATTGACTTTTTTCGAAGTAATCAATCTGTTTTGAGTTTCACAAAAATAATCTATTGAATAGTGTCAAAATTGACATAAAAGAGTTCTTAAAACAAATATTATATTATTAATTGATATTAAATTCCTAAAAATCTAAGGTTCAGCCAAGAGACTTTTATCAGGATAGGTTCATCATTAATGGACCACTTGGGGGTCGCGTGGATGTATATAGTAAGTTTATTAACCATATTATATAAAAATACAAAGAGACATTGTAAAAGTGAAACTAATTAACTTAGAGTTAATACTTAAAGATAAGGTTAATATAAGTACCCAAACCTGTCTAAATTCTATTGGATGAGTGGTTTTCTACCTATCCCCACCTTAGCCTTTGAATAGTCAACTTTGGAGCCATTGGAAACCGAATATGAATTTATTATAAATTAATATTTCTAGCTTTTCCAAAGGTTCGCATCACCCCTCTTATAAAAGGGCACTCCTCCTTCTCATTTCTTCACACCTTAAAAGCCTTTTGGTTCGGCCAAACTCTGCCCAAATACTCTCCCAACATCCATCACTACAACCTAGAGGCCTTAGTTTGATCATAAAGCCAGCCTAAGGAGCCCTTTTGATCAAATCAAAAGGAAGAACCCGAAGAAGTGGTAATGATTTCACCACCCTTTTCTAAGTTCCTTTCTTCTTCCACTTCCTCTTTCTTTGTTCTTACCATTCTAAAATAATAACTCCAGTATCTTACATATACTGTGATGTTATTATAAATATGGTACAACCATATTCAGTATTCTATCCACCCTTTGAATAACATGTCACCATACGTGCGTACGAACGGCTTACCGTCTCCACGTCATGGTGTAATTGTTATTCAATATATTATTATTTGGATGGGTATAATAATGATGTGTAACTCATGTAAATAATAAATATAACATGTTAATGATTCTGTATATATGATATACCATCCATTTATATATTATTTTAATATCAAATGAATGATATTGTCGCTCGTGCGTACGTACGGACTACCGTCTCCACGAACGCGATGAGATTCATTCTCCATCGTATCCATTCAAGTATAATTATCATTTGATGATTTAAAAATGATGTTTAAGGACTCGATATCATTCTGGATATGAATAATATACAACCTATCCATTACAAACATGTCTTACGTAACAATACATATAAAAGAAAACAAGTAAGTTAACACCTGAAACGACGATAATTCTAAAATATTATTAACAAATCAATGTTAAAAGATCATATATGATATCATATTAATATATATGTTTCTTGTATAATTTAATAACAATTATTTAACCATTATACAGGAGGTTAACCTACCCCAACCAAGGAAAAGTACAAGGTAAGGGTTATTTCACAATCTCTTCATTATCCGAGGTTGTTTATACGTAATAATCTACTGGGATTTCTTTATCATCCACATCCATTTTTCTTCGAAATGTATTTCAAAACATATTTATTATTTACAAGAATATGGGTTAAAGTCATTTATAACATTGTTTGACTTTTTATAAGAGGTTTATAAAGGAATCTTTCCGTCGTTTTCAAAACAAGGTCATTTTTAACCTTTTCGACAGAATTAAGGTAAGAATGTTTTTATTAACTTATACGGCGGGTGCGGCTAATTTCCGCCGTTATAAAATCTTCAAAAATTCCCTTACAAGCTTATAATAATATTTTCAAAGAAAATGTTTTATTTTATATGGATCTTAAATGATTTCAAAATAAAAAGAGATATTTCTTTAAAAAGAATTTTGATTTCATCTATGATGGATTTTAAGCTTATTTGAATTTGATCTATTGTGATACAAAACTTCTATATTGTATTGAAGGTTTTGTGATATGTTTGACTGTGGATGTTCTATTTTTATACCATTCATAGTTTATGGTGAAATTATTGACATTTTGTATGCTCGTTTTAATACGAATGTTTATGTTATGTTTAAACCTTTTCATATGGGAATGCATTGGACTTAGTAAGTGACGGGTGGAGCCCGCTATAGCTCCTCGATGAATCGGTAGGTCTAATGAGACAAACTAGTGCCTTGGCACAAGGCCTTGACAAAATATTATTTGTAGTCTTGGCACGAGGCCTTGACTATGTGGTTATGATAGTCTGGCATTATGCATTCCAACATTATGAAAGTGGTTATTGAATTTTGCATGTGATTATTCGATTAGTAGAATATCCATGTGAGTAAGTAAATGGCATTATTTCATTTTATTTTTGACATACCACGTTGAAAGTTCGTGTTTGAAAGGCTGTTGTTTTAGTTATACATTGCCTTAAAAGTTTATTCTTATTTATGAAAGTTTCCGCTATATTGTTATCCTTACTCGGCATTTGAGCTCACCCCTTTTCTATGTTTTATTTTTCCCAGGAAGTGAAGAAGTAAGTTATGAATGACCTGCAGGGATATTATGTGGGGATATGAGTGTGGATTATGGAGACAATATGTTGTTGTAGTAGTTTTTTGTTTAATAATGTAATGTAAAACTTAGGAATATATCTAGTGTTTCCAAGGCTACTAAACCAATCGGTCTTTCGAGATTTGATCTTTCTTGTGATCATGCCAATGTTATGTAATAATGCACCGACTCTGGGTAACTGGGGTCGGGGCGTTACATCTAAATATTTATAAAACCTATCAACTATTATATAGTGGCGAGTAGGGTTTCAAACCTAATGGAAGGCTAAAAAATGTGCTTTATGTTAAAATATTTCCAATCACATCCCATTCTATTGTAAGGATTAAAAATTTATATTAATTTTTTTTCAAATTATGTATGAAAATGACAATAATAATGAAACCATGTGTTTTTAAGAATGGTGAAATAGAAATGACAAACAACATGTTAGAATAGAAGGTGATAAATGAAATCAAGATATAAGCTCATGAAATGATACTCTACTGGCCTATGAATAACATATTGTTCCCCAAAATCTAATAAAATTCAAAATCCTAGAAATTGATCGATTAATCTCCCTGACATAGATATTAATAAAAAAATATTAGTGATTATAAGGTATCTAAAAAATAATAAACAACAAGATGCAAAATATTTTGAATAAAATATTTGTGAAAAAACATAATTAATGTGGACATAATGTTATGAAATAATTATTTATAATGAATAATCCAAGATCATTCATTCCAATAGATCATTGAGTTTTGAAATTTTGTTAAAGTGAGGAAAAAATTTGTATATGTTCTACAACTGATCTCATTGATCAATCTTGAATCACAAAGATTGAATTGTGTGAATAAATGGTATGGAATAAGCCATCATTATTATAATTACCCATGAACTGAAAAAATTATCCACATCATATCAAATTCACGATGTAAAAAATTATTATTTAAAAAAAACTAAATAAAAATTGAGGGAGAAGAGTTCATCCCCGATCACAATCCTTGATTGTTCTACTAATATCTGATCTTCATGTCCCCATGAATGTGTCTAATGAATGATTATATTAGTGGAAATCAATTTTTTTCTATCTTAATTTGAAATTTAATCCTACATCATCTATATTTTTGTCATGCACACTAGTATTGTCTTCTTAAAATATTATTTCAGACATCAAAAACATGGCATTAATTTCTCTGATCCTCATCACTTAAGAATCTTCCATTTTACAAACTCAACTGAACCCTATTTTTAAAGAACCATAACATCATTAGGGTTAGGATATTGAAGTTAAAAAACAAGATTTTAAATTAAAATTAATTAATTATAATGAAAATAAATTTTATAAATAAATAAATAAATTTTTGTTGATTGTTAATTTATATTTATTGATTTTTAATTTTGTTTTATTCTCTTATTATTATTATTTTTCATTAGATCCTTTTATCCATGGGAAAAAGGTGGTCTTCTTGCAGCTGTGACTCATATGGTTCAATGACCCTCATCCACTAAATCGAGTTTGAGTGGCTTCATCACGAAAAGGAATATTTGGTGGTGATTCTTCTACCTCTGTTTCTTCTACCATAGATATCAGTGGTTCAAGCTATATTGGGGTTATGCGGGGGTGAAATTATATCATCATAATGGAGTAGTTTCATGGCTAGAGATTTAGATTTTTTGTAGAAAATCTAGGGTGCTACTGGGATTCCTCATACATAGAACTACATGAGGGGATCAGTTTGATCGACATAATGGAAATTGGGTTTCTTCGTACACTATTGATGATTTGATTTACCTTCTAAAATCTATGTTAGAGGTAGGGATCATCTTCAACTGGTAGTTCCTTCAAATATGTCTACATGATTTGTGGTGGTGAAATGGTGTCTTGTGACTACGGTAATGCATATTGGTGAGTTGATCATCAACTTTGGTTACTCCATGGACTGCCAAAGTGAGGATTCACTATATAAAATATGTAGTAGTTATATATTAACATGGCAGTGAGTTTTGGAAATGGTGAGTGAGGTGGAATGGGAGGTGTGGTAGTGAGAAGAGATGAAGTAGTGGTAGTGTATGATGGATTCAATTGTGTGTGGGATAATGGTGAGTCATTTTGGGTATTTAAAAGTGATTGTGCCACTACTGTGATGACAATTATGAGATATAAATAATGTGAAAAAATAGGAAAACTAAATGACACCATATTTAACATGGAAGAGCCCCCAAATGGAGGGGGTAGAAAACCAAGGGCAAATAGATGGATCACTATAGTGTAAAAGTGGGTACACAATCCTTCACTATTATAGGGTGAAATCCCTCATAAAATATACCATAAATAAATGGGGTGACTTCTTCACAAATATCGCCAAAATTGAATAGCCAGTGATGAGATTGTCGATAAATGAGATGATCAAATATGATGGGAGAGATCCTTTTTTATAGGCAACCCTCCCTTTCGTATCTCCTCTTTCAGTAAATTCTCCCACTGGAGGTTTGGTGGAGGTTTGACCACCAACAACCAACCAAGCCCACCCCCATGAAAATCTAGAGGGAGATTCCTCCCTGGAAAAGAAATTCTTCCGAAACATCTCCCACATGGATATTTTATTGAGAACCAATGACATTTCCACCCATCATTTAAATCTACCAAACCATGTTGCTCGAGTTTCTGCAAGGCCACTCGAGGATCTGCACCATCTGAACTTATAAAGGTTAATTTACTTCATGTAGAAACCATTATAATTTTGTTTATTGTATATATTCTACATGTTCACACTTCCTTCCTCCAACACATCTCAGACAATATGGTACATTACCCCACTTTTCATTATCATGCAATGAAAATATGGATTCCTTGCAATATGAATGGTACTATGACTGTCACCAAATAATAGAATGAGCTCCTATTTTTCCCAATGCTCCTCCAACAATTTTCTCATCCAAATTGCCTCTTTTCAATCCATTTTATCAGCCATGTACTATTCCACCATTGTGGATAATTCCACAAATGAATACAACTTCAAAAACTATCTCAAATCTCCCCCTGCACGAGTAAACACAAAACCGGTGTTGGATTTCCTCTGGTCAGAATCCCATGAAAAATATGAATCAACATAGCCAATGATAGTGAAATCTGATCCTATATAAAATATTACAACATTTGAGTTCTCCTTGATTATCTAAAAATCATATTCATCGTGCTAAAATGACCCTATCCTGGATTCTCCATGCACAGACTTACATCTCCCACTACATGTGCAATTTCAGGTCTAGTAAAAAACCAATGTGAGCATCAGACTGCTGACTGCTGATGAATATGGTACTGAAAACATTTTCATCCTCTCTGGTTCACATATAAGACTCATCATTCAAGATAAATTTAAATTAATGTTAATAGGGGTAGATATTGTCTTATATATATTCATGTTGAAATGTTTGATGACTCTGTGTAAATTACAATTCTTTGATAGCCAAATCAACCCATTATTTTTTTCTTAGTAAATCTACATCCCAAGTGTCATGTTAGCTGGTCCCATGTCCTTCATATCAATCTCCCTAGAAAACAGTGCTTCCAACTCATAGATCAGATCATTTTGGGGGACTTCAATGAAAAATTCATCCACATATAATAGAAGAATGATGAAATCATTTCCATTTGAACCCTTGAATAAATCACATGGAACTAAATGATGTTTTTCATATCCAAGGATCATTATATATGAATCAAATCTCGTATACCAACACCTCAGTGCCAGTTTGAGACTGTACAATGATTTGTTCCACCTGCAAAAAAATCACTCTTTCAATTATTTAAAAAAAATTCTGGTTGGATCATATAGATCACTTTATCAAGAGCACCATGGAGAAAGGAAGTATTCACGTCTAGATACTCTGAATTTAAGCTATATATGGAAAAAATTTCCATAACTATTCGAATAGTATTCAGTCTAACAACATGAGAAAATATTTTTTTGATATCAATACCTTCTTTATGAGAAAATCCATTTACTATCAATCTATCATGATATATTCCCACATGTTACATTCTATCCTCCTTGTAATTAATGGCCCATTTTTTCTCATAGACTTCCTACCACGAGGTAATATAACAAGATCCAAGTCTTATTCGGATACAGATTCATGTTCTTCCTACATCACTTCCCTCAATGAGGATACATCTAGACTATGAGTCAACTCCAAAAAATACAATGGATCTCAATCCTCCATCAATAAGAAGTATGAAATATTGCTCTCAGTGACAAAGTATGAGTGCCATACTAGAGCACTTTTCTCTTTTTTTGACCGTCCAAGTTAAGACTCAACCGGTACTTGATCCTCATTCTCTAGTAATTTTTTAGGAAACTATTTCTTCAATATATTTTTCCTATACTTTGACTGTTTGTATATTATGCATATCTATGTTTTGATTGGTTTTAATTTTCTCATTTTCTTCGGATAAAATGATATATCTACTAATGATAAATTTGTGGGTAGAGTGGTACCACAGACGATACCCCTTCACACCATCAACGTATCCAAATAAGATACATTTTCTGGAACTTGAATCCTACTTCGATTATTCCTGGTCATTAAACATTTCATATAAAAGACTTACAAAAGTATGTAACTGTGAATATTCTATGGGTTTCCCAGTCCACATCTCCATTGGTGTCTTCAAATGAATAGCCATTTAACGTGATCTGTTGATCACATAATAGGCGGTATTCACAGCTTCTTATGAAAATGTTTAGTCAATACCGGTATTTTCATCATTTCCCTTGTTCTATCCAAAATCATCTAATCGTCATCTCTGCCACTCCATTCTGCTGAGTGTATGCCAACTTGAACAATATCTTGATTCATTCTTATTGACAAAAAATTTCAAATTCCATACGTGAATATTATCCACCATTTTTAGTCCATAAAAAATTGTTCTCCTTTCCAATGTCATGAACCTTCTGAATTTTGAATGTTTTGAAGACTTAAAAAACATGCACCCTCCACTAGATTGGGAACACCCAAAATCTCCTTGAATAATCATCAATGAATGATACCATATACCTTTCTCTTAATAGGGGTATAACTAGTTCTTTTCAAATATCAGAATGAATCAACTCTAAGATCTCTTAACATATTTTTGTTGATGTCCTGAACATTATCCTTGGATTCTTTCTCAAAACTCAATGCTCAATAAATCAGAAGGATACATTTGTCATCCCATGGAGAAACTTCTGATTTTCAAGAATCATCAGGCCCCGTTCTGACATATGTCCAACCATGTGATTTCATAACGTATTCAATTCTTCTGTCGAGGTAGTTGATCGAAACATTTTCCCTCCCTCCTTGTATGTTTCATCCAAAAGCATATACAGTTTCATTGAGATCATATTTGCCTTCATTACAACAAGTGTTCCCGTCGCAATTCTCATCACTCCATTCTGGGTGTGAGTCTTGCATCTGTTGTCATCAAATTGTCCCAAAGACAACATGTTCTTATCGAGGCCCTTCACATGACGTACACCATGGACTGTTCGTATAATTCCATTATACATAATTAGTTTGACGGTAATGACTCCAATGATCTTAAGGGTTTGATCATTCCCCATGTACACAATTTCTTCTGGGATAGTTTAATACTGGTCAAACCATTCCCGTTGAGACGTCATGTTTCATGTTTCTCCTGAGTCCATAATCCATGCATCATTGATATTCTGACTGCTTCCAACAGTCCTCGCTGCATGACTGACTAGTATATCTCTAGAAGTAATCACCACATTTATATACATGACATGACTCTGGATCCCACTAGACCCACACTCTATGATCACATCTACCAGTCTTTCATTAATTCTCAATTGACAATTTTCCTTCCGCAGCACGGCCTAAATCTTCATTTTCCAAAATGAAAAATTATTCCCATCAATTTTTTCGATCTCAAATTTTTTCATCATCTTAACACAATGTCAGTTCAAAGCCTCCACTATTTCACAATGGTGTATTGAGTAATCTAAATAAATTTTTTCTGATGTGATAGGTCAACTTTAGTCACAATCACAGATCATACTAAAATTTAGGATAATTATTAATACCCACAAATGTGAACAACACTATGACAGAACATTCCTTCTGATACAATTTGTTAGGAAAAGTGATTAAATATTATTACCATAGTGTAATAAAATTAATTATATAACCAATACGGACAGAATAACAAATTTATTGGATAATTATCGTTGGTAAAGGAAATTATAAAAGGAAGAAGTTATGTACAAATGAGTAATCATGTTGATCACTTTGAGATTTGCATAGATGATATCGTGTAAATGGATAGAATTAGAAAATATCATGTGAATAGAATATAACATTAGTGAAATTTTATTATTTTTACGTAAAAAATATCATGTTTTTCGAAATAAACCTCATTTTATCGAGTTATTTTAAATGAATCATTTTTAACAAATTGATTAAATAGGATAATAAAATACAAACATTTTATTTGATTATTACACATTTATCTAATAATTATTATATTATTAACTTATTTTTATAATTTTGTTGTTTTTTCACATGGTTGTTAAATTAGTATGGTGTTGTGTGTGATGGAATCTATTGATGATATAATTAATTTGATGGATGTAACTTCTCTGGTCATTACATTCACAACCAAAAATTATCCTTAATCATGTTATATGATCTTATACTTAAATATACTTGATCCCTATAACACATTTTTGTTATATGTACTCGAATCATACGTAATAAACTCACCAAAATTTATTTAATTGATAAATATTATGACACCAAAATCATGGTTATTGTGTATTTATGCCCAATGTACTCAAATATCCATCCTCACCATATTTGAATAACTATTTTAGAAACAATACCTAGGAGTTGGAAAATGATAAATCATTATCCACATAATGATATCCATACTCATCATCTTTTTCTACAACATTACACCATCCACTAAATAACAAGGTTATAAAATCAACCTTCTTCTTTGACATTATATTGTCAGAATTTTCCAACAAAAAAATTATTAAATAGTTCAACATATTTTTGTAATATGAGCAATATGGTAACAATATGTATATTATGATAAAAGTTAATTTTAATCCATCTGGATTTCAATTTCCCATTTCTGAGAAACTCTTGGGAAAAATGAACATGCTATATAATAATAATGTGAATTCCATGATTGTCATATTCATTTTCTCAAAATCTAGGAACATGTTTTTATTGTTATAACATCCAATATTTAGTATTACATAGATTGTTTAGTTACATCTAGGAAATATTCATCTATATATCACTACACAAATTGACTTTGGTCACCATTTACCATAACCACCTTGTAGGTCTATCCAACTTATACATTTCAAACCCAACATTCCATGTTTTTGATATCTATATAAATTTAATGGCATATATTTTTTATTTAATACATAATCTTACTTATGTGGAAATATATGGGCACATAATGATTTTTGATTATTCTTCTAGATCTATATTTCACATGCTATCAGGATTGGATTCATTTCAAATCTACTAGATCGATTGTATTATTATAGTTATAATCTGAGGATATACAAGAACATTTTCCAATATTGCACTTAATTTTCCTATAGGAACCATTCTATTCTACATCATATGTATACACATTAAAATATTCTAATATAATATTACATCATTTATAAGTAATATTCAAAAAAAAAATAAACAATTTAGTTTGTCTATATTTGTAATATACTAGATATATAATTAGTTACTTGTATAATTCAATCATACATCATTTAATTAAAGAAAATTTCTAGAATATTAAATTTAAAAGATTTTATCACCAAATTACACTATTAGACATTGAGTCATTTTAAATCCATTCCCTTTGACATAAAATATTTAAAAACAATCATCACATGATGAAGTCGTCCAACACACCAAAAATGATTGTAAACACTTTTCCTTATATTCTAATTGTTTATAAGCTACATTAACCTAAAAAAGAATATATTCCTATATTTTCATTAACCCATATTCTACATTGATATATATGTAAACAAAATTTTTGTTTAGTGGATATATATATAGTGTTATAGTTACATTTTGATTCAATATAACAATATTATCATCCCCTACAAAATCACTACTATGAAGCCCTAGATCTGATATAATTATTAAATGACCAACCAAAAAATATATATTTTTTAAACCAAGTAAAATTTATAGATATATTTCAATCCAATACATGATGTCAAGATAATGGAAACTAGTAATATTATATGCAATAATTATATATGAGATATTTTTATCAATTGAAAATAAATAATCAATATATGAAATTTCAAAATGTGAAAATTAGTTTTAAAAGTATTTCTCTTAATAAAAAAGTTGATATTTTTGATATAAGTCACAAATTGAATAATAAGAAAAAATAAAAAAATATTTCAAAAAATTATAATATAATCAAAATAAAATATGTTTGAACTCTACATCGAATCACTCATACCACATTGTTCACATTCCAATTACTAGATCTACTACTCACCATTGATAAGGAATAATATCCAAGATATTTGTATCATGGGAAATGAGAATTAAATATAAACATTGGTATAAAAATATTTGGGATAGAACATAAAATAATAGGTTTTGGACCTTGTATAAAATTTATAGTATTTAATATAATAATATTAAATATAAAATTAATTTAGTATTAAAAATAATCAATTTCCATGATATCCATGAGTTTGAAATTTTTTTCTAATTTTTTTATCTAAACTATATATAATAAAATACCATATCAAAATAAATTTACTATGAATCATACATATTTTAATTTTTATCTGATGGAAAAACTTTTGGTTGAATCCTATATCTTCAACTTATTAAAAATAGTGTAACTTACACCTAAAAATGTATTTCTCAAGAAAAATATTTATTTTCTGTTTTTAACAAAAAATTTGGATGGTTAAATATATTTTTTAAAGGATATTACATTCAAAAAATAATAATAAGAAAAATTATATGTGTATTTATATATATTATTTAATCAAAATAAAGGGAACTCACAATCTTAGGGTGATATCCAACTTGAATTAATCATCACTCACCTTTAATAATATAAGTACTTTGTTTCCGTACATCTATATGAAAACATTACCCTATTAGCACCCTATCAATCAAAAAACTAAAAACTACATTACACATATGTCCCTCATCATTTGATGATATTCAAACTATGAAACGTTATCTCTATCCTTGCAACAAAGAATGATCCACCATAGACCAAGTCAATGTTTTTGAATAATACTAAAACACATAATACATATAAAAATTAAAAATAATTATTTTTATTCCTGATCTCAATGAAATACCAAAATACCCCATATCCTGGAAAAAATATTCCATTTAAGAACATAAAAATATAACATAAAATATTGTAAACCAAATCATTTTGAAAATAATATACCATCAATGATATATAATTTGATTAAGAACATTGATTGATTAATTTAAACATAAAAGGGATTTCCAAAATCAATAATTTTATTTTAAATAAATTTTCCCAACAATAAGTACACAAAAATATAATATTACAATATTTTTGGAAAAAACATTTAATAAATAAAAAATTATTAATTACTGATTAACATTTATTTCATGTTTAATCCAAACGTAAAATAAATAAATAAAACTCTCAATCAATGATTTCAATAATATAGATATTTTTATAGACCTGTGATCATTAATCCTATTATTTATTCGAGAAAAAATAATTTTAAATTTAATACATTCAATCATCTGTCAATATACACTTCTCAAGACAGAAACAAGTTGATTTGTTAAAGTGAATCCGAAAAATTATTCCACAGAATCTATATTTTTTTATTCATGGATTCGGTTTTAAATAATAGTTATCATAATAGAATTAGTTATCTAAAACAAAAGTAATTGTAAAAATGTTTTATTGAAATTCTTGGGTCATAGTTTCCAAAAAAACTCCACATGATCTTATAAAGGATTATATAAATTTTTTTGAAAAAATACATTATTACCTAGAGAACTATGAATTATCCAAAATTTATAAATCTATAATACATATATGGGGAGTAATGTTTCACTAAACAAGTATAAAAATTTTCATAATCCAAATATATGAAAAAAAATTATCTACTAAATTATTATTTTTTAAAATAAATCTATTCGATTTGGGGTGTAACATATTCTCCTGTTTCGGAGTGCTTCAAATATGTTTTTTAAATATTCATTATATTTCGTAATTATTTTTTCAAATTTTTATATTAAAATTTAAAATTAATTATTAGTTAAAGATTTAAAATGGTTTAAGATATAAAATTGAAAATTATAACATTATTGAAATATCATTATTTTACAATTAATGACATCATCATAAGATATGAATTCCAATTATAATATTTTTTTTATTATCTACATTAAATATAATACAATTATCATTTCTATTATATTTGGATGATTGAATATTTTATAGTTCTTAAAGGATAAAAATCTTTTAATGGGTCTAGAATTATAATACAATATTTTTTAATCGAATATAATAATTCAATTATTTTGGGCTAATTTGAAAACCATCGTCATCATATGTTAGTAGAATTAAGAGATATTTGAATTTTTCATATCACTGTAGGGAAAATTTTATAAATTGGGATTTGGATCAAAATTATGAAAGTTATAATTTATTTAGATGGTATTTATAGATGTTAATAGATACTTGGGCGGGGTTTGGGGTTCTTGGGTGAGTTTTTGACTATGTTTTGGATGGAAATAGTATTTATTTTTGTTATAAGTACCTCAACATTTGGTAACGTTTAATGGCCAGACCATGACAAGAGATAACATAGGGAAATCACTCTATAGTGGAGGAGGATAAGGCATGTAATCTTATGGCCTCATATTTGGGTTCTTCCCCTAAGAGGATCATTACTTCAGGTTAAGGGATATATCATCATGATAGTACTTGGTGTGAGATAAACATTTCATAACACAAAAGAGACGTCTCACAATGATCATTATAAGAGGGTAAGACTCTCTATAATATGGAAATCATCCCATTACATAGTGGGCCGCAAAATGATATGAAATTTGTATAGTTTCATGATGTATGACCAAATTGGTTATTCAGTGATAGTATCTTCTCAGGGGTCAGTCATTGTTCAATGTGTTGGTTACATGGTAAACTATAGGGGTGATGACAAGACGCGACACATCTATAGATACATCATAAATTTTCCATCTGGGAAACTGTATGACTCAAAAGGTGGGAATTTTATTAAGACTATTTTATTGGTAATATATTTGGGTCCTATTTCAGAACCCCTTCACCTATATTAGATTCAAATGAGTAGAATAATTGGGAGAGGCATTGATGGATATTTATTCTTCTTTACCTGACTCCCATTGATTCATGTTGTTTTGGATAGTTTTTTGTTTTTATTTGAGTTAAAATCACTATTTTTTTCCTTCTCCCTTGTTTTAGAATAATTGTAGTTTTCCAAGTTGGGTTTTGAAGGAGATTATTCAACTAGAGCATGGTGGGATTTCCCTATATTATGGGGATTTAGTGTGTATATTATAGATGGTAATTATATAATATTAAAACCCTGATTATTATTCAATTATTATAATGTAATATCAATGATAATTTATATATTTTATTTTTCAAAAAATTGTCTTTAAATAACCATTAATTTTCTAAATAAAAGTGCTCAATTTTTATTTCCTTGGATTTTAAGTATGTCGTGAGTGAAGTACACCCAATTTTTTTGTTCAGGAAATATATATGATACCCATTGAATTTTTAATTGATTATATATTTTAGTTTTTTATTATAAATTAGGGATTGATTGAAATTTATTGTGTTTATAGGTGAGATAGGTGCGTGTGGACATGTTTCAATTTGGTATGAGATGGGGATCTATTTTCGAATCCTTAGTTGATATTTTTATCCTTTATATAATTAAATCTCTTACTTATTTGGGGTTTTTATATTTATTACTATGAATTATATTCTTTCTTATTAGAATGTTTCTTGAAATTTTTTATAATACATGATAAATTTGGTTCTGATTGTGACGGCGTAATAGTAAACAAGGACCACATATATTGCAAAATGACTCATTGGTGGTGCATTTTTTGAATGAATATTTGTGTCCCTCTTTATAGTTTATTCATTAAATGACTGATATTTCAAAACTAAAAGAGTTAATTTTTAAATTTTGAATTCAATAATGGGTTGGATTAAATTAAATTTTCAAGGAAAAGTGGTGGTTTTAAAAATTGGTATTGTATTGGAATTTTAAAACATATATGGGGTTTCAAATAATTGATTATAAAGAGATTTAATCCAAGGGTTTAGAATGTGTAATATGGCACATGACTAATTTTATAAATTAATTTAAAGTCCTTTTTTAATAACTTTTCAAATGAAATATTAAAGGGCTTCTGATATGTTTTAGTCCATTTTACATCAAATGTGAGATACAAAGTTTTCTAAATCATTAATGAACATTAATGTAATTACTAAATGTGATTACATGTTGAATTATTATATACATGTTGATACATGATTTCATGCTTTAGATGATTATGTTTTACTTTGGGTATTAATGTTCCCATGTTTGTCTATATTATTGTAATTGAACCCTTTGAGTATAATGATTGGTGAATCTGATTAAATTAGATGAAATGTTTTCAAAATCTCTTATATTAGTAGGGGTTTCCCAATAAGCTGAATGGGGTTATAGGGAGATATGTTAGGGCTTGGATAAAACATAAGAGACTTAGTGGTCAGATTAATGAGTTTAGGTGCTGATTTTGTTAAGTATTAGAGGTGTTTTTCCCAGAAAAATAATTATTTAGGAACTTTTTAATGGGATTGTAAGGGAGAATAATGTTTTTAAACAATTATTGTATTATACATTGATTATTTCATTAGGATAATTCATGAAAATTAAATAATGATTGATTTTATGACGTACATTCTCCCAATAATATTATATGATTGGACACATGGCTCTGGTCACATTCAGAGTGAGATTGTAAGGGAGCGATAAATGATTTTATGTAAATATTGATGTTTAGGAAAACCAAAAGAGACTATTTTTAGACATGAGATATTATGTGTATCCAAGCATGGTTATAATGGTGTGGTTGGAAATTTTGAAAGGGGATTTATGTCAACCCTGTCTTGAGTGGTTTTTTTTTGGGTACTTTATGTTCAATCATTGCTAAGAGGTGTTAGTTTGGGAATTTAATGTGATACAACCCCTGAGTGAGAGATGATGGATTGATGTTTTTTGAGTGTTCTACTCTGAAAATTCATCAGTTTTATTTGTTATATGAACTCCCTTGAGAAACGTGGGAGGAACAAGGTATTTGACATGAGATTGATATGCAACCTCCCATGAGTGAGTTGGGTTAGTTTTGGGACATTACATTGAAATAATAATCATACTCCACTTATTATTATGATATTTTTCATGATTTATTTATTAGACCCTACACCAATAAAAAGGGTAGAGATCATGTAATTTTATGACCCACTACCATATATCATCATGTATGGGTTGATCAAGGTATAAAACTATTAATAGAGTCTTCATGTATGTGTTGGAATTTTTAGAATGAGATGAATATTTTCTTTTTGTAATTATCTAAAACATATGACATTATTTGTTATTGTTTTCTATTAAACACATTTTATCCTGATGCATAAGATTGTATGTGCTTTGTGTGTTATATTTTTAGTTATTTTCTTTTCCTGAAAAAAAATATAATCATATATATATCTATATCATTTAAACCAACATGATCACAATATAATTCAATTTCACAACCCATTGGGGGTTCTAAATGGATTATTAGACTCACCACTACCCATATAAAAGGTATATGTTTGGATATACAATATAATGTTTTCATGATTTCAGACAAGAATAGGAATTTCTTTGACATAGACCAATGATTTAGGATAGTAAGTTTATGGGGTCCATGTATTTTATAGTGTTTATTATAGTTATTGGAAATAGGAAATTGTAATTACATTGTTGTTATTATTAAGCATAAGTACTAGTTATTGTTCCATTCTTATAGTTTTTTTATTCCTACTATGCATTTATACATTCTTATTTTCCTATGTTTTATATGAGGTTTTATATTAATAATTTTAGAGTTTTTATTCTAGAATACGCATGTCCTATCATCTCATTGTTTATATTTGATAGTTTTGGGTGTGTTCGTTAATCAGTTTGTTAATTTAAAATATCCAAGAAACATGAGATTGACCCTGAAAATTTATTTTGGTGGGATTAGTCTCCCATTTATTTCTTTAGGCCCTTTTCAAAATTCAACCACCACTAAAATATGAGGAGGCAGGCCTGAGTTCATTGAGTATCACCTTCTCATTTGATGATCTATTGACCATGTATAGGGTATTATAAATTAGTTTTCGTTAAAATGTTTTGGGATTCAAAAATTGTAGTTAGATGTTTTTTTACGTTATCTGGGAAGAATTTTTAGTCTAGTGGAATGCATAGATATCATCGATTCTATTGAAATGTTAGACAATATGGGATGTCCAGTATTGTGAAACAATACACAATTATTGTTTAGTTTTTAAACCAAGAATGAAAACAAGTGAAATTAAAATGGGATCCATTTATCAGAAGGAAATGTCTATATGTGCCCCAGATTTATAATATTATTTTTTAACGAAAAATCCATACATTCAAATGATTATTTTAAAAAAATATTTCTCTATTTTGTTGTCAAAAAATGTTTTCATCTAGTTTGAATATGAAATGAATACACATATAAACTAAGATATGCTGATTTTAGTGCTTTACCTATTCATTACAGGGGTAATGAAATTGTTTGTTTGTATAATTGGTCATTTTAATTAGGAATGTTATATATCAGGTTGGAAGGTTTAGACCATGTTTAGTCTATTGTTGGAGAAGTCACCCACATCATATATTGACTATATTTACGTGATTTTCAATAGTATATTAAGGATAATGAAAGTGTTTGAGTTGTGTATTAGGTGGTTATACTATAGTAATATCATTAAATTTTAATATTTATGTTGTTGGAGTAGATTATTGATGTCTGGATCATGTATCATGATAATGTTTTTGGGTTATTTCATAGATCAGACCAATTATATTTCATTTTCAGTTTGTGATTACTATATCTAGGACGAATAATAACTGAGATCATACTTTATGAGTGGATTCTTATAGTTGATATAAATGAAATTTCATATATTGATCAATTATTGATGAGACAATGTTTAGACTGGTATGTATGATTGAGTACCATCTAAGATTTTGGTGATAGTAATGAGTAGGGTTTTCATGTGATTGATGTTTTCTTCAAAGTGAATGGATTAATAACTCAAAGAAAAAACATGTATGTGATGTTATGAAAGTCATGGATAGATATATGGTAAGCAGGATGAGTAGATAACTTGATTGTTGAATGTTGTAAAAGATAGTGAGGAGAGTTTCATAGAGAAACCATGTATGGGATTAAGTGATGAAAAATTTAATGTATGTTGTGAATTGATTATTGGGGTATGGAGAGAATTATTTTTAATAATCATTTATTGTTTATCAATAATAATAATAGCTTTGGTGAGTTTTCATAATTATTAGAGTCATGAAGTTTTGATAAAAATCTATGGAAATTATATTTTTTCCTCATATAAGGGGATGTTTTAAAAATATAGATTTTGGACATAATTTTTTTATTTAGAACATATTTTATAGAAGATACATAGATTTAGGTGTTATTTATGAGATGATATAGGTGCTCAGGATAGAATTGATGTAGTTTCAGGAGGACTTATTTTTATTTTTTTCTAGAGGTGTCTCATAACACTTTGAATCTTATGGGTCATATCATGACATGGGTTTACTAGTGAACTGTTTCATATTCGTGTAGGAGTCTATTTCAAAGTGTCTTGAGGCCTTAAATTTTATTTATTAGGATAGAAATGGAACTTTAGTACTAGGATGGTTGGCTTGGGATGGTTCTTCGCTCTAGACTATCACACCAGTACACGAAAGGATCTGATCATCATCAAGGCTGTAAGGGGTGTATTCCCTCTCCCATGGGGCATTCAAATCAAATACCCGAGTTTCCATGTTATGATTTATCTCATGTATATATTAATTGTGTAATTAATACCATTATTATAATATGATTGTCTCTCGCTATGGGGTTTAACCATGTTCTTTGCAATTCTTTTTCCACAACCTAGAGGGGCCATTCCGTGAAAAGGCTATACCGTTGATACATAACTGTGTATAAATCGGGGTCTATCCATGATTAAAATTTAGAGGATTTATTTTTAGGATATAAAATTATATAATTTACGGGATATATTTTGTACCCTCATTGATAACTCTTGGTTTTACAAGTGTGCTAAAATACGGATATCCCTCATGGACTATACCATTCATCCCCATTTTTAAAATTTCAATAATGGTGGATTGGTTGTATTTTATAATATATATTACTTGTAATATCACTACCATTACCCTCCACATTCCTTTCCATTGTAATTCATTCATTTTACATCACATATTTTGGGTTTTAGTGATATGTTTTTATAGTATCAAGGTGGAATTATCCCACTTCCTTTTGAATTGGTGGGAGTCATGTATATGTTATTGTTTTAGGATGAATACACTAGGTATTATTTAATATCACTAAATATATATCATTTCCTTTAATTATATTTTGGTTGAGAGAAATTTTGGTGCATTAAATATTGATTTAGGGTAAAAAAATAAATATTTTTTGTCTGATCGGTCTGGTTGCATCTTAGGATTGTAACATTCCCCATTTCACAAGGTTATGGTGTCATTATACTTATTTTTTAATTATTAAATAATTATTCATTGTTTTATTCTTTTTAAATGGTTTGGGGTGATTTATATGTTATTTATGGAAAATATAGTTTTTCATGGATTGGGTGGAGGTCCAATTGGGCATGAGATCTATTTAAAGACTAATTGGTGAGGTGGTGTACTTTTCATTAGTAATCCTACTACTCATTTGGATATTTTGTTTTTATGTTTGGACATTATTCTTCTTCTTATTTTCATGTTTCATTTTTCATTTTACCTCTCTCCCTGAATTGATACTGTGTCACATTAGTTTAATAGTTAATAAGAAACACATAACATTATACATAGTTAGTTAGTTGTTCCTGGGTCAAAGGAGTTCAATTGGCCATATTTATGGTTTCATCGAGTTGTAATATGCAATAATAAGGATAATGTGTTTATTATAAAATTTTATTATAAAATGGGTTCGATAAAATGCTGTTTAGAGGGAAATTTAGTGAAATAATGCCTACAATTTTAAATAGTATTATAAAACCAATTGGATTGTTTTAAAGAATGTTTGTAAAAAAAATTTGGACAAGAAAGTAATGTGAATATGAGGACAGATACTTCCTATTATTAATGAAATATAATGATGTTATGATATATTTTTTAAAGGAAATATAAATGTTTAAAGTTGATTTTGGTTTTGGTTTTTCTGACCACATTTTTGTTATGACCAATTTGGTAATGCACATATTCTTACCAATGGCCTTCTAACTTGTTATTACCTAGATTATCCTTTTTTTACATGGAGAAATATGACTGTATGAATTTATATATGATATTATATTTTTGTATCAAGGTGACCAGTTTAATTAGTATTGATTTAATTAAATGCTTAGAGGGTTGATATGACTGAATTGTTTTTGTTTTGATTGAACTATTTTGGGACACATAATGTAAAGATGTTATACTATCTTTGGTAAAATGATACATATTGTTATAAATTTTTTTGATTAATTAAGGGTTTTATGACTCGGTGGTTTGAAACATGATTGTTTGTGTTGAGTTCATTAACATGTGGTGGAATTGAGTGCATGAATATATTTGAAAGAGAAACGTTTGGTGGTTTGTAAGGGAGGCCCCAAGGGTTATTGCACATGTATTATAAGGACCCAACCTTAAAAAATTTCCTCACCTTGAATTAAATTTATAATTCACAATGAAAATATTTTTCGGTTTAGAGGATTAAGGAATTATGACATAACTATTACATCGCAAAAGATTAAAAAGTAGACACTTCTACACAGTTTCAATTTTTTTTACAACACACGATCTCTTGAAAAAATGAGTCTTGTCTACTTCCATGTTTATGACAACATTAATTTTCATTGATCCCATCCTTGACCCTATTCCATATAATGTCCTGTGAAATAAATTTAAAAAAATGGTAAGGGCATAAAATTCTTAGTATGGGATACACAAAGAAGGAAAACTGTTAGTTTTTTCAAAACCACAAGTAATGTAGGAATACATTAACATAAGTAATACTTTCCACCATTATGAAGTATTGAAAACACTTCACTAAATAAAATAACACTACTTAAACTTTTGTAACCAAAAGATTACTATAAAACCGATATAAAGGACACATAACATATGAAGGTTACTTGGGACATAAACATACATAAATGGAATAACAATACGGCGGACTACCACACATATCATGAAATGGAATAGCCATACGGATGAATTTCATACCCAAAGCATTAAAAGATATAATGTAACCTCTCGTCCTAGTATTCACGGCACCACCCGTCATCTGGTTTATCATGTAACCACTCGTCAAATGTCCAAGTACCATTATAAAATCATAAGACAGAAAACAAATAAAATATAATGAAAACATTTCCTAATTTCAATCACAATATATCAGATAAATATATTGATATTAAAAATATATTATCAAAACCATTTTCAATACTAAAATACATAAAAGATTATATGTTATTTATTTTCTTTAAAAAACATTACGGCTTATTGAGGAAGCCAAAGATCAAATAATACTTGTGAAGGTGGAAAAGGTCATTGTCACCACTTACGTTAAAAAAACATTAATTTTTTTGCGATTTAGTAAAACTCTTCGTAGAAAAATATTCCATTTGAAAATTCAAGGGTGTTTATCCATCGTATAAAATAATGTCGTGTATTAAAACCAAATATACAACAATGAATGGAAATTGAGAAGAGGTCTCTTACCTCGTGTCTGACTTGACTTAATCATTCTTTAATCTCGTGAATATTAAACTATAGTTAATTTCTACTTGCATAAGAATCTTTTTCAAGTTTATTATTCCTTTTATATCACTTATTACCATGTTATAAACATTATGTAATCATTTATGTTAATAATGTTCGTTTTATCGATATTTGTACTTGAGTCAAAAGTGAACTTTTTATAATTACATGTTGTCATTGTGGCCAATTTTTTATTATATCTAGAATAATATTCATGATTTAGATATCATATATTTCATATATATATTTCATACAAATGTATTTATAAAATTAGATAACATTTAGAGGTATGAAATGAAATGCACCGTTCATGGAGACAGTATGCCGTATGTACGCATCAATGCTACTTCCATTTATATTTCATATTTAATGGAATTAAAAAATAATTATACATATTAGTATTATAATTTCAGTATTTTATCATATAAAATAACATTAAATATATCCTTTATACGTCCCACATATGGTATGAACGAGTCTTGTCATTTTGAGTGGGCGGTAGGCCGGACTTCCCCTAATGAGAGTATCGTGTTTACCCATATTGGAAACCATAAAAGCATCCTATAAATGTAAAATACAGAAGCATAAAGACAAAAAACATAATATATATTATATATAAATACATTTCCATCATAATGGCCACCATGAGAGTCGTTAGGAGATAATCGAACACTCATCGTTTCGTGAGGTGTTAGTTTTCCATCCACATAAACAATATGTTCATCATCCATTAGTTGGAGGTTTGTGTATTTTTATTTCGAATACTTCTCATAAAAACATCCTAGTATATTTAGGATATTTATGTTGTTGCAAAATAATGGAATAATAATTGTTTAGGGGTTGGAGAATTAAAATAAAAGAACACAATTTAAGAGAAACTATTACCTTTAAATTGGGTAACTCCCCTTAGATTGAACCAAAGGACTTATTGAAGTGCCTTATGAATAGTGTAAGGCTTATATGAGGAGTATAGGGATGTATATAGCTTAATTGGGTATAGATTGAATGATCGAAAAGGCATGAGAGGTGTGAGGAATTGGATAGAAGTGGTCTCTTTTTATGAGGGAGAGGTGGGGCTCTTTAGAAATGTGTGAAAACATTATTTTATTATTAACATATATTTGGTTTTAAAAGGTCACAAAATCCTTATAGTCAAATATAAGATGACTCATATTCGAAATAAAATCATTCAATCCGAATTTTACAGGTTTTGGATTATATTTTAATCATTATAGTCTATTTTATTTAAATCATTTATTAATGAGGTAAATACTAAATCATTATTGTTTCATAAATAATTTAAATTATTTGATATCTAAAAATATAAAAAAAATTCCATGATGTAGGAAATATTATTCTAATTATAATAAATATTTTAATTCGAAAAAATAATTTATATAACACATTCTAAAAAATAATTTACTAAAAGATTTTTGCTTTTGTCATTTTGACCTTTACATTATGTTAATTAATCTAAATTGCCATTTTCACTCCAAAATAACTCATTGGGGTCAAAAAATTGATCCAAAGATGTCCATGGTCGTAAATGACTCACCCAATATGGTTTGGACAAGTGATAAGGTAATTTTGAATTATTATAATATTCTTTTAACATTGAATTTCCCTATTTACCTTTAAACTCGGTAAATAAAAGGCAAAAGTTACTATTAACTGAAAATTATTTTCATCTTATTGAACCACATTTTACGTCTTGATAAGAATCACGTATGTCAGATTTTTTAAATTCAATTCACTTAAGTTTTTATATTTCATTTAAATGAAAAAGTCAGTTTTTTAACTACTACTAAGTGGTTTCAATATTCATAAAAAATTTATGTTTTTCAGAAAAATAACCAAAATTCATCTTAAGATATATTTGATATTTGAAATTCAAAAATGATGTTTATTTTTTAAAATTAAAAATATAAAAGTTTCATTAATTAATTTTGAAATTCATTTCCATTGTTAAAACAAATAGCATGTTTTTAAGAAGCAATATCTATCAAAAAATTTACACTTGTTTATGTCCAATTTAAAAGTGAAATTAATTCCAATGATCAAAATTGAATAAAAAGGTGAAAATATATTTTAATTACACATTAAAACCAATTAAAAATATAATATTTATATATAAATAAATTTCATTTAATTTCATTTTTGAATTAAAATACAATATTTTCACTATTCATTAAAAATTCAGCATCATCCGAAAAAATCAAAAAATTTACACAATGTAAATTTTGATGTCCCCATTCTAAAAAAGGAATTTATTTGGTAAATTAGAATGTATTAATGTGATAAAAACAATATTTAATTATGTTTCTCCATTAAAAGCTTGTAAATCGACCTTTTAATGTAAATTACTCTTAAAATTAGATTCATTCACATTTTAAGCCTCTAACTTTTATTAGAAAAATGTAAAAAAATTAAAAAATTATGTATAATCATATTGTTGTTAGTTTTTTATCATTACTGCCAATTCAATGGCATGGTGTTAACTATCATTTAAAATAAGAATATTTTATTATTAGTGTGCAACATAATATTTTAAAGAAACCCGTTGTTGCGTATCAGGTAATATATTGAACATAGCAATCCCTTTAAAGTAAAATTAATATTTAATTCAATAATATTAATAAATATTAAATATGTCTTATTCTTTTTTTACCTGTGATGTTCCATCCATCTCCTCTTTTGGGAATTGTGTCCCCTCAATTTTACATAACAAAATAAGTGGGGGTATTTATTCATCATAGCATTTTCAGATTCCCAGGTGGACTCTTCAACCATATGGTTTTTCCACATATCCATTACCTTGTGAATTAACTTATTTTGCAACACTTTATCTCTACAGTCATGAGTCTGGACTGGTTGTTCTTAATAAGAGATATTCTCTTCCTATTGAACTACCTCTGGTCTCAAAACATGAGATGGATCTGGCATATACTTTCTCAACATAGAAACATGAAAAACATTGTGTACCTGGGATAAATTTGGTGGTAAAGCCTTGGTGTACGCAACTGATCTAACTTTCTCCAGCATTTCATATGGTCCAATGATCCTCATACTCAAATTTCCCTTCTTAACAAAATGCATCACAGTTTTCAATGGAGAAATTTTGCGAACGACATGATCACCTACCTCAAAAAAAGATCCTTCCACCGGTTATCTGTATAACTTTTCAGTCTAGTCTGAGATATTCTGATGTGCTTCTAAATTAATTGAACATTCTCTACAATCTCTTCTACAAATTCTGTTCCCATTACCTTCCTTTCACCTACTTCATCCCAAAAAAGCTAGAGTTAGACAATGCTTTCCATATAATGCCTCAAATAGAGCCACATGTATACTAGAATGAAAACTATTATTATATGAAAAATCCACCAAAGAAAGTTGTTGGTCCCAACTTTCCTAGTAATCCATCGAACAAGCATGTAACATATTGTCCAATGTCTAAATTGTCCATTCTAACCGCACATCTGATTGAGGATTAATAGCTGTAATAAAATTTAATTCAGTACCCTATGACATCTGAAGGGCTTTGAAAAAGTTAGAAGTATTCCGAGGATCATGATCAAATACAATGGAGCGGGGAACTCCATGTAACCTGACTATCTCGTAAACAAACAATCGAGAAAATTGATATAGAGAAAATATATCCTGAATAGGAAGGAAATTGGCAGATTTAGTCAATCGATCAATAATATCCCAGATTGCATTATTACCTTGTGATGTATTAGGTAATCCAACAATGAAATATAGAGATATATTTTCCCATTTCCACTCTAGGACAAGTAGAGGATGAAGAAACCATTTTGGTAACTGTCACTCTGCTTTAACCTGTTGATAATCAAAACACATCACTTTAAAATCATAAATATCTCTTTTCATTCCATCCCAGCACTAATACGCCCTAAGATCTCTATAAATCATAGTACTACCAGCATGAACTAAAAACAGGGAACTATGAGATTTACATAACAACTCATTATTCTACTGTGAATCACAAGGCACACATAATCTCTTTCCAAATCTCAAAACACAGTCATTATCAACATTAAAATCAGGAAACCTACCCTTCTGAACCAACACTACCTTTTTCTACAACTCATTGTCTTCTTTATGCACTTTCTTTATTATGTCGGTTAGAGGGGATTTCACTGACACCTGAAAGAAAGTAGAAAAATTTCCAGCACCAACAACATCTATGCCAAAGTTCATCAAATAAAAAATTAACAGATCTCGTTCCAAACGTAGAGTGGTTAATGATATATTGCTTTTTGGACTCAAAGCATTAGCCACAT
This sequence comes from Viscum album, assembly GCA_963277665.1. NCBI lineage: Eukaryota > Viridiplantae > Streptophyta > Magnoliopsida > Santalales > Viscaceae > Viscum > Viscum album. The sequence goes on from OY728151.1 coordinate 842,840,960, forward strand.
TATTTTCTTTTCCGGGATGGTAATGGATTGTGCATTCAAAATCCGTGATTAATTCCAATCGTTTCCTCTATCTCAGTTTCAATTATATCTGAGGGAATATATACTATAAACTTTTGTGATAAGTATATATTTCACATTCTATTCCATAAAAATGATGCCTCCAAAATTTTAAAGAAAAAACAACAACTGCTAATTACAAATCATGTGTAGTGTAATTTAACTCATGAGTTTTAAACTAAGGTGAAGCATAATCAATTACATGATCATTCTGCATTAGAAAACAACCATGTCCTTTCAATGAAGCATCACTATATATAAAAAACTCACCATTTATAGATGGCAGTTCCAAAACTGGAGCATTAACAAATCTTTTTTCAATTCCTGAAAAAATCATCACACTATTTTTTCCAGATGAACAGAACACCGTTTCGAGTTAACATAGTCATTGGACTACATAACCATGAAAACTTTTCCACAAACATCTAGTATTAACCAGCCAAACCATGAAAACTATGAATATCTGTTATATTTGTGGGTCTTGGCCATTCGTCAACAACTTTTGTTTTAGTAGGATCAATAGTTATTTTATTTTTTGAAATAAGGCGACCATGGAATGAATTTTTTTTAACCAAAACTCACAATTTCTAAATTTCCGAAATATTTTATTTCTTTTAAGGATTGCAAGAAATCCCATAAATGACTTTCATATTTCTACTTACTTTTGGAATAAATCAAAATATCATCAATGAACACAACCCAAAAATTATCCAAAAACTCACAGAATATTCAATTAATAAGATTCATGAATACAGCAGGTGCATTGGTCAACCCAAAAGGTATAACTAAAAATTTATAATGGCCATATGTAGTATAAAACACAGACTTCAAAAGGTCTGCTTCCTTTAAATTCAATTGATGGTACTATGATCTCAAATCAATCTTTGAAAAATACTTAGCTCTCTAATGATGATCAAACAAATCATCAATATGAGGCAAAAAATACATATTCTTAATAATGATTTTATTTAATGCTCTATAATCAATGCAATGTCTCAGGGAACCATATTTCAATTTAACAAACATGACAGTATCACCCTATGGATATGTGTTAGGTTGAATGAAACATTTATCTAATAAATCCTGAAATTGCTTATTTAACTCTAAAAGTTTATTTTGATCCATTCTATATAGGGGTTTTAAAACTAGATTAGCATCAGAAACTAAGTTAACAGTAAATTCAACTTCTCGATCAGGTATAATATCAAGCAAATCATCCAGAAAAAACATCAATGTACTCATTTAACACTTGCAAATCATTAATCTGAATAGTTTCTTTTTTTTCAACAATATGTGAAATGTAACAATCATTTCAATATTATACTAGATTCTTAGATTCCTATTATGTTATCAAATTCTAGTGATCATTTTTGTATACAAACTAAAAATCATTCTGAAAAGAAACCTTTTTATCTCTATAGTCAATATTAGAATTATAATGAGAAATCCTATCCATGCCCAAAATAATATCAAAATCTACTAGAGGTAAAACAATATGTTTTGCAGGTAGATTCTTTCCGCACACAGAGACATGATTGTTCTTTAGTTTTCTTTTTTTTCTTAACACTTATTCCAGCTATTTTTACCATAAGTTCTATATTCATATCTTGATATGGAATTCACAATTTACAAGATTACATATCAGAACTGAAAGAGTTTGTAGACACTGAATCAATCACCACATTGGAATTATCTGAATAAACTAACAGTGTTCCTGATACAACTTCATTTGGTGTCCCAACATCTGATGATGTAGTTGAAAATGATTTCACCACCCCTTTCTACTTGTAGTATGGAAGCTTTTCCACAGTTGAGTTCTTCATTGGACACTCATTTTAATAATGACCCATTTCATTACACTTAGAAAATCTTATCGATGGATTATCATTGCATTCATGACCATCTTCCTTATAGTTAAGATCAATATGACTAGAATTACCACAACGAAAGCACATTCCAGACTTTGATAAACATTTTCCGGGATGATATTTACCACACTTCTCACAAGATGGATATTTAGTTTTCTTACCACCAGGCTTATTCAATATGTTCTCCCCATTTTCATACCAACTGGACCTCTTATTCTGTTGATTGTCAAGGAACACTTGATCATCGAAAACCTACATTTCCAACATCTCTGCACATCTAACATGTTTTCATAACTTTTTAACACACCAGAGGCTAACACACTTTGATAACGTGGCTTCAGTCCTGAGTAAAATAAATTTATCTTACTATCAAGATCTCGGATGAAATTTGGTGAATACCTTTCCAGTCGAGTGAACATTTCTTCATAACAATCAACTGAGTCATCCTCCATCCTCAATTCTAGGAATTGTTTTTCCATCCTATGACGATCCACCTTAGGAAAATATTTCTCAAGAAACATACCTTTGATTTCATCCCAAAAATAACATCAATATACTGACTATCCTAGATATTTTTCACCATCGATGACAACTTATCATCTTCATCTTCAAAATCATAAAGACTAAGACTATCCTTTGGATGTTCTGAACAACCCATAACATCATAAAATTTTCCAATTCTTTAATCCACCCTTCTGCTAGGACAGTGTCAGATGATCCTCTGAATGATAGGGGATGTTGCCAAATAAAATTATCCAATACTGACATGTTCCTCTTTGGTTGATCTGCCTAATCACAGACATGGATACTACCACCATTAATAGCCCGAGTCAAATGTCTTGTGATACCAAATATAAGGACTCATCCTTAAAAAATTACATAACCTTGAATTAAATGAATAATTCACCTTGAGGATCTTTTCAGGTTTAGTGTTTTAGAGAATTAGGACATAACTATTACATCTCAAAAGATTACAATGTAGACACTTCTACACAGTTTCCATTTTTATTACAAAACATGAACTCCTGAAGAAAATAGTCATGTCTAGTTACATGTTTATGACAACTTGACTTTTACTTCATCTCATCCTTGACCTATTCCACATTATGTCCGGTGAAAAAACATTTCAAAAACATGGGATGAGCATAAAATGCTCAGTAAGGGATACACAAAGAAGGAAAACAATTAGTTTTTCAAAACAACATGTAAACCCTAAATACATTAAGATATGTAACACTTTTCAACTTTATGAAGTATTAAATTCTATTCACTAAATAAAAGATCATTACTTACCCTATTGTAACCAAAATATTACGATAAACCCATATAAAGGACACATAACATATGAAGGTAATTAGGGATATAAACATACATAAATTGAATAACCATACGGTCGACTTCCACACATATCACTAAATGGAATAACCATACAGGTGACATACATATCCAATGCCTTGGAGGTTATAAGGTAACCACCCATACTGGTATTCACGACACCACCCATCATTTGGTTTATCACTTAACCACCTGTCAATTGTCGATGTACCATTATAAAATCATAAGACATAAAAAAAATATAAAGGAATGAAAACATTTCCACATTTCAATCAAAATATATCACTTAAATATATTTACATAAAAAATCCATTATCAAAACCATTTTATATAAATAAATACATAAAATATTATATGGTATTTATTTTCTTTTAAAAAAATTTCCTCTTGTTGAGGAAGACAAATATAAAATAATACTTTAGTCGGTGGAAAAGGTCATTGTCACCACTTACGTTTAAAGAAACATTCCAATTTTCCATTTAGTAAAATGCTTAATAGAATAATATTCCATTTGAAAAGTCAAGGGTGTTTATACAATGTATAAAATAATGTAGTGTATTTGAACAAAATATGACTCAATGAAAGGATATTGAGACGAAGTCCCTTGCCTCATGTCTGATTTGACTCGATCTTTCTTTAATCTCATGAATAATAAACTAAAGTTAATTTCTACTTTCTTAAGAACATTTTTCAAGTTTATTAATCCTTTTATATCACTTATTACCATGTTATAAACATTATTTAATCATTTTAATTAATATTTATTATTTTGTCGATATTTGGAACTTGAGTCAAAAATGGACTTCTTATAATTACATGTTGTTCATTTGGTCAATGGTTAATTATATCAAAAATAATATTCATGGTTTAGATAATATATATATCATATATTTCCAGAATATACATGTATTTATAACAGTAGATAACATTTATAGGTATGAAATGAAATGCACCGTTCATGGAGATGGTAAGCCGTACGAACGCTTCAACGCTACGTCCATTTATATTTCATATTTAATGTAATTAAAACATAAAAATATATAGTAGTATTATAATTCCATTATTATATCATATATAATATCATTAAATATATCCTTTATATGTATGAAATCTGGTATGAACGAGTCATATCACTTTGAGGGGGCAGTAGTCTGTACTTCCTCTAATGAGATTATAATGTTTACCCATAATGGAAACAATAAATGCATGATATAATTGGAAAATACAGAAGCATAAAGAAAAAAACATAATATATATCAAATATAAATACATTTCCATCATAATGGCCACCATGAGAGGCAGTAGTAGATAATTGAACAATCATCTTTTCATGAGGCTTTAGTTTCCATCCACATACACATTATGTTCATCATCCATTAGATGGAGGTGTGTGAATGTTTAGTTAGAATACTTCCCATAACAAAATCCTATTTTATTTTGGATACTGATGTTGTTACAGAAGAAAATAATAAAAAGATTATAGTGGTTGGAAAAGTAAAATAAAAGAAAAAAAATTAAGAGATATTGTTACCTTTAATTTGGGTAACTCTCTTTGGTTTGAACAAACGGACATATTGAAGTTCCTTTTGCCTGAGGTAATTTTTCTTAGAGGAGTATATGGATCTAGGGAGATTAATTGGGTAGAGTTTGGACGATCCAAAATTATTTAGATATGTGAGGAATTGGTTAGAAGTGGTCACCATTTATAACGGAGATGAGGGGCTATTTACGAAATTGTGAAAATATTATTTTATTATAAACATATCATCTGTTTCAAAAGGTCCAAATATAATTACAGTCAAATATAAGATGAATCATATTCAAAATAAAATAATAAAATTAGAATTGAACATGATTTGGAAAATATTTTAATCATTATAATCCTATTTATTTACATCATTTATTAATGTGGTAAATACTGCATCATTATTATGTCATAAATAATTTAATTCATTTGTTGTCAAAAAATTTAAAAAAAATGGAATGATGTATAAATTTGTTGATATTTATAATGAATATTTATAGTCAAAATGATAATTTATATATCCCCTTCTAAAAATTAATTTACTAAAATATTTTTGCTTCTATCATATTTTCCTTATTTTATGTTAATTAATCTAAATTGTCATTATCACTACCACGTGACTGAAAGGGGTCCCAAAATCGACCCAAAGTTGACCATGGTCATAAATAAATCAACCAATAATATTTGGACAAGTGTTATTGTAATTTTGAATTATTGTAATATTCTTTTATCCTTGAGTTACCCTATTTACCATTAATTGCGGTAAATAAATGTCAAACGTTTCTATTCGGCAAATATTATTTTAATCTTATTGAAACAAATTTTAATTTTTGATTACAACCATGTATGTTGGAATTTCAAAATTCAATTCACATATGTGCTAAATTAACATTTAAATGAAAAATTCGGTTTTTTAACTACTACTAAGTGGTTTCACTATTAATCAAAAATTGATGTTTTTCAGAAAAATACCAAAAATTAAGCATAAGCTATATTTGAAATTACAAATTCAAAATTGATTTTTATTTTTCCAAATTCAACACATAATAGTTTTATTAATTGATTTTAAAATTAATTCATGTTGTTAAAACAAATAACGTGTTTTTAATAAACAATAACTATCAAAGGATTGACACTAGTTTATGTCCAATTTGAAAGTGAAAATTAATTTCAATGACAAAAATTGGATTAAATGGTAAATATATATATTAATTACAGTTTAAAACCAATTAAAAAGATAATCTAACTATATAAAAAATTTGATTAAAATGAAGTTTTGAATTAAAATACAATAATTTTTCCATTCATTAAAAAAAAATTATTGGGAAAATTCCAAACATTTAAACAAAGTAAATTTTGATGTCCCCATTCATAAAAAGGATTTTATTTGGTAAATTAGAATGTATTGAAGTGAACAAAACTATATTTAAATAGGCTCTCCATTAAAATCTAATAAATCGCATTTTAATGTAAATTATTTATAAAATTAGATTCATTCACATTTTAAGACACTACCTTTTATTGGACAAATGTAAATAAATTTATCAATCATGTATAATAATATTGTAGTTAGTATTGTTTATTCCCACAAATACAATGGCTAGGAGTTAACTACCATTTAAAATAATAATATTATATTATTAGTGTGCGAAGTAAGATTTCAAAGAAACCTGTTGTTTGGTATCGGGTACGCTATCAATCATAGAAAACCCATTAATGTTAAATTAATATTTAATTCACTAATATAAATAAATATTTATTATTTATTATTCTTTATTTACCCGGGTTATTACATGTATATTTTCCAGAGTGTTTCATTGGGCTATTACATGACCATGTGAAAATAATTGATTAATTTATTTTCTAACTTCATGTCATGGGATTTTTTTAAATAGTTTTTTGTAGGCACATCCGACATGAGAGGGAATTTGTATCAAAAAAAATTTAGAAAAAAATTTCCCTATATTTCTATTTTTTATATTATTTCAAGATAATTAAAAATTTATTATAAAAAATTCAATACAATATATGAATCAAACTAGAATGATTTTATTCATTCATTGTGAACCATTAAAACATGGGTAAATGAATCTATGTAATAAATAACATGTAATATTATATTCCATGGACAATTACATATATTATAAGTGTATAAATTCAAATTGAACAATAAATAGAAAATAATAATATATTAAAAAATATGGGAACCATATATCATGATATCCCTTGAAGATCATAATTATTATCACTATACATAAAAATATAATGGACACTATCAAAGGAAGATGTATTTTTTTGAAAACAATGATGAAAATTGAGGGAATGAGGTGTTTAATTTTATAGGTAATAATGGAATAAATTTGTATCGAGTAATGGTTGTGATATAACCATTATGAATAGAAATGTGATAATTAAAAATAAAAACAATGGATATATTTGAGTACAATAGGTTTAATTAATTGGTGTATTTTTAGTTAAATATTTAAAATTAAATAGCTCACAAATAATAAATTATGAAACAGTGGTATAATATTTAATTAAATTATTTATAATTTAAGAAATTTTTTTGGTAAATATTATAATTATTAATCAATGATTAATAATACTTATATATTGAAAAAAATATATTAATATTAATTTATTTAAAAAATATATATTTTAAGAATATAAATAATAAATTTTTATTGTATTTTGTGAAGATTATATAATATAATGGTGAAATTTTAAAACTAAATAGTTTTTAATGTGTTTTGAATTATTAATTTAAATATAAAAAAATAAATATTTTAACAAAATATATTGATAAAAATTTAAAATAATATATATTATCATTAATCTATAATATATTAATAGGAATGTTGTAATAATAATATTACATTAGGAATAAAAGAAAAATTATTCCAAAATACTTTTTTATATTACATAGACTATTATATTAAAATTAATTTTCTTGACTTATAGAAATATATTATAATAAAATGATTTACTATTTTTAATCAAAATACCCATATTTTGAAATACATGCATTTTCATTTTTATTATTTAATTAATTTAACAATGTTTATATTACTTATTTTAGTAAAACACTTAATTTCCAAAGTATTTTTTTATAAATAATGTGTATTTATTAATAATTTAAAATTATCTATTATTTATGTATATAAAATTATAATAAAAATGATATCTATATTAATACTGTTTTAATTTTTCAATGTAATGGAAATAAGAATAAAACTAGTTATTAAATATAAATATTTCGAAAAACATTTTTTATATCTTATGTATTAAATTAGAACATAATTTAATAATATTTTGAAACTAAACAAGATTAAATTGTGTCCAGAATAATAATAACCACATATAAAATTTATAAAAATGGTCATGATATATTTTTATCAAAAGAACAATTATTTTGGTAAATTGTTTTATCATGATTAATTAGGGAAAACATATGAAACTTATTGTGTCCAGATGTTTTATAAATTAACACAAAACATTGACCTTTTATAAGACCAATTTTTGGTTAGAATGTAATATAACCGTTAATCACCAAAATATCATCACACAACACCCATAATTTCCATTTTATTCCATCCTTACCCCTCACCTAACTTTATCATTCATGGAGATGTCCCTATTTTTCACCAATACAATGATCTCACTTACACCCACTTCAAGCCACTCGACTCCATATGAATTTAACATGAAAATATAACCATTTTTACTCCCCATGATACATATTTCACTTTTTCACCAATTTATTACAATAACATTAGCCTTTTCCCCCATCTCTATTTGGTCCTTTAAGAGAAGATTTATGTCCCCAATGTGATTATTATTCACTCCCTCACCCTTTATTCTCCGTTTTATCCTTTTATACTTATAATAAACATAATAATTTAAATAATTTTTATATTTATTAAAATGAAATTTTATTATAATAATTACATAGAATTTTATACATTCCCCCATCCATTTTAAAAAATATAAATCACCCCTCGTGTTATGATCAGGATACTAACTCAATGAACTTCAATTATAATTTTTTATCACATTAATTCATAGATGTATCAAAAAATGGATTTAAGGAATAAATATTATATTTAAAAAATTATTACGTTTTTGGAATGATTAATTCATAATTATGTTGATATTATTAACAATAATTGATCAATGTGAATTTGACCTCCTTAAATGAGCATACAAAGAGGAATTTTTTTATTTATTACATATATTTTATTATATTAAAACCTTAATACACCTCTTATTAATAGTTATTTATCTTTTATGTTACATATAAATAATTTCATTAGGATTATATAACTATTATGTTATAATTTAATCACATTCATACTCAAAAAATTTAATAACATGATATTATTTAGGTTTGTTTAACCACCTAAATGAACAATGTTGTAAATTTTTATCAATGATGCTTAAAAAAATAATAAATAGTATAATATGATCAAAATTGTTAAATAATATTTTGTTTTTGGTTTTTGAATGTAAATTATAATATTTAACTCACTATTAAGATAAATACTTTTGTTTATTAAAAAATTATCGAGACAAGCTCACCACTGATTTCATCATCAGATATCATAACTAAAACACAAATTGAATGGATTTAAATAATTAAAATTAATTATGGAAAATATATTATAGTACCTTAAATATTTTTTTAATTATGAAATTTGTATCATAGAATGTGGATTAACATTTTTAATATAAATATAACACAAAATAATCAAGGATACAAATACCAAATGAGGAAAATAATGAATAACATACTAACAAATGTATACTAAATAATTTAATAATAATTTAAGAAAATTAATTGATGTGAATAATTTTTTAAATAATTTATTCATATATTTAGGATAATTATACTCGATGGTAATGTACATTCAAGGGATTATTTACTAATTGTATGGGTTTTTCATACTCAATTTCTATTCATTGAGTTATGATCAATATTCTTGAACATTATTAATATATTCTAGAGACACCTAATATATAATTGAATTTTAGTTTACATTATTAATTTATTCTATGTATTTACACTGCATTTTATTTAAATAATTTTTGAGGTATTGTTACATAAAATCACTTTGTTTTATGTGTTTATTTATTTTTTAAAATGAAAAGTTGTTAAGAATAATTCCCAACCTATATAAAATCTATTTTTACTTCAATTCATTATTATGTCTATCCAATTTTTTTTAAAATTTTATAAATTTCAAATAAAAATATTAAATATCACATTTTCATTCATATGTATATTTACCACTTTTTAAATGGATTTTTTTTAATCCCCTTTACAATGTGGATTTCAATTAAGGTACTTTAAAATATTTAGCAAATTTATTTATCTATATAAAATATTTTATCTTTCAATTTATATATTCAAAATTTATAGTAATTCCTTTTTAAGGTTCTATAAATTTGAAATCATTTAATAATTATTTAAATACGGTTTTCCTAGAACATTGTTGATTTTCCTAATGTGAATCAAAAATTAATTTTATATAAAAAATTTAAATTAGATTATGAAATTAAAATTTATGATCTCAGATTAATTTTCCTATTTATATAAAGAATATTAATCTCCATTTCAGTAATTTTCTATGAAATATGAATTAAATAAACTTATTACATAATTCATTTGAGTGATGGAAATTTTGTATCATTAGATCATCCTCTTGATGTCATTTTTATATGATACAATTTGTAATGATACAAACCCCATTCTTATTCCATGCATTCTTTATGAAGTGTTATATGATTTATTTTATGAGTCACACATGTGTATGGGGGATTATTATTTTATAGTTGTGTTCATATATCACTCTCTAATGCTTTGGATTATGTTTTATATATCATTATCTAAAAAGGGCATATGGATACAATCTGAATCCTAATATGATACAATGATAGTATCCCAATCACAAGAGGGAACATGAGTTGTTATTAAAACCCCAAAGGGTATTTGAGTAGTAGAAAAATATGTGGAGGGTACTCTAGTGGTTATCCAAATACAAAATGTTAATGTAAGTAGTTTCACAATACCAAATGGTTGCATGTGTACTAGCCTAATCCCATGAGGGCACATAGGTTGTTAGCCTATGATGAAGACAGTACGCAGGTGGTCTCCCAAGCCCAACTGGGCTTCAAAGTTGTTAAAACAATCCCTCAATGTTATGGCATTCATATATTGATTTATAATCTATTAATTAATGTGTTTATATTACAATGATTTTGAAAAAAAATTGTAATATTTTTATGTTTTTATTTGTGTCTCCTGATTATTTTTATGGTGTTTCCGCACTCTTATTATATGGTAATTGATTGAATATTAGGTATTTCATGGATTTATATCAATTTTAAAGGATTCTTAATATTTTTTACACTAACAATGAATTTTATCTCTCTCTTTTATTATTATTTACATTCCCTATAATATATAGAAGATTATAGAATATAAGATGTCTTGAAGGAGATATATTATGGTGGAATTATATCAAAATGATCACAATTGTATGAAATAATATTTTTATATAGCTAATATATAATGACAACAAACAATTTGGTTCTTTAATTATGACATTAATTTTGAAATAAGATGTTTAAATAATTGTAATAACGTGAAATAAATGCTTTTAAACCGGGTTCATTAATCATGGAATCAAATAAATTGTGTAATGAATTTTTTTTGATCCACACACAAGAGTGCGGGTTTGGGTGTCTTAATATTCATTCAAGCATGAGTTATTTATTTTTACTGGTCATTTTCTAGATAAAACTATTGAAAACCCTATAAATAACTATATGTATATGAAATAATCATAAAACACTAGTATAATAACTAGTGTGTGGAAACAACAGATGATACCTATTTATGTATAAAAATAGATGGAAGATTTATATAGAACTGATGAACTTATAGTTAATAATCCCTCAAAAATAATTTTTGGGAATTAAATTAAACATCAAATTCTACACAATTAGTGGTATTAACATCACACCTATTTTAAAAATGGTCAGATCTATTCATTGAATGACTCACTAAATATTCAAAATCCATTATAATGTAATAATATAATATTTAAATATGTAATATATAAGTTTTTAGGTTTGAAAAAGAAATAGGAAATTTTCCAATGACAACCTCGACACAATCCTACATATTCATAGGATAATTTATATATGACATTTATGCATTACATCTTCTATGACTGTTTATTTATATAAATATTTGTATTCCCATCACAAAAAATTCCAATATTAATTGAATGAATGTATATAAAAGTAACCATGCTGATAATTGATGTGATATAGAATACAATGATTTTCCTAAAGGGGAAAAAATTATATAGGAGATTGTAATAGAAATCAATTGGTTATTCATTCCAATCTATCTTTTGTATTTATTATCAATAAAAAAAATTTATAGAATCTAAAATTCCATAAATAATTTTGAAATGGATTTTTAGGGAATTCCAACAAATAAATTCCTTAATGGAAATAAGAATCAACTGCATACATGTCAATAAGATGGGAAAAATCACTTGAGCTTGTGTTTTAAAATAATTAGAATATATATTAATTGTGTTTGATGAGATCACTGAGCAGATCACTACCATAGAAAAAATAATAGTTTAGAAGACTTGATAGAGCTAAATATTGTTCATCATAATGATCCACTAATAATTCAATGATTAAATTCTAAGGAGACTATAGATTAAGAAAATATATACACTAATCTAATGGATAAAAAAGGCAATATATTTTAAGAACGTCTTAAGACCTCAAATAAATGGTAGTCTTAATAATTCAGAAATACTGATGTGTGTCATGAAAATGAATGGTAACTAGTACACTCATATACCACTAATGATCATAAAATTTGATATTTTACTCTTTCTTAAACATCTTCCTTATATATATATATATAATTCATGTTCCTCGATTATTATTTATAATATTATTATTGAAAACTAGTAGTACTATAATGGTTTCACACCATGTATACAAACTTTATTGATAGATGTTCATGAAAATGTGCTTCCCAAAAATCTTATTATTTGTACATTAATGACATTTGATGAGATATTGGTAAATAATTATCTCTCAATACAAAGATTCCATAAAAATATCTAGGAAACGAAAGTCACATTTTATATCTAAAATAAAACTATCATCATCGTTCAGTATAACGATGTTTATAAACATGAATGAAAAATTAATTCTATTAGAAGGGTTATAATACCCATTCCTGAAGGGTTGTTAACAAAAAAGATTGGGGAGAAATTCAATACATTTAATATTCTTATAAAGGGGGGATATGTTACTTTTTCTCACCAAATATATTATTGTATATACCTAATAAAATATTATATCCTTATTCACGAACATCTTATAGACACCGTTACGTATTATTATTAGGTAGTATTAATTTAAATTTAAAGGATGATATTTATTCAAGGGGGAGAATATTAAACCCCATATTTTAGGGATATTTTTTCTCTAATTATTAAATCATTTTTTATTCTTTTTAATGATTTTAGACATGATTATAAAATGAGTAATGCGGGATATGAATCAAAATCAGAAAACATTTTTCATTCCTATAATAATATTAAAACTAAATTACACTTTACAATATGTTAAATACCATAGAATACTAAATATAAAAGATAAATACATTTATAAAAAGTGTCTAGAATAAAAACGGATAAAATTAGAAATTAATAATTTTGTCTAAACGAATAGATCCCATGGATTGTCTCCACCAATAAAGAAAACCATTTGTAGAACTAAACATATAATTAGAATGAACAACATAAATGAAAAAAATTTGTTCTAAAAACAATAAATAAATTAATTTAATGATATGTTTATTTTATGATGTAGTAATTGAATTAAAGTGACACCATAATATTTTACGAAATATATTTTATGAAATAAATTGAACTTCTGGGCCAGTTTTCATTATATACAACACAAAGTTTAACAAACCTTGATAAAAAATTAATATTGTTATTTAAAAATAACCATTATAACATAAACATTAAATTTTGGGGAATTAATAGGATAACATAATTCTTAAAATTAATTCTTTATGTTTTATATAATGAAAATATATTGATTATTGGTAGACTTTATATGTGTTGAAAATATCATTTTTCGTCAAAAAGTGATTTACATTGTTTTTTGTGAGAAATTAATAAATTTAGTCTTCCAAATTATAAAATTTATTTGATAAATTGAGATATATTTTTGAAATCATAATTTCAATTTTATCATTTAGTTATTTTTCTATAATTTTTGTGAAAAGATTAATGTTACGATAAATTGTCAAAATTACACTTTTTTTGAAAAATGCATTTTTATTGTATTTAAAAGGATAAATTAGAATTTTAATTGGTTTTATAAGTCATAATAGTTAATTAATTTTTTTAATAATCCACTTTAAATACTTTTAATCAATGTAACTTTAAATATTGATATAAATACTTTTTAAACTTATGAACACATTATCATTGGAAAATCATTCTTTTGTCATGTATATGAGTTTCAATTTTTATTAAATTATAAAACATATATGAATAAAATTTTGAGAAATGGATTTAATATTTTGAATAATTATTATTATAATAATATAATCAGCTAAAATTAATTTTGGTCATAAAAAATGTAAAAAATATTTAAATTTAATTACCAAAGATAGATTAAAAAAGGGATTACTATGGTTTAAAGTAATAAGATAACGTTTAATGTTACCTAAAAATTTTTTAACACCATTTTTATAGCAATATGTTAATTTTAAAACAATTTTTTTTATAATTATACATTTTTTATTCATTATATTTTTTTAATACTTGAAAATATATATTTTTTGTTTTTAATGATTCCATGTATTTCCCCTCACCCACATATAAAAGGGAATTCCCTTTCTTATCTTATTAACATGTAAAAATCCATTTCATTCAGTATATTTATCAAAATATATCATCCAATAATTTAATAACCACATCTTATTTTAAATATTATGAGTAGGAAAGCCTTTTAAAAATGTTTTTGATTCTAACCTATGTTTGTTGTATGAAGATGAGGTATCATTTTTAACCAGTAATTTTTATTTTATGTCATCTTACGCCTCCCTTAAATTTTCTACAAATATGATGAAATTATTACACCAGTATCTACCCTATAATGATATAATATTATTTCAATGGAATATATATATCCTTCTCCCATTCCACCGAATGGGAAAAAATATGCTGATTCTGTGTACAATGAACTATGACCCCACGAACCGATGTAATTGGTTTTGCATCACCATATATAAAAAATAAATATAATGATTAATTTAATGTATATATATATATAATTTTTAACATTATTTTTATTATGTAATTATGTCATCTCATATAACTTCTTACTTTACATACCATTGGAAGATGATAACGTCGCTCATGTGTGTTGAAGACTTCTTCCCCACGAAGAAATATTATTTTCTTTTCACATTCTCATAACATGGAATATAATAAGGATAAATTTATTGAATATATGTGATATTTATTACATAATAATTTTCTAAAAAATTTGATTTCTTATTTACCTTTATTCCATTCCATTAGTCGAAAAATTAAAATATTGTTCATCAATATGTTCGATCTAATGTCTCCATGAACAATGGAATTCATTTTTTCTATATCAATATTTTATGTATGAATATTAAAATGTATGCAATTAATTTATATGATATTTAAATAATGATAATAATTATGGTGGTTATGGATCCATATTCAATGTATAAGGAACAAAACTATAAAAACCCGAACATACATGATAGATCAATCATATCTGACACAAAAATATTGATATTAACAATGAATTGTGGATAAAATGGGATACCATGTAATAATTAAATACAATATTGTATGATATATATGATTATTATTATAGAATAATATTTCTAATAAACGTATATTTTGTATACATGAGTTTTATATTTATATATATAATGTTTAGAATTGTGGTGTTGAATTTTATTCTCACATTAATTTCTATGGGACACATGCCATATTGACCACTAGTCTCTATTATGTGGTGTATATACTACCCATTAATTTACTTTAAGATAATTATCTTGAAAATAATGGGATATACATGTCCATATAAGGTAATTTCATTCAAGGAGATTATGATTCAAATGTTACCAATGTGGTAAGGGTTATATGAGAAAACCTCATTGTTTATCGGTATTATTCATGATTATTCATACGATGATGAAATAATATAATTTAACTATGAAAATACTCCTGAATTTTGATCAGATATAGTAATTTATTGAGAATACATTTTTTCAATTAATTTTACTTAATTTAATTACTCAACTGACCTGAATTTTATTTTTATGTGGAAACCAGCATCATTTCTCTCTTAGGTCGAAGAAATTTTTTTATACCATGTCCAAATTATCTAATAATAGATTAGTGAATTTTTTTTAATTCATAAAATTATTGTTAAAATACATTTTATTCATGTTTTATTTTGTACAAAATATCTTAAAATTATTCTTCTCTTCATTTTTTGAATAAATGTCTTTTAAACATTTTCCAAATATCAAAAATCAATAGTTGATTGACATGTCATGCATAAATATAATTTTCCACCATGATGACCATGAATTGATTTCGTGATTAATTTATAGGTATTAATGTTTATTTTCAAAAGAAAAGATATCTAAAATATTTACTTATTTTTTAGTTTTTAAAATTTATTTATAACTTAGAAGAAATAATTTCCTCCTGAAGTGTTCTTAGTGATATTAGAAATAAAATTATGTCTATGATGGAATACATTTATGATGCATAATATCACTTAGTGATTTGATCCAATTATGCAATTATTATTTTTTAGCTGAGTATATTATTATTATGGTTAAAAGATGATTATGAAACCCATAAATTTTCCATGTGTTATGTTATGAATAAATGGTGGCATGTATATAAATCACATTTCATTTCATTGGTTATAAAATGATGAACATTTTATGATATTTTGACATACATATGTATTATTTTCATTATCTTATGGGACTATACTACATCTATCTCGATTTAATTAGTTAAACTTTTTATATATCATGAGATAAATAGGACTTGAGTTGGTAGTGAAGCCATTTTAGAAAGGGACTTTATCTAGTATAATTTTAATGGGAGTGAACCCTGGAAACATTTATGCTATATAGAGTAAAACAATTACACTTTGATTAAATTGGAAGTGATCCATGACTACTATGGAAATCATTTTCTATTCTTATTTTTATACCCATATTCTATGTCTTATTCCATTTTTATTCTCACATGGATCATGTTCTTTTATTCCGGTCATGTTTCATCATCCGTTGCTCGTGTTGTGACTTCCCCAAGTCCAGCCTCCATTGGACATGGGATGGAGACCTTCACAATAAGGCATATCCCATTGATAGGAATACATTACATTTAAACCAATACAAACACACAAACCGAGTACGTAGCAAGAAGCAACCAAAAAGTAAACTATTGTTGTAAAAAAGTGTGATGAATTTAAAGGGGCTCGAATAAAATCCCAACAAGAAATAAAAATTACTACTGAAAAAGAGAAGAAACAACTCCTCGATTGTCTAATGAGGATCACACCAAAAGGGTAGTTATAACTCACGATCAGTAGTCCATGTGCCACGTCACACCAAATAGTCCACCTTCGAGCATCATCTATTCCTGGATCACTTAGCCTCAATCAACGTTTCCAATCGTCTGTAAAATACGTTACATGGTGCAGGTTTAGCCCATGTAGGGGTGAGTATAAAAATACTCTGTGGAGACCCTGAGACCCCCATTGGTCTCCCAGATTTCAACAATAGAAATACCACAAAGATAGACCTAAAACTCTAAGCATGAATTAATAGTAATCAAATCTACTTTTTTATATGCCCATAAATATAACTAGGTTTTCATGATATAGTAATGTCATACACGAGAGAAGAATACCGCAATCGAAACACCACGATGAAAGAAGTACCACATAGGTAACACCATGAATGTATAAGTACCACACATGTAACACCATCAAGATAACACCATGATGGTAAACGTACAACACATGAAACATCAAAAAGATAATGCCACGAAGGTAGAAGTACCACATAGGTATCACCATAAATATAACACCATGAAGCTACATGTATGAAACATGTAGCACCACGAAGATAACCCCACGCATGTAAAAGACACAGCTCACACAAGGTATATTTGTATGTACAGAAAATTAGTCGTGAAGTAAGATCATCACACTCTTTAAAAGAGGCATTGTTTCTGACCATATTGTGTTAGACCCACACAAAATCGATAGGTACTAAACCCTACTTACCCACATAGGAACTCACCAACATATTTTTGGTATGCGCTGACCCACATAGGATCTCTAATCGCTAACCCACATAGGATATGACCCACACGTGATCAGAATGCACAGGCCCACATAGGATCACTGAGAGATGACCCACAAAGGATCTGACCAAGTTTGGATCCATAAGGGCTGAAACACCCTGGATTTCTTGGTACTAATCACCGTATGATTGGTCTTCAACCTCTGCCTCACTGCAATCCACTGGATTCGCAGTCATAGTAGGCTTGATTCTAGGGGAACTAATCCTCATTCCTTCAGTCATACCTCAACCACCATGATGTTTCATGATATAGTAACCCATAAGAGGACCATATCACAAGGGTTTCAATGTGAGAGACGACGCATCAATCGAACATACGGTCTGTAACTTATAAGAATTTTAGTTCCAAGGGCCCAGTTGGATTCAGATTTAGTCCAACCCATCCACTCTCCAAAAATTTTCAAAACTCTGTTAGAGTATACCAATAGGTTCTCCCTATTCTAAGGGTTCTAGCACTGTAGATAATTCGTCAAATGGACACTCGATCAGTAAGTTTAAACCCATTAAATGAAATAGGGGTGGTCTCACATATGTTCGGCACTTGAGGGAGATTCAGCATTCATTGTTAACTCAAAAAGCCGTTGACGTTTTAGTTCCATGGTCGTCCTTCAGTGCATGATTCAGTGTCGTTCATCACCGCTCGCTAGAACCGTCTCTATCCTCCTTGTGAATGGCATCACGGCATATTAGTAGAACATAATCTCTTGTTGAAGCTATTTCAATACTTCTTTGCAACCTGTATTAAAATCAGAGAGGTGGAGAGTGACTAATGTCCTTAGGATTAATAGGGGTTATTTTAATCTGAAACTTCCTAGTTATAATTGCACGGTTACGAAGGATTTTAAGATTCATTCCATTTAATGGTTTGAAATTTCATTGGTCCTACAAAATCCACTTATCCGCTAGAGGAATAGAGTTGAGAGAAAGAAAATAAAAATGTGGTTTCATTATTATTTTAAAAGTTCCATAATCTAAATTTTTCTCTAGACTAGCTGAAGTCGATGTAAAGCCTCCCTTAATTTAATCTTGTAACTGGTTATTCAACGATGCCCTTGTATTTTTAATCCAAACCCCAGTTCAAATGTTTGAAAATGTTGCATGCGCGTTTGCTGAACGTACCCGATAAAAAGGTCATAAAATTATTAACAGTAACCCTCGACTTGCGCCAGTCGAGGTTAGGCTCCTCCTATGAAGAAAAATCCTTCATCAAGCTCAATGGTACTCTCGGGTTTTCAATATGAGTTACTATTAATATTTTATTGATTTAGAAATATAATAATTGTCAACTAATTACTGTATATAGTATCAAAACCTATAATTCATCAGTGAACCAAGATGGCCAATGTTACTATCAGCCTATGAAAAGCTTAGACTCACGGGTTCATAGGTGGTCTCAGATTTTCAATCCATGTTACCATTATTGAGTTATAAGCATTTCAATAAAATAAAAAAAAATTTATTTAATTATTGTATTTACCTTTCTGCCAATTTTAGGTTGTCCCACAGGAGGCCTGCACTGACTACAAGTATATAATTCCAATGGTAAACCTGTTATAATAAATGCAATTATGAACTCATATTTCGGATCCGAGCACCTGGTGATGTGTTATTCCACATTTACATGGAAACCTCAATTATTATCTATTTTTTCAATGAATTTTTTTTCAACGGATCATTTCGTGCACTTCGAGCGTCGGAATTAATCACTGTCAGATTTCACGGTCTTTAAATAATTCAATATAATAAAAAATTACATGGAAAATACAGGTCATTATATTCTCCCCATCTTATGAATTTTTTCCCCCCAAAGCCACAATAAAGACTAAGGTAATAAATTGGGGGACTGAGCATGAATATGTGCCTCCTGCTCTGATGTGCTCCCATGGAGGTTCCCATAATACTAATGAGTGAACACTAGAGGTATTTATCATCCATGAAGGACCTTCTCCTGTCGATCCTCAATATGCACTGAAACCTCTGTAAAGGTCACCCATCGTCAATGTCTAGCTCACCCAAGTCGATGATGTGCAATGGATTATGCATTTATATCATCAATTGTGGCACATGGGAAGCATTATGCACCCACTGTATCTATGGGGGAATATTTAGATGGTATACCACCTCACCAACAATGTTAAAACCATGAATGGTATGATGAACCTAAGAGAATGTTTTTCACCCAAACGAAACCTTCGTAATCATCATCGAGATGAGACTTATTGGATGAAATGATCTATTTCCTCGAAATACATGGGTATCTATCTCTAGTCAGTATAAGAATTCTACCGGGTCTGTGCAGTCTTTAGTTACTGACAAGTGAGGCATCATGATACAAACTATTCCACTACTTCCTTAATTCCTAGCCACCAGCACTTACACTGGAGGTCCTAGTACATCTTCACTACTCCAGGATATACCATTAAAGGGGATGTATGTGACTCCCTCAACACCTCCTCCTGAATCATCACTGGTACAATGGTGCACCCTTTGATGAGAACAATGTTCTATCCACATTTAGAAAATATTTCAGGGGACCATCCTGATGATATATGAGCACATCGGGCCTCATAGTCATCCTCCCAAGTTGTGGCTCCTGAACTCGCTAAAGAATTGGGTGAGTGAAGGACATAGATTGTAGGTCAGCAAAACTATCATTCTCTGTGAAGGATATTAGCAGTGGGACCTGCTGCTCTAACGCCTCGCTCAATAGTTGTAGACCCGAACTCATGTTGAGTGTGTTTTCTACCACGTTCCCCTTCCAAGGAGTATAAACTATCTCAAATTCATAGTCATGGGGAACTCTATCCATATTCAATATCTTCAGATTATGTCCTTATGTGGAGTGATATACCTAATACTCTTATGATTAGAGGAAATAGTAAAAAATTTACCCATCAAGTTGTGCCACCAAGTCATTAGTGCAAAAACCACTACTGCTAACTCTAGGTGATAGGTAGTGTTGTTCTGATCATGTTGTCTATGCTATAATGAGACATATGTGATCAGTACGCACTACTTCATCAAGAACCAACCTATACTGCTCCTGGATGCATCACAATAGACTAATTACCCAACGACCTCTTCTATAAGCCTCATGATGGGGCACTCGTAAGTCTCTATCTCAGCTCTTAAAACCAATGATTCCACATCCTTGTACATAGTAAAGGATCCCCACTTCATCATCAAAGGGGACAAGGGTGCCGCTACCCTAGAGGAGTTAGCTACAAATTTCTGGTAGAGTCTAGAAAAAGTAGAAGTCCCTCTCACTTCAGGTAGGTTGTCCTGGAAACATCTTATGTAAGGATGTCCCCAGACTCTTCTACTACTATTGGGAACTAAAAACTAAAACTATTTCTATAATGAGGGTATGTTTGTCCAAAAAAAGAGTGATCCATTTCACCCTCTTATACTTGAGTTTACCCTGTGATGCATGGGTTTCCTTTTTCACCAAAAAAAGTAATACCATTCCTACACTGTAGATATATTATATCATTTTTTCCTAACACATTCAATATGAGTTTGAACTGTTGATGTATAATCCATGCCCAAACTTATTTCGTAAGGCCTCGACGCTTCCACAAAGTGTTTCCAACAAAAACTTTCACCTCAATTTTCAGATCACCCCTTCTGTATAAGATTGATTATCTTATATCTTCTAAATGTTATATCAACACATAATGGTCAATTCATCGGTTTAACCATAAACTCTATGTGTTGAATAAGATTCATGGTAAGAAGCATTTATTAATACCTATTCCCATTAATACAGTAGCTAGTATTACACAATGAACATACATCGAATCATTCATAGAGCCCTTGGGTCACACTCCTTGATCGCATGCAGCTACTCTCTTCCACTAAACATCAGCTCCCTGAGGCTAGTAAGGGCACATTAGGGTATTGGTCATAACATGTAGAAATGTATAACACCTCTTGCTTCTCCTCTAGCTCCACTTCCACATCTAATGCCATTCAGATTCATCCATCTCTATCACTTCCTCTTCCAAAAAATTTTACATTCGCATGTCTATGAGACATGCATTACATAACTAATTTCCCACAGTTAACATTCATTGTCTATATTCTCTCAGCCAAAGAACATTCATCCACAAAAGTTCAGTGTAGAAACCTAACATAAATCAGAATGCATCGAGGAATAGTGCTGGCACAAATAACCCTAAATATACCTATCCCTATGGTCCATGCCCTGAGGCACTGACCATACAGTATTCATCAAGTACATATGATAGTCATTACACCTCGATGAATACTCATATACCGCTAGAGTTCATGGATGAGGACCACATTTTTCTACGGTTCCCACCTTGACGTGGTCTACAGAGATTTGGCCGAGGAGAAAAGTTATATCCGAGATTCATCAGACCTTTCTAGGTCCTTAGTAGATTAGACGTGGTGGCTTACCGCTTGGATCTTCCACCTCAGTTGCACTGGGTGCACAATATCATCCACGTATCTCAGCTGAGGAGATACACCCACGACCCGTCCCACATCATCGACCGTGGGGAACTGGATATCGATGACAGTGCGACATTCACAGATGTTTTAGGGAATATTGAGGATCGACAGAAGCGGGTCTTGCATGGAAGACCGATTCCATTGGTGCGCGTTCGCTGGCAGCACAAGAACCTCCAGGAGAGCTCATGGGAGAGAGAGGCACAGATGCATGCTCAGTACCCTCATTTATTTCACTAGTGTGAGTTTTAGATTATGGAGATGTAATGCCCTGAGTTGGGGAGAATGTAAATATTCAGAACATCTGTGGAACCTTGTTTTAAATACATGGGAATTATACGAGTCCACATTTTTTAACGGCACTTTATTTTGGCGCCCGGTTTATCCGAAATCACATTCTGATTTTTGTTTGGGTAGGTTGAGTAAACATACATTCATGATTTTATATCTTTTGAACCGGTGCTCGAAATTGAAATCTGAGGGCACCGCTGAACTCGCAGCGCTAGTATTCACTTAAGGAGACATGTACCGTAGTTGCGTTTTATTGGGAATAGTAGTAAATTTTTGGGGTTTCTAAATAAATTAAATAAAATTATGTGTATATATTATTATTTGAGTGGTGGTTTAATCCCCCAAAGGGACTTTTGAGGTGGGTCCCACCTGCACATAACCTCCCATGGGAGTATTAATTGGTGGGGACTACCCAACCTCTATAACTCCCCTTAAAACCAAAATTAAGGAGGTTGAACTCTTCATATTACCCAAAAAAATTGCGAGCCTCTTCACCTTTCCCCTCAAAATTATTTAGCCAAAACTACCTTTTAATTAAGTGATGTATCTTAATGAATTTGAATCAATTTGTATTACATATGCGAACAATATAATATGATGTGTTATTTTATTATTTTTTGGTTGGAATAATCTTGTGGTGGATCCCAGAAAGGATTGATAGACTATCCTCTCAACGAAGAACGTCTATCTCCAACGATGAACAACGACACCATCTTCTCCCTCACCAACCTGGGAAAGAATGGAAATATGACGCCCACGATGAATAAGGCCAATGATGACACCATCTCCTCCCAACTTCATTGGAACGATGCCACCTTCCCACGACTCCTTCAAGCGATCGTCGATTTCAAGGTAGGGGATTGTTTTGATTAAATTAAAACCTCATTCCTCGTCGTTTGTTATATTCATTGTTGTCCAATTGTTATAACCTAATGTAGAGGGAGTGGTCCAAAAAAACATGCCCCGATTCCCCTATAGTGTGTCTTGTTTGATTGAAAATAGTGGGGGTGCAACAGTGCCACCAGAAGGGAGGATCGCGAAAAAGACCGGCGACCCAAGGCTGCTGAATTTCCAAAAGGGGAGTGGCACCGTCGTGCTACGCAGAAGCAGAGAAACGACCCTGAAAGGCTGTGGTCAAGGCGTATGGTGCCGTTTCACCTTGCCGGTTATGCAGAACTGCGGATAGGGTGGGCTGCGATGAAGGGGCGCGACCCTATCACACGGCGCTAGAGCTAGAACTGTTTGGCCTGTCGGCCAGCCGGGCTAGGCGGGACACCTTCGGGTCCCGCGGTTACATGGCTGGCACACCATGTGTCGGGTGTTTCAGAGAGAGGGGGTGGTTAACCCCCATGTGTGGCCAATAGGCCATGCAGGTTGGCTGCTAGCCTCGCGGGCTCGCCACCGGCCGTGCGGGCCGCCTGGCTGTCCGGGCCACCGTCGACCGGGTTGTCCCAAGGATGGGCCGCCACGGTCGGGTAGCCCTTCGTCCTGGCCACTGCAGCCCAGGCCTCCATGGTTGGTCTGCCCTTTGGCTGAGCCACCATGGGTCGGGCCGCCTCAGGCCGGGCCACCCTTGGGCCGGGTCGCCCCGTGCCGGGCCGCCTCGAGCTGGGCCGCATACGGTCGGGTCGCACCTTCGGGTCTCGCCGCACCTTTGGGCTGGGCCGCTCCCTTGGTTGTGGCCTCCCACCCGGTCCGAGCTGACAACACGAGATGGGCCACACCCGTGTACTGGGTTAGATCCCGGTTCGGACCGGGTTCGGCTGGGTCGATCCAACTGGGTCGGACTGGACACGGACCCACTATGGCCATTTACACCATTTAGCCTGCATCATGGGATACGGGTGTCTTATCGATGAACCGTCTACGGTGATATAATTATTGGAGCGATAAGATTGTTTTTGAACACTAAACTTGAGGTTCATATGAATTTGGGGTACGATCATGTTGGTTTGAGCATAAAGATCAACTGGGCCCCCTGAAATAGAAATTCCAATAACAGACAGACCAGGTGTACGATTGACACACCATCTGTCACGTTGGGTTTCTTATGATGATAAGGAAATACAGGATACATTAACTAAAGACTTCATGTTAGTGGATGAATCAACACTTGGCTCGAGGAGTGAACCCTCCCGGAATTGTTCTTGCTATGTGCGAAATCTGTAGGTCTGGCAGCGACTGAGTTGACAGGATCCTCCGTGTGTTTGACAGCAACGATACTGTACCAGGATCCTTAGTGGGTTCAATATTGATGAATTATGTACAGGGATCCTCTGTGGGTTCAACAACGATGAATTATGTACCAGGTTCCTCTGTGGGTTCGACATTGGTGACTTCTGTACCGAGATCCTATGTGGGTTCGACATTGATTATTTTTGTACTGGGATCCTCTGTGGGTTCGACAACACTGATATTGTTCCATGATCATATGTGGGTTCGATAGAGGAGATGATTCAGCGGCTACATCTAATCATATCTAACTGTCTTCATGTGTTGTATACATGTGTGAGATGAGTTTTATCTTTCATCCATTATCGTCTTGGTGATTGACTTTACTTTCTTTGTGGACTGGGTTGTGATTGGGCACGAGAGTTGGTGCCGAACTGTTATTGTTAACTTAGGTATATGTATGTGAATATAACTATGTAAGGTTGGTTGATACTTCTTGATTGTATCTTAATTCTGTGGTTTGTCCTTAGTGGATTTTGGGAGACCTTCGGTGGTCTCGGGGTCCCATAATGTGTACTATTATACTCACCCCTTCATGGGATTCGCCCGCACCTTGTTGAGTTCTACATAGACGACGGTCAGCAGTGATCGGGGCTTAGGATGATGGACGGGAGGCTGCATGGAGCTGGACTAGATGGGACATACCATATGGACGAGCTGTTTGAGATCTGTACCTACCCTTTAGGTGGGATTCCCTGGTGGATGATCAAAAAGTTGTTTTCTTTATTATTTATAATCATTGTTCTATTGGGTTTGTATACTGACCCACATACTTTCAGCAGACTTTTCATTTATATTTAATTATTTTTTGCTTCTACTGCTTGTATTCAAACTGTGTGTGTCACAGGATTAAATGCAATGTCGTCCCTTTTTATCAGGGATTCGCCTTTGGTGCTAGTCACCGTCCCCTACTATATGGAAGGCGGGCTTTGGGTAGTCACGACACGATCCCCGAGGATGGGTCGTGGGAAATCTAAAACCCTTATTTTAGATAATTTTACAAAAAATATCCAAATTATAAAATTTTACATAAATAAAAATGTATAAAAAGAGAAAAATTCTCAAAAATTATTATAATTAAAATTAAAAAAATATTAAAAATCTGTAGTCTCCATAGAGACTCCACCATAATTCCACAAATTATTCTCATCATGGGATATAAGACATGGTAGAACCAAAAATATATTTATTTTTTTAGATGAATTCTATGAACAATTTGATAATATATTCTACACTGTATATACATAGTGTTATAATATAAAAAAATTGTATTTTCCCAAAATTTACAAAATAAATATTAATGAACATGTAAATTTAATAGCGATAAAAGTCTATGAAATTTTTTTAATATTGTTTCCATGTAATATAAGTGATTAAAAAATTTCGTTTTGTCGATTAAAAAAATTATATTTTCAAAATCATTTGATTATGAGTTAGAAAATTATTTTGTATTCATTCCCAAAAAAATTTAAAAATACAACATTATCTACTTTTAAAATCCCCTTTGATTATTGCTTAAAAATAATTTTTCACAAAACCATTTTTTCTGCATTGTAAAAAACATGTGCATGTTCAAAAAATGATATAAAAATTAAAAAATATCATATAATAAATCATTAGATTTTAGGACTATATTAATCATAGTTATTTATAGAAATTTAATTTTATTACTAAATCCAAAATGGGGACTAGTAATATTGTTACCAAACCAATGTCTTAATGAATACATAACACATCCATATTCAACACCCTTTATATCATCTATAATGACACACCATAACTTTGAAATAATGATATACTTGTTGAAATTATCTTTTTATAATTTCATATTCCATTAAAAACATGCCTATAAATTTCTAGTAAAGTAAATCTCGCATCCATTGCCAATGGGTTTCACAATCATCCCATCATAGTCATTGAAAATTAAATTTCCATAAATTAAATTTTTAAAAATAAAATATTTCAGTGAAATTTTATAAAGACTAATATTATTGAAAAGATCATTCATTGAGTACTATAAAATGTTTCCATAAATTATTTCATTCCAAATAATTTAATCATACCTAGTTATCTATTTCTTATAATAATTCTATATAAAAATATTAAAAAAAATTATAAATAAGGGAAAATTCTAGAAACCCAACAGATTCTTGAAAATATCCAGATTTCCAAAAACTAGTTTCAAAAAATCAAATTCACATGATTTATCCTAATATAATTTATTAATATATTGTTGATTTTACTGTAAATATCATAATAATTTAAATTTTATCAGTATATAAAAGAAGTGGATTTTATCAAATGTTAGTTTTTCATTTTTCTCTAGAAAAATACAGTAAACATTCATGGTATTGATTTATTACTTTTTTTATACAATCAATTATATAATTTCTCCATGATTTAAAACACTTAATATTTATATTATATAGATAGATAATAGATAGATGATGGATTCAATAGAAAATGTAATTAAAGATATATTACATTGACCAAGTATTGATATACTCAGATATAGATTAAATCTGGTAAATATTAGATAGTGAACTCCAAAAATCACACCATGGAATCCTTATATCAAAAAAATGATTTCTGAGTTATTAATAAATAAAAAAATAAAGGTATAAAAAGAAAATTCTACGATTTTTTTGATTAGGTGGATTCCTTTCACGTTCTACATTATACTTCACCACATCTAACATTTTAACTAACCAATATTTATAGAATACATCATTTGGGTTCATAAAATGGTTTTACAATCACACAAAAATAATCTATCATCTACCAAAAATCATAAATCATTGGTTACATAATATAATGATTCCAATTATGCATATAATAATTAATATACCAAAAAAACTTAAAGCATTACATTTGATTAAATAATTAAATATAATTTATTTGAAAATAGATCTAGCATATTGACAGTGACATTCCCCCTTTAAAAATTGAATCAATATAAATTATTCCATGCCTTATATGGGACGTATAAACAACCCCTGTAATCCATGAATCTATAGAATTTTAATGTGGTGAAAAATATGAAAAATTAAATTTTACACAACGAATGAAATAATATGAACAAGAAAAGTTATAAACTAATCTAGTGTATATTTCCAAATGGCATCCCAAGATTTGGGGATCTAAAATATATTACCAATGAAAGAAATTTAATCCAAACATATTATAATAACACATAAAATTATCTCTCATGTGTCAATGTTCCCTCCTAGTGAAGACTACAAATAGCCCTGAATAAAATGTTCTAGATAACTCTCCAAAATTATCTAAAAAAATTCCACATAAAATCTAAGACAAAATATAAATCTATTTCTTATATATGAGTGGACTAAATTTTCTTATATCCCAATCAAATGTATCTTCATTCATCACCACAAATCAAATAAAGCGTTTTAGTAAAACCGACCTAGAAGGTGGTCACCAACCAACCTCTAACATTCAATAATAAGATAGAGTGTAAACAAATACAATGCAACGTTGAATAAAAAAAATATGAATTGATGTATAATGTAGTAGATAACTATAATAAATAAAGCATATACTAAGAGGAACAAAATGTGTGAAGCCTAATATGAGCCACATATATGTTTATAAGATCAGAAGTACTAGGAAATATTAAATTCATTCGTACTAAATGAGTATGAGGTGGTGTGGCTGAACTACCCATTCCATATGATTTATAAGGTTTCATGTATACTTGATTCCCAAGGATCTTACATACAATCACATCAAGAAGGGGTAACCGTGTATAAAGTATTTAGAGTGTTGTTTTACCATTCTGTATCATCAACCCATCTATCAGATCATGGTGTAATTATGTACCTTTTATTATAACTCATAAAATATGTTTCAAAAA
The DNA here is from genome assembly GCA_963277665.1 of Viscum album. NCBI lineage: Eukaryota > Viridiplantae > Streptophyta > Magnoliopsida > Santalales > Viscaceae > Viscum > Viscum album. The sequence continues at coordinate 842,870,113 of OY728151.1, forward strand.
TTATTTTTCGTGAAAAGAAATCAATTCTACATAAAAATTTTAGGAAATGATTCTTCATTATAAAAAGATATATAATAAGAAAAACTATAATGTAATAATATTATTTAGTTACTTTTCATGACTAGAATACCTTGACAAACACATACCCATCATTCGTGTAAATAAAATCCTGATTAGTAAGAAATTAAATTTTGATATATTTACTAAACAAAATAAAATATCATATATAGAAAATTAATGAATGCAAGAAATATAAGAAGAAAACTCAAATTCAATATGTTTAGGATATTTTAGATTAAAATTACATACTATGAAAAAAATCCCACTGTATGAAAACAAATAGAATATTAAATGGTAATTTCAATGTGGAAATATACAATCACATTCATTCACCATGTTATGATAATTATAAAGTAGGTAATGATATGTATTTTATGATTAAAATACTCATTTAACAAGTCCCCACTCTTACCCAAACCATGAAGGAGCTATCTCTCTTATAGTATAGTAGGGAGAAGAGTTCCACCAACTAATTAGTTTATAGTGTAAACCCATTACATCAAAGAGAATATAATGAGGTCACTATTTAACAATATTAACCTATATAAAAAATTGATTTAGGTCTCATTACATCCATGAAATGAAAGAAATAATTGTGAATGTAATCTTAGGGGTTATTATTTTATAGACCTAGATTACCGTTCATATCTATTGGATTATATGAAATTGGAAAGAAGATAATGGTTTGAAAAGTCCTATGGGGAGGAGAGGGGAGATTACCTCATTTTTATAAAAAGAAATATCAATATATTTTGTTGTATATAGTAAGAGGACTTAACTAAATATAGGGAAACTACATAATCTAAATGTGTATCATGGACCATTCTTGAGGGACTATCAATTGGAGATATTTAGAGGCATGTGAAATGAGGGTAAACACTTAAATGTGATGATGAGACCTAGAGATATGGATATTGGATCTAATGTGTCCTATTTGAGGGGTTTTATTAATTAATGAAAATCATAGTCTAGTAAAAAGAAGTCAGATAATAACAAAACTAAAGTGGAACATACCATTATACTACTTTTTGGGTTAGTAGCAACTAAAATCACCCATTAAAACTCTAATTGCTAACACAAAAACATTGGTGGAGCTCTAGTACAATGAAAATCTTCCCTATCCATGATAATTTTCCATATAGAATTGTTTGAAAATTATCCAACCTCCTCTCCAAATTTAAAACACCATAAATATATCATGAATGAAACCATAAGACCAAAATTCTAAAGAGAAGTATCCTATTTATTGGTCAATGGATTCATACCCTTCCCTCAATGAATCTTTTAATCCGCTTGAAAATTGACCTAGTATTTGTTTGGAAAAGTTGTTGTCAATGTATTTCCATCCAAATTTCTACACCCATGTCTCATCATGTTGTTTACAATGATTCCAATATACATAAACTTGGGGAATCAGAATAGCTTATAACATTCCATAGTTTTGGTCAATAATACATACTTGGTTCCGTATATAGGATTTTAATGATAAATTATAATTCCATTAAATAAATTCACATGTGATGTTTTGTGAATATTAATATTCAACTATGAATTGATAAAATTGATATACAAAGAATTTGATCTTTGAGGTATATAATTTTAATAACAATATTCACTGACATTAGTTAGAATATTATATGTCTTGACGTACATTCACGTTAGTTTCCTCCATTTTACTATAATTTCTTCACCTAATAACAAAGATACTAGAACAAATTCATTATCACCAAACGTGATTTTTAAAAGTTGTATTCACTAACTGGTAGAACAATTTTTCATTCATTGAGTTATTATGAGACAATTGTAGATAAACATCACCTAATCAGTAATCTATCTCATAATGTGAGCCAAACTCATATATCACTTTCTTATGTCTATCTAGTATAGAGTATAATGGCATGATCTTCTATATAAGGCTTCATTAGGGGATATTTTGAATGATGACTAGTAAATATTGTTATAGTTAAACTAAACTAGTGAGATATTATTGTCCCATGATCTATCAACGATATGTAAACAACCATTAAAAACATCATTTATCAAATTAATACATATATTCTATATTCCATTAGTATTTTTCATGAAATTTTTTTAATGTTTCAGTTGAGTATGTATTGTTTACTGAAGACCCTATATAGACAATAATTATAATATATGATTCGTATGTGTGATGATACACATGAGCACCACAAAAAAGCTTGATAGTATCTTTAAAATATAATCATCTATATTCCTTCACTAATGAATCCTTCTCAGAAAAAATGATGTTGGTTTTCAAATTTATATATTATACTATTACCCAAAATGTATCTCCACATCTAGGTGACTATGGAGGACTTGTAAAAAAAATCAAGATCTCATACGATTTATATTTTAGTGGGTTTTGTGGTTGGGAACACCTATATGATTTTTAATTTTACCCATTAACATTATAATATTTTATACTCCAGGAAATGAATCCCACTCTAACCCTCTTCAATGAAGAATGATTTAATTGGTCATGTGTGTCACGATACATTTTATTCATTCTAGGGTTGACTAGCCACCCATTATAATGAAATACCTTCCTGAACACATAATTCAATCAGGTAAGAAAAAAATACTTCCCATGAACATAAATTATGGATTAATAATCCTTATACCAACCATCATGCATCACTCCACCATCTATTCTTTCCTGAATAATTCTGAAATACATGTGAGATAACTAGGAGTGATTTATGCTCTTCATAATATCTGAGGTGAGGTTGATGTGATATAATTGTTATTCCACATAAATTTAATCCACGTATTGCTATGTTGTGTCCATAAAATACAACCACCACCACAACTATATTTCCATTAACACCCAATAGAGGTGAATTTTCTATCTATGAGAATTTTCATTTGCATTACCATTACAAGGTGCATGTTGCATGTTAATGTTAATGAATTGAAGGTCTCCAAACTAGTGTCCAAAAATAATATTAAAAAAACAATCGGATAGAATTTATTTGAGACTAAATTGGACACTTAAAGCTATATCTCACGAATATAAAATATATTTGCATTGTTAATTTAGTGAATTTATAGTGGAATCCAAATCAAAATCATCGTAATATTTGTTCCATGCATGTGGGTGGAGCATCATAGTACCATTCACTACAATCCACTGATACCATGTATGAAAAAATTCAAAAAAAATGTATGAGGCATCAAAGTATAACATGAAACTCTTACAAAGATACATAGTATCGATACAGAAGTTGTGTTCATAAACTTCTTCTTACCATAGAAATAAACCTTAAAACAACCAGAATGTGAAATATTGAAACCTTTTTTAGTTAATAATTTTATTGAGATTAGAAATTATAAATATATATCAAATGACGATTAAATATTATCCCGAAATCCTAAGAAAACTCTTTATTCAAAAAAATTATAATGTAAAATTTTTATACATTATAGGTTAAACATTTTTAGGGTCTATAAAATTTACGATTCTGATATCACATGCCTGATAAATTTAAAATCATGTATTAAAATTCATTTAATTTATAAATTGATAAAAATATTATGTTACCATAATTTTTTTAAAAATATATTGAGATGTCTCCACTTTTCTTGCAGAGTCATTATTATAATAAAATCTCATAAAAAATATATAAAACAATGAATATAAAAGAGGGTGAAATTTTTTATTTATTTATGAATTAAATAAGGTTGGGGAAATTAATAAATAAAAATATGTGGTATGATACAAAAAATAATGGCACCGTATTTGAAAATATATATTTTCAATATCCTCATGCATCACTCAAGGATTGAGACCGACTGAGTGGAGATAAATTTTGGAAACCCACCATTCTTCCATTAATTGGATGATGAGATCATTAATAAAAAACATGATTTTTAATTGAAATATATATTAATAGATTATATATGTCATAGAAATATCAATATTGATTTATTTCTAGGTAGGATATCAAAAATGAATTCATGATCATATTCAAAAGGTAATTTTTACAAATCCTAATGTAAATAATTTGGATAATGTTTCAAAAATGGATATAAATTTTTACATACCATAGAGTCAACAACATCATGAATGACGCCTATTATCTATATTGTGATAGAACATATATTTCTATGGTAAGGCCCACATCTATTGGTTTAAATTATCCACTCTCATTGGAATGTAAACTAAACACCAGGTGGTGGTGATAATGAAACCGATCTATTATAATAGTCAATAAGGACATGAAGATGGTTAAATAATCCATACAAATATTTATTCAACAAATTTCTAATCTAACAATATGATATCCTATAAATTAGTTTAAGATACAACCACTAATTAATAAGATGAACATTTCCTACTTATCTCCTTTTGGATCCCAAAAGGTTGTGATGATTCATGTAGGATAAGGGAATTTAAACTATATTATTTTTAAAGAAACAAGTCACACTAATATAATATAATTTTATAACCCTATATCAAATATATTATAAGATAAAGTATATGATCCTATATTAATACCTCTAAAACTACAATTACAAAACCATAGACCAATAGAGGAATGTTTCATCAATGGTGTTCTGAAAATCCCCCCAACCAATTCAAATGATGAAAGCACCACTCTGAAAATGGAGTGGATAACAATCTACCTATAATTCCACATGGTTCTCCTAGAAATTACCTCACTGATGGTTGATTATTAACTCTAGTAGAATATTTAGGTAAATATGGCCATTATTACTGGGTTGGATTTGGATTTTATATGACATTAATAAACGTTTTATTCGAGGACAACCTCAGAATGTGACTATAATATATTCAGTAATGGTATTTACATTCAATAAATCTTTATTCTAGTATTATATTACCCCAATACACACAATTGCGACCCTATATAGAGTGTACAATTTAATTGGGAGGTAATGGAACACTTCCATAACCACATTGAAATGAGCTATATCAACTTTCATTAACTTGTCGATGGTTCTAGGTACTGGATTATAAATCCATTATAAACTATCTACGAACTCTACAACATTTAAAAAAGTATTCCTTGTATCATGAAATTTTAAAAAATATTTTTAACACATTTTGGATTATTTACAGTCTAAATAGGGTCACATGTGTTTGTTATAGATCTATCATGCCCATATCAAAGTGGATTAACTTATACATCTTATACCTAGATATATTAGTGGATAAATAGAGAATATTGTTAAAATTGTTGGCATCATCCATCACCATCATCAATTATTTAATTTGTTTCATAAATCCTTTCTTATTTCCACAAAATAGGTAATTATGATAGATTTTCCAAAGGAATACTCTTTCAACAAAATCTAGGTGAGGTCGGGGTCCTACCTAGCCATGAGCATCACATCCCACTATCATTCATCAATAAATTCTAGAATAATGGTGGATAGTCAAATATAGTGGTACAATGGTATTTTCATACATTTGATGATATTATTAGGATGATTAATCATCTCCATATCGTATTATGGAGATATTTAATCCAATACATCAAATAATGATTAAACTGAAGTATCTTAGGACATCAAATCACATAAGCCCTTTTCATAGTGTTTCATGACCACATACATGAAAAACATATGAAATATCCTCAATAATATATGGGTTGAATATTGGTTGAGATATTTCCACATGATTTATCATAAGTGTAGTATTCTTATCTCCCACTTCTTGATCAGAAAGATGTGGATTTCTCATTGGTATCCTCCCCCATAATCTAAATAATTGTATCAAACCATACATAATATAAGTAACAGCCAAAAGGATTTAACATATCATATTGATAAGGTGTAACACATCCATCTCCATCTAAATTTCAGTTTGGAAGACACTTTAATTATTAGACACAATTTAAATTATTTTAAATTTTTTTAAAATATAAATAAAATTAGGTACAAACAAAATAAATCATGCTTTGAATTAAACCTAACAGAAAAAATATACCATTAGAATTTTAAGTAACTATCTATTATGTTATTTAGTCATCAACCCATATTAACTTACTCAATAATAATAAATATATATATAATCATAATTTATCTTTTGTTAATGTTTCTTTCAATATGAATTTCTATCTAGATATAACAATAATGTAATTATGAAAGACAAACATATATATTTCTAGACCTGATATCCAATATATTCCTACAAATAACTGTCTAGAATGGTTCATTTTACAAGAAATCATATTAAAAAATAGACAAATGACAGGAATAATATAATCTAGAATATCCATAGTGACATAATATTCTATCATTATTAAATCATTTGGAATATTTATGGGTTATAGCATGATTCCAAATAGACATATCCCATGTCTACCATCAAACGCCACCACAAATAACACTTGGACTCTACTATGATAGATTTTTTAAATTATTGTGTCCCTGTATCGAGAATCGTATTATGTAGGGTCTCCAAAAAACTCAGTCACACCTTTTAGTAACCCCAAGGATTTTATAAATGATGTCAGATTATGAAACAATTATTTATGATAAATTTCTCATCCTTGAAATAATTATTCCACCAGATTGAGTTAATACCGATCATAGAATGATCAAATTTTCACTTTGGTTGCGACAATTATATAAATCCAACAATGCTGGAAAATATGGGGTATAAATTTTACAAAAATCATGAAATAATATGAACCAACACTAATATTGGAAAATTTAGTCTATGAATGTAATTAAAAACCCATTACAAGGTACATTATAAACTATATACACTGAATTATGGTAGTATAATATTTTCTTAACAACAAAATAGTGTAACCCAATAGTGAGTTCAATTCATTTTACTCCTAAATACAGCCCTAATATTATCTCCTAGATCACCCATTAAAATCTTGAAAAAGGTAATGCATGAACTACATGACTACATATAGAACTAGATATAATAAGAAATAATTTTTCCTTTTATTTCATCTTGATCCAAATTATCCAAAACATTCAAAAAAATCATTTTAGGAATGTTTGTAATACATACAGAATATGTGGTCAAGACCCTACCTATAAAAACCTACCCTAAGATATGGTATATGATGAAATAATACAAATATTTTATCGTTTAATAAGAAAATTTAATATTATAAAATGTAAATAAAAATCATAATAAATAACCCATATAAATAAAGGATACATACCTTTCATAATTTTTTCATGTATTGGATCTATTTCTATGATTAATTGGAGTTGGAATGGATATATTTATTCCCAAAAAAGTTCTATATAGCATTTTGTGATTAATAACCATTCCATATAGGTGATATAAGTTCATGTGTACTCAATAATTGGTATTTTTCAAATCATTCATTCATGAATATGAAATTAGGTTGAATATAATTGGGATGTTCTGAGACGGTGACATATCTAAACTCGAAAATCAATCCCAGGTGTACCTAATTAAATTTTATAATAAATAATATTACTGATTTCATATTTTCTTTCCAACCATTATATAAATACTACACAAATTAATGATTATAAATATATATTCATATTTATAATAATTCTATTGTGTGTCATTATTATCATTGAATATTAATTTCTATTTCTACTAACAGAAGTGTTTTTCGAGGTATGATCAAATCTAAAGGGAAAGTATATAGATTGGGAGTCAAAAAAACAAGAAAGACTCATGAATGAAAAGAAAAATTAATGAAATGAAAAGAGAAATAATGGAAGTGGAGGATAATTATAGTTTATAAAATTTGGTGAAATTGGAAACCATAATTAAAATATAAAGGGAAGCTATTCTAGAATGATTTTAATGGGTTATAATAATAATCAAGGGATCCAGTTATTAAGGGAAAATCAATTATCTATTATTAAGGTTGAATCCATTCATATATAATTAAAAAAATAATTTTGGAAACTAGTATAAATGATATGATACTAGCACATAATACTGAATGTGCTACGTTTTATTTTTCTAGATTTAACAATATTTCAACTACTGAATATACTTATCTCAAATAAATATTCATAGTCGATCAACCAAAGTCAAATCATTATTTTATTCAAATAAATTACTATTATGAATAAAAAACATATATTTCTGAGTATTTTTTATAACAAGGGTAATTAAAAATTTAAAATTCAATCAGGTTAAATGTGTTTTGAATAAATATTATTTTGTGAATTAAAAAACAACAATGTTAAAATTGAAAATTTAATGATACCTCTCATAAAATCACTGAATATTTTAGTAAAACTATGAATGAAATAACAATAATTTTTTCACAAAAAAAATTTAATCCAAAATATATTATGGTAGCTACAATATTCTACAATGAATCTGTTATATATGAGAATTGGAATAATAGAAATATTTCAAATTGTGAAAAAATATACTTCGTCGTGCCAACCATATCTTACCTTAAAACTCCCTTGTGCCACCCATTTTGTTGATAATGTGTTTCATCGTATTGTTATCTTTTCATATTACTCAAAAGAATCTACCTAGGGATTTATAAGTACTATGAGATCATTGGAATAAAAACATAATAAATTAGCATAACATCTCCAAAATCCATATCGTCATTTTACTATTCTCCATCCCCATTTTATATATGAACCTACATAGTGCCTCAAGATGTGATGTCCCCCATGGGATTATAGTTGACCCTTCTTGTTTTTTACCACTCTCCATGAATTTCACAGGAGTATAATTACTTTTTCTAAGAAATTATGTGTAAATATTAAAAAAAAAATTTGGCAGTTATATGATATTTTTTCAATCATAAAACCTTAATTGATTATATTTTTAATTTAAAAGACTAATGTCTTACATTCTTGATTTAATTGTAATATGGTTGTATTAAATGTCTTATATGTTTCTAAATATTATGAAAGGATGAAATATATATTTTTATGATAATAATAATGGTATTATGGGAAAAAAATTTATGGAATAGACTTAAAAATATTACATAAGAATGAAAAAATTAATAAAAAAACTATAATGTACATTACTATAATAGTGGAATTTATTTCCTTAATAACGTGTGATATGATATATTGTATAGTGTTATATACATAAAATATACAGCCAAACCAAAAAAATGTATTTCATTAGAAGATACTGTTACATTACTCAAAAAATCTACACATGAATATTTAAAATATTATAATGGAATTGAAAATAAAAAATATAACAACGTGAATGGAAACATTAAGATCACCATGAGCTTTTAGAATCATTGCTCCATAAAATAAAATATAAAAATGAAAAATATATATAAAATTAAATTAGTATCCATTATATAAAATTTAAATGTAGAACCTTGAGAAGAATTTTTTTGAATATTAAATAAATTAATGAAGTGGTAATTTTTTTTAATATGATTGTTGGAATAGTAACTTGTTTATTGGTAATAGTGACTAGACTGTTGGGAAATGTAACATGGCCATTGTAGTATTAATTAAAAATAAAAACAATAATGTTTAATATACATAATATTTTCCATGGTTAATTTAATAACATTGATGGTATATGAATCTCATATTTGGGATGAATTTCCCTTTATAATAATATATCATCGAGAGATTGGATGAATAAATAAAAATACAATAAAATGAAATAAAATGAAATAAAAATAAAAAAAATCAAATAATGCTTGTATAAACCAATAAATATATATAAGTCTCCAAAAAAATACCCAAAATAATATCTAAGGCAAGTATATAACCACAAAACTAGTGACATGACCTAGTAATGTACATTGTGGTCCATAAAGTCCTCCAAGAAACCCAAAAATTATTTTATATACATTGGGTGAGCATACAAGAATACTCAGTAGGGTAAATAGTCTTTATTGTTTACATGTGAAAGAATCTCACTAATCTAACAGTGAGAAGTCAATTAAACCTAAATGGACCTATTAACCAATATCATTCTCAGAAAGACACACTCACAAAAAATGAATCCAATTATAAAAACATAATATGAATCATGGAAAAATATGATTCACCACACAACATTCTCATTGATTTTCTACTCTAACACCCCAACATCATGTATCACAGAGCTTCCATATTTTTTTGTATCAAAATTGTATAGAACATACCATCACATGTTCATCACATATCATCACACTCGAAGACACTTGGGATATACCATCACTTGACACTACCCCCTCAACTTGATCATCACTTCACCTCCCATCACCAATAATATGTTTATTTCCTAACATCATGCTTGAATACACATGGACCATATAATAAAAATAGTAGAAGGGTGTCATGAACATGTAAGAAATATACTGTGATTCTTCCTCCCACCATGAATGACCAACACCACAATCCATTTCATCATCTCAAAATTAAATATTTTATTTCTCATAGTCACAACCCATGCATGTATTCAATGATTATATGAGATTATAAGAAAGAGTATGTAGTCCCCCATACATCCTCATCACCAGGATATTGGAAAAAACTCCCCCATATACATATATGGTGTTTGATACATGGTGATCAACACAGATGGGAATAATGTAAAAAATAGAAGGAAAATACATGTTATACATATATATCCACACACAAGATCATCCTATGGGTTTACAAAAATTAAACCTTCCCAGTAACCATATTCCCCCACTTTTTCTACAAACACTATATGCCCTACACCACAAAACAAGTAGCAATCCACAAAATAATTTTCATGTTTTCATAAAAAATTACTCCAATAAAAAATTTCTTATTTCCATCTAATTCCACTAATTTACAAACACCATCCATTTAATTATTTCTAGCACATTATTTTTTGTGAAACATAAACCATATTTAATTAATTAATTATATATATTCATTCCATTTACCAAACCAAGCCATTTCATTTCAATATTGAACATTATGATTTAATTCCAATACAATAGGGAAACTATCACATCACCATCCCCCAAAACAATAAACACTCAATTATCCACATCAATACAACAATCCAAACGTTACTACCATTTTTAGGCACACATCTCAAAATTTTTCAATTCACATCATCATAAAAAATTTTAGATTTATTAAATGGGTTTACATCAATTCCGCTTATTTATTTTAAGGGATTTATCACCTAAACCAAATATCTAGGAGAAACCAATTCATTAGTAGAGTATATGTGAATAAAAATTAATTCTAGGTGGTGGGAAACAATATTAATGAAATTTGTATTACATAATAAAAACTAATGTATAATATAAGATCCCAAACAATCCTGATTTCCATTGTAAAATTTTTCCTGCACAATTCATAATACCAACAACAATATCTAAATACATAAATTCAATTTAAACATAGTCCTTCCCTTTAATATAATTATGATTATTAATTTCTCTTTTTTTTTCTGATTACTAATCATCTCCCATATGTAAAAAATAATAAAATCATCCCAAAATTAATGAAAGATGAGAGATGAAATTAACCAATTTGGGATTTGAAGACCCAACAATGATGAGAAACAATTTCATCATGGCCTGACAGGAAGCTATAATCATCCAACTCCCCATAAATAATAATTTAAACATAAAGTATTATAATTAATTAAATATTAAAATTATAAGTTAAAATCTATGAAAAAATAGGTTCTTACCTCACACTCATCAAGATGATTCTGATGGAACAGAAAGAAGAACAATACTATTAATATTGAGTGAGATATGGTAGAGATAAGTTAACATATTTGTGTATTTTAGTTACGCAATAATATTTGAATTGTCATAATTAATATCAATAATTTAATTATAAAATTATCTTTAATTCCTTAACTTGACTTATATATATTTCATAATTTTTAATAAAATTGGATTTCAATTTTTTATTATTAGAAAATTTTAAAAAACTAAATCTATCTCCTATCAATTCAAACCACATATTTGATTCAATGCCTACTACCCTTATCTCTTTGTTTTCACATGCAACCCGTATTTTTATTTATATTTTTTTTTTTACATCATACACACTTACTATCACAAATTCTCCTTATAATATATTTCTATTCCTCACGTCCTTATTTTTCTTCTCCTCATTTATGCATCATAACTTAAAAAAACATAAAAATGTTGAAAACTATTTTATTTTAAATGTTTTTCCTTAATAAATTTTAATATAACAATTTCCCTTTATTTAATTCGTCACACAAACAGAAAGATATATATATATATATATCTAACATGACCAAAAACATATACACACTCTTTTGAAAATTGTTTTTTAGAACATCTTTTGGATTATTTAGTTTTTAGTTCACTGTCACACTGCACCCCATGGTGTTCCACACCTTCCATGTGCCTCTCCCCCACCTCTTATTTTTTTATTTTTTTATTTATCATTAATATTTCCATTTCATTTATTATTTAATTATATTAATAAATATAAAACAAACAAACTCTCTTTCATCATTACTGATAACCCATTCAAAATATCTCTCCAATCTATCTTCATTCCACTCGTTCTCTATCACCTATTACTCATTATTTATTATCTCATTTATTATTGAATTCATTTTCTTATGAGTTTCAACCACACCCATTTTTTAAATATCATTTTTTTATCAAACTGACACATATATGTATATATAACCATATGTATAGGATCAAATATAAAATGGTAATATATATATAAATAAATATATATGTGTGTGAATATATGATTATTCACGCCTATATATGTATCAAAACGTAAAATATACCTACATATATATATATTTATACATATATATATATATATATTTATATTTATACATATATTCATAATATATAACTGAACAACACACACATGTGTATTTATATATGGGTGTAGTTTGTGTATATACAGAACTTGTAACAAAATAATTAATGAAATTTTCAATTACAACATGAAACTTATAAAAATAAATATGATGAAATATGTGTTATATATTTTATAATATTTAATATATCTTACCTAATTGAAAAATTTGAATTTTTTTAATTTTAATAATAATGAAGTGACTATAGATAAATAAACCCACCTTTATTAAGTCATTTTCAAATCTTATAAATTTATTTTTGAAATTATCATTTAAAAAAAAATTAATTACTTATATTATTGGTAAAATCAATTTTAACCCGCATTATTATTACATGATCAGTTAAAAATATATAAATTTTATTAATCCAATCACGTACAACCAAATACCAATAATTCTAAAGGAAAACATATGATGATTTTAGATCATTATATTAGATACATATCAAACAATTGTCATCCTCAATAATTTAAACAAAATAAAATAGGATAGGAATATAGAGGGCTATAGATTAACCAGCCTTGGAGATACCTCTCAAGGATCAAGATATATTTAGAATACAATAAATACTACAGAAAAGAATTTTGAATCTGCTTGATAATTCAAATGATCACCTAGGGTTCATACCTATAATAATTTAATAAGACCATTATTAAATAAATTCATCAAGGGAGTAAATACATATCATATATAACCATGATATCAAATAATTCCTCCCAAAAAATGATACAAATGACTTGGAATACTGAACATGAATTTTTTAATCTCATTCCCAATAAGGGTTACACATATAGCCAAAACTAATGATGAAATAAATATATATCAACAAATTACGGGAAAAGAATTTTATCAACACAATTCATCATTAATAGTTTAAATACAAAATTCATATTCCAAAAACAAATCATAGTATTTTAAATCAATGTTATGCTTTCCAAAATGATTCTTAATTTTAACTCATATTTTATTAATATACACCAGAAAAAATTAATCAACTAAATTTTCATTTTGTTTCCTTTTATATATTTAAGCCAATCAATATTATAAAACCTATCTGAGGTTTTATTTAAAAATTCCATTCCCCTCACCTCAAAATAAACATCGAATTTTTTTTAATAAAATCCATGAAACACATTTAAATTCATCCAATCTAAAATCAAAATACTGTTGAAAAAAAATTCATTAAATACTTACTCAAAATAATTATTTCAAATCAGGAATATTTTTCAAAATTTAATATTATTTATAAATTCACTTTTAAGGGGCATCATCAAACACATCATGTCACGTCAAAACAGTTGTTATGAGTTTCCAATTTCAAATATTACATGAAAAATATGATTAAAAAGGATGTTGGTATAATCAATTTTATCCATCTTAAAAACATTTCCCTGTTTTTTAACATAATAATTTTCTAGGAGCACATCCATATCGAAAATATAAATTGCAAAATATTCTGAATTTCAATTTCCCATTTACCACAGGTGCATTCCATTACATTAAATTGTTTTAAAAAACATTTATCAACCCAAAAATCATTTATATCAAATAGATATATCTTCTTCTTGTATAGTAATCAATGGAGGCCATTAACTAAAGCATGACAGTGTCATCTTTTGGTGGAATTGAGTTTTCTGGATGATTTTAAACAATTTCATAATATATCATGTCTTCATGTGAGAAACAGTTTCCCTAACATCGTACATTTGAGGCCTTAACACATTCCATCTATATATGACCAATCTCTATAATCCCAAACAACATTATTCTAGTTAAAAATTATTATCACTTCCTTCATAAAATAATTTTGTTGTGGGAGGAAATATCACCTTAATTTATTTTATTCTTTCCAAGACATCACATTTAACTTATTATAAAACATAATTGAATAACCATTTTTTCAAAGGTGGGTGATATCATCAATAAAAATATATGAAAAAAAATCCATGTAAACAAGATAAAAACACATTTCAAACAACACACATTAACACCACTACAGAACACAACCACCAGTCACACATACCATCCAATGAATACTTTGACGATACATTTCTCAATATAACATCACTCACCACCTACAATCTGCATGAAACAATCCTTTTAAAATATCAACATGCTCCATACCATCCCAAAAAATAACCCAAACAATCATCATTACAATTTTCACATATCAAATCCCCATGAAGATGATCTATGATTTCCATCTCCCATGCCGAGATATTATACACTTTGTGTGGCATTGAATTCCCCGCATGAATTATATCACATAATATCATATTCGACTTGTTTTGGGATCATGTTACCCCCTCATTATATTCTGGTTGTTTATTAAACATCGCATTAGGGAACATAATAAGAATAACTATACATACATGTAATGCATTCCATCATCCATAATTATTCACGGGATTAGATTACATTACCTCATTATTTGGAAACTTTATTCCCACATAATTTCATATTTGACATGGGAAACCGGTTGATTGAACGTATATAATTGTCTATAATTTTATTTAAAAATGAGTTTAATAATGTATTCACATCAATGATCTCATAATAAATGATAATTACAATAGAATCGATATTTCCGAAGAACTTTTTTTTCTGTAATTCATAACCACACTTCAACAACAATATTAAAAACAACAAAAAAACAGTCCAAATTTCTAATTAATTTCTGATGGAATACCATACTGTATATTTAAATTTATCTATAATGAGGCCATGTTCAAGATGAAACTTCACTTTTTTCTTCTCACACATCATGTATAATATTATTAGATAGGAAATTGTTGTTTATTCTTATTAGAAAGTAATAAAACATCCAATATAATTAGAGTTTTTTACATGATATGATTTTAATTATAATACAAATTCCCCACCATATATAAAACATGATTTTATATATATCAAACTAAAACATGTTGTTTGATAATAAAATGGAAAGTGGACATGTTTTGTTATTGTGTATCATGAATCATGATGCTTCAAATAATCATTATTTAATCATATTGTTTCTTATAAAATAATTATTATATAATTAAATATAGATAACTAATTTCATTTACATATTTAAATATAATATATTAAACATTATAATTTCTCATTTCTCAAATAATATAATTTTCTTAGTTACCACATAATTGTTATCATCTTTAGGTATTCTTATCATAACAAAAACACATAAATGAACATCTCTAGAAAAGTTATTTCTAGACATAATCTTTTTTATGAGCCATATAAATAATATGTCATAACATGGTAATATTGTCATGTCTCAATAGGATACCCAAATTAATTCTTATCATTTTCAAAAATATAGAATCTAATTTCATAAAAATTTCCACCATAACACATGCTTTCAGCATATGGTTATATCAATATAATAGAACTGTGATCATTCTAAAATAAGAAATATATTACTATTTTCATGGATGAAAATTGAAATGAAATACCAATAATCAAGATGGTCTTTTTCAAAAATTTCATAAATAAAAAGTTAGAAATCATGTTTTATTTTATTTTTGTTACACGCGATAATGATTAATTTAAAATTAAAAATAATGAATGACATAATATCTCATGTGGGAATCAATATACTTATAGTAATGGTTCCGAAATAATTAATTTTATCATTACAATATAGAGTATATTTGAGGTAACATACAATATAAGGGAGATAAAAATTATATAGTTATTGATAACAATATAATCTAATCATACTTCTCTAATTATTTCAAACTTTTGTTAATCATTGTGGAACATTTAATATTTTAATAATGGAAAAAAATTAATTATTAATCATGCAATAAAATGAAATGAAACATCACATTTATGCCTAAAAATGGATTTAAAAACATATATTTTCCAAGTTAACCATATTATTACTATATAGCTTAAACCTAAACATCTAATGGAAGTAATAATAAAAATTAATTAGAAACTATATAATGGAACAAGTAATAGAAACACACATAAAATACAATGTTTTATCTAATTAAATATCATGAATTCACAAAAACACTGCTATCAATCATGGGATACATCAATCAGGATGCATTTACCTCTCCCATGTATCTACCATGCAATAGGAATCAACACACATAATCATAAAGTAGGCTCTAATTCCTTACATTTGATCATGAGGGGATCTAAAATACCATATTCTATCTAGGTTTCCTATGCATAAGTCATGCCCCATGGTCCACTGAAATCATTTCCATACTAACTCATTTAATCCTCATACATCATAAAATAAATCATAGTCATATCTACCAACAATTTTCTATGATACCATAATTTCACATCCACCTCCCTAGATGGAAACCACAATGAATGAAGAGATATAATAAACCATTAGTGCCTCCACAAGTAGGATTTTGTTTGGCTACTAGTACCAATGGAATGGAAATCTCATAAATGGGTGGAATTACACTCTATAATTAAATTTGATTTGGGGATATGATGAATCATCCAAAATTAATAGCATGATGTAATATAAAAATGAATCCAAAACAATCATATAATTCATTTATAAATAAATCTTATATAGGTAGGTGATTCAAAATGAAGGACCCTAAACAAGAGTAATAATAGAAACACGTAGACAACACTATTATTATGAGATAGTAATGTCCAGTATGGTCAAAGAATTTCCCCTCAAAACATGAAAATATATTTTTATACAAAGGGTGAGCATTCATCTATACTCGGTACGATAAACATATAATCTTAGTTACATGGCCGGCACACCATGTGTCGGATGTTTCAGAGCGAGGGGGTGGTAAACCCCCATGTGTGGCCAATCGGCCATGCAGGTTGGCTGCTAGCCTCGCGGGCTCGCCACCGGCCGTGCGGGCCGCCTGGCTGTTCGGGCCACCGTCGGCCGGGCTGTCCCAAGGATGGGCCGCCATGGTCAGGTAGCCCTTCGGCCTGGCTACTGCGGGCCGGGCCGCCATGGTTGGTCTGCCCTTTGGCTGAGCCACCATGGTCTGGGCCGCCTCAGGCCGGGCCACCCTTGGGCTGGGTCGCCCCGTGCCGGGCCGCCTCGAGCTGGGCCGCATACGGTCGGGTCGCACCTTTGGGTCTCTCCGCCCATTTGGGCTGGGCCGCTCCCTTGGTTCGGGCCTCCCACTCGGGGCGAGCTGACAACATGAGATGGGCCACACCCGTGGACTGGGTTAGATCCCGGTTCGGACCGGGTCAGGCTGGGTCGGTCCAACTAGGTCGGACTGGACACGGACCCACTATGGCCATTTACACCATTTAGCCTGCATCTTGGGATACAGGTGTCTTATCGATGAACCGTCTACGGTGATATAATCATTGGAGCGAGAAGATTGTTTTTTAATACTAAACATGAGGTTCAGATGCATTTGGGGTACGGTCATGTTGGTTTGAGCATTAAGATCAACTGGGCCCCCTAAAATAGAAATTCCAATAACAGATAGACCAGGTGTACGATTGACACACCGTCTGTCACGTTGGGTTCCTTATGATGAGAAGGAAATGCAGGATACATTAACTAAAGACTTCATGTTAGTGGATGAATCAACACTTGGATCATGGAGTGAACCCTCCCAGAATTGTTCTTGCAATGTGCGAAATCTCAGGGTCTGGCAGCGATTGAAATGACAGGATCCTCCGTGTGTTCGATAGCGACGATACTGTACCAGGATCCTCAGTGGGTTCAATATTGATGAATTATGTACATGGATCCTCTGTGGGTTCGACAATGATGAATTATGTACCAGGTTCCTCTGTGGGTTCGAAATTGGTGACTTCTTTCCCGTGATCCTCTGTGGGTTCGACATTGATTATTTTTGTACTAGGATCCTCTGTTGGTTCGAAAACACTGATATTGTTCCAAGATCATATGTGGGTTCGATAGAGGAGATGATTCAGCGGCTACATCTAAACATATCTAACCGTCTTCATGTGTTTTATACATGTGTGAGATGAGTTTTATCTTTCATCCATTATCGTCTTGGTGATTGACTTTACTTTCTTTGTGGACTGGGTTGTGATTGGGCACGATAGTTGGTGCCGAACTATTATTGTTAACTTAGGTATATGAATGGGAATATACCTATGTAAGGTTGGTTGATACTTCTTGATTGTATCTTACTTCTGTGGTTTATCCATAGTGGATTTTGGGAGACCTTCGGTGGTCTCGGGGTCCCCTAATGTGTACTATTATACTCACCCCTTCACGGGCTTCGCCCGCACCTTGTTGAGTTCTACATAGATGACGTTCAGCAGTGATCGGGGCTGAGGATGAAGGACGGGAGGCTTCATGGAGCTGGACTAGATGAGACATACCTTAGGGATGAGCTGTTTGAGATCTGTACCTACCCTTTAGGTGGGATTCCCTGGTGGATGATCAAAGAGTTGTTTTCTTTTTTACTTATAATCATTGTTCTATTGGGTTTGTATACTGACCCACATACTTTCAGCAGACTTTTCATTTATATTTAATTATTTTTTGCTTCTATTTCTTGTGTTCAAATTGTGTGTGTCACAGGATTAAACGCAATGTCGTCCCTTTTTATCAGAGATTCGCCTTTGGTGCTAGTCACCGTCCCCTACTATATGGAAGGCGAGTTTTGGGTAGTCATGACACGAGCCCCGAGGATGGGTCGTGGGAATTTAAAACCCTTATTTTAGATAATTTTACAAAAAAAAAACAAATTATAAAATTTTACCTAAATAAAAATGGATAAAAAGAGAAAAATTCTCAAAAATTATTATAATTAAAATTAAATAAATATTAAAAATCTGTAGTCTCCATAGGGACTCCACCATAATTCAACAAATTATTCTCATCATGGGATATAAGACATGGTAGAACCAAAAATATATATATTTTTTTAGTTGAATTCTATGAAATATTTGATAATATATTCTACATTGTATATACATAGTGTTATAATATAAAAAAATTGTATTTTCCCAAAATTTACAAAATAAATATTAATGAACATGTAAATTTAATGGCGATAAAAGTCTATGACGTTTTTTTAATATTGTTTCCATGTAATATAAGTGATTAAAAAATTTCGTTTTGTCGATTAAAAAAATTATATTTTCAAAATCATTTGATTATGAGTTAGAAAATTATTTTGTATTCATTCCCAAAAAACATTTAAAAATATAACATTATCTACTTTTAAAATCCCCATTGATTATTGCTTAAAAATATTTTTTCACAAAACCATTTTTTTTACATTGTAAAAAACATGTCCATGTTCAAAAAATGATATAAAAATTCCAATATATCATATAATAAATTATTAGATTTTAGGACTATATTAATCATAGTTAATTATAGAAATTAAATTTTATTACTAAATCCAAAATGGGGACTAGTAATATCGTTACCAAACCAATGTCTTAATGAATACATAACACATCCATATTCAACACCCTTTATATCATCTATAATGACACACCATAACTTTGAAATAATGATATACTTGTTGCAATTATCTTTTTCTAATTTCATATTCCATTAAAAACATGCCTATAAATTTCTAGTAAAGTAAATCTCGCATCCATTACCAATGGGTTTCAAAATCATCCCATCATAGTCATTGGATATTAAATTTCCATAAATTACATTTATAAAAATAAATTATTTCAGTGAAATTTTAAAAAGACTAATATTATTGAAAAGATCATTCATTGAGTACTATAAAATTTTTTCCATAAATTATTTCATTCCAAATAATTTAATCATACCTAGTTATCTATTTCTTATAATAAATCTATATAAAAATATTAAAAAAATTATAAATAAGGGAAAATTCTAGAAACCCAACAGATTCTTGAAAATATCCAGATTTCCAAAAAACTAGTTTCGAAAAATAAAATTCACATGATTTATCCTAATATAATTTATTAATATATTGTTTATTTTACTGTAAATATCATAATAATTTAAATTTTATTAGTATATAAAAGAAGTGCATTTTATCAAATGTTAGTTTTTCTTTTTTCTCTAGAAAAATACAGTAAACATTCATGGTATTGATTTATTACTTTTTTTCTACAATCAATTATATAATTTCTTCATGATTTAAAACACTTAATATTTATATTATATAGATATATAGTTGATAGATGACGGATTCTATAGAAAATGTAATTAAAGATATATTCCATTGACCATGTAGTGATATACTAAGATATAGATTAAATCCGGAAAATATTAGATAGTGAACTCCAAAAATCACACCATGGAACCCTTATATCAAAAAAATGATTTCTGAGTTATTAATAAATAAATAAAATAAAGGTATATAAAGAAAATTCTACGATTTTTTTTGATTAGGTGGATTCCTTTCACATTCTACATTATACTGCACCTTATCTAACATTTTAACTAACCAATATTTATAGAATACATCATTTGGGTTCATAATATGGTTTTACAATCACACAAAAATAATCTATCATCTACCAAAAATCATAAATCATTGGTTACATAATATAATGTTTCCAATTATGCATATAATAATTAATATACCAAAAAACACTTAAAGCATTACATTTGATTATATAATTCAATGTAATTTATTTGAAAATAGATCTAGCATATTGACAGTGACATTCCCCCTTTAAAAAATGAATCAATATAAATTATTCCATGCCTTATATGGAACGTATAAACAACCCCTGTAATCCATGAATGTATATAATTTTAATGTGGTAAAAATATGAAAAATTAAATTTTACACAACGAATGAAATAATATGAACAAGAAAAGTTATAAACTAATCTAGTGTATATTTCCAAATGGCATCCCAAGATTTGGGGCACTAAAATATATTACCAATGAAAGAAATTTAATCCAAACATATTATAATAACACATAAAATTATCTCTCATGTGTCTATGTTCCCTCATAGTGAAGACTACTAATATCCCTGAATAAAATGTTCTAGATAACTCTCCAAAATTATCTAAAAATATTCCACATAAAATCTATGACAAAATATAAATCTATTTCTTATATATGAGTGGATTAAATTTTCTTATATCCCAATCAAATGTATCATCATTCATCACCACAAATCAAATAAAGGGTTTTAGTAAAACCGACCTAGAAGGTGGTCACCAACCAACCTCTATCATTCAATAATAAGATAGAGTGTAAACAAATACAATGCTACTTTGAATAAAAAAATATGAATTGATGTATAATGTAGTAGATAACTATAATAAATAAAGCATATACTAAGAGGAACAAAATGTGTGAAGCCTAATATGAGCCACATATATGTTTATAAGATCAGAAGTAATAGGAAATATTAAATTCATTCGTACTAAATGAGTATGAGGTGGTGTGGGTGAACTACCCATTCCATATGATTTATAAGGTTTCATTTATACTTGATTCCCAAGGATGTTACTTACAATCACATCAAGAAGGGGTAACAGTGTATAAAGGATTTAGAGTGTTGTTTTACCATTCTGTATCATCAACCCATCTATCAGACCATGGTGTAACTATGTACCTTTTATTATAACTCATAAAATATGTTTCAAAAATTATTTTTCTTGAAAAGAAATCAATTCTACATAAAAATGTTAGGAAATGATTCTTCATGATAAAAAGATATATAATAAGAAAAACTATAATGTAATAATATTATTTAGTTACTTTTCATGACTAAAATACCTTGACAAACACATACCCATCATTCGTGGAAATAAAATCATGATTAGTAAGAAATTAAATTTTGATATTTTTACTAAACAAAATAAAATATCATATATAGAAAATTAATGAATGCAGAAAATATAAGAAGAAAACTCAAATTCAATATGATTAGGATATTTTAGATTAAAATTACATACTATGAAAAAAATCCCACTGTATGAAAACAAATAGAATATTAAATGGTAATTTCAATGTGGAAATATACAATCACATTCATTCACCATGTTATGATAATTATAAAGTAGGTAATGATATGTATTTTATGATTAAAATACTCTTTTAACAAGTCCCCAATCATACCCAAACCATTAAGGAGCTATCTCTCTTATAGTATAGTAGGGAGAAGAGTTCCACCTACTAATTAGTTTATAGTGTAAACCCATTACATCAAAGGGAATATAATGAGGTCACTGTTTAACAATATTAACCTATATAAAAAATTGATTTAGGTCTCATGACATCCATGAAATGAAAGAAATAATTGTGAATGTAATCTTAGGGGTTATTATTTTATAGCCCTAGATTACTGTTCATATCTAATGGATTATATAAAATTGGAAAGAAGATAATGGTTTGACAAGTCCTATGGGGAGGAGAGGGGAGATTACCTCATTTTTATAAAAATAAATATCAATATATTTTGTTTATATAGTAAGAGGACTTAACTAAATATAGGGAAACTACATAATCTAAATGTGTATCATGGACCATTCTTGAGGGACTGTCAATTGGAGATATTTAGAGGCATGTGAAGTGAGGGTAAACACTTAAATGTGATGATGAGACCTAGAGATATGGATATGGGATCTAATGTGTCCTATTTGAGGGGTTTTATTAATTAATGAAAATCATAGTCTAGTAAAAAGAACTCAGATAATAACAAAACTAAAGAGGAACATACCATTATACTACTTTTTGGGGTAGTAGCAACTAAAATCACCCATTAAAACTCTAATTGCTAACACAAAAACATTGGTGGAGCTCTATTACAATGAAAATCTTCCCTATCCATGATAATTTTCGATATATAATTGTTTGAACCTTATCCAACCTCCTCTCCAAATTTAAAACACCATAAATATATCATGAATGAAACCATAAGACCAAAATTCTAAAGAGAAGTATCCTATTTATTGGTCATTGGATTCATACCCTTCCCTCAATGAATCTTTTAATCCTCTTGAAAATTGAACTAGTATTTGTTTGGAAAAGTTTTTGTCAATGTATTTCCATCCAGATTTCTACACCCATGTCTCATCATGGTGTTTACAATGATTCCAATATACATAAACATGGGGAATCAGAATAGCTTATAACATTTTATAGTTTTGTCAATAATACATACTTGGTTCCCTATATAGGATTTTAATGATAAATTATAATTCCATTAAATAAATTCACATGTGATGTTTTGTGAATATTCATCTTCAACTATGAATTGATAAAATTGATATACAAAGAATTTGATCTTTGAGGTATATAATTTTAATAACAATATTCACCGACATTAGTTTGAATATTATATGTCCTGACGTACATTCAGGTTAGTTTCCTCCATTTTACTATAATTTCTTCACCTAATCACAATGATACTAAAACAAATTCATTATCACCATACATGATTTTTAAAAGTTGTATTCACTAACTTTTAGAACTATTTTTCATTCATTGAGTTATTATAAGACAATTGTAGATAAACATCACCTAATCAGTAATCTATCTCATAATGTGAGCCAAACTCATATATCACATTCTTATGTCTATCTAGTATAGAGTATAATGGCATGATCATCTATATAAGGCTTCATTGGGGGAGATTTTGAATGATGACTAGTAAATATTGTTATAGTTAAACTAAACTAGTGAGATATTATTGTCCCATGATCTATCAACGATATGTAAACAACCATTAAAAACATCATTTATCAAATTAATACATATATTCACTATTCCATTAGTATTTTTCATGAAATTTTTATAATGTTTCATTTGAGTATGTATTGTTTACTGAAGACCCTATATAGACAATAATGATAATATATGATTCGTATGTGTGATGATACACATGAGCACCACAAAAAAGCTTGATAGAATCTTAAAAATATAATCATCTATATTCCTTCACTAATGAATCCTTCTCAGAAAAAATGATGTTGGTGTTCAAATTTATATATTATACTATTACCCAAACTGTATCTCCACATCTAGGTGACTATGGAGGACTTGTAAAAAAAATCAAGATCTCATACGATTTCCCTTTTAGTGGGTTTTGTGGTTGGGAACACCTATATGATTTTTAATTTTACCCATTAACATTATAATATTTTATACTCCAGGAAATTAATTCCACTCTAACCCTCTTCAATGAAGAATGATTTAATTTGTCATGTGTGTCACGATACATTTTATTCATTCTAGGGTTGACTAGCCACCCTTTATAATGAAATACCTTCCTGAACACATAATTCAATCAGGTAAGAAAAAAAATACCTCCCATGAACATAAATTATGGATTAATAATCCTCATACCAACCATCATGGATCACTCCACCATCTATTCTTTCCTGAATAATTCTGAAATACATGTGATATAACTAGGAGTGATTTATGCTCTTTATAATATCTGAGGTGAGGTTGATGTGATATAATTGTTATGCTACATAAATTTAATCCACGTATTGCTATATTGTGTCCATAAAATACTACCACCACCAAAACTATATTTCCATTAACACCCAATAGAGGTGAATTTTCTATCTGTGAGAATTTTCATTGGCATTACCATTACAAGGTGCATGTTTCATGTTAATGTTAATGATTTGAAGGTCTCCAAACTAGTGTCCAAAATTAATATTAAAAAAACAATCGGATATAATTTATTTGATACTAAATTGGACACTTAAAGCTATATCTCACGAATATAAAATATATTTTCATTGTTAATTTAGTGAATTTATAGTGGAATCCAAATAAAAATCATCGTAATATTTGTTCCATGCATGTGGGTGGAGCATCATAGTACCATTCACTACAATCCACTGATACCATGTATGAAAAAATTCAAAAAAATCGATGAGGCATCAAAGTATAACATGAAACTCTTACAAAGATACACAGTATCGATATAGAAGTTGTATTCATCAACTTCTTCTTACCGTAGAAATCAACCTTAAAACAATCAGAATGTGAAATATTGAAACCTTTTTTAGTTAATAATTTTATTAAGATTAGAAATTATAAATATCTATCAACTGACGATTAAATATTATCCCGAAATTCTAAGAAAACACTTTATTCAAAAAAATTAAAATGTAAAATTTTCAAACATTATAGGTTAAACATTTTTATGGTCTATAAAATTTATGATTCTGATATCACATGCCTGATAAATTTAAAATAATTTATTAAAATTAATTTAATTTATAAATTGATAAAAATATTATGTTACCATAATTTTTTTAAAAATATATTGATTTGTCTCCACTTTTCTTGCAGAGTCATAATTATAATAAAATCTCATAATGAATATATAAAACAATGAATATAAAAGAGGGTGAAAATTTTTATTTATTTATGAATTAAATATGGTTGGGGAAATTAATAAATAAAAAGGTATGGTATGATACAAAAAATAATGGCACCATATTTGAAAATATATATATTCAATATCCTCATGAATCACTCAAGGATTGCGATCGACTGAGTGGAGGTCAATTTTGGAAACCCACCATTCTTCCATTAATTGGATGATGAGATCATCAATAAAAAACATGATTTTTAATTGACATATATATTAATAGATTATATATGTCATAGAAATATCAATATTGATTTAGTTCTAGGTAGGATATCAAAAATGAATTCATGATCATATTCAAAAAGTAATTTTTACAAATCCTAATGTAAATAATTTGGATAATGTTTCAAAAATAGATATAAATTTTTACATACCATAGATTCAACAACATCATGAATGACGCCTATTATCTATATTGTGATAGAACATATATTTCTATGGTAAGGTCCAAATCTATTGGTTTTAATTAACCACTCTCATTGGAATGTAAACTAAACACCAGGTGGTGGTGATAATGAAACTGATCTATTATAATAGTCAATAAGGACATGAAGATGGTTAAATAATCCATAAAAATATTTATTCAACAAATTTCTAATCTAACAATATGATATCATATAAATTAGTTTAAGATACAACCACTAATTAATAAGATGAACTTTTCCTAATTATCTCCTTTTGGATCCCAAAAGGATGTGATGATTCATGTAGGATAATGGAATTTAAACTATATTATTTTTATAAAAACTAGTCACACTAATATAATATAATTTTATAACCCTATATCAAATATATTATAAGATAAAGTATATGATCCTAAATTAATACCTCTAAAACTACAATTACAAAACCACAGATCAATAGAGGAATGTTTCATCAATGGTGTTCTACAAATCCCCCCAACTAATTCAAATGAAGAAAGAACCACTCTAAAAATGGAATGGATAACAATCTACCTATAATTCCACATGGTTCTCCAAGACATTACCTCACTAATGGTTGATTATTAACTCTAGTAGAATATTTAGGTAAATATGGCCATTATTACTGGGTTGGATTTGGATTTTATATGACATTAATAAACGTATTATTCAAGGACAACCTCGGAATGTTACTATAATATCTTCAGTAATGGTATTTACATTCAATAAATCTTTATTCTAGTATTATATTACCCCAATACACACAATTGCGACCCTATATAGAGTGTACAATTTAATTGGGAGGTAATGGAACACTTCCATAACCACATTGAAATGAGCTACATCAACTTTCATTAACTTGTCGATGGATCTAGGTACTGGATTATGAATCCATTATAAACTTTCTACGAACTCTACCACATTTTAAAAAGTATTCCTTGTATCATGAAATTTTAAAAAATATTATTATCACATTTGGGATTATTTACAGTCTAAATAGGGTCACATGTGTTTGTTATAGATCTATCATGCACATATCAAAGTGGATTAACTTATACATCTTATACTTAGATATATTAGTGGATAAATAGAGAATATTGTTAAAATTGTTGGCATCATCCATCACCATCATCAATTATTTAATGTGTTTCATAAATCCTTTCTTATTTCCCCAAAATAGGTAATTATGATAGATTTTCCAAAGGAAAACTCTTTCAACTCAATCTAGGTGAGGTCGGGGTCCTACCTAGCCATGAGCATCACATCCCACTATCATTCATCAATAAATTCTAGAATAATGGTGGATAGTCAAAAATAGTGGTACAATGGTATTTTCATACATTTGATGATATTATTAGGATGATGAATCAACTCCATATCCTATTATGGAGATATTTCAACCAATACATCAAATTATGATTAAACTGAAGTATCTTAGGACATCAAATCTCATAATCCCTTTTCATAGTGTTTCATGACCACATACATGAAAAACATATGAAATATCCTCAATAATATATGGGTTGAATATTGGTTGAGATATTTCCACATGATTTATCATATGTGTAGCATTCTTATCTCCCACTTCTTGATCATAAAGAGGTGGATTTCTCATTGGTATCCTCTCCCATAATCTAAAGGATTGTATCAAACCATACATAATATAAGTAACAACCAAAAGGATTTAACATATCATATTGATAAGGTGTAACACATCCATATCCATCTAAATTTCAGTTTGGAAGACACTTTAATTATTAGACTCAATTTAAATTATTTTAAATTAATTTAAAATCTAAATAAAATTAGGTACAAACAAAATAAATCATGCTTTGAATTAAACATAACAGAAAAAATATACCATTAGAATTTTAAGTAACTATCTATTATGTTATTTAGTCATCAACCCATATTAACCTACTCAAAAATAATAAATATATATATAATCATAATTTATCTTTTGTTAATGTTTCTTTGAATATGAATTTCTATCTAGATATAACAATAATGTAAATATGAAAGAAAAACATATATATTTCTAGACCTGATATCCAATATGTTCCTACAAATAACTGTCTAGAATGGTTCATTTTACATGAAATCATATTAAAAAATAGACATATGAGAGGAATAATATAATCTAGAATATCCATAGTGACATAATATTCTATCATTATTAAATCATTTGGAATATTTATGGGTTATAACATGATTCCAAATAGACATATCCCATGTCTACCATCAAACGCAACCACAAATAACACTTGGACTATACTATGATAGATTTTTTAAATTATTGTGTCCCGGTATCGAGAATCGTATTAGGTAGGGTCTCCGAAAAACTCAGTCACACCTTTTAGTAAGCCCAAGGATTTTATAAATGATGTCATATTATGAAACAATCATTTATGATAAATTTCTCATCCTTGAAATAATTATTCCACCAGATTGAGTTAATACCGAACATAGAATGATCAAATTTTCACTTTCTATTCGACAATTATATAAATCCAACAATGCTGGAAAATATGGGGTATGAATTTTACAAAAATCATGAAATAATATGAACCAACACTAATATTGGAAAATTTAGTCTATGAATGTAATTAAAAACCCATTACAAGGTACATTATAAACTATATACACAGAATTATGGTAGTATAATATTTTCTTAACAACAAAATAGTGTAACCCAATAGCGTGTTCAATTCATTTTACTCCTAAATACAGCCCTAATATCATCTCCTAGATCACCCATTAAAATCTTGAAAAAGGTAATGCATGAACTACATGACTACATATAGAACTAGATCTAATAAGAAATAAATTTTCCTTTTATTTCATCTTGATCCAAATTATACAAAACATTTAAAAAAATTATTTTATGAATATTTGTAATACATTAAAAATATGTGGTCAACACCCTACCTATAAAAACCTACCCTAAGATATGGTATATGATGAAATAATACAAATATTTTATAGTTTAATAAGAAAATTTAATACTATAAAATGTAAATAAAAATCATAATAAATAACCCATATAAATAAAGGATACATATCTTTCATAATTTTTTCATGTATTGGATCCATTTCTATGATTAATTGGAGTTGGAATGGATGTATTTATTCCCAAAAAAGTTCCATATAGCATTTTGTGATTAATAACCATTCCATATAGGTGATATAAGTTCATGTGTACTCAATACTTGGTATTTTTCAAATCATTCATTCATGAATACGAAATTAGATTGAATATAATTGGGATGTTCTGAGCCGGTAACATATCTAAACTCGAAAATCAATCCCAGGTGTACCTAATTACATTTTATTATATATTATATTACTGATTTAGTATTTTCGTTCCAACCATTATATAAATACTACACAAATTAATGATTATAAATATATATTCATATTTATAATAATTTTATTGTGTGTCATTATTATCATTGAATATTAATTTCTATTTCTACTAACACAAGTGTTTTTCGAGGTATGATCAAATCTAAAGGGAACGTATATAGATTGGGAGTCAAAAAAACAAGAAAAACTCATTAATTAAAAGAAATATTAATGAAATGAAAAGAGAAATAATGGAAGTGGAGGATACTTATAGTTTATAAAATTTGGTGAAATTGGAATCCATAATTTAAATATAAAGGGAAGCTATTCTAGAATAATTTTAATGTGTAATAATAATAATCAAGGGATCCAGTTATTAAGGGAAAATCAATTATCTATTCTTAAGGTTGAATCCATTCATATATAATTAAAAAAATAATTTTGGAAACTAGTATAAATGATATGAAACTAGCACATAATACTGAATATGCTACATTTTATTTTTCTAGATTTAACAATATTTCAACTACTGAATATACTTATCTCAAATAAATATTCATAGTTGATCAACCAAAGTCAAATCATTATTTTATTCAAATAAATTACTATTATAAATAAAAAACATATATTTCTGAGTATTTTTTATTACAAGGGCACTTAAAAATTTAAAATTCAATCAGGTTAAATGTGTTTTGAATAAATATTATTTTGTGAATTAAAAAACAACAATGTTGAAATTGAAAATATAATGATACCTCTCATAAAATCACTGAATATTTTAGTAAAAATATGAATGAAATAACAATAATTTTTTCACAAAAAATTTTAATCCAAAATATATTATGGTAGCTACAATATTCTACAATGAATTTGTTATATATGAGAATTGGAATAATAGAAATATTTCAAATTGTGGAAAAATATACTTCGTTGTGCCAACCATATCTTACCTGAAAACTCCCTTGTGCCACCCATTTTGTTGATAATGTGTTTCATCGTATTGTTATCTTTTCATCTTACTCATAATAATCTACCTAGTGATTTATAAGTACTATGAGATCATTGGAATGAAAACATAATAAATTAGCATAACATCTCCAAAATCCATATCGTCATTTTACTATTCTCCATACCCCTTCTATATGTGAACCTACATAGTGCCTCTAGATGTGATGTCCCCCATGGGATTATAGTTGACCCTTCTTGTTTTTTACCACTCTCCATGAATTTCACAGAAGTATAATTACTTTTTCTAAGAAATTATGTGAAAATATTAAAAAAAATAAATTTTGCAGTTATATGATATTTTTTCAATCATAAAACCTTAATTGATTATATTTTTAATTTAAAAGACTAATGTCTTACATTCTTGATTTAATTGTAATATTGTTTGATTAAATGTCTTATATGTTTCCAAATATTATGAAAGGATGAAATATATATTTTTATGATAATAATAATGGTATTATGGGAAAAATTTATGGAATAGACTTAAAAATATTACATAAGAATGAAAAAATTAATAGAAAAACTATAATGTACATTACTATAATAGTGGAATTTATTTCCTTAATAATGTGTGATATGATATATTGTATAGTGTTATATACATAAAATATACAGCCAAACCAAAAAATGTATTTCATTAGAAGATATTGTTACATTACTCAACAAATCTACACATGAATATTTCAAATATTATAATGGAATTGAAAATAAAAAATATAACAACGTGAATGGAAACATTAAGATCACCATGAGCTTTTAGAATCATTGCTCCATAAAATAAAATATAAAAATGAAAAATATATATAAAATTAAATTATATCCATTATATAAAATTTAAATGTAGAACCTTGAGAAGAATTTTTTTGAATATTAAATAAATTAATGAAGTGGTAATTATTGTTTTTAATATTATTGTTGTACTAGTAACTTGTTTATTGGTAATAGTGACTAGACTGTTGGGAAATGTAACATGGCCTTTGTAGTATTAATTTAAAACAGAAACAATAATGTTTAATATACATAATATTTTCCATGGTTAATTTAATAACATTGATGGTATATGAATCTCATATTTGGGATGAATTTCCCTTTATAATAATATATCATCGAGAGATTGGATGAATAAATAAAAATAAATAAAATGAAATAAAATGAAATGAAAATAGAAAAAATCAAATAATGCTTGTATAAACCAATATATATATATATATGTCTCCAAAAAATACCCAAAATAATATCTAAGGCAAGTATATAACCACAAAACTAGTGACATGACCTAGTAATGTACATTGTGGTCCATAAAGTCCTCCAAGAAACCCAAAAATTATTTTATATACATTGGGTGAGTATACAAGAATACTCAGTAGGGTATATAGTCTTTATTGTTTACATGTGAAAGAATGTCACTAATCTAACAGTGAGAAGACAATTAAACCTAAATGGACCTATTAACCAATATCATTCTTAGAAAGACACACTCACAAAAAATGAATCCAATTATAAAAACATAATATGAAGCATGAAAAAATATGATTCACCACACAAAATTCTCATTGATTTTCATCTCTAACACCCCAACATCATGTATCGCAGAGCATCCATATTTTTTGTATCAAAATTGTATAGAACATACCATCACATGTTCATCACATATCATCACACTTGAATACACTTGGGATATACCATCACATGACACTACCCCCTCAACCTGATCATCACATCACCTCCCATCACCAATAATATGTTTATTGCCTAACATCATGCTTGAATACACATGGACCATATAATAAAAATAGTAGAAGGGTGTCATGAACATGTAAGAAATATACCGTGATTCTTCCTCCCACCATGAATGACCAACACCATAATCCATTTCATCATCTCAAAATTAAATATTTTATTTCTCATAGTCACAACCCATGCATGTATTCAATGATTATATGATATTCAAAGAAAGAGTATGTAGTCCCCCATACATCCTCATCACCAGGATATTGGAAAAACTCCCCCATATACATATATGGTCTTTGATACATGGTGATCAACACAGATGGGATTAATGTAAAAAATAGAAGGAAAATACTTGTTATACATATATATCCACACACAAGATCATCCTATGGGTTTAAAAAAATTAAACCATCCCAGTAACCATATTCCCCCACTTTTACTACAAACACTAAATGCACTACACCACAAAACAAGTAGCAATCCACAAAATAATTTTCATGTTTTCATAAAAAATTACTCCAATAAAAAATTTCTTATTTCCATCTAATTCCACAAATTTACAAACACCATACATTTAATTATTTCTAGCACATTATTTTTTGTGAAACATAAACCGTATTTAATTAATTAACTATATATATTTATTCCATTTACCAAACCATGCCATTTCATTTCAATATCGAACATTATGATTTAATTCCAATACTATAGGAAACTATCACATCACAATCCCCCAAAACAATAAACACTCAATTATCCACATCAATACAACAAGCCAAACGTTACTACCATTTTTAGGCACACATCTCAAAATTTGTCAATTCACATCATCATAAAATTTTTTAGATTTATTAAATGGATTTACATCATTTCCGCTTATTTATTTTAGGGGATTTATCACCTAAACCAAATATCTAGGAGAAACTAATTAATTAGTAGAGTATATGTGAATAAAAATTAATTCTAGGTGGTGGGAAACAATATTAATGAAAAATGTATTACATAATAAAAACTAATGTGTAATATAAGATCCTAAACAATCCTGATTTCCATTGTAAAATTTTTCCTGCACAATTCATAATACCAACAACAATATCTACATACATAAATTCATGTTAATCATAGTCCTTCCCTTTAATATAATTATGATTATTAATTTCTCTTTTTTTGTCTGATTACTAATCATCTCCCATATGTAAAGAATAATAAAATCATCCCAAAAGTAATGAAAGATGAGAGATGAAATAAACCAAAATGGGATTTGAAGACCCAACAATGATGAGAAACAATTTCATCATGGCCTGATAGGAAGCTATAATCATCCGACTCCCCATAAATAATAATTTAAACATAAAGTATTATATTTAATTAAATATTAAAATTATAAGTTAAAATCAATGAAAAAATAGGTTCTTACCTCACACTCATCAAGATGATTCTGATGGAACAGAAAGAAGAACAATACTATTAATATTGAGTGAGATGTGGTAGATATAAGTTAACATATTTGTGTATTTTAGTTACAAAATAATATTTGAATTATCATAATTAATTTCAATAATTTAATTATAAAATTGTCTTTAATTCCATAACTTGACTTATATATATTTCATAATTTTTAATAAAATTGGATTTCAATATTTTATTATTAGAAAAAGTTTTTAAAAAAATCTCTCTCCTATCAATTCAAACCACATATTTGATTCAATGTCTACTACCTTTATCTCTTTGTTTTCACATGCAACCAGTATTTTTAATTATAATTTCTTAATTTTTTTACATCATACACTCTTACTATCACAAATTATCCATATAATATATTTCTATTCCTCACGTCCTTTTTTTCTTCTCCTCATTTAAGCATCATAACTTAAAAAAACAAAAAAATGTTGAAAACTATTTGATTTTAAATGTTTTTCCTTAATAAATTTTAATATAACAATATCCCTTTATTTAATCCGTCACACAAACAGAAAGATATATATATATATATATATATAACATGACCACAAACATATACACACTCTTTTGAAAAATGTTTTTTAGAACATCTTTTGGATTATTTAGTTTTTAGTTCACCGTCACACTGCACCCCATGGTGTGCCACACCTTCCATGTGCCTCTCCCCCACCACTTATTTTTTTATTTTTTTATTTATCATTAATATTTCCATTTCATTTATTATTTAATTATTTTAATAAATATTAAACAAACACACTTTCTCTCATCATTACTGATAACCCATTCAAAATATCTATCCAATCTACTTTCATTCCACTCGTTCTCTATCACCTATTACTCATTATTTATTATCTCATTTATTATTGAATTCATTTTCTTATGAGATTCAACCACACCCATTTTTTAAATATCATTTTTTTATCATACTGACACATATATGTATATATAACCATATTTATAGGATCAAATATAAAATGGTAATATATATATACATAAATATATATGTGTGTGCATATAAAATTATTCACGCCTATATATGTATCAAAACGTAAAATATACCTACATATATATATATATATATATTTATACATATATTCATAATATATAACTGAACAACACACACATGTGTATTTATATATGGGTGTAGTTTGTGTATATACAGAATTTGTAACTAAATAATTAATGAAATTTTCAATTAAAAAATGAAACTTATAAAAATAAATATGATGAAATATGAGTTATATATTTTATAATATTTAATATATCTTACCTAATTGATAAATTGGAATTTTTTTAATATTAATAATAATGAAGTGGCTGTAGATAAATAAACCCACCTTGATTAAGTCATTTTCAAATCTTATAAATTTATTTTTGAAATTATCATTTTAAAAAAATTATTACTTATATTATTGGTAAAATCAATTTAAACCCGCATTATTATTACATGATCATTTAAAAACATATAAATTTTATTAATCCAATCACGTACAACCAAATACCAATAATTCTAAAGGAAAACATATGATGATTTTAGATCATTATATTAGATACATATCAAACAATTGCCACCCTCAATAATTTAAACAAAATAAAATAGGATAGGAATATAGAGGGCTATAGATTAACCAGCCTTGGAGATACCTCTCAAGGATCAAGATATATTTAGAATACAATAAATACTACGGAAAAGAATTTTGAATCTGCTTGACAATTCAAATGATCACCTAGGGGTCATACCTATAATAATTTAATAAGCCCATTATTAAATAAATTCATCAAGGGAGTAAATACATATCATATATAACCATGATATCAAATAATTCCTCCCAAAAAATGATACAAATGACTTGGAATACTGAACATGAATTTTCTAATCTCATTCCCAATAAGGGTTACACATACATCCAAAACTAATGATGAAATAAATATATATCAACAAATTACGGGAAAAGAATTTTATCAACACAATTCATCATTAATAGTTTAAATAAAAAATTCATATTTCAAAAACAAATCATAGTTTTTTAAATCAATTTCATGCTTTCCAAAATGATTCTTAATTTTAACCCATATTTTATTAATATACTCCATAAAAAATTAATCAACTAAATTTTCATTTTGTGTCCTTATATATATTTAATCCAATCAATATTATAAAACCTAACTGAGGTTTTATTTAAAAATTCCATTCCCTTCACCTCAAAATAAACATCTAATTTTTTTAATAAAATCCATGAAACACATTTAAATTCATCCAATCTAAAATCAAAATACTTTTGAAAAAAATTCATTAAATACTTACTCAAAATAATTATTTCAAATCAGGAATATTTTTCAAAATTTAATATTTTTTATAAATTCACTTTTAAGAGGCATCATCAAACACATCATGTCATGTCAAAACAGTTGTTATGAGTTTCAAATTTCAAATATTACATGAAACAGATGATTAAAAAGGATGTTGGTATAATCAATTTTATCCATCTTAAAAACATTTCCCTGTTTTTTAACATAATAATTTTCTAGGAGCACATCCATAATGAAAATATAAATTGAAAAATAGTCTGAATTTCAGTTTCCCATTTACCACTGGTGCATTCCATTACATTACATTGTTTTAAAAAACATTTATCAACCCAAAAATCATTTATATCAAATAGATATAGCTTCTTCTTGTATAGTAATCAATTGAGGCCATTAACTAAAGCATGAAAGTGTCATCTTTTGGTGGAATTGAGTTTTCTGGATGATTTTAAACAATGTCATAATATATCATGTCTTGATGTGAGAAACAGTTTCCCTAACATCGTACATTTGAGGCCTTAACACATTCCATCTATATATGACAAATCTCTATAATCCTAAACAACATTATTCTAGTTAAAAATTATTATCACTTCCTTCATAAAATGATTTTGGTGTGGGAGGAAATATCACCTTCATTTATTTTATTCTTTCTAAGACATCACATTTAATTTATTATAAAACATAATTGAATAACCATTTTTTCAAAGGTGGGTGATTTCATCAATAAAAATATATCAAAACAAAAAAAATCCATGTAAAAAAAGATAAAAACACATTTCAAACAACACACATTAACACCACTACAGAACACAACCACTAGCCACACATACCATCCAATGAATACTTTGACGATACATTTCTCAATATATAATCACTCACCACCTACAATCTGCATGAAACAATCCTTTTAAAATATCAACATGCTCCATCCCATCCCAATAAATAACCCAAAAAATCATCATTACAATTTTCACATATCAAATCCCCATGAAGATGATCTATGAATTCCATCTCCCATGCCGAGATATTATACACTTTGTGTGGCATTGAATTCCCCGCATGATTTATATCACATAATATTATATTCGACTTGTTTTGGGATCATGTTACTCCCTCATTATATTCTGGATGTTTATTAAACATCGCATTAGGGAACATAATAAGAATAACTATACATACATGTAATGCATTCAATCATCCATAATTATTCATGGGATTAGATTACATTACCTCATTACTTGGAAAGTGTATTCCCACATAATTTCATATTTGACATGGGAAACTGGTTGATTGAACGTATAGAATTGTCTATAATTTTATTTAAAAATGAGTTTAATAATGTATTCACATCAATTATCTCATAATAAATGATAATTACAATTGAATCGATGTTTCCGAAGAACATTTTTTCCGTAATTCATAACCACACTTCAACAAAAATATTAAAAACAACAAAAAATCAGTCCACATTTCTAATTAATTTCTGATGGAATACCATACTGTATATTTAAATTTATCTATAATGAGGCCATGTTCAAGATGAAACTTCACTTTTTTCATCTCACACATCACGTATAATATTATTAGACAGGAAATTGTTGTTTATTCTTATTAGAAAGTAATAAAACAGCCAATATAATTAGAGTTTTTTACATGATATGATTTTAATTATAATACAAATTCCCCACCATATATAATACATGATTTTATATATATCAAACTAAAACATGTTGTTTGATAATAAAATGGAAATTGGACATGTTTTGTTATTGTGTATCATGAATCATGATGCTTCAAATAAACATTATTTAATCCTATTTTTTCTTATAAAATAATTATTAAATAATTAAATATAGATAACATAATTTCATTTACATATTTAAATATAATATATTAAACATTATAATTTCTCATTTCACAAATAATATAATTTTCTTAGTTACCACATAATTGTTATCAGCTTTAGGTATTCTTGTCATAACAAAAACACATAAATGAACATCTCTGGAAAAGTTATTTCTAGACATAATCCTTTTTATGAGCCATATAAATAATATGTCATAACATGGTAATATTGTCATGTCTCAATAGGATACCCAAATTAATTCTTATCATTTTCAAAAATATAGAATATAATTTCATAAAAATTTCCACCTTAACACATGCTTTCAGCATATGGTTATATCAATATAATAGAACTGCGATCATTCTAAAATAAGAAATATATTATTATTTTCAGGGATCCAAATTGAAATGAAATACCAATAATCAAGATGGTCTTTTTCAAAAATTTCATAAATAAAACGTTAGAAATCATGTTTTATTTTGTTTTTGTTACACGCGATAATGATTAATTTAAAATTAAAAATAATGAATGACATAATATCTCATGTGGGAATCAATATTATTATAATAATGGTTCGAAAATAATTAATTTTATCATTACAATATAGAATATATTTGAGGTAACGTACAATATAAGGGAGATAAAAATTATATAGTTATTGATAACAATATAAACTAATCATACTTCTCTAATTATTTCAAACATTTGTTAATCATTGTGGAACATTTAATATTTTAATAATGGAAAAAAATTAATTATTAATCATGCAATAAAATGAAATGAAACATCACATTTATGCCTAAAAATGGATTTAAATATATATATTTTCCATGTTAACCATCTTTTTACTATATAGCTTAAACCTAATCATCTAATGGAATTAATAATA
Source organism: Viscum album (assembly GCA_963277665.1). NCBI lineage: Eukaryota > Viridiplantae > Streptophyta > Magnoliopsida > Santalales > Viscaceae > Viscum > Viscum album. The sequence continues at coordinate 842,909,279 of OY728151.1, forward strand.
ACAATTAATTAGCAACTATATAATGGAACAAGTAATAGAAACACACATAAAATACAATGTTTTATCTAATTAAATATCATGAATTCACAAAAACACCGCTATCAATCATGGGATACATCAATCAGGATGCATTTACCTCTCCCATGTATCTACCATGCAATAGGAATCAACACACATAGTCATATGGTAGGCTCGAATTCCTTACATTTGATCATGAGGGGATCTAAAATACCATATTCTATCTAGGTTTCCTATGCATAAGTCATTCCCCATGGTCCACTGAAATCATATCCACACTAACTCATTTAATCCTCATACATCATAAAATAAATAATAGTCATATCTACCAACAATTGCCTATGATACCATAATTTCACATCCACCTCCCTAGATGGAAACCACAATGAATGAAGAGATATAATAAACCATGAGTGCCTCCACAAGTAGGCTTTTGTTTGGAGACTAGTACCAATGGTATGGAAATCTCATAAATGGGTGGCATTACACTCTATAATTAAATTTTATTTGGAGATATGATGAATCATCCAAAATTAACAGCATGATGTAATATAAAAATGAATCCAAAACAATCATATAATTCATTTATAAATAAATCTTATATAGGTAGGTGATTCAAAATGAAAGACCCTAAACAAGAGGAATAATAGAAACACATAGACAACACTATTATTATGAGATAGTAATGTCCAGTATGGTCAAAGAATTTCCCCTCAAAACATGAAAATATATTTTTATACAAAGGGTGATCATTCATCTATACTCGGTACGGTAAACATAGAATCTTATTTACACATCAAATAAGCTTACTAATGCACAAGTGAGAAAATTGTAGAATTGAATGACACCTAAATATGTCGGCTGACCAATTTCATCCTTAGAATTAAACATTATCTAAACAATACATCCAATTATAATAAGATAATATTACACATACTGGTATAGGGTCCACCACAACAATTTCCCAGTAATTTTTATCTCTCACACCCCAACTTCATAAAACTCGGTGCTTCTATCTTTTTCGTGTCACAACTACATCACACCACCCTATAACATGATTGTCACATAACACTATTCTCAGTGAAACCTATACTATCAAATCACCTCTCACTTACCTAATACATGTTTCTCACATCACCTCTATCTACCCCACAAAATAGTCTCAAAATACCCTCTCCCCTAAAGACACATAGTGCATGACATGACCAGAGCATTAAGGCATCATTAACATGTGGTACATCAACCTATTATCCTCCACTTACCATGAAAACCCCTATATGTCATCTTATAAAACTAATAGAGATCTTTTGACTTCTAGACAACACATCATGTGTATTTAAAACATTTATGGAAGAGAGAGTGGGAAATAAATTATATCCCCCAAACTATCCTCATCAATTAGATGTTGGTAAATGTATCTCGATATATATATATATATATATGAGTCTCATCACACTATGCTTGTGTGAGAGGGAGCATATATAAAATCCCAAGGAATATATATGGTTTCCTTTTATATCCACACACAATACCATCCTATGGATTCACATTATGAAAATCAATAATCTCATGACTTTCCCCACTTTTATTTCTTCTTATAATTGTACAACACCACACAATGAGTAACAAAAAACAAATCACATTTCATCATTTCATTACAAGTTAGTCCAATTCTAGATTTTCCCTTTCCAACCAATTACATTAATTAAGTATGTAAAACCATTCAATTATTTGAATAAAATTATTTCATATTAAACATAAAAACTATTTAATTAATTCGTTATGAATCGTCATTCCATTAATCAATCCAAACCATTCCATTTTCTTTCCCAACATTATCTTTTAATTCAAATAATATCAGCCAACTAGCACATCACTACCTCACACTACAACAAACAACCCATTATGCATAAAAAGAAGAAAACCCAACACCACAATAAATGAAAACAACACATCATAACACATTTCACATCAAATCATCATAAAGATTTTTTTATTTATCTAGTGCCATTATATCGATTCTACATCTTAGTTTGTGGGTATTATCATATATACCATATATCATGTTGTGTCCAAATCAACATACGTGTATGTGTGATAAAATAATTATTCAAGGAGATGGTAAACAATTAAAAAACAACATTTATTCCATAATTACATCTATTTTGAAATAAAATACCCTGATGATCATGATTTTCAGTGTGGAAATTATCATATAAAATTTATAATATCAACAATAATATAAAAAACCCATAATGTCTTGAAAATCATTCTATATCCCTTTAAATCAATTAAAATGATTAATATAACTTTTATATGATAGATTCAAACCATATACTATAGGTAAACAAGAATAACCCCACCATGCAAGATACATAATATGAGAGGCGTGTTATCCCTACATAGATTCAACGAGTTAAGAAATATGAGAGACTATTTTTTCAAGGCTCGACATGAATTTATAATCATTTGATTCTCCATCGTCATCATTTTTAACTTATGTAATTAAATTTATTTATATCTAGAAACTATAACTCAACAAATATGAAAAACACCTGGGACCTCCATTATTCTCATCATGATTAATCAAAAAGAATAGGAGGCACATCAATCAGATTATATTTGAGGATGATATTGTCGAGGAAATTTAATAATTTGGTGTATTTTATTTCCCCTGTTTTTACATAAATTCATATAATTAATTTCAATAAATAAATAATAAAATTACATTTAATTCATAAAACCAATTTATCTTAATTTCACATGTTTTTACCAATTTCAAATTCCATGTTTTTTAATAATAAATATAAATCAACACAATCTCTATCAAATAAATTAAATTCCCCTTTTAGATTCAATACCATATTTTCTTTACTCTTTCGTTCTATTCCGTAAAACGATTTTAAATCAAAATTTTAATTTTTTTCCATTATAATATTATAATTCTCCAAAATTATCTTTCTAATATATTTTTATCCATTACCCCTTAAAATATTTTTTTATTCAATTATGAATTACATTTTCAGTCGAGTTCATATCAAATTTAAAATTGTAATGTATTACATTCTCGAATGGCGTATGATGTTGTGGAATTTAAATATGAATTTAAATGTCTTTAAAAATAGATATAAATGTATTATGGAATTATGAAGTGAAACATATGGAAAATAAATGACTTATGAAATAACCAAAAATACTAATGTAATTTTTAAAAGCTATCCAAAATGAATTGAATGTATAACGGGGCATCTAAAATTCCATTTGAGAATTGGAGTCAACTAAATTTAATCTAATTTAGACATAAATAACTAAAAAACAAAAAAAAATGAAAATTAAAATGAAAATGTATTATAGGTTTTATTGATTTCATGAATGTTTTCTTTAATAAATATTCATCCATTTTTCAATAAGTATTCATATATCAATGGAAGAAATCAACATAATTTTTTTACAAAAAAAATTATAATTTAACAATGTTAAACATGTGACAACCCTAGATTTAGGGTATAAGAATCTCATAAATAAAGGGAATTTCAATTTATAATAAAATAGGATCGAGATATTGGATGAATCAATCAAAATAAATTCAATTTAATAATATTAAATGGATATAAAAATTCATATAATTCATGTATAAATAAAAATATATATAGATTAAAGTATCCAAATAAAAGAAAAAAAATAAATTATAAGGAAATGACATAAAAAAACTCTAATGGTATGACCTATTAATGTACAATGTGGTCCATTAACTCCTCCAAGAAACCTAAAAATCATTTTATTAATATTGGGTGAGAAGAAAAATATACTCAGTATGGTAACTAATTTCTCTTGTTGACATGTGATAGAATAACACTAATCCACCAATGAGAAAACAAGAAAACCTTGATTGACCTACTAACAAATATCATTCTTAGTAAGACACACTCACCAAATAATGCATCCAATTATAATAACATAATATGAATCATGTAGATATATGATTCACCACAAAAATCTGTCAATAATATTATAGTCTAACACCCCCAGCATCGTATATCTTAGAGCATCCATATTTTAAGTATCATAATTGTAAATCACATCCCACAATATGTTCAACACATATCATCTCACCCGAAGAGACTTGGGATATCACATCACATTACACTACCCCCATAAACTGATCATCACATCACTAATCTACAATCATAACATGTTTATCAGATAACATCATTCATGAATACACTTGTTCCATAGATTAACCAGATTAGTAGGATATCGTGAACATGTATAAAATAACCCATGTTTCTCCCTCCCTCCATGCCTAACCGTCACCATGATCCATTTCATCATCTCAACATTACAAATTTTATTTCTCGTAGTAATAACTTATGCATATAGTCAATGCTTATATGAGATAACAAGAAAGATTATGTATTCCACCAAATATCCCCATCACCAAGATATTGGAAAAAACACCTCCATATACATATATGGGTTTTGATACATGTTGATTTGCATAGATGGGATTAATATAAAATACACAAGTGAAATTCACGGTATACATATATATCTTCACACATGATCATCATATGGGTTCATAAAAACAATACCAGGCCACTCACAACATTCCCCCACATTCACTACAAACACAAAATCCTCAACACTGCAAAACAAGTAACAATGTTCAAATCAGATTTCACAGTTACATTAAAAAATATCCTAATTAATAATTTCTTATTTCCTTCTGATTCCTCTAATTTACAAACACAATCTGTAACACCCAAGGTAAATAAAGAATATGAAATTTTTATATTTATCCATATTTGTGAATAAAATATTAATATAACTTTTAATGGGACGCTATACTCGATGGCGTACCCAACACGCAACAACGAGTTTCTTGGGAATCTTACGTTGCACTCTAATAATAAAATAATATTATTTTAAATGGTAGTTAATGCTTTGCTGTTGTGATGGAAGGAATGAATATAACTAACTACAAAATTATTATATATGTTTGTCAAATATTTCTACTTTCTACAATAAATGTTAGAGGATTAAAAATGCAAATGAATCCAATTTTAAGTGTAAACATTCTAATATACTTTAAAAGGTCGATTAACCGCCTTTTGATGGAGAACCTATTTTAAATCCACATTTTGACAATTTTATGTGTTATATTTGAAAAAATAAAATTCTTATTTAGAATAAGGACATCAAAATTTACTTTGTGTAAATTTTTGATATCATTCCGATAAAGTTCATTTTTTTAATGAATAGTGTCAAATGTTGTATTTTAATTCAAAACAACTTTTTAATATAATTTATTTATATGATTAGATTATCTTTTGAATTGGTTTTAAAGTGAAATTAGAATATATTTTTACCATTAAATCCAATAGTGTTCGTTGGAATTAATTTCACTTTGAAATCAGACTTAAACTAGTGTCAATCTTTTGATACTTACTATATCATAAAAACACGCTATTTGCTCTGACAGGGGGAATTAATTATTAAATTAATTAATTTTACTTATATGTTTTGAATTTTTTAAAATAGACTTTTTTTTTAATTCAGAATATCAAATATAGATTAGGGTGAATTTTTGGGATTTTTCTGCAAAACTTCAATTTTTTTGAATAGTGAAACCACTAAGTGGTACTTATAAAAAATGATTTTTCCATTTAAATGATATTTTTACATCTTTGTGTTTTTAATTTCAAAAATCCGACATACATGGTTGTCATTAAGAAGTAAAATGTGGTTCAATGGGAAAAAAATAATTTTTTTTGAATAGTAACTTATTAAGTTTTTAATCGCGATTAAAGGTAATTAGTGTAGTTTATGGTAAGAGTAATGTTTTAATAAACTTAAATGACTTAGACACATGTCCTACACTAATTGGATGTGTCATGGCCGACCAAGAAAATCCATGGGTCAACTTTGAGACCCCATGGAGCCACTTTGTTTCGGAAATGACATAAATATCTTTTTATTTAATGTTAAAGTAAAAATGAGACAAACATGAAATGTTTTACTAAAACAATTCTTACTCGGGTTATACATATCAGATTTTTGACTATAAATATTCATTGGAAAGATAAAAAGATTTCCTAAATCATAGTAGTTTTGTTTATAATTTTTATAAATTATATAAATAAAATTATTTATGATATCATGATGATGCAGCGATGACCTCATTATTTAACGATTTAAATAAAATGGAATGATAATGTAATATCTAAGACCTACACATGTCCAAACCCTATTGGATGAGTGGATTTCAAACCCTTGTCACATTATACTTGAAATACATCAATTTGGGACCTTTAAAATCCGAATCTCATTTAAAAATAACGTACCATTTTGCAACTTTACAAGAGTACCCCTCCTCTCCTATTATAAAAGGCCCCCACCTCTACCTCCTTACCCACAATCCCAAAGCCTTTTTATCGGCCAACCCATTCCCATTTTCCCTCTCCACTTCCCTATCTTACTCCTTGAAGCCTCAGTTTTGGCAGAAGTTATCCCAAGGAAGCCTTTGAGCTCAAACCAAAGGGAGTTACCCGATTTTAAGGTAATGTCTTCACTTGTGTCCTTTTGTTTTATTTTTCTTCTCCAAACCCCTAAACTCTTTTTATTAATTTATTTTGTAACAACTCCAGTATAATAAATATACTAGGTTGTTTTTATACGATTTATTAGAGGTACACTTACGTACACCTTCATCTAATGGTTAAATAACATACTGTTTCTGTGGTTGGTGATTTTCTGCCTCATGAAACGATGATTGTTCAATATTATTTTAACACCTTTAAAGGTTTCCATTATTATGTCACTGTATTTTATATATGATATATATGGTATTTATTTTTACTATATTCTTCTGTATTTTATATTTAATTCATACGATTATTCATTTCATGTTGTGTAACTGCGATAATTTCATATGAGGAAGTGTGGACTACCGCCCCCTCAAGTGATGTGACTCATACATGCAATACATGGAACGTATAAATAATGAAATTAATGAACATATGTGACCTATATTACATATATATTATACTGGAATTATAATATATATATATATATATATCATTTATTTTTAATTTCGTTAATATGAAAAAGAAAAAATGAAAGTAGCGTTCATGCGTACGTATGGCCTACCATCTCCATGAACGATGCTTTTCGTTTTTTATCTCCAAATGATATGGAATAGTATTAAATGAATATGTACTGGATATATATTATATTTTAATCATTAATAATATTCAATAAATTATTTACTTTTAACTACATGGACAATCATTTTTCAAACAAGTTCATTTTTGACTCATGTACCAATCATCGGCAAAAATGTCTGATATGAACTAACATTATTAAACAATTATTATAACATTATAATATGTGATATAAACTGAATAATAATCTTTAAAGGAGGTCCTTAGGAAATTATAAATTGACCAATGTTTATTATTTAGGAATATAAAGAAATGAACAAGACAAGTTGGACTTGAGGTAAGGGATCCGACACATCTCTTTCTTTTAAAGTACACTCTTTTATGACATTCCTGTTAAAGCTCATATTTCTTGTTATTGGGATATTATTTTATATTAATCTTTCTGTAATTTGTATGTTTATATGATGAGAGAACCTATTCTCTCCCATCAATCCATTTTTGATGTTTTGAGTGGCGCCGTTAGGCTACCAAATTTTTGTAAGAGATCCAACCTCTCTCTTTTTTTATGTACTCTCATTTATGTAAATTTTTTAAGCTCCTCTTTGTTATGTTGGGGGATGTTATTTTATATTCATCTTTCTGTGAACATTATGTTGATATTATGAGAGACCCTATTTCCTCTCATCAATCCATTTTGGAAGTTTTAAGTGGCGTCGTTAGGCTGCCGAGTTTTCGTAAGGGAATTTTCATCTCACTTTATTCATGTGAGAGTTATGCTTCATTTGCCACAATTTCCATTGAGTGGTGTATTAACTACCAATTATATTACTCAATGTGTAATATACTTTCATATATGAGTATTTACATCAATTTTGTATTGTCCTTCTTTCACGGGGTGCATGTCTCGAAAGATACTCATGTCGGTAAGGGAACCTTTCACCCTCCTCTTTTTAAAAGACTTCTTTTGTTATGTCTTTTAATTAATATAATATTATGTTGGGATATGTTCTTTTATATCCTTATTGATATAATTTTTTTTTCCATGTGATGAGATATCTATTTTATCTCTCATCAACTCATTTTTTGAATTTTGTAGTGACGCCGTTAGGCTGTCAAATTTTTGCAAGGGAACTTCTTAACCCAAATTTGATTCTTTGAGATAAACATGTACTTCTTGAATATGTTTTTCTATGAATACGTGTGAGAAAACTCTTATTGTTTTATACATAATATCCACTTATATTTCGTGTATTCATTTGTTACACATAATTATGTAATTGATTTATCCTTAATCCAAGGATACCGTCTTTGTATGGGAATTCGTATCAGTCTCCATTCATTGATGAATATTTTGTTTTATACACGACGTTTTTTTATATGGTGTATAAAACCCTTTGACTTTTACGTTTATTCAAAATGAATCTTTTTTATACGAAGTTTTTACAAAATGACAAAAGCGAATCTTTTTGTCATACGTATGTGGCGACAATGACTTCTCCGCTGCCGTGACCATTATTTGAGTTTCGACTTACTCTACAAGCCAAATCTTCTTTTTAATAGAAAAATAAATTACATGTTTTACTTTTCTTTTATTTTGGTAATGAAAATGGTTTTCATAAAGTTTTTTATATCAGTGTGTTTTATTGATATCTAGTGATTGAAATGTGGAAATGTTATGTTTCCTATATGCATGTATTAAGTGATACGATTATGTTATGGTTCTTGGGAATTGTTATGAAGACGGGTGGTTTCATGATAAACTAAGGGCGGGTGAGCCCGATATATCTCTCCAATGCATTGGGTAACATGAAGGAGTTGAACGTTAAGGTTTCTCTGAAAAGATTTAGGGAATATACTGTGATAGGTATTCCAAACGTAACCAAGAGGGTTACTACCTACGTAATAATGTTATGAATGCCTCAAGTTACCATTATGTCTTATGATTTCCATGTTTTATTCATGATTTTATGAGGTATGTTAAAGTGCTTATGTTTTATGGGAAAAGTATGATTTCATTCTTATGTATACATGTACTCATGTTTCCTTTCCATATTTTTATATCCCTTACTGAGATTTTTATGCTCATCCCAAGTTTAAGAAATGTCTTTCACAGGTCAAGGGAATGTTACATGATATGATGATATTGTCAAGGAAGTTTCAAGAAAGAATCCATGTTTTATTTTAAATATGTTTCCGTTGATGTGAAAAATGAATACTATCTTTTATGTAACCACTTTTTTTAAATGTGGAATGTAATGAAAGTTTTATGATCTAATTCTCTAAAACTCTAAACCTGAAAAGATCCTCAATGTGTAATCTTGTAATAACTCAAGATTAAGTAAGGTTGAAGGCTGGGGCCTTATAGTTGGTATCATAGGTCGGTTTAGATAACTTTAGAGGTTATGGTATTCTTTAAGCATAAGTGACATTACCATAATGATTAGGATTTCAGAAAGAGTCCTAGTTTTAGATAATGTGAACGAGTAAGTATATAATAGTGTTTATCTTCTTCATTAGTACATGATGGTTTTGTTGATATACTCAAACTGGCATTTCTATTTTTAGTGAATGGATGGATCTAGCAGACACCAAAGAGACAACAGGTTTGAAGGAAACTGTGGTGGTTCTCTGATTAAGATACTAGATAGAATGGGGTATTCAATGAGGAAACTCATGGTTGTTCTAAAACAACTATCAAGGAGTCATGATCAACCACTTGAACCTTGGTATTATCTGTAATGAATCATTTACAAGATGACCAATCGATGTGGAAGTTCAGGTAATAATTATAATGGTAACCATTAGAGTTTATATGATCCTTACTTTTGAGGTAATTATGGGTTATTATATGTTATGATGGAAAATAAAAGGCATGAGATAAACTTGAGGTTAAAAAATGTTATGACCATTTTTTAATATTTCATCCCGCTATGGGGAATTTTTTAAGAATTATATAGTTTTGGAAAAAGGACAACACACAGACCATGTGACAACCCGTCGCGTCGGACAAAGCTGCGGGAATTGAACCCACAACCAAAGTGCGACTGGTATTTATCGCCTACCACTGGACTATGTGAAGTCCCTGGTTAGTTCAACTAATTCTTTTTAGTTCGATGATTTTAGGAATCAAGAGTAAGTTTATTTTTGGTTATCTATGGAAATGATTAACTTATCATCGAGGATATGTTATTAGGTTAATTACATTTCAATACGAGACATTAAGGGCAGCTGATGTTGTTTGGAGATAAATGTTACGATTTAACTTGGAAGACTATGTGACTAAATATTTCAAATATTTGGGATTCAATATTAGTTTTGGTTACATTGAAGTATTTTATGGACAACTTGTTTATTGAATGGTCTTTGTTGAACTTTGGGTATTGTTTGATAAATTTTGGAGATTAAGAATGGATTTTCTTTTTATAAAGGGTTATCCTTTTCTGGATTATCTGATCTTGTACTAATCTTTATGGTTTTGATTTTCATTATGTTCTAAAAATATTAGAAGTATATAGTTCTCTTTTATGGATTAGGTGATTCTCAAAAAGTTGATTATAGTACACTTAATGCAAACAGGTCTTCCTAAATACTCATCTTTTGGAGAAAATATGTGCTTGATTATAGAATCCAGTAAAAGTTGAAATTCAACATGACATGTAAGTATGTTTCCTTAAGATCAAAAATAAATTCCTCAATGAAGAGTCACTTAAAACAAAAATGTTTTCTATTAAGTCAACATGACAAGTAAGTATGTTTCCTTGATTAAGGAATCCAGCAAAAGTTGAAAGTCAACATGACATGTAAGTATGTTTTCGTAAGATCAAAAATAAATTCCTCAATGAAGAGTAACTTAAAACAAATATTTTTTCTGTTAACTTTAACCCATCACAAGTTTGTGATTTTCTTATGGTTAACTTTCTCCTAGACATGTTTACTATCACTCTCCATCAGAACATGGCCCTGTGTTTTTTCCACCATGTCCATATTTTAATACTTTTAATCCTAGTATGGGTTAACTCGGGTGACCTTTGTACTTATATTTCTTTATTTTAAAGTGATTGTTTTACAGACTCTTGTTCCGATGTGGGACTTTCAAGGATGTTTCCAAGATCAATTTTAAAATTGTGAGGACACAATTCCCAATGGGGGGGAGGATGTAACACCCCAGGTAAATAAAGAATATGAAATTTTTATATTTATCCATATTTGTGAATAAAATATTAATATAACTTTTAAGGGGACGGTATGCTCGATGGCGTACCCAACACGCAACAACGAGTTTCTTGGGAATCATACTTTGCACTCTAATAATAGAATACTATTTTTTTAAATGGTAGTTAATGCCTTGTTGTTGTGATGGAAGGAATGAACAGAACTAACTACAAAATTATTATATATGTTTGTCAACTATTTTTACTTTTTATAATAAATGATAGAGAATTAAAAATGCAAATGAATCCAATTTTAAGCGTAAACATTCTAATATTCTTTAAAAGGTCGATTAACCACCTTTTGATGGCGAACCTCTTTTAAATCCACTTATTGACATTTTATGTGTTATATTTGACAAAATAAAATGCTTCTTTAGAATCGGGACATCAAAATTTACTTTGTGTAAATTTTTGGTATCATTCTGATAAAGTTCATTTTTTTAATGAATAGTGTAAAATGTTGTATTTTAATTCAAAATGTCATTTTAATATAATTTATTTATATGATTAGATTATCTTTTGAATTGGTTTTAAAGTGAAATTAGAATATATTTTTACCGTTAAATCCAATAGTTGTCATTGAAATTAATTTCACTTTGAAATCAGACTTAAACTAGTGTCAATCTTTTGATACTTATTGTTTCATTAAAACACGCTATTTTCTCTGACAGTGGGAATTAATTATTAAATTAATCAATGTGACTTATATGTTTTGAATTTTGTAAAATAGGCTTCATTTTTGAATTCAGAATATCAAATATAGCTTAGGGTGAATTTTTGGGATTTTTCTAAAAAACTTCAATTTTTTATGAATAGTGAAACCACTACGTGGTACTTATAACAACTGATTTTCCATTTAAATGAAATTTTTCCATCTTTGTGTTTTGAATTTCAAAAATCTGACATACATGGTTGTCATTAAGAAGTAAAATGTGGTTCAATGGGAATAAAATAATTATTTGGTGAATAGTAACTTATTAAGTTTTTAATTGCGATTAGAGGTAATTAGTGTAGTTTATCGTATAAATAATGTTTTAATAAAATTAAATGACCTAGACACATGTCCTAGCTTCATTGGATGTGTCGTGACCGACCAAGACAATCCATGGGTCAACTTGGGGACCCCATGGAGCCACTTTGGTTGGGAAATGACATAAATATCTTTTTATTTAATGTTAAAGTAAAAATGAGACAAACATTAAATGTTTTACTAAAACAATTTTTACTAGGGTTATACAAATCAGATTTTTGACTATAAATATTAATTGGAAAGATAAAAATATTTACTACATCATATTATTTGTTTTATAAATTTTAGACATTAAATAAATTTAATTATTTATGATATCATGATGATGCAGTGATGACCTCATTATTTAACGATTTAAATAAAATGTAAAGATAATGTAATATCTAAGACCTACACATGTCCTAAACCTATTGGATGAGTGGATATAGAACCCTTATCACCATATGCTAGAAATAAATCAATGTTGGAACTTTAAAATACGAAACTCATTTAAAAATAAAGTACCATATCCTGCCTATTTTGCCTTTCCACTTCCCTCTCTTACTCCTTGAAGCCTCACTTTGGGCAGAAGTCTTTCCAAGGAAGCCTTTGAGCTCAAACCAAAGGAAGTTACCCGATTTTAAGGTAATGTCTTAACTTTTTTCCTTTTTTTTATTTTGCTTCTCCAACCGCCTAAACTCTTTTTTTTAATTTATTTTTTAACAAATACAGTATATTCAATATACTAGGATGTTTTTATAAGAATAATTAGAGCTACACTTACACACATCTTAATCTAATGGTTAAGGAACATACTATTTCTGTGGTTGGTGATTTTCTGCCTAATGAAATGATGATTGTTCAATATTCTTTTAACACCTTTAAAGGTGGCCATTATGATGTCAATGTATTTTATATATGATATATATGGTATTTATGTTTACTATATTCTTATGTATTTTATATTTATTCCATTCCTTTATTCATTTCATGTTGTGTAAATGTGATAATTTCATATGAGGAAGTGTGGACTACCGCCCCCTCAAGTGATGTGACTCGTACATGCAATACATGGAATGTATAAAGAATGAAATTAATGAACATATTTGACCTATAGAACATATATATTATACTGGAATTATAATATATATATATATATATATCATTTATTTTTAATTCCGTTAATATGACAAAGAAAAAATGAAAGTAGCGTTCATGCGTACATACATCCTACCGTCTCCATGAACGGTGCTTTTCGTTTTTTATCTCCAAATGATATGGAATAGTATTAAATGAATATGTACTCGATATATATGATATTTTAATCATTAATAATATTCTGGAAATTATTTACTTATAACTACATGGACAATCATTTTTCAAACAAGTTCGTTTTTGACTCATGTACCAAGCATCGGCAAAAATGTCTGATATGAACTATCATTATTAAACAATTATTATAACATTATAATATGTGATATGAACTGAATAATAATCTTTAAAGGAGTTCCTTAGGCAATTATAAATTGGCCAATGTTTATTATTCAGGAATATAAATAAATGAACAAGACAAGTTGGACTTAAGATAAGGGATCTGACACATCTCTTTCTTTTAATGTACACTCTTTTATGTAATTCCTATTAAAGCTCATCTTTCTTGTTATTGGGATATTATTTTATATTACTCTTACTGTAGTTTTTATGTTCATATGATGAGAGACCCTATTCTCTCTCATCAATCCATTTTTGATGTTTGGAGTGGCGCCGTCTGGCTGCCGAATTTCTGTAAGAGATCCAACCTCTCTCTCTTTTTAAGTACTCTCCTTTATGTAACTTTTTTATGCTCTTATTTGTTATGTTGGGGGATGTTCTTTTATATTAATCTTTCTGTAAACTTTATGTTGATATGATGAGAGACCCTATTTCCTCTCATCAATCCATTTTGAATGTTTTAAGTGGCACTATTAGGCTGCCGAGTTTTCATAAGGGATTTTTCATCTCACTTTTATTCCCATGAGATTTATGATACATTTTCCACAATTTCCTTTGAGTTATGTATGTACTATCCATTATTTTACTCATTGTGTAATATAATTTCATTTATGAGTATTTACATCAATGTTGTATTTTCCTTCTTTCACGGGGTGCATGTCTCGAATGATACCCATGTCGGTAAGGGAACCATTCACCCTCCTCTTTTTAAAAGACTTATTTTGTTATGTATTTTAATTCATATACAATTATGTTGGGATATGTTCTTATATATCCTTATTTATTTAAATTTTATGTCCATGTGATGAGATACCCTTTTTATCTCTCATTAGCTCATTTTTTGAATTTTGTAGTGACGCCGTTAGGCTGTCAAATTTTTGCAATGGAACTTCTTAACCCAATTTTGATTCTTTGAGATAAACTTGTACTCATTGAATATGTTGTTCTATGAATACGTGTGAATAACCTCTGATTTTTTTACACTTAATATCCACTTATATTTCATGTATTAATTTGTTACACATAATTATGTAATTTATTTATCCTTAATCCATGGATACCATCTTTGTATGGGACTTCATCTCAATCTCCATTCATTGAGGAATATATTGTTTTATACAAAACATTATTTTATACGGTGTATAAACCCATTTGACTGTTACATTTATTCAAAAGGAATCTTTTTTATACGAAGCTTTTACAAAATGACAAAAGGGAATGTTTTTGTCATACGTATGCGGCGACAATGACTTCTCTGCTGCCGTGACCATTATTTGAGTATCGACTTCCTTTACAAGACATACCTTCTTTTTAAAAGAAAAATAAATACCATGTTTTACTTTTCTTTTATTTTGGTATTGAAAATGGTTTTCATAATGTTTTTTATATCAATGTGTTTTATTGATATCTTGTGATTGAAATGTGGAAATGTTATGTTTCCTTTATGCATGTTTTATGTGATATGATTATGTTATGGTTCTTTGGAATTGTTATGAAGATGGGTGGTTTCGTGATAAACTAAGGGCAGGTGAGCCCGATATAGCTCTCCATTGCATTGGATAACGCGAAGGAGTTAAACGTTAAGGTTTCTCCGAAGAGATTTAGGGAATATACTGTGATGGGTATTCCAAACGTAACCAAGAGGGTTACTCCCTACGTAAGAATGTTATGAATGCCTCATGTTACCATTATGTCTTATGATTTCTATGATTTATTCATGATTTTATGAGGTATGTTAATGTCCTTATTTTTTATGGGAAAAGTATGATTTCATTCTTATGTATACATGTACTCATGTTTCCTTTCCATATTTTTATATCCCTTACTGAGCTTTTTATGCTCATCCCTAGTTTTTGAAATGTTTTTCACAGGTCAAGGGAAGGGTACATGATATGATGATATTGTCAAGGAAGTGTCAAGAAAGAATCCATGTTTTATTTTAAATATGTTTCCGTTGATGGGAAAAATGAAAACTATCTTTTATGTAACCACTTTGCTTAAATGTGGAATGTAATGCAATTTTTATGATCTAATTCTCTAAAACTCTAAACCTGAAAAGATCCTCAATTTGTAATCTTGTAATAAATCAATATTAAGTAAGGTTTAAAGATGGGGCCTTATACAATAAATTTTATTATTTCCAGAAATTTATTTTGTATTAAACATTAATGATATTTAATTCATTAATTATGTATGTTCATTCCATTTTCCAAACCATGCCACTTCATTTCCATTTCTAACAATATCATTTAATTCCAAAACTAAAGGGAAACTATCACAACACCATCCTACAAAACAATATACAATCCATTATACATATCAATAAATCAATCCCCATATCACTACCATCTATTTCCTCACATCAAAACATTTTTCAAATCACACCAGCTTAACATTTTTTAGATTTATTAAATGGATTTACATCAATTCCACTTACTTATTTTTGGGTATTTATCACATAAACCATATAGCTAGGTGAAACCAAATTATTAGATTAGTATATGTGTTTAACTATTTTTTCTATGTGGTGGAAAACAATAATAAAGAAATATGGATTCCATAATCAAAACTAATATATATTAAATGACCCCCAAAATTCATGATTTCCATTGGAACATTTTTCTGATACAATTCATAATATCAACCACAATATCAAAATCCATAATGTCAAGTTAATCATTCCCCTTCCCTTTAATTCAATTAGGATAATTAATTTCTCATTGATTATCTGATTAATAAGAATCTCTCATAGGTTGTCAATGATAAACTCTTCCCACAAGATATGGAAGCTGAGATATGTAATAACCCAAAACAGTATTCGAAGACCCAACAAGGATGAGAAATAATGTCAACGCGGCCTGATAGGAAACTATAACCATATGACACCCCATAAATATTAAATTAAACTTGAAATATTATATTTAATTAAATATAAAAATTATATATCAATGAATAGAGAAAAATAAGTTCATACCTCCCATTCATCAAGATGAATCCAATGTAATTGAAGGAAGATCAATCTAATTAGTATTGAGTGAGATATGTTGGAGATAAGTTAACTTATTTGATATTTTATATACTCGATAATATATGAATTATCATACATAATTTCTAAAATGTAATTATAAAATCATCTTCAATTCATAAAATATATTTATATTAATTTCAATCAATTAAATAAATTTCAAGTTCAATATTTTATTATTAAAAAATAAGAGAAACCACAATGTATACCTAATAAATTCAAATCACATCTTTGATTCAACGTCACCTACCCTTATCTCCTAGTTTTCACCTGCAACCCCAATTTTTAATTCTAATATGTATCTTTTTATATTTCATACATTATTATTATCCCATATTCTCCTTCTAATAGATTTTTATTCCTTGAGCCTTTATTTTTCATCTCTTTATTTATGCGTTATTTTTTAAAATATTGATTGAAAACTATTTTATTTAAAATGTTTTTCATTACTAAATTTCAATATAAATATTTTCCTTTTTTCAAATCATCACACACACATACACAAAGATAGATATATATATATATATAATATGACCAGAACACACACACACACATTTTCACATTTCTTTTTTAGAACATTTTTTGTCGTTTTTCATTTTTTTAATGTCACACTGCACCCCATGTTGTGCCACCCCTTCCATGTGCCTATCCCCCAAATCTTATTATTTTTATTTTTTATTTTTTATCATTAATATTTCAATTTAATTTATCATTTACTTTTTTAACAAATATAAAACAAACTCACTCTCACTCATCATTACTCATAACCTATTCTTACTCTATCTCCAAACAATTTTCATTCAACTCTTTCTATATCTCTTATGCCTCACACAATCTTAACTCATTTATTATTTTATTCATTTTCTCATGAGTTTCACCCATACATATTTTTTAAAACTCTTTATTTTTTTCAAAATGTCACATATATGTATATATAACCATATTTATTGGATCAATTATAAAATGGTATAATATATACACATATACATATATGTGTGTGCATCTAAAAATATTCACAATGTATATGTATAAAAAATTAAAATATATAGACATAGATATATATATTTATACATATTGTCATTATATATAAATCCACAACACACACATGTGTATTTATATATGCTTGTACTGTCTGTATATATAAAATTTGAAACTCCAAAATTAATGAAATTTCAAATTACAACATGAAAATATATAAATATAAATATGATTACATGTGAGTAATATGTTTTATAATGTTCAATATATCTCACCTAATTGATATTTTGGGTCTTTTATAGATTTAATAATAATGAAATTATTTTAGATAAATAAAACCACCTTGATTAAATCACTTTAAAAAAATGTTAATATATTTTTGAAATAATCATTTTAAAAAAATTGGAATTACATACATAATTTGTAGAAGAATTTTAAACCCACATTATAAATTACTTGATCATTTATAAAACATATAAATTTTATGAATCCCATCCCAAACCATAAAATTCCTTATAATTGTAAAAAAAATTAATTAATATTTTGATCATTATATTAGATTCATATCAATCAATTGTCAACCACAATAATTTAAAAAAATAAAAAAGGATAGTAATATAGAGGATTATATTTTAACCACCCTTGGAGATACCACTCAAGTATCTCGATGTATTTGGAATAAAATAAATACTATGTAAAATTAATGTGAAAATGCATGAAATTATAAATGATCACCATGGGGTAATATCTTTAATAATTGAGTAAGACCCTTAATAAATATTTTCACTAAGTAATAAAATACATCTCATATATAAACAGGAAATCAAATAATTCATCCCAAAAAAATGATACAAATGATAGGAATATTGAACATGAATTTGTGACTTGAATTCCCAATAAGGGTTACACATATAACCAATACTAAATAAGACATAAATATATATCAACTAATTATGAGAAAAGCATTATTTTCAACTCAATTCATCATTCATAGTTTAAATGTCGAAATCCTAGTTTAAAGAAAAATCATAGTATTTTTAATCAATGTCATGATTTCCAAAATCATTCTACATTGAGACCTGTATTTTATTAATAAACACTGGAAAAAATTAATCAAGTCAATTTCATTTTGAGTTATTTTATATATATTTAAACTACTCAGCATTATCAAACCTATATAATGTCTTATTTCATTATTCAAAGCCCTTCTGCTCATTATAATGATCGAATTATTTTTTGAAAGTCCATGAAACACATTTAAATTCATCCCATATCAAATAATAAGTCATTTAATACTCTTTTTAATTCATAAAATTCTATCTTCAAATAATGATTTAAAATTATGAATATTTTACAAAAATCAAAAAATATTTTTAGTGTCACTGTTATGTTGTTTCATCAAACACATCATGTCTTGTCAAATCAGTTGTTAAAAGTATAAAATTTCAAATATTAGATGAATAAAATGACTAATAAAGTTGTGGGAACCATACATTTTACCCATATTATAATAATTTTCTTGGTTTTTTATCGTAATTATTTTCCAGGAGAACATTCATAAAGAAAATATAAAATGAAAAATTGCATAAATTTCAATTTTCTATTTACCACAAGTGCATGTAACTACATTCTAGAGTTTTAACAAATATTTATCATCCAAAAAAATAATTTATATCAAATTGATAGAGCTTATGAATGTATATGAATTAATGGAACCCATCCACTAAAGCACGATAGAGTCATCTTTCGGTGGAACTAACTTTTCTTCATGATTTTAAAACAAGTCTTAATATATCATGTCTTGATTCGGGAAATTTTTTCCATGAAATAATAATTTTCAGGCCTTAACAAATTCCTTCTAGATAAGATCGATCACTATAATCCCAAAATAATATATTAATTAAAAATTATTATCACTTCCTTCATAAAATGATTTAGGTGTTGGAGGAAATATCCCATTAAATGATTTCCTCATTTTCGAAACCACCATATTTTTTTTAACATATTTGATTTACCATTTTATCAATGGTGGTAGATTTCTCAATAATAAAATATAACAATACAACAATATCCATCTAACCATGATAAAAATACATATCAATCACCACACATCAACACCGCTATCGAACACAACCACTATCCACACATAAAAACCAATGAAAACATCCTAGATAATATCCACAAAATAACATCACCCACCACCTTACCACTCCCATGAAACCAAGATTTTCAAATAAACAAATGATCTATCTCATCCCCTACAAAACCCCAAACAATAATCACTACTACTATCACATATGAAATCCCCAACCACGTGATCTATGAATTCCATCTCACATGTCGACATATTATAAAATTTGTGGGGAATTGAATTCCCCATATGATTTTAATCACATAAAAGAATAATGAATCTTTATTGGGGATCATGTTACACCCTCATTATATTCTGGATGTTTATAAAACATCGCACTGGGAAACATAAGAAGAAAAAATATACATATCTTTAAAGCATTCTAGAATAAAAATTATTCATGGGATTAGATTACATTACCTCATTATTAAGAAATTGTATTCCCACATAATTTCAAATTTGACTTGGGAAAATAGATGATTGAACATATATAAGTGATTATACATTTAATTAAAAATGAGTTTATTTATATATTCATAGCATGGATCTCTTAATCTATGTTAATTACAACACAATTGATGTTTCTAGAAAACGTTATCTTCAGTAATGAATAAACACAATTCAATAGAACAATAATAAAATTACAAAAAATAATCCACATTTCCAATTAATTTTCAATAGAACACCATCCCATAAATTTAAATTGTTCTATAACGCAACCAGGTTCAAGAAGAAACTTCACATTTTTAATCTCTCAATTAATCTTTAATATTTTTAGACAAGAAATTCTAGATTCTTCTTATTATTAGTTTAAAAACATCCAACATGATTAGAGTTTTTTTACCTGATAATATTTTCTTCATAATAAAAATAACCCAACATATATGAAACATGATTTTATATTTATCGCACTAAAACATGTTGGTTGATCAGAAAATTGTAACTATACATGTTTATTTATTATTTTTCATGAATCATCAATCATGAATATATCATTATTTAATAATTTTTTTTCTTAAGAAATAATTAATATATAATTCAACATGGATAACATGATTCCATTTAAATATTTAAATACAATTTATTAAACATTATATTTTATAATATCTCAAATACTATAATTTTCTTAGTTACCACATAACTGTTATTAGATTTAGGTATTCTTCTCAAAAAAATAATAATAAATGAACATGTTAGGAAAGGTTATTTAAATTCATAAAAATTATTACAAGTCATATAAATAATATGTTATATCCTTTTAATAGTATCATTTCATAATAGGATAGAACAATGAATGCTTATCATTTTCCAAAATTTAGAATCAAATTTTCTAAAAATTTCAACCCTATTACATGCTTTCAATATATGGTCATATCAACATAATAGAACTTCAATCATTCCAATATATAGAGGAAATTACACTTTTCTTGGTTTTAAAATTCAATGGAACTACCAATATTCAAGATGTAAATTTTAATGAATTTCATAAATAAAATGTTTGAAAGCATGTTTTCTAAGAAATTTATAACAAACGATCGTGATACATTAAAAATTAAAAGTAATTAAAGAAAGACTAACTCATGTGGGAATCCACATGCATATAATAATGGTTCCAAAATAATTCATTTTATCATTACAATATAGAATATACTTGAGGTAACATGCATCATAATGGTTATAATAATTAAATAGTTATTGACATCAAAATAAACTAATCATACTTCTATAATAATTTCAATCATTAATAACTCATTGTAGAACAATTTATATTTTAAGAAAGGTAAAAAAATATAAATAATTAATAATCATGCAATAATATGAAATGAAATATTCCATTTATGCCACAAAAAGGTTTCAAACATGTATATTGGCCATGTTAAACATAATTTTACACATTATCTTAAACATAATCATCTAATGGAATTAAAATTAATAATTAATTAGCTACTATAGAATAAAAAGAGCAATCGTAACACACATAAAATTAAATGTTTAATCTAATTAAATATCATGAATTCAAAAAAAAACCATTTCAATCATGGGATAAATCAATCAGGATGTGTTTTCCTCTCCCATGTATCTACCCAACAATAGTCATCACCTCACTCAGTCATATGGTAGGATGATATTCCTTATATCAGATATTGAGGGGACATAAAATACAATGTCCAATATAGGTTTCCTCAGCATATTACATGCACCAAGGACTACTAAAATCAATTCCATACAAACCACAATGAAGGAAGAGGGATACTGACCAATAAGTGCCTCCTCTAGTAGGAATCTAGTTGAAGACTAGTACCAATGGTATGGAAATCTCATAAATTGGGGGAATGTCCCTCTAAAATAAAATAATATGGGCAGGTATAATGAATCATTCAAAATTAATAGCATGATGTAATATAAAAATGAAACAAAAACAATCCTATAATTCATGTATAAACGAATGATTTATAGGTTGATGTTTCCAAATAAAATCCCATAAACAAGAGGTATTGTAGCAATAAATAGACTAAAATATTTTTATGCACTAGTAATGGCTAGAATGGTCGAAGGAGTTCTCAATGAAACATGAAAAATAGATTTTATTCAAAGGATGTGCATTCAAGTATACTTAATATTGTCAACAAAGCCTATTATGTACACATCAATTATGGATACTAATGCGTCGATGAAAATATAGTAGAATTGAATGGATCCTAAATTGGTCAGCTGACCAATATCATCTATAGAATGAAACACTATAAAAATAATACATCCATGTATAATAACATTATATTAATCATACCATTATATGGAACAAAACAATAATTTCCCTGTGATATTTTTCTATCACAAATCAAATTCATAAAACAATGTTTTTAAATCTCTTTTGTATCAAAACTACATCACCCACCACCAAACATGATCATCAATTAACATATTTCTCAATGAATCATAGACCATCAAATAACCTCCCAATTATCTACTACATGATCATCACATCACCTCTGTCCACCCAAAATCATAGTCACCACATAACATCTTGCCTAAATGCACATGGTCCATAACATAACCAGAGAGTTAGGGTATCATGAACATGTAAAAAATCAATATATTTTCCTCCTATATCCATTCACACCCCCACCATATGTTATCTCTTCATATAAATAGATATATTTCAACTTTTGTCCATCACATATTGTGTATTTCATCAATGTATAGAAGAGAGAGTGGGAAAGAATAGGTATCCAACAAACTATCCTCATAAATAGTATGTTGGTAAAAATAGCTCTATATACATATATGAATATCATAACACTATGCATGATGCGAGTCGGTGCATATAGAAAATAACTAGGAATATACATGGTATAATTTTACAGCCACACACCAGACAATCATTTGGTTTCACAACAACAGAATCACCAAACTCATGACATTCCCCCACTTTTGTTTCCAGCTATAAATGTACAACACCACACTACATGTAATGAAAAACAAATCACATTTCAACATTTCATTAAAAATTATTCCAATTATAGATTTTCCATTACAACCAATTACATTATTTAATGAAGTAAAAAAAATTCCATTAATTGAAAAAAGTTATTTCATATTAAACATAAAAAATATTTAATTAGTTCATTATGAATTGATATTCCATTAACCAAACCAACACATTCCATCTTATTTCACAATTAAATCATTTAATTCAAATAATATAGGCCAACTAAAACATCACTTCCTCACACAACAACCAACAACCCATTATCCATATCAATAAACAAAACCCCACACAAAAATTATTTAAAACCACACTTCACAATACAATTCACATAAAATAATCATTTTTTTAATTTATCAAGTTTCATTATATCAATTTAACTTATTTGATTTCTAGGTATTATCACATAATCCCTATATCTAGGTGTGGAGAATTCATCATATGGGTAAATGTGATAATCTATTTATTAAAGGTGGTGGTAAACAATAATAAAACAACATTGATTCCAGAATTACCAATATTTTGTAGTAAAATACACAGACAATCTGGATTTTTATCATGAAATTTATCCCATACAATTCATAATATGAACAATACTATAACAATCCATAATTTCAAGGAAATCATTCTACTTCCCTTTAATAATATTAAAATGATTAATTTATCTTTTATAAGATAGTTTCAACTCATATAATATAGGTAAATAAGAATAACCCCATTCTACATGACACATAATATAAGAGATCTGTTATCCCTACATATATTCAATGACTCAAAAAAGATGAAACACTATTTTTTCAAGTCTAGACCTGAAGATTTAATCAACTGATTTT
Organism: Viscum album; assembly: GCA_963277665.1. Lineage (NCBI taxonomy): Eukaryota > Viridiplantae > Streptophyta > Magnoliopsida > Santalales > Viscaceae > Viscum > Viscum album. The sequence goes on from OY728151.1 coordinate 842,933,625, forward strand.
CCATATTCAACATTTTAACCATATGTAATTAAAAAAATAAATCTAGAAATTATAAATCGACATATATGAAAACGATTTGGATCCCCCTTCTTCTAATGAAGTTGAATAAAACACAATAGGAAACACATCAATCTTATTAGTTTTAAGGATGATATGGTTGAGAAAAGATTGATTGTTTTTAATTTTTTTACCCAATTTTTAAATAAATTGTTATAATTAATTAAAATAAATATGTAATCAAATAACATTTAATTCATAAAACCAATTTATATTAATTTATCATGTATTGACCAATTTAAAATTCTATATATATTATTAAATATATTTAAAACTACACAATATCTGTCAAATAAATTCAGATCCCATATTTATTTCAATATCTAATATTCTTTACTCATTCGTTCTGTACCATAAACCCATTATTAATTCTCATTTTTAATTTTTTATCTTTATGATATTATAACTCTCCATAAATTCATTTCTATTCTATTTATATTTATCACCCTTTTATATATTTCTTTATTCATTTATGAATTACATTTTTAGTCGAGTTATTTTCTATTTAGAAATTGATAGGTATTATGTGCTCGAATGGTGTATGATGTTGTAGAATTAAAATTATTATGAACTTTTAATGTCTTAAAAAATAGATATAAATGTATAATGGAATTATGGAGAGAGACATTGGGAAATTAAATTTCATATGAAATGACTAAAATTACTTATGTAATTTTTTAAAGTCATAAAAAATTTATTGAAATACAAAAGGGACAATATAAATGACATTTGATAAATGGAATCAACAAAATTTTATTGAAATTTGATGTATATGACTTAAAACATGATTTCATTAAAAATTCATATGAAAATGGATAACAAGTCTTACAGATTTCATGAATGATTTCTATAAAGAATATTTAGCAATTTTTCAAAAAATATTCATATACCTAATGAAAAAACAACCTAATATTTTTACAACAATAAGATTTAATTTAAGAACACTAAACATGTGACACCACTAGTTTTAGGTAACTTATAATTAAAATGTATATTATAAAGTTATATTATTCCATAATTTCTCATTACGAGTAATTAATATGGAATTGACGGGTTTTGATAATGGGTTTAGAAAAGGTTTCACGGGATGTGATGTGGAGGATCACATTGCACGGTAATGGGAGTATCTATATTGTAGAGTAATGTGTTGTGGTTTTGGGACATGGGAAAGAGATTTCAATGTCACTACCAATTTCAACCATGTAGTGGCATGTATTTTGTTAGTGATGGTTATGTTGGTACTTTTTTTTAGTCGCAACATGAAGAATGGGTCCGGTGCAACCATCCTTCATTGTTATATATTTCTACCATGTGGTAACCTTTGTTGCAAAATGTTTATTTTCCATAATTTTTGGAACTGTGAGGTGGGTCTCACTACAGATCATAGATGTATGTTTGACTAGAACCACTAAAGTGTGGTCTATTTCCATATTCTATTGTTTAATGCTTTTATTTTAGTTATTATCCATGGATTAAGAGGTTGTATCATGATCTTATATTCTTATACATGATATAGATTAATTTTTTTAGTTTTAAATTATTTTTTAGTGACTTATCTTCTCATATAAACATCTATTGAATCCCTAGATGACTTTTGATGATCATCGATGTCCGGACAATAATTTCTTTTATTCATGAGTGTCTAATTATAGTAATTTAGAGGAATTTAGAGAAGAGGTGTGATCTAGTTATATAATCATAGATATTTTATCAATATTAATTTGATGTAGGTGTGTTTTCTATTTTCCACATTTTTTTGGAAAATAATGGATTTAAGGTTTAAAAATGATTTCTCTTATGTTTTTAATGGTATTCCTTGTAAAAATTCATCAACTAAATTTATCACATTTTATATTTGAAATTATATTGAAGATGTCACCATAATAGATTTTTTAAATTTAATGAATTTCCACTTTTAATGACATTGGGATTTGATATATGAGCTTTTCATAACATTTTTTTGCTATATGGGAAGGCACATATTTGGAATGGGTTTGTTATTACATTGTTTGAGGCCTTATGAAATTTATTTTGTGCTCAGTGACACCTAAAAATCCATAAGAAGGAAATTTCCCACAAGTGAATTTTTTTGCAGGTTTCATATTCTCTATTGACCATTGAGATATGTTATTTGACATATATATGTGTGTGTTTGTGTGTGTGGGAGTGAACATTGATTATTATAAAAAATTGGAAACTATGAAATAAACCTTCTATTTAAAGAGGAAACTATTTATACATAAAATTAATTTCATAAAACCTATTCATATAATATATTTTTTATTGATAAAATTTTATTACTACATTGATATAATTCCTACCTAATTTATATCAATTGATTTAATATATTTCTTATCATAGTTTCATGTGTGAAAATTATGGGGGTTACCTATTGGGTATGATTAAACTCAACATATATATGAAATGTTTTCCATATGTATATGTTTTTTCCCTTATATTGGAAAAAAGAACAGTATCATAAATTTTATGTGGTGTTATATGATGTCTACATAGTCACAAACCAACCAGGTTTCCCTGGTAACCCAACAACTGATCCATCCCTGACATAGCCAAATAGATGATCTAGATACCCACGGGTCGGTGATTATCAGATGACATCATAAAAAATTAATGTGGGGATGATTTTTATACAATCAATGTGAAATTAAATGAGGCAATTCATAATTGAATAATAGAATATCCATTAGAAGAACTATACTAGATGACCAATAGGCATAATAGCCCAAATTATTACATCAAAATTGAGAATATGGGGAAAACAACCAAACAACCAAAGGATGAAACTCACCAATTCAATAGATAAATAGTTAGAACCACATCCTAGTGGTGATTTACCTCTACTCTATCATAGATGAATATAATATACAATCACCTGATGGAATGGGTAGGGTGTGAGATAAATAGAACAATAGGTTCACCGCAAGTATTCCATTACATATTCCAATTAAAATTTAACCAAATTATGGTCTTTTAATTTTATAATAATCCGGTTTTCCAATTTTATGTTCATAAATGAAACAATTCATTATATACATTCCAAAATATTGAAATACTTTTAAAATGATTGAAATAAAGTATGCAAAGGATTCTATTTTTTAATTGATGGAATGTTTCTAAAATAATTGAACCATCAACGAATGTATTAATAAATAAATTTTATATAAATTAGTAGCTAATGTGAAATATTTTACTAATGTAGAATATATTTATTTGAAATAAGAAAAGAATGAATCATGGTTATATTCCTTAGATGGTATGATAGTATCAGGCTATAGAGAATCCACACTTAATGTGACATGATACTATATACATACGCCCCTTTGAGCATTTCCAAAATTTGAATAAACATCATCACTTAAGGGATGTGACGTACCTAATATGTTTAAGAATGTTGCAAATCATTATGTTTAACCCCAAAAAAACAGTAACTAACTTAGGCTTGCATGTTCTTTAATAAAAAAAAATCTGATATGGGAAATTTATATTAAGACTACATAAAATACAACTAAATACAATCAAAAATTTCAAATATTCCAGTTTTCCATTTAAAAAAATAATTGGTTTTTAATAAAAAACATTCTTTTTTACAAAGATAAATCCTTAAAATTTCAATCAAAACCATTTTAATCCATTTTTAAAAAATATTAATTTTATTATTAATTCACAATTTAATTTCAAAATTTACATTCAAAATTAAATTCAATACTATAATTTTTTAAAAATTCAATCAATTCTCAATAGAAAGCTATTTCAATGGAATTGGGGTTTTCACTACTTCCATCAAATCCATTTTGTCAACTAAATTAAATTATTTAATTGAGACAATTTCGATTCAATCCCCAATATAAATTAAACTATTTAATTTTATATAAACAAAAACCAATTCAATAGAATTGTGGGTTTTCCAATTTCAAGCCGAAAGAACATTTTTAAAACCAAATGCTCTAATTTAATTATTTACTATTTTTTTATAAATTTAGATTAATTGACCAATGATTAAAAAAACTAAGTTTTTTCATTTTATGTGTCTTATGATTAGTTTCATGTCACTGGTGGACTATAAGGTATTTCTCATGTTTCTATTGTCGTTATGATACTAGGGGAGTTTGAGACCTACTATTCCATATTATTTTTATTTTAAAATAGGATACAGATGAAATTGATGGCCTATATGGGAATGACAGTTGATCATGTATCAGGAGGAGAATGATGTGAGATTAATATATATTTATGGAGAACTAGTTGTTATAGTTGGGGTTTATATTACCATTTATCATACTCATTTGGTTATTTTATTTTTAGGTGAGGGAGTTATTCTTCTTCTTTTTGGATTTTCCATTGTCCCATGTTATTAATTTTCACTGTATTATTATTGTATTATGTTTTCCTAATAATTATAAAGGACATAATAGACTGATAAATGGTTCATTGGTGGGGCCTTAGTCAAATGAGTTCATTCTGAACTCTTTATTGACTCTTTGATTAATGTGTTGTATTATAATGATATTGAGTTAATTTTGAAAATTTATTTTTTAAAAAGGGTTGGTTAAAGTAATATTTTAATGAAAATGTTGTGATGTAAATAACAGGTTTTGAAATGGTATTGAAAAATAAATATGATGTTTTTAAAAAATAAATGTAAGGGGGTTCTCGAAAAGGGTATTGTGTGAGTAAGATTCCAAGTGATTCCATTACAAAATTCCTCAAAATGTGCATTTCGAAATTTTTTTAAATAGAATTTAGAAATGTAATATTTTGAATGTGCTTTCTGATTGTGAATTCAGTGGATTTTTTATTGAATGATGATAAAATATTTTAGGTATTATTTTATAATGTCATATTTTTTCATCAAGGATCCATATTTGATCTTTATTGAATGATGATATTTTTTTATGTATTATTTTGAATGTTCTTACTGATTGTGAATTCACGTTGGATTTTATATTCAATGATGATAAATGTTTTTATGTATTGCTAAATGATATTATATTTTTGTATCAAGGTTCCATATTTGGTCTATGTTAATATAATTGATCCCCTAGGGTGTAGTGTTTGGTGAATAATGTTAGGAGTGATTGTACTACTTCCAGTTTCGTAAATTGTGGAGAGAATATAAATATGGGAAAAGGGGGTCTAAAGTGATTTCATTGCGGTCTCTTAATTATTGGATTAGATAGTGGTATGAAACCTGATTTTGTGTGATGACTTCAATTAGATATGGAGGATATGAGTGTGTGAACTAGGTTTAATTATAATCATTAAGATGATATTATCAGAGGAACATGGTTTATCCCTATGGTACATGTAACACCCTGAGCTTCCACGATACGCTTCTCATTCAATAATACAATAGCTTGCATTGTACGCAACTTCGAGTTCTAAAACATCGCGAAAAATCAAAGTAGCCGTTATGAATAGTAATAACCACTTTTTAAAATTATAGAAATTTTATATTTCAAAATGGACTTCATTTTTGTATTCCTAATATTGAAATTAGCCTATGTTGAATTTTTTGTAATTTTCTGAGAACTTCAATATTTTTATGAATAGTGAAAAATACTTAAAACAACTTTTTTAATCAAAATAATTCATAGTGATAAATTATACTATTGAGTGGTTTTAGAGTATAATTAGAATATATTTTTACCATTTTATCCAATGGTGGTCATTAGAATTAATTTAACATTGAAATTGGACATAAACAATTGCCAATCTTTTGATATAAATTGTTTCTTAAAAACACGCTATTTGTTGTGACAGCGGAAATTAATTATAAAATTAATTAATGCAACTAATATGTTTGGAATTTTGTAAAATAGAAATCATTTTTGAATTCGTAATATCAATTATAGCTTAGGGTGAAATTTCGACTTTATTCTGAAAAACTTCAATTTTTGATGAATAGTGAAACCACTAAGTGGTAGTTAAATAACTGATTTTTCGTTTAAATGAAATATTACCACTTCTGTGATTTGATTTTCAAAAATCCTACATACATGGTTGTCATTAATAAGTAAAATGTGGTTCAATGAGATCAAAATATTTTTTTGGTGAATAGTAACTTTTAAGTTCTTAATCGCGATTAGAGGTAATTAGTGTAGTTTAAGGTAAAAACAATGTTTTATTAATATGATATGAGCTTGACACTTTTCCTACGCCTATTGGATGAGTCATGGCCGACCAAGACAACCCATGGGTCAACTTGGGGACCCCATGGAGCCACTTTATTTGGAAAATGACATTAATATATATTTATTTAATGTTAAAATTAAATTGACACAAACATGAGTTGTTTTACTAAAATAGTTTTTAAGTGGGGTTACAAAAGTCCAAATTTTGACTATAAATATTCATTAGAAATCTAAAACGATTTCCTACATCATAGTATTTTTTTAATAATTTTTAGACATTAAATAAATTAAATTATTTATGACATCATTATGATGCAGCGATGACCTCATTATTTAATGATTTAAATAAAATGGGAAGATAATGCAACATCCAAGGCATACACTTGTCCAAAGCCAATTGGATGAGGATATTTCGAACCCTTATCACCTTAGACTCGAATTATATAAGTGTGGGACCATTAGAATCCGAAAAGCATTGTGAAATAATGTAACATTTCAATCTTTTCAAAAGTGCCCCTCCTCTCCACTTATAAAAGGCCCCCACCTCTCCCACCTCACTTACACTTTCAAGCCATTTGGCTCGGCCAAACTCTGCCACAATACTTTCTCCACTTCCCTCCCTTACTCCTAGAAGCCTCACTTTGGGCAGAATTCTTCCCAAGGAAGCCTTTGGCTCAAATCAAAAAGAGTTACCCGGTTTTGAGGTAATGTCTTCTCTAATTTTGTTTTGTTTTATTTTTCTTCTCCAACCCCCTAAACTCTTTTTATTCATTTATTTTGTAACAACACCAGTATCATCAATATACTAGGATGTTGTTATAAGAATTATTCGAGCTACACTTACACACACCTACATCTAATGGTTAATGAACATGCGGTTTCTGTGGATGGCGAATTTCTGCCTCACGAAACGATGATTGTTCAACACTCATATAACACCTTAAAAGGTGGCCATTAAGATGTCACTATTTTTATATATGATATATAATATGTTTATGTTTTACTTATTCTTCTGTATTTCTCATTTATGGCATACTTTATGATTTCCATTATGGGTAAAACACGATAATTTCATTTTAGGAAGTGCGGACTACCGCCCCCTCAATGTGATTTGAATCGTTAATGCCATATGTGGGATGTATAAAGGATGGAGTAAATGGTATTATATACTATATTATACTGGAATTATATTATACATTTATATCATTATGATTTTGTTCCATTAAATATGAAATTGAAATGAAAGTAGCGTTCATGCGTACGTACGGCTTACCGTCTCCATGAACGGTGCATTTCATTTCTTACCTCTAAATGTTACATAATATTATAAATGAATGTATATACTGTATATATATGATATATATGATATCTACATCATGAATATAATTCTGGATATAATGGACATTTCACCACATGAACAACTTGTAATTATAAGAATGTTATTGTTGACACAAGTACCAAAGATCGACAAAACGACCATTTTTAACTTAAATAATTACATAACGCTCATAACATTGTAATAAGTGATATAAAAAGGATAATGAAATTGAAAATGGTTCTTAATAAGGTAGATATTAACTCAATTTTATTATTCAGGAGGTTAAAGAACGGTTGAGTCAAGTCGGACACAAGGTAAGGGAACTTCTTAACCCAATTTCCATTCTTTGGGTTAATCTCCTACTTTCAAATTATGTCATGATATTATTATGTCATATCCTGTATTTGTACATTATTTATGTTTACTTGTAGTGAATACACATAATAGATCTATTTTATTTTAAAAATGCTCTTTGTAAGGGAATTTCTTAACCCAACTTCCATTCTTTGGGTTAATCTCCTACTTTCAAATTATGTCATGATGTTATTATGTCCTATTTTGTATTTTTACTTTCATTATGTGTACCTATAGTGAATACACATAATAGATCTATTTTATTTTAAAAATGATCTTTTTAAGGACTTCGTCTCAATCTCCTTTCATTGAGGCATATTTGGTTTTATACACAACCTTCTTTTATACGATGTATAAACCCCTTTGACTTTTACGTTTATTCAAACAGAATCTTTTTTATACGAAGCGTTTTGATAAACGACAAAAGGGAATGTTTTTCTTTCCGTACTTATGCGGCGACAACGACTTCTCCGCCGCCGTGACCATTATTTGAGTTTCGGCTTCCTCTACAAGCCATCATTTTCTTTTTTAATGAAAAATAAATACAAAGTTTTAACATTCTTTTATTTTGGTATTGAAAATGGTTTTGAAAGCGTTTTTATTATATCAATGTGTTGTATTGATATCTTGTGATTGAAATGTGGAAATGTTATGTTTCCTTTATGCATGTTTTATGTGATACGATTATGTTATGGTTTATGATATGTTTAAACCTATTCATATGAGGAATGTATTGGACTTAATATGTGACGGGTGGAGCCCGCTATAGCTCCTCGATTAATCGGTAGGTCTCATGAGACAACTAGACGTGGAATTGGCCGAGGCCCTTTCCCAATTTGATTTATGGTTTTGGCCGAGGCCTTAATCATTTTAGATGTCTTGGCCGAGGCCTTGACAAAATTTTTCAGAATGTCCGGCATTATACATTCCCTCATTATGAAAGTGGTTATTGATATTGCATGTGATTATTCGGCCAGTAGAATATCCATGTGAAGAAGTGAATAGCATTATCTCATTTTACTTTTGCCATATTATGTTGAAGTTCAAGTTTAAAAGGCTTTTGTTTTAGTTATACATTGCCTTAAATGTTAATGTTTATTTATGAAATCTTCCGCAATATTGTTATCCTTACTGAGCATCTGAGCTCACCCCTTTCAATGTTTTAATGTTTTCCAGGATTTGAAGAAGTATATTATGAATGACCTGCAGGGATAGTCTGAGGGGATATGAAGACAATATGTTGTTGTTGTTTTGGTTTACTTTATGATGTAATGTAACGTTTACAAATGTATCTAGTGTTTCCAAGGCTACTAAACTAATCGGTCTTTCGAGACTTGATCTTTTGTGATCATGCCAATGTTACGAAGTAATGCACCGACTCTTGGTAGCTGGGGTCGGGGCGTTACAGTTGGTATCAGAGGCAGTTTAGTACTAACCATGGAAGCTAGATTTAGATAAACTCTGATTAGAGCACATAGCCCAAAGATAGACTTTGAGGATTAGTATAGAAGAACTTCCTAGAATTTTGGTATTATAGAGATGTTATGACTTTTCCGAGCAATACATCCTTGTCTGGATACGATCAGGTAGAGGCGGCTCTGGCACAGATGTACCTAGGGGTAAAACCCGAAAACACCGCTTTGAGCTAGACTCGAACGGGAACTGGTGCACGACAACGGGCCTTGCTGCACTCTTGGTTACGACACTCCCGGGGGATATGCTTAGGATAATTCTCATTTTATTTACAAACCACTATGAAGGGTTATGAGTATATACTTCCTCAAAGAAAACATTTCTTTTTATGATTATGGATTATATCCATAAATAGTTCAATTTATGTAAAGTGTTTTACAAGTATGGAATTATGTATTTTGATTCATAAACTAATCTAGTTTATGCCATTGTTTAGAAATGGCGCCTAGTAGAAGGAATGGAAACCGTATCAATGCACGAACGCCGTGTAGGGATTGCCCTCCTGATCAAGATAATTATTGTGTATCTGGAGATACAACTGGTGCTGATCAACTTATTACCATACTGGGACAACTCACTCAGGTTATGAATAATAACCTTACTCGTATGGAGCACCCTGATCCGCAACGTGGAGGATCAATGTTAGACCGCTTCATGAGGCAACAACCACCATCCTTCAATGGGAGTATAAATCCTATAGTAGCTGAGCAATGGATAAATTCCTTAGAGAAAATATTCCATGCCTTGGGGAGTAGTGAAAGGGAGAAGGTTGTCATAGCAGTTTACCGCCTCACTGGAGATGCCGATCAGTGGTGGTCGCTGATTCAAAACACAAAGGAAGATGATGACGTATCGAATATGGAATGGAGGGAGTTCAAAGATCTTTTCTTAGAAAAATACTTTCCTCGTGACCATCGAGCAGATATGGAAAGGAAATTTCTGAGTCTGAGGCAGAAGGAGGATGAGAATGTCGCAAAGTATGAGGCTAACTTTACAAGGTTAGCGAGGCATGCTGCCGATTATATACGTAACCCAAGGAGTAAGATTGATCGTTTCTTTGATGGGTTAAAACCATTTCTCCGTCGAGCTTTGGTATCACAATCCTTCTCATCATACGAAGATATTGTCTCGTGTGCTATCAAGACAGAAAAGGAATTCTCTAAGTCTTATGACAACAAAGTAAAGCAAGAGAAGAAGAGAACGGTGGAACAAGAGATAGATAAAGGGAAAAAGGGAAAGAAGGATTTTCCAATATGTGATAATTGTGGGAAGAATCACCCCGGTACTTGCCTAAAAGGAATGGGAGTTTGTTATAAATGTGGAGAAAAGGGTCACCAGGCTCGTGATTGCAAGGGAATGAAAGAGGCTGTCAAAGTTGAATGCTACAATTGTAGAGAAATGGGTCATTATGCAAATTAATGTCCTAAGCGTCAGGGAAACTTACCTCAGAAAAGGCCAAGGGATCAAGGACAATCTTATGCTGTTACTACAGTTGAAGCAGAATAATTAATGTATTGGTGCTTTTGGACTCAAGGATTATATTCTGGTTATAAGAATAATGTAATATATATATAAGGATTGTACTGCAGTACTTGTTAATTTCAGTAAGGTTTTAATATGATTACGGTAATCATATTTTTAGTATGTGACAATAAGAGAAACTTTTCTTTGTTTGGGGAATCTGATGTTACAATTGATTTTGGAATTTAGAGACCTTTTAGAGAAAGTCTGGATGAAGGTATTTTGGATAACTATAAAGGTTGGAGTGGATTAAGTTGAAATTTGGATAGTATTGTTTAAGGTTAAAAAATTTATGAAGATTATTTTTGGAATAGTATAGTACTATATTTTTAGGAAAAGGACAACCTGCAGTGTGGGGAATAACCCGTCGCGTCGGACAAAGCTGCAGGAATCGAACCCACAACCATAGTGCGACAAGCCTTTATTTCCTACCACTAGCCTACAGGAAGTCCCTGGTTATTACAAAATAGTTTTACTAATCTAAATGGTATGTGTTAACATTTTGAACCTTATACAATTAGGATAAATAGAATATTTTTGAGTTCTGTTACCATTTGGAGTAAAAGTTGGGTTTGTGGTAAAAATTTATTAACGAATGAAAGTATACATAACAAGTATGTATATTCCCTTACGTTCTTAGTAAATCTCATAAATAAATTCCTCAACATTATAAAAGGTAACTTAAAACAAAAATGTTGTCGGTTAACTTTTCCAACTGGGGATTCAATGACCGTTTAACCAATCACAAGTTTGTGATTTTCTTATGGTTAAACTTTCTCCTAATCCTGTTTTCTATAACTCTCCATCAGACCTTGATGGTTTGTTTTTCTTCCATATCCATATTTTCATAGAATCCTAGAATGGGCTATATCGGGTGACCTTTGTACTTATCTTGCTTTCTTTTAATGTTATATATTTATTAACCTTATTTCCGATGTGGGTTATCCTCAAAGGTATTTTCTCTTTTCAACCTTTTATTTTCCAAGAAAAATTTCAAATTGCGAGGATGCAATTTATTGAAGGAGGGGAGAATGTAACACCTCGAGCTTCCACAATACGCTTCTCATTCAATAATACAATAGCTTGCATTGTACGCAACTTCGAGTTCTAAAACATCGCGAAAAATCAAAGTAGCTGTTATGAATAGTAATAACCACTTTTTAAAATTATAGAAATTTTATATTTCAAAATGGACTTCATTTTTGTATTCCTAATATTGAAATTAGCCTATGTTGAATTTTTTGTAATTTTCTGAGAACGTCAATATTTTTATGAATAGTGAAAAATACTTAAAACAACTTTTTTAATCAAAATAATTCATAGTGATAAATTATACTATTGAGTGGTTTTAGAGTATAATTAGAATATATTTTTACCATTTTATCCAATGGTGGTCATTAGAATTAATTTAACATTGAAATTGGACATAAACAATTGCCAATCTTTTGATATAAATTGTTTCTTAAAAACACGCTATTTGTTGTGACAGCGGGAATTAATTATAAAATTAATTAATGCAACTAATATGTTTGGAATTTTGTAAAATAGAAATCATTTTTGAATTCGTAATATCAATTATAGCTTAGGGTGAAATTTTGGCTTTATTCTGAAAAACTTCAATTTTTGATGAATAGTGAAACCACTAAGTGGTAGTTAAATAACTGATTTTTCGGTTAAATGAAATATTACCACTTCTGTGATTTGATTTTCAAAAATCCGACATACATGGTTGTCATTAAGAAGTAAAATGTGGTTCAATGAGATCAAAATAATTTTTTGGTGAATAGTAACTTTTAAGTTCTTAATCGCGATTAGAGGTAATTAGTGTAGTTTAAGGTAAAAACAATGTTTTATTAATATGATATGAGCTTGACACTTGTCCTACTCCTATTGGATGAGTCATGGCCGACCAAGACAACCCATGGGTCAACTTGGGGACCCCATGGAGCCACTTTAGTTGGAAAATGACATTAATATATATTTATTTAATGTTAAAATTAAATTGACACAAACATGAGTTGTTTTACTAAAATAGTTTTTAAGTGGGGTTACAAAAGTCCACATTTTGACTATAAATATTCATTAGAAAGCTAAAACGATTTCCTACATCATAGTATTTTTTTTATAATTTTTAGACATTAAATAAATTAAATTATTTATGACATCATTATGATGCAGCGATGACCTCATTATTTAATGATTTAAATAAAATGGGAAGATAATGCAACATCCAAGGCTTACACTTGTCCAAAGCCAATTGTATGAGGATATTTCGAACCCTTATCAGCTTAGCCTCGAATTATATAAGTGTGGGACCTTTAGAATCCGAAAAGCATTGTGAAATAATGTAACATTTCAATCATTCCAAAAGTGCCCCTCCTCTCCACTTATAAAAGGCCCCCACCTCTCCCACCTCACTTACACCTTCAAGCCATTTGGCTCGGCCAACCTCTGCCACAATAATCTCTCCACTTCCATCCCTTACTCCTAGAAGCCTCACTTTGGGCAGAATTCTTCCCAAGGAAGCCTTTGGATCAAATCAAAAAGAGTTACCCGGTTTTGAGGTAATGTCTTCTCTAATTTTGTTTTGTTTTATTTTTCTTCTAAAACCCCCTAAACTCTTTTAATTCATTTATTTTGTAACAACACCAGTATCCTCAATATACTAGGATGTTGTTATAAGAATTATTCGAGCTACACTTACACACACCTACATCTAATGATTAATGAACATACGGTTTCTGTGGATGGCGAATGTCTGCCTCACGAAACGATGATTGTTCAACACTCATATAACACCTTCAAAGGTGGCCATTAAGATGTCACTATTTTTATATATGATATATAATATGTTTATGTTTTACTTATTCTTCTGTATTTCTCATTTATGGCATACTTTATGATTTCCATTATGGGTAAAACGCGATAATTTCATTTTAGGAAGTGCGGACTACCGCCCCCTCAATGTGATTTGAATCGTTAATGCCATATGTGGGATGTATAAAGGATGGAGTAAATGGTATTATACACTATATTATACTGGAATTATATTATACATTTATATCATTATGATTTAGTTCCATTAAATATGAAATTGAAATGAAAGTAGCGTTCATGCGTACGTACGGCTTACCGTCTCCATGAACGGTGCATTTCATTTCTTACCTCTAAATGTTACATAATATTATAAATGAATGTATATACTGTATATATATGATATATATTATATCTACATCATGAATATAATTCTGGATATAATGGACATTTCACCACATGAACAACTTGTAATTATAAGAAGGTTATTGTTGACACAAGTACCAAAGATCGACAAAACGACCATTTTTAACTTAAATAATTACATAACGCTCATAAAATTGTAATAAGTGATATAAAAAGGATAATGAAATCGAAAATGGTTCTTAATAAGGTAGATATTAACTCTAGTTTATTATTCAGGAGGTTAAAGAACGGTTGAGTCAAGTCGGACACAAGGTAAGGGAACTTCTTAACCCAATTTCCATTCTTTGGGTTAATCTCCTACTTTCAAATTATGTCATGATATCATTATGTCATATCCTGTATTTGTACATTATTTATGTGTACTTGTAGTGAATACACATAATAGATCTATTTTATTTTAAAAATGATCTTTGTAAGGGAATTTCTTAACCCAACTTCCATTCTTTGGGTTAATCTCCTACTTTCAAATTATGTCATGATGTTATTATGTCCTATTTTGTATTTTTACTTTCTTTATGTGTACCTATAGTGAATAAACATAATAGATCTATTTTATTTTAAAAATGGTCTTTTTAAGGACTTCGTCTCAATCTCCTTTCATTGAGGCATATTTGGTTTTATACACAACCTTCTTTTATACGATGTATAAACCCCTTTGACTTTTACGTTTATTCAAAAGGAATCTTTTTTATACGAAGCGTTTTGCTAAACGACAAAAGGGAATGTTTTTCTTTCCGTACTTATGCGGTGACAACGACTTCTCCGCCGCCGTGACCATTATTTGAGTTTCGGCTTCCTCTACAAGCCATCATTTTCTTTTTTAATGAAAAATAAATACAAAGTTTTAACATTCTTTTATTTTGGTATTGAAAATGGTTTTGAAAGCGTTTTTATTATATCAATGTGTTGTATTGATATCTTGTGATTGAAATGTGGAAATGTTATGTTTCCTTTATGCATGTTTTATGTGATACGATTATGTTATGGTTTATGATATGTTTAAACCTATTCATATGAGGAATGTATTGGACTTAATATGTGACGGGTGGAGCCCGCTATAGCTCCTCGATGCATCGGTAGGTCTCATGAGACAACTAGACGTGGAATTGGCCGAGGCCCTTTCCCAATCTGATTTATGGTTTTGGCCGAGGCCTTAATCATTTTAGATGTCTTGGCCGAGGCCTTGACAAAATTTTTCAGAATGTCTGGCATTATACATTCCCTCATTATGAAAGTGGTTATTGATATTTCATGTGATTATTCGGCCAGTAGAATATCCATGTGAAGAAGTGAATGGCATTATCTCATTTTACTTTTGCCATATTATGTTGAAGTTCAAGTTTAAAAGGATTTTGTTTTAGTTATACATTGCCTTAAATGTTAATGTTTATTTATGAAAGCTTCCGCAATATTGTTATCCTTACTGAGCATCTGAGCTCACCCCTTTCAATGTTTTAATGTTTTCCAGGATTTGAAGAAGTATATTATGAATGACCTGCAGGGATAGTCTGAGGGGATATGAAGACAATATGTTGTTGTTGTTTTGGTTTACTTTATGATGTAATGTAACGTTTACAAATGTATCTAGTGTTTCCAAGGCTACTAAACTAATCGGTCTTTCGAGACTTGATCTTTTGTGATCATGCCAATGTTACGAAGTAATGCACCTACTCTGGGTAGCTGGGGTCGGGGCGTTACAGTACATTATACATAGAGTGTTTCATTGGGTTAGTTCTTGATCAGGTATAATCTTTTGTTATTTGATGAAATTATTCCTTGTATATTGATTTTTTGAGATTGATGGTTGGAAAAAATCCTATAGGAGGGACAGTTGTAACACCCATGGTCTTCTAGACAATTTTTTCCTATAATTCAAAAATATGTTTTTATATTCCTTCAAAATAAATTAAACATGATTATTAAATTAGTATTACATGATATGAATCCAAATTAATAAACACAATTCATTTATAATGGAACATTAAAAAATGTTAAATCAAACATTGTATTATATTCAAAATTATATAACAAACCATGGATGATTTCATCCATTAAAAGTTAATAGATTGAAATAGGGAAATAAATAGAAAAGTATAATATTTTTAAGATTATAATATATAATGGATTGTGTGATCCCTTCAAGAGCACCATTTGTTGGACTTGTTATACATTGAAATAAAAATTTAATATTATATGATGAATCATGTGTAATTAATTGGCATATTTTTTAAAAGAAATTTAAAATAACATAATTCAAAAATAATAAATAATGAATAAAGTTTAATATTTAAGAAAATTATTTATAAAATATATTTGTATGTATTGGAGAATTTCTTATATTAATGTATTAATTGATGTATTTATAAAATTCAGAAAAGGATTTTAATATAAATGTTTTAAAAATATTTTTTTTTCTAATATATATAAATAGATTAATGGTATTTTGGGAATATTATTGAATATAAAGATGATATTTATCAAAGAACTATAGTATAAATTATTATGTATTTTTATCTAATCTCTTGTATAGAATAATTTGAAAGAAATATATTGATAAATTATGTAATTAAATAAATTAACATCCATCGAATACTTATTAGAATGAAAATTATATAAATAAATCCATTTTTTGATTAAAAAAGATATTTATCAATAAATAACTTTATATATGATTTTAATGCTTATAAAAAATATTTTTAATTAGCACGAGACATTGAGTCGAAAATAATTAATTTCATATTTTTACTTCTCATAATTATATTTTTAAATAATTTATTTTCAATGATACACAAAAAAATTACATTAACAAAATAAATACTCGCCAATATGTTAAATAATTTATTTTCTAAAGATATTTCATTACAAATGATGTATATTTTTTTAAAATAAAATAAATTGAAATATTTTAATGAATTTAAAATAATTTTTAAACATTTTAAAAAATATAACACAAATTTAATTTTTAGTTTATATTAAATAAAAACAAGGAAAATTCATGTATAAAAATACATTTGAAAATATGTTCTTTTTTCAACCTATTAGTTTTTTAATTTAATAGTTAATGTAATAATATATTGAAATTTAATTATATTAAATAGAATAAAAATAAATTATAATCATTTCTATGTTTTTTAATAGTTTTAATCATATATTTTTTGTAAAATAATAATTACAATGGTAACAATTTAATCATGGTTAATAAGTTTAAAGAGAGGTTACTTAATGTGGCTGAATATTTTTATTAAAAAATTACCCTTATAATATCTAAAATACTTTTTTTTAGGAATTTATAACCACAAGTTTCACCAACAATGTTATTCTAGAATCCCTTGTGATGTTATCCTTAACCCTCAGATAACCATAGTTTCTGAGGAAATTTCAGGTTTTTTCATATATAAAATATCCTCAATGGATCCCACTTCATGCCACAAATATAAATAAAACATAACCTAAAAATTTACAAATTTTTACTCTTATAGATCAAAATTATACATTTTTTGAATTGCTTTACTATAAAGATTCCATAATCACCATTTTATTAACATTAATTCTAAAACAGATTCATGTCCCCAATTTTAGTATTATCCACTCACTAATCTTTTCTTCTCCATTACTATTCTCTAAACAATCCTATTCTAAAAAATATAACGAAAAGTGAATCAGTGTTAAAATTAAATGATAATATATTAATGTAATTACACTTTTCTACCTTTTTCTAATGTACATTAAGAAAAATGAAAATAACACTCTTGTTATGTGTGATCTACCAACTCCGTGAATGACATATTTTGTTTTTCATCCCCAGTATTAATGGTTCCTTCTAAAATTTTATTTAATGAATAAATATGATATTTATAAAAGTATTTTTTTATTTTGAAAGGTATATTAGGTTTTATATTCTTAATACTAACATAAAGTGATCATTATAAATTTGACCAACTAAAAAGATCTTACAAGGAGGAAAATTGAATTTATCCTTGTGACTAATATCTTATTATCATTTCTTATTAATAAAAATATTCTCTATTATAATTTATAAATTTAATATCATCAAAATTATATCATTGTGATTATAGATGTTTTATACTAGAAATAAATAAATTTCATACTGAATCCTAGGTTATAACATGGGGTTGATTAAGAAGGTTTAACCACTTACATGAATGATTTTATAAAATTACACCATGGATGGTTGTTATAAAAACTGGAGAAATAATTTTTATAAAATAATAATATATTTTATTTTGATTATCACATAAAATACCAGTATTAAAAGAAACTATGATATACTATTTAGATATTATTATTAAAATACGTATGGCACAACCTAACTATCGGTTGGGTGGGAATAAACATGATTAACCACAATATGAAATATTTACAGGGAAATTTTAATTATTAAAATATTATTAATTAATTATTATTAAATGTGTAATAAATTAAAAAAATTATTATATAAAATCAAATATATTTTTTTGAAAACTCATTTATTCCTATAATGAAAAATTTCAATGTACATAATGATATTCAGAATAATTGAATCATTTTAATGAAAATTATTTTTCATAAATTTACAAAATGTTTATAAATTTCATCTAATGGATGTTACAATATATATAATTAGTGGAAATTCATTTTATACTCAAAAATACATTTTCATGGAAAACTATTTATTGCATTTTGTGTGTGAATATTATGATTAATTTCAACCACTTTATTATTTTAAAATTTTTTATAAAATGAAAATTACTATTGAAATCCACATTTAAAAATATTATTAAAATAATAATTTGGTATTTTTCTAAAAGGTTTTAATTTTGAGTGAATAGTGAAATATACATATTTTCAAAAAATAGACATTTATTATCTTTTTGTCAAAGTAATTTCTAGATTATAATTTTTTGTGTTTGTTTGAATGCAATATATGTTTATTTTTATTAAAAATTATTCAAATAAATCTATTGAAATAAAAATTATAAAGGATTTGGGTATAAAATATTATTTCTGCTTAAAAATATGTTTCGAAAAAAAAATTCCAATACCTTATAAAAACTTTTAATAAATATAATTTCCACCATTTCAAGAAATTTAATCATCAAAATGGTTTTCAAATTTATTATTTTAGGGTTTCAGATTTATTATTGAGATTAATTTCATTTTCATCATATTGAATAGTAACCATGGAAAAATTATGTACCACCAGTAAAGGGACAGAAAGGTTCATTAGGGACAATCCATTTTCGCACGGTCACAATGTACATGTCTAAGCCATATAGATTAATTAAATTTTGAGTTTTAGGTGATTATGTTGTTAAAGGGATGTTGAGGTGAAAGAGATTATGTTGGAGTTGAAATTCTAGATATATAGGGAATTAGTGGTGTGATTGATATTAAATTTCATGGAAATGAATTATATAGATCCATTGAAATTAGGGATTTCATATATTTGTTGAATTATTGAGATATTAATAATGTTAATTATTTAGATTCTTCTAGGTTTCATGATCCTTTATTTTTGGATGATCTATGACAAAGTCGATTCAGGATGTGACGTACATATTTACAATAAGAATTTTGTTTTTTACATCATGTCTATAAATATACAGTTCCATACAAATTCCTTCCCTTGTGTCCTATTACTATCATACATTGGGTTTCCTTAGTGAAATTTTTGGTGGTCTTCCGGAACCACTTTGGTGGATTTGGTAACAGTCATCATAAGGACAATTTTATGAGACTATTTGAGGGTTTCCTTATTCTTCTTTATCATCATTCCATTATATTATTAGAAATGGAATGTATTCTGTTTTATCTCTACTTTAAAAAGGTTAATAATTGTGGATAGAATGTTATATTAATCCTTGAGTGGAACTAGTGTTGTGATATTATTCTTATTATCAAATTCCTATTAATTAAGATGCACCATTTTAGGAATGGAATTTCTAAACATATCACTCATCCCTTGTGCTAATATACTGGAATAAATAAATTTTTATTCCGTCCTTGATTATAATTATTCTCACTTTTTATATAATTTTATGTTCCAATTTGAATTATATTCCATGCATTATATATTTCATTTACCATATGTTATTCTAAGTGATGATCTCGTAATTTTTTAATATAAATGGTAGAAATAATAAAATAAACATTATTATAAATGAATAAAATCCCATGAACACCTGAACATGTTGTGAACATAATTATAAAATATTATATGGGTGTCTCTTATTATTTATAAATCTTTTACTGTCTATTAATTTAATTTATAACATATGGATGTTGAGATTTCCATGGGTTTTAGTCACTAAAACTATTTTCACCTTCATAATTGTTAAATCATATTTGTTCGGTATTGAAATTGGAATGGTTGGATTCTGAATATGTAAGGTTTTGTTTCTACCTTTTATTGTTAATTTCGTTGTGATGAGATTTTATTTTACCAATTTGTTGTTGATGAATATGGATCATATGTTAATAATATAATGGGATATGTTCACATTTGATCATAAAATACAATGTATAGTGGGATATCTCAAGTTATTAATAGGGTAAACAAGATACAACCAAATATATAATGATTTTTATGATGAATAATTTGATTTACATTCATGATATTTGATTAATATAATTGCAATTGAGAGAAATAATTAAAGGGTTGTGGTTATACTTTTTTTATGGGAATAACTTAAATAATATTGGTTTAATTTATATTTATGAAATGGAATCTGTTAATGGTGAAATAAATTTTTGATGTGAAATTAAAATATTGATAATTTGAATAAATATGGATGTATAAATTGTTAATACTTGGTTGGTGGAAAAAAAGGACATTATTTTGATTATGTTTTACAATTCATTATCTGGGTGATGATAGATAGTTTGGGATGTGGGTAAATAAATGAAATAATGAATGTAATAAGGATTGTAAATGGAAAAAAACATTCAATGATATGAAATGATACACAAAATTGTTGCTTGTGTGAATTTTCATTATATGAAACCTAGTTTGATTACTTATAATGATCATTTCTCAATAATTAATTTTTTATAATGATCAAATATTTGGGGATACTTTATTGAGTTTTCATGTAATGTATATGATGGTAAATATGGGTTTGGTAGAATGATATATAGTGGGGGACTTTCATGGATGGTGTGGGGAACTATGTTGATACTATGTATATTATCAACACCCTACAATAATGAGGATGATGTGGTTATGATAGTTAATAATTGGTAATTAACATGGAAGTATGAGGGTATGATATTCATGTACTTAATGGTAACATTATCCTATTAGTATATGTAATGGATGGAAATGATATGATATGTAGGAGTAGTCGTAAGATAATATATAATGCCGAAGATGCCAATGGATATTAGTTTCAATTGGATATGTGGTTGGATGTATGAGTGCATGGTTTTGGATATGAGATATTCATGTTCCATTATCACTTGTTGATCAATTTTTTAGCGGTTTTCCTGCTAATTATCTCCATCTTGATGGGTGAAATAATCATCTGATAGGTAATAGTGGTGATGGAAGTATATAAGCCCATTGTAGAAGGATGCTACATGAGTTACACTTTAAGCAAAAAATTATTTAATTAATATGCCTAATTAGGAATCATATGTAATTCCAATGATGTGGGGTCCTAGTTGAGGATGTTTTTAAAATGTATGGGCTTGGTGATTTTTGATATTGATTTTATGAGGCACCGTTCATGAATATTTTACCCTACAAACATCCATGGGGGATTTATTTTCATGATTTAATATTTTTCATGTTTACTCTTCATATGTATTGCACAAAGGTGTTAATAATTTTAGAGGGATAATCCAACTGAGCACCCATATGTTCTCACCCCACATAATTATTTTAATGTTTGCAACATACTTTAGAAAGAGTTAGAGGATTTGTTTACGTGTCGTAGTGAGTATTGGATGATGATTCGTGTATTATTTGTTTTCATCCATGTATTATATTATTATATTATAGAATGTACATGAAATTTTATTTATAAAAATCATTATGATATATTTATGGTTCAATTTTACATACATAGAGTTGGATTTGTGGTTTTTTATATCACCCTTCTTAGTAATTGAGTGGAAAATGCATATAATATGATCATTTTATACACATAGTGTTGGTTTCGAACCCATGACCTACTAGGGGAGGGACATTGAGGTCGATTCATCACTCTAATTACTATCCATGAGGTGTACCAGCACCATGTGATGGTTAGAATAGAGTGGTATCTTAGGTCTTGGTTGAGAGATATGGTTGAGTTTGGAGTTAGAAATAGGTGAGGATAATATGAGATTTCTAGGGAATTTTTGAAACTCCATCCTATCATGTGACTTAAACCAAAAATATCAGCTTTGATTTAGATATCTTGGGTTCCCCAAGATCTTATATAACGACCTTGACAACATAACATACATGTTTAGGTTGAAGTAAAACCATTGCATGGTTGAAATTATTTGGAGGTACTTGAATCATTTTAATTAGTTACATTGTCATTTAGATTTTATTTTTTATTCATGATTACCAAACTATTAATATTCTATAGTTTTTAATTAATTATAATTTTTTTTGATTTGTCCATATAACCTAATTAAAGGGAAAAAAATAGTAACTAACTAGCATAAACAGTTTTTATGAAACCTTATAAAACCATGAATGTGTTATTTTAAACCTATTACATCATATTTCATTAGAAATAGAGTTTTTTTCAATTTTAATGTGTAGATAGTGATAACAAAATTTCTTTATGTTTATAATTATTATAGAAGGATAATTATTTTGTTTTATTTGTAAATAGTTTTTGAATTTGGTGAACCTATATAATAAATGTTACCTTATGTAGATTTCATAATAGCATGCCAATGTTAATTATTTTGAAACCATGCTTAAGAGTAATTTATTACACATATATCTTTATATTAAATGTGATGCTTTTCATCAGTGATGTAAAATAATAGCATGCTATGCGATTGTAATAATTTTATTTTATCTACATTAATTATTTAATTCCTGAAAAAATTACAATTATACATAATCATAATCATTTGAATTATAATACATTGACATGAATATCATTCCCAATACCATGGTAATGAATATGATTTGTAGTGTTAATTAATTTATGTATTTTATAAATGTTTTCCAAATTTCATACTAGGGTGGATATTTTAAGTGATTTGTTTCAGAATATGAATGATGATGAACATGATTAGTTATAACCATTAAAAATTTTAATGGATTCCAAATCGTAAAATTAATTTAATCAACCCATAATTTTCCATATCAATGTTATTCTAGTTTTTTTAAACATGTACACAGACACATCAAACATACAAAAGGATAATTTCATTACATGTGTTAATTTTCATTTCATGTGGTGTAACATACATGTGTTATAAGCATATTGTAAGGATGGATTGCAGTTAATTGTTTTAAAAATGATAAACATTATTGTAGTCTCATGTTAAAAAAAGATGATATTTATAAGATTGATCCTATTCTGTTTGTTATTCCTAAAATTTTTAGTTCTCAAATAATTGTGAATTTCATATTAAGAAAGTAGTAGTAAACCTTGGAAAGCATGACTGATGTTTAAATCATTTTAGTGGTTACTGTGAAATTTCTATAATGAAAATTTCAAGAATGTCAAATGATTATTACCTTGTATTTATAAGACGAAATAATTTTATGTACTAAATATGTAATAATTAAATATTTAATTTAAGTCATGTAACCCTTATTGTTTTTTATAATGTTGTTTTCTTCAATGATGAAATGATTATATAAATTTTTGTTTCAGTATTTAAGGCATGAAAAGTTGTGATATAACATGTAAAATTTTATTTAATGATCTGAAACCATGTTTTTTAGGAAATATGAATGAATTATTACTATGTGGTAAAATAATCATAGAATTTTAAATTTTAGTATGAATAACACGATGTAATATAATTTAATGCATACAAAATTTTCCCTATTGGTTTATTGATTCCATAGAAATATTATTTTTAGTTATGTACACCAATCCTGATTTATCATACCAAAATATATGTAGTATTTTCCTTGTAAATGGAATCATGATATAGTGATTTAAATGGAAGTAAGTTTTTTTACTGCGATAATTACATATAAATTATGATTATTGTTTGTTGTAATATTTATTATTGATTCTTCTTTTGATGTGTTTTTATTAAATTCATAAATCAAAATTTCAAATTATAATTTGATTTTTCCAAATATTATGATAAAAAAGGTAGAAAATAATGAGGCATAATACATGATAAATTATGTTCCATAGTATAGTACATTTTTTATCATTCACATGATATTTCATTATATTGTAAATATATACGTACACCATAATTATGTTTTGTGTTATGGTTGTGATTATGGAATCAATAACTTCCCTTTAAAGGTCATCCACTTAATGTTAATAATAGTGTATGTTTTTTGTTAAATATGAAAATTGATGAAATTAATATTTCCTTCCAAACTTAAATTAGCGTGGAAGATGTGATGAAATTTATTTAATGTTATTCTAATGATTGTATTTATGGATATTAATATTATTAATTTTTTAGTTTGTTTTGGGAATAATAATATGATGAGAGTGGAACCCTTTACCCATTATAACACTTCATACTTATGATATTTTTTAAAACCATTCAAGAGAATCAAGGCTTCCCATTATGTAAAATATCATGATTTGGTGGGTAGATTTTCTATAGATGAATTCTTTTTTGTAAATAGAAAATTATTATTTGTTACTGTGGAAATAGTGGAGGGATGGTTATGTGGGAAATAGATGTTTATATTGATATATTTGCTGCTAATGTGTTTTTATTGTTTTTTAATGTATGTTATGAATTAAATAAATTAATTTTTTGGGAAAAACTCAAATAAGATGTTCTCTTTTGGGATCATTTTAAAATAATGTGGCTGAGGTAGGGATGTCCATAGTGCATAATATCCTACTAGAGTCGAATGGTTTCCTCAAATTGTATACTTGAAACTATCATGTCAGAAATACAAAATTATGTTATTGTTGATTCTATTGTGTATATAAGGTAATCCTTTCCATGATAAAATGAAATATTCCATCAATATTATCTCATAATTCAAGGATTAAAATGAAGATTGTGAAATCATGGGATAAAACCATGTTAATGTTGGAGCGGTAGGGAGCACTAAGGTTATTTGGTGGGGCCTCATGCCTAAATCATGAGGATTGGATGGAGGATGTTAAGGTTTAATTAAATTTCATTAAAATTCATTATGAGATTATGGTTTTTTGTTGTTGGTTTTCTTGTAATGAGTCTTGGTGTTGTTGATGAATATGAAGTGTGGTCACTCGTTGGTCATGTCTTAAGAAGAATTAATTATGTTATTCAAGAAGAATTTTAAATCTTAGCCATGGATGTGATATTTTAATATATAGATTTTGGAGTTTTCAAATGTATCTAAGAGTGTGCATAGAACATGGATACTTTTCATAGACTTGATAAGTTGGTTCTCACACAACATACTCGATTCAATTGAATAGGAAGAAATTATAAATTCTTCCATAAGGTAGGAGATTCAACATTCATTCATTAAATTTTAGTTGCAGTCCTCAATATATATGAGAGACCGAGTAGTGGACAAGTGTAATGGATTTTTATGGTTAATAAATATAGAAAAAAATATCCAATGTTGTTAAGGAGGTGAATTTAAATTATTTCAGTTATGAAGCTCTGAGTTCGTTAAGGAATGGAGTGAGGTAGTCCTCTACAATTTTAGTATCTTCCAAATCTTTTATTATTAGTATATTATGGTTTCCCATGATGATATATCAAATATATTTCATATGTAATGTTTTTGGTGTTTTCAGTATTTATATACAAAGAATTCCGAAGTTTCATAGTCTTAATTGGATAGTTAATAGACCTTAAATGTTTTGGTTTAGTTCTACTCCTTCCATTAAAACCATGTAGTATATTTTTAATCCATGATAAATAATTTTGAAATTTAATCATCTATGCTTTTATGAATGTTATGGTACATCTCTTCTCAAATATTGTGATATATTAAAAATAATACGAGGAAATTATTTCCCAAGGAATAGTTATCTCAAATCCCAATTAAGGGGGATCATATAGTTTGGTATTATTGGTTGTTTGCGAGGATGACATTACCATCTTGGATTCATCTAATTTTTTCATCAAAATTGAGAGCTATATCATATTTTCATGAGGATTTATGTGTGTTGTTTTTTTGAGTGTCCCATGGTCCTACTGTTTTTTGTGATTTTTGGTAACATGTTTGATTTGATTGACCGGTATCTCCCAAGACTGTGTTTTTTTGGTATTTGATTACCTTCTACTATTGGGTTTTATTCTCCATGATGATAATTGCTTTAAAGGTTTCTAATGAACCTATAATGACCACCCTGGTATGTTAATTTGTGAGTTTTGGGTTTTAGAGGTGCTTGGGAGATGTTTGAGGAGGTAGTGATCAAGTTAGCATGGAAATTCTAATATTAGGAGGAAGTCATGATTTAAATTGTGTTATATTCTACGATCAAGACCAGGTAGTATCCAATGAAATTATGTTTTATTAATATTTATAGAACATATAATATATTAATTATGTGAATGATATCAAGGTTTCAATGATCCAAGAACATTTTTTTCAAGCAGAAGTTTGACCAAGTTTATTCAAAATGTGAAGTGAGTTTTCGCACCCTAAATTGAGTATTTTGTAACCTCTCATTATATATCAAACTCTATCTATCTTCCTTAATTTTTTCCATTTCCATTAAAAATATGGGTGGACATAGGGAAATTTTATGATGTTTTTCGAGACCTCCATCATGGATTTGATCCTTGGATTTATATGGAATAATTATTGAAAGTTGAGGTTTATTTCATATTCATATCCACGCTCCTTATATTTTAACATCTAAAAGAGGATTGATTATGTTATATTTTATTATTAATGATTGAAATCATTGTGGTTTTGTTATTGAAATACTCATTACTATTATATTACATGTCATCATATTTTCTCATCACAATTATAGAAATTGTGATGTTATAGTTGAGTTAAGTGATTTCACAACATATCACTAATAATATAGGATGATAATCTTGAATAAATCTATTTTTATTCCTTCTATTAATGCAATAATAACCTCTTTAAATGTTTTATGATATTCCTTCTATTATTCTCTTTTAAGGACATTATCTTTCATATCCCATATGATAACTCATTTGATTATCCTTAATTTTTTTTAAATTGGAGGGGGTAAAGCATAAAATAAACCTTGATGAGAAAGAATATAAGTTAAAGAAAAATTTAATCGATCATGAAGAGAATTATAAAATATGATATGGGTGAATCTCGAGCCTTATTAATTATCTTTCATGTGTTAAAAATAAGTTTTTGTGATATGTTGATACTATAATCACCATGCTGTTGTGGTTACCAATAATTTTTTGACGTTCATAAATGTCTCATTACTTATATCTAGAAATGAATGTTGAATTGTTGGAATTTTAAAAATTAATGTTTCAGATTTTAACTTTTTTATATTTATCTTATTGTATAGTGGATTGATTATCCCCCATTGTTGTTAATCATTTAGGTTCTTGTGTTAATATGTTAATATGATAAGTGATTAAATTTGAGAATAAAAGTTCAAGTGGAGTAATGTTTTTTGAACATATTTTACTTTAGAGAAATTTCACATGTTTTAGACACAAATTACATATTAATATATCCAATATTTACATGATTAACACCCACCTAAAATATAAATGGAACCACCTCTCCGCTTTTCATCACACGTACTGAGGCATATAACTCAAAACGTTTCTTCCCAAATCGTTTACACGACTGCCCTCCCATGTTGTAAAGGTTCCAGCCCCACCCAAAGACTATCATATAATTCTTAACATGTTTCCCAAATGAGGATTCCCGAAAAATATGTGTAATAATTAAAAAAATTATTTTTAGTTTAATTTATTCTTCCATATCCTCTAAATAATATATAATAATGATGATAGATTATTATTAATATCTTTAATATAATGAAATTTAATTATGTTAATCATGCAATAAATTCTCATCGTGTTTTCTATAAGAAGTGAAATGAAAATAGAAAATGTGCGTACGCGTGGACTACAACATCCACGATATGATGTGATTTATTTTTTTTCTTTTTATCATATTGATGTAAAATATTATGGGTATGTGGAATATATATAATATTTATGAAATACTAATGACTATATAAATTTCTATATATTTATTTCCATCTTACCAATCCATCAATTGAAAAATGATTATCATTATCATGAGTACATGAGGACTACAAGCTCTATGAATAGATATAATTCATTTTTAATGTTAACCATCCATGGTTTGTTAAAAAAAACTTTAATGTTTATGAAAAATATATTTTTTCTTAATTAAATTTTAAATGATGATGAAAATATAATTCTTTGACCAAATTCAACCTTCCAATGTCTTTTTTGATTTATGTAAAAAAAATGAAAATGTACAGCATGAATGAACTAGATTTTGTAAATAAATAATACATTGTCATAAAAGTAGTAATGATACAAGAATTAATATTCATAAAATTATTATTATATTAGAAAATTAATATAACATTCTTATTAAGGAGTTATTTAATGTAAAAACTATAAAACACAGAATGTATGTGATTTTTCATTGTATCCATTTTTAATGTATTCTATTCAAATCATTTTATATCATATCGATGTTCTTTTAAATGTTTCATGAATTTTCCTTTCTATACATCAATATTTGTTAATGGATGTTTCCATCTACTATTTTTATTTGTATTGGACTGAAAATGTAATCATAATAGTGTTTACCATACATATCACTTTTTTCTCCTTTTACCAAATTGAAAATTGTTTTTATATATAATACATGAGAATAATTTTTCAACATCATGACCATCATTCACTATGAATATTAATATATGTGTTTTTTTCAAAAAATTTCTTATATAACATTTTTATGGTAATTTCATTTATTAATAATTTTCAATGAAAAATGGATTTCTCGCCATATTTTTACATGAAGATAAAAAGTTATTCTATATACATGTAAAAGAGAATAATTTATGAAATTTCATTACTAAAATATATGATTTTATTTGTTTTATTTATGTTATGTACTTCATATATTGTTTATGATGAGGGGTGATCCCAATACAACTCACAATGATGACTGATCCTGATACATGTTTCCATTTCATTGGGTAATGTGATAGAGTTAATGAGAATTAATATACTTGAAATGGATATATCTGATTTAACTAGGATGGGTTTTTTCCATTTATAGTGTGGTTGTTTGGATAATGACCCTAGGTACCAATATTAATTTTATAAAAATTGAAATTAATTTTCATGTTAGTATATAATCTCATATATTAAGATAATTATATTGTGTTTAAATGAATTTTTTACCCCTTTTATGGGTTGAAACTATGTTTTCAAGAAACCCTCGTTATAGTTAATTTTTTACTTTGATTTTTTATTATTTTATTATGAAACCTTCAGAATTAAAATGTATTTATTGGTTAAGTGAATATTTAATTGAGCTCATTGTTTTTTAAAAAAAATGAAAAAACATCTTATGGATTTTGAATAATTTTCAAATGGACTAATGAGTGTCAATTCTAATAATTTCATTTACTAATATTTTATTTTCCCATACCCCATTATCATTTTTTATCATGTATTATGGATTATTATAAACTATATAATGGTTTACAATTCTAAATTTATGACTCAATATAAATTAAGTAAAAATGTTCTGAATGAAACATGGTATTGAATATCACTCTAAATACTCAAACCCTAGTATCCAAGATCTGATGACTTCATTTATTACATTAGAATATGAAATATGATGTTTCTACCAAAGTAAAATAATATTTTAGTCGAATTGGAAAACTAGATCCTTATGTAAGTATAATATTACAACATGAAATGAAATACATCATCGAATCTATATTGGAAACACTTTTCCTTTATATTATAATTCCATGTCATTCATTAAACACAATTTTGCATCCTGGGGATGTACAAAACATACGAAAGGGATATGATCATGTACTCACTAAGTGTAAGAAATATAACAAATTCAATCAAAATCAATAATTAAAGGTTAATAAATCATTCCACTAAAACATAATCAAGATCATAATATGGAAGGAATAATAATTGATTTTAAAATTCCATATAAATAATTACCAGAGAATAAAACATAACGTTGGATCTTATACTAGTCAAATAATAACTTGGTATATCAATTAATAGTGTATAAGTGAGGAAATTTATAATTTTAGACAATGAAAACATAACGTCATATTCATGGTGATGATACCATACATAGGTGCGTAAAAACCCGTTCTAGATTGTCTTAATAGACCTATTCATGAATCTAGGGGATATAGAGTGCTCCACACATCATATAACATGTCTAATGCATTAATCATATGTTGAATAAAAATACAGACTTTAATAATTGTGTCCCATACCAAATTTTAATATTTGAATCATAATCGTAGGTGAATGTACACTAATAAAATCATTCAGAATGTCTTGATGAAATTGACCCTTAATCATTCTAGTGTGTCCCCTAACACTTGAAAAATTTAAATCATAATGCCAATTACATTAAATAAAACAAATAATATTTTGAAAACAATATAATTACTGATATAATATTTCAAATTGATGTCTATACACAACACATAAGGAAATTTTGGTGAATAAGAAACATATCTCATAGAATTAAATATCAGATGAGAAAAAACCCTTTTTACATTGTAAAAAATAGTTAATTTGGAAAATAATTTTCATATGTCATAAAATCAGATTGTAAACATGTATATCCTAGAAAATAAATTTTTTGGGCAATAAAATATTATTTTATGATTAATTTATTTCAAACTAAGTGTGAACATGTAAAAAGATCATTTATGAATCTTTAGAAATGATCTGCTTTATTTTAGATTAAGGGAAAATACTAGTGTCATTAAAACTAAAAAATGAAAAATTATTGTATAAAACCAGATATGAAATAAAATAATTATTTCATTATAAAACTAGTGTGTTTAAAAAAAATTGGTTTCTTAAAATATATAACAATATACACTTGAAAATAGGTAATAAATTGGTAAATTCCCTTTATTCATGCTTAATTATTAGATGGAATTGACACATGAACCTTATAAAACATGTAATTAAACATTATAAAAAGTATTTGTGATTTTTAAATATTTTATGGATATAAAAAAATAATTTATTAATATTAAATTAGAAATGTCAATATTAACATTGGGTTTTGGAGAGATAAAGGGTAACCTAAATGTAAAATGAAGGTTCACTGAGAATCACATTCCTCATTGAAAAAATTCAAACCGTATTCCAAATAATATTAATGATAATAAAACATTAAATTTAATTTAACAAATATAAATAGATTCCCAATATATAACATAAATTGGTAGTATACATACATTACTCACAAAAAATAGTAGTGAACATGGAATATCACATGGAAAAGAATGTGAGTTGAGAAACCCCTTACCTGATATCTGAAAGTGTTCTTCACTGGTACATAATATATTAGAAAATGAAACCATTCTATTTAAAAATTTATATCATAACCTATTAAAAATTTATTTGTTTAATTATTGTTTTATTATGTTTATTTATAGATATTTTTGAGATATAAGATATTATTTTATCATTGGGGGAGTTCATTTCCTCGGTTTTCTTGACTGGTATACTTCGTCACGAGTATGGAAGTTTATGTAAAAAAGGTATAACAATCCAGAATTGTAATTATATGTTAATGAGATGATCTAATATATTACATGTTTTTATATGTTATTTGGTTATTTTTTATGAGAATGAATCCTTAGATAATTCGTTAGTGATAATCTTTAAGAATATTTGGATAATTTTTTTGACTATCTATATATGATTTGATATATTAATTGTCATTATGTGTATATAATGGTTCCAAAACCATAAATATTCTATAATAAAGATATTATAAATGTTTTAACCATAAAAATAGTTTTATTGATTTCCATTATGTTTTTAAATGATAATGAAGATGCATTTTCTTTAATGTCTGTAAATAGACAGATCACACGTGATGTTTTCATTTATAGAATCAAAGAGAGAGAAAGAGACAAAGGGGTGTGATGATGGATCTTATATTAACATTTTAAAATTCTAGTATGTAAATTATATACTAAAAATCATGTCTAATGGGACCATGGATGCGAGTGAAGGATAACAAAATAAAAAAAATTGAAAGGAAAAAGGGGTTTTTATCTCATTAATTATCTTCCTTGAGAACCACCTAAAGGGAATTGGACTCAAAATATTATAGAAACATAAGGCTCTAGAACATAGGATAGAAGTTTTGGAAAATTATTGGGATGAAATTTAACATGGACCAATGATTGGAATGTGTGAGTTGAAGGGGTGGTTAGTGGTGGTATTTATAATGGTGGAGAGTGTTGTTTTTTATTATTTTAATCATTAGTTTATATTTCCGACTCCAGACTATGAATAGTTTAAATGTTAACCATAAATATAATAAAATAATATTGGAGAGATCTAGTTTATGGTCTTATATAATACCAACAGAAACTATGACTCAATAATTCATGTATTTAACATTTATCGTAATGTTTTTTATTTTACACTTCACCAATAAAATAAAGTATTTTAGAAATATACCAAAAATTTTCCTAAACATTTTTCAGTTCTTAAAATTATAAAATGAACTCATTTTATGATTATAATTTTCTAAACATGAGAAATTTTAATTTTAATTAAAATCATCATTTCCTACAATAATACAGGTTTTATATTTATAATGAATTTTATAACAACCTAAAAAATTAACTATGTTTATATAAAATTATCCTAAAATCATAACACAAAATGATATTAAATATTTTTTAAATTTTATCAAAATACAATTTCTTTTAAATAATTATATTAATTTGAAATATTTTAATTAATTAATTATGGCTTATAAAAAATACCCATAGTTAATTAATTATTTTTAAATATTCATTTACCAATTATATGATATAATTATATCGTACTGTTATTTATAATATTCCTATGTTTTATTTATAGTTTCATGGTTTTGGTTACTATTTATTCATCCTATTTACTATTGAAAAGGATAATATATCTATTCGAATGTTAATTTAATTTTCACCAAATGTTATTTTGATCATATCACACTCTAAATATGTTTTATATTTCAATAGTTTATTTCCATTTTTTATATTCAATTCATAGAAGTGATTGAATTATGATTAATGATAATCCTGCATGTGAGGCAATAAGGTAGGTAAAGGAATGATTCAAATGTTCAATTTGTTTATATATCTAATTTCAATATAAAAATGATTCAAATGATATTAATTGGATTAATATATAATTAGTTTAAATATTTTTACTTAAAATTAAATTTAATGTAAAATAATTATTCAAACAAAAAATATTGTTTTTAACTACAACATAGTATTTTTCACTATTCTTCACAAAAGTAAACTTCTACAATAAATACTAAAAATTAACCCTATGTTAATTTTGACATACATTATTCAAAACATGTTTCTTGTTTATAAATGTTAATTTATAGGTGTGTCTAAAATTAATTTTATAACTTTTCACACAAGGACATAAAAAGTAATTCTTTTAAGAAAATTGTATTTCTACACAAATAAATATTTTACCAAAAATTATACATATATTATAAATTATTTATATTTATATAAACCATTGTAAATAACATTTAATAGTAATTATTAATATCTATATTACTTTGTTTAATTGTTATTCTATATCTATATAATTTAAATAATTATAATAATAATTTTTTGGACATAGAGACTCAGTGTTGCATGCATTATAGGCTATATTAAAATATTTTTTTATCCCTGGGGGTGTTAAATTATCCCCCCACCCCTTCAATAAATTGTATACTCGCAATTTTAATTTTTTATTTGATGAAAACAAAATTATATTAGAAAATAGCATTGTGGAAAACCTACATTGAGAATATGGATAATAAAATATACACTTATTTATAGTGAAAATAAAATTTGACGGTCACCACAAAATTAGTCTTCCCTATAAGAGAAAATTAGTGTAATATAAAAATATGTTCATGGAAGATAAATATAACTATAAATTTCAGATGGATTGTGATATAGAACATGGTTTGGTGGAAGTTTACAATAAAAAATACATAAAACCACAATGTTATGTGGGTGTATTAGATTCATCAGAAAATAAGTTACTAGGATAACATTTTTCATATTCAAGATTATTTAAAAGAACATGAGAAATTTTTTCACTATATAATGTAAGGAAATATAATTACTTGATATGTTTCTATCAAAAAAGTCTTCTCAATTTTTTTCCTTTATCAATTCGTACTTCATTTCATGGAAGAAGTTGTATCATTGAGTGATGCAATAAATTAATCTCTAATACCATATAAAAAAGAATTCAACCATTTCATAAATAATGATATTTTCCAAATAACATGATCTAGAACTTTTGAAATTACTACACCAAATTACCATAAACAATTATTAAACATTATTATGGATGTCTATTTCATCACAAACAAACATGTGAGTACATTCTCTATGTATTCTATTAAAGAATAGTAATAACATGAATTTTAATTAAAAACATATTGAATATGTTCTTGCTACTTTATTTCTTTTGTAACACATAGTAAACTAAATATATTCCTAAAATCAAAAATAATGTAGACTCTACCAATGATAGAATAAACCTCATTGTCGATAGTCAATTATTTATATCCAATATATGAAGTGATATCCAAATTTATTTATTAAAATCAATCATATTTTATTACTAATTCAATATGATAGTATCAGACACATATTAAGGTTTTTCTTTCGCTCACCCACATATTTTAGGAAAAATCTAAATTAATATTTAGTCACTTTTCCTTTGTATATTTCATCATATGACCTAAAATACATAATAAAATTTAACAGTATTACAATACTTATATATTCTTTAATTCTTTTAAAATATACATCATTGATAAAATACTCAATGACATAATTAATAAAAATTAAAATACACACATTAATCATTCCTCTTGTTCGGTAGTTGTTGCATAATATTTTCCATGATCCATTATCTTCTATTAGGGTATATTTATTTAATGCATGGTACATTGATTTTCTTAATGACCCTTCACAATGTTGTCGATGAATTTTATATTAGAATAATTTTTCTTCTATTTGAAAAAATGACAATGGTACACATATTATCAACACATGAAGATTATTCCATTTCATATTAAGTTTATAAAATGGTGTTTCATTCCATTTTTATCACATGGTAGAAAATACTTTATTCCATTCTTCCCTTTTTCATATTTTTTATTCCAATCCTAGTCTTTACATTACTAATTTTCAATTTCATTAACAAGGTTATTTGGGGGAATATTTGAATTTTAATCCTTCTTAATGGGTGGTAATCAAAATTTTAATTATCCTATGCATATCTTTTAGGAGTTTCAAAACGAACTGCATAATATGGCCAGTTATCTGGTACCAAATTACCCCGATTTAGGCCCAGGACACCTTGTCATAGATGTTACTCCTAGGTATAACAGTTCTAGAACGACATCTATATTTAGTATACCGACATGGAAGTATTACTATGAATACCCACATTATATGAACCTTAAAAAATTATTTGAATGTAATTATATTCTCATAGATAATTTCTATCATAGATTTTTTTCCTAATAAATGCTTTAAAAATAATGCTTCAAATGATTAAACTAAACATTATCTATTATTAAATATAAAGAACATAGTCCCAACAGACCATAGTTTGTTCCTCACATTATTACAATGAAATATAAACAAGGAATTATCATCCTAGAGGAAAAAATTGATTAGTATATTTTTCAAACCAGATAAATACATAAGTTCATCATTAATACTTAATATTAAATACATCAAAGAAACACCTTTGGAAACACTCTAATTATTCTAGATCATCATTTCATGTCATTTATAAAATTAATCTTGTAATCCGGTGGAAAAATAAAATACAATAACGCGGTGATCTCAAGTTCATAGTAAGGGTAAGAAATATTGTAGAATCTATCATAAACAATAATGGAATGTTAAAACATCATGCCACTAAAACATAATACCGTTTCTAACATGCCAGGAATAAAATATGAATGAATAATCCCATATAATTAATCATAAGAGAATAAAAAATTACCATGGATAATATACTCATCAAATAATCATATGGATTAATAATTAATAGTGTCATAATGTGGGGATGAATAATTTCACAAACATAATCAACCATTCATGACCTTGGCCAATATTCCATACATAAGTGGGTAGAAACCCTGTCTAGTTTGTCTCATGAGTCCTACTGATGCATCGATGGGCTATTGCGGGCCCACCAATCACATAATATGTTCAATGCATTCCTAATATGTCTTATAAATGGATATATTTAAATAAATTTATCCCAAAAAACATTGAAATATTTGAATCATAATCATAGGATAATGTACTCTAATAATATTATTTAGGATGTTTTGAGTAATATAATCTTTAAACATTCAAATTCATCCCATACCACTTGAAACATTTAAATCTTAATACAAACAAAAATAAATGAAACATATAATATCATGAGAATAATATAATTAATGATAAAATATTTGAAATGGATTTATTTACACCACACAAATGAAAATAGTTGTTGAAAATTCATATATATCATTGATGTAATAGTGA
This sequence comes from Viscum album, assembly GCA_963277665.1. Taxonomy (NCBI): domain Eukaryota; kingdom Viridiplantae; phylum Streptophyta; class Magnoliopsida; order Santalales; family Viscaceae; genus Viscum; species Viscum album. The sequence continues at coordinate 842,970,662 of OY728151.1, forward strand.
CAGGAGAAAACCATTTTTCTTTTAGAAAGAAGTGTTCTTTTTAAAAATTATCTCTATTTGTAATAATATCGTATATTAAACATTTATATACCAAAAAATGGTATGATAATGAAATTATATTTTATACATAAATGATTTGTAATTGCTTGAAAGCACTTAAAAATATAATATAAGAAGCATTATACATTAACCTCTTTAGTGGGGTTTCAATGAAAATACAAAAGAATATTTTAAATAATTATTGATTTTTTAATAAAACCAGAGATTGAAAAAAATATTCTTTTCATGATAAAAATAAATTTTTTATAAAAATATTGGGGGATAATATATATTACGGACTGAACATGAAAATAGCTTTGAAATTTTGAATATTTCTTTAATCGAACATGTTTATAACGAAACATTGAGAAAGGACCTATAGAAAACCTGAAATACCTATAAAAGAAAGAATATTTGAGATAGGTACATTAGTTTGGAACATATTAATATAATTTATGAAAAATAAATATGATTAATTAATATTTAAAATGGGTTTAAGAGATAGAATATGTAACTTGAAGTTAAAATGGATTTTTGGTGGGAATCCCTTACTACTTTGCAAACTGTCAATGCATATTCCCTATAAATTAAATTATCATCAAATATTACATAAAATACCATTAAAATATAAATATTCAGGACATGGTACATAAATGGGCAGTATACAAATATAAATCAAATGAAATAGTGTTGGAGAAGGCATGTCTCATGGAAAATAAATTGAGTTGATGAAACCCTGACCTTGTATCCAAAAGTGTTCTTCAATTGTACATAATTTCTAAGAATATAAAATTAAAATCATTAATAATTTAATTTAAAAATATAAAATATTGATTTTATTTATTATAATCATTGTATATTCATTTATAGTCTTTCATATGAGTTATGATATATAATGTTATCATTCAAGAACGTTTATTTCCTCATTTTTAAGAATTAGTTTAATTTTATATGAGTATTGGAATTAATTTAAATTGGGTATAATTCTAAAAAAAATTAATATTATGTTATTTATTAACATATATAATATTAAATGGTTATATAAGTCATTTGTTTAGTTGTTATGAGAATGAATTATTATATAAGTTAGTAAAAATCATTATGATTATTTTGGATGATAATTCGACCATCACAAACTAGTTTTGTTTTATTAATTATCATAATGTCTATAAAATGGATACAAAAACTTATATATGAGTTAATAAATATATATTATACATATTTTTAACCATAAAATCATTATTACCAGACACTAATTTTACAATTTAAAATGAAGATGCAAGAAAATGATGTTAGTAAATTGACACATCACAGGCAATGTATTAATTTTTAATATTAATGAGAGAATAAATGGAGTTTTATATTGGATCATCCATTAAAATTATATAATTCAAGTATATAAATTATTTTGAGTTTACCATATCTCTTTTAGAAAGCGAGGTAACAAAATTATAAAAAAATAAATGATATTGGAAATAACATATAAGAAAAAGGAATTTTACCTCTTGAATTATCCTCCATGAGAATAAACTTAAGTGGATTAGATTTGGTATTTTTTAAATAAAATGATATTGAATGTTGTATTGGAGGTTATGATATGTATTGGGAATAAATTTTAAAATTATGTGTTAGTAGAATGGGTGGATAGTTTGGTACATATAGTGAAAGAGAGGGGTGTTTTCTGATTATTTTAATGATTTGTCTATTATTTTGGGTCAATAATATTAATACATTGAAAAGTATAAAAAAATATATTAAATTGATGAGAGGTAATAATATATTATTGGATTAAATCCATTATACTTCACATATTCATAAATAATTCATGTAGTTATCAATTATCATAAGTTTTCTTATTTTAAAATTCACCCAAAAAATCAATTATTTAAGAAAAATCCAAAAAATTCACCGTATAAATTTTTTTACATTTAGAATTTAAAAATTAACTCCATTTTTTGAAATTAATTTTCTAAACATTTTAATTTTTTTTCAATTAAATTCAATAGTTACTCTATAAATACTGATTTAAAATATATAACTAATTGTATAAAACTATAAAAAATTTACTAAGGTGTCATAAAATTATACTAAAATCATAAGACGACAAAATGATAATTTATTAATACATTTTATGAAAAAAATATCCCTTTTAAATAAATTTATTATTTACCAAATTCTAATTAAACATTTATAACTTATAAAAAATAAAAACACTTAATTAATAATTTTATACAATTCATTTAATTATAAGACATAACTATAATATACATATATTTATAATATGCCTAAATTTTATTTTTAATTTTAGTTGTGTGGTTACAATTCATTTGGTTGATGTAATATTTATAAGGGTCATATTAGTGTTTCGAATGTCTTGTTATTATTCTCCAAAAGTTTTGTTGATCATATCAAAAACTAAATATCATACAAATTGCAATATTGTATGTCCATTCATCATAATTAAATTCACTTAAGTGACAAAATAATGTTTAATTCTAATCCCATAGGTGTGGATCAAATGCGGGTAAAAGGAATGTTAAAATGTTGAAAAAATAAAAATATAATTTATATAAAAAAATTATTCTTATGATCTTCATTTTATTGTAAATTTAATGTATTTTGGCTCTAAAAATAATTTAAATTTATAATAATTATATAAATAAAAAAACAATATTTTAACTTCAATTATTTTTCACCACGCATCCAAAAATAAAACATCTATAAAAAATAATTAATATTCAACCTAACTTATTTTTGACATTACAAATTCAAAAAATGATGTTAATTGTAGAAAATTAAATTTATATGATTGTCTAAAATTATTATTATTATTTCCCAACAAAAGTACATAAAACGAATTTTCATTAATAAAATAGTATTTCTAAACATATAAATATTTTATAAAAAATGATACATGTTATTAAGAATGATTATTATTTTTGTGAAACCATTATAAATGACATTTAATAGTGGTTATTAATTATTATATTACTATGTTTTATGGACATGTTTTTGGTATATCAGTTAAATAATTATATTTAAAATGTGTTGTTTCGTAGAGACTCAGTGTTGTATGCACTATATGATATATTAAATATATTTGGGAATCATTGTGCTATTAATTTTACAGTCTTCTCTTTTGAAAAATAGGGACATTGAGTTGAAATTTCATATTTTTATTATAAGGGTTTGGTAAGTATGTTTTTCCTAACCCTCTATAAATCTAATCCTAAAATATCATGGGAATATAATAATATTCAATACTTTCTGTTAAAATCATAATTCCATATTGATTAAAGGTACGGTTCAATACAGTTAGTATTAGGGAATGGGTTTAGATAATTTAAGAGGTTAGGATGATTTCATGTATGTATAAGTTATGAATTTCATATACCTTTTTGTGTTATTAAGTGTATGTTTCAACATATGATTAAAATCATAAATATTTCTTTTTAGGTTTTCTGTTATTGGAGTATATTAGAAAACATTTATTTAGTTTTAATAAATGTTTTATGTATATTTAACTCTTATGTATAACTTTTATTGTAGTAAAAATTTAATTTAATGAAGAATTATTTTCTATTTTGTTGACATAATTTGAAAAATATCTATAACAATTCGGGTTAATATGTTCTTTGATGTTGATGAAATTATAATTAATTAGGGAAGGTGGTTGTTATATTTTTAGAATGTATGATTTATCATATAGATAACCAATGGATTGAAAAATGATTTTATTACTAAATGATTAATGTTATTTCTAAAAGATATAAAAATATTGGGAACATTATATGTTTGAATTAAATAGAAATATTATATTATAATGTGGGATTTTATTTGAGAAATTCAGATTGAATTATATTTTAGAAGCACTTATTATTTTATTATGGAATTAAGGTTATTCATATTTTTTATAGAATATACTATCATATTATTTATATATTATGATCATGTAATACAAATTTTCATTATGTGAAATTAAGAGTTATTGATGGTAATGGATGATAAATGTTACCTTAATCTTGTATGAATATTTGATCGAACCATTCTATTATTATTGATTTAGTTTTGTCTTGGAAAATTATTATGAGTTTTAAGGATATTTATTTTTAGAATGGTTTAAGTAAAACATTGGGTGTTATTATGTGGAATGTAACACTAAAATATCATGGTACACATTTAAAATAACATATTCATGTATTAGTAATATATTGGTACATTATTTTATGAAATAATATGTTTCCGGGACCTTGCCTATAAATTGATATCCATGATAAAATATTTATCTAATATTACTATTATGTTATGATAAGTTATTTTTTTGAGAATGAAATTAAAATTGTAAGATAGAAATATTATTGAAGAGGATAGAATGAAACACCCCACAATTTTACATTAAAAATAATAAAAGGATTATTGTGTGTGCCACACGCATTATAATCCTTAAATGGAACTATTATATACTACTAAAATATTATTATCTGAAAATGTTTGTCATAACATAGTTGTTGGGCATATGGGTATACACAAGAGTATCATAATTATTAAATATTAATTGAGAAATATTATTTAATTTAAATTTAGTATTTAATTCATGTGAAATAATATCTCACATAAAAATATTGTATAAGAATAAAAGTGATATTTTCTAGAAAATTGTTTTATATCCGTAAATACTTTTCATCAATGTAAATTATGTTAATCACTATAAATGATTTATTTTAATGAAATAAAGTTATAATATTTTTAATAAAATAAATAAATTTTTATATAATGGAGGTCACTTTATAAAAAAAGGTGTATAAAATAATTTTGTACATCAAAACAATATTTTCCTCAAAAAAAGGTTTCATTTCATTTAGTGAATAAATATTATGATTAATTTGTGACACTTTTAGAAAATTTATTTAATAAAATAGAAATTATTTTTAATATTATAATATCAATATAATCTTAATATAATTAATATTTGTTTTTGTAAAATGCGTTATTTTTGGGTGAATAGTGAAAAATATCGATTTTGCAAGTGTCATTTCATATCTTTAATCAAAGTAATTTCAATGTTCTATTTGGTTTTTTATTTTGTTTTATAATTAAAATAAGTTTCATTTCATTAAACATAACTAATATAATTCTATTTTAATCATTATTACATATTATATATGTAAAAAATTATTTTTATGGTTAAAATGAGTATTTTTTTTAAAATATGTTTGCCATTGTATTTTGAAAACATATAATAAAACTAATTTATTCCACATATAGTAACTGAATTTTGAAAACTGTAATTTATATATTTATTTAGGAAAATAAATTTATCAATGTGGTTAATTTATTATTTATGTATTATTTACTTTTTTATAATTATAACAAAAATTATCATGCTTATATTATGGTGAAGGATTTTAATTTATTATTCCAATAATGTATACATGTATTTAGTTTAATCATTTATGAATTGTAAAAAAATCAATGCAAATGTTATCTTATAATTAAAAATTATTTTTAAATCATAGGAAAATAATGAAAATATTAAATTACAAATAATTATTTATATAATTTTTAACATATCATGAATGTCTAATTTACTTTCAACATTTAATTTATAAATTATTATTTAAGAATCATAATGAATGAAAATATTATTACAATGGTTATGTTTAATCACGGCTAACAAGGGGATAAAACCGAAATATGAAGTTTAAAACACCCTTAATCATGTTCAAATTTTAAGGATCTAATTTATTTCTCTCTTATACTACTTAAATTTTAAAAAATTAAACTTTGGATTCTTTTAACATGATTTATACCATTATTATATATTGATATTTTATATATATATATATATAAGATCTCCCCCACCTCACTTATAAAAGAGAACCCCTTCTCATTTATTCCTCAGACATATAAATTTCTATATCAAGAAAAATATCTATCCAAGTACATTACCAAACATACTCTCCTCGTATTAATGGTTCTTGTCTTACTAAAATAATAATCTAAATGTCTTGAGGTGAATGTCAAAGTTGGATTTTAAAAAAAATTATAATAATAAAAATACTATTTTCAAGTCTATTTAATCTTCCACATAACATAAATCCTATATAAAAATGATGATATATCAAAATTAGTATATGAAATTTATTTAAATGTCATTATGTTGATGAAAATACTACTTTTCATATTCTTTTCTATCCTATAGAAAATGAAAATATCACTACTGTATATGTGTGAACTGCCACATCTACTAAGTGATGTGATTAACTTTTCATCAGTAGATCATATAGATGAATAAAACAATAGATAACATGAAATTATATAAAATTAATGACATAGTTATTATTATAAAAATATAATATATTACATATAGTCTATCCCTTTCATCTTTTGAGAAATGATAATATCATCCATATGTAAATGTGAACTACAATCTCCAAAAAGTTATTTATTTTAATTTTCATGTCAAACATCTAATAGATGATAATAACTTTTTTATTGGGTTATAAAAATAATTTTTACTAGATTATGAATCTAGAAATGATGGAACCATGAAAATGTTTATCATAGTCATTCTACAAAAGTGATTTTGGACTAATAAAGTAAACATCCTCGAAACATCAAACATAAAAATAACCGAATTAATTACTAAACAAAATAATGTAAAATTACTAATTATAATGTTATTAAAAATAAAATTTTTATTAATAAAGTGTGAAACTATATTTATATTTATATTTTTTCATTATATAAGGTAATTATATAAACAGTACATATGGTAAAAGTATTATCATTAGAAAAATTAATAATATATTCTGTTCAAATATTTGTCATTCATTATGTGATATTTTAAATTGATTCTATAAAATTAATTTATATAATTCAATATTTATAAATTTCATTTAAAAAATGAATTTCTTTAAGAGGTCTTGGAAAATAATATTTTTAACATTTTATATATATGTCACTTTTTAATTTTTTTTCCAACATAAGTAATAATGTTTTACTAACATATACTACATAAGAATTTTTTTTACCATTATGAATCATATTCATTTAGAATATTCGAATTATATTTTATATGCTTTTGTATTATTATACTATTTATTATTCTTCATAGAATTATTCATTTATTTGTTTCAAATGAAAACTTATTTTTATCTATAATTTTATGTGAAACCAAAAAGCTATTCTACAAATGTGTTAAATGGAATATATTTTTATATTTAATGATTAAAAGACGTGTTTTATGGTTTTTTTCACTGGTCATGAAATTTTTTTATTATGATAGGTGAGCCCAATATTACTTCGGATATGGAGTGATAATGATATATCCCTCCAGTAACTTGATTATGGTGAAAAAGTTAACATAAATTATGTTACTCATATGGAATATATTGGAATTATCCATGATGGTTATTACCTCCTATACATGGTTGTAAAGATAATGATCCAAAGTACATATATTTCATTTCGATTCATGTAAATGAGTTTTCATGGGAGCCTTTGATCGATTATGTTTGGCTAATTACCATCAGTGGAGGGGAATATTAGTTCCCCTTTTATGGGTGAAATATATCCTTTTCTAGATAACATACTCATGAGTGATCATGTTTTACAATAAACCCTCATGATCCTTATTTTTATTATATTATTTCTTCTGATATATATTATTAATATTTTGGAAAATAATTTTATTTAAAGGGAAATTAAAGAATTATCAGATCACGATGTTTATTATGAAAAATCAAAACATTTATGTGGGTATTAATGATTTTTCATATTGAATAATGTGATTATTTTTCTTATATGTTACTGATAATTATTATTTCTCATCCCATGTTTAAAAAACCCATATGTTTTAAGCATTGTAGATAATATATTTATGCCTATTACTTTATTATGGGTATTATACATAAAAGAATAAAAAATGTTTTTAATAAAACATGACTTTAAATTTAATAATGGTTTTTTGAAAAAAAATGTATATTGAGAGGAATTTAATTATTTTTATTGAAAGGATTTGATAACTCTAATATAGAAGATCATGAGAAAATAAGAATAAACCAATCCCTGTTATTAAAATCATAAATATTGGTTGAATAAAGGGATTTTATTTTAAATATGGACCCATAATTATGGATAAAATGAGATATTAATATGAAAATATTTTTTTGTTCTTTTTTAATATTACAATCCATATTTAACTAATAACTGAAAACCCACAATTTTTGGGTAAAAATTACCAAAACAACATAAACCCTAATATCTAGTTCCAGAATTATAATTAAAACTCTCATTGATTAAAATTAAAACATTATATATCTTAATTGGAAATTTATTTTTGAAACTTAAATAAAATTGGAATTATGAAATTTGTTTCAAATAATGATGATAAACTTAAAAATTACAAAACTCTGTCAAATAAATGATGGTTTTTTACATCTGATAATTAACAGAAATAATAAAAAACTAATGATATTATAATGAATAATTAAAATAAATGAGAAGGAAAATGTAACAACCCAAAGTTTCATTAATGGAAAATCCCTATTGATCCAGTTAAATGTCTCATTATGAAAAATGTTTTTATAAGATGTAAACTTCTTTGGTTTCATGTTAACAATTTTTAATGTTTTTAATATAGCCGTTGAACAGTGATAACTTGATTAGTATAAATGTAAGGTTTTAACGAACACAATTTTTACTCAGACAAAGCAAGCGATGGCCTCATCCAGTATAATTGCCACATAAGAAGCCCATTTTTCGGAGCTTGGAAAAGAGTGGGCATCCTTGGGCTTCGCCCTGGACCCAGCCCAAGCCGAGATTCATTATGTCAAGCTCTAATGTGACCGTCTATTGGAAAAGTGGATGTTGATTGAAATTACCACTCGAGCGATGTTATCCGAGCCACCCCAAGAGTCTGTCACCATTGCACACCTTACCCTTAGGTCTTATGCGGCTGTTTTAAGGGGTTATGTAAAAAATAAGTAGTACTATGTTCATGTATATTATTATTGTATATAATAATTAATATAATTTCTAATCATTTTTGATACATTGTAAATAGTTTTTAAAGTACAAATGGTGTTTTTAATTATTATTTAATTAGAAAATAAATTTTATTTTAATTAAGGGATTTTTGAATTAAATAATATTTTAATAAAATATTATTATTAATATTAAATTAATTTCTATTAAATATAAATGATCTTATAAATTTATGAATGCAATTAAATTTATTATTAAGGTTTGAAAGCCATTTCTGTCAAAACCCATGAATTTTCGATAAAAGTTGGTTTTTATTGTAAAAGTGAAAATTAACATATTTATAATTTTTTTATTTAAAATAAATGTCATTTATGGAATCAGGAAGTCGAAATTATCCAATGGTGAATTTTTCATTATTTTCTGAGTCATTCAAATTTTTGGGTAAAAATTAAATACCATTTAATTATATAATGTGTTTTATGACATCATAATGACCCAATGGTGATGTAATAAAATTCCATAATCCTTATGTTCGGCCAATATATGTTTTATCATTAAAATAATGTTATTTTGGGTTTGGTTGACTTACTTTTCAAAGCATTAATGAACCCCTCAAGACTTATTCAACAATTTTCCTTTTTAAATTAATTTTCATGGGAGTGTGACCCACCTCCACATAAGCAACCCTATTTTTTTAATAAGTTATGAGCTTGGCCTTGTAAAATATTGTTTGTCTCTTTCCTTTTCCTGAAACCATGGTCAAATACCATGGGATGGTTTGTGGTTTGGATTCTTTTAATATAAGTGGTCCCAAACCTAAATAATAAAGAATTCTCTCACCTTTCCTATATAATCCCACCCAATCTCCCACTTCATCCTCACTAAAATCCCTTGGAGTTCGTCCATCCTCTACCCTACTCTATCTAGAATCCTCCCAAGGTACTCCAAGCTCCCAAGAATCCTCTCACAAGCCTCTCTCTAGCCTTTGGAAGCACACTTCCATGTAAGGGTTTTTTCTTCCTTTTTCATTTTGTCAATTTTCATTAAGTTGTTTTTCCATTTTAATTTCAATTATAAATTTTGGGTTATGGTTTTTCACCTCCCTCATATTCCCTCTATATTTTTGAATGATGGGAGTCCCCTTTCTGTCTCAGTAAATGCCTCCCATTACACCCGTTACCATGCTGAAATTCCGAAAGGAACTTCTCACTCTTCTTTTACATTCAAGCAATACTTTTTATCATGAATCTAAATTCCATTTCAATTGTTGGGACATGTATCTACATGACCTCCTTACTGTCCATTACATGTATATATGATGAGGAACCCCTTTCTCTCTCATCAACCTTTTTTATGAATTCTTATGTCACGTCGTTACGCTGCCAAAATCGCATGGATTTTCTAAGCCAATGTCATTGTGTAGTGAATACCATGCCCATTTATCCATCAAGGGTATTCACCTTTATGCACATTTAAATATTTATTGTAATGTTTCATGTATTAATTCCACATTCCTTTATCGTGTAAAAAATTATTCTGTTTTATGAATCCATGTTTTATGATCCATGTGGCACACTTATGCATGAAATGAAATGGTTAAGAAGGGTGCACCCTTATAGCACTCCAATGCTTTGGGTAAACTATAGTATCATGATACATCAAGTGAAATGAGTTTTGACTCATTCTAATTAAAGTGCAACGATGGTTTACTCGTGCTTCATGTGCAATGATGGTTTACTCATGATCCTTGTGCAATGAGCCTTGGCTCATGCTAATTCAATGATTAGTGTTGTTCCCACCTTTCCATGTTATTATTATCATGCTTTATCATGCCTTTATGTTCATGTTTCTTTTATGATCTATTGATATGCCTGTTGTATAACATGTATTGTAATCCTCATGTTATTCCATGTGTACTCCCTTACTGGGCTTTAATGCTCACCCTTTTCTTATGCATGTCCTCAGGTTATCCAATGCAATACTAAGTACGAGGGAATGTAGTGGTCTTGTAAAGTATGTTTTCAATAAAGATGTTGTATTTCATGTTTTAAGTTTTATGTAATGATCCTATGCCCCACATACACTAATCCTCTTGATCATCATTGTTGTATCATGTGAACTTTTATGTATTAAGTCATGTTTAAGTTGTAATAAAAGCAGGGTTGTCATAGTTGGTATCAGAGGGAGGTTTAGTTATTTTTGGGATTAGGAAACCCTAGTAATTACTTGGATACAAGACTAAGTATAATAAAAAATCCCTAACTTATGGTAAATACAATGTATGTGGTTTATCAAAAAAATACATCCTTATCTGGATATGACCAGGTAGAGGCGGCTCTGGTGTATATGTATCCTAGGGGTAAAACCCGAAAACACCGCTTTGAGCTAGACTCGAACGGGAACTGGTGCACGACAATTGGCTTGCTGCACTCTTGGTTATGAAACTCCTGGGGGATATGTTTTGATAAATTAACAATCCTGGTATGAAACCTTATTAAGGGAAAAATCCCCTAATAATATATGTTAGAAAGTAGATCATGAAAATCCTAGATTAAATCCTATAGACTCATGAGTTAAGGAAATAAAAGTTTATTTATAAGTCATCAAATTTTGTATTTGGATTACCCTTTTATGTGTTACCCCTAACTTTCATTTTATTACAGCCAATGGCCAGTAATAGGAGGACTCGGTCTAACAACCGTTGTAAAGATCAGCGTGATGACTGTACTAATGAGATACCCAATCCAATGGGAGCGGGAATCGCGAACATTGTCATGCTTCTCTCTTAGCTAACTCAATTTTTGAATAGAAACACGGGTCAAGAGGAACGTTCAACCCCCACTATGAAATAACAAGTTTCTATTGAGAGCTTTATGTGACAAAGGCCTCCTACTTTTAGTGGATCATCTGATCCCACGATCACTGAACAATGGATCAACTCCATTGAAAATATATTCTCCACCATCCAATGTTCTGAACAAGAGATGGTTCTCCAAGTGGCTTATTGTATTGAGGGTGAAGCTGATCAATGGTGGACATTGATAAAAAATACGAAGCCTGAGGAGGAGATCGAGGCTTTGTAATAAAAGGAATTCCGGAAGATGTTTTTTGATAAATATTTTCTGTGACCCTCCGTCTTAAGAATGAAAGGAACTTCCTTTCCCTCAAGCAAAAAATATAGAGAATTTGTGGGAGCGTACGAGGAAAACTTCACAAGGCTTGCATGATACGCTTCCGGCTTTGCCGTTACCCCCGAATGTAAGGTTGACCACTTCTTTGGTGGGATGAAGCCGAGCTTGCGGAAAGTATTAGCGATCCGTGACTTCGACAGCTATGAGGAAATTGTCTGATGTTCCCTTAAGGTCGAAATGGAGATCATAGAATCACAGGGGTTTCATGGGGACAAGAAACGTAAGGTGGACTTCAATGATGGTGGTCCGATGGATAAATGAAATGGTGCTAAGTAGTTCCAGCACCCCACTTTCCAAAAGTGCAGAATGAAGCACCCTGGTAATTGCCTTAAGGGGACGAGAAAATGCTTCAGGTGTGGAAGAGAAGGGCACCTAGCTATTAACTGTCAGCAAGAAGGACCCGCGGCTGCGACAGAGGAGAGGAACACTCCGTTCGAACCTCAATGCGTTGTTCAATGATATAAATGAAAAGAACCGGGCTATTTTGCAAATCAGTTCCCTAATCCAAGTGTTATCAGAGGCAACCAACAACCTCCAAGACAGCAAGGAAGAGCTTTTGCCATCACTTCTGCCAAAGTGAACCCCACAACGATGTGGTGAAAGTTATGCTAGTTATTCATTCATGAATAGAGAACATACATTTTGATTCAGGTTCTACGCAATCTTTTATATCTCGAATGTTTAGTTGAACCATCCCTGCACCACCAAAAATCATGGAAGTAACGATGTCGGTGAGTGCGGAAAAGGGGGAAATCATTGCATCCCATGAATATAAGTCCTCCCCTGTTATAATCTGTGGATTTAATTTCCCGGTGAACCTCTTCATACTCCCTTTGGTGGAATTTTATGTAATTCATGGCATGTATTGGCTTTCCTTATATAGAGCCAACATAAATTGTCGGGAGAGGGAAATCACACTCCATATGGAGAATCGACCCCTGATTCATTACAAGTGTCAGGAGGAAGATGAATCCCCTTTATCTCCATCATCTCAAGCATGGATATTACTTCTCTATGAGGACATGTATCTGGCTCAGATGATTGAGTCAAAAGAAGAAAGCATGCTTGAAGAAATGCCTATTATGAGGGAATTCACGGAAGTGTTTCCAGAGGAACTTCCTGGTCTTCCTCCAAGAAGAGATGTTGAGTTCAAAATTGAACATATACCTGGCGAGTTACCAATATCCAATACTCCATATAGAATGGCTATTGTTGAGCTTAACGAGCTGAAAAAACAACTACAAGAGAAACTGGATAACGGGTTTATACGCCCAAGTGCTTCACCATGGGGTGCACCAGTCCTCTTCATCAAGAAGAAGGATGGTTCAATGCTGATCTGCATCAATTATCATGAACATAACAAAATCATGAAAAAGAACAAGTATCCCCTCCCACGAATTGATGACTTGTTCGATCTATTGCATGGAGCACAATACTTCTCCAAGGTGGACTTTCGGTCTGGATATTATCAAGTAAGGGTGAAGAAGGAAGATGTCCTGAAGAATGCATTTCGTACAAGATACGGGAACTATGAATTCATAGTAATGCCTTTCGGACTCACCAATGCTCCAGAAATATTCATGGACTTGATGAATAGAGTCTTTAGAGATTACCTTGAAAAATTTTTGGTAGTCCTTATAGATGATATTCTAATATACTCCAAAACCAAGGAGGATCATGTGGAGCATTTAAGAACTGTACTAGAGACTTTGCGCAAGGAGAAGCTCTATGAAATGTACAACAATGTGAGTTCTCGTTGAAGGAAGTCTCATTCTTGGGCCATATCATCACAAGAAATGGGATATATGTGGAACCCTCCAAAACAGATGCAATTGAGGGATGGCTGAGGCCAACATCGGTAACGGATATCCGTAGCTTCTTGGGGTTAGCTGGATATTATCGACGATTTGTGAGAAATTTCTCACGATTGTCCAACCCTCTTACCAAGTTAACTCGAAAGGGTGTAAAGTTTTCTTGGAGTGATGAATGCAATGAAAGCATCAAAGAGTTGAAAAGGAGGCTTATCACTGCACTCGTGCTCACTTTACCCATAAGTGGGGAGCTTTTTGTGGTATTCAGTGATGCATCGAAGAAGGGATTAGGATGTGTGCTGATGCAGAATGATAAAGTGATATCCTAATCCTCAAGGAAGTTGAAAATCCATGAGCGAAACTATCCAACGCATGATCTAGAGTTGGAAGCTGTGTTCTTTGCCTTGAAAATCTAGCGGCATTATCTCAATGGAGAGAAATGTGAGATATATTCCGACCACAAGAGTCTTAAATATATATTCACACAGAGAGAGATTAATATGCGCTAGAGAATATGGATAGAGCTCATAATGGATTATGACTGTTCAATACATTACCACCCTGGGAAAGCGAACAAGGTGGCAGATGCCATAAGTAGAAGGGATCCAGCGATTCTATCAATGATGAGAATTGAAAAGGATCCAATATTCTTAGACTTGATGATGATGGATGTGGGAATCATAAATAAGGGAACATCGTCAATCCTTTCACAAATGATTTCTCAACCATCTCTTTTGGAAAGGTTAAAGAATGCTCAAAAGGATAATGTGGGAATTCAAGAAAAAGTGGAAGCTATCAAAAAGGGGAATTTTCGGAGATTAATTTTAATGAAGAAGTAATTGTGCGGTTTGTGAAAGACTATGTGTTCCATCAAGTCCGGAGCTGAAGAAGGACGTTTTGGATGATTCATATAGTTCAAATTTCTATATTCACCCAGGAAGCACAAAGATGTATCGAGATCTCTAAGAAAACATTTGGTGGGATAATATGAAGAAGGATATCGATGAATATTCATCAAAGTGCCTGGTGTGTCATCAAGTGAAGGCAGAGAGGCAGAAGTCTAAGGGGATGATGCAACCATTTCCCATACCAGAATGTAAATGGGAGAACATCACCATGGAAATTTTCACCGGACTTCCAAGGACATCCAAAGGAAGCAATGCAATCTGGGTTGTTCTGGATCATCATACAAAGATTGCACACTTCATTGCTATTCGAGAGGATTTCTCATTGGATCTACTGGCATGGATATATATCAGGGAAGTGGTAAGGTTGCATGAAGTACCACTATCTATTGTGTCTGACTGAGATCAAAGATTCACCTCTACGTTTTGGAAGAGACTTCAACATGCTCTGAATACTGAAATGAACTTTAGTATGGCCTATCATCCTCAAACTGATGTCCAATCAGAGAGGAATATCCAAACACGTGAGGATATGTTGAGAGCGTTCTCAATGGATTTTAAAGGAGGATGGGATCAACAACTTCCCCTGGTTGAGTTCTCATATAATAATAGTTTCCACTCGAGCATCAAAATGGCACCATATGAAGACCTGTATAGGAAAAGGTTCAGAACACCGGCATGTTGGGATGAGGTCGGTGAATGTAAGCTTCATGGACCAGAAATGGTCGAAGAAATGGTGGATAAGGTGAAAACCATTCAGCAGCATATCAAGGCATCCCAGAGTCGACAGAAGAGTTATGCAGATAATCATCGACGAGACCTTGAATTTAATGTTGGATACATGGTGTTTTTACACATATCTCCATGGAAGAAGGTCATGAGGATTGTAAATAAAGGGAAGTTAAGTCCAAGGTACATCGGCCCCTTAGAGATTCTTGATCGTGTTGGGGTTGTGGCCTATCGACTAGAACTTCCACCTACTATGGCCAAGGTGCATGATGTCTTTCATGTATCCATATTAAGGAAGTACATAAAAGACCCTTCACATGTACTTTCTTCCGAGGTGGTACATTTGGAAGACGATCTTTCTTATGAGGAGAAACCAGTGAAGATCTTAGATCGTAGAGAAAAATTTATACGAAATAAGACAATTCCCCTCGTCAAGGTGTTGTGGAGAATCCAAAAGTTTGAAGAAGTGACTTGGGAGTCGGAGGATATGATGAAGCTGAGTTACCCACATTTGTTTTAATGTGGGAAATTGAAAATTTTGAGGGTGAAATTTCTTAAGGGGGGAATATTGTAACGACCCAAAGATTCATTAATGGAATATCCCTCTTGATCCAGTTAAATGTCTCATTATGAAAAATGTTTTAATAAGATGTCAACTTATTTGGTTTCATGTTATGAATTTTGACCGTTGTTAATATAGCCATTGAACAATGATCACATGATTAGTATAAATGTTATGCTTTAACAAACCCAATTTTTACTCAGACAAAGGAAGCGATGGCCTCATCTAGTAGAATTGCCCTATATGAAGCCCATTTGTCAGAGCTCGGAAAAGAGGAGGCATCCATGGGCATCTCCCATGACAAAGCCCAAGCCGAGCTTCAATATTTTAAGCTCGAACGTGACCATCTACGGTAAAAGTGGAAGTTGATTGAAATTACCACTCGAGCGATGTTATCCGAGCCGCCCCAAGAGTCTGTCACCCTTGCACACCTTACCCTTAGGTCTTATTCGCCTATTTTAAGGGGATATGTAACAAATAAGTAGTACTATGTTCATGTACATTATTATTTTATATAATAATGAATATAATTTCTAGACATTTTTGATACATTGTAAATAGTTTTTCAAGTACAAATGGTGTTTTTAATTATTATTTAATTAGAAAATATATTTTATTAAATTAAGGGATTTTTGAATTAAATAATATTTTAATAAAATATTATTATTAATATTAAATTAATTTTTATTAAATATAAATTATCATATAAATTTATGAATGCAATTAAAATTTTTATTCAGGTTTGAAATCCATTTCTGTCAAAACCCATGAATTTTCGATAAATGTTGGTTTTTATTGTAAAAGTGAAAATTAACATATTTAGAGTTTCTTTAGATAATATAAATGCCATTTCTAGAATCAGGAAGTCGAAATTATCCAACGGTGAATTTTTCATAATTTTCTGAGACATTCAAATTTTTGGGTAAAAATTAAATACCATTTAATTATATAATGTGTTTTATGACATCATAATGACCCAATGGTCATGTAATAAAATACCATAATCCTTATTTTCGGCCAATATATGTTTTATCATTAAAATAATGTGATTTTGGGTTTGTTTGACTTACTTTTCAAAGCATTAATGAACCCCTCAATACTTATTCAACAATTTGCCTTTTTAAATTAATTTTCAGGGGAGTGTGACCCACCTCCACATAAGAAACCCTATTTTTTTAATACGTTCTGAGCTTGGCCTTGTAAAATATTGTTTTTATCTTTCCTTTTCCAGAAACCATGGTCAAATACCATGGGATGGTCTGTGGTTTGGATTCTTTTAATATAAGTGGTCCCAAACCTAAATAATAAAGAATTCTCTCACCTTTCCTATATAAGCCCACCCAATCTCCCGCTTAATCCTCACTAAAATCCCTTTGAGTTCTTCCATACTCTACCCTACTCTATCTAGAATCCTCCCAAGGTAATCCATGCTCCCATGAAGCCTCTCACAAGTCTCTCTCTAGCCTTTGGAAGCACACTTCCATGTAAGGGTTTTTTCTTCCTTTCTCATTTTTGTCAATTTTAATTAAGTTATTTTTCCCTTTTAATTTCAATTATAAATGTTGGGTTATGGTTTTGCACCTCCATCATATTCCCTCTATATGTTTGAATGATGGTATTCCTCTTTCTCTCTCAATAAATACCTCCCATGTACACCGTTACCATGCTGAAATTCCGAAAGGAACTTCTCTCTCTTCTTTTACATTCAAGCAATACTTTTTATCATGAATCTAAATTCAATTTCAATTGTTGGGACATATATCTATATGACCTCCTTACTGTAAATTTCATTTAAAAATGATGAATAACCCCTTTCTCTCTCATCAACCTTTTTTATGAATTCTTATGTCACGCCGTTACGCTGCCAAAATCGCACCGATTTTCTAAGCCAATGTCATTGTGTAGTGAATACCATGCCCATTTCTCCATCAAGGGTATTCACCTTTATGCACATTTAAATATTGATTGTAATGTTTCATGTATTAATTCCACATTCATTTATCATGGAATAAATTATTATTTTTTATGAATCCTAATTTTATGATTCATGTGGCACACTTATGCATGAAATGAAATTGTTAAGAAGGGTGCGCCCTTATAGCGCTCCAATGTTTTGGGTAAAGTATAGTATCATGATATATCAAGTGAAATGAGGGTTGACTCATGATAATTAAAGTGCAATGAGGGTTTACTCGTGCTTCATGTGCAATGATGGTTTAATCATGCTCCATGTGCAATGAGCCTTGGCTCATGCTAATTCAATGATAAGTGTTGTTGCCACCTTTCCATGTTATGATTATCATTCTTTATCATGCCTTTATGTTCATGTTTCTTTTATTATCTATTGATATTCATATTGTATAACATGTATTTTAATCCTCATGTTATTCCATGTGTACTACCTTACTGGGCTTTATAGATCACCCTTTTCTTATGCATGTCCTCAGGTTATCCCATGAAATGCTAAGTACGAGGGAATGTAGTGGTCTTGTAAAGGAAGTTTTCAATAAAGATGTTGTATTTCAAGTTTTATGTTTTATGTAATGATCTTATGCCCCAAATACGCTAATCCTCTCGATCTTATTTGTTGTATCATGTGAACTTTTATGTATTAGGTCATGTTTAAGTTTTAATAAAAGCAGGGTTGTCATAGTTGGTATCAGAGGGAGGTTTAGTTATTTTTGGGATTAGGAAACCCTATTAATGCCTTGGATACAAGACTAAGTATAATAAAAAATCCCTAACTTATGGTAAATACAATGTAAGTGGTTTATCAAAAAAATACATCCTTATCTGGATATGACCAGGTAGAGGTGGCTCTGGTACATATGTATCCTAGGAGTAAAACCCGAAAACACCGCTTTGAGATAGACTCGAACGGGAACTGGTGCACGAAAATGGGCCTTGCTGCACTCTTGGTTACGACACTCCTGGGGGATATGTTTTGATAAATTCACAATCTTGTTATGAACCCTTATTAAGGGAAAAAAATCCCCTATGAATATTTGTTAGAAAGTAGATCATGAAAAGCCTAGATTGAATCCTATAGAATCATGAGTTATGGAAATAAAAGTTTATTTATAAGTCATCAAATTTTGTATTTGGATTACCCTTTTATGTGTTACCCATAACTTTCATTTTATTCCAGCCAATGGCCGGTAATAGGAGGACTCGGTCTAACAACCGTTGTGAAGATCAGTGTGATGACTGTACTAATGAGATGCCCAATCCAATGGGAGCGGGAATCGCGAACATTGTCACGCTTCTCTCTTAGCTAACTCAAGTTTTGAATAGAAACACGGGTCAAGAGGAATGGTCAACCCCCCCTATGAAAGAACAAGTTTCTATTGAGAGCTTAATGAGACAAAGGCCTCAGACTTTTAGTGGATCATCTGATCCCACAATCGCTGAACAATGGATCAACTCCATTGAAAAGATATTCTCCACCCTCCAATGTTCTGAACAAGAGAATGTTCTCCTAGTGGCTTATTGTATGGAGGGTGAAGCTGATCAATGGTGGACATTGATAAAAAAATACGAAGCCTGAGGAGGAGATCGAGGCTATGTAATAATAGGAATTCCGGAAGATGATTTATGATAAATATTTTCCGTGCACCCTCCGTCTTAAGATGGGAAGGAACTTCCTTTCCCTCAAGCAAAATAGATGGAAAATCTGTGGGAGTGTACGGGGAAAACATCACAAGGCTTGCATGATATGCTTCCGGCTTTGTCGTTACCCCCGAATGCAAGGTTGACCACTTCTTTGGTGGGCTGAAGCTGAGCTTGCAGAAAGTATTAACGATTCGTGACTTCGACAGCTATGAGGAATTTGTCTGATGTGCCCTCAAGGTCGAAATGGAGATCAGAGAATCACAGGGGTTTCATGGGGACAAGAAGCATAAGGTGGACTTCAATGATGGTGGTCCGATGGATAAATCCAATGGTGCTAAGAAGTTCCAGCAACCCACTTGCCAAAAGTGCGGAAAGAGCACCCTAGAAATTGCCTTAAGGGGACGAGAAAATTCTTCAGGTGTGGAAAAGAACTGCACCTAGCTATTAACTGTCAGCAAGAAGGACCTGCGGCTGCGACAGAGGATAGGAACACTCCGTTCGAACCACAATGCGTTGTCCAATTCTATAAATGAAAAGAACCGGGCCATTTTGCAAATCAGTTCCCTAATCCAAGGGTTATCGGAGGCAACCAACAACCTCCAAGACAGCAAGGAAGAGCATTTTCCATCACTTCTGCCGATGTGAACCCCAACAACGAAGTGGTGAACGGTATGCTAGTTATTAATTAATTAATAGCGAACATACTTTTTGATTCAGGTTCTACGCAATCTTTTATATCTCGAATGTTTAGTAGAACCATCCTTGCACCACCAAAAATCATGGAAGTAAAGATGTCAGTGAGTACGACAAAGGGGGAAATCATTGCATCCCATGAATATAAGTTCTCCCCTATTATAATCTGTGGATTTAATTTCCCGGTGAACCTCTTCATACACCCTTTGGTGGAATTTTATGTAATTCATGGCATGGATTGGATTTCCATATATAGAGACAACATAAATTGTCGGGAGAGGGAAATCACACTCCATATGGAGAATCGACCCCCGATTCTTTACAAGTGTCAGGAGGAAGATGAATCTCCTTTATCTCCATCATCTCAAGCATGGATATTACTTCCCTGTGAGCACATGTATCTGGCTCAAATGATTGAGTCAAAAGAAGAAACCATCCTTGAAGAAATGCCTATTTTGAGGGAATTCACGGAAGTGTTTCCCGAGGAACTTCATGGTCTTCCTCCAAGAAGAGATGTTGAGTTCTCAATTGAACGTATACATGGGGCATTACCAATATCCAAGACTCCATATAGAATGGCTATTGTTGAGCTTGACGAGCTGAACAAACAACTATAGGAGAAACTGGATAAAGGGTTTATACGCCCAAGTGCTTCACCATGGGGTGCACCAGTCCTCTTCGTCAAGAAGAAGGATGGTTCAATGTGGCTATGCATCGATTATTGTGAACATAACAAAATAATGATAAAGAACAAGTATACCCTCCCACGAATTGATGACTTGTTCGATCTATTGCGTGGAGCACAATAATTATCCAAGGTGGACTTGCGGTCTGGATATTATCAAGTAAGGGTGAATAAGGAAGATGTCCTGAAGAATGCATTTCGTACAAGATACGGGCACTATGAATTCATAGTAATGCCTTTCGGACTCACCAATGCTCCAGCAATATTCATGGACTTGATGAATAGAGTATTTAGAGATTACCTTTACAAATTATTGGTAGTCCTTATAGATGATATAATAATATACTCCAAAACCAAGGAGGATCGTGTGGAGAATTTAAGAACTGTACTAGAGACTTTGTGCAAGGAGAAGCTCTATGCAATGTATAGCAATGAGAGTTCTCGTTGAAGGAAGTCTCATTCTTGGGCTATATCATCACAAGAAATGGGATATATGTGGACCCCTCCAAAACAGATGCAGTTGAGGGATGGTTGAGGCCAACATCGGTAACGGATATCCGTAGCTTCTTGGGGTTAGCTGGATATTATCGACGATTTGTGAGAAATTTCTCACGATTGTCCAACCCTCTTACCAAGCTAACTCGAAAGGTTGTAATGTTTTCTTGGAGTGATGAATGAGAAGAAAGCTTCATGGAGTTGAAAAGGAGGCTTATCACTGCACCCGTGCCCACTTTACCCATAAGTGGGGAGCTTTTTGTGGTATTTAGTGATGCTTCGAAGAAGGGATTAGGATGTGTGCTTATGCAGAATGATAAACTGATATCCTAATCCTCAAGGCAGTTGTAAATCCATGAGCGAAACTATCCAACGCATGATCTAGAGTTGGCGGCTGTGTTCTTTGCCTTGAAAATCTGGCGGCATTATCTCAATGGAGAGAAATGTGAGAGATATACCGACCACAAGAGTCTTAAATATATATTCACACAGAGAGAGTTTAAAATGCGCTAGAGAAGATGGATAGATCTCATAAAGGATTATGATTGTTCAATACATTACCACCCTGGGAAAGCGAACAATGTGGCAGATTCCATAAGTAGAAAGGATCCAGCGATTCTATCAATGATGAGAATTGAAAATGATCCAATATTCATAGACTTGATGATGATGGATGTGGGAATCATAAAGAAGGGAACATCGTCAATCCTTTCACAAATGATTTCTCAACCATCTTTTTTGGAAAGGTTAAAGAATGCTTAAAAGGATGATGTGGGAAATCAAGAAAAAGTATAAGCTATCAAAAAGGGGAATCCTCGGAGTTTAATGTTAATGAAGAAGGAATTGTGCGGTTTGGGAAATACTATGTGTTCCATCAAGTCCGGAGCTGAAGAAGGATGTTTTGGATGATTCATATAGTTCAAATTTCTATATTCACCCAGGGAGCACAAAGATGTATCGAGATATCTGAGAAAACATTTGGTGGGATAATATGAAGAAGGAGATCGCTGAATATTCATCAAAGTGCCTGGTGTGTCATCAAGTGAAGGAAGAGAGGCAGTAGTCTAAGGGGATGATGCAACCATTTCCCATACTAGAATGGATATGGGAGAACATCACCATGTACATTGTCACCGGACTTCCAAGGACATCCAAAGGCAGCAATGCAATCTGGGTTGTTGTGGATCATCATACAAAGACTGCACACTTCATTGCTATTTGAGAGGATTTCTCATTGGATCAACTGGAACTGATATATATCAGGGAAGTGGTAAGGTTGCATGAAGTACCATTATCTATTGTGTCTGACTGAGCTCAAAGATTCACCTCTACGTTTTGGAAGAGTCTTCAACATGCTCTGAATACTGAACTGAACTTTAGTATGGCCTATCATCCTCAAACTGATGTCCAATCAGAGAGTACTATCCAAACATTTGAGGATATGTTGAGAGTGTGCTCAATGGACATTAAAGGAGTATGGGATCAACATCTTCCTCTGGTTGAGTTCTCTTATAATAACAGTTTCCACTCGAGCATCCAAATGGCACCATATGAAGCCCTGTATAGGAAAAGGTGTAGAACACCGGCATGTTGGGATGAGGTCGGTGAACGTAAGCTTCTTTGACTAGAAATGGTCGAAGAAATGGTGGATAAGGTGAAAACCATTCAGCAGATTATCAAAGCATCCCAGAGTCGACAGAAGAGTTATGCAGATAATCGTTGACGAGACCTTGAATTTAAAGTTGGTGACATGGTGTTTTTACACATATCTCCATGGAAGAAGGTAATGAGGTTTGGAAAGAAAGGGAAGTTAAGTCCAAGGTACATCGGCCCCTTAGAGATTATTGATCGTGTTGGGGTTGTGGCCTATCGACTAGAACTTCCACCTACTATGGCCAAGGTGCATGATGTCTTTCATGTATCCATCTTAAGGAAGTACATAACAGACCCTTCACATGTACTATCTTCCGAGGTGGTACATTTGGAAGATGATCTTTCTTATGATGAGCAACAAGTGAAGATCTTAGATCGTAGAGATAAATATATACGAAATAAGACAATGCCCCTCGTCAAGGTGTTGTGGAGAAACCAAAAGTTTGAAGAAGCGACTTGGGAGTCGGAGGATATGATGAAGCTAAGTTACCCACATTTGTTTTAGTGTGGGAAAATGAAAATTTTGAGGGTGAAATTTCTTAAGGGGTGAATATTGTAACGACCCAAATATTCATTAATGGAATATCCCTCTTGATCCAGTTAAATGTCTCATTATGAAAAATGTTTTTAAAAGATGTCAACTTATTTGTTTTCATGTTAAGAATTTTTACCGTTGTTAATATAGCCATTAAACAGTGATCACATGATTAGTATAAATTAAGGCTTTTACGAACCCAATTTTTACTCAGACAAAGGAAGCGATGGCATCATCTAGTAGAATTGCCCCATACGAATCCCATTTGTCGGAGCTCGGAAAAGAGGTGGCATCCTTGGGCTTCTCCATTGACCAAGCCCAAGCTGAGCATCATTATTTCAATCTCGAACGTGACCATCTACGGGAAAAGTGGATGTTGATTGAAATTACCACTCGAGCGATGTTATCCGAGCCACCCCAAGAGTCTGTCACCATTGCACACCTAACCCATAGGTCTTATGCGCCAATTTTAAGGGGTTATGTAACAAATAAGTAGTACTATGTACATGTACATTATTATTGTATATAATAATGAATATAATTTCTAGACATTTTTGATACATTGTAAATAGTTTTTAAAGTACACATGGTTTTTTTAATTATTATTTAATTAAGAAATATATTTTATTAAATTAAGGGATTTTTGAATTAAGTAATATTTTAATAAAATATTATTATTAAAATTAAATTAATTTTTATTAAATATAAATGATCTTATAAATTTATGAATGCAATTAAAATTTTTATTAAGGTTTAAAAGCCATATCTATCAAAACCTGTGAATTTTCGATAAATGTTGGTTTTTATTTTAAAAGTGAAAATTAACATATTTAGAATTTTTTTATATAAAATAAATTCCATTTCTGGAATCAGGATGTCGAAATTATCCAACAGTGAATTTTTCAGAATTTTATGAGACAGTCAAAATTTTGGGTAAAAATTAAATACAATTTTATTATATAATGCGTTTTATGAAATCATATTGACCCAATGGTGATGTAATAAAATACCATAATCCTTATGTTCGGCCAATATATGTTTTATCATTAAAATAATGAGATTTTGGGTTTTTTTGACTTACATTTCAAACCATTAATGAACCCCTCAATACTTATTCAACACTTTGCCTTTTTAAATTAATTTCCATGGGAGTGTGACTCACCTCCACATAAGAAACCATATTTTTTTAATATGTTCGGACGTTTGCCTTGTAAAATATTGTTTTTATATTTCCTTTTCCAGAAACCATGGGCAAATACCATGGGATGGTTTTTGGTTTGGATTATTTTAATATAAGGGGTCCAAAACCTAAATAATAAAGAATTCTATCACCTTTCATGTATAATCACACCCAATCTCCCACTTCCTCCTCACTAAAATCCCTTGGAGTTCGTCCAAACTCTAACCTACTCTATCTAGAATCCCCCCAAGGTGCCCCAAGCTCCCAAGAAGCCTCTCACAAGCCCCTCTCTATCCTTTGGAAGCACACTTCCAAGTAAGGGTTTTTTCTTCCTTTCTCATTTTTGTCAATTTTAATTATGTTTTTTCCCTTTTAATTTCAATTATAAACGATGGAGTATGGTTTCTCACAGCCCTCATACTTCCATATTTATTTTTGAATGATGGGAGTCCCCTTTCTCTCTCATTAAATGCCTCTCATGTACACCTGTTACCATGACGAAATTCTGAAAAGAACTTCTCTCTCTTCTTTTACATTCAAGAAATACTTTTTATCATGAATCTAAATTCAATTTCAATTATTGGGACATGTATCTATATGATCTCCTTACTGTCAATTACATGTAAATATGATGAGGAACCCCTTTCTCTTTCATCATCCTTTTTTATGAATTCTTATGTCACGCCGTTATGCTGCCGAAATCGCACCGATTTTCTAAGCCAATGTCATTGGGTAGTGAATACCGTGCCCATTTCTCCATCAAGGGTATTCACCATTATGCACATTTACATATTGATTTTAAAATTTCATGTATGAATTCCACATTCCTTTATCGTGTAATAAAGGATTATGTTTTATGAATCTATTTTTTATGATCCATGTGGCACACTTATGCATGAAATGAAATGTTTAAGAAGGGTGCGCCCTTATAGCACTCTAATGTATTGGGTAACATATAGTATCATGATACGTCAAGTGAAATGAGTGTTTTCTCATGCTAATTCAAGTGAAATGAGGGTTTACTCGTGCTTCATGTGCAATGAGGGTTTACACATGCTCCATGTGCAATGAGCCTTGGCTCACGCTAATTCAATGATAACTGTTGTTGCAACATTTCCATGTTATGATTATCATTCTTTATCATGCCATTATTTTCATGTTTCTTTTATGCTCTATTGATATGCCTGTTGTCTAACATGTATTGTACTCATCATGTTATTCCATGTGTACTCCCTTACTGGGCTTTATAGCTCACCATTTTCTTATGCATGTCCTCAGGTTATCCCATGCAATGCTACGTACGAGGGAATATAGTGGTCATCTAAAGGAAGTTTTCAATAAAGATGTTGTATTTCAAGTTTTATGTTTTATGTAATGACCCTAAGCCCCAAAGACACTAAGCCTCTCAATCTGCTTTGTTGTATCAAGTGAAGTTTAATGTATTAAATTATGTTTAAGTTGTAATAAAATTAGGGTTGTCATAGAAAAGTAATAAAAATAAATATTTTCCTGAAATATAGTATTTTGATAGTTATTTTTATTATATAGTGGGGAAAATTGGTTTCATTGATGTCAGGAGTATTGATAAATTCTTTTTTCTAAATATATTTGCATTCACTATGTTATGATCATTATTCTTAAACATTATTCTTATAAGTTGGCTAATTAAATCCTATATTTGAATTATATTTCAGATAATATCATGTTTTTTTATTTAAATTTCCGCTCATGAACCCATTATTCAAGTATTGTATGTTAAATTCTTATTAATTAAGGGATTTATTCCCACATAAAAGTTCAGTTTGTTATGAACATTTCTCATGAACTATAAAATATCATTTTACAACATATCAAAATAATTTTATTCCATAATCTTCTTCCAATTAATATTTTAAAATATAAATATACAAAATATCTAATATGATCTTAATAAGTACAATTATCATTTTTCAAAAGAAATTTTTATTATCCTTTTTAAAAATTTCCTTTTCGCTATTTTTTTTAAAAAATGATAGCATTAACTTATAATTTTTGTTCACTTTATTACCCACTCAACATTATCTGAGATAAATATTATTCTATTTGAAGGTCCCATTTGACCATTATATATTTATTGTTTTCAATGAGATTTATTGATTATATATTTGATAATAGATGAAAACTCTTAGTAGTGTGATGATTTTGCGGAATTTATAAAATCATATTTGATAAATGATTGTGGTAATGTTATTCATCGAATTCCAATTATTCATCCATAGGTGGAACTTTTTATGATATTTTTCATTGAATAGATCTCTCTACATAGATCCCATATCAATTTAAATTTTACAAAGCCACATAACATTTTTCAAATCAACATATGATCATAAATCAATGCAATGATTATTATGATGCATCTATGAAATTTTTTCCATTATATAAATTTTAATAGCCAATTGTTACATCCCAATATGAATCACTGTGTTTGAAAAATAATGATATATTTCCCCAATAATTTTTAATAGAATTCAAGAAGCTATTGTATAGTTGATAGGGTCTACAGTGGAATTACATGGAGATTATTCCATCCATCATAGTGCATAATAAAATTGGTAACAAAACATGAAATCATTAGACAATCAAAGTCATTGAAAAAATAATAACATACCATAAGTAATGTACATATTCATAACAACACATAAATAGTATCAACATGAATACATACTATTCTCCCACCATCCCAACTATATATATAATAACTGAATATTAAAAAATCATAAATAGAATATAGACCCAAGCCTTTTCAAAATATTATTACATGATTAAAAAAAATATCAATGAAATAAATACCATGGATAAAAAATACAATTGTAATTAAAAGACTCGATATATAATTGAAAACATGAATGATCCAAAATTATATTAATATCCATGTTGAGATAATAACTTCCTTTGATATCCAAGAACTACATATGATAGCTTAGGGAATTCATAGATAAATGTAATGTGTTAAAATAAGTATATGGGAATAAAAATGGGATTGAAGAATAACTTATGAGTTAGAAGAAATAACATGGCAATATAAAATTACTATCTCATGAATAAACATATAAAATTATAACATAAAAAATGAATTAATATGATCATAGAATATAATAAAGTGGAAGAAATATATAACAAAACATAAATCCAAGTCAAGGATAACTTCCCAGACAATGTCCCATGGTGGATAGTGTCCAATAATTGATTAGGATTAGTCCATAATACTATACAAAAAAACTCGTGAGACACAATAATTAACCAATGCATTAGTTTACTGTATAGGGATTCCAAAAACAACATATTCATGCATATGTATCCCACATAAAGAATCAAACATAATGAAAAATTACTATTGTTACCCATGGAAAATATAATGTCTTCAATGAGGTTGAATGTATAATTCTTTCCATAAAACTTGAAATAAATTAAAATTTTCATCCATGATAAATTTAGTTATTTTAAAAAATTATTTAGAGGCTTAAAACTATATATGTTTTGTAATTTAAAATGTGTAATAAATGGTTAAGTATCCTTTGATCATGTTTTTTATAGAGGTGAATTGAGAAGGAGTCATTTAAAAACATGTAATCGCCCATAAAATAAATACTATTTTTAATAAATACATATGTTTAGTAATTATATATAAACTATTTGATATTTATATATGAATAATAATTATACAAATTCAGGAAATGATAATGAAATCGTAACATATAGGAAATATGGAGGTTAAGAGAGATCTGTTACATTATGTTTTCCTTTAGTTGATAATTACTTAACATCCTATATAATGGGTTAATGCATGTTATTAATTAATAAAATATCCATATAAATATTTATTATATCATATATAATCATTAGATACCATCTTAACACCAACTGTTTAATAATATTTCATTATTACCATTATTTTAAGCGCACACTACTTTTTTTCCAAACCTATTTTTTAATGTAAGATCCAGTTCACGAGAATAAGATATGAATCCAAAATATATACAATTTGGATAATTGTTTAATTATCATATTCAATTATTTAATAAATTTTCTTTATTAATTCACATTTTAATGATATAATATCAATAATTAATTTCAAAAAATCCGAGAATAGGTTATAGGAGGACATACGATTCTGAAGCTCGACATACTCAAAATGGTTCAATGAAAACTATAAAATTTTTAATAGCACATGTATGTAGTTTTCTTAGATAATTTTATAAAATTCTAAAAAGGATCCCAGATCAGAAATATGAGGGAATAATTGCTTTCAGACTGGTGGGTTAACCCTTGGTGCGGCACAACACTAGTCAGTGTAGATATTCAATTAGAAAGGAATAATAACAACACAACCTTAAATAAAATCATGAAAAATAATTATTTTATTTTAAAATCCAAATAAATCATAAATTGTGAGAGAAGTTGGAAATATGAGGTATCCGTTGAGTTCTAAAGGTGGGTTTTTACACAGGTGGGTCCTAACACTGACCAATTAATGATGAATAAGAAAGATAATTTTTGGAATTTTTTAATGATAAATAAATAAACATAAAAAGTTTATTTTATTTCATTTTGTTGTTTCCTTGAGACGTTGTTATGACACTATGGGTAATACCATTATCATTCATAAATGAATCATCATGGTGACGTTATTAGACAGTGTTACCACAATGCTGTAACACATATTATTTATTTAACATATTAACATTGATACAATATTCGATTAAGAAACCATGAAAATTTCCATGAAATATCTAGAGAAAAAAAATCATTGAAGAAACTTCCTTTGTTTAATGATGAACGATGAGGAGATGATTGATCTAGATCCCTCAGGGACAGAATTCGGACGACGTATAATGTTCATCAGTAATTGGTCCAATCCTTGGTAATTAGTGAGTTTTATTTTGGTTTTCCACCCCTATTATGTGTCCCTACAATTAGAGTGGATTATTCAATTAATAGGATTATCCATGGATTCTGTGTTATGAAGGTTGGGATTTTTTTAGTGGGGTTTATTAAGGGATTTGTCGATGTTATGAATTTATTTATTTTCACCCTCTATTCATCAATTCTAAAATGAAAGGATCAAGGTCTATCCAAAAAAGACAAGATCCAATCATTTTGGGCGTTCCTTTACTTATCCTCCTTCATTCAAATTTATTATCTATCTCCCTAAATGCATTAATCTAGAATGGTATCTGATACCACAAGGGAATGAGGCAGCGACAACGTGAGGTGGAGATCAGAGGTGGAGGCATTGGATGCTCAAGTTGGGCAAGATGAGGCAAGGCTACCGGTGGGGTGGCTAGACTAGGTGGACCCAGCAGAACAACCATCTAGATTGCGAAGGTAGTATCCCATGGTCTTGGAAGGACCACAATAGTGGAACAACCAATGACATGGAATGTAATGGGTGGTGATGGTCGGAGGATGGAGCCCATGGCAGTAGCTATAGTGGGTGGTGACTGGGAGTTGAGACTAGGTGGGCAGCATTGGCGATGAGATAGAGACACAGAATGATCCACATCGTCTAGGTGGATGCATGTGGTCTGGGAACATGTGCGAGGGGGAAGACCAACCATAGTGATGTGGACCAGCACTTTGTGACCCTAGGTGACTGAGAGGTGAAGCAGTCAGTGATCTTGTCTACCAGATGGGGCGCGACTAGGGCGGGACATGCCTTGTAGGAAGAATCTGACCCTCACAAATGGGGAAGGCTGGAGGAAATGGGCCACTACAGATTCCTAGAGGGCTTGATCATGCTGACAAAGGGCCAGTTCGTACCAGCCTAGACTGAACTGAGTCTAGTCGAATGCAGACCCATTTGGGACCTTTTTGTAAAAAGGGTTGTTAATTTTGAATGAAATTTCTGTTTGACGAGGTGTTAATTGGGTTGGTACCCTTTCAATGTGAATGTTCTTTTGATATGTATTGTTGTGTTTTTATAATGAAACAGTGTATTTGAGTAGTTTCCCTTGGTTTTTCCTCATGGGTACAATGAAAAACGGTTTCCACATCACTGGACATAAATTCGTTCTAGAGGATGAGTCCTGGATAGTGTTTTGGCTTCCCTTTTTAGGACAAGAGTGGAACACTATCACCCATGATTATGTATTGTGAGACTTGATGTGACCACTAATTGTAGGTTGATAATCCTCAATCCAGTATGTTTTATCGGTAGAGCTCTCAGTATTCTCAGTTGAGATTCCCCAAAATTATGAGGTGCATTAGTAGGGTTGTTAGTATTCTCTGATAATAACCCCTTATGTTATAGATTAATAGAAATTGGTTTCTCAGAATACATTAGGAAGAATACCCTCTCTATATAGCATGACCATGATTAGTGTAATATTTTTTGGAAGATTCCAAAATAGTGGGATATCTTTGTAAGTGTCCCCGATGACATCAAGGTCCGAGGAGTGAGTTTTTAGTGAACGAGCATGGCTTAAGAAAATACCATGCCTAAATATTATTTGTAACTCACCATATTTAACTTTAGGCTAGTAATGAGTATATCCGGATAATATTGGTATATGTTTTTAGGCATATACCTATGTAGAGTTGACAGTGCATTATTTTTTGGGTTTTTATTTGTCAGTTTTCCGTTGTGGGTTCATGTTGTCAAACTGAGTAAAATTTAACTCACCCATATATTAGCTTTTCCAGATCATGTTATGTCTTGGGTGGATGATTGGTTCATTGACGGAGCCTCGGGTTGACCAAGACTATGTGGTGCCCTGTGATATCAGCGATACGAGGTTGACTCTTACGGCTTTATGTAGTTGTTCATCACCAACCCTTCAGTTAGGGTTATCTTCGGATGATATTTACCAGATTGTTCATTTACTTATTTTCAGTCATTCATTTGGTGGGATTGTATTATATCCATTTTCACTTCATTATACTTTACATCCTAGATTCACTCTGGGGGTGTTTTATATCTAGTATTTTCATATAATGGTTTTCTTGGAGATGTTTGCGTGCATACATTTACGTAAGAAAATGCCTCCCATTTGTTGGATATGACTACTCGGTGCCATTTACCTACCATGTTCCTATTAGAGGTGTGCATGGGTAGTCACAGTGTGGGACCGACTAGGATGGGTGGTGGAAGAGTGGTATTATAGGGGGTCCATTCCAAATTGGTTCTAGGAGTCTATGAGATTTGTTTGGGGAAATAGTGTTTAGTTTTTGAGTTCAGTTTTTATCCATGAGACTCCAATGTTTGTGTAGCAACCAACATATCCAAACACAAAGACTTTGAGAACCAATTTCTCAACATAGTATATCAAGAAACTGGTTGCAGGGAAATTATTGATACATGCATCAGATAGAAATGTGTTATTTTTTCCATATACATATTGAGTAATCTATCCATATATATTTTATTGAACATGGTTCATCTTGATTTGATTCAGGATCCCTCCATATAGATTACGATGCAGAATTCCATTGTGTGACCACAAGGATGCCACGCCTTGCAATGAGGCATCAGTGTAGGGTCTATTAACAGAGATAATCCCATCACAAGAGATAACACCGTAGCGTGGTGCACTGGTGATACCACCACTCGTCAAGCAGCGGTTACTACTAGTACTATGTGAATGGGATGCATGCTTGAAAAGTGTATTTCTAGAGTTACCCAGAGAGTGAATTTCCAGGTTTAGGGGTGAGGCAGACCCCAAGGTTGCGGAGGATTGGATCGTGGTAGTATCTTGTGTACTACATCTAGTGAGGATGTCTTCTGACATGACGGTAGAACAAGACGTGAAAATTTTTCAAGGCTTAGTGTGGTGATGTTGGAGCATAGTGAACCATACACATGATGAGGTGATTCACTCTTGAAAATACATTTATAAAATCATCAGGGAGGTGTTCATTTTAGATATGATTCAATCAGCTCATTTCCAAGATCTCATACGTCTACAGTAGGGAAGTTAGAAAGTTGTGGTGTACTCATCAAGAATCCCTAACCTATCTCGTTACTCCACAGAATTGGTGTGTGACTCATTCTTGAAGGCTTGCACCTTCCAAAAGGGGCGATGTTTCAAATCAGGGTGTAAATGATATCCCTTATCATTATGACTTATTCTAGGAAACAAGATTGATCTCTGGTTAGAGAGATATTTATGGAGGAGTAGGAACCAATAGTGGGAGCTACCTTTAGGCACTAGGTAGAAGAGTCTTTCGTAATGGGTTGCAGACAATGGTCTTAGCGGCCCATGAGAGCTAAGAGAATAGAAAGACAACCCCAGGATACTGGGTTAGTGATGCAATCCTTCCATGGCTGATCGAGTGATCCAAGCTATAGATAGTGTTACACATGCGATGGCCATGTACATTTTGCATGGGATTTGGCCGAACCAACATTCAGCAGATCAGGGTACGGTCGAGGGTCCACCAAGGTAGAGGCAATGGTTCAGTGAGTGTAGTACATAGGGTGGGAGATGTGGAAGGGGAGTATGTAGAGCATAAAGTAGTTGGTATAAGAACATTTTAATACCAATACCAACCCAGGTGGTCCATCATAGGATTATGGAGTTATTGGATTGAGATGAGTCCAACTTTAGATGATGGAGACTTATGACCCTGATCCTATAGATATTATTAGATGTATGGTCTGTGTCTTTTCCACCTTAGATATATTTATAATAGGCCAAGGTTCTAGTCATTATTTTCTTTCCATAGACCTTGTTAGAGGCTTATAGATTCTGGGGGAGTCATTGGATAGAACCTTACAATTATAAACTAATGTTTGAGGGGATTCAATAATAATAAAATGTTGTTGATAGTGTGATATTACTCTTGGTGGTGGGATCACCTGATGTGATATCCTAGTAGTTGTGTCACATCCTTAAGAAGTTATCATTGGTGTGGACTGGTAATCCATATTACATGCTTAGATTTAATGTTTTAGGCATAGTGTGGGTTCCATATATTGATATGGGACCATGTATTCCATGAATGATAAAAGGAAATTCAGGTAGAATAGGATATACTTTCGCATATGAGGGTGTAGCGGATTATTCTCCAGTCATCAGTCCTCACCCTTGACATAGTAGATGACGAAACCCATTGGTTTCCTTCAGTGGTGGAAGAGTATGAGGATGTCTTTCTGGAGGATGTCCCTGAATTACCTCCCAATATCTAGGTTTACTTCTGCAATGATCTATACACTTTTTAGCACTGATATTTAAACCTTCATTTGGGTTGTCTCCCACAGAGCTTCATGAGTTGGGGGTATAGCTGGAGGACCTCCATAGGTAGGACCTTGTTAGGGGAAATGTTTTACCATTAGGGGGCCTAGTTTGGATTTCACAAATGGCATATGGAATATTGAGGATATGTGTGAAATTATCATGCTTGAATTAGGTGACTATAAAGAATAAATATTCGTTTTCGAGAATTGATGGCCTCTTCAATTATCTAAATGAAGCGAGGTGGTTCTTGAAGATAAACCATAAGCATAGGTATCATCAACATCATGTACTGGATGAGGATGTACCAATAAAAACCACTAGATGTCAGTATGGCCACTACGTGTACTTGGTGATTCTGTCTCACATAACCAATGCCCCATAAGTGTTCATATGACTCGTGGACAGGATCATTCATCTCTATCTATACTAGTTCTTTGGGGTGTTTATTAAATAAATCATGTTGTGCATAACATCTAAGGAGGGGCACATGATATGAATGAGGAAGGTTAGTTATACACTCTGAGAGTTGCATCATTATTGGAACATCACAAGGTGCGATTTATGGATTTGTACATTTCAGTTTCTAGGAAATTTCATCTCGGAGGTGGAGTTGTCGTGGATCTACATATGATAGAGTTTGTGATTACTTGGTAGCAAGCCAAGAGTGTAACTGATTTGAGGATTTTCATGGGTTTTTGTGGGTATAATCAGAGTCTTGTTCCCTAAATCTCTAGGGTATCATCACCCATAAATTATTTTACATAGTAGGGACATCTCATCATGTTGATGGTGATGTGCTAGCATTATTTTCAGTAGTTGAGGTAGAGGCTGCTGAGAACCCACATCATGAGACTGCTAGAGGGGAGTGTTGAGTATGTAGTGTTTTATGATGCATCAGGGATTAGATCGGGTTGTGTTTTGATGTTAGGGAAACTAGTTATTTTCAATGATTTAATATAGTTAAGACAACATGAGAATAACTAGACAACCCTTGATCTTGAGAAATAAATATTGGTATTCACAATTAAGATGGGTTGACATTACATGATGTGGGAGACGTCAAGAATGTACTATTACCACATGAGCATCAATTATATCATTTCTCATAGGGATCTGATTAATTCAATATTTTAGTATAAGAGACATATTAAGGTTTATCTTTCCCTCACACACATATTTTAGGAGAATTTTAAATTACTATTTATTCACTTTTCATTAGAATAGATTATTATAAGACCTCAAATATATAATGAAATCGAACAGTAGTACAATACTTATATATTCCATAATTCTTTTAAAATATTCATCATTAATAAAATACTCAATGATATAATTCATGAACAATAAAATACACATATTAATCTTTCCTCTTAGTCGGTATTAGTTTCATAATATTTTCCATTATCCATTTTCTTATTTTGGGGTATATTCTTTTGATGCATGGGACATTGATTTGTGTAGTGTCCCTTCACCATATTGTCGATGAATTTTATATTAGAATAATTTTTCTTATCCTTGAAATAATGTCCATGGTATACCTTTTCTCAACAAATGAAGATTACTCATTTTTATATAAAGTTTATACAATGGTGTTTCATTGCATAATTATCACATGGGTGAAAATACTTTATTCCATTCTTCCCATTCTCCATATTTTTTACTCATATCCTATTTTTCTTGTTTATTCTTCTAAATCAATAATACATATAAAAATACATATCATTATTTTGATAATATTATTATATCTCCTCATACGATAATAATATATGGGAGACATGTTCCATTCAAAATAATGTCTTCAATCCATCCATGAAATGATCATTCTTACTCTTTAGAATATTTGAATTAATGTGGTTCACATTGCTTCCACTAGGAACCAATTCTAAATAATTGTATGAATTTTAGTTGGCTATGACTCATAACTCATAGTTATGAAATAGTAAAACACTGAACATTAGATTAATTTTTTATAACAAATTTTCAATTTCATAGACATGGTTGTTTGGGGGAATATTTACATTTTATACCTTCTTAATGGGTTGTAATGAAAATGTGAAATATCATATACATATATTTTAGGAGTATCAACACAATGAATAATAAGGTCAATTATTTGGTACCACATTACCCTGATTAAGGCATAGGACACCATTTCATGGATTTTACTCCTAGTTATATCTATTCTAGAACGACATCTATATTTAGTATATATACATGGAAGTATTACTATGATGACCCACATTATATAAACCTTAACAAAATATTTGAATGTTATTATATTATGATATTTAATTTATATCATAGATTTATTTTCCCTAATCAATGTTTTCTATATAATGTTTCAAAAGATTAAACTAAACTTCCTCTATTCCCAATTGTAAAGAACCTAGACCCAACATGCCATAGTTGGTGCCTTACATTATAACAGTGAAATATAAACAAGGAATTTTCTTCCTTGATGAACAAATTGATTAGTATATTTTTAAAACTAGATAAATACATTAGTTCTTCATTTATAATTAAATTTAAAGTCATTTAAGAAACACCTATCGAAACACTCTTATTATTCTAGATCACAATTTCATGTCATTTATAAAATTATTCTTGGAATCTGGTGGAAAAATAAAATACAATAACAGGGTGATCTCGAGTTATTAGTAAGGGTAAGTAATATTGTAGAATCTATCACAAACAATAATGAAATGTGAAAACATTATGCCACTAAAACTTAATCTTGTGTTTCACATGTCCAGAATAAAATCTGAATGAATAATCCCATATAATTAATCCTAGGAGAATAAAATATTACCATGGATAATCTACTCATCATTTAATTGTATGGATTAGAAATTACTAGTGTCACAATGGGGGAATTAATATTGTCCGAAACATAAACAAACCTTCTGGACCTTGGCCTTGATTCCATACATAAGTGGGTAGAAAACTAGTCTAGTTTGTCTCATGAGACCTACTGGTGCTTCGATGGGCTATAGCAGGCCCACCATTCACATACTATGTCCAATGCAATCCTAATATGTCTAATAAATGGATATATTTAAATAAATGTGTCCCATAAAACATTGAAATATTTGAATCATAATCATATGTGGAAGTACTCTAAAAATATTATATAAGAATTTTTGAGTAATATAATATTTAAACATTCAAATGCGTCCCATACCACTTGAAACATTTAAATCATAATAAAAATAAGAATAAATGAATCATATAATATCATGAGAATAATATAATTAATGATAAAATATTTAAAAAGGTTTTATATAAACCACACACATGAAAATAGTGGGGAAAATGCATATATCTCATGGTTGTAATAGTGACACGAGAAACCCCTTTTTCTTTTAGAAAGAAGTATTCTTTTTAAAAATCATCTCTATTTGTAATAATATAACGTTTTAAACATTTATATACCATAAAAGAAAATGGTATATTAATTATTTTATATTTTATGCATAAATTATTTCTAATTGAGTGAAAACACATCAAAATAGAATTTAAGAAACATTATAAATGAACCACTTTAGTGGGGTTAAAATGAAAATAAAAAAGAATATTTAAAAAAAATAGTAAATTTTTTATAAAACCAGATATTGAAAAAAATATAATTTTCATGATAAAATTAATTTTTTTATAAAAATATTGGGGCATAAAATTTATTGCAGAGTAAACATGAAAATAGGTATTAAATTTTGAATATCCCTTTAATAAAACATGTTTATAATGAAACATTGAGAAATGAACCATAAAAAAAATGAAATACCTATCAAAGAAAGAATATTTGAGATAGGTACATTAGTTTGGAACAAATTAATATAATTTAGGAAAAATAAATATTATTAATTAATAATTAAATTTGGTTTAGGAGATAGAAAACGTAACCTGAATGTAAAATGGATGTTCGATGAGAATCCCCTCCCACTTTGAAAACTGTCAAAGAATATTCCCCATAAAATTAATTATCATAAAATATTACATGATACACCACTAAAATGTAAATATTCATGACAAGGTACATAAATGGGTAGTATACAAACACCACTCAAATGAAATAGTGTTGAATAAGGAATATCTCATGGAAAAGAAATTGAGTTGTTGAAACCCTTACCTTATGTCCAAAACTGTTATTCAATTGTACTTAATATCTAAAAATATGAAATTAGGCACATTAACAATTTATTTTAATACTATAAAACCATTATTTGATTTATTATAATCTTTTTATGTTCATTTATGGTCTTTTATATGAGTTATGATATATAATTTTATCATTCAAGAGCATTTATTTCCTCAGTTTTAAGAATTAGTTTAATTGTATGTGAGTATGGGAGTTAATTTAAATTGGGTATAATTCTATAAATAATGAATTTTAAGTTAATTATTAACATATATAATATTAAATGGTTATATAAGTCATTTTTTTAGTTGTAATGATAATGAATTATTATATACGTTGTTAGTGATAATCATTAAGATTATTTATACGATTTTTCGACCATCACACACTAGTTTTGTTTTTTTAATTATCATAATGTGAATAAAATGGATACAAAAACATTGATATGATTTAATAAATATATATTTTAATTATTTTTAACCATAAAATCTTTTTTACCAGACGATAATTTTATAATGTAAAACAAAGAGGCATGACCTTGATGTTATTAAATTGACATTTCACAGGCAATGTATTCATTTT
Source organism: Viscum album (assembly GCA_963277665.1). Taxonomy (NCBI): domain Eukaryota; kingdom Viridiplantae; phylum Streptophyta; class Magnoliopsida; order Santalales; family Viscaceae; genus Viscum; species Viscum album. Next base: position 843,009,672 of record OY728151.1, read on the forward strand.
TAATATAAATGAGAGAGAGAATGGACTTTGATATTGGATCACCCATAAAAATTATATAATCAAGTATATAAATTATTTTGAGGTTATCATATCTCTTTGGGAAGGGGAGGTGAGGAAAGGATAAGAAAATAATATAAATTGGAAATAACATATATGAAAAAGGTTTTTTACGTCTTGAATTATCCTCTTTGAGAACAAACTTAAGTGGATTGGATTTGGTATTTTTTAGAGAAAATTTTCTTGAACGGGGTATTGGAGATTATGATGTGTATTGGGAATAAATTTGACAATTATGTGTTTGTAGAATGGATGTTGAGGGTGGTACATATAGTGGACGAGATGAGTGTTTTTGATTATTTTAATGATTTGTCTATTATTTTTTCTCTATAATAATAATACATTAAAAAGTATCAATAAAATATATTAAAATTATGAGAGGTAATAATATATTTTGGGATTAAATCCATCATACTTTACATATGAATCAATAATTCATGTATTTAACATTTATCATAAATCATCATATTTTATAAATCACCCAATATATTCTACTATTTAAGAAAATTGAGAAAAATTCAGAATATAAATTTTTTTTACGTTTAGAATTTAAAAATTAAATCCTTTTTATGAAATTAATTTTCTAAACCTGATAAATTAATTTTTTAATTAAATGCCATATTTACTCAATAAATACTGATTTTAAATATATAAATAATTGTATAAAACTCTAAAAAATATACTACGGTCTTATAAAATTATACTAAAATCATAAGGCAACTGAATTCTAATTTATTAATACATATTATGAAAATAATTTCTCTTTTAAATAATTTTATTAATTAAAAAATTCTAATTAAAAATTTATGACTTATAAAAAATGCAAACACCTAACTAATAATTTCAAACTATTCATTTACTTATATGACGTAATTATATCATACACAAATTTATAATATGCCTAAATGTTATTTTTAATTTCTGTGGTGTGGTTACTATTAATATGGCTGATGTACTTTTTACAAGGGTCATATTAGTGTTTCTAATGTCAGGAAATTATTCTCCAAAAGTTAAGTTGGTCATATCAAACTCTAAAAATCTTACAAATTGCAATATTGTATGTCCATTCATCATAATTAAATTCACAGATGTGAAAAAACTATGTTCAATGCTAATCCCATAGGTGTGGATCAAATCCGGGTAAATGGAACGTTAAAATGTTCAGAAATATATATTTTTTTTAAATAAAAATATTATTCTTATGATCTTCATTGTATTGTATAATTGATGTATTTTGACTCCAAAAAAATTAAATATATAATAATTATATAAAAAAGTTAATGGTGTTACATTCAATTATTTTACACCATGCATCAACAAATGAAACCTCTCTGAAAAATAATAAAAATTCAACCTAATTTAATTTTGACATTACGAATTCAAAAATTAATGTTTTTTGTAGAAAATAAAATTTACATGATTTTATAAAATTATTATTATTTTATACAACAAAATTACATAAAATGATTTTTCATTAATATAACAGTATTTCTAAACATATAAATATTTTATAAAAAAATTATACATATCATTAGAAATAAGTATTATTTTTGTGAAACCATTATAAATAAAATTTAATAGTGGTAATTAATTATTATATTAAAATGTTTTATGGACATGTTATTAGTATATCAGTTAAATAAAAATATTAAAAATGTGTTGTTTTGTAGTGACTCAGTGCTGCATGCATTGTTTGATATATTAAATAAATTTGGAAATCATTGTGAGATTTATTTTAAAATCTTCTAATTTGGAAAATTGGGACATTTAGTTGAAATTAGATATTTTTATTATAAGGGTTTGGTATGTATTTTTTTCCAAACTCTGTATAAATATGAACCTAAAATATCAAGGGAATATAATAAAATTTATACTTTCTATTAAAATCATAATTTTGGATTGATCAAGGTACAGTTCATTACAGTTATTATTAAAGAATGGGTTTCGATAATTTAAGAGGCTAGGATGATTTTATGTAATGATAAGTTAAGAATTTAATATACCTTTTTGGGTAAATAAATTTATGTTTGATCAAAAGATTAAGGCATAAATACTACTTTTGAGGTTTTATGTGATTGGAGTATATTAGTAAAAACATTAATTGAGTTTTAATATATTATTTACATATATTTAACTCTTAGGTTTATCTTTTGTTGTAGTGAAAATTTAAATTGATGATGTATTGTTTTCTATTTTATTGAAATAATTTGAAAAATATCTATAACCATTTGGGTTAATATGTTCTTTGATGTTGAGGAAATTATATTTAATTAGGGAAGTTGGTTGTAATATTTTTGGAACATATGATTTATCATATTGATAACAAATGGATTGAAAAATGATTTTATGACTAAATGATTAATTTTATTTATAAAGGATATAAATATATTGGGAACATTATATGTATGAATTAAATGGAAATAATATTTTATAATTTGGGATTTTATTAGAGAAATAAAGATTGAATTATATTTTGGAAGAACCTATTATTTTATTATGTAATTATGGTTATTCGTATTTTGAATAGAAAATACTATCATATTTTTAATATTATATGATCAAGTAATATGAATTTTCAATATGTGAAATTATGAGTTATTGATGGAAATTGAAGATATATGTTACTTTAATCTTGTATGAATATTTGATCAAATCATTCTATTATTATTAATATAGTTTTGTATTGGCATATTGTTATGAGTTTTAAGGATATTTAATTATAGAGTGATTTAAGGAAACCATTGGGTGTTATTATTGAGGCCTTAGAGTTTAATGTAAAATTTAATCTTATTATATATTATCAAAACCAAAGAGAACCATTTTGGTAAATATATAAAAAATATGAGGAACAAAATTGTTTTCCATTTATGGATCTTATGATCCATTAAATGTTACTTTTTTTATTTTTTATTATAAACTAATTTTGACTATTCATTTGTTGAAAATAGAGATGATATAGAAGTGGAAACTATTTGAATCATAAGATAGTTGTGAAATCACACTTATGAAGTTGAATGAATTCAATTACATATATTTTCATAAAATATATTTCTTGATGGAAAAATATTTTCTAAAATCGATCATGTATTATGAGTAAAGTAACACTCAAATATCATGGTACACTTTTAGAATCACATATTCTTGTATGAGTAATATAGTGGTACATTATTTTATGAAATAATATGTTTATTGGACCTTGCATATAAATTGATATCCGTGGTAAAATCTTTATCTAATCTTACTATTATGTAATGATAAGTTATTTTTTAGGGAATGAAATTAAAATTTTAATATTGAATTTTTATTGAAGAGGATAGAATGTAACACCCCATGATATTACATTAAAAATAATTATATGATTATTGTGTGTGCCACACACATTACAAACCATAAATGGAAATATGATATACTACTAAAATATTATCATTTGAAAATACATGTCATAACATATTTGTTGGATTTGTGGGTATAAAAATAGTAAAATAATTATTTTATATTATTTGATAAATATTATTTAACGAAAATTTAGTATTTAATTCTTGTGAAATAATATCTCACTTATAAATATTGTATAAGAATAAAAGTGAAATTTTTTAGAAATTTTTTTATATCCATAAATCCTTTTCATCAATGTACATTATGTTAATCGCTATAAATGTATTATTTTATTGAAGTATATTGATAATATTTTTAGTAAAATAAATAAACATTTATATAATGGAGTTCACTTGATATAAAATGTGAATAAATTAATTGTGTACATCAAAACTATATTTTTCTCAAAAGGGTTTTATTTCTTTATGTGCATAAATATTATGATTATTTTTTGACACTTTTAGAAATTTTATTTTATAAAATAGAAATTATTTTTAAAATTATAATATTAATCTAATCTCAATATAATTAATATTTATTTTTGTAAAATTCATTATTTTTGGGTGAATTGTGAAAAATATCGATTTTTCATTTGTGATTTCATATCATTTAATAAATGTAATTTCAATGTTCAATTTGGATTTTTTATTTTGTTTTATAATCAAAATAAGCTTCATTTCATTAAAAAAATTAATATAATTCTATTTCAATCAACATTACATATTATAATTGTAAATACATATTTTTATAATTAAAATGAGTATTTATCAAAAATTAGTTTGTCATTGTATTTTGAAAACATATAACAAAACTAATTTATTCCACATATTGTAACAAAATTTTGGAAAATTAAATTTATATATTTATTTAGGAAATTAACTTTATCAGTGTGGTTAATTTATTTTTTATGTATTGTTTTCATTTTTTTGATTTTTACAAAAATTATCATGCAAATATTATGGTGAAGGATTTAAATTTATTATTCCAATACTGTCTTCATGTATTTAATGTAATAATTTATTAATAGTCCAAAATCCAATTTAAATGGTATCTAATGATTAAAAATTAATTTTAAATCATATGAATATAAAGAAAATATTATATTAAATAAAATTATTTACAAATTCTGGAATATATCATGAATGTCTAATTTATTTTCTATATTTAATTTATGAATTTTCAATTATTAAACAAAATTATTGAGAATATTATTAAAATGGTTATATTTAATTAGGGTTAACGAGCGGATAAAATAGAAATATAAGGTTTAAAACACCCTTAATCATGACCAAATTTTATTGATCTGATTTATTTCTCCATTATACAACTTATATTTCAAAAAATGACACTTTGGTTCTTTTTAACATGTTTTATACCCTTATTATATAGTAATATTATATATATATATATAAGATTTCCCCCACCTCACTTATAAAAGAGAACCTCTTCTCATATATTTCTCTGACATCTAAATTCTTATACCACAAAAAATATCAATCCAATTACATTAAAAATATTACTATCCTCGTATTAATTGTTCATGTCTCACCAAAATACTAAATTAAAAGTCATGAGGTGAATGTCAATGTTGGATATTAAAAAATTGGTATAATACAAAAAATAGTGTTTTCATGTTTATTCAATCTTCCACATAACCTAAATCTTATATAAATATGATGATATAAAAAAAATTGTATATGAAATTTATTTAAATGATATTATGTTGATGAAAACCCCAATTTTAATATCCATTAATATACTATAGAAAATGAAAATATCGCTCATGTATATTTGTGATCTTCCACTTCTAAAAGTGATGTGTTTAATTTTTTGTCAGTAGATCATATAGATGGATAAAATGATAGATAACATTAATATATTTAAAAATAACGACATAGCTATTATTCTAAAAATTTAATATATTACATATAGTCTATCTGTTTTATATGTTGAGAAATTATAATATCATCCATATGTAAATGTGAACTACCAACTCCATAAATTGATTTATTTTAATTTTCATTTCAAACATCAAATAGATGATAATAAATATTTTTAATGGGTTATAAAAATAATTTTTTTTGGATTATAAATCTAGAAATGATGGAACCATTAAAATGTTTATCATATTCATTCTAAAAAAATGACTTTGGACTAATGAACTAAGCATCCTCGAAATATCACTCATAAAATTAACTGATTAAATTAGTAGAAATAAATTTATGTAAAATTATTAATTATAACGTTATTAAAATGAAAAAATTATTATTACAGTCCGAAACTAGATTTATATTTTTATATGCTCATTATATAATGTACGAATATAAATAATGCATATGGTATATGTATATTCATTAAAAAAATTATAATATATTCTGTTCCAATATTTAGCATTCATGATGGGAATTTTGTAAATGATTCTATAAAATTATTTTTTATAATTCAATATTTATAAATTACATTCAAAAAATAATAATTTCATTAAGAGGTCATGGAAAAATAATCTTTTTAACATTTAGTATATATGTCACATTTGAATTTTTATACCAAAGTAAAAAAATACGGTTTTATTGACACATACTACATAAGAATATTTTCTTACCATTATAAATGTTATTCTTTTTGAATATTACAATTAAATTTTATATGCTTTTTTATTATTATCCTATTAATTATTCTTCCTGGAATTATACATTTAAGAGTATTCATAGGATAAATTATTTTTATCTGTATTTTTTTGTGAATCCCAAAAACAATTCTACACATGTTTTAAATGGAATAAATTTTTATAGTTTATGATTAAAAAACATGTTTTAGGGTTTTTTTCAAAGTTCATGAAATGTTTTTATTATGATATGTGAGCCTGATATTTTTTCGGATGAGGAGTGATAATGATATATCCCTCAAGTACAGTGGTTATGGTGAAAAAGTTAACATAAATTATGTTACTCATATGGGATATATTTGAATTATACATTATGTTAATTACCTCCTATAAATGGTTGTAAGGATAATGATCCATGGTACATATTTGCCTTTTTGATTCATGTAAATGAGTTTTTATGGAAGCCTTTGATCGATTATGTTTGGCTAATTACCTTTAGTGGAAAAGAAACTTTGTGCCCCTTTTTTGGGTGAATTGTATCATATTCCAGAAAACATACTCATGAGTGATCATGTTTTACAATAAACCCTCATGATCATGATTTTTTTCTATATTATTTCTTCTGATATATTTTAATAATAATTTGGAATATAATTTTCCTTATAGGGAAATTAAATAATTATCAGATCACAATGTTTATTATCAAAAATAACAACATGTATGTGGGTATTCATAATTTTTCATATTGAATAATGTGTTCAATTTATTTATATATGTTACTTATAATTATTATTTCTCATCAGATGTTTAAAAAACCATATTTTTAAAGCATTATAGATAATATATTGATTCCTATCACTCTATTATAGGGATTATAGATAAAAGAAAAAAATATATTTTTAATGATACATGAGTTTAAATTGAAAAATGTTTTTTCCAAAAAATGGACATTGAGATGAATTAAAATCATTTTATTGTAAGGGTTTGATAACTCTAATCTAGAAGATCATTGGAAAGAATGAAAAAACCAATCACTGTTATTAAACACATAAATACTAGTTGAATAAATGATATTACATTTTAAATATGGACCTATAATTATAGATATAATGAGATATTAAAATGAAAATTATCTTTTTTAAAATAATACAATCAATATTTAACTAATAACAGAGAAACCACAATTTCTTATGTAAAAATTACCAAAACAATACCACCACTAATATTTAGTTTCAAAATCATAATTAAAACTCTCATTGATTAAAATTAAAACATTATATAACTTAATTGAAAATTTAATTTTGAAAGATAAATAATCTTGGAATTATGAAATTAGTTTCAATGAATGAAGAGAAACATCAAAATTAACAAACTCTAACAAATAAATGATGGTTTTATCATCTGATGATTAACATCAATAATAAAAAACTAATAATGGTATAATGAATAATTAAAATAAATGAGAAGGAAAAGTAATAAAAATAAATAATTTCCTAAAATATAGTATTTTGATAGTTATTTTTATTATATAGTAGGGTAAGTTGGTTTCTTGGATGTTAAGAGTAATGATAAGTTCTATTTCAAAATATTTTTTCATTCACTATGTTATGACCATTATTTTTGTACATTCTTCTTATAAGTTGGATAATATTAGCCTATATTTGAATTATAATTCACATAATATCTTGTTTTCTTATTTAAATTTCCTCTCATAAATCCATTATTAAAGTATTTTAAGTAAAATTTGTATTAATTAAGGGATTTATCCCCGCATAAAAGTTCAATATTGTTATGAATAATTCTCATGAACTCTTAAATATCATTTTATAACATATCAAATTAACATTATTCCATAAATTTTTCCATTTATTATTTTTATATATAAATATTAAATATCTAATATGATCTTAATACGTCCAATTATCTGTTTTCAAAAGTAATTTTTTTTATACTTATTTACAATTTCATTTTAAGGATTTTTTAATAATAATTAAAAGAGTAACATATAATATTTGTTCAATATATTACCCACTCAACATTATCTGAGATAAATATTATTATATTTGAGGGTCCCATTTGATCATTATTTCTTTTTTATTTTCTATCAGATATAGTGATTATATATTTGATTATTGTTGAAAACTCCCAGTAGTGTGATGTGTTTATAGAATTTATAAAATCATATTTGATAAATGATTATGGGAATGTTATTTATCCAATTCATATTATTCATCCATAGGTGGAACTTTTTATGATATTTTTCATTGATTAGACCTCTCTACATAGATCCCATATCAATTTACATTTTATCAAAGTCACATAACATATATCAAAACAACCTATGATCACCAATCAATGCCAGGATTATTATGATGCCTCTAAGAAAATTATTTCTATTATATTTATTTTAATAGTCAGTTGTTACATCCCGACCTGAATCACTGAGTTTTACCAAGAATGATATATTTCCCCAATAATTTTTAATTGAATTCAATAGGCTATTGTATAGTTTATATGGTCTATGGTGGAATTACATGGAGATTATTCCATCCATCAGAGTGCATAATAAAATTGGAAACCATACGTGTAAACATTATACAATCAATGATAGTGAAAAAATAATTACATACTATATTTAATGTACATATGCATAAAAAGGCATAAATAGAAACTACATGAATACATATTGTTCTCCGACCATCCCAACTATATATATAATATCTGAAAATTAAAAAATCATAAATAATATATAGACCCAAGCCATTTCAACATATTATTACATGATTTTAATAAAAATTACGAATGAAATAAAAACCGTTGAAAGAAATCCAATTGTAATTATATGATTGGATATATAATTGAAAACATGAATAAACCAACTTTATATTAATATCCATGTTGAGATCATAACTCCCTTTGAGCTCCTAGAAATACAAATGACAACCTAAGTAATTCATAGATAAATGTCATGTGTTAAAATAACTATATGGGAATAAACATTGGATCGAAGCATAACGCATGAGTTAGAAGAAATAATATGGAAATATAAGATAATTATCTCCTGAATATACATATAAAAGAATAAAATAATAAATGGATTAATATGATCATAGAATATAATAAAGTGGAAGAAATATATAAAAAAACATAAACCTGGGTCATGGATAACTTCCTAGACAATGTCGCATGGTGGATAGTGTCCAATAATTTATTAGGATTAGTCCATAATACTAAAAAAAATCTTATGAGACACAAAACATAACCAATGCATTAGTGTACTGTAAAGGGATTCCCAAAATAACATATTCATGCATATGTGTCACATATAAAGAAAAACATTAGGGATACCCATGGAAATTAATAGGTTTCATAATCATGTCACAAAACATAAAAAATGTTGTTTAAAATTGCTACCTATGATAGAGGGTATTTAAATCATCCTTGGTCATTAATAATGAAAATATATTAATATATAATGAATAATTTTTTCCACTTAAATTGAAATTGAGAAACGGTGTGGCTTGGTATCTTTGGAGATGAGCCAGTTAAGCATTTTTTTAGGATAAAAATAATGTCTCCAAATAGGTTAAATGTATAATTATTTCCACAAAACTGGAAATGAATTAAAAATTTCATCCATGATAAATTTAGTGATTTTAAAAAAATAGTTGGAGGCTTAAAAATATATATATATGAATAATAATGAAATTTATATAGGTTAAATGTATAATTATTTCCACGTATGTTTGGTACTTATATATAAACTATATGATATTTATATATGAATAATTATGATACAAATTTAGGAAAAGATAGATAAAGTGTAACATTTAAGAAATATGGAGGTTAAGAGAGCTCTGTTACATTATGTTTTCCTTTATTTGAAAATTATTTAACATCATGTATAATGGTTTGATGAATGTTGTTAATTAATAATATAACCATATTAATATTTATTATATAATATATAATCATTATATAACCACATAACACAAACTTTTAATAATATTTCATTATTACCATTTTTTCAAGTGCACGCTGCATCTTTTTTTCGTGACATATTGTTTCATGTAAGATATGGTTCCTGAGTATAAGATTTGGATTCAGAATATATAGAATTTTATTAATAATTTGTGTATAATATTTAATTATATAATATTTTTTCCGTAATAATTCTTATTTTTCTCCGATATATTTCCAATAATTAATTGGAAAAAATATAAAAATAGGTGATAACAGGACATACGATTTTGAAGTTTTTCATGCTCGAAATGGTTTAATGAAAACTATAAATTTGTAAATGGCACATGTATGTGGTTTTCATAAATAAGTGTATCAAATTCTAAAATGGATCCCATATTAGAAATATGACTGCATATTTACTTTCAGACTGGTGGTTTAACCCATGGTGAGACACAACTTAAGTCGTCGTAGGTATTCAATTAGAAAACATGAATAAGAAAAGAACCTTGAAAAATAATTAAATATTATTATTTTATTTTAAAATCAAAATAACTCATGAATGGTTACTCAAATAGGAAATCTGAGACATCTGTTGAGTTCTAAAGGTGGGGCTTTACATAGGCGGGCCGAAAAACAACCAGTTAATGATGAATACGAAATAAAATTTTTGCACATTTTAAAAGATGAAAAAATAAACATAAAAAGTTTATTTTATTTCATTTTGATGTTTCTGGGAGATGTTTTGATGCCACTATGGGTAATACCATTGTCACGACCCTTCCTCAGGGCCTGTGCCGTGACTACCCCAAGCCCGCCTTCCATAGGCCAGGGGCTGGCGACTAGCACCAAGGCGTAAATCCCGGTAAAAAGGGAAGGCATTGCCTTTGTAAAGTAAACAAGCACCACAGAGTAAGCATGCGGAAGAAGTAAACACTAGGTAAAAGCTAGTACAATAGTAAGTGCAGAAAAGTAAAGGCGACCGGAAATACAAGCCCAACTGTAAAGTACAACTGAAAGGGGAAAACATCAACTGAAAAAGTAAAGCCGCAACATCGAGCCATCCTCTGGAAGTCCCAACTGAAGGGTGGGTATAGAAAGCCTCCAATGCTCCTCGGGTCCACCTGACCGCTCCGAGTACGTCCCAACCAGTGGTCCACCTCCAGGTACCGTCCTGCTCCGCAAGCCTCCACCATGATCAGTTTTGTCCGTCGTCTGCAACCAACACAACGTAGTGCGGGCATAGCCTGTGCAGGGGTGAGTATAAGATACTCAGTAGGGACCCCGAGACCCCCGAAGGTCTCTTAGAATCCACAAAGGATAAACCATAATGGAATGATACAATCATGAAGTAACATCCGACACAGCTTAGGTATATGCCCATACATATACCTAAGTCATCAATTCTCGCTCGGCTCCAACTTCCGAGCTCAAGTACAACCCAGTCCACACAGGAAAGAAAAACGTAAAATCCACACAGGATAGCACAACACAATCCCCAAAGGAAAGAAAAATGTAAATCCACACAGGATAGCTCAACACAATCCACAAAGGACTGTAAAACGTAAATCCACACTGGATAGCTCAACACAATCCACAAAGGAAAGTAAAACGTAAATCCACACAGGATAGCTCAACACAATCCACAAAGGAAAGTAAAATAGAGTTTCAGCTCACACAGGTATACTTCTTCAAATGTCGATAGAGATGATAACTGATCCATCTATGTCATCGGACCCACGAAGGATCAATAAGTAATAACCCCCGCAATGACCCACAAAGGATATGACCCACAAAGGATCGATAGGTAACAAACCCCCGCAAAGACCGACACAGGATCAGGCCCACATAGGTCCTGTAGGCGCTGGCCCACACAGGGCCGCTGAGCGCTGAACCACACATTATTGGACCCACACAGGATCGGGCCCACACAGGACCTGTAACACTGACCCACAAAAGAACGCTGAGTGTTGTAGTCGTCGCCGTCGAATCCACTGAGGATCTCTGCACAGTCATCGTCGTCATAGTAGCAGTCGCGACCAGCTCTAGGGTTCCTGCATACAGCAAGCTCGTTCAGGAGGGTCCGCTCCACAAGCAGAGAGGCTGATACATCCACAGACACATAGTCCAGAGTTGATGTATCCAAAAGATCCGTATCGTCAACAGGAACTCAACGTTGCAGACGACGCGTCAATCGGACGCCCGGTTTGAGAGATATTGGCTTTTTTGTCCCAGGGGCCCGGTTGGTTTTTAAGGCAAAACCAACCCGACCATACTCCACCTGTGTCCAAAACTCAGGCGGAGTACGCAAAAAGATCCGTCTCACTTAGACGAATTCAACGAAGTCGACGGCACGTCAATCGGACGTCTGTAGCTCAAGATATGAGTGTTTCCGCTCCGAGGGCCTGGTTGGTTTCGTGAAGGAACCAACCCGTCCGAACCCAAAGTTTTCTGAAACCTTTAGTGCGATATACCGAAAAGACTGTATCGATCCAAGGATCGCATCGCCGCTAACGGCGTGTCGTTCGGAGGCCCGTAACTCATGTTACGGGAAAAGACCGAAGACGGGGGGTCTGGGCCTGGACCGACCCGGCCCGACCCCCCCTGGGTTGGCCCGAACCGGGTAGACTCGACCCGGGTCCGGGTCGGACCCGGTTTAGTGCGGCGCTCGAGGGGCCACGCTGGAATTCAGCGGACGCAGCCTTTGCCGCGTCCCGTGCGTGCGAGCCGGACCCGCGCGGCCGCGGGTCCGCTGGCCACCACCTCCGCGGCTTCAGCCGCGGCGGCCCTGTCCTACGGCGCGCCGGGGCGCCGCCGCCTCCTACTGTCGGCGCCCCCGCGCCACTGGTGGCTTCCGCGGGCCACCAGAGCTGCTCTGGTGGTCTGTTTTCTTTCCCGTCTGCGCCGAAGCTCCTCCCGGGTCCCGTTCTTCACTGCAGAATCAACAAATCACCTCTGTGGCATGTTCTGTCGTCGCCCATCAATCCACACACCAACGAAGAACTGCAGAGGGTTGTCGGGCCGTGTTTGTTTGTCCCGTACCCTCCGCGTTAGGCGATAACAATCGGGAATAAAATATTCAACACATGAATAATAAACAAGGCACAATTTTAAATAGAATTAAAATTGAACTTGATTAGGGTTCTTCATTTTTAAAGAAACAATCATGAGAATATAAATTATTTCACAACAAACTCCTACATCGTCAAGTCTTCGCACACGCGTTCTTGCAGAATTGATTGTCGCGGAAAGAGGGGATCGTCGCGTTATCGCGGTATCCGGCGTTGCATCGATGAACTCCGAGGACCAAGAAACAACAGATTTAATTAATAATAATTAAATCCATATTTTTGTTTAAATCCAAAATGGAAATTTTAAAAAAAGAGCACAACCCCCTACCTTGTCGCTGCCGATCGAAGGTTGTCGCGGGGTTGGATTGTCACGGAAGAACGTCGCGGAAGAATAATTCTCGGTGTCGCGTAACATGGTGTCGCGTCCTCAATTTCTGAGGGCTTGGCCTTCTTTGCGTTCTTCGTGTTCTTCGCGTTCTTTGTGAAGTAGGGCGAAGAACTCTTGGTTTCTGTCAAATCCTCTAAAGGAACATTTTTCCAGAAGTCATGCGTTGGTCTTATTTTATAATTACACCAACGGATTGATAACAGGTTAAGAAACGAATAAATTAATTCAACGAATTAATTAAATGAATAAAACCACCCAACTAATTGGTGCGTTAAGAAATTAAGAAAGCATGTCAGTTGACTTTCATAATGATGGGTTTTCGCGAGTGTGTTGCTTAGCGGAAAAGAAACGGTGGGGCTCGTGCGGGCCCCACCTCACAAATATCCTACCAAGAGGGTAGGATATTTTTGAATAGAACCCTATCCGCATCAACTCAGCTTAAGCAGCTTTATGTGGATTCAAGTGGCTTCCAAGTGGCTTATGTGAAATAAAATAATTTTTGTCGAACAATTTATTTTATTTCATTAATTTAAGCCCAAAAAAATTAAAAACCCACCAGAACAAACCCAACTCCGGAAGAGGCATTTCTAAGCAATTATCGGTGATGCGATTCCATCGGTTCCCTCAAAATTCGATTCTGAGCACCAGTTCAAAAGTTAGAAAAACCCACTCATCCGTTCACTGAACGTACCCGAGCCTGATTTCGGAAACTGATTTCGGGCACACCCTGCCTCAGAATCAGGTGCCGTCAGAAACTACATTTTTGTAAAAATCCAAAGAAAATTAAGAAAAAAAATTCCTTGAAATTTTCGGGTCTTTACATCACTCCCACCTTAGGGATTTATGTCCCCGTAATGATAAATCATAAACTAGGGAAACAAATGTGGTTACTGAGCATGCATCTGAGCCTACCGCTCCCAAGTGCTCTCCTGGAGGTTCCCATGCAGCCATCGGATGAGTACAAGAGGAATAGATCATCCACAGAGGACTCGCTCCTGTCGATCCTCGATCACCATCGGGACCTCCGCAAAATTCTCCCCATCATCCACGTCTATCTCCCCATGGTCAATGATGTGCATCGGGTCGTCCACGTATCTCCTCAGCTAAGATACGTGGAAGACGTCGTGCACCCGGTGCAACTGAGGTGGTAGAGCTAGGCGATAAGCTACCTCGCCAATCCTGCTGATGACCTAGAATGGTCCGATGAAGTGTGAAGACAACTTTCCACCTTAGCCAAATCTCTGTAATCCACGTCGAGGTGAGACACACAAGAAGACGTGGTCACCATCCTCGAACTCTAGTGGCCTCCGCCTCATGTCAGCATAAGACTTCTGCCAGCTCTGAGATGTCCTCATCCGCTCCTAGATGACCTGGACCTTCTCTGTTGTGGCACGGACCATCTCTGGTCCCACTAGTTCTGACTCCCCAGGGTCTGTCCAGCACAAAGGAGATCTGCAAGGTCTGCCGAACAATTCCTCGTATGGTGCCATCCCGATGGTGGAGTGGTAGCTGTTGTTGTACACGAACTCCACCAAGGGTAGGTGGTCCTCCCAGCTGCAACCAAAGTCGAGGACACATGTGAGGAGCATTTCCTCGAGAGTCTGAATGGTCCTCTCTGTCTGACCATATGTTTGAGGGTGAAAGGCGGTGCTCAGATGTAGCTGCATCCCAAACGCCTCCTGTAACCCCTTCCAAAGCCGAGAAGTAAAGAGAGAATCTCGATCGGAGATGATAGAATATGGCACACCGTGAAGCCATACAATCTCCTGAACGTAGAGATGCCCCAAGCTCTCCACTGATCCCTGCTCTATGATGGGTAAGAAGTGAGCTGACATGGTGATTCGGTCAACAATCACCCAGATGGAGTTGTGTCCACTGGAAGTGTGTGGAAGTCCAGTCATGAAGTCCATAGATTTGTCGTCCCACTTCCACTCCGAGACCTCCAAGGGTTGTACCAAGCCTACTGGTACCTGGTGCTCTGCCTTCACCTGCTGACAGGTGAGGTATCGAGAAACGAACTCTACCACAACCTTCTTCATGCCCGACCACTAGTGCTGTCGTCTGAGGTCCTGGTACATCTTTGCCACTCTAGGATGTACCACCAAAGGAGAAGTGTGAAACTCTCTCAGCACCTCCTCTCGTAAATCGACTGGTACCAAGGTATTTTCTCTGAAAAGGATTTCGTTCTCTGCTCCAAAAGAGAAACCATCAGGTGCCCGTCCTGAGGATAACTGTGCACGCCGCGTCTCAAAGTCAGCATCCTCACGTTGTGCCTCTCTGACCTGCTGCAGTAGTGGAGGGGTGACTATGAGAGACTAGAGGAAGGCTGCTCCATCCCTATCCACAAAGGATATCTGCAAAGCGGCTAGCTGCTCTGTCGCCTCCTCAAGTAGTTGAATTCTCATCCTCTTGCTGAGAGCATCGGCTACCACGTTCCCCATCCCAGGAGTATAGACTATCTCAAAGTCATAGTACTGGAGGAACTCGAGCCATCACCGCTGTCTCAGGTTCAGTTCCTTCTGCGAGAAGATTTACCTGAGACTCTGGTGGTCAGAAAAGACTGTAAAGCGCTCGCCCATCAGATAGTGTCGCCATGTCTTTAGAGCGGAGACCACTCCTACAAACTCTAAGTCATGGGTAGCGTAGTTCGGCTCATGCGGCCTCAACTGACGTGATCCATATGCGATCACTTCCTGCACCTGCATCAGGACACATCTGAGTCCGGTCCCTGATGCATCGCAGTAGACTACGTACCCTACTCCCTCCTCAGGCAACCTTGAGATAGGTTCACTGGTCAATCTCTGTCTCAGCTCCTGGAAGCTCTGCTGACATCTGTCTGACCACACAAAGGGTTTCCCCTTCTTCATCAAAGATGAGAGTGCTGCCGAAACTCTGGAGAAGTCTGGCACGAATCTCCGATAGTATCCAGCTAGACCCAAGAAACATCGCACCTCTCTCACGCTCCTGGGTGGCTCCCAATCAAGAACTACCTCGATCTTCGCAGGATCCACTGCAACTCCCACCTCAGAGATGACGTGCCCCTTGAAGTGGACCTCACGTATACAAAACTGACACTCTCAAGAGCTTTCCATAATGATGGTGCTCTCGGAGTGTGTCTAGTACAACCCGCAAGTGATAGGAGTGCTCCTACTCAGTCGTCGAGTATATAAAAATGGCGTCGATGAAGACCACGAAAAATCGATCGAGGTATGGCTGGAAGATCGTATTCATGAGGCCCATGAACACTGCTGGAGCATTGGTTACGCTGAAGGGAATAACCAAGAATTCATGGTGGCCATACCGACATCTGAAGGCCGTCTTCTGTACGTTCTCATCTCGAACCTTGAGCTGATGATAGCCTGACCTGAGGTCTATCTTCGAGAACCACCGTGCTCACTTGAGCTGATCGAAAAGGACATCAATCCTCGGTAGCGGATATTTGTTCCTCACTGTCACCTGGCTTA
This sequence comes from Viscum album, assembly GCA_963277665.1. Classification (NCBI taxonomy): domain Eukaryota; kingdom Viridiplantae; phylum Streptophyta; class Magnoliopsida; order Santalales; family Viscaceae; genus Viscum; species Viscum album. The sequence continues at coordinate 843,026,592 of OY728151.1, forward strand.
AGTGATGATAGTCGACACACAGTCGCAAGCTCCCATCCGCCTTCTTGGTGAACAATATCGGGGAAGCCTAGGGTGAAACACTGGGTCGGATGAAACCCTTTCCATGCATGTACTCCAACTGTACCCGTAGATCTCGAAGCTCAGCGGTGGCCATCTGATATGATAGAGTGGATATCAGGGTTGTCCCGAGGTACAGATCAATATGGAAGTCTACCTCTCTGCGAGGAGGTAGTCCTGGAACATTGTTGTGAAAGACGTCCGCATACTGATCCACCACTGCAGTAAAACTAGGACTTCGCACGTCAACATCTCCTAGGATAAGGCTAGCCAACAAATGAGTGATGGGTTGTACTCTCCTCTGTGGAAGTCCATCCTGTGCTGAGAAGGCTCCCTTCTCGTCGGTGAAGGTGAACCTGCTCCCGACGGTGCGTACACATCGTACCTTTCACCTAATACAGTCAATCTGTGCATGGACTGTAGATAACCAGTCTATGCCCAAGATGATGTTATAATGCCTCGATGCTGCTACAAGAAGATACCTGCCGAAGCTCTCACCTCCTAGAGTAAGCTCACACCGCCGGCACCAATGCGTAATCGTCGAGTCTGCTCCCGTAAGAGCCTCTAGCTGTAAGGATCGAGCCAACGGCTCGGTCGGAATCTCCGAGCTCCGAACAAGGGCAACGACTATGAAAGAGTGACTCGCTCCTGTTTCTATATGAACAGTAGCATGGGTGGAATATACACAGATCGTACCTCGCCATCCCCAGGCCTATTAAAGGCGGGCTTGTGGTAGTCACGGCACGGGCCCCGAGGACGGGTCGTGACAAATTGGTATCAAAGGGAAGGCACTGCCTTTGTAAAGTAAACAAGCACCACAGAGTAAGAAAGCGGAAGAAGTAAACACTAGTTAAAAGCTGGTACAATAGTAAGTGCAGAAAATTAAAGGGGGCCGGAAATAAAAGCATGCCTGTAAAGTACAACTGAAAGGGGAAAAATAGCAACTAAAAAAGTAAAGCCGCAACATCGAGTCGTCCTCTGGAAGTCCCACCTGAAGGGTTGGTATAGAATGCCTCCACTGCTCCTAGGGTCCTTCTGACCGCTCCGAGTACGTCCTGCCCAGTGGTCCACCTCCAGGTAACGTCCTGCTCCACAAGCCTCCACCACGATCAGTGTTGTCCGTCGTCTGCAACCAACACAACGTAGTGCGGGCATAGCCCGTGCAGGGGTGAGTATAAGCTACTTAGTAGGGACCCCAAGACCCCCGAAGGCCTCTCAGAATCCACAAAGGATAAACCAAAAAGGAAAGATACAGTCACAAAGTAACATCCGACATGGCTTAGGTATATGCCTATACATATACCTAAGTCATAAATTCTCGCTCGGCTCCAACTTCCGAGCTCAACTACAACCCAGTCCACACATGAAAGAAAAACGTAAAATCCACACAGGATAGCTCAACACAATCTACAACGGAAAGCAAAACATAAATCCACACAAGATAGCTCAACAAAATCCACAAAGGAAAGTAAATCGTAAATCCACACAGGATAGCTCAACACAATCCACAAAGTAAAGTAAAGCGTAAATCCACACAGGATAGCTCAACACAATCCACAAAGGAAAGTAAAACAGAGTTTCAACTCACACATGTATACTTCTTCAAATGACGATAGAGATGATCACTGATCCATCTAAGTCGTCGGACCCATGAAGCATCGATAGGTACTAACCCCTGCAATGACCCACAAAGGATCTGACCCACAAAGGATCGATAGGTAACTAACCCATGCAAAGACCCACACAGGATCAGCCCCACACAGGACCTGTAGGCGATGACCCACACATTACCACTGAGCGCTGACCCACACCGGATCGGACCCACACAGGATCGGGCCCACACAGGACCTATAGCACTGACCCACAACGGATCGCTGAGTGCTGTTGTCGTCGTCGTCGAATCCACTGAGGATTTCTGCACAGTCGTCGTCGTCACAGTAGCAGTCGCAACCAGCTCTTGGGTTCCCACACACAGTAAGCTCATTTGGGAGGGTCCGCTCCACGAGCCGAGAGGATGATACATCAACCGACACATAGTTCAGAGTTTATGTATCCACATGTTCCGTATCGTCAATAGGAAATCAACGTTGTAGACGGTGTGTCAATCGGACGCCTAGTCTGACAGATATTGGCTTTTTCGTCATAGGGTCCTGGTTGGTTTTTAAGGAAAAACCAACCCGACTGTACTCCACCTGCGTCCAAACCTCGGGCGGAGTATGCCAAAAGATCCGTCTCACTTAGAGGAATTCATCGAAGTCAACGGCACGTCAATAAGACGTCCGTAACACATGATATGAGTGTTTCCGCTCCTATGGCTTGGTTGGTTTTGTGAACGAACCAACCTGGCCGAACCCAAAGTTTTCCAAAACCTTGAGTGCGATATACCAAAACGGTATTATCGATCCAAGGATCGCATCGCCGCTAACGATGCGACCTTCAGAGACCATTTCTCATGTTACGGGCAAAAGACCAAAGACGGTCCGAAGAGGGGGGTCTGGGTCCAGACCGACCCGACCCGACCCCCCTGGGTCGGCCCGAACCGGGTCGACCCGACCCGGGTCCGAGTCGAACCTGGTTCTGGGCGGCTCGGTCCGGCCAGGGCATGACCCGGCCGGTCGGGCTGGCCCGGCTCGGCTCGGACGAGCATCCGAGCGTGGCAGCTGCAGAGCGCTGCCCCCACGGGATGGAAGTGACGCGGCCCTTGAGGGGCCGCGCTGGAATACAGCGGACGTGGCCTTTGTCGCATCCCGTGCGTGTGAGCCGAACCCGCACGGACATGGTTCCGCTGGCCGCCGCCGGTGCGGATTCAGCTGTGGCGTCCCTCTCCGACGGCGCACCAGGGCGCCGCCGCCTCCGGCCGTCGCCGCCGGCGCACCGCCGGTGGCTTCCGCGGGCCACTAGAGTTGCTCTGGTGGTCCGTTTTCCATCCCGTCTTCACCGACGCTCCTCCCGGGTCCCATTCTACACTGCGGAATCAATGAATCACCTCTGCAGCATGTTCTGTCGTCGCCCGTCAATCCGCACAACAACGAAGAACTACGGAGGGTTGTCGGGCCGTGTTTGTTTAGCCCGCACCCTCCGCGTTAGGTGATAACAATCGGGAATAAAATATTCAACACATGAATAATAAACAAGGAAAAATTTTAAATAGAATTAAAATTGAACTTGATCCGGGTTCTTCTTTTTTAATGAAACAATCACGGGAATATAAAATATTTCATAACAAACCCCTACCTCGTCAAGTCGTCGCACACGCATTTTCTCGGAATTGATCATCACGGAAAGAGGGGATCGTCGGGTCGTCGCGGTATCCGGCATTGCATCGACGAACTACGAGGACCAAGAAACAACATATTTAATTAATAATAATTAAATCTATTTTGTTGTTTTAACCCAAAAAGGAAATTTAAAAAAAAGAGCACAACCCCCTACCTTGTCGTTGCCGATCGAAGGTTGTCGTGGGGTTAGATTGTTGCGGAAGAACGTCGTGCAAGAAGAATCGCTGGCATTGCGGAAGATGGCGTCGCGTCATCGATTTCCGAGGGCTCGGCGTTCTTCGCGTTCTTCTCATTCTTCGCGTTCTTTTGCGAAGGAGGATGAAGAACTTTTGGTTTCTGTCAAATCCTCTAAACGAACATTTTTCCAAAAGGCGTGTGTTGGCCTTATTTTATTATTACGCCAACGGATTGATAACAGGTTAAGAAACGATTAAATGAATTCAACGAAATAATTAAATGAATAAAAACGCCCAATTAATTAGTGCGTTAAGAAATTAAGAAAATGCATCAGTTGACGTTCATAATGACGGGTTTTCGCGGGTGTGTTGCTTAGCAGAAAAGAAACGGTGGGGCTCGGGCCGGCCCCACCTCAAAAATATCCTACCAAGAGGGTAGGATATTTTTGGATAGCACCCTATCCGCATCAACTCAGCTTAAGCAGATTTATGTGGCTTCAAGTAGATTCCAAGTTGCTTAAGTGAAATAAAATAAAATTTTTCAAACAATTTATTTTATTTCTTAAATTTAAGCCCAAAAAAATTAAAAACCACACCCGAACAAACGCAACTTCGGAAGAGGCGTTTCTAATCAATTACCGGCGCTGCGATTCCATCGGTGCCCTCAGAATTCGATTCTGAGTACCGGTTCAAAAGTTAGAAAAACCTGCTCGTCCGTTCACTAAACGTACCCGAGCCTGACTTTGGAAAATGATTCCGGGCACACCGGGCCATGGAATCAGGTGCCGTCAGAAACTGCGTTCTTTTAAAAATCCAATGAAAATTAAGAAAAAAAATTCTTGAATTTTTCGGGTCTTTACATCACTCCCACCTCAGGGCTTTACGTCCCCATAAAGATACATCATAAACTAGGGAAATAAATGTGGGTACTGAGAACGCATCTGAGCCTCCCGCTCCCAAGTTCTCTCCTGGATGTTCCCGTGCTTCCATCTGATATGCACAAGAGGAATCGATCGTCCACGTAGGACCCATTCCTGTCGATCCTTGATCTCCACCCGGACCTCTGCAAAAGTCGCCTTATCATCCACGTCTAGCTCCCCATGGTCAATGATGTGTGTTGGGTCGTGCACGTATCTCCTCATCTGAGATACGTGGAAGACGTCGTGCACCCGGTGCAACTGAGGTGGTAGAGCCAGGCGATAAGCCACCTCTCCAATCCTGCTGATGACTTGGAGTGGTCCGATTAAGCGTGGAGACAACTTTCCTCCTCAGCCAAATATCTGTTATCCACGTTGAGGTGAGACACACAAGAAGACGTGGTCACCATCCTCGAACTCTAGTGGCCTCCGCCTCCTGTTAGCATAAGACTTCTGCCGGCTCTGAGCTGTCCTCATCCGCTCCTAGATGACCTGGACCTTCTCTGTCGTGGCCTGGACCATCTCTGGTCCCACAAGTGCTGACTCCCCAGGTCTGTCCAGCACAAAGGAGATCTGTAAGGTCTGCCGTACAACGCCCCGTATGGTGCCATCCCGATGGTGGAGTGGTAGCTGTTGTTTACGCGAACTCCACCAAGGGTAGGTGGTACACCCAGCTGCAACCAAAGTCGAGGACACATGCGCGGAGCATGGCCTCGAGAGTCTGAATGGTCCTCTCCGTCTGACCATCCGTCTGAGGGTGAAAGGTGGTGCTCAGACGTAGATGCGTCTCGAACGCCTCCTGCAACCCCTTCCAAAGCCATGAAGTAAAGCGAGCATCTCGATCGGAGACGATAGAAAATGGCACACCGTGAAGCCGTACAATCTCCTGAACATAGAGACTCCCCAAGCTCTCCACTAATCCCTGCTCTCTGATGGGTATGAAGTGAGCAGACTTGGTGAGTCAGTCGACAATCACCCAGATGGAGTCGTGACCTCTGGAAGTGCGTGGAAGTCCAGTCACGAAGTCCATAGATATGTCGTCACACTTCAACTCTGGGACCTCCAAGGGTTGTACCAAGCCTGCTGGTACCTGGTTCTCTGCCTTCACCTGCTGGCAGGTGAGGCATCGAGAAACGAACTCTACCACAACCTTCTTCATGCCCGACAACTAGTGCTGTCGTCTGAGGTCCTGGTACATCTTCGCCACTCCAGGATGTACCGCCAAAGGAGAAGTGTGAAACTCTCTCAGCACCTCCTCTCGTAAAGCGACTGGTAGCAAGGTACGTCCTCTGAAAAGGATGTCGTGCTCTGCTCCGAAGGAGAAGCCATCAGGTGTCCGTCCTAAGGATAACTATGCACGCCGCATCTCATAGTCAGCATCCTCACGTTGTGCCTCTCTGACCCGCTGCAGTAGTGGAGGAGTGACTGTGAGAGATTGGAGGAAGGATACTCCATCCCTATCCACAAAGGATATCTTCAAAGCGACTAGCTTCTCTGTCACCTCCTCAAGTAGCTGAATTCTCGTCCTCCTGCTGAGAGCATCAGCTACCACGTTCCCCTTCCCAGGAGTATAGACTATCTCAAAGTCATAGTCCTGGAGGAACTCGAGCCATCACTGCTGTCTCAGGTTCAGGTCCTTCTGCGAGAAGATGTACATTAGACTCTGGTGGTCAGAAAAGTCTGTAAAGCGCTCGCCCATCAGATAGTGTCGACATGCCTTTAGAGCGAAGACCTCTACTACTAACTCCAGATCATGGGTAGAATAGTTCTTCTCATGTGGCCTCAACTGACGTGATCCATATGCGATCACTTCCTTCTCCTGAATCAGGACACATCCGAGTCCGGTCCCTGATGCATCGTTGTAGACTACGTACCCTACTCCCCCCTCAGGAAACCTCAAGATAGGTGCACTGGTCAATCTCTATCTCAGCTCTCGGAAGCTCTGCTGACATCTGTCTGACCACACAAAGGGTTTCCCCTTATTCATAAAAGATGAGAGTGGTGGCTCAACTCTGGAGAAGTCGGGCACGAATCTCTGATAGTATCCAGCTAGCCCCAAGAAACTCTGCACCTCTGTCACGCTCTTGGGTGGCTCCCAATCTAACACTGCCTCGATCTTCGCAGGATCCACTATACTCCCGCCTCAGAGATGACATGCCCCAAGAAGTGGACCTCACGTATCCTGAACTGACACTTCAATATTTTTCCATAATGTTGGGGATTTCAGAGTGTGTCTAGTACAACCGGCAAGTGATAGGCGTGCTTCTCCTCAGTCGTCGAGTATATCAAAATGTCGTCGATGAAGTCCACAAAAAATCGATCGAGGTATGTCTGGAAGATCCTGTTCATGAGGACCATGAACACTGCTGGATCATTGGATATGCCGAAGGGCATAACCAAGAACTCATAGTGTCCATACTGATATCTGAAGGCCGTCTTCTGTACGTTCTCGTCTCGAACTCTCAGCTGATGGTAGCCTGACCTGAGGTCTATCTTCGAGAACCCCCGTGCTCCCCTGAGCTGATCGAAAAGGTCATCAATCCTCGGTAGCGGATACTTGTTCCTCACTGTCACCTGGCTCAGGCAACGATAGTCGACACACAGTCGCAAGCTCCTGTCCGCCTTCTTGGCGAACAATATCGAGGAAGCCCAGGGTGAAACACTGGGTCGAATGAAACCCTTGCCATGCAAGTCCTCCAACTGTAATCGTAGCTCTCGAAGCTCAGCGGCGGACATCCGATATGCTAGAGTGGATATCGGGGTTGTCCCTGGGTACATATCAATATGGAAGTCTACCTCTCTGTGAGGAGGTTGTCCTAGAACGTCATCGGGAAAGACGTCCGCATACTGATCCACCACTGTAGGAAAACTAGGACTCTGCACGTCAACAACTCCTAGGATGAGGCTAGCCAAATGATGAGTGATGGGTTGTCCTCTCCTCTGTGGAAGTCCATCATGTACTGCAAAGGCTCCCTTATCGCCGGTGAAGGTGAACCTGCTCCCGTCGGTGCGTACACATCGCACCTTGCGCCTAATACAGTCAATATGTGCATGGTCTGTAGATAACCAGTACATGCCCAAGATGACGTCATAAGGCCTCGACGCTACTACAAGATGATACCCACCGAATCTCTGGCCTCCTAGAGTAAGCTCACATAGCCGGCACCAGTGCGTAATCGTCGAGTCTCCTCCCGTAGGATTCTCTAGCCGTAAGGATCGAGCCAACGGCTCTGTCGGAATCTCCGAGATCTGAACAAGGGCAGCGGCTATGAAAGAGTGACTCGCTCCTGTGTCTATAAGAACTGCAGCAAGGGTGGAATAGACAAAGATCGTACCTCGCCAACCCCTGGCCTATGGAAGGTGGGCTTGGGGTAGTCACGGCATGGGCCCCGAGGACGGGTCGTGACAAATTTGTTTCAAAGTGAAGGCATTGCCTTTGTAAAGTAAACAAGCACCACTGAGTAAGAAAGTGGAAGAAGTAAACACTAGTTAAAAGCTGGTACAATAGTAAGTGCAGAAAATTAAAGGGGGCCGGAAATACAAGCCCAACTATAAAGTAATATTGAATGGGGAAAAATAGCAACTGAAAAAGTAAAGCCGCAATCTTGAGCCGTCCTCTGGAAGTCCCACCTGAAGGGTTGGTAAAGAAAGCATCCACTGCTCCTCGGGTCCACCTGACCGCTCCGAGTACGTCCCGCCCAGTGGTCCACCTCCAGGTACCATCCTGCTCCGCAAGCCTCCACCACAATCAGCATTGTCTGTCGTCTGCACCCAACACAACGTAGTGCGGGCATAGCCCGTGCAGGGGTGAGTATAAGTTACTCAGTAGGGATCTCGAGACCACTGATGGTCTCTCAGAATTCACAAAGGATAAACCACAAAGGAATGATACAATCACGAAGTAACATCCGACATGGCTTAGGTATATGCCCATACATATACCTAAGTCATCAATTCTCGCTCGGCTCCAACTTCCAAGATCAAGTACAACCCAGTCCACACAGGAAAGCAAAACGTAAAATCCACACAGGATAGCTCAACACAATCCACAAAGGAAAGAAAAACGTAAATCCACACAGGATAGCACAACACAATCCACAAAGGAATGTAAAATGTAAATCCACACGGGATAGCTCAACACAATCCACAAAGCAAAGTAAAACGTAAATCCACACAGGATAGCTCAACACAATCCACAAAGGAAAGTAAAACAGATTTTCACCTCACACATATATACTTCTTCAAATGACGATAGAGATGATCACTGATCCATCTAAGTTGTCGGACCCAGGAAGGATCGATAGGTATTGACCCCCGCAATGACCCACAAAGGATCTGACCCACAAAGGATCGATAGGTAACTAACCCCCGCAAAGACCCACACAGGATCGAGCCCACACAAGAGCTGTAGGCGCTGGCCCACACAGGACCGCTGAGCGCTGACCCACACAGGATCTGGCCCACACAAGACCTATAGCACTGACCCACAAAGGATCGCTGAGTGCTGTAGTTTGTCACCGTCGAATCCACTGATGATCTCTGCAAAGTCATCGTCATCACAGTAGCAGTCGCAGCCAGCTCTAGGGTTCCCGCACACAGCAAGCTAATTCGAGAGGGTCCACTCCACGAGCCGAGAGGCTGATACATCAACCGACACATAGTCCATAGTTGATGTATCCAAAAGTTCCGTATCTTCAACAGGAACTCAACGTTGAAGACGGAGCATCAATCGGACGCCATGTCTGAGAGATATTGGCTTTTTCGTCCTAGGGGCCCGATTGGTTTTTAAGGCAAAACCAACCCGGCCGTACTCCACCTTCCTCCAAACCTCTGGTGGAGTATGCCAAAAGATCCGTCTCATTTAGAGGAATTCATCGAAGTCGACGACACGTCAATCAGACGTCCGTAGCTCAAGATATGAGTGTTTCCGCTCCTAGGGCCCGGTTGGTTTTGTGAACGATCCAACCCGGCTGAACCCAATGTTTTCCGAAACCTTGAGTCCGATATACCAAAATGACAGTCTCGATCCAAGGATCGCATCGCCACTGACGGCGCGTCGTTCAGAGGCCCATAGCTCCAGTTACGGGAAAAATACCGAAGACGGTCCGAAGATGGGGGGTCTAGGCCCGGACCAACTCGGCCCGACCCCCCCTGGGTCAGCCCGAACCGGGTCGGACCCGATTCGGCACGGTTCGGTCCGGTAAGGGCGCGACCCGGCCGGTCGGGCCGGCCCGGTTCGGCTCAGCCGAGCGGCCTAGCGTGGCAGCCGCTGGGTGCTGCCCCCACGGGATGGAAGTGTCGCGACCCTCGAGGGGCCGCGCTGGAAGTCAGAGGACGCGGCCTTTTCCAGGTCCCCTGCGTGCGAGCCGGACCCGCGTGGCCACGGGTCCACTGGCCGCCGCCGCCGCCTCCGACCGCCGGCGCCGCCACGCCGCCGGTGGCTTCCGCGGGCCACTGGAGTTGCTTCAGTGGTCTGTTTTCCTTCTCGTCTGTGCCGACACTCCTCCCGGGTCCCGTTCTTCAGTGCGGAATCAACGAATCACCTCTGCGGCATGTTCTGTCATATCCCGTCAATCCGCACAACAACGAAGAACTGTGGAGGGTTTTCGGTCCGTGTTTGTTTTTCCCGCACCCTCCACGTTAGGTGATAACAATCGGGAATAAAATATTCAACACATGAATAATAAACAAGGAACAATTTTAAATAGAATTAAAATTGAACTTGATCCGGGTTCTCCGTTTTTAATGAAACAATCACAAGAATATAAATTATTTCACAATAAACCCCTACCTTGCCAAGTCGTCGCATGCGCATTCCTCGTAGAATTGATCGTCGTGGAAAGAGGGGATCGTCGCGTCGTCGCGGTATCGGGCGTTGCGTCGATGAAATCTGAGGACCAATAAACAACAGATTTAATTAATAATAATTAAATCCATATTGTTGTTTTAATACAAAAAGTAAATTTAAAAAAAAAGAGCACAACCCCCTACCTTGTCACTGCCGATCGAAGGTTGTTGCGGGGTTGGATTGTCGCGGAAGAACGTCGCGGAAGAAGAATCGCCGGCGTCGCGGAACTTGGCGTCGCATCGTCGATTTCCGAGGGCTCGGCGTTCTTCGCGTTCTTCGTGTTCTTCGCATTCTTCACGAAGGAGGATGAAGAACTCTTGGTTTCTGTTAAATCCTCTCAACGAACATTTTTCCAGAAGTCGTGTGTTGGTCTTATTTTATTATTACGCCAATGGATTGATAACAAGTTAAGAAACGATTAAATTAATTCAACGAATTAATTCAATGAATAAAACCGCCCTATTAATTGGTGCGTTATGAAATTAAGAAAACGCGTTAGTAGACTTTCATAATGACGGGTTTTCTCGGTTGCGTTACTTAGCAGAAAAGAAACGGTGGGGCTTGTGCGGTCCCCACCTCACAAATATCCTACCAAGAGGGTAGGATATTTTTGGATAGCACCATATCCGCATCAACTCACCTTAAGAAGCTTTAAGTGGCTTCAAGTGGCTTCCATGTGTCTTAAGTGAAATAAAACAAAGTTTGTCAAACAATTTATTTTATTTCTTAACTTTAAGCCCAAAAAAATTAAAAACCACACCCCAAAAAAAGAAACTCCAGAAGAGGCGTTTCAAAGCAATTACCGGTGCTACGATTCCATCAGTGCCCTCATAATTCGATTCCGAGCACCGGTTCAAAAGTTAGAAAAACCTGCTCATCCGTTCACTGAACATACCTGAGCCTGACTTTGGAAAATGATTCTGGGGACACCGGGCCTCTGAATCAGGTGCCGTCAGAAACTACGTTCTTGTAAAAATCCAAAGAAAATTAAGAAAAAAATTTCATTGAATTTTTCGGTTTTTACAACCATTATCTTTTATAAATGAAATATCATTGTGACGTTCTAAGACTGTGTTACGAAAATGATGACACACATTTTATTTATTTAACAGCTTAACATTGATACAAGATTCGATTAAAAAACCGTGAAAATTTCTTTGAAAGATCAAGAGAAGAAAATCATTGAAGAAAACACCTTTGGTTATTGATGAACGATGAGGAGATTACGGATCTAGATCCCTCAAGGACAGAATTCGGACGAAGTGTAATGTTCATCAGCAATTGGTCCAATCCTAGGTAAGTAGTTAGTTTTATTTTGATCATCCACCCCTATTCTGTATCCCTATTAATAGAGTGTATTAGTCAATTAATAGGCTAATCCACAGATTCTGCATTAGGAAGGTTGGGTTTATTTTTTGTGGGGTTTATTTAGGGATTTATCCATGTTTATAAAAAAAATTTCACACTCTATTCATCAATTCTAAAAGAAAATAATTGATGTCTATCCAAACAAGTCCAAGATACAATCATATTGGTTGTTCATGTGCTTTTTCTATTCCATTTAAATTTATTATTGCTCTCCCAGAATGCATTGATCAAGAATGGTATCTGAAACCATATGGTCATAAGGCGGCAACATCGTGAGGTGGATATCAGAGGTGGAGGCACTGGATGCTCATGTTGGGTAAGATGAGGCAAGGCTGCCGGTGGGGTGACCAAACTTGGTAGTCCCAGAAGAACAACCAGCATGATTGCACAGGTAGCATCCTACGGTGTTGGAAGGACCACAATAGTTGGACATACAATGAATGGGTAGGCCGTGGGTGGCGATGGTCAGAGTAAAGTGCCCATGGCAACAGCTATAGTGGGCAGTGACTGGGTGTCGTGACCAGGTGGGAAGCATTGGTGATGAGCTGGTGACACAGAGGGATCCACATCGGCTAGGTTGTTGCATGTTGTCTGGGAACTCATGTGTGTGGTAATACCAACCATCATAACATGGACCAGTACTGTGTGACCCTGGGTGACTGAGCAGTGAAGAGGTCAGTGATCTTGTCAGCAAGATGGGGCGCGACATGGGTGGGAAATGCCTGGTAGGAAGAATCTGACCCTCAAAAATGGGGAAGGCTGGAGGAACTGGGCCGCTCCAGTTGCCTAGCGGGCTAGATCATGCTGACAAAGGGATGGTTCGTACCAGCCTAGATTGAACTGAGTCTAGTCGAATGCAGACCCAGTTTGGACCTTTTAGTAAAAAGGGTTGTAAATTTTGAATGAAATGTCTATTTGACGAGTTTTTAGTGGGGTTGGGACCCATTCCATGTCATGTTATTTTGATATTCTTTTGTGGGTTTTTAGAATTAACCAGTGTATGTGCGGAGTTTCCCTTGGTTTTTCCTCACAGGTTCAGTGCAGAACTGTGTCCACATCACTGAATATAAATTCGATCTATAGGATGAGTCCTGGATAGAGTTTTGGATTCCCTCCTTTGTACTAGAGTGGAACTCTATCAACCATGATGATGTTTTGTGGGAATTCATATGACCACTAATTTCTGGGTGTTAATCCTCAATTCAGTGGGATGTATCAGTAGAGCTCTCAGTATTCTCGGTGGAGAAACCCCAACTTTATGAGTTGCATTAGTATGGTTGTCGGTATTCTCTGTGAAGAATCCTTTATGTTATGGATTAAAATAGATTGGGTTTTCAGAATACATTTCTGTGAATCATCTCTCTATATTGCATGACCATGATTAGTATAATATCTTTGGGAAGATTCCAAATTAGTGGGATATCTTTTTAAGTGTCCCGGATGACATCAAGGCCTGTTGAGTGATTTTTTTGGGAACGAGCATTCCTCAAGAAGAATTCTATGCCTAAATATTAGTTGTAACTCTACATATTTACCTTTAGGCTAGTAATATAATTCATCGACCCTAGTTACCTAGAGTCGGTGCATTATTATCTATCATTGGCATGATCACAAGGAAATCATGTCTCGAATGACCGACCAGTTTAGTATTATTGGAATGAAATTTCATACATAAGTTCAACTATACAGCTTGAAGAGAAATACAACACAAATATATTTCATTAGAGACATCCAGACCTCATATATTATGCTAGTATGTCACTCATAACTAACTTCTTCATATCCTGGAAAAAATGAAAAATAAGAAAGGGGTGAGCTCAAATGCTCACTAAGGAAATGTAATACAGTAGAAAATGAGATAAATATTAATCATTGAAAATAATTGAAACCACATGCCTTTACAAATAATAAAAATGAATAATTTTAATGAAATAATATAAGCTAAGAATATAATTCCAAAATAAAACATAATCAAGGGTATTATACTATTCGAAATACCACATGAACCATCAATATTTTTTCCATAATGAGGGAATGTATAATGTCGGACATTCTGAAACATTTTGACAAGTCCTCGAACAAGACCTCTAAAAAATGATTAAGGCCTCGTCCAAAACCATACATCAATATGGTAAAGGTCCTCGGCCAAATCCAAGTCTAGTTGTCTCATGAGATCTACATATTCTTTGAGGAGCTATAGCGGGCTCCACTCATCACTTACTAAGTCCAAGACATTCCTCATATGAAAAGGTTTAATCATATCATAAACATTAATATTAAAACTAGAATACAAAATTCCAATACTTTAACCATGAATCATGAATGGTGTAAAAATATCACATCCACAATCAAACATATCAAAAAACCTTCAATCATAAAAAATCAAATACAAATATACTTAAAATCCATCAAAGGATGCTGACATTGATGAAATCAAAATACATTTTAGATAAATATATCTTTCTATTTTGAAATCATTTAAGAGTGACATAATTTTAAAATAAATCATTTACATGGAAAATGTTCTTATCATATTGTATAGGAAGCTTCGACGAGTTTATAATGATAGAAAATAGCCGCACCCACCGTATAAGTTAAAAAAAGACATTCTTACATTAATTTTTTTGAAAAGGTTAAAAAGGAAATTGTATGGAATATGGTGGATGATTACTTTATAAAAATCTTATAAAAATCCAAACAAAGGTATATAAGACATTAACCCATATTCTGAAAAATAGTAAGAATGTTTTGAAATAGATTTTTAAGAAACATGGATGTGGATGATAAAGAGGTCCCAATAGATAATTATGTATAAAGACCCTCAGATAATGAAGAGATTGTAAAATAAACCCTTATTTTTACATTAACTTGTTTTAGGGTAGGTTAACCTCATTTATAATGATGAAATAATTGTTACTAAATTATACATGAATGATATATATTAACATGATATCATATATGATCTTTTAACATTGATTTGTTAATAATATCTTAGTATTATCATCAATTCTAGTGATAATGGATTTGTTTTTCTTTATATTACTTGTTATGTGAACCATATTTGTTATGGATGGGATGTATATTATTCATATACAGAATGATATCATGTCCTTAAACATTAGTTTTAATCATCAAATGAGAATTATACTTGAATGGATACGATGGGGAATTAATCTTATCACGTTCGTGGAGACTGTAGTATGTACGTACGCACGAGCGAAAATATCATTATTTTTATATTAAAATAATATATAATTCGATGGTATATCATATATACAAAATCATTAACAAGTTATATTTTTTATTCACATTAATTACAAATCATTATTATACCCATCCATGTAATAATGTATTGAATAACAATTACACCACGACGTGGAGACGGTAGGCCGTACGTACGCATATATGGTGACATGTCATGTAAAGGATGGATAGAATAATGAATATGGTTGTACCATATTTATAATAAAATCAAATTATATAAAAGATAATGGTGTTATTATTTTATAATGGAAACAAGAAGGAAATAAGACGTCGAAGAAGAAAGGAACATGAAAAAGGTGGTGAAAACATTACCTCTTCTATGGGTTCTTCCTTTTTATTTGATCAATAGGGATCCATACGATGGATTTCTGACAAAAGGAAGTCCTCTAAGATTTAGTTAGGATTTATTATTGGGTATTTGGGTAGAGTTTTTCTGTTCCAAAAGGCTTTTAATGTATGCAGAATTGGTTAGAAGTGTTTTCCTTTTTATAAGGTGGAGGAAGGGATCTTTTGGAAATACTTAATGTATTATTTTATAATAAATTAATATTCGGTTTCAAATGGATCCAAAGTATATTATTCAATTTATATGGCCGGGATGGGTCTAAATTCTTTCATCCAATATATTTTAGATAGGTTTGGGTCACTATATTAACCTTATCGTTTATATTTAACTCTTAGTTAAATAGTCTGACATTTACCATGTTACTTTGAATTTTTAAATTATATGGTTAATAAAATTACTATATACTTCCAAGTGACCCCCAAGTGGTCCATTAATGATACACCTATCATTATATATGTCCTTTTTCTGAACCATAGATTTTAGGATTAGAATACCAATTAATAAGATAATATTGGTTTTGAAAACTCATTTATATCAATTTTGACACTATTTAATAATTGATTTTTGATAAAGTATTATCAAATTTATTAATTCTAAAAAACTCATTTAAATAATACTAACCTGTCATATTGACTAATAGAATTATTGGATGGCATAAAAACTGTAAAAGGTCATTTATTTTAACATTTCTAATACTAAATATTTGATTCATTCATTAATAAGGAAAATACTGCATCATTATTGTGTCCTAAATATATTTAATTATTCAATGTCTAAAAATTATAAATAAAATACCATTATTTAGGAAATATTTTTATCTTTATAATTAATATTTATATTCGAAAATATAACATATATAACCCTATGTAAATTTTTTTCTTCTAAAAGACATATCCTTTTGTAGTTTTTGTATTTACTTTAACTTAATTAATATAAAATGTCATTATCACATACAAGTCGATCCATGGGGTCACAAAATCGACCCAAAGATTCCCATGGTCAGACATGTATCAAAAAATAGGGATAGGACACGTTTTATGATAATTTATTATTATTTTAATATTATTTTTTACCCTAATTTACAGGATTTACTCCTTTAACCAGGGTTAATAAAATATCTACCGAAATAATTATTCAAAATGTCTAAAAATAAAATTTACCTATTAAAACCATTTAGATATCCTTATTATAAATATAGAACCCATTTTTCTAATTTCAAAACACAGATGTGGTAGAAATTAATTTAAAAGTAATTCCCACTGTGAAAACAAAAACTGTGTTTTTAAGAAATAATAACTATCAAAAGATTGACACTTGTTTATGTCCAGTTTAAATGTGAAATTTCGTCCAATGTCAAAAAATGTATTAAATGGTAAAAATATATTCCAAATATACTTTAAAACAAAATAAATTCATAATTTATCACTATTAATTATTTTGATAAAAAAGTTGTTTTTAATTAAAATTTAATGATTATCACTATTCATCAGAAATTTAATGTTTTCAGAAAAATAAAAAAAAATCACCCTATTCTAATTTTGATATTCTAAATCCCAAAATTATGTCCATTTTGAATGATAAAATGTTTAATATTTTAAAAAGTGTGTATTACTATTCATAACGGCTAGTTTGATTGGTTGTGGTGTGTGTTTGAACTCGATGTTGCATACAACACACGCTACTGTATTATTCAAAGAAAAGCGTAAAATGGAAGCGTGGGGTGTTAAATTCTCCCCTCATTAAAATAATTGCTTTCTTAAAATATCTATAATACTACAGCATGAAATGACTCATGTGATTTTTCATCATATGCTCCTCGGGTTCCCATGTTGCCTCTTCCATCTTATTGTTTCTCTGTAGAACTTTTACAACATGAGTCGTTTGTTTTCTCAGCGCTTGTTCAGTTGTATCAAGAATCCTGACGGGAACATCTTAATAAGATAGATCAGGTTCTAATTCTACTTCCTCATAAGTGAGTACATGCTTTGGGTCAGGCATGTATTTTCTAAACAGTGATATGTGGAACACATCGCGATCTTTATAGAGACTTGGCGGCAATGCCAACTGGTAAGCTACAACCCCAATTCGTTCTAAAATTTCGAAATGTCCGATGTACATGGGACTCAATTTATCCTTCTTACCAAAACATATAACTCCCTTCCATGGAGATACATTTAAAAAAAACGATCTCCGACCTGAAATTCCAAATCCTTCTTTCGGATATTGGCATTGATCTTCTGCCTACATTGGGCTGCTTTTATGTGGTTTTGGATTACCTTCAACTTTTACATTGTTTCCTCAACCAGTTCTAGACCTAGGAGTTTTCTCTCACCAACGTCATCCCAATAGGATGTTGTGCGACGTCTCTTTTTGTATAATGCTTCAAATGATGCCATCTGAATACTTGAATGGAAGCTATTGTTATAGGAAAATTCCATCATAGGTAAATATTGATCCCACATACCCTGAAGGTAAAGTGAGCATGATCCCAAGAAGTCTTCTAAGGTTTGAATCATCTGTTCTGATTTTCAATCTGTTTGAGGGTGGTAGGCAGTGCTAAAATGATGTTCAGTATCCAAGTCCTTCTGAAGACTCTTTCAGAATCATGAAGTAAAATGGGGATCACGACCAGAAAAAATCGATAGGGGTACTCAATGAAGTCTCAAAATTTCATTAATATATATTCTTTCTATACAGTCAAGTGTTAGATCTTCTCTTATATCAATAAAATGTACTGACTTGGTAATACTTTCAACAATGACCCATATTGCAATGTTCTTTCTAGGAGACTTTGGTAGTCCCATGATAATGTCCATCTTAATATTATCCCATTTCCACTCCGGTTTGGAAAGAGGTTGCATAACTCTTCCAGGTCGTTGCCTTCATGCTTTCAATTATTGAAAAACCATACATCTTGACAAAAAATCATCAATATCCCTCTTTATATTGTCCAACCAAAAATGTTCCTTCATATCTCTATACATATTGGTGCTCCCAAGGTGTATAGAGAAATTGGAACAATGAGCATCATCTAACAATTCCCTTTTTAGATCAGGAATATCGGGAACACAAATTCTCTTCCCTAATTTCAAAATTCCTTCTTCTTACACAAAGTCTCTCAATCTCCCATAATTCATAGCTTTAATCTTCTTTTTAAACTTTTCATCACCGGTCTGAGAACTCTTTGTCTTTTATATTAAAGATGGTTTGGAAACCCTTTGAAAATGTTTTGATGTTTCACCTTCCATGTTAATTCTCATATCCATCTTTACTAGATCTGTAACATTCCAAGGTTTTCTAAAAATAAATTGAAAATGATTGAAATTTTGTTTAAGGTATATATTTATAAGTATCCTTTAAACATAATTTTATTTCATCTATGATTTTAATTTCAAGAAACTGTCATCTACAATTGGGTTCAGTATGTTATTTAGAGTCTAATGAAACAAACTTGTTTTTTGGTGAATAGTAACATGCACTTAGGAATAGTAATATGAATAGTAATATGAACTCATGAATAGTAAATAATATTATTATTTTATTTTTCCATGGCAATAGGATAATGGGATCATAATTAATTTTCCAATGTCACATGAAACTAGTTGCACTTAAATATTGTTATTTTTCGAATTAAATGTGACCTTACTTAAAAATTAAATTAACAATATTTAGAAAATTATTTTTGAAAAATGGAGTTCATTTTTGAATTCTACACATCGAAAAATGGTTGGGGTAAATTTTTGGTATTTTTCTGAAACACTTGAATTTTTGGTGAATAGTGAAATACGATAAAATACCGTATAATCAATTTATCGGTGAATATGCACTATTTATGACATCATAAGTGATGAAAGGCCACTTGCCTCAAACTCACTTGATATTTTAACTAATTAAGGCCACTTGATTTGAGATTATTCATAGTCTTGATAAAAATATTATAATAATAATTAAAATAATCGAAAATACCTCCCCTCCCCCACTATAAATACCACCCTCACTCCCCTCTTCCTCTCACACCTCTCAAGCCTTGAGCATTGTCTAATTTCTGCCAAATTCCCTCCCCAATCTTCTTCCCCACGTCCTAGAGCTGCTGGTCTCACCAAAAGACCAAAATCAAAGCCCTTAAGAAGGATCTAATGGAGAAGAGATCAAGAGGTAAACGTCCTCTTTCATCTTCATTCTTTCCTTCCATTTTATGTTATTATCTTACTTTCCATTTGTCTTTTGTTGGGATATTTCATTTAATATTTCCCCTTACTGTCCAAATTTTGTATGAATTATGAGATATTCCATTCCTCTCATCAATCTTATTTTTATGAAATTTTAAGTGATGCCGTTAGGCTGCCGAATTTTTGTAAGAAATTTCTCATGTTTTCTTCATTTCATGATTCGTTTCTATTTTTTTTCACCCCCTCTTATCCAAGAGGCATGAAATCTCAAGAATCATGTATATTCTGGATGTTTTCATGTTTATGGAAAATTACAAATCATTATTCCTCTCCTCTCTCACTTATTTAAAGAATCAAAAAACATTGTCCATTTGTGTCGAATAACCGATATCGTGGACGATGTATTTTCAATCTCCATTAATTCTTTCAAGTATGGTGATGAAACCATTTATATGGTTGAACCAGGTTATAATATATGTTTTATGAATCATATAAGGTTCTGTAATTCTTTTGTACTCATGATTCATATTTACAAGACTAAATGAAGTTGTAATTATCAAAGAACCACTTAAATTATCTAAACGAACATAATTAATGTGTAACTTATAAATCATCATCATATAAAGAACCAAAGTGATAAATTGTATAAATTATGGTACTGGAATTATGTAAATAATACTTCATTCCAATTCTGGAGTTTCACTTCCAATCAACACGAACGATTCATCAAGAACCGATTGTGAAAATCACAAAAGAACTCACCCAAAATAATGCAAGGAACAAAATACTAACAATTAAGGGGTGAAATGAGTTTATGAAATGACCATATAAGATGTTATAAACATGAAAATGTTTATGTAAAATACTAATAACACTCTTTTAACCATTATACAGGTGGTTTAAACAATTTAGGAGTAAGACAAGTCTAAGGTAAGGGAATTCTTAACCCGATTTCCATTTTTCGGGTTAACCTTCTACTTCATAATTTATGTGCTATTTAAATTGTTTGTGTGATGGGTTCTGTTTATATTATGTATAATTATGTGTATTTACAGATTATATACATATTCCATCAACTCAATTAAGTATCACTTCAATTATATAATGTTTATAAGGGACTTTTCTTCTAAAATCCTCTTTTAAACATCTGTTTTATAAGATTCAAAAGAAATGTTTTTATGCTATTGTTTATGTTGTATGATTATGTTTTTGTTATTGGGAATTGTTTATGATGAAGGGTGGGACCTATATTTCCCTCAAATGCATTGGGTATGAGTAAGTTGGTGGTCGGCTGTATGGTTACTCCAAGTGTAACTGTGATGGTTACACAAAGTAAGGTAGCCGTGAGGGTTACAAATTTTAAGGTAGCCAAGATGGTTACAAGATTATGTAAGTAATGCCCCAATATACCTCTATGATTATAATTATGTTCGTGTGGATCTTGTGTAAATCTCATGTTATTCTAATTAGGATTTTATGGGTGGAAAGCATGTCTTTTGAAAATGTTTTCATACGTCATGCGTATTCATGGACTAATGTGATTTTTCCTTCTTCTTCATACCTTACGGAGATTTTGTGCTCATCCCAAGTTTTTAAATTATTTTTCACAGGTTAATGATGAGTAATACAAGGAAGTAATACATATTAAATGTTGAAGAATTTTCAAGGAGTCTTGTCTTGTGTTTTAATGTTTTATATTCTGAGGAAAATGGAAACTGATTTTATGGTATCCACTATGTAATAATGTGTAATGTTATGAATGTTTTGTCTTAAATCTCTAAAGCTCTAAACATGAAAAGATCCTCAATTTATAATGAAGTTTTTTCTTAAATAAATTCAAGATTATGTATGAAATAAGTGCGGGTCCTTATAGTTGGTATCAGAGGTCGGTTTGGACAACTTTAGGGATTAGGAGTTCTCGTGAGACACGTGATTAGTCCCTATATCTATTATTTCAGTTAAATCCTTGTTTTATAACTTTTTTTCAGGTCAAGTAAAGTCGGTTATGAATGGAAGGAGAAGGATCTCAAACGACATTCCTATCTCTTCCTAATGACATGCTTGCAATAATTATTGCAATGTCATCTTCGGATGATTGTGAAACTTTTTCTAGCATACAACTCACTTGCAAGAAGTTTTTTGAGACATCAAACACCTCCTCTATACCTCGTTATCATCGTGGATCATGGGTTGTTTTTAGAAAAATACTATTTTCACAATATTCACATAATTTCAAGAAAGGTAAATATTATCAAGGTATTTTCAAATATTTTACCTTATCACAAGAATTTGAAGCATATTATGATTTTAAAAATGGTGCTGAGGAAGGAGATCCTTGTGCAACCTATTTATATTTTCTTTTAAAATATATTCTCACATCACATAATTATGGTATTTTAAAAGGACCAATAATAGAATGTTTCAACTCAACATCGGTCCAACTATTTTATAAAAATCATGTTTTATCAGAAGTTTTGGAATTATATGTCATACATGATTATTTTCCAAAACTGTTTTCCTGTGAACACCCATATGACCCATGTTGTACGAGGTGTATTTGGATGGAGGAAGCAAATGATTTTGAAGGATCTCTAAATCGTTGTTGTAATGCATGGGACTTCTACCTACGTGAACAAGATGATGATGAAACCGAGTGGACACCTTGATCAAGGTACCCTAACTTATTTAATAAGTAAATAAAATTGCGAGGACGCAATTTCAAGAAGGTGGGGATAATGTAACATCCCAAGGTTTTCTAAAAATAAATTAAAAATGATTGAAATTTTGTTTAAGGTATATATTTATAAGTATCCTTTAAACATAATTTTATTTCTTCTATGATTTGAATTTCAAGAAACTGTCATCTACAATTGGGTTCAGTATGTTATTTAGAGTCTGATGAAACAAACTTGTTTTTTGTTGAATAGTAACATGCCCTTATGAATAGTAATATGAATAGTAATATGAATAGTAATATGACCTCATGAATAGTAAATAATAATATTATTTTATTTTTCCATGGAAATAGGATAATGGGATCATAATTAATATTCCAATGTCACATGAAACTAGTTGCACTTAAATATTGTTATTTTTCGAATTAACTGTGACCTTATTTAAAAATTAAATTAACAATATTTAGAAAATTATTTTTGAAAAATGGAGGTCATTTTTGAATTCTACACATCGAAAAATGGTTGGGGTAAATTTTTGGTATTTTTCTGAAACTCTTGAATTTTCGGTGAATAGTGAAATACGTTAAAATACCGTATAATCAATTTATCGGTAAATATGCACTATTTATGACATCATAACTGATGAAAGGCCACTTTCCTCAAACTCACTTGATATTTTCACTAATTAATGCCACTTTATTTGAGATTATTCATAGTCTTGATAAAAATATTATAATAATAATTAAAATAATCTAAAATACCTCCCCTCCCGCACTATAAATACCACCCTCACTCCCCTATTCTTCTCACACCTCTCAAGCCTTGAGCATTGTCTAATTTCTGCCACATTCCCTCCCCAATCTTCTTCCCCACGTCCTAGAGCTTCTGGTCTCACCAAAAGACCAAAATCAAAGCCCTTAAGAAGGATCTCAAGGAGAAAAGATAAAGAGGTAAACATCCTCTTTCATTTTCATTCTTTCCTTCCATTTTATGTTATTCTCTTCCTTTCCCTTTGTCTTTTTTTGGGATATTTCATTTAATATTTCCCCTTACTGTCCAAATTTTGTATTAATGATGAGATATTCCATTCCTCTCATCAATCTTATATTTATGAAATTTTAAGTGATGCCGTTAGGCAGCCGAATTTTTGTAAGATATTTCTCATGTTTTCTTCATTTCATGATTAGTTTCTCTTCTTTCTCCACCCCCTCTTATCCAAGTGGCATGAAATCTCAAGAATACTGTATATTATGGATGTTTGAATGTTTATGAAAAATTAAAAATCATTATTCCTCTCCTCTCTCACTTATTTAAAGAATCATAAAACATTGCCCATTTGTGTCGAATTACCGATATTGTGGACGATATATTTTCAATCTCCATTAATTCTTTCACGTATGGTCCTGAAACCATTTATATGGTTGAACCAGGTTATAATATATGTTTTATGAATCATATAAGGTTCTGGAATTCTTTTGTACTTATGATTCAAATTTACAAGTCTAAATGAAGTTGTAATTATCAAAGAACCAATTAAATTATATAAACGAACATAATTAATGTTTAACTTATAAATCATCATCATATAAATCACCAATGTGATAAATGGTATAATTTATGGTACTGGAATTATGTAAATACTACTCCATTCCAATTCTGGAGTTTCACTTCCAATCAACAAGAACGATTCATCATGAACCGATTGTGAAAATCACAAAAGAACTCACCCAAAATAATGCAAGGAACAAAATACTAACAATTAAGGGGTGAAATGAGGTTATGAAATGACCATATAAGATGTTATAAACATGAACATGTTTCTGTAAAATACTAATAACACTTTTTTAACCATTATACAGGAGGATTAAACAATTTTGGAGTAAGACAAGCCTAAGGTAAGGGAATTCTTAACCCGATTTCCATTCTTTGGGTTAACCTTCTACTTTATAATTTATGTGCTATTTAAATTGTTTGTGTGATGGGTTCTGTTTATATTATGTTTAATTATGTGTATTTACAGAGTATATACATATTCCATCCACTCAATTAAGTCTCACTTCCAGTATATGATGTTTATAAGGGACTTTTCTTCTAAAATCCTCTATTAAACTTCTGTTTTATAAGATACAAAAGAAATGTTTTTATGCTATTTTTTATGTTGTATGATTATGTTTTTGTTATTGGTCATTGTTTATGATGAAGGGTGGGACCTATATTTCCCTCCAATGCATTGGGTATGAGTAATTTGGAGGTCGGCTGTATGGTTACTCCAAGTGTAACTGTGATGGTTACACAAAGTAAGGTAGCCGTGAGGGTTACAAATTTTAAGGTAGCCAAGATGGTTACAAGATTATGTAAGTAATGCCCCAATATACCTCTATGATTATAATTATGTTTGTTTGGATCTTGTATAAATATCATGTTACGCTAAGTAAGATTTTATGGGTGGAAATCATGTCTTTTGAAAATGTTTTCATACGTCATGCGTATTCATGGACTAATGTGATTTTTCCTTCTTTTTCATACCTTACGGAGCTTTTGTACTCATCCCATGTTTTTAAATGATTTTTCATAGGTTAATGATGAGTAATAAAAGGAAGGAAGACATGTTAAATGTTGAATAATTTTCAAGGAGTCTTGTTTTGTGTTTTAATGTTTTATATTCTGAGGAAAAT
Source organism: Viscum album (assembly GCA_963277665.1). Classification (NCBI taxonomy): domain Eukaryota; kingdom Viridiplantae; phylum Streptophyta; class Magnoliopsida; order Santalales; family Viscaceae; genus Viscum; species Viscum album. Next base: position 843,051,365 of record OY728151.1, read on the forward strand.
GGAAACTGATTTTATGGTATCCACTATGTAACAATATGTAATGTTATGAATTTTTTGTCTTAATTATCTAATGCTCTAAACATGAAAATATCCTCAATGTATAATGAAGTGTTTTCTTAAATAAATTCAAGATTATGTATGAAATAAGTGCAGGTCTTTATAAGATCAATGAAAATATGATGCCTTTCTATTATAATAATTTTCTAAACTCCATGATCATTTATTCTCAAAGTATAAACCACCTTATTTTCATTCCCCAGGAGGTAGAGTATCGTACAATCATAATCCTTGAGTAGTTCAAGCCATTTCCTTTACCACATGATGAGTTCTTTCTATGAGAAAATATATTTCAAACACTTTTTATTAGTATAATTCTCACATTTTCACCATAGAGATAATGTCTCCATATCTTCAAAGAAATGATTACTACAGCTAACTCAAGATCATGAGTAGGATAGTTTTTCTAATGAATTTTCAGTTTTCGTGATGCATATGCAATAATTCTATCAATCTGCATAAGGTCACAACCACATCTTTTATTTGATACATCACTATAAATAACGAACTAATCATTCCTTGATGGTAGAGTAAATATAAGAGAATTGACTAATATACTCTTTAATTTTTCAAAACATTATTCACACTATTTTTTCCAAACACATTTTACCCCTTTACGTGTGAGCTTCGCTTATGGGTTAGCCAATTCGGCAACGTTCTGGATGAAACGTCGATAATAACCTGCTAAACCAATAAAACTATGTACCTCAGTTATACTCGTCGGTGATGGACATTCTTGTATTTCCTTGGTCTTATAAGGATCAAAAAAAATTACATCCTTAGAGACAATATGGAAAAGAAAAGAAATCTCCTGAAGCCAGAATTCACATTTGCTAAACTTACCATATAATTCATATCTTCGTAGAGTCTTCAAGATAATGAGCAAGTGATTTTCATGATCTTCGTATCTTTTGGATTATTCCAAGATTTCAACAATAAATACCACTACAAAGAAATCATGATATTTCTTGAAAACTCTGTTCATTATATCCATGAATAAAGAGGGAGCATTAGTCAATAAAAAAGGCATTACTGTAAACTCGTAATGCTTATACCTAGTTCGAAATACTGTCTTCCAAATTTCTTCCTTCTTCACTCACAACCGATGGTATCTAAATCGAAGTTCAATCTTGGAAGAGTATTGAGCTCTATGTAGTTGGTAAAATAAATCATCAATGCGAGGTAGGCGATACATTTTCTTTATTGATATAGAATTGATTTCCCTGTAGTCGAAACATAACCACATAGATCCATCTTTCTTATTAACAAAAAGGACAAGGGCTCTCCATGGATAAACACTAGGGAGAATAAATACGTTATTACAAAATTACTCTAGTTTTTTCTTTAGTTCAACGAATTCCATAGTGGACATTCTATAAGGGTTCTTTGATATATTCCTTGAACCAGGAATTAAATCAATGGAAAACTCAATTTTTCATTCTGGATGATGTCCATGTAAATCTTTCGGAAACACATCCACATATTCTCTCACAACAGGTACATCCTCTATATGAACATTCTTTCCTCACCCAAAATTATTTCATTATCTTCCTTCCTGATAATTGAATTTAGTTGAGCTACTGGGGTGGATCTAGGTAAGAATTATGGGGTGATGATTCTTCTCTAAAGACAAGGTGTTACTTATCATCATAATCGAAAATAGTAACCCCCTTATTCTTACAATGAATTTTCACATCATGGTCCGAAAGCCAATCCAAACCATGGATTATATCAAATTCAATCATAGGTATGATGATGAGATCCACATATAAAGAACATTTATGTGCTCTAATGGGGACTGATTCATAAATCATTGTTGTAATGCTACTTCCCTTATGAGTTTTGACTGAAAAATCCCATGTTAAATAAAAGTGGGAATATCTTATTTTCTTATCAAACTGGGAAGATATGAAACAATGTCATGATCCGAAATCAAATAAATACTTTTCTACACTTGAGGAAACCATTAAATTTCCTTCCACCATGTCTTTCGGGGCTTCAACATCAGCAGTGGTGACTGCATAAGCTTGGTCTTGGTCCCAATGCATATTATGTGGTATGATTCCCTAACAATTAGGACATTCATTTGAATAATGTCCCATCTCCATGAAATTGTAGCATTGAACATTTGTATTGTATTTCATTCCTTTACAATTAGCGGCAAGATGGACTTTCTTTCCACACTTGTAGCATACTCCTTCTCCTTTTAGATAGGCACCATGGTGCTTCCTTCCATAATTATCACAAGGTTGAAATTCGATTCATCCCTTCTTACCTATTTCCTTATTTTTTTTCCAAGACTTTTCAGCAGATATATTCGTCTCTTGCATTTATTTAATGTCATAAGACTTAGAGAATTCTTTTTCTGTCTTTATATCACACGATACAAAATCTTCGTATGACGATATGGATTGTGAGATTAATTCTCGACGGAGAAAAGGTTTTAACCCATCAAATATATGATCAATCCTACTTCTTGGGTTACATATATAATATGCAGCATACCTTGCTATCCATGTAATGTTAGCCTCATACTTTGCGACATTCTCATCCTCCTTTTATCTCAAACTCAAAAATTACATTACCATAACTGCTCGATGCTCATGAGAAAAGTATTTTTATAAAAAAAGATCTTTGAACTCCTTCCATTACATATTTGATACTTCGTCATCTTCTTTTGTGTTTTGATTCAATGAACACCACTGATCAACATCTCCAGTGTGGCGGTAAACATCCATGATAACTTTTTCCATTTCACTACTCCCCAAGGCATGGAATATTTTCTCTAAAAAATTTATACATTGCTCAGCTACTAAGTGATTTTTACTCACATTGAATTTTGGTTGTTTTAGCCTCATAATGCGATCTAACATTGATCCTCCACGCTGTGGATCTGGGTGTTCTTTACGGGTAAGGTTATTATTCATAACCTGAGTGAGTTGTTCCAGTATGGTGATTAGCTAATCAGCACCAGTTGCATCACCAGCCCCACTATAATGATCTTGAGAAGAAGGTAAATACCTACATGGATTACATGCATTGATACAGTTCCCATTACTTCCACTAGGAGACATCTCTAAACAATGGCATACACTAGATTATTTTATGAATCGCAACACATAAATCCAAAATTTCAAAAAACATACCATAAAATGAAAAATTTATGGATATAATCCATAATCATAAAAATGTTTTCTCTTAAGGAAGTATATAATCATAAAAATTTCATAATGGTTTGTAAAGAAAATGATAATTATCTTAAGCATATCCCCTAGGAGTGTCGTAACCAAGAGTGCAGCATGTCTCGTTGTCATGCACCAGTTCCCGTTTGAGTCTAGCTTAAAGCGGTGTTTTCGGGTTTTACCCTTATGTACATCTTTCCTAGAGCCTCCTATACATGCTCGTATCCAGACATGGATGTAGATCTCGGAAAACTCACAAAATCTCTACAATACCAAAAGTCTAGAAGTTCATCTATACTAATCCCCAAAGTCCATTATAGGTCTATGTGCTCTAATATGAGTTTATCTAAACTAGTTTCCAATGTTTTTACTAAACATACTCTGATACAAACTATAATTCCCAGACCCCATTAACCCAGAGTCGGTGCATTATTACAAAACATTTCCTTGATCACAAGGAAATCATGTCTCGAACGGCCAATCGGTTTATTATTATTCGAAACAATATTCATACATTAGTTCATCTTTACAGATTGAAGAGAAATACAATACAAATATATTTCATTACAGACATCTGATCCTCCTAGATTATGCCTGATGGTCACTCATAACTGAATTCTTCATATCCTGGAAGCAATTAAACATAAGAAAGGGTTGAGCTCAAACGCTTAGTAAGGGTATGTAATACAGCGGAAAATGACATAAATATTAAGCATGGAAAAAAATTGAAACCACATGCCTTTAACAAAAATAAACATTAATAATTTTAAGGAAATAATAAGAGCTGAGTAAATAATTCCATTATAAAACATATACATGGGTATTATAGTAGTCGAATGACCACATGAACCATCAATATTATTTCAATAATGTGGGAATGTATAATGTGGGACATTCTGAAACATTCTGTCAAGGCCTCGGCCTTGACGTCTAAAAAATTATTAAGGCCTTGGACAGAAACATAAATCAAATTGGGAAAGTGCCATGGCCAATTCCACATCTATATGTCCCATGAGACCTACCGATGCATCGAGGAGCTACTGCGGGCTCCATCTATCACTTACTATGTCCAATATATTCCTCATATGAAAAGGATTAATCATATCATAAACATTCTAATTAAAACTAGCATAAGAAATGTAAACACTTTAACCATAAATCATGAATGGTGTAAAATTATCACATCCATAGTCAAACATATCACAAAACATTCAATCATAATAAATCAACTCCAAATAAAAGTAAAATCCATCAAATGATGTTGACATAGATGAAATAAAAACACTTTTTAGAGAAATTCTTCTTTCTTTTTGAAATCATTTAAGAGTCACATTATTATGAAATGAATCATTTACTTTGAAAATATTATTATAATCTTTTAAGGGAAGATTCGACAAGTTTATAATGGCAGAAAATAGCCGCACCCACCGTATATGTTAAAAAAACACATTCTTACCTTAATTTGGTCGAAAATGATAAAAAGGTGCTTGTTTGGAAAACGACGGAAATATTCCATTATAAACATCTTATAATACGTAAACCATGTGTATAAATGACTTTAACCCATATTATGTAAAATAGTAGGAATGTTTTGAAATACATTTCTAAGAATCATGGATGATGATGATAAAGAGGTCACAATAGATATTTATGTATAAACAACCTCAGATAATCAAGAGAATGTGAAATAAACCCTTACCTGGTACTTTTCCTTGGTTGAGGGTAGGTTAAACTCCTATATAATATTGAAATAATTGTTAATAAACTTTACATTAATCATATACATTAATATGATTTCATATATGATTTTTTAACATTGATTTGTTAATAATATCTTAGTATTATCATCGTTTCGGTTGTGATTGGATTCGTTTTTCTTTATATTCATTGTTATGTGAGACATATTTTTTATGGATGGGATGTATATTATTAATATCCAGAATGATAAAAAGTCCTTAAAAAATATATTTAATCATCAAATGAGAATTAGACTTGAATGGATACGATGGGGGAATGAATCTCGTCGCGTTCGTGGAGACGGTAGTCCGTACATACGCACGAGCGACAATATCATTCTTTTGATACTAAAAAATATATAATTGGATGGTATATCATATATAATTTTTTTTAACATGTTATATTTTTTATTCACATGAATTACACAACATTATTATACCCATCCATATAATAATGTATTGAATAACAATTACACCACGATGAGGAGACGGTAGGCCGTACATAAAAATGTTATGTGACATGTCATTAAAAGGATGCATAGAATACTGAATATAGTTGTAACATATTTATAATAACATCACACTATATAGAAGATACTGGAGTTATTATTTTAGAATGGAAACAACATGTAAAGAAGAAGTTGAAGAAGAAAGGAACATGAAAAAGTTGGTGAAAACATTACCTCTTCTTCAGGTTCTTCCTTTTGATTTGATCAAAAGAGATTCATAGGTTGGCTTTCTGACTAAAGTAAGGCCTATAATATTAAAGTAGGTTAGTTGAAAGGGTATTTGGAAGATTTTTTCCATTCCAAAAGGCTTGATGGTATGATGAATTGGTTAGAAGTGGTGTCTTTTAAATAAGGGGGAGGTGGGGCTGTTTAGGAAAAAAATAAAGTATTAATTTATAATAAATTCATATTGGGTTTCTAATGGCTCCAATGTATATTATTAAAACTATATGGTAGGTATGGGTCTAAATAATTTCATCCAATATATTGTAGAAAGTTATGGGTCACTATATTAACCTTATAATTTATATTTAACTCTTAGTTAAATAGTTTGACATTTACCATGTCAATTTGTATTTTTATATTATATTGTTAATAAAGTTACTAAATACTTCCAAGAGACCCCCTTGTGGTCTGTTAATGATAAACCTATCATTATATAGGTTCTTTGTCCAAACCATTGATTTTAGGATATAATATCAATTAATAATATAATATTTGTTTTAAAAACTCATTTATGTCAATTTTGGAACTATTTAATAATTGTTTTTTGTTAAAGTCTTAACAACATTATTAAATCGAACCAAATTCATTCAAGAAATCCTAAAATGTCATATTAACTAATAAAATTCATCGATGGAATCATAACTTTCAAATTAAATTTATTTTAACATTTATAATAATAATTAATTGATTCTTTCATTAATATGGAAAATTAAACATCATTATTGTTTCATAAATAAATTTACTTATTCAATGTCTAAAAATTATAAATAAAATACCATTATGTAGGAAATCTTTTTAGATTTCTAATTAATATTTATATTCTAAAATATAACATATATAACCTTATGTAAAAATTTTTTTTTCTAAAAGATATATGCTTATGTCATTTTTGTATTTACTTTAACTTAATTAATATAAATTGTCATTATCACTTAAAAGTGGATCCATGGGGTTCCAAAATCGACCCAATGATGTTCATGGTCATATATGTATCATAAAATAGGGTTAGGATACGTTTTAGGGTAATTTATTATTATTATAATATTATTTTTTACCCTTATATACAGGATTTACCCCTTCAACCATGGTAAATTAAATTATTTTCCGAAGTATTTATTCAAAATCTATAAAAATAAAAGATACCTATTCACACAATTTGAAACTCCTGATTATAAATATGGAATCCATTTTTATAAATTTAAAACACAAAATTGGTAGAAATTAATTTAAAATTAATTCCCGCTGTCAAAACAAAAACCATGTTTTAAAGAAATAATAACTAACAAAATATTGAAACTTGTTTATGTCCGTTTTAAATGTGAAATTACATCCAATGACCAAAAATGTATTAAATTGTCAAAATATATTCTAAATATACTTTATAAACACTCAAATACATAATTTATCACTATTAATAATTTCTATTAAAAAAGATGTTTTTAATTAGAATTTAGTGATTTTCACTATTCATCAAAAATTGAATGTTTTTAGAAAAATACAAAAAATTAACCCAAAAATAATTTCAATATTCCAAATACAAAAATGAAGTACATTTTGAAAGATACAATGTATAAAATTTCAAAATTTGGGCATTACTATTCATAACTGATAGTTTGACTGATTGTGGTGTATGTTAGAACTCGATGTTGTGTACAAAACACGCTACTGTATTATTCAAAGTGAAGGGTACCATGGAAGCATGGTGTGTTTCATGTAATGAGTATATCTGGTTATAATTGGTATATTTGTTTTCGGAATATACATTTGTATATTTAACTGTGCATTGTTTTGTGGTTTTTTCGTTGTCAGTTTTCCGTTGTGGGTTCATGGTGTCAAACTGAGTTAAAGTTAACTCACCCCTATATAGGCTTTTCCAGCTCATGTTATGTCTTGGGTAGACCATTGGTTCTTTAACGGAGCCCAGGGTTCCCCAGGACTAGGTGGTGCCCTATGAGATCAATGATATGTGGTGTACTCTTACGGCTTTGGGAAGTTTTTCATCACCTACGCTTCTATTAAGGTTTTATATGGATTATATTTACTAGCTTGTTATTTCTATTATTTTAATACATATTTGGTGGGATTGTGTTATATCAATATTAAACTCATTATACATTACATCCTGGATTCACTTTGGTGGATATGTCTACTCGGTTCCATTTACCTTCCCTATTCCTATCAGAAGTTTTTATAGGTAGTTACGGTGTGAGACCCACTAGGATTGGTGGTGGAAGAGTGGTATTAGAGGGGTTCCATTCCAAATTTGTTCTAGGAGTCTATGAGATTGGTTTGGGTAAATGGTGTTTAGTGTTTGACTTTAGTTTTTATGCTTGAGAATGCAGTGTCGGTGTATCAACCAACATATCCACACACTCGAAATTTGGGAACCTATTTCCAGACATTGTATATCAAGACACTGGTTGCAGGGAAATTTTTGGTACATGCATCATATAGAAATTGGTTATGATGTCCATGTACATATTGAGTAATATCTCCATATATATTATATTGAACATGGTTCATCTTGATTTGATTCAGGATGCCTCCATATAGATTACCATCAAGAATTACATTCTATGAAAACAAGGATGTCACGCCTAGAAATGAGGCATCAGTATAGGGACCTTTAAAAGAGGTAATCCTAGCACAAGAGATAACACCCTATTGTGGTTAACTGGTGATACCACCACTTGTCAAGCAGCAGTTACTACTAGTATAATGTGAATGGGATGCATTCATGAAGAGTTTATTGCGAGAGTTACCTAGGGAGTGACCCTCCAGGTTTAGGGGTGAGAAAGACCCCAAGGTCTTAGATCACTGGATCGTGGTATTCCCTTGTTTCCGACATATAATGAGGATGTCGGGTGACTTGATGTTAGTCCTAGCCATGAGAATTCTTCAACGCTTAGTGGGGAGATGGTGGAGCATAGTGAACCATACACATGATGTGGTTATTCTCTCTTGAGAAGACAATTAGATAATCTTTTGGGAGGTGTTCATTCAAGATATTATACAAACAATTCATATCAAAGGGATCCTACTTCTACAGTAGGGCAGTTAGACGGTAGTGGTTTACTCATCGAGGATCACTGACCTATCTCGTTACTCCACATATTTGGTGTTTGAATCATTCTTTAAGGCTTTAACCTTCGAGAAGGGGAAACGTTACAAATCATGGTGTAGAAGATATCTCTTATCATTATTACTTATTCTAGGGTACTATAGTTATATCTGTTCACAGAGATATTAATGGAGTAGAAGGAACCAATAGTGGGAGCTACCTTCAGGCACTAGGTAGCAGAGTCTTCCACAATGGGTAGCCAACAATGGTCGTATCAGCCCATGTGGGCTAAGAGAATTGAAAGACAACCCCACGATACTGGGATAGAGATTCAGGGATTCCATGTATGATCTAGTGATCCCAGATATTGATGGTGTTACACATGTGATGGCCATGTACATATGGCATGAGATATTCCCATGCTGACATTCAGCAGATCAGGGGATGGTCGAGGGACCACCAAGGTAGAGGCAGTGGTTCAACGAGTGTAGTACATATGGTGGAAGATGTTGAAGGGGTGTATGTATAACACTATGTAGTGGGTATAAGATCATGGTAATACCACCACCAACCCCAGGTGGTCCCCCAATGGATTATGGAGTTGTTGGATAGAGACGTGGCTAACATTAGGCAATGGAGGCTTAGGACCCCGATGCTCTAGAGATGATTATATGTATGGTCTGTGTCTTTTCCACCCTAGATATATTTATAATAGGCCAAGGATCTGGTCATTCATTTCCTTCCATGGACCTTGTTAGAGGCTTAAAGATTTTTGTGGAGACATTGGATCAATCCTTACAATTATAAACTCCTGTGTGTGGGGATAAAATTATCAAACAATGTTGTTGATTGTGTGATATTAATCATGGTGGTGTGAGCATCAGTTGTGATATCCTAGTAGTTGTGTCACATCCTTAAGAATTTATCATTGGTGTGGACTGGTAATCCACATTCCATGCTCATATGGAATGTTTTAGGCATAGCGTGAGTTCAATATATAGAGACGGGACCAGGTTTTCCATGTATGAGAAAAGGAAATGCAGGTATGACAGGATATACATTCACATATGAGGGTGTATCAGATTATTCTCCAGTCCACATTCCTGACCCTCGACATAGTAGATGACGAAACCCATTGGTTTTCTTCAATGGTGGAGGAGAATGAGAATGTATTTCAAGAGGATGTCCCTGAATTACATATCCATTGATAGGTTTACTTATGCAATGATCTATAAACTTTGTTGGCACTAATATTTACACCTGCATTTAGGATAGCTCCCATGGAGCGTCATGAGTTGGGGGTGTGGCTGGGGGACCTACATAGGTAGGATGTGGTGAAGTGCAATGTTTCACTAATGGGGTTCCTAGTTCGGTTTTCCCAATTGGCATATAGAATCTTGAGGCTAAGTGTGAAATTATCGTTCTTGAATTAGGTGACTTTAAATAATAAATATTCTTTATTGAGAATATATGGCCTCTTCAATTAGCTAAAGGATGTGAGGGGGTTCTTGAAGATATACGATATGCATAGCTATTATAAACATCATGTAATGGATGTGGATTTACCAATGAAAGCCACTAGATGTCATTATGGCAACTACATGTACATGTTGATTCTATCTCACATGACCAATTCCCCATCAATGATCATATGACTCATGGACATGATCATTCATCATTATATATACTTGTTCGTTGGGGAATTCATTGAGTAAATCATGGTGTACTCAACATCTTATGAGTGGCACATGATATAAATTAGGAAGGTTAGTTATATACTCTAAGAGTGGAAACATAATTTTAAGATCACAAGGTTCCATTTATGGATTTTTATGTGTCATTTTCTTGGAAATTTTATCTCGAAGCTGGAGTTTTGGTGGATCTAGAAATGATAGAGTTGGTGATTACATGGGAGCAAGCCAAGAGTGTGACTGAGGTGAGGATTTTCTTGGGTTTTTGTGGGTACTATCAGTGTTTTGTTCCCAACATCTCTAGGGTAGAATCACCCTTGAAGGCTTTGACATGGTATATACATACCATCATGTTGACGGTGAAGTGCTAGAATTGTTTTCAGAAGATGAGGTAGAGGCTGATGAGCACACACATCATGAGACTGTAAGAGGATAGTATTGAGTATGTAGTGTTATATGATGCATCCAGAATTAGACTGAGTTGTATCTTGATGTCCAGGAAACTATTTATTTCCAATGCATTAAGATATTTAAGACAACATGACAATAACAACACAACCCAAGATCTTGAGCTAGAAATAATGTTATTCACAATTACGATAGGGTGACATTACATGATGTGGGAGAGGTTTGGAATGAACTCTTACCACAAGTGCATCAATTATATTATTTCTCATAGGGATCCGATCTTGAGACAGAGGGGATGGATAGATTTCCATGAGGACTATGACTATGAAATTTTCTATAGTCATGGGAAGGGGAATGTGGGGGAAGACACACTCAGTATGAGATCCAACTTATAGATTCTGAGTGAGGTGCCACATATTTTTCCTCACTAAATGCATTTTTTTATAGAGCGTGATGGATCATGATACCTTCAGGAGATAGTTTTTATCTCTTCAATCTTGTAGTGAGTCATGGAGGGACAACATGGGGACATCGACTTCGATATCTATTGTGATGAGTTATAAATAATTTAGGCCCCTGATGGATATTCGTTTTGTGGGGAGCATGTTGATCTCTTTAGAGAGTGCACAGTTTTCATAGTGGCATTTCGAGATTAAATCTTGATGGAGTTTTACACATCCCCTTTTTCGGTACATCCATGTGTGTCTATGATGTACAATAATATTTGACGTTAGTTCAGGTGGCCGAGGATGATGAATTCGGTAGCAGAGTTTTTTTCATGGAAAATCATTTTAAAAAATGTGACACTTCAATATGTGGATATAGAAGGCTTGACTCATCCCCTTGATGTGACATACAGGGATTGGGATGGGATATTGATGGTCTTCGTGAAGGTTTTTTATTGCACTTTTAGGGGAGACGATACCATCTAGGTGTTCATTGAGTGACACAACAAGTCAGAACACTTTATAATTAACTAGAAGAAGAGATCAGTAGGAGTCTTTAGTTGACAGTACATTTAGATGATAGTTATAATTCATGGGGTACCCTCAATTATTGTTTCATAATGTGATTATTGGTTCTCATCCCTGATGTGAAGCACATTGTTGGATGTGATCGATACTAAGTTTATCTTGAGCATGACGTTTCATCCCCAGATGAAGGGCCAAATATAGAGGACCAGCCACATTTCATATGACACGCTATGTTATAAGATTCTGGACTTTGGCAGCAGTTGGGAGGATCACCAACCTACGGTGGATTTTACGGAGAATAACAAATAGCGTTACAATATTGGTATGGCATAGTATGGGGCCTTGTACATTTGAACATGTATATCACCGTTATGCATGACACACCTATGGGGGTCATCATTCATTGAAGCATATTTGGTATGGGCTACAATAGAGAAGGTGCAGATCATCTAGGAGCTGATGATGTCCACACATATTAGATTGGAATCATATTATTTCAGGAGACGGAGGCCCTTGGAGTACATCGAGGGAGACCATGTTTTCCTTCGAGTCTCACCTCGACTGGGTATGTGGTGTTATGTATAGGGCAGGAAATTATCTCTGAGATACATCAGCCCTTTTTATATTGTGAGTATAGTTAGTGAGGTGGCATATCACCTATATCTACGCCCATAGATTAATTGAGTTCACGGTTTCTTTCACATGTCGTATCTGAGAAGGTATGTTCATGATCCATCAAAGGTTATCAACTGGGACAAGATGAATATTGATGATGGGTATATATTTATAGAGTACCTTGTGGAGATAAGGTAAGGGAATGATTGGATCCTTTGTAGACATTAGATTCATATTGTACATGTTCAGTTGTAACACCCCAGGTAAATTAAGAATATGACATTTTTATATTTATCCATATTTATGAATAAAATATTAATATTACTTTAATGGGTTTCTATGTTCGATAGTGTACCCGATACGCAACAAAGAGTTTCATTGAAATCTTACGTTGCACAATAGTAATAAAATAATATTATTTTAAATGGTAGTTAACACATAGCCGTTTTATTGGTGGGAAAGGACAGAGATAACTAAAATATGATTATATATGTTTTTTAAATGTTATTACATTTATCCAATAAAATATAAAGGCTTAAAAATACAGAAAGAATTCAATTTTAGGCTTTTATACCCTAATTTTCACTAAAGGTTCACTTATCACCTTTTAATGGAGAACTGTCATTAAATATAGTTTTGATCACTCATATACATTATTTTGGACCAACTAAAACTCTTCTTTAGAATCGGGACATCAAATTTTAGTTTGTGTAAATTTTTGGTATTTTTCCGATAAAGTTCAATTTTTAATGAATAGTGTAAAATGTTGTTTTTTAATTCAAAACCTCTTTTTAATATAATTTATTTATATGATTAGATTATCTTTTGAATTGGTTTTAAAGTGAAATTTGAATATATTTTTACCATTAAATCCAATAGTGGTCGTTGGAATTAATTTCACATCGAAATCAGACTTAAACTAGTGTCAATCTTTTGATACTTATTGTTTCATAAAAACACACTATTTGTTATGACAACGGGAATTAATAATTAAATTAAATAATTTGACTTATATGTTTTTTATTTTGTAAAATAGACTTCATTTTTGAATTCAGAATATCAAATATAGATTAGGGTGAAGTTTTGGTATTTTTTGGGAAAACTTCAATTTTTGATGAATAGTGAAACCACTAAGTGGTACTTAAAAAACTGATTTTTCATTTAAATGAAATTTTACCACTTCTGTGTTTTGAATTCCAAAAATCATAAATACATGGTTGTCATTAAAAAGTAATGTTTGGTTCTGTGAGATTAAAATAATTTTTTGGTGAATAGTAACTTATTAAGTTTTTAATCACGATTAGAGGTAATTAGTGCAATTTAAGGAAAAAATGATATTATAATAAAATGAAAATACCTTGACACATGTCCTACCCTTATTGGATTTGTTATGGCCGACCACGAAAAGCCATGGGTCAACTTGGGGACCCCATGGAGCCACTTTTGTTGGGAAATTACATAAATAACTTTTTATTTAATGTTAAAGTAAAAATGACACACACATGAGGTGTTTTACTAAAATAATTTTTACATGGGGTTATACAAGTCATATTTTTGACTATAAAAATTCATTGGAAATATAAAAAGATTTCCTATATCATATTTTTTTTTAATTTTTTGACAATAAATAAATTAAATTATTTATGACATCATGATGATGCAGCGATGACCTCATTATTTAACGATTTAAATAAAATGGAAGGATAATGTAAAATCTAAGACCTACACATGTCCAAAACCTATTGGATGAGTATATTTCGGACCCTATCACCTTATCCTCGAAATAAATCAATGAGGGACCTTTAAAATCCGAATCTCTTTTGAAAATAAAGTAACATTTTGTAACTTTACAGGAGTGCCCCTCCTCTCCTCTTATAAAACGCCCCCACCTCTACCTCCATACCCACACTCCCAAAGCCTTTGGCTCGGACAACCCCTACCCATTTTTTCTCTCAACTTCCCTATATTACTCCTTGATTCCTCACTTTGGGCAGAAGTCTTCCCAAGGAATCCTTTGAGCTCAAACAAAAGGGAGTTACGCGATTTTAAGGTCATGTCTTCTTTTGAGTCCTTTTGTTTGTTTTTGCTTCTCCAACCCCCTATACTCTTTTTATTATTTTCTTTTTTAACAAATACAGTAATCTCAATATAATAGGATGTTGTTCTAATATGTATTCGAGCTACACTTACACAAACCTACATCTAATGGTTAAAGAACATACTGTTTCTGTGGATGGCGAATTTCTGCCTCCCGAAACGATGATTGTTCAACATTATTTTAACACCTTCAAATGTGGCCATTAAGATGTCACTATATTTATATATATGATATATAATATGTTTATGTTTTACTTAAGCTTCTGTATTTTTCATTTGTGGCTTACATTTATGGCTTCCATTATGGGTATACGCGATATCTTCATTTTAGGAAGTGCGGACTACCGCCCCCTCAAAGTGATGTGATTCGTTAATGCCATACGTGGGACGTATAAAGGATGGATTTATTGTTATTATGTATGATGTCAACCTGGAATTATAATATACCTATATATCATTATTATTTATTTCCATTAAATTATGAGATAGAAATGAAAGTAGCATTCATGCGTACATACGGCTTACCGTCTCCATGAACGGTGCATTCCATTTCTTATCCCCAAATGTAATGTACGATTATAAGTACTTGTATATAATGGATATATATGATTAATGATACATCTAAATGATGAATATAATTCTGGAATTAAAATATACATACCTCTCATTTAATTTTAATTCCATTAATATGAAAAAGAAATGAAAGTAGCGTTCATGCATACGTACGGCTTACCGTCTCCATGAACGGTGCATTTCATTTCTTACCTCTAAATGATTATGTGCTATTATAAATACATGTATATTATTGATATATATGATATATATGATATCCAAATCAGTAATGTCACTCTGGATATAAATAACCTTTGACCACATGAACAACATGTAATTGTAAGAAGTCCACTTTCGACTTAAGAACCAAATATCGACAAAACAAACATTATTAACTTAAATGATTACATAATGTTTATAACATGGAAATAAGTTATATAAAATGAAAAATGAACCTTAAAAGGGTTCTTATGCAAATATAAATTAACTCAAGTTTATTATTCACGATGTTACAGAACGAGCGAGTCAAGTCGGACCCGAGGTAAGGGATCCTACTCCTCTCTTTCTTTTTAAGTACACTCTTTTATGTCATTCCTTCTAAGATCATATTTGTTGTTATTGGGATGTTATTTTATATTACTCTTAATTTAATTTTTATGTTCATATGATGAGATACCCTATTCTCTCTCATGAATCCATTTTGGATGTTTTGACTGGCGCTGTTAGGCTGCCGAATTTTCATAAGAGATCTAACCTCTCTCTTTCTCTTTAAGTACTCTCCTTTATGTCACATATTTTAAGCTCCTCTTTGTTATGATGGGGGATGTTCTTTTATATTCATCTTGTTTTAAATTTTCTTGTAATGTGATGAGATACCCTATTTGATCTCATCAATACATTTTTGGAAGTTTGAAGTGGCGTCGTTAGGCTGCCGAGTTTTCGTAAGGGATTTTCCATCTCACTTTTATTCCCGTAAGATTTATGCTAAATTTTCCAAAATTTACTTTGAGTGGTTTATGTACTTCCCATTATTTTACTCATTGTGTAATATACTTTCATTTATGATTATTTACATAAATGTTGTATTGTCCTTCTTTTACGGGGTGTATGTTTCGTATGTCACCCAAGTCGGTAAGGGAACCTTTCACCCTCCTATTTTTAAAATACTTCTTTTTTTATGTCTTTTAATTCAAATAATATTATGTTGGGATATGTTCTTATATATCCTTATTGATTTAAATTTTATGTCCAAGTTATGAGATACCCTTTTTATCTCTCATTAACTCATTTTCTGAATTTTGATGTGACGCCGTTAGGCTGTCGAATTTTACCAAGGGAACTTTTTATCACAATTTCAATTTCTTTGGGTTCAACATGTAGTTATTGAATATGTCATCCTTTGAATATGTGTGAATGACCATTTATTGTTTTACACATAATATGTACTTATATTTGGTGTATTTATATTTGTCATACATAATTCTGATATTGATTTCTCCTTAATTTAAGGATACCTTCTTTATAATGGATTTCATCTCATTTTACATTTCTTTTGAGACTTCATTGTTGTTATGCACCAATTCACTCTTATATGTTGTGTATACTGTCCTTTGACATATTATATCATGAATCCTTTTATTCTCATGATATTATAAAGTTCGGATTAAATGTTATTCCGCTATTATTTGTATTCAAGAGTCTCCCATTTTGTTAAAAACTCTTTAACAATAATATCGTTTTAAATGTTTTAAATATTTATTATTCTAAATATTTATCTTTAATGTACATGTTTTCAAAATTGTTTTCAGTATTTATTTATATGGACATTTATTATTTAAAATTATAATTCCATTAAAATATTCAAAGTGTTATGGGACACTTTGATTCAAAAATCTCTTTTAAATGGTTTTTGAAAATGGATTGATTAATTCAATATATGAGAATTACTTTTTGTGATTTCAAATGAAATGTTGTTATTGAAATGTTTATATTTTAAATATTTTATGTGTAATAATGGTACTTGGACATTTTACGGGTGGTTACATGATAAACCATATGACGGGTGGTGCCGTGAATACCAGGACGGGTGGTTACATTATAACCTTCAATGCATTGGGTATGGAAGTCGGCCGTATGACTATTCAATTAAGTATGTATGGATGTTGGCCGAATGGCTATTGAATTATGTGATATGTGTGGAAGTCGACCTTATGGTTATTCCACTTAAGTATGTTTATGTCCAAAGTTACCTTTATATGTTATGTGATCTTTATATGGGTTTTATGGTAATCATTTGGTTACAGAAGGGTAAGTAATGAAGTTTTATTCAGAGAAGAGTTTTTACTACTTAGAAAAGGTGAAAAGTATTACTTTGATAGAGTATACATGGTTTACTTTTTGTTTTGAAAAACTAGTAGTTTTCATTCTTTGTGTATCCCTTACTGAGCTTTTTATGCTCATCCCAAGTTTTTTTGAAATGTTTTTCACAGGACTTAGCATGGAATAGGGTCAAGGATGGGATCAAGGTAAAGTCATGCTACCTAAGAAATGTAACTAGACATGTTTCTTTTTAAGAGTTTTTATTTTATGTAAATTTAGTAGAAGCGACTACTTTGTAATCTTTTGAGATGTAATAGTTATGTCCTAATTCTCTAACACTCTAAACCTTAAAAGATCCTCAATGTAAACTACTCATTTAACTCAATATTAAGTAAGGTTTAAGGCAGGGGCCTTATAGTTGGTATCAAAGGTTGGTTTAGATAACTTTAGAGGTTAGGGTATTCTCTAAGCATAAGTGGCATTACCATAATGGTTAGGATTTCAGAAAGTGGCCTAGTTTTAGATAAAGTGAATGAGTAAGTATATATTAGGGTTTACCTTCCTCATTTGTACATTACAGTTTTTTTGATATACTCACACTGACATTTTCTGTTTTTAGTGAATGGATGGATCTAGCAGGCACTAAAGAGACAACAGGTTTGAAGGAAACTGTGGTGGTTCTCTGATTAAGACACTAGATAAAATGGGGGATTCGATGAGGAAACTCGCGGTTGTTCTAAACCAATTATCATGGAGTCATGATCAACCACTTTAACCTTGGTATGTTCTATAATGCATCATGTATGAGAAGACCAATCGATGTGGAAGTTCAGGTAATAATTATAATGGTAACCATTAGAGTTTATATGATCCTTACTTTTGAGGTAATAATGGGTTATTAGATGATATGATGGAAAATGAAAGGCATGAGATAAACTTGAGGTTAAATTATGTTATGGTTATTTTTTATGATTTTAACTTTTTTTTGGGGAATGAATTGAGAATTATATAGTTTTGGAAAAAGGACAACACGCAGACCGTGTGACTACCCGTCGTAGCGGACAAAGCTGCGGGAATCGAACCCAAGACCAAAGTGCGACTGATATTTATCGCCTACCACTGGACTACATAAAGTCCTTGGTTAGTTTGACTGATTATTTTTAGTTATATGTATTTACGAATTAAGATTAATTTGATTTTGGGTTATTTATGAAAATGATTAACCTATCATGGAGGATATATGGTTATGTTAATTACTGTTCAATACGAGACTTTAAGAGCAACTGATGTTGTTTGGAGATAAATGTTACGATTTAACTTGGAAGACTATGTGACTAAATCCTTAAAATATTTGTGTTTCGATATTAGATTGGTTTACTTTGAAGAATTTTATGGACAAATTTTTTATCGGATGGTCCTCGTTGAACTTTGGGTTTTGTTGGAGAAATTTTGGAGATTAAGCATAGATTTTCTTTTTAAAGGGTTATCCTTTTCTGGATTATCTGATCTTGTAATAACCTTTTTGGTTTTGGTTTTGGTTAAAGTCTAAATACATGGGAAGTATATAGTTATCTTTTGTGGATTAGGTGATTCTCTAGAAGTTGATTATAGTACTCTTAATGTGAATAAGTCTTCCTAAATACTTGTCTTTTGGAGAAAATATGAGTTCGTGTAAGAAATCTAGTAAAAGTTGAAAGTTAACATGACAATTATGTTTGCTTCCTTATGTTTTAGTTAATCTCATAAATAAAATTTTCAATAAAAAGTAACTTAAAACAAAAAATTTGTCTATTAAATTTTCCTACTGGGTAATCGAATACCGTTTAACCCATCACAAGTTTGTGATTTTCTTATGTTTAACTTTCTCCTATACATGCTTACTATCACTCCCCATCAGAACATGACCCTTTGTTTTCTCCTCCATGTCCATGTTTTCCTACATGGAATCCTAGTATGGGTTAACTCGGGTGACCTCTATACTTCTCTTTCTTTATTTTAATGTGATTGTTTTACCGACTCTTTTTCTGATGTGGGACTTTCAAGGATGTTTCCGAGACCATATTTAAAATTGCGAGGACGCAATTCCCAAAAAAGGGAAGGATGTAACCCCCCAGGTAAATAAAGAATATAAAATTTTTATATTTGTCCATATTTGTGAATAAAATATTAATATTACATTAAAGGGTTTCTATGTTCGATAGCGTACCCGATACGCAACAATGAGTTTCATTGAAATCATACGTCGCACACTAGTAATAAAATAATATTATTTTAAATGGTAGTTAACACATAGCTGTTGTATTAATGGGAAAGGACAGAGATAACTAAAATATTATTATATATGTTTTTTAAATGTTTTTACATTTATCCAATAAAAGATAAAGGCTTAAAAATACAGAAAGAATTCAATTTTAGGCTTTTATACCCTAATTTTCAGTAAAGGTTCACTTATCGCCTTTTAATGGTGAACTGTCATTAAATATAGTTTTGATCACTCTTATAAATTCTTTTGCACCAAATATAACTCTTCTTTACAATCGGGACATCAAATTTTACATTGTGTAAATTTTTGGTATTTTTCGGATAAAGTTTATTTTTTAATGAATAGTGTAAAATGTTGTATTTTAATTCAAAACCTCTTTTTAATCTAATTTATTTATATGATTAGATTATCTTTTGAATTTGTTTTAAAGTGAATTTTGAATATATTTTTACCATTAAATCCAATAGTGGTCGTTGGAATTAATTTCACTTTGAAATCGGACTTAAACTAGTGTCAATCTTTTGATACTTATTTTATCATAAAAACACGCTATTTGTTATGACAATGGGAATTAATTATTAAATTAATTAACTTGACTTATATGTTTTGAATTTTTTAAAATAGACTTCATTTTTTAATTCGGAATATCAAATATATATTAGGGTGAAGTTTTGGTATTTTTTGGAAAAACTTCAATTTTTGATGAATAGTGAAACCACTAAGTGGTACTTAAAAAACTGATTTTTCGTTTAAATGAAATTTTACCACTTATGTGTTTTGAATTTCAAAAATCCAACATACATGGTTGTCATTAAGAAGTAAAATGTGGTTCAATGAGATTAAAATAATTTTTTGGTAAATAGTAACTTATTAAGTTTTTAATCGCGATTAGAGGTAATTAGTGCAATTTAAGGAAAAATTGATATTATAATAAAATGAAAATACCTTGACACATTTCCTACACTTATTTGATGTGTCATGTCCGACCAAGAAAATCCATGGGTCAACTTGGGGACCCCGTGGAGACACTTTGGTTGGGAAATGACAAAAATAACTTTTTATTTAATGTTAAAGTAAAAATGACACACACATGAGGTGTTTTACTAAACCAATTTTTACATGGGGTTATACAAGTCATATTTTTGACTATAAATATTAATTGGAAATATAAATAGATTTCATAAATCATATTTTTTTATAATTTTTTGACATTACATAAATTAAATTATATATGACATCATGATGATGCAGCGATGACCTCATTATTTGACGATTTAAATAAAATGGAAGGATAATGTAAAATCTAAGAACTAAACATGTCCAAAACCTACTGGATGAGTAGATTTAGAACCCACATCACCTTATCCTAGAAATACATCAATATGGGACCTTTAAAATCCGAATCTCTTTTGAAAATAATGTAACATTTTGTAACTTTACAAAAGTGCCCCTCCTCTCCTTTTATAAAAGGCTCCCACCTCTACCTCCTTACCCACACTCCCAAAGCCTTTGGCTCGGCCAAACCCTGCCCATTTCGTCTCTCCACTTCCCTATATTACTCCTTGGAGTCTCACTTTGGGAAGAAGTCTTCTCAAGGAAGCCTTTGAGCTCAAACCAAAGGGAGTTACCTGATTTTAAGGTAATGTCTTCTTTTGAGTCCTTTTGTTTGATTTTGCTTCTCCATCCCCCTAAACACTTCTTATTATTTTCTTTTTTAACAACTCCAGTATCCTCAATATACTAGGATGTTGTTATAAGAAGTATTAGAGCTACACTTACACACACCTGCATCTAATGGTTAAAGAACATACTTTTTCCGTGGATGGTGATTTTCGGCCTCCCGAAACGATGATTGTTCAACATTCTTTTAACACCTTCAAAGGTGTCCATTAAGATGTCACTATATTTATATATGATATATAATATGTTTATGTTTTAATTAAGCTTCTATATTTTTCATTTGTGTCTTACCATTATTTCTTCCATTATGGGTATACGCGATATCTTCATTTTAGGAAGTGCGGACTACCGCCCCGTCAAAGTGATGTGATTCGTTAATGCCATACGTGGGACGTATAAAGGATGGATTTAATGTTATTATTTATGATTTTATACTGGAATTATAACATACCTCTATATCATTATTATTTCTTTCCATTAAATTATGAGATAGAAATGAATGTAGCGTTCATGCGTACGTACAACTTACTGTCTCCATGAACGGTGAATTCCATTTCTTATCCCCAAATGTAATGTACTATTATAAGTACATGTATATAATGGATATATATGATGAATGATACATCTAAATGATAAATATAATTCTGGAATTAAAATATACATACCTATCGTTTAATTTTATTTCCATTAATATGACAAAGAAATGAAAGTAGCGTTCATGCGTACGTACGGCTTACCGTCTCCATGAAAGATGCATTTCATTTCTTACCTCTAAATGATTATGTGATATTATAAATAAATGTATATTCTAGATATATATGATATATATGATATCCAAATCAGGAATGTCATTCTGGATATAATGAACCTTTGACCACACAAACAACATGTAATTGTAAGAAGTCCACTTTCGACTTAAGAACAAAATATCGACAAAACAAAGATTATTAACATAAATGATTACATAATGTTTATAAAATGGCAATAAGTGATATAAAAGGAACAATGAATTTTAAAAAGGTTCTTAAGAAAATAAAATTAACTCATGTTTATTATTCAGGATGTTAAAGAACGAGCGAGTCATGTCAGACCCGAGGTAAGGGATCCTACTCCTCTCTTTCTTTTTAAGTACACTCTTTTATGTCATTCCTTCTAAGCTCATATTTCTTGTTATTGGGATGTTCTATTATATTAATATTACTATAAATTTTATGTTCATATGATGAGAGACCCTATTCTCTCTCGTCAATCCATTTTGTATGTTTTGAGTGTTGCCGTTAGGCTGCCGAAGTTTTGTAAGATATCTAAACTCTCTCTTTCTCTTTATGTACTCTCCTTTATGTCACGTCTTTTAATCTCCTATTTGTTAAGATGGGGGATGTTATTTTATATTCCTATTTTTTTAAATTTTATTGTAATGTGATTGGATACCCTATTTGATCTCATCAATCCATTTTTGGAGGTTTTAAGTGGTGTCTTTAGTCTGCCGAGTTTTCGTACGGGATTTTTCATCTCACTTTTATTCCCATGAGATTTATGCTACATTTTCCACAATTTCCTTTGATTGTTTTATGTACTGCCCATTATTTTAATCATTGTGTAATATAATTTAATTTATGAGTATTTACATCAATGTTGTAATGTCCTTCTTTCAAGGGGTGTATGTTTCGAAAGTTACCCAAGTCGGTAAGGGAACCATTCACCCTCCTCTTTTTAAAAGACTTATTTTGTTATGTATTTTAATTCACATACTCATATGTTGGGATATGTTCTTTTATATCCTTATTGATGTAAATTTTATGTCCAAGTGATGAGATACCCTTTTTATCTCTCATCAACTCATTTTTTGAATTTTGAAGTGACGCCGTTAGGCTGTCGAATTTTACCAAGGGAACTTTCTAACCCAATTTCGATTTCTTTGGGTTGAACATGTAGTTATTGAATATGTAATCCTTTGAATATGTTTGAATGACATTTTATTGTTTTACACTTAATATGAACTTATATTGGGTGTATTTATATTTGTCACACATAATTATGAGATTGATTTCTCCTTAATTTGAGGATACCTTCTTTATAATGGATTTCATCTCATTTTACATTTATTTTGAGACTGCATTGTTGTTATGCACCAATTCACTCTTATATGGTGTGTATACTGTCCTTTGACATATTATATCATGAATCCTTTTATTCTCATGATATTATAGAGTTCGGATTAAATTTTATTCTGCTATTATTTGTATTCAAGAGTCTCCCATTTTGTTAAAAACTATTTAACAAAAATATCGTTTTAAATGTTTTAAAGATTTATTATTTTAAATATTTATCTTTAATGTCAATGTTTTCAAAATGGTTTTCAGTATTTATTTATATGTAAATTAATGTTTTAAAATTATAATTCCATTAAAAGATTCAAAGTGGTATGGGACACTTTGATTCAAAAATCTCTTTTAAATGGTTTTTGAAAATGGATTGATTAATTCAATATTTGGGAATTACTTTTTGTGATTGCAAATGAAATGTTGTTATTGAAATGTTTATATTTTTAATATTTTATGTGTAATATTGGTACTTGGACATTTCACGGGTAGTTACGTGATAAACCATATGACGGGTGGTGCCGTGAATACCAGGACGGGTGGTTACGTTATAAACTCCAATGCATTGGGTATGGAAGTCGGCCGTATGGCTATTACATTAAGTATGTATGGAAGTTGGACAAATGGCTATTCCATTATAAGATATGTGGGTAATTCGACCTTATGGTTATTCCACTTATGTATGTTTATGTCCCAAGTTACCTTTATATGTTATGTGATATTTATATGGGTTTTATGGTAATATTTTGGTTACAGAAGGGTATGTAATGAACTTTTATTCAGCGAAGAGTTTTTACTACATCGAAAAGGTGAAAAGTATTACTTTGATAAAGTATAAATGGTTTACTTGTTGTTTTGAAAAACTAACAGTTTTCATTATTTATGTAAGCCTTAATGAGGTTTTTCTGCTCATCCCAGGTTTTTTTGAAATGTTTTTCACATGACTTAGTGTGGAATATGGTCAAGGATGGGATCAAGGGAAAGTCATGATACCTAAAAAATGGAACTAGACATGTTTCTTTTTAATAGTTTTTATTTTATGAAAATTTTGTAGAAGCGTCTACTTTGTAATCTTTTGAGATGTAATAGTTTTGTCCTAATTCCCTAAAACCTTAATCCTGAAAAGATCCTCAATGTGAATTACTCATTTAATTCAATATTATGTAAGGTTTAAGGCTGGGGCCTTATATCAGTGGAAGCATGTGAATCTCTAGGAGTGATTTTTGGAGAAGGATGCCCATATTCGTTATCTGTACCCTCTTATTTTTTTGGAGTATGTAGGAACCCAGCCCCAGTTTCCCAGAGCCAGTGCCTAATTTGATAAAGGTGGAATACATACAAGGAATACAAATCCCGGAGGACCGAGTAGATTAGTATTATTGGAAACAAGTTACATACATAAGTTGATCATTACAACATGAAGGGAAAAACAATAATTTATTCCACTAGAAACATCATGACTCCTATATTATGCTTGCTTGACATTTATAATTTACTTCTTCAAATACTGAGAGAAATGAAACATAAGAAAGGGTGAGCTCAAATGCTTAGTAAGAGTCAGAAATATATCATAAGATAATATAATCATTATACATGGTGAATTATTGAAAACACATTCCTTTAATAATAAACAAGAACATATTATGGAAGGAATATAAGCTGAGTAAATATTAACAAAATAAAACACAATCATATGTATTCTACTAGACGAATATCCACATGAACATTCAATTACTGGATTCATAATGAGGGAAGTGCATACGCCGGACATTAAGAATCATTTTTTCATTGTCTTGGCCCAGATATCAAGTGATTAATGCCTCATCCAAAATCCTTATCACATTGGATTTTGGCCTCGGCCAATTACATGTCTATTTGTCTCATGAGACCTAACAATGTATCAATGGGCTATATCGGGCCCAACCAAACACATAATAAGTCCAATTAATTCCTCATATGAGCAGGGATCAACATATAAAACATATACATTCATATTGAATCTATCATATGAAATGTAACTAACATTCCATAATCATTAAACATAAAACACTAACCATTCCGAGTAATATGGTGAATGGTTTTAGGATTGATCATGCACAATAGATTTAGTTGTAAAATATTAAATAAAATATTTTATAATACATCATAAATAATTAAACCCAACAATACTATTTAATCAAAAATATCATTGAATCTAACGAGAATACTCTTATAAAATCATTATGCAATTTTGAGATGAATACTTTTTTATTTTGAAGAGAAGAGTTCTTTTAGAAAATCATTGTATAAAACTAGAAGTGATGTAAGATCATATTTTCATAATAAAATTATGATTTTTAGAAATATAATGGTTTCCAAAAAAATATTTTAGAGTGCCATTGTAAATAGATATGCATTGGAGAAATTCCCTTGAACCGGGCTTGTATTTTGGAAACAATTTTGAACATTCATTTTAAAACGTGTATCTATCCATAAAATAAATAAGGGTTCGGGTTTTTAAACATAAATATGATACTCACACAGAATATATGATGATTACATAACAATGCATAAAAATTTCATTTAGGTTATTAGACAATGAAACTATCCCTAATGAAAATGGATGTTCGGGTGGAAAACCCCTTACCTCAACTCCAAATGTGTTCCACTCTTGTACATACGCTCCAGGAATATGAAATTATAATTGTTAATAAATAATTTCATAAAATTATATACATGTATTTAGTTTTCCATAATTATGGTTAGTTCATTTATATCTTTATTGATAAGTTATTGTATTGAATTTCGTTGTTCTGGAGTGTTTTTTTCCTTTATTTTCATATTCGATTCACTTGTTTTAAAGTAATCATGTTCATGTGGAATGGTTATAAATCACCATGATTGGAATTATATACTATTAATTAACATAAATAATTGATAATGTTAATTTATATCATCTGGTTACATGGAATGATGGTGAATCATTAGATGACTACAACTTCGATTATTCGACGGTATTTGGAATACTATGAAGTAGTTTGGTCATATAACCTAATTATATGTACATATTCTGGTTCTTGAATAATAATTAGGTTATAAAACATATAATATAGTCTGGTTCAAACATTTTTATGGTTTCATGACTAGTAATTATAATGAAATTGATGATTTAAACTTCGTCGGCACAAAGTTTATAAATCGGAACCCTATGGACGTCGATTTCATTTAAAAAATAAAGTGGAGAGAATAAGAATATTTACGATGGTTCTTCCATTAAGATGATATAAATACAGTATATTGATGTTACTGGTGTTATCATGCTAACATGTAAATAGGAGGTGAGGATAGGATAACAAAAGTAGATAAATTGAAATAAAACCAAATTAGAAAGAATGGTGCTTTACCTCTTGAAATAACCTCCTTATGAAACTCTTTAAGGGAAGGGGTTTTGGTCTTTTGGAAGCACTAAGAGCTTCCTCGTAGTGGGTAGAGACTATGGAAGGGTAATTGGGAATAAAATTTAGGTGCATAAAGGCGTAGAGAAGTGAAGAGAAGAGGTAGTGGTGGGGGTTTTTTATATTGGAGGAGAGGGGTAAATTTTCAATATTTAATTCATTATTTTATTATATAACACAAGATGAACAATAGTGTTGTTTCATGTGACCCCTATTAGTAATAAGGTCATGTGAGTTCGAAACAAGTGGACTTGCAACACTTTTTATGTCATTAATAGTGTATTTAACTGATAAATTGAATATACGATATTTTACCGTATTTCACTATTCATCAAAAAATCAAGAATTTTAGAAACATCACAAAATTTAATCCCTATCATTTTTCAAGGTGTATAATAAAAAATTGAAATCCATTTTGTCAAAAATAAGTGTCAAAATATTATTAATTTAATATTTAAATAAGGTCATAGTTAATTCAAAAAGTAACAATCTTGATGTTTAGATAGTTTTATGTGACATTGAAAAATTAATTAAGATCTCATTATCATATTTCCTTAATATAATAAAATAATATCATTATTTACTATTCAAGCGTCATATTATTATTCATATTACTATTCATAATAGAATGAAACTATTCACCAAAAATCAGGTTTGTTTTATAAGACTCCAAATGACTTACTGAACACAACTCTAGATGACCATTTCATCAAATTCAAAACATTGAAGAGACAAAATTGTGTTTGATGGTTT
Source organism: Viscum album (assembly GCA_963277665.1). Taxonomy (NCBI): domain Eukaryota; kingdom Viridiplantae; phylum Streptophyta; class Magnoliopsida; order Santalales; family Viscaceae; genus Viscum; species Viscum album. The sequence continues at coordinate 843,079,023 of OY728151.1, forward strand.
GATTATAAAATTGCATTCCATATTTATTTTCAAAACATTGGGGTGTTACATTATCCCCTCCTTACAAAAATTTCATCCTCAAAATTCACAGATTACTGATAAAGATTCAGTTATGTCTTTAACATGAGCTACTCAAGTGCCCATGTTTCTTCCTCCGTCTTATGGTTCCTCCATAGAACCTTCACCAGCCGAGTCTTCCGATTTTCAATAAATGATCTCTATTATCATGAATCTTGATAGGCTCTTCATAGTAATATGGATCGGCCACAAGTTCAAATTCATAATAAATGAGTACATTTGTTAGGTCCGGCATGTACTTTCTAAACATTGACACATGGAACTCATTGTGAACCTTGGAGAGATTTGGTGGGATTGTCAAATGGTAAGCTGTAGATCCAATTCAGTCCATAATTTCAAAAGTTATGATGTACCTTGGACCTAATTTTCCCTTCTTACTGAATCTTATAATACCCTTCCATGGAGATGCCTTTAAGAAAACGTGATCACCTTCTTGAAATTCCAAATACTTCCTTCAGTTGTCATCATAGATCTTTTGCCTACTTAGAGATATTTTGATATGGTTATGGATAATATTCATCATTTACATTGTTTATTCATCATGTTTTGGGCCCATGATCTTTCATTCACCACCATCATCATAGCATGTTGGTGTACAACATCATCTCTCAGATAATTCTTTATAGGGTTCCATCTGTATAATTGAATGGAAGCTATTATTGTAAGAAAATTCTATGAGAGGTAAATATAGATCCCACATGCCTTGAAAATCAAGTTAACATGTCCTCAACATGTCTTCAAATGTTTGAATAGTCCTTTCTGACTGTCCATATGTTTGTGGGTGGTAGGTAGTGCTCAAATGATGATTTGTATCTAGGGCCTTCTAGAGACTTTTCCAGAATCCTGACGTAAAATGTGGATCATGATTAGAAATAATCGATACAGGATCTCCATGAAGTCTCACAACTTCATTAATATAACAACTTTCTAGATGTTCAAATGGTTGATCTTCTCTTATAGTAAGAAAATGTGAAGACATGGTAAGACGATCGACAACGACCCATATTACATAGTTCCTTCTAGGAGTCATTGGTAGTCCCATAACAGAGTCCATCGTGATATTATCTTATTTCCACTCAGGTATGGGAAGAGGTTGAAATACTCATGCAGGCTGTTTCCTTCTAGCATTCAATTATTGACAAACCATAAATCTAGACACAAAATCATTAATCTCTCTCTTCATGTTGTCCCACCATAAATTTTCCTTTAAATCTCTATACATCATAGTGCTACCAGGGAGTATAGAGAAATTAGTACTATAAGACTCATCCAACAATTCCCATTTTTAGATCAGGTATATCAGGAACACATAGTCGCTTCCCAAATTTCAAAATTCCATCTTCATATACAACGTCACTCAATCTCCCATCATTCACAGCATTAATCTTCTTTTAAAACTCCTCATCATAAGCCTCATATCTTTTTATCCCCTATAGTAATGATGGTTTGGAAAACATTTAAAAAACATTGATGTTTCACTATCCATGGTTATTCCCATATCCATCATTACTAGATCCATGAAAATTGGATCCCTTTCAACTCTCATCTTGTTCAAAACTCACTGATCCTTTCTGCTCAAAGCATCTGCCCACATATTTTCCATCCTCGAGTGGTAGTGTATCGTGAAATCATAATCCATGAGTACATTAATCCATCTCATTTGCCTCATGTTGAGTTATTTCTGTGAGAAAATATAATTCAATCTTTTGTGATCAGTATAAATCTCACATTTTTCAATATAGAGATAATGTCTCCATATTTTTAATGAAAATATTACTACATCTAAATCAATTTCATTAGTTGGATAGTTTTTCTCTTGAATTTTTAGCTGTCATGATGCATAAGTAATAAATCTATCATTTTTTATAAGGACACAATCATGTCTTTTCTTTGAAGCGTCACTATGAATAACTAACCCCTCCATTCCCCACTGGTAGTGTCAATATAGAACCATTGACTAATCTTCTCTTCAGTTCTTCGAATCATTAATCACAAACTATTGTCGAAAAAAATTTATCCCCTTTATGTGTGAGCTTCGTTAGCGGGTTATCCAGTCAACAAAATTCTGTACGAAACGCCGATAATAACCTGCTAAGCCAATAAAACTGAGTACCTCACTTATGTTTGTTGGTGTTGGTAAATATTGGATTTCATTTGTCTTTGTATAATCAAGTAGGATTCTATCCATAGAGACAATATGACCAAGAAAATAAATTTCCTAAATCCAAAATTCACACTCACTATACATTCCATATAATTCATGTCTTCTAAGAGTCATTAGGATAATGTGCAAGTGATTTTCATGATCTTTGTATATTTTTGAGTATACCATGATATCATCAATAAATACCACTACAAAATCATCGAGATATTCTTGAAAACTCTGTTCATTAGTTCCATGAAGACAGAGAGTGAATTATACAATCCAAAAGGCATCACTATAAACTCGTAATTCCCGTACCTGGTTCGAAATGCTGTTTTCAAAATGTCATCCTTCTTCACACACAACTAATGGTATCCAGATCAAAGGTCAATCTTTGAAATGTATTGATCTCCCTGTACTTGGTCAAATATATCATTAATGACAGGTATGGGATACTTATTCTTTATTTTAATAGAATTTATTTCTCTGTAATCAATGAAAACCTCATGGATCCATCTTTGTTCCTCACAAAGAGGACAGTGGATCCCCATGGAGAAACACTAGGTCGAATAAATCCTTTTTCACTCAAATCCTCTAGTTTTTTCTTTTGCTCCACTAATTTCATAGTGTCCATTCTATATGTGGTCTTAGATATGGTCCTTGAACCAGGAATTAAACCAACATAAAACTCAATTTCTTGTTCTAGAGGATGTCCAGGTAAATCTTCTGGAAACACATCAACATATTCTCTCACAATAGGTACATCCTCAAATTAAACATTCCTTTCCCCACCCATAGTTATTTCATTCTCATACTCCAAAATAATTTAATTTAGTTGAGATACTGAGGGTGTATATAGATAAGAATCAGTTGGTGACTATTCTTCTCTAATGATAAGGTGTTCTTTATCATCATCATCGAAAATCGTAACCTCCTTCTTCTTACAATAAATTTCTGCATCATGGGTTGAATCCCAATCTATACTAAGGATTATATCAAATTCAATCATTGGTATGACGATGAGATCAGAAGATAAAGAACATTTGTATTCCCTAATGGGAACTGATTCACAAAACATTGTAGCAATAATACTTCCTGTAGAAGTTTTGACTGACAACTCCCTTGTTAAATCAATTTGAAAATATTAATTTTCTTTGAAAACTGGTAAGATATGAAAAAATGCGATTATCCATAAATGGTTTCTTAAGCAAGAGTTTTTTATGCCTCGTTGTCGTGCACTAGTTCCTATTCGAGTCTATCTCAATTCGGTGTTTTCATGTTTTACCCCTAGATACATCTGTTCCAGAGCCGCCTCTACCAACTCGTATCCGGAGAGGGATGTATTGCAAGAAAGATCCAGATAATATATTATTTAAAAAAACTAGGATGTTTTTGTATGTATTATTCTCAAAGACTAACTTAGGGACTATTCTCAAATTCTATGTTTTCTAAATCTAGTTTCCAAATATTCTGTTAAACATCCTATGATAACAACTGTAAGGACCTAGCCCCAGTTGGCCAGAGCTGGTGCTTTATTTGATTATGTTGGCACACATAAAATGAATATTAGTCTCGAAGGACCGAGTAGTTTAGTATTATTGTAAACAAGTTACATTCATATGTTTATCATTACAACATGAAGGGAAAACCCCAACAATTTATTCCACTAGAAACATCTTGTTTCCTAGATTATGCCTGCACGTCATTCATAATTTCCTTATTAATATCCTATGAAAAATAAAACATAATAAAGGGTTATCTCAAAATCTCAGTAAGAGTAAGAAATACAACGAAAGATAATATAAACATTAGACATGGTGAATTATTGAAAACACATTCCATTAATAATAATCTTGAACACATTATGGAAGGAATATGAGCTGGGTAAATATTAACATAATAAAACAGAATAAAGGGTATTCTACTAGTTGAATATCCACATGAACCTTCAATTAATAGTTTCATAATTATGGAAGTTCATATGTTGTACATTGTGAATCATTTTTTAATGTCCATGGACAAGACATCTAGTGATTAAGGCCTCGGCCAATATCCATATCCCATTGGGAAATGCCTTAGCCAATTCCACGTCTTTTGCCTCATGAGACCTACCGATGCATTGAAGGGCTATAGAGGGCCCCAACCATCACATAATATGTCCCATGAATTCATCATATGGTAAGGTATCAACATAAACAACATATACATTCATTTTTAAACTATCATATGAAATGTAACTTACTTTTCCCAATCATTAAACATAAAACACTAACCATTCTGAGTAATATGGTGAATGGTTTTAGGATAGATCATCCACAATAGAGTTAGTCATAATACATTAAATAATATATGGTATAAGACCTCATAACTTATTGATTCAAATAATACCATGGAATCAACAAGATCATCGAATCAATCAAAAATACTCTTATAAAATCATTAAGAAATTTTGAGATAAATAATCGTTTATTTTTAAAAGAAGTTTTCTTTGGAAATATCTATGTATAAAACCATAAGTGAAGTAAGATAGTATTTTCAATATAAAATGTGTATTTTTTGAATGATAATGTTTTCCAAAAACCGATTATAGAGTGCCCTTGTATATAGATATGAATTGGACAAATTCCATTGAATCCAGCTTGTATTATGGAAACAATTTTGAAAGTTCCTTATAAAACATGTAAATATAAATAAAATAAGGAAGGGTTATGGTTTGTAAACATATATATGATAATACCACTGAATATATTATGAGTACATAAAAATTCATATGAATTTCATTGAGGTAATTAGACTATGAAAATATCCCGAATAAAAATGGATGTTCGGGTGAAAAAACCCTTATCTTAACTCCAAATGTGTTCCGCTCTTGTACATAAGCTCATAGAATATGAAATTATACATGTTAATAAGTTATTTCATAACTTATTAGACATGTATTTATTTTCCCATAATTCTGGTTAGTTCGTTTATGTCTTTATTGATAAGTTATTGTATTGAATTTCGTCATTCGGGAGGGTTCGTTTCCTTTATTTTCGTATTCGGCTCACTTTTTTTAAGTAATGATGTTCATGTGGAATGGTTATAAGTCACCAGGATTGGAATTATATATAATTAATGAACATAAATAATTGATACGTTCATTTCTATCATTTGGTTACATGAAATAAGGGTGAATCATTAGATGACTACAACTTTGATTATTCGGCAGTATTTGGAATATTATGAACTTGTTTGGTCATATAACATAATTATATGTACATATTATGGTTCTTGAATATTAATTAATTTATAAAACATATATTATAGTCTGTTTCAACCATTAATATGGTTTCACGACTAGTAATGAAGATGAAATTGATGAATGAAACATCATCGTCCACAAAGGTTATAAATCAAAACATCATGGACGTCGATTTGGTCTATAAAAATAAAAGGGAGGGAATAAGAATGTTTATGATGGTTATTCTATTCACATGATATAAAGAAAGTATATAGATGTTATTGGAGTTATCATGGTCATTTGGAAAGATGAGGTGAGGAGAAGACAAAAACATTAGATAAATTAAAATAAAACCAAATGTGAAAGAAGGGTGGTTTACCTCTTGAAATAATCTCCTTGAGAAACTCCTTAAAAGAAGGGGTTTTGGCCTTTTGGAAAGACTAAGAGCTTTCTGGTCATTGGTAGTGACTAGGGAAGGGTAATTGGGTAGATCATTGAAGAGTTTCAAGGCATAGAGATGTGATGTGAAGCAGTAATAGTTGGGGGTTTTTATAGTGGAGGAGAGGGGTATATTTTGAATATTTAAATAATTATTTTGTTATATCCCTCAACACAACCAATAGTGTTGTTTCATGTGACCCCTAGTAGTAATATGTTCATGTGAGTTCGAACCAACTGTCCTTGAATCACTTTAGATGTCATTAATAGTGTATTTAACTGATAAAATGAATATACAGTATTTTACCGTATTTCACTATTCAACAAAAATTCAAGAAATTAAGAAAAATCACAAAAATTAACCCATTCCAAATTTTGATGTGTAGAATTCAAAAGTAAAATCCATTTTACAAAATAAATTTTTAAATATAGTTAATTTATTTTTTAAATAAGTTCATAGTTAATATGAATAATGATAATCTTGAAGTGTAGTTAGATTTATGTGACATTGAAAAATTAATTAAGATCCCATTATCGAATTTCCCTAACAAAATAAAATAATATCATTAATTACTATTCAAGGTTCATATTACTATTCATATTACTATTTATAAGGGTATCATACTATTCACCAAAAATAATGTTTGTTTTATTAGACTCCAAATGACTTACTTAAAACAACTCTATATAACCATTTCCTGAAATTCAAAACATTGAAGAGACAAAGTTGTGTTTAATAGTTAGATTATCAAATTGCATTCTATATTTATTTTAAAAACCCTGGTGTGTTACAGAGTAGACCATATTTTGGATTTTTGGGACATAAAACTCTTAGATGGGGAGATTTTAATGACTCAGATTTTTATTCTGTTTATTTGTTAAATTTTTTGGCCACATTTCAAGGCCAGGCACTAAGATGGTGTAGAATTATGAGGACTAGTGTACCGGAATGATTCTAAATTTTTTCTTATGTTTTTAATACCTCACATAAGTGGTTCTAATGAGAATGGGTATTAACATCTAAATAGTTTCTCATATTAGAAATATGAACGCACTTTTGCATTCCTAATGGCATGATTACACTAGGTTTGACCTAACCTTAGTCGGCATAGGTATTATGAGAGAAAAATAGAAAAGGGAGAAACTGTAAATAAAATATAAAAGTAAAATTATTTTATTTTAATATCTTATTTAATCATGAACAGTGACTCAGATAAGATATCTGAGACAACCATTGAGGTCATAATGTGGGGTTTTATTTAAGAGGCAGCTAATATTTATTGGAATGGGTTGACTGTGAAAGATAATATTTTGGATGTTTTAATAGAGAATAAAATAAACATAAAATGTTTATTTTTTTTTTATTTTTGACATTTCACAACGACGTTGTGATTCCATAATGGGAAAGCCCAGTTCCTTGATAACTAAAATAGCATGGAAGTAATGAAACACGGTTAAGTGGAAAGGATGAATTGATAGGGTAACGTGATTATATTCAAAGTCCTCAAGAAAATTCTGGGAAGCAAGGGAGAAGAAAATAATTTATGAAACCACTTATTGGAGTTCAAAGAACAATGATGTGATGATAAATCATGATTTCTCATAGAAACATTTCAAATAACGCTGAATTTTTTAAGAATACAATCCAATCCCCTGTAGGTTGTGTGTTTTAGGTTGATATTCCTCCCTCATTCTGTATACTTACGATGACTGTAGATTAGTCGATGAACATGATAATCCATAGATCATGCATTATGTGGTTTATATGATTATGTTGTGGGGTATGTTTTCATGTTTGTCCTATTTTAGAATTGATTTATTTTCACCCTAATTTTTCAATTAAAAAATGAATGGATCAAAGTTTATCTGAACAAGTCCGTGATTGATTCATCAATGGAGTTTGTGTGCTTTACCTCCTTCACAAAAATTTCTTCTCATTCTTCGTTAGATGTAGTGATCTAGAACGGGATTCGAGCTTGCAGAATAATAAGGTGTGGGAACCTAAGTAGTCAATCAGAGGTTGAGGCTAAATATATTTATTTTGGGAACAATGAGGAAAGGCCTCCGGTAGGGTAGATGGTGGGAGAGACAGAACTAGCCCGACGAGGCGATCTGGCTAGGTGGACCCGAAAAAATAGTTTCTGGCCAAACGACCGGTGGCGGTAGAATCTTTTGGTCTTTGTGGACTATGGTGGAAATAAGACCAATGGAAGATCATTACAAGGGAGGTGATGGAAAGGATAATATCTCGATAGATAATGAAGGGAGACAGTGGAAGTAGTTGCCACGGGCACCGATCGAGAGACATGGCCTGGTGGGCCGCAACAGCTGCGGTCATACGACACGGTGGACACCACATTAGTCGAGTAGAGGAACATAGTCCCAGACCACATGTGAGTGGGATGAACAACTCTGGGGATAGATATATACACCATGTGACCTCAGGGGAATGGAAATGACATGATCAGTATCTGCGTTGTCAGGATGGGGAATTTTAAGGGCGACCCTTTCCCAATGGGAAGAAGCCAGACCAAACCTAGTGGTTGGTCTTTAGGAACAATTATGCTCTAGTTACCCTATGGGTTTGACCCAACAACTCAATGGGATACTGTCCAGCAGGAATAATGGGCTGGTTTGGATAGGACCATACCAAACTATGTGGGGTCAGGACGACTGAATCTGGCTATTTTTAAAAAAAGGGAATTAAATTTCAAACATAAGTTCAGTTTTATTACCCATAAATTACACAGGGATCCTTCTGATGAGGAGGTAATTTTGAGATCACATGGTTTATTATCAGTATCGACCTGTATTGGTGTGGATTTCCCCATCTTTCTTTCCTCAATAGTTTATTGTGGCATTGTGTCCACACCACTATACCGCAATCCCCTCTAGAGGATGAGTCCTTGATAGAGATGTGGAATACATTTTTAGGAATAGAGTGATGCTCTATCACTAATTATAGTTTTTTTGTGGGAATTTTCATTTCCTTTGGTTGTAGGGAAATAATTCTCCATCCATTGGGTTGTATTAGTAGGGTAATTTGTATTCTTGGGGAATAATCCCATACATTTGGAGCAACACAAGTAGGATTATTGGTATTAATTAATAAGAATATTCAACATTGTGTATTAATTCATACTGGGTTGTCGATATTCTCTAATAAGAATCCCCTCTCTTTATAAAATGAATTTATTTGTTTATTCACTTTAGGTAGGGCCCAAATTAGCGGGATCACTTTATAAGAGTCCCACAAGACATCAAGGATTGATGAGTGAGTTCTCTCAGAACGAGCACACCTCGAACAGAATCCTATGGATGATGATTGGTTTCAGCATAAATTCTTTAGCTTTTATATTTTAATGAGTATACTTTGATATTCTTGGACTATGTTTTATAGGCATAAACATGAGTAGAATTAATTGTAAAATCCTTTGTGGCTTTTCCATTATGGGTTTTTTCTATTTTCACGTTGTGCAATTGATTATTGTTTTACTAAATCCTTTATGGGATTCCTCACAAGTGTCTTGTATTACGAAGATGATTGATTGTTAGACAGATTCCAAGGTGTATGCAGACTATGTAGTTCCCAGTGATATCAGGCAGACAAGGTGTACTCCTACAGCTTCATGCATATTTCCTTCACCTACCCTTCTGGTAATGTTTTCTATGTATTAGTTTTAGGAGTTTGGGATTTTAATTTTTTTAGTCTCTCATTTGGTGGGATTGTCTTTCACCTCGATTCACTGCCATGTACATTAATATCCTTCTTTACTATTTTTCTGGTGTATATCTAGTATTTTTCTAGAACGTTTTACTTTTCATTTTTGCAGTTCAGCCTTTTTTGGCATTGAGATATGTGTGCACAGACTTGCACGTAGGTAAATGCCTCTCATTTGTTGGATATCCATACTCAGTGTTAGTCCCCAACCCCTTGCCTATTGGAAAAGGTATGTAAAATTGATTATTGATGAAGCTAATATTTTCACATATTATATACTGTAATTTAATTTTTATAAACCCACAATAGTGTTATGTAATTGGGAAATTGTTACATATTTAGGTTTTGGTGTTATTTTGAGCCTAAATGAAAAAATGGCATAATTCTGGATTTTTAACAGATTTTTATCACAGGGGTATTTTGGTCATTTATTTTATATTATATTTCAAAATTTTGTGATTAAACTTTTTTTGGAACCCTTATTTTATTTCCGTCAACTTTGTCTTCAATACTAGGGGCTGAATCGATATTCTAGATTCCCAAAAAAATCAATAAATTTGACAAATTTTCCGGGCAGACTGCGTTTATCCTACATTGGTAATGGAAACAAATTTCGGCCTACACTACACCAAATGATGCAATTCCAATTGTATATGACAGAGGACTCCCAGAAGCGTCTCCAAAATTAATTTCAAGACGTTTGGAATCATTTATGATGGCCGTTGAGTGATATTAATTTGAAGTAATCATCTAGGAAGCTTCATCCAGGGAAAGAAATGTTCAATAGAAAAATAATAACTCCTTCAATACGCGTCCAATTAATCTGAAATTTGGAAGGTGGTCGGAAAACTCATTTATGAACAATATTTATGAATAGGTCCATGCATGAAGAGGACCTTTAATTGGTCGAAAATGGGACAACCTGTTGAAAATAAAATCTGGCTATAAAAGGAGGGGAGCTCCTACCTCTCAAAATATTCCATTCTTCACCAAACCATCCTTCACAAAGGGGGTTGGCTTGAGATAGAAATAGTATAGGATTATTCTATGTTGTAATAATTCCATGAAGGTCTAACTCCAAGTGGTGGTGGGAAACAGAGATCCGAAGACATTTCCCCTTTTGAGTTTGTGCTTTCATTGTAAAATGTTTTCTTTTAAAAAATCCTGGAACTTGTTTGCATGAATGATGGAGGTATTTTTCTCTCGTGTTTTCAATTTCATATAAATTATTCTAGACTGCTTATATTCTAATGAATTTAAAGTGGTTTTACTCATGGTATAAATTTCTTTGGTGAGGTCTTGCTTTTGAGCACGATGAGTTCATCCTGTTTTGGTTACTCATAGGTCTTCAGGTAATCAGAACACTTTCATTAGAAGATCAGCACCCATGTATGAGGTTTCAATATGGTATATAGATAATTTAGCTATATACCTTGAGGTATTAAGGTATACATTGGATATTTTAATTAAAATATATTCGTAAACAATGATAAAGGAAGTGTCCAACGATCAACGTTTGTCCACCGTTGCTACCTTTAACTTGTTCATTCCAGCTCGATTTTCTTTGGTATTTTAATTGATAATGTAGATTTAATATTTCATTTTTATTTCAATTTCATAATAAAAATCTCCAATATATATTATATATTTTAGTTTTATATTAGTTAAATTAATAAGTGATAATTGAAAATATAGTGCGTATAAGCGGCCTCCTTGTGATCGACCCTAGGATGTACCACTATGGTGCATTCATAGGATAATAAGAATTTAATTGAAGAGGGTAAAGTGACTGAATTCCCTACCATCAATTTGGCGCCATTGCCGGGAAGGCCAAGTGCTTACACACACTATTGTTCAAAGAAAAAATAAAAAAACAAAAAAAAGATCCTTGTTGCATATCATTCATTTCATCAGCCAATATGTATTTTTATTGAAATTATTATAATTATTGGAATGTGGATAACTTTTATGATGAGCCAAGTAGGGAAGATACATTGAATATTCAAATTCTGGAAAATTCCCAACAATTGAAAGAAAATTCCTTGATAATTCAAGAAAATTGCAGAAAGATGGAAAAGGCAAGCAAGATGATACATCATTGGCCGCCCAAGTTGACTATGTTAAAGACTTATGGATGGAAAGAAAAAAAATATGAGGAGAATGAAATACTTGTTCCACCTACATTTAATGAAGATGTTGATGAGGTTGAAGAAAAACTTGAGGACCCACTTCCCTCACCAACAAATGAGTTCCCAGCTGCCTTGCTTGAGGAAAAGGGTTCTAATGATGAAATTTATGAGGGAGTTTTAAATTATGAGCATTCAATTCATTAAAATTTCATTAATTCTGAATTTCAATCTAATATCCCTTATTCTGAATTTGTGGATTCAACGTCACTACTGCAGGATCTGGATGAAGAATAAGAAGAAGGTCCTCTTGTTGAGGAGAGAATGGAGGTGCCTATCGAGTTATGCATTGGTGCATTTGAGGGCGATGGCACAAAAGAAGAAATCATTGAAGAACCAATTTAAAAACTTGAACCAGAAGAGAATCCAGTTAATATTTTTCTATTTTCAACACAGGTGGACACCACTCCTCCAGATTACAAAAATAGGGAGCACCCCTACATCCTTTTCCCTCCCCCTCTTAATCTCAAATTCTATTTTCAATCTCTTCTAGGGGTTCAAGATATTTTTCTTTTCTTTGGGGGTTCTCATTTCTGGGATCCACATATGGATATCAGGAGAAATAATTTATGGTGGTTTCTATGAATGAAACCCCGTCCACCTTCAGATTGGGGTTAACCTGCTACAATTTCCTAACTAGGGGCAGTAGAAACCTAGCACCACCTTGGGGGTCAAACCAAGCATTATCCCTTCTCTTTCTCATTTCTATTTTTTTCTAATGCATTTATTTATTTATTTATTTGAAGGAATAAGTGGTGCCAACTAGGCGCTTAACAAAATGTTGTTACTCAAAAAATAAAGTCAGGTTGTGTCTTTCCTTTTATTTAGTTTTCACTTATTTATATTTTTTTTCAAGACAAAATGAAGGGTAGTGAAATTTAAGTATGGGGGAGAGTGTCGACATGCTTAGTTGTTTTTGTGTCCTTTCATTTTTTTTCGTTTTTTAGGAACCTTGAGATTTAATGATAATTATGATCACATTTCAAACAATACTTTATTTTGATAAAATTGAAATGATTTTTGAAAAAAAGGATCTTAAATGATTGTTGATGTGAATTTTTTTTCCATAAATTGGATTTTTAACAATTTTTATGAGTTTAACTGATTTTTGAAATCCATGGCCCTGAAACACTGACTCAAAATATTTTTCTCGTCCTGTGAGGTATTCTAAAACACTTTTACATATTCTTTCTAATACCCACACTCTCTTGAGGGAAACTTGTATTTTTTGTGAGAACTATAATTTGTGAATTTTCTCTTTCAATGCTTTGGATTTCATTGAATGTTTTTAATATGATATAGGCACTACTTTGGCTGGCCACATATTATCCTGAGACATACCTTTACATTTATCCTTCGTTATCCCTTATATTCTATGAATTTCCTTATAGGTTTAAGCCACAATACAAGATAATTTATCCTTACCTACCCATTCTCTTTGTATTGTTGCATTGTTATTTCAAGTTTGAGTGTGGGATAATGGCCATTCGTGTGCGTTCATTGGGATTTGTTTTATTGATGGGTATTGTGCGGTATGCGTCAACATTTTTGGCAATGAAATAATTGGGATTGAGTCATAATCTCATTATGCTTCATTTTGTTTCATTCAGTTCTTCTTCAGAAAAAAAAATAAAAAAATAAAAGCTGTTCCTTTCTGGAGCTTAAAAAAATATATATAAAAAAGGAAAATAAAGTTGTTCCTTTCTAGAGCTTTAAAAAAAGTGGAAGAACTTGGATGATATAATACCTTGAAATCATTTATTGGATCATGTACCATTTAAAATAAATGGGGGATGTGTTTTGTTTCACATTCTCAAGGTGGATTGAGTGAGGAAATTTCTGGGTTTTCACGTGATTATTCAAGCATTGCACCTCAAAGTCAAATCTTCTATTTCTATCCTTGATCTTTTAAATCATTTAACAACAAACCCAAAGCCACAGATTCATTTGAACCGTTGATGAAATCCCTTATTATTGAATTCATTTTTATGTTTCACGCTATGGAGACATGATAATTGTCACAAGCCTATGGTTATACATGCAATTTCCAAGTATGAGCATAACTCCAGAATTTATTTCTCTTGAGTGAAGAGTGATATAAAATTCAATGCAAGGTAGGTTGTGATTGATCCATGGATGGATTTATGAGGCTGAACAAATTTAAATTTTTTTGAATGAAAATAAAAGTAAATTGTTTTTCATAGAAGAGACATGATGAAATTCATTTTTTTATAAGATCATGGATGTTTTCTCATTTTTGATTGTTGTGTAAATTTTGATTTGAATATATGATAATTGTTCAAGAGTGCAATGCATAACTATGGGGGATTGATGATGATAATATTTTCACATATTATATACTGTAATTTAATGTTTATAAACCCAAAATTGTGTTATTTAATGGTCAATTGTTACATATTTAGGTTTTGGTGTTATTTTGAGCCTAAATGCAAAAACGGCCTAATTCTGGATTTTTAACAGATTTTTATCACAGAGGTATTTTGGTCATTTATTATAAAATAAATTTCAAACGTTTGTGATTCAAATTTTCTTTGAACCCCTATTTTATTTCTGTCAACTTTGTCTTCAGGACCAGGGGCTGAATCGATATTCTAGATGTCCATAAAAATAAATAAATTTGACAATTTTTCCGGGAGGACTGCGTTGACCCTACATTGGTAATGGAAACAAATTTCATCCTAGACAACTCCAAATGATTCTATTCCACATGGATATGACGGAGGAATCCAATATGCCTCTCCAAAAGTAATTTCAAGACGTTTGGAATCCTTTATGATGGTTGTTGAGTGATATATATTTGAAGGAAACTTCCAGGAAGCTTCATCCAGGGAAAGCAATGTTCAATAGAAAAATCATAACTCCATAAATGTGGGTCCAATTAATCTGAAATTTGGAACGTGGACGGAAAACTAATTTTTGAACAATATTTATGAAGAGGTCCACACGTGAATCACCCATTTAATAGGTCAAAAACTCGACAACCAGTTGAAGATAAAATCTGGCTATAAAAGGAGGGGAGCTCCTACCTCTCAAAATATTCCATTCTTCACCACACCATCCGTCACAGAGGGGGTTGGATTGAGAGAGAAAAAGTATAGGAGTATTCCATGATGTAATAAATCCATGAAGGGATAACTCCAAGTGGTGGTGGGAAACGGATATCCGAAGACATTTCCCCTTTTGAGTTTGTGATTTCATTGTAAAATATTTTCGTTTAAACTATCCTGGAACTTGTTTGCATGAATGAAGGAGTTATTTTTCTCTCATGTTTTCAATTTATTATAAATTATTCTAGATTTCTTATATTATAATTAATTTATAGTGGTTTTACTAATGGTTTAAATTTCTTTGGCGAGGTCTCACTTTTGAGCACAATGAGTTCATCCTGTTTTGGTTACTCAGATGTCTTCGGGTAATCAGAACACTTTCATTAGAAGATTGGCACCAATGTATGAGGTTTCAATTGGTATATAGATAATTTAGCTGTATACCTTTAGGTATTTAGGTATAAATTGGATAATTTAAATAAAATAAATTCATAAACAATGATAAAGGGAGTGTCCAATGATCAACGTTTCTCCACCGCTGCTACCTTTAACTTGTTATTTCCAGCTCGATTTTCTTTGGTATGTTAATTGATAATGTAGATTTAATATTTCATTTTGATTTCATTTTGATATTCAAAATCCCCCATATATATTATATATGTTAGTTTTATATTAGTTAAATTAAAAAGTGACAATTGAAAATATAGTGCGTATAAGCAGCCTCCTTGTGATCGACCCTAGGGTGTACCACTGTGGTGCATTCATAGGATAATAAGAATTCAATTGAATAGGGTAAAGTGAATGAAATCCCTACCATCAATGATCGATAAATTGATTTTAATATACCATAACTAATATAGTGACCTACTCTAGGTGCATAATCTATCAATCTCTTTCAGTTCTATGTCTCTCTATAAGGAAGTAATCGTATAATTATTTATGGAATTCCCTCCATTGAATAACCCAAAACCAATCTTCCTAGATAATAAAATTCTACTATATAATGGATGAATCAAATACGATATATGTTCTATGATTTATCTTCCACTTTGGAGGCATCATAAGATGATCCAAAAATGATAGAATGTCTTATATCCATGACACCATTACATGTGGACATCCTTCTCCCCAAAACATAGCTGGATTCTACTACTTAAATTCCCATGTAAACTCTTCCATAATAGGGGTAGGTCATTGGTCTCCGTTCGTGGTCTTCAGGAGACATAATAAACATAGTCAAAAAAATAAATCAGTGCCCGGATCAAGAATAATATGAGGTTACAAAATTGGTACAACATGAGGTAGTATTAGTGGTTCAAGGTCCACCGCCTTCATAACAAGGTCATTGGAACCCTCTTGATGCATGAATTCAGGCTATCATGGCAGAATACATCAAAATTACATTAAAAGCCCTCAAAAACTATTTTTTTTATGTTATATATCACATATTAAAGAATATTACTAGTACATGCTCTCTTATATAAGAATAAAACCCATATGCCTACTCCTGATGCCAGATCTGAGCAACATATAGAGCATAATGTATCAAAAGAGACCATACCTTCTGACCAAAACTAAGGACAACATAAGTTTATTTTCAATATTTTATGTCAGGGTATCATTATATAGAGTTTACATTCTATGTTATAGAAGAAAACACAATATAATTTGCAATTGGTATCCCCATATAGTTAGAAGAATTTATTTTTTAGATTTCTGTGATCAATAGTTTAGAATCATATATTTATATAATTTTCACGTGATATGAGTCTACATTTCCATTTTATAAGGTAATATTATTTATAAGATTAAATTGGCATGTCATGTAATTGTGGACAGTTCATTACATTTCATATCAGAATGTAACAAGTCATTGAATAGTGGTTGAACTATATGGACCAAAACTCCAAATTTAATATTACCAATACAGATTAAAAAATTTACTTTTTTTCACTTTGTTTTATCCACAAATATATTTCATCAAATGCGACCAATTTTATATGGCTCAAACATGTCGTAATTGGTAAATTAAGGTGTTGAAATCAAGATTATAAAAAATTTCATTTAGGTTGTTTCAGAAAATATAATAACCTTTTAATTATACATACAATATATAAAATTTTATCATAGTTCTAACATAGAAATTTATAATCTAATAATATTCCAAAATAAAATTATAAAAGTTATATAAACAATGAATTTCAAATTCATGGAACATAAATTCTCAAGTGTCTATAATGAGGAATGATACCAATACATAATTATTGTACTAAGAAAATTTTATAAGATGATCCACAATAAGAATAATAATAAACAAAACATATCTTGGGCATCAACCAATGGTCAAATCAGTGCAATGGTTATAAGAATAATATAGATGAACATGTTGAATCCCAATAAATTATTATTTTTCCTATATATGGGCCATCTACTAAAAGAAAAAAGATCATTATAATTTTTTAACCGTTACTAGACTCCTTAATATCAAAAAATATGTAATAAAGAATAGATAAGAAACCAATGATACCATTTTTAACATCCTGGACCAGGTTAGTCTATAAACGTAGCCCAAACGGTGGTTTATATGGACTCAATATCACATTATCATATGTGAAAGGCTACTAAATTGTAGTGAGGTTCTATAATATAATTGTAGGGAAACTATACCCTCATTATTATAGTGTAATAAAAAAATATCACAAGTGAATAAACAACATAAATCAGATAATAGCCCAAAGGAAATAATAATATTAGAGAAACCATATCCAATATCACATAAAAAATCATGTTAACGTAAAATTATAAAAAGGTAAGTACATGGGAATATTGTATCATGCATATGTTTCATGTTATATAAATATGAAAAAAATGATCAATATTAGCTCACCTATAGTCAAAAGCACATGCTTGGTCCTTTTATCATATATTCCTTCCGACCATTGATGATCTATTGTCGATAACTGTAACAACCTGAGATTTTATAAGATATATTCTTTTTAATTTCATTCATATATTCTATTTTACAGCACACAAATATTATCTTGCACTATACGCAAAACTGTATTAGCTTGAAGTATACGCAACACTTTTCTTGGCTCTTATTACACACAATTTCAAGTTTGTTTGATAGAAGTTATTCTACGCAACATTGAGTGTATATATATATATATATATATTCAATGTATAAATAAAATATTATTGGATTCGTTTATACTCAACAACAAAGGAGTTGTGCACTACACACAACCCTAACTTGGCTTGCATTACACGCAATCACGACCTTCCTCGATAGCGTGTGTTGTACGCAATACCGGGTTTTACTAAACAACGATATATTCATATAATATTGTTATGAACTTGCCATTATAAATAGTGTTAACTAAATTTTGATTTTTATAAAATTATAATTCATCATACACATTTCTAGAACACGGTATATGATTAAAATAAATTTTTCGATTAAAATAAGTACTTTTCAAAAAATGCAGTTTTGCTGCCTTTTGATGGCGCACCCACATTAAATCTAGTTTTTGAAATTTTTATAAATTAAATTTGACAAAATAAAATTCTTCTTTTGAATCATTATATAAAAATTTAAATTAGATAAAGTTTTGATATTTTTCCGATAACATTCATATTTTAATGAATAGTAAAAACACGCTATATTTTAATTAGAAACAACTTTTTTCATCGTAATATCTTATGTGGTTAAATTATAAATAGAATATATTTTTACCATTTAATATAATATATGTAATTAGAATTTATTTTACCTTGAATTTGTAGGATAAATCAATTAAATATTTTGCAATGTTTTAAAGAAAAACCTGTATTCTTTCAACAACAGGATTAATTTTAATTTAATTTCTGCAACTTCTGTATATTGAATTTGAAAAAATGGATTCCCTATTTGGAATCAGTGGGTCCAAATTATGTTAATAGGATACTTTTTATTTTTGGGAATTATGAATAGTAACTATGGTAAATTTTATTTACCATAGTTAAAGGTAAATCAGGTAATTAAGGGTAAATATAATATTATAAAATTAACCTAACACATGTCAAAATCCTATTGGATGACTAAAAGTCTACCCATATCACATAAGGGTCAGATTAGATTCATTTTATGGACTTTTGTCCATGAACATAATTTAATTATTATTAAAACTAAAGAATGTGACAACATGTCATTTTCTTAAATCTTATAAGTATAATAATTTTAATTTAGTGATAAACTTTATGAAACTTCGAACATGAATAGTCTCCATAACTCTAATAAAATTACCTACATCATAGGAATTTATGTAGAATTTTTAGGGATTAAATAATTATCATTTATTATGACACAAAGATGATGTTGTAATTGTATTATTAATGCAATATTGACATAATTGATGTTATAAATGCCCAAATAAGTGTAATTTGAGACTTTTTATGCATTCCACTGATTTTATAGGTTAATATGACATGTTAGTATTGATTTAATTAACTTTTTTCGAACTAATCATTCTATTATAATTTTCACAAAAATCAATTACTAAATAGTGTCCAAATTGACATAAAATAGTTTTTAAAACAAATATTATATTAGTAATTGTAATTTTATTCATAAAAATCGATGGTTCGGCAAATTGACTCATATAAGGTTATATATATTAATAATAAACAAATTGGGGTTTGTATGGCTGCTTATAGTAAGTTTATTAACCTTATAGTATAAGAACACAAGAAGACAAGGTAAAAGTAATCTTATTTAACTTAATGTTAAATCTAAATGATAAGGTTAAAATAGGAACTTAAACTTCTCTAAATTATATTGGATAAGAGGATTTATACCCATACCCACTTTAGATTCGAGATATATCAATTTGGATCTATCTAAAACCGAACATGACTTTATAATAAAATAATATTTTTAGTTTTCCCAAAGGTGCCCCACTCCTCCCTTATAAAAGGGAACCTTCTCCCCCTCTTCCTCAAACAACTTTGAGCCTTCAAGCTTGGATAACCCCTGCCAATTCCTCCTCTAAACTTCCCTATATATATCCTAGAGGTTCTGGTCTTCTTCAAAGCCCCATTTTAGTGCCCTAAAAGGAGGTCTCAAAGAAGCACTTCAAAGAAGAGGTAATGTCTGTTACCGATTCTTTCATCTTTATTTCTTCTTCCACTTCTTCTTCTTTAGTTGATTCATTACGAAGTAATAACATCATTATCACTAATATACTGATATGTTATTATAAGTACGAAACAACCCTATTTCACCATCTATCCATCCTACGGAAAAAGAAATCACCGCGCGTGCATACGTATGGAATACCGTCTCCACGCCGTGGTGTAATCTATTTCCCACCACCACCTTACTTGGATGGGTATAATGGTGTAAATAATGACTATATATGACTATTATAAATTGATACTGATTCCGAAATAGTATACATACACACCAATACAATTCCACGATCATAGGAACAATATCATCACTCGTGCGTACGTACGGAATACCGTCTCCACGATGTGATACGACTCATTCTACATGATCTTCATTTCATAATGATTATATAAATTAATTGAATGAATTAATATGATATATATTACACTAATACCATTCTGTAAATGAGGTATATATAACCTAAATATAAGAATAAGAATTTATTCGACAAAACACGCATAAGAACAATAAGTTATAAACACCTGAATAACAAGTAGCAATGAAATATTACTACTAATAAGTTAAGACAATGACCATATATGATATCATAAAAATAAGTATGATTCTTGAATAAGTCAATAACATTATTTAAATCATTATACAGGAGGTTCGGACACTTACAAAGCAAAACGGACCTAAGGTAAGGGAAATGTCACAATCTCATTTTTATCTGAGATTGTTTATACTTTGGCATTTATTGTGGTGTATTTTATCATCCACATCCATGTTTCCTCAATACGTAATATTATTTCCATACACCTACAATTGTTTAAATCTAATTTTACCCTTCGGTGAGTTTTTAGTAAAGTATATGAAAAGAATCTTTTGTCATTTTTCATACGAGGTGCTTTTTGACTTTTCCAACAAAAGTATGTAGAATGTTTTTTTAACTTATACGACAAGAATGGATTTTTAAAACATTATTTCCAAGAAGCTTCCTTTACAAGTTTTCGAGTTTATTTTTAATCAACTTCTTTTAGTTTAAAATTGTATGACATGTTAAGAAAGGAAAAGTATTTTTGAAGTAGAAAGGATATTTTCCTCAAGAATGAAGTTCAAGTGTTTTATCAAAATTATTTTCCATCTAAGATAATAAAGGGTTCTGTTTTTATCCCTATTATTACATTGATTTTATTATGTTGTGATGGGATTATTTTTATGAATTCATTTATCATATATGAATTGTTTTATTATGTCATGATGTTTAGGATTCCCATTTTTATTACATGGGTTATGAAATGATGTATGGTTTATGATTTTGTGGCACACATAATAATGGTATCATTATGAGATGGGTGGGACCTATATCACCCTCCAATGCATTGGGTAAAGATTTTATATCTCATGAGATAGACATGGCTGGAACGGTAGGTCAAACCGGTTCAGTGAAACAGGACTGAAACGAGGGTGACTCGGTTCAGAAATGGACTTTGTCCACTAAGATATTCTTGGCATTGAGTCTTTACTAATAAGATATTATTCTCTATGATTATGTGTGTATGACACAAAGTTTCATGTTTTATGTTATGATTATTCGGATTTTATTTCACTACTATGATTTATCCCATGTTATGAAATTATGCTCTCTTTTGCATGTTAAGATTTCCAAAATGTTATGTTCTTATGAATATGATGTGATTGATATTTCTTTTTTTTATCTTTACTGAGCATTTGAGATCACCCTTTTATGTTTTCTTTTCCCCGGGATATAAAGAAAGGTTTTAGGTATAAAAAAAAGGAAGATATTTATGGGAGATATTGAAGATCTTTCACCACGATTAGAAGACTAAATTCTGAGTTCCCAAAGACACTAAACTATTATGATCCTTGTGTGTGTGTCTTCGTTATATACTAAGTATTCCGAAAAAGTAATATAATTTCCATGTACGTCAATCTTCGGGTCTCTACAGTTGGTATCAGAGGAAAGGTTTAGTCAACCTTTGGAAACTAGGATGCAGAAACATTAGTGAGATCCCTAGAGATATTTCTAAGGTATGTCTATGGATGCCCCTAAGGATAAGTATACGTATAGGATATAGTCCTAGAACTATGGTAACGATCTTAGAATTTAACCTATGATGTTAGATATTGAAGTTACTCCCCGTTTATTATGATATTTGCCTCTCACACTATTCTTTTTGGGTTTTAGAAAATGGATGGAAACAAGATGATTCACGATAATGGAGGATATGATGGAAAATGGAATGATATTCCTAATGAGAAACCAAATGAAATGGGATTTGGAAGTCCAAATATCATTATTATGCCGAATCAGCAATCTCATAATATGATCAATAAAGTAAAATTTGGTAAGTTTCCTGACTCGGCTAATATGAGAAAGATGGAGTTTCATGATGATCATAGAGGAATCAAAGTTCAATTTCCCCTATGTAAGTCATGTGGGAAGAGGCATCAAGGAGATGTTTCAATGGAACTGGAATATGCTTTGGGTGTGGAAAAGAAGGACACAATGCCAGTATGTGAAAAGGAAAAGGTTCAATTAACACCAGGGATGAGGATAATGGTATTGCTACGACATCAACAATGGTTAAATGTTCTAAATGTGTAATTTACGGGCATTATGAAAACCAATTCCCTAAGGAAAAGAATAATGAAGAGAATTAGTATGGTCGTATGGGTAGTATTTATGTGGATGATGATGAAGAGACTACAAATGATATGTGAGATGAAAGAATTGTTGAAGCTCGGTCAATGGTTTAAGAATGTAGTGGAATGATTACATGTTTATCATGTGTAATGTTGTATATGTAATCTCATGTTACTATAGAATAAAGAGACATCTAAGGATTGTTACACTGTTGTCCTTCCTTGAGTTTTGAATGTGTATGATTAATGTTACCAGTATCCATGAAATGTTATTTAGATATTTTTGGAATGTAAATGATATGCACATAATGAAAGGATAAGGAGAAAATTAAATGTTTGATAGTATTCATGAGCTCATGACTGATATAAGGAGAAGGTTATATCATGGTTTGAGTATATAGAATTTTGAGGATTTTGGTATGTGGAAAGTGTTAACGTTTAACTGCATTCATTTTTTCACTAAGGTTCAATGATTATTCGATAGAATACATGATTAAGGCCTTTTAATGTTTATAATGTGACCAACAAGACATATCTTATGATATATGGGGATCAACGATGGTATTAAATATCTGGTAATCATTTTCACTATATTATGAGAGTGGACTGAAGTATTATGGATAGGCCTAAAGATTGGAATGGATTATGTTGGACATAAGTTAGTATTGTTTAAGGATAGAAGTTTTTTCGATATTATTGATTGGATGTCATAGTAATATAGTTTTAGAAAAAGGACAACCTGGAGGACAAGCGATAGCCCATCGCGTCGGACAAGACTGTGGGAATCGAACCAACAACTGAAGTGCGACTGGCCTTTATCTCCTACCACGGGCCTACAAGAAGTCCCTGTTTAGTAGAAACTAGTTTTATTATATTATGAAGTATGATATATGATGTATAAGTCCATTTTAGGAACCATATATGATTAATCTCACTATAGATGGACTTCTGTATTTTTTGATAACTTTTCTAACCTTTTGTTTGAGAAAGATGGAATGACCCATCATTATATCCCATGATCTGCTAACACATCACGGATGATAAAATCAACTTCATTTCTTTAAGAGATGTAGTGGAAATTGTCCACAGAATGACAAACGGTGAGACTATACCAAAATCACGAAAGTATTTCTTCTAATTCCAATTTCATCAACTTTAGGGAAATGATCTTGAAAAACCAAAAATGTTGTCCTACGGCCCTTATATCCGATGAATTAGATGGTACCTTAGATAATCACAAATCTATGACTTTGTGATTGTTGGCTTTTTCATAGCCATGTTCTCTACCACTCTCCATCAGAACATGATGGTTAGATTCCTCTTCCATATCCATATTTTCACCTATGTGGAAACCCAGTGATTAGTTTATTTGGGTAACTGTTACGTTTGATACTTTTGTTTTTAAAGATTGGTTTTGGAATTCCTTTTTACGATGTGGGTTTCTATTAATGAAACATTCGAATAGTAAACCATTTATAACCCCGACGAATTTCGGGGGCGAAATTTATTTTAAGGGGGGTAGAATGTAACAACCCGAGATTTTGTAAGACAGATTCTTTTAAATTTCATTCATATATTCTATTGTACGACACACCATGATTATCTTGCGCTATACGCAACACTGTATTAGCTTGCAGTATACGCAACACTTTTCTTGGCTCTTGTTACACACAATTTTAAGTTTGTTTGATAGATGTTATTCTACGCACCATTGAGTGTGTATATATATATATATATATTCAATGTATAAATAAAATATTATTGGATTTTTTTATACGCAACAACAAATTAGTTGTTCACTACACGCAACCCTAACTTGGCTTGGATTACAGGCAATCACGACCTTCCTCGATAGCATGTGTTGTACGCAATATCAGGTTTTACTAAACAACGATATATTATTATAATATTGTTATGAACTAGTCGTTATGAATAGTGTTAAATAAATTTTGAATTTTATAAAATTATTATTCATCATACACATTTCTAGAACATGGTATAAGAACAAAATTAATTTTTCAGTTAAAATAAGTATTTTTAAAAAAATGCAGTTTTGCCGCCTTTTGATGGCGCACCCACATTAAATCTAGTTTTTGACATGTTTATAAGTTCAATGTGACTAAATAAAATTATTCTTTTGAATCGGGATATAAAAATATACATTAGATAACGTTTTGATATTTTTCCGATAACTTTCATATTTTAATGAATAGAAAAAACACACTATATTTTAATTAAAAACAAATTTTTTCATCGTAATATATTATGTGGATAAAATATAATATTGAATGGTTTTAAATTATAAATAGAATATATTTTTACCATTTAATAAAATTTATGTAATTAGCATTGATTTTACCTTGAATTCATAGGATAAATCAATTCAATCTTTTGCAATGTCTTAAAGAAAAACTTGTTTTCATTCGACAACGGGATTAATTTTAATTTAATTTCTGAAAATTATATGCATTTAATTTGAAAAAATGGATTCCATATTTGTAATAAGTGGGTTCAAATTATGTTAATAGGCTACTTTTTATTTTTGGGAATTATGAATAGTAACTACGGTAAATTTTATTTACTATAGTTAAATGTAAATCGGGTAATTAAAGGTAAATATAATATTATAAAATTACCCTAACACATGTCAAAATCCTATTGGTTGACTAAAAGTCGACCCATATCACCTAAGGGTCTGATTATATTCATTTTATGGACTTTTTTTCCATGAACATAATTTAATTATTATTAAAACCAAAGAATGTGACAACATGTCACTTTCTTAAATCTTATAAGTATTATAATTTTAATTTAGTGATAAACATTATGAAACATCGAAAATGAATAGTCCCCAGAACGCTAATACAATTATCTACATCATAGAAATTTATTTAGAATTTTTAGGTATTAAATAATTATCATTTATTATGACAGAATGATGATGCACTAATTGTCTTATTAATGAAATATTGACATAATTGATGTTATAAATGCCCAAATAAATTTGATTTGAGTCTTTTTATGAATTCCAATAATTTTCTAGGTTTATATGACATGTTTTTATTGATATAATTATCTTTTTTCTAACTAATAATTCTGTTATGATTTTCACATAAATAAATTACTAAATAGTGTCAGAATTGACATAAAATAGTTTTTAAAACAAATATTATATTAGTAATTGTTATTTTATTCTTAAAAATCTATGGATCAGGCAAATGACTTAGATATGGTTATATATATTAATAATAAACATCTTGGGGTTCGTTTGTCTGTTTATAGTAAGTTTATTAACCTTATAGTATAAGAACATAAGAAGACACGGTAATAGTAAACTTATTTAACTTCATGTTAAATCTAAATTATAAGGTTAAAATAGGAACCTAAACTTGTCTAAATTCTATTGGATGAGAGTATTTATACCCATAACCACCTTAGCTTCTAAATATATCAATTTTTAGCTATTTAAAACCGAACATGACTTTATAATAAAATAATATTTTTAGTTTCCTCAAAGGTGACCCTCTCCTCCCTTATAAAAGGGAATCTCCTCCCCCTCTTCCTCACACCACATTGAGCCTTCCAGCTCGGACAAACCCTACCAATTCCTCCTCTCCAATTCCCTAGAGACATCCTAGAGGTTCTGGGATTCTTCAAAGACTCATTTTAGTGCCCTAAAAGGAGGTATCAATGAAGCACTTCAAAGAAGAGGTAATGACTGTTACCGATTCTTTCATCTTTATTTTTTCTTCCACTTATTATTCTTTAGTTGTTTTATTAAATATTAATAACATAAGTATCAGTCATATACTGATATGTTATTATAAGTATGAAACAACCCTATTTCACTATCTATCCATCCTACGTAAAAAGAAATCACTGCGCATGCGTACGTACGGAATACCGTCTCCGCGCCGTGGTGTAATCTATTTTCCACCACCACCTTACTGGGATTGGTATAATGGTGTAAATAATGACTATATATGACTATTATAAGGTGATATAGATTCTGAAATAGTATAAATACACTCCAATACAATTCCACGATCATAGGAACGATATCATCACTCGTGCATACGTACGGAATACCGTCTCCACGATGTGATGCGACTCGTTCTACATGATCTTCATTTCATAATTATTATATAAATGAATTGAATGAATGAATATGATATATATTAAACTAATACCATTCTATGAATAAGGTATCTATAACCTAAATATAATAATAAGAATTTATTCGACAAAACACGCATAAGAACAAAAAGTTATAAACACCTGAATAACAAGTAGCAATGAAATATTACTACTGAGAAGCTAAGAAAATGACCATATATGATATCATAAAAATAAGTATGATTCTGGAATAAGTCAATAACATTATTTAAATCATTATACAGGAGTTTTGGACACTTACGAAGCAAAACGAACCTAAGGTAAGTGAAATATCACAATCTCATTTTTATCCGAGATTTTTTATACTTTGGCAATTACTGGGGTGTATTTTATTATCCACATCCATGTTACCTCAATACGTAATATTATTTCCATCCACCTACAATTTTTTAAATCTAATTTTACCCTTCGGTGAGTTTTTAGTAAAGGATATGAAAGTAATATTTTGTCGTTTTTCGTATGAGGTACTTTTTGACTTTTCCGACAAAAGTATGAAGAATGTTTTTTTAACTTATACGACAAGAATGGATTTTTAAAACATTATTTCCAAGAATAATACTTTATAAGTTCTCATGTTTATTTTTAATCAACATATTTTAGTTTAAAATTGTATGACATGTTAAGAATGGAAAAGTATTTTTGAAGTAGAAAGGATATTTTCATCAAGAATGAAGTTCAAGTGTTTTATCAAAATTATTTTCCATCTAAGATAATAAAGGGTTCTGTTTTTATCCCTATTATTACATTTATGTAATTATTTTGTGATGGAATTATTTTTATGAATTCCTTTATCGTATATGAATTGTTTTATAATGTCATGATGTTTAAGATTCCCATTTTTATTACATGTGTTATGCAATGATGTATTGTTTATGATTTTGTGGAACACATAACAATGGTATCATTATGAGATGGGTGGGACCTATATCTCCCCCCAATGCATTGGGTAAAGATTTTATATCTCATGAGATAGACATGGATGGAATGGTAGGTTATACCAGTTCAGTGAAACAGGACTGAAATGAGGGTGACTTGGTTCAGAAATGGACTTTGTCCACTAAGATAGTCTTGGCAATGAGTCATGACTAATAAGATATGATTCTCTATGATTATGTGTGTATGCCACAAAGTTTCATGTTTTAAGTTATGATTATTGGGATTTCATTTCACTACTATGATTTATCCCATGTTATGAAATTATTCTCTCTTTTGTAGGTTAAGATTTCCAAAATGTTATGTTCTTATGAATATGATGTGATTGATATTTATTTTGTTTACCCTTACTGAGCATTTGAGCTCACCCTTTTATGTTTTCTTTTCCCCAAGATATAAAGAAATGTTTTAAGTATAAAAAAAGGAAGATCTTTATGGGAGATGTTGAAGATCTTTCACCACGATTAGAAGATTATATTTCGTGTTCCCAAAGACATTAAACTATTACGATCCTTGTGTGTGTGTTTTTGTTATGTACTATGTATTCCGCAAAAGTAATGAAATGTCAATGTACGTCAAGCTTCAGGTCTCTACAATAACAGGTCAATTTCCCTTATCCATACCTACATCCATGAAATAATCTATTGTGACAAAAGATGTCCCGAATTGGGTAGGAGATATACTCTATAGGACACAACCAATGCTCTTTATAAAAAATTATTTAAGTTCATATTAGATGAAGAATTATGCCAGAATATGAGGACAATGGAATTAAATTATTAACTAATACAGTTTAATTAATACTACATTTCTAGATCGAGTGATCAATAAATGATAAATAATTATACCCATGTGTAAAAAACAACTAGCAGTTCCAACAAAAAATCATGCATTGGGAATCTATGACACACATCAGATAATCATGTATCATATAGATACAATACTATACAAATAATATTGTATCAATCCTATGTCAGATATGACCCTAGTTCATTGACTAATTCATCCATTTTGACTCCATCAAAGTTTTACAATTTGACTTAGTATAACATATACCTACATGGTCTAGGAACCAAGGGCCTTTGTTAATGGAATCTTAATTGTGTTTAACTATATCATACATTGAAGACTAGGTAATTAATTAGGTTTATCCCTAGGAGTAGGCTCAAGGTGGTCCCTGAATGTTAGACACAACAAATACTTTCCAAGGCATCCAAAATAAAACATGAAATGGATCATCAGTGGGATACCAGAATATCCCACAATATTTCAATATAGTAACATCCCTATTGATTCTTAATCCATAAAGGGACCATAGGACATGTTAATGTCCATGACTTTTGGTCAATTACATTAAAAATAATAATATAATGAATTGATTGGCCATGTTCGTGTACCCTCCCTTAGTAAATTTAATTTATAATATTAATATCATAATTTAGTACACTTATAGCTCATTAAATTAGGGGAATATTACTCTCCATGCATCATTTCTAAACAATATCACAATCATTCCTAAACAAATAGATAATACATTGCAGTTGAAAATTAAAAAATTAATTCATTTCGGTTGACCATTCATTTGTAAATAAAAAAGTAAAAAATATGGTATTTAACTATTAATAATTCATGTTATCTATAAAAAAATTCCATTCATTGGTGATATGACTAACTTACATAATAGGGTCGATTAAATGTAGGCATTTAGTTAATTCTTCCTCAAGGGTTGTTTGGGTTGATTTTTGAATCCTCCAAACTGGAATATGGTTATTATAAAATTTTTATATCATGGATTAAATGACCAATTTATTACTAATAAAATTATAGGGAAACACATGGGAATTTTAGCATGTGGCATATAGAAAAAAATAAAAAACACTGATGCATTTATGGAAAATCTATAGACAACCTACCATACGTTGGTAGTAGACTCCCCATCCAATTTCATCTTCTTATTTGTTCTGTAATAGGATGAATAAAATGAACACACAAATACATTGAAAAAAGTTAATATTATATTTTATACAAATAACATTAAATACAATTTGATAATTAAAGAAATTATATTAGAGGATTAAAGATATTATTATTATGAATCTATCAAGAAATTTTTTTCTTGAATCAGACATCTAATGGTAGAGTTATAATCAAGTCAAGGAGAGGGGGAGGTGTTCCATAGATTATAGAGTGCTTCTGTGCATGGTAGATGAAAAATGGAAGGATAATGACATAAGGAATGAGGGGAAAATTTGTAATTTCATAGTTTTAATGAGGCACAGGGTACAGATAATCATTTTTTTAAAATGTGTAATAACCATGATCTACCACTATTTAAAATGTATTTCCCTAAACATGGTTTTTTTGCAATGTTATCTGAACCATGTTCATAACCATGTTGTCGTACTACCAATGTGGAACTAATTTAGTGAACTGGGTATACAATTTAAAAAAATTGTGTATATTCTACGTCAATCCCTAACGAATTTTATATATAGTTTCTTGCATGGATGTACAATCTGTGGTACATTGTTTTATAAACCATTAAAAAATATCAAATGTCCACAAGGATGAGGTGCACTGATAGAAAAAACCAGGTGCTAATCGCATTCCTCAAATATTACTCCAAAAAATAATGATTTGGGCTCCAAAAAAGACATCAAAATTACTAATTCATTTCTTTTGTACAAAATAACATCAATTAACATGAAAATTATTATTGAAAATAAAATTAAAAGGTCATATAACCTTTAAGAACAATTTGGTTGTCACACTAAACATATACACGCCAAAAATTGCACCTCATGAATGAATATCAATATCCATATATAAATAAACACAATTAATTGTCATCAAACATGGTCCCAAGAGGGTACATGATGTTTAGACACATATGTATGAAATTATATATATGAAATTATATTAATGTAAATTATTTATTGCATAATCTCTATATTAATCTAGATTATCCATCTGAAAATCTATAGTAGGTAATGTTTGTCTTCTATGTGCATGTTTTCTATAAATAATTTCAAAATGGATTTGGGTATTCCCCGATGAATGTTTGATTACATTTTTACTCATTTCTTACTTATTACATATAATATTGACAATAATATTGTTGTCCATTTCTAAATAAGTTTTATTGTCAACTTTTCAAAAAAAATATTGATGGAATTCCTTTTTTTCTTAAAAAATGTAATATGATTTTCCCAATTACATCCCTCTTTAATGAATTTATGAATACATTATATGTTGAAAATTTTGTTTTCAAATAAAATGGATTCTTTTATAATTTCATGGATTTGGGAATAAATAATTTCAATATAAAAATTTTACTTATCTTAATAATTTACTAATAATTATATTTGAATACAAATATATACATCAATATAATTAATTATATACGGAACCAACCTTTAAAAATAGAGAATATTTTGTTATGTCATGAATTCACATTAAATATCTTTTCAGGTTTATAGTTTTAGATAATTTTTCCATAACTGTTACATAAGAAATAAAATTTATAAAATTTGAATACAACTAAAATAGAATCCATTTCTTCTATAATAATTTTTTTTTTAAAATAACCATGATTTATTTTCATGATAAAATTATTCTTGGTTAACTAATTTCTTATACCCATCCTTATACCTATGAAAATAGTTAAAAAACACGAGATGAGCATAAAAAGATCAATATGGGATATAAAATAATATATGAAATGATTAAGCCATGAATATTTAAAACTCATGAAAGAAAATCATATTATTAACCAATAAAACATACACCATTTAACATTCCACATGAAATAATAATACTACTAAAAACAGTCATATAAATCATAAATCGTCAAGGTAATATGTGGTATCCACATTATAAATACATTCTATATTTCATTCCTACATAGGGAGTATCCTTTATGGTTATAATTGGAATACACATCACCTTATATTCCCTAAATATATAAGAAGAAACCTTATCATTTACATCATCCACATTACCCATTGCATTAGGAAACTATTATATAATCAGAAACCCTAATTTTATCAAAAAACCACCCATATAAATAAACACTTCCAAATAACCATAACATAATCATAACAAAAAAAGCAAGTATTAGGAAAAAACATTTCCACATTGTAATCATAATTAATAATTTCAAGATATTATCCCACTAAATCATTTTATAAAACCATTTTAAATATTAATATACATAAAAGGGTATATGTTATTTATTTTTCTTTGAAATGAATTATTTCTTATAGAGGAAACCAAATATATATTAGTGTTTTTAGAGGCGAAAAACCCCATTCTTGCTGCATATGTTAAAAACCATCCCTATTGTCATTTAGTAAACATCATCATAGAAAAGGAATCCTTTTAATAAAAGTTTAATGAAATTAAAATTCAATGTGGATTATTATAAACTATATAAATTAATGTATTATATAATATCAGATTATTCCTCAATGAATGGAGATTTGAGATAAAGTCCGCAATAATGATCATATCATAAGATTAACATTAAATAAACGAAATAATTATGTGTGAAAAATATTAATACACCAAAAATTAGTGTATATTAATTATAAAACAATTAGATATCATTCACACAAGTTATTGGAGAAAATAAATAAATGAAAATGATATTTAATTCAATGAATGGAAATTGAGTTAAAATTTCCCTTACCATGAGTTTGATTCATCCCGTACAATCATTATATTCCTGAATAATAAGATTTGGTTAAATTCAAAATTCTTTATATCCTTTTCATGTTTATTATTTGTTTTATATCAATTATATCCATGTTATGAAAATTATATAATTATTTAAGTTCATATTGGATGTTTAGTTGATATTCGTTAATTTATTGAAAAAATTAACAAAGATTTGATGTCACTAGACATTGTGGTCATAAGTAAATCATCTCTATAATAGAATTAATTACATAATAATAAATTTTAATCATTTATCATATGTTTTAAATTAAACCATTAATTATGGTTATGAAAACTCATCAAAGTTATATTCTTAGAGACTGTAGGTTGTACGTATGCATTAGTATCATTTTTCATTCTTCATTATTCATTATAGAAATAATGTAATTAATATTTTATCTTTTTAAAAATATCAGAAAACCATTAATATATTATTAATAATTTAAGCATATTTATATATGTATTATAATTATTCTTAAATAGTTAAAATGGGAAATGAATCTTATCATGTTGTATCGATAGTAAGTCGTACGTAAACATGAGCTGCGATATCATTGAATTAAATTGTTAAATGGTATGGAATAGAATGATATATTAATAATATATAATCATTATCAAGTCATATTAATTAACTAAATCCTTTTTAATAATCACTATATCTATCTAAATATTATATATATATAAAACATGTTTCACCATGGTGTGGAGACAGAATATCATACATTCGAATGCTTGATGATAATGATTTTTATGGGATGGGTAGATGGATGAATACGATTGTCCAGTAACCATAAAAACATATCATTATATAGTATATGTGGGATTTATTCTATTAGTATGTAATGTACTTTTCAAAAAGAATTATGAAAATTAATAATATAGAATCTCATAAAAAATGATAGCTCTTCGTCGGTTGAACGCCTTTTAAGAACACCATAACACCTCTATGAAGGGTTTTCTGCCTTATATAATGCCTAAAAATGTTGGGAATAATTCTGTGAAGAGTTTTTGGTAGAGGCTGGTTGAACCAAAAGTTTTTGGAGGTGTGATCATTACCAAAAAGTGAGTACCTTATTATAAGAGAGGGGAGGGTCAACTTTGGTAATATAAAATGTAATGAATCAATATAAAATCAATTTCTTTTCCAAATTGTCCTAAATAGATTTATATGGATTATATGATGATGATATATTGAAATAATCTTATAAAATAATTTTTTGATATGTATTGATTTAATGAGAAACATTATCTTTTCACTTAACACATAATTATTGTCTTTTAATTTTAATTATGATAACAACGTTTCAATTTTTAAGAGGAAATTAGTTGACTTATAAGGGTAAATATCCCATAATTATACACTTAATGAAATTTTATACTTCATCATAGACACTTTTAGATTTTAATTTTATTTTAGTATTTTTTAAATAATTTATTAATTTTCTATTTTTATAATACATCAATTATGTCAATTTTTAAACTATTTATTTCATTGAATATAAAATAAATTTATACAGAGGTATAACATTGAACCAAAGAATTAAATAGTTTTATAACATGTCATATGATCGTATAATAATCGTTTATAATGTAAATTATATCATATATTATTGGTTTTAGTATTTTAATTTTATTTATTTGATATTTTTATTAACCAAATAATTATTATATGACTGTTGTTTAAATATTAATTGTAAATATATTATCTCTATAAATTTTAACATAATTCACATGATTGATATAATATCATTATACCTTTTTATACCATTTATTTTCATTGTTTTATCATTTTTTATGACAACAATAATATTATTATACT
This sequence comes from Viscum album, assembly GCA_963277665.1. Taxonomy (NCBI): domain Eukaryota; kingdom Viridiplantae; phylum Streptophyta; class Magnoliopsida; order Santalales; family Viscaceae; genus Viscum; species Viscum album. The sequence continues at coordinate 843,113,343 of OY728151.1, forward strand.
TATAAGAGATAAGATTGTGATATGTTTTCAATTTCATTCATTTTAATAATAATTGGGTCACATTCATAGGAAAAGACCAATAAATTAATCAATTTTGATCTATAGGTCTTAATGTTAGTCATTAATTCATAGAATAGTATTTTTCAGGTGTTCTGTTAATTTTATTGTCCTTATCATATTGTTTTCTTATTAAATTTACCTGATTTACCATCCACTAGGGTGAATAAAAATTACCGTAGTTTCAATTCATCGTATATAAAAATAGAAGGGACATATTTATATAATATTGACCCTATGATTCCATACATATAATTCATTTTTTCATAATAAATACACAAAAGTTATATTAATTTATTTAAAGTCAATTTTCCTTGGCATAACAATAAAATTAATTTTTATATATAAAAACCATCAAACTTTTTGAAACAAATTTATATCTAATTTAAATGTGAAAATACATTCAAAGAAAATAATTTGATTAAATATTAAATACATGATCAAAATATAATTTCAAACCTGTTAAAAATATATTATATCAATAAAAATATGTTAGTTGAAAAAATAGTTTTGAATTAAAATGCGGTAGTTTTCACTACTTGTTAAAATATGAATATTATCATAAAAAATTAAAAAAAAATTAATATTGAAGTTATTCTTCCATAAAAAGTATATTTAGTCATATAGTATATTTAAAATATTCAATAAAATATTTAAAAATGGTTCTCCATCAATAGATGGTAAAACTACACTTTTAGAAAAAATACTACTTTTATCCATACATTTTAATTAGTACATATATAATGTATAAAAATTACTTATGAGTCATTTTAAATATTATATTAAATAAATAATTCATTAATAAAATCCAATATAATGTTATTTTATTATTTTTATTATACTATTATTCACAATTTAAAGGTTTTTCATAAAAATGTATACTTTATCTTCAATTGGTTTTTAGTTTCATTCAAAGTTAATTTGGTAATCAATGATTCATTATATAAACATTATTAACCCATATTTTAATAATATAGTTAACATTGTTCATTACATCTATTCAACCAACAATTTTATAACTACCATATTAAATAATAATATTTTGTTGTTTGTTTATGCCCGATATGGTGTGTCATGTATATTATCGAACATTGTGATCCCATTAAAATAAAATTAATAACTAATTAATAAATGTTAATATAAATGGAATTGTTGTATTCTATAATTACCTAGGATTTTAAATTCTCCCCCTTTTTGGTAATTGATTCCTCTTAATTTATAATAAGAGCTGTGTATCTAAGGGTTCACTTTTCAAAATTACTATATTGAAATCCCGCATCGAAATAAGAGTAATTAGAGCATCAATTTTAATGAAATAAAATTATGTTAAAAATGGATACCTGAGAGAACATATACAAGTATTCAATGTATAGAAAAAAAATATATGGAATAATACATGACCCTCTAGTTTGTATGGAGAGTGGTAAAAAACATGACTAGGAGAAACATAACAATCAAAAAACAACAAAAATGTGATGTGTTAAACGACCATTGATATCATAGTTGGAAAAGTAAACGTAAAAGTTTATTATATTATGATCCTTTCCAAATAGTTGAGGAAGAACATAAGGAATCAAACTTACATTATTAGTATAGTTTCATCCTTAAATCAATTTACATCACAAACTCATATTTTTCTCAAAATGTTGAGTATCAAAGATGATGTTTTCACAAACGAAGCACTATAATCATCTTCTAAAAACTCACAGCAACCAAAACATTATAAATATATATTTATAATTCATATAGACATTATTTATAAAAAAAATGGTTAGAACAAGGTCAGATAATTTCTCCCAAACAGAATAATCCATTTTAAAGAGAAGGGGTTCTTTTATTCTCTAAAAATCAATAGGAATATCCAAATATAATGAAAGGACATTCAACAAATAATTTTCCTTAAGAATCCTCAATGTAATCCTAAATAAGATTCAATCCCAATTTTTAGATGAATTTGATTACCTAATCTTCCATGATAAATTATAACATTTACCTCCAAATAACATCAACTACACATAAATTCTTATACCAAAAATTAATTATCCTAATAAAATATTCTAGATGATAGGTTGATCATTTCCATAAAAATACTAATTCTCTGATATTCCATAATAAAATTATAGATTCATCCAAAATAAAATTCAACCATTACACCTCAAATAAAAACCCACATTATTTTATTTCTGTAAGCCTATAAGGTTCCTAAAATAGTGTATGTATTCCAAAATAACATTTATCAAATTATCACCAAATAAGTTTCCAATCCCAAGGTTATATATTAGATAAAATATATTCCTCAAAAATAAATTTTATCCTGATCCCTAAAATCATTTAACTAAAACAAATATTTCATACTAACCAGGGAAATCACGTAGGCCAATTGTGGGCAATAAATACATGTTGCAATTCAGTTATGGGTTTAATTCCGATTCATTATCCAATGCGATGAGTTGTCACATAGTCAACGTGCAATCCCATTTAATAAAACTATATAATTATGATTAAATTTCCAAAATATGATAATTTTATCAAAAATAGAAACAATATGATTTATCCTTAATGTATATATCTCATATCTTTCATTTGACATGGAAAAACTAATACCACATAATTACCTCAAAAATATATAATCCATAATGGCTATCCATAATTATGCCCAAAAAATTTAATTCTTCTTAAAATAAAATTTTTATGAAAACATAATGATTAATCACACTAAATAATAATATCCATAATGTACTCACACAACTCAAATAATATTATTACATTGAAATAATTTATCATACATATGTTCTCCATTACTCTAAAATCCTATATTAAAATCATCCATTGTTCTTTATAATCTATTGAATATGTATTGAAAACATATTTTTTAATACATCATTCCTGCAGATCAAATACCATCATAATTTAAAAATATCAGTCCAATAACATTTATTTATATATGGATGTGAAAATAAATCATGCCTTGAATATAGATATGAAGATATTATTGACATTCCCTTTTTCTTTTTACATATTGTTCTACTTTCAAAAAGTAATCATCCCCTTCACATCTGTAATTTATAATTTTAGTAGAGTTGGTAATGTTGATAACATGAAATCAAATAAAAAAGATTCCATGAACCATAAAATTGTTTTAGAAATGAGTAGGTCTTGGATAACTCAATATATCTTTTATAGTGATTTGAATATGCAAGAAGCTATCAAAAACATTCTAATAACAATTTGAGATAATATTGATGATCAAATCATCAGGGAGGTATGATATGTTTTTGCAGGATATATATCCTTCTATATTTATAAATTATACTTAATCGTTTGAAAATAACATAACAAAAACATAAAATGAATTATTAAAAGAGAAATAATATATAATGAAAATACAATAACATAAAATTTTAATAATATTGCAATCCATAAACCGACTTATATCTCATATGATTTAGGTATTTATCAAATATACATAAATTTCCACAATCCTTCAAAATTTCCCATATTATAATAATCATCTTTGTTATAAATGAGCACTAAAATACATCCAATAAATATAAATTCCGATAAAGTTATCTAAACCATCCTCTGATAACAAATATAAGCCCCATACATTAAACATGAAATAATAGTGAGTAAATTCATTAAATCATTTTGAGGATATTTTCACATTTATAGTTATAGATAATTATACCATAAAAACTTCATAGAAACACAAATTTTCAAAATGTTGATACATGTGAATAAATATCCATTTCTTCCACAACACAACGCATTTTAAAATGGAAAAATGATTTCTTTTCTTGATATAATCATTGTTAAATCATTTTATTCTATTAAAAAACCTTATAACATATGAATTTTTTTTAAACATTGGATGAGAACAAAAATCTCAGTTAGGGATATCAAATAAGAAATGAAATTGGTAACCCATGAATATTTAAAACTCATGAAAACACAGTCATACTCTTCACCCATAAAATATAAACTCATTAAAATAACTCATGAAATCATAATATTATTGAAAAACTCATAGAAATAATAAATCATTCGTGTAACTTGTGGAATCCATATAACACTTATATTATAGCATTCACAGCAACATAGGGAGTAAAATACATTATTACAATTTGAATACACATCACAATATATTCACTACTCTCTTAGGAGACCCCTTATCATTTACCTCATTCCTATTACACAATGCATTGGAAAGCTATAATGGGCTAACCAACCCTTGTTATATGATGGATCCACCCATATTCCAAAAAAATCAACAAAACCATAACAAAATAATAAAACTTAAAATAAGCATAAAGAAAAATAACATTTCCACAACGCAAAAAAAATTGATAATTTCAAGAAATTAACAAAATAAATAATTTCTAAAAAAATATACAATATCAAAATTCATAATAAGGTTATATGGTATTTATTTTTCTTTTAAAAAAATTATGACATTAAGGAATACCAAATATCAAATAATGGTTGTGGTGGCTAGAAAAAAAATTTCATTGCATACGTTAAAAAATTTATTTTTGTTGTTCAGTGAAATGATTCCTATAAATTTATTCCTATATAAAGCTATTGAATGATTTTAATGTCAAAGGGGTTCATTATACATAGTATAAATGAATGTGTTGTACAATATCAAATTTTGTCTTAATGAATAGAGATTGAGAAAATGTTCCCCAAAAGTTCATATCTTTAGAATAGAAATAAATCAATGAAATAATTATGTGTGAAAAATATAAATACAATAAAACTATTTGGATATTCATTGTAAACAAATAATAGTTCATTTAAACATATTCATGGAAAAACAAAATCAATGACAAGGATATTTTACTCAATGAATCAATATTGATTTAAGATTTCCATTACCTTGAGTCCGACATATCACATACTATAATTATTTTCCTGAATAATAAAATTATGTTAGTTTATACTTTCATGAGAACATTTTTTAATTTTATTATTTCTTTTATATCACTTAATACGATGTTATAAAATTTATATAATTATTTATGTATTGTCGATATCCGGTACTTGTGATGAAAATGAACATGGTTTTGATGTCAATAGTCCAAATGCTCATAAGGCCATCATCACAATAATAGTATTCATTAAATAATAATCACTTTTATAAATTAATAATACATTTTAAATCAATTCATTAATTATGGTTACGAAAAATGTACAATGTTATATGAATGGAGACGGTAGGGTATAAATACACATTATTACCTTTTTTAATTTTTCATTGTTAATTATAGGTATAAGATAAATATTGTTTTATCTTTCCAAAATATCATAACATAATTAATGTTATATTAATAATTTAAAAATACATATATATTTTTTTATAAAATTCATTAATAATTAATTTTGACAATGAATATCATCATGCTGGGGAGAGTGTAAGTAGTACGTATGCACCAGTGATGATATCATTCAATTTAATGGTTAAATGATATGAAATTGGACATGGTATTAATTATATGGAATAATTATAAAGTTATATTCATTATTTAAACTCTTTATACTAGTGTTTATATCCATTTAAATGAATTATTGATGAAAAACAGTTTACACAAGCGCATGGAGATGGTATGTCGTATGTACGAAAATATAGTGATAATTTTTTTCATAAGATGAGTATAATGAATAATATGGTTTTCTCATAACCATAAAAAAATATTTCAATATTTTAGATAATTTATATATTCAATTATTATGAAAACATGTTTGGAAAATGATGAAAAAGATGAAATAACACAGAAACTATTAAAAAATGATACCTCTACTTCAGTTGATCACCATTGAAGAACACATTAACACATCTAAGAAGATGGTATGCCTAAAATAAGGACTCCAGAATGTAGGTATGTATTACAGTATGAGTTCATGGAATTTATTGTCCGAACAAAAAGGATTTATAGGTTTTATCATTAGAGAACAGTGGGTACATTTTTATAGTAGAGGGGAGGGGCACCCCTGGGAATATTGAAATCATTAAAGAAATATAAAATAAAATTTGTATCTAAATATAAAAAACATTATGTAGAAGATAGGATGAGGATAATTCTAATTACAAAAATATAATAATTTTTATACATTTATTGATTTTATTTTAAACATTATCTTTTCAGATTGACCTTAATTATTATCATTTAAATTTAATTATTGTAACCACATTTTAATTATTAGGAGGATATAAATTGTAATTTTATGAAGAAAATTTCCAAAAATAGGAAATTTAATTAAAATTTTTACATTATCATAATCACTTTTTGATATTAAAATATTCTAAGGATTTTTAAAATATTTAATAAATGACTATTTTCATAAAAAATATTATGTCTATTTTTACAATGTTCATCTAATTGAATTTATATAAATTATAATCAATGAGATAACATATAAAAGGATTTTTATATTCTAATGACATATCCAATTAACCTATAAATTAATTTATGAAATAAATTATTTCATCTAATATTTATGTTAAAATTTATAATATCATTTATTTGATATTTCTCATAAAAAATAATTATTGTATCACTGTTGTGTCAATATTTATGGTAATTATTTTATCATTAAAAATACTATAAAAATAAAATTGAAGTAGATATATTCAATAGATTTATTGAGACTCTTTATGTTCAGTGTTTCAACATATTTATTACTACATTATAATTATTATAATTATAAGAGAAACGACTGCGACATGTTGTCACATTCTTTAGTTTTAATAATATTTATATCAAATTCATAGAAAAAATTCCATTAAATAAACTATTTTGATTATTACGTTTCAAGGGTCTACTTTATTTCCTCCAATTAAATTTTGGATGGTGTGAGGGTAATTTTGTTTTTTCCTTATACTATTGTTTTCTTACATTATTTACACGATATTCCATTAAATGTGAGAAATTAAAATTAACGTAGTTATAATTTATTATCCCCAAAAAACCTAAATAATTACATAATTTAGACCATACGATTCCAAATAATAAATCCACTTTTAGAAATTCAAATTATATATGTTTCAATAATTAATTTAATATTAATTCCCTTTTTCAAAATGAGAAGACTTGTTTAATAATGTAAAACCCATCATAATATTTACATGTGTTTATATCTAATTTTAATGTGAAATTACTTCCAATGACCAAAATTGTATTTAATGATAAAAATAATAATAATTTAATTTAAAACCCATTAAATAGATGTTATATTCTTACAAATAAATTAGATGAAAAGGAGGTTTGGAATTAAAATGCAATATTTTTATCTATTCATGAAAATATAAATATTTTCAGAAAAATACATTAAATTCAACCCAATTAAATTTTTATGTCACAATTATTAATAATATGTTTATTTTTTCTAATAGTACATATAAATGACTCCAAACTATATTTAAAAATGGTTCATGATCAAAATGTGGTAAACGTTTTTTTTAAATACTTATTGTATCTGTAAAGTTGATTTTTTTCTTAAATAATATCCATAAAACACATAAGATGTATTTTAAACATTATATTGAAGTGATATATCATTAATATAATAAAAAAAGAGTGATTTGATAAATTTATAAACTAAATTTATCATGTTTTATTCTTTTCAAAAAAATTCCCTTTATAATCAATATGGTGTAGTTACATTTAAATATAATTTGGTAACCAATGAATCATTATATAAACATGCGTAAAAAATATTTTCATAATTAACTTAAAAATACTCATTCCATCCATCATAAAATCTAGTTTATAATTACCATATTAAATAATAATATTTCATTTTTAATTTATGCTTGATGTTGCATATCATGTGAGTTATCTATCATTGTTTCAATTTAAAATAAAATTAATATATAATTCATAAATATTAATATAAATGAAAATTTATTCTTATATAATTACATAGGATTCTACATTCCTTCCCCCTTTTGGAAATTTTTTCATCTGAATTTTAAATTTTTTCTTATTATCTAAGGATTCACTTTTGAATATTACATTATTGAATCCCCACATCGAAAAATAGTCAATAAAACATCCATAATAAAATTAATAATGTGAAGTACAATGGTCACCCGAAATAACACACACATGGATTCAATGTTGGAAGACATGGATATAGAAGAGAAACTTTCCATCCTCTTCAGATGGAGATTTATCAGAAACATGATCAAGAGAATGATAACCATAAAAAACCATAAACATGTGATGGTTTAAAGGGTATTCAAATAAGTGGTAGGAAAAGTAAAAATAACATTTTGGTTTTAAAATCCTTTTCATATAGTTGATGAAGAATATTAGGAAACATACTTTCTTGATAGGCATAATTTCACCTTAAATCAAATTCCACCATAAACTCATCTTTTTATCCTAATGATAAGTATTAGAGATGAATTTTTCATGATTGAAGCTATATAATAAACATCTAGAAACTCACTTCATCCACAAAAGGATACCTATTTCTTTATAAAACCATAAAAAACTAACAAAAACCAAAATGGTTACTACAAGATCAGATAATTTCCCACAAACAGAATAATACATTATAAGTAAACATAATATTTTTTATCTCAAAAATTAAACAGTAATAAAAAAAGTTCAACCATGAATATTTAACAAATAACTGTCCTTAAAATTCCTCAAAATAAGAAAAACTACGATTGAAATCCAAAATTCAAATGATTTATATTACCGAATTTCCAAGATATGTTTTATTATTAATCATAAAATAACATAAAAAATCATAAATTCATATACCCAATGTAGTTAACCTAATCACATATTCTCCATGATATGTTATTAATTTCCATAAATAACAAAAATCTCCAAAATTCCACAATAAAATCTTACATTTTTCAAAAATAAAATTCAGCAATTACTCCTCAAATAAAATCTAATAGTATTTTTTTATCCTTAAGAATACATGGTTCCCAAAATAGTGAATGTCATTTAAAATAACATTTAACAATTAATCACCAAATAATTTTCCAATCGTATGGTAATTTATTTCATAAAATATATGTCTCCCAAATAAAATTATTCTTAATACAAAAATAAATTTAACTGAAATTAAAAATTCATACTATCCATGGACATAACATATGCTAGTGGTAAGCAATAACATCCTGTCTCAAATTGGTTATTTTTATTGTTTCCTTAAGCATTGTCTGACGTGACGGGTTGTCACATAGTCTGTGTGTGGTCCCATTTAATAAAACTCTGTAATTGTTATAAAATTCACAAAATAAGAAATTTCATCATCCTTATGTCTACCATAACTCTTGAATCATTTATATGTAGGCATAAAAATCATTTCTAATTCTCCATAATCAATTAACGATGAATTTACATCTTATTTCGTAATACATCATTCATCTAGATCAAATATCCTCCGTATTTATAAATATCATTCCAATAATGATTAAATCATTATGTATTAAAAAATAAATCTTACATTGAATAAAGATATCAGGATCTTCTTGATGTTCCCTTTCACTTTCAGCATCTTTTCCTACATTCAAAATTTAAATTTCCACTCCCCATCTGTAATTTATTTTTTGGGTATAGTTGAAGAGGATGTCATCTTAGAATCATATGAAAATGATACCATTACACATACTTTTTTATTATAAATTAGTAGCTATTGGATAACTCAAACAATTTCTTATAAGTGATTTGAGTACTCTAGAAGCTGTCAAAATCATTCAAATCATATTTTGAGATAATATTTATGAATAAATAGCTCAGTAGGGATAAGATGTTTTGGGAAGATATATTTCCTTCCATATTAAAATATGTAGCATAATTTTCAAAAAATAACAACTCTTAAACGTGAAATGAATTAATAAAATTCTAATACTCTATATAGAAAGGATAATAACAGAAAATATTTATAATAATAAAACCCATCAACCCCATTGTAAGAACCCGAAATTTTTTATTGGGTTAAAATCCCGAACCTGTATGAATTTTTGACTTGTTTCTGAGAAATTTGGTAAAATCTGGGATGTTTAGGAAATTTTCATATATCACAATGTGTAATCAAAGTACAAGTCATGTATGGGTTAAGCAGGTACCAGAAATGTGCTCACTGAGTACATGTCTTGTGATGACAATATAAGAATTTCCTTATACATGCTGTATAGTGTTTATTGACACACTGTGTATTCTCCTTTCCACATACCAGCTGAGTTCTAGCCATGCGGCCACTCATGTGGCACATCAAAGCCATGTGGCTACCTCCACAGAAGTTAGAGTTCAAAAAGGTATACTACATGGCATGTAGTCCTTTATAGATGACATGTATATTTTTTATTCTCATAAATAGAAGAGTGTCACATCTTATTCTAGAAAATAGATTCTTATTCCCTATTTTTTGACATTGACACTCTAGGAGGTCGTAAGCATTTATTCTACTATATTCTTCATATGAATCATGTTCTTCATTCCATCAGTGGTTACAGGAACAAAAAAGGGAGGCTAAACCCACACACCATATTCCGTTCTAGATACATTGCCTCGCACGTCATTTTTTATATCCTAGTAGAATTGCCGATATTTGGAAGAAACATAAATATACTAAGATTGGATTTGAATTGGAGATTGATATTGGATGAACCTTTATGTACGAGTATCAAGTAAGTGGTGTATAATTCTTTTTGTGTTTTCATGGTCACATGGGTGGCGCGGCCTTCTGTGCGTATTTATATATTTTGATAATCACCCTATTTTACCTTTTTTTCATATTAAATTTTTTATTTTACCTATGGGATGCATTTGGGTAGGTCCTATTTCTTGTTTTGTTTTAGCATAGCTGAATGAGGTTTTGTTTCACATTTGGGGCACTTTGGTTGGGGGTTCCAAGATGGTATATGTTTTTTTTGTTTGATTTGACTGCTAATTTTAATTATTTATTTTATGATATGAATTGTTTGAGGATTCCAAGACCTTGGTGATTGTATGGGAAACACAAAGTAAATGAAATCCAACTATTCAGTTTGATTTCTAGTTTAAGGTATTTTCTTGTAATTTTAGGTATGTGATGTGGCATATTGAAAATGGTGGAATGTTATGGTTGTATTGGGAAAAGCCTGGGTATTGTTTACTAATGCTGATCATTGGATCAGAATGTCCCAAGTTACAATGGGTGGTTATGACCATGGGATTGGTTGTCATGGACGCCGACTTGAGGCAATGTGATTGTCAGGTTGGGTATGGATCATGTTACATGGATGGTGTGACCATCAGACTTGTGTGACATGGTTTCAGGGACATTTGTGGTCTAAGACATTGTGGCATGGGTTCTAATTTGGTGATAACAACTCACCTATATCTTTGAGTAGTGTGCACATAGATAGACTCCCTGAGGAGGTTTTTTACCACTTGCGGTAGTAACGACCCCCGATAGAAGCGGATTAGGTGCTATTAGATTGGTTGTTCTTGACGTAAGAATCCATTTTGAAGGTGAGGAGATTTTAGGGGATAATGTTGAGGCTATTTGGTTGGGTTCATAGGCTCTCTATGATTTGAGGGCAGACCTCGTTGTCCCTCTGGTAACATTACACGAGGGTAGAAATCGGTGTCCCTCTCGTTACATATATTAGGGTAAAAAACATTGTTCCTCCATGTTACTACTATTAGGGAATTCCATCTAGATGTCGGTACTTTAGACACAAGGTTTCAGGTGGCATGAGGTGTCAGGTTACATGACATGGATTCCAGATTTTCCTAAAGCATGCGACACTACATATTGGCAGCTTATGTTTATTTCTGCATTGTATTATTTTCTAAATTCCTTATAACGACATTCCTTCTTAAACACTTATATAATTTACAAACCATTGGGTGGTATCCTACCGAGATCATCTCACACCATGCACAGGACATTCAGGATATGTGTAGACATTTTGGATTTGCATGCAGGAATGAAATTAGCTTCAGAAGATGGACTATTTTAGCAATTTCATGTAGATGGTATGGCCCTCAAGTTCATGCCTAGATGGAGTTTATATTTATTTGCATTAATTGCTATGTCAGCATCCTTTTATTGTTTATCATAGTTATTTTTGGTTATAAATTTACACCCTTTTATATATTAACATTCTATGGAAGCATGCTCAGTTTGGTTGGAAGTTACAAGTGGTGTTCATCATGCTGTTGTGTTTACTTCAACTTTTTTTTGTCTATATTTTTTGGATTCCACGGTTTTATTATTATTTATTTTGTTCTTGTTATGAAGGTCATGTCTGGATATATTGATTTCTTTATTTCCATTGCATGTTTCATATTATTGTGTGTACATGTACCATTATTATACTTTGAGAGTGTATAGCCTCCCCAGTTTACCTATCAGACCCTCACTGCTTGTCGGCAGCCTTTGGCGTTTGGTGAGGTCCGCCTAATGTAGTGAAACCTGACCCGTTTATCACTATTTGAGTGGTTTTCCATGTCTGGGACGTTACCATGTGGTATCAAATGAGTTCTTGACAAGGATTTAGTGGTAGTGTTTTGGTGGATACTAATGAGATTGTGAGTTTTTTCGTTTAGTTTACTAATTTGGATGTTTTAGACTTGAGAAAGGTGGTTATTGGAACTAGTCTTATATCTTGTTCTTAGGTGCCTACAACCCCAGGTATGAGGGATGGACCGAGTATCCTTGTGTGGGAATTTCAATTTTTTTCATATATTATAGTTTATATGATTTCCACATCGGTGGCACAATTGGTGTGTGATTTTATTGATTGGGACATGTAACCCTTGACCCTGTGAGGTAATGGAGAATTATACCGTGGCCCGACATGGCAAGGAAATATTTATTGTTTTTTGATAGGCACAATTTATGGTTTCTCAATTTCATAACTACATGTATGCTTTTTTGAAGTTATAATACCGTTTGAATAATATCAATTTCTAGGCTTTGTAATATTTTAAATGTGAATTGGGGAAATTCCAGATAGAATTGACAGTTTATTGAAACTTACTACGCCTTGCTTATTATATATATTGTGAATTGCATGTGGAAAGAGATTTTGGGCCTGGGACGTGTATGAATAGGAAGCTAATATGGTCGAGGTGATTTTGATCACCTGGATTCGGTAAAGAGGTCGTTGGTTTGATGCAATGCTGGTTTTCAGGATGGGCATGGCCCAAGGTACTTTTGATACATGGCTCTGTTATGTGATGGTAAGGAGTCCATGAGTCCAAGATTTTGTGGGGCATGGTTACGGTGGGGGAGAGTATAGTTAATAGTTATGCACTTCCTTTTAACTATTTTCCTTATCTATTATATATATATATATTATTAGGTATGTGGGTTGTCTGACCATTTATGTTATTCAGCGGGTTTCTTTTTTGATGACTCAGAAGGAGCATAAGGCAGGAGATGGTATAGTGCAGCAGAAGCAGGATCAGGTTTAGGATTCAGTGTAGGTAGAGCAAAAGCTACATATACATCCTCAATGATAGGATCAATGTCATTGTTTGGTGCAGGAAGGTTGGTAGCCGGGTCTGGAAGCATTCAGACCATGGCTCGACAAGCAGCTCTGGTATAGTCTGGTATGTGTCTTGCAGGGGATTGACAGAGGTGTGCAGGGTATAGAGCCATCTATGGAATATTTGATAAAGGAGTTCTAGTTGCAACACCTACCAATTTATTCAGAGTGTGGGAGGTCCATAGGTGGCTGAGAACTAGATAAAATGCACGAAGATGATTTTTGAGGAGCTCTAGAGTCATCTAGAGTGGAGGGTCAAGATTGATACATACAAGTTGTGAGCACCAGAATAGAATTGGTGGGATGTGTAGGTTCCATCTCACATACATGATGTACTTGCATGGAATGATGTTGATGTCATTTTCTTTGAGATCTTTTACCCAGAGACCATAACGTTGGAGAGATCTATGGAGTTCTTGAGCATTCAGTATGGAGAGTTGTTAATCATGGAATATGTAGCTACTTTCACTGAGTTGTATCTCTTTCTACCTGGTATAGTTAATGATGTATTGGAAATTGTGAGGTTCATTGAGCATGGATTATGAAACACCATTCTGATCTAGGTGAATATATTTAGGTTGGGGTTGTTCTCAAAGGTAGAGAATCAACCGCTCATACTAAAGGGAATGTAGAGGGATATACGCCATTTTGGCTGGAACAATGTATTAGGTTATGGTTCAGACATCATAAAACAAGGAAGTGATGAGTTACTATAGGGAAGTTAGTCTAAGGACTCAGTTATACCACCTCATAGCAGTTCTTCAGTAGTTTTATATCAGTGTGGACAGACATGGAATGTCCGGACATAGTGTGATAGGCATCCAAAATAGTGTCGTGCATTGGACATGTCCGGCATCATAAATGGTTCTGCAAGAATCATTCAAATTTAGTCAGTAAAAAAGGGACCAGTACAGACATTGGCATCCAGAGTTGGTTTAATTTCAGTAGAAGGTGATGGAAACTGAGGTTGAGCTGTATGCAGAGAGAATGAATAGGACAATTGTACCCATCTCAAGGTTTATTGGATGGTTACTGGAGTAGCACCATAGGGAGGTCAGGAATCAGGCAGTCGTACATCAGGTTAGGTGCATGTTGTGGAGCTACTATAGGATGAGTAGTATGGGTATCTGATGAAGTTTATAGGTACACCACATGTGTGGTTGTGATTTACTTTTATTCTTTTATTGGCATGACCTATTGGGGAATGTCTGTATTGATTCCATGGGATGAACAAGATATTTTTGGAATGTCTAGATGCTGGTTAGTGGTATTGGAACCATATCAGGTGCATGGTATATTTATATATATGAATTAGATTTGAAGATTAAGAGGAATCGATGATGAGGATAACATTTGCAGTTATGGGCATCAAGGCATCAAGGATGACAGTTACTTGTGGTGATAGGAAGTAGGTTCATTTTGAGCATCCATGGGATGAAAGACCTCGGGGAGGTGGTCACCAATGTGGTCCAAGAGATTTTTCTGGTGTGAGAAATGACACCGAAGAACCAATTATGCATAGGGGTCATGTTGAATCATGAGAAGACCATGGTTCTTGAAATAGATTAGGGAACCTTTGATTTGTTGAGTTTTGTAAGGTTGAGACTGAGTTTGTAAATTCCTAAGGCGGTGAGCCCCTTAAGGAATTTATCAAGAAACATTGATACCGGGAGAGTTCGGATAACTTTGATCAAGGTGGTATATTTGTTTCCACCACCATGTTGCATTTAATAGCTTTGGGAAGATCTATTTTAAGGTGGAGAGTTGGTATGAACCTAGGTTTTTAGAGTGGGTCAATATCCTGACCTTGTTTGAATTAATGAAATGATAAATACAGTACTGGGAAAATCTAGGATGTTCTGGAAATTACTAGATTACACGCAGTGTACTCCAACATACACATCGTGTATTGGTTAGGTGAGTACGGTATGTGTGCTCTCTGAATACATTCCATTTGATGAATATATATGAATTTCCAAATTCGCGTCGTATAGTGTAACAAGAAACATTGTTTATTATCCTTTCCACTTTTCGGTTGAGTTCTAGTCATGTGTCGACTCATGTGGCACGTCCAAGCCGTGTGGCTACCTCCACTTTAGTAGGAGTATAGGAAAGACTACTACAGGGCGTGTAGTCCATTATACACACATTTTTGTTATATTTTTATTTCGTTAAATGAAAGAGCATCATGTCATATTACAGAAAATACATTCTTCTTCCCCTTTTTCGGACACTGACGCTCCAGGATGTCGAAAGCATTTCTTCTCCTTGATTTTTTTTTCTAATTGTTGTTCTTCAATTTGTCGAGGGCTGTGAGATTGAAACAACAATGATGAACCCAATCAACCAGTTTCTTTCATGATATTTTTCTTCACACATTGCAGTTTCCATCCAAGTGGAATTTCTAGGATTTGATTGAAAACTATATCTATAATGATCAGCTTCCTATTGGACCACTATATCAGACATGCTTTGATCTATGAGTATCAGGTAGGTGGTCCAGACATATTTTTGTGTTTTCGTATCCATTTGGGTGGAATGGCCTTTTGCGCGTATTGGGGTATTTTGTGTGTGACCCGTCATTACTAAATTTTGTATATTAAATTGTTTTTGAGACCTATGGGATGCCTTTGGGTATGCCATGTTTCCTATTTTTGTTGATTGTGGTGGATCTGGGGTTCATTTCTAATTTGTGGAATTTTGGCTAGGTGATCCAAGATGGTATATGTTGTTTCAGTTTGATTATATTATTGAGTTTAATTTGTTATATTATGATAAGAATCATTGGAGGATTCCAAGACCTTTGTGCTTGTATGGGACGACTCATAGATAGTTCAATCTAATTGTTTATTTTGTTTACATGCTTAATGAAGTTTCTTTGATTTTATGTAAATGATGTGTTATAATGCATATAGTAGATCCTTGGGGTTATATTGGGCATGGATTGGGTATTTTGTAGTGATGTTGATTATATGATTGGCATTGAACTAGTTACATTGGGTGGTTCTATCCAAATGATTAGGAATCATGGAAATCTACTTGAGGCAGTGTGGTTTTCATGTAGGGTAAGGCCCATTATTCATGGATGTTGTGGCCATCATACTAGAGGGACACGGTCGTAGGGACACGAGGTGTCAGAGACATTGTGTCCTGGGTACTATTTTGGTGAATACCACACACCAAGTATTTTGGGTAGTTTTCTCATATAGAGACATTGGGATGAGGAGGTTTTGACCACTCGTGTGGGTAGTGACCCCCAATATATGTGGTTTAGGTACTATTTGTTTTTGGGTGCTTTACATATGATTCTACATGGAATGTTAGGATCCTTCAGGGGATAGCGTTAAGGCTATCTGGTAGGGGGAAAATGATCACTGTGGTTTGATGGAAGATATCAGTGTCTGTCTGGTTAATTTATATTATGGAAGACATCACTTTACCATAGGTTAATTATTTGAGGATAGACATTAATGATCATCCAGGTTACTACTATTTGGGCACGCCATTGGGATGTCTCTACTTGAGACACGAGGTGTTAGGTGGAATGTGGTTCCGGAATAAATGACAGATAATCCGTCATTGGAAGAATCAGGTGAAACATCATTATGGTTTCTTATGTATATTTGTGCATCGTACTATTTACTATTTTCCAAATATTATGTTTCCTATATGAACACATATATTAGGTACGCACTGTTGTGTGGTATCCAACTAAGATTGTGTTACACCCTACAAGGATCCTTCGGGATATGTGTAGACATTATAGACTTCTGTTCATTAAAGATATCAACTTCAGGAGAATGATTGTTTTAGTTGTTTCATGTAGATGGTATGGTCCTTGGGGTTTTTCCTATATATATATATATATATATATTTTATTTTGATTTTCTTTCTTTCCTTTATCTGAAAACTTTCCTTGTTTATGGTATCTACTGTTGGTTATCCATTTGTAACATTTTAGTGTTGACATGATATGGACGCATGCTTCGCGTTTTTAGTAGTTAAAATTGGTGTTAATCATGTGGTTGTGTTTACTTCCTCTCTTATTGTTTATATTTATTGCATATAATATTTTATTGCTAGTGATTATGCTTCCATTATGAAAATCTCGTTCGAGTCTGTCAAGTTCTTTATTTCCTATGCATGTTTTAAATTATTCCTCATACCAGTACCATTATTATCCTCTGAGAGGTTATATCCTCTCCAATATACCAATCATACCCTCATTGCTAGTCGGAATCCTTGGGAATTGAGGGAGTTGCACCTGAGGTCTTTACACCCAACCCGTTTAGAATTGTTCGGGTGGCTTTCCAAGGAAGAAAAGTAATACCCATTTTATTAAATAAGATTTAGTTATTTATAATATATAACTAAATTTCCCTAATCTTCTAAAATTTTCTATACCATAATAACCCTCTTGTTTATAAAAGATAATTTACTTATACCCAAATAACATCCTAACCTCAAATGTTATCTAAACCAACCTCTGATACCAAATGTAAAGCATCATCCTTCAACATTAAATAATATCGAGTTAATTCAAGAATTAAAAATGATGGTCTTTTCATGTTTAGTGTTTTGAAAAATAAATCCATAACTATTAAATACAACCTTTTATTTTTATAATGGGGATTCAACTAAAACAAGAACCATTTCCTGCACAATATATGTTTTTTTAAATAAACATTATTTATTTTCCTGATAAAATTATTCTTAAATTATTAATCTCTTTTACCAATCCTTATACATCGAGTAAAAATTTTAATATATTTGGATGAGTACAAATTTCTCATTAAGTGATATAAAAAAGAGAATGAAATTTTTAATGAAGGAATATTTAAAAATTCATGAACAAATCATCATCTTCCCAAAAAAACATTAACACTCTAATATACCTCCTAAAATCATAATATTACTGAAACATTTATAGAAATAATATATCATCAACGTAACGTGTGGAATTCATATCACACTTACATTGTATATTTCACAGCTACATAGGGTGTAACCTTCATGGTTACCACTAGAATACCTATCATAATATAGTCCCTAAATATCTTTGGAGAAACCTTATTATTTACCACTATCATGATTCACAATGCATTGAAGAGCTATAATGGGACCACCCACCCTAAGATTATCATGGAACTACCCATATACATAATTAATTCCCCAAAACCACAATATAATCATAATAATTAAAACAATCATAATGAAAAATAAAATTTCCACATTGATGTTGCAAGTGATCATTTAAATATATTGTCTTAATAAATACTTTCTCAAAACCAATTTCAACATAAAAATACATAAAAATGGTATATATATTTTATGTTTCTTTAAAAAACATTATTTCTTTTGAGGCATCATAATTTTAAATAATGGTATCTTTTGTGGAAAAAATAATTGTGGCAGTATACTATGAAAAACAATTATTTTTCCATTTACTATAACGCTTCATAGAAAAAAGATTACTTATGAAAATATTGAATAAAATTAATATTCAAAGTGTTTTATTATTAAAAATATAAAATAAAGTCGTTTATAATATAAAATTAACCGTCACTGAATGGAGATTGAGTAAATGTCCCTTAAAATGATCATACATATAAATTAAATATAAATTGATGAATTAATTTTGTGTGAAAAATGTAAATACACCAAAAATAATTGAATAATTAGTGTAAAACAATATGTGTATTTTCACACATATTCAATGAAAAACCAAATAAATAACATGGATATTTAACTCATTGAATAAAAACTGGGTTAATATTTCCCTTTCCTGTAGTACGAATCGTCTTGTAACATTGTTATGTCCATGGATAATAAAAAGAAGTTAAATTATACTTTCTTTAGAACCATTTAAATTATTATTTTTTCATTTATATCACATCCTTCCATGTTATTAAATTTATATAATTATTTATTTCCATATTTGATGTTTTTTCAATATTTGGTATTTTAGTTGAAAATGAACAAGAATTTGATGTCACTATTACCTATGGTCATAATTCCCTCATCTATAAAATAGTATTGATGATATAATAATAACTATTAAATATTAATCATAATTTTTAAATCATTAAATTAATTGTGGTTATGAAAAATTATCAACATTATATTCTAGGAGACGCTACGTCGTACATAGGCATGATGAATGTTTTATCATATTTTGTTCTTCATTATAAAAATAAGAAAAAAATTATTTTATATTTCACGAAATATAATATCATAATTAACATGGAATTAATCATTTAAACATATTTATATATGTATTTATAATAATTCTTCAAAAATTAATGTGGAAAATGAATCTCATCAAGTCATGGACATTGAAAGCAGTACATAAGCATGAGTGATAGTATCATTCAATTTAATGGAGAGATGGTATAGAATTGGATGATATATTAATTATATAGATTGATTATAAATTGATATTCATTATTTAAATTCATTGTTATCATATTT
Source organism: Viscum album (assembly GCA_963277665.1). Taxonomy (NCBI): domain Eukaryota; kingdom Viridiplantae; phylum Streptophyta; class Magnoliopsida; order Santalales; family Viscaceae; genus Viscum; species Viscum album. The sequence goes on from OY728151.1 coordinate 843,133,378, forward strand.
ATATCCATCAAAATAAATTATTTATTAAAATTATTTTTCAATATAGAGTGGAAATGGTAATCCATACGTATGCACACAAGGTGATATTATTTTTCATAGGATGTGTATAAAAATTAATATGGCTATAAAATAACCATGAAAACATCTTTTAATATATTGGATTAAGTATTTATTATATTCTTATGGAAATAGCATAGGTAAAGGAGTTAGAAGATGAAATAAAACCGAAACTCTTAAAAATGATTCATCTTCATCAATTGATCACCTTTGAAAAACACCTTTACACCACCAAGAAGGGTGTTATAACTAAAATAAGGCCACATGAATGTGTATATTAATTCTAAAAAGTTGTTTCAGTAGATATTTTCACAACATAAAGGATTTACAGGTGTGATCATTAGAGAATATTGGGATCATTTTTATTGGATGGGGGGGAGCAACCTTGGAAATATTAAAATTATTAAAATAATTTAAAACAAATTTCATATAAAAATAATCCAAAACAAATTTTTAAATAATAAAATTTGTGTATAGTTTTAAATAATCTCATTTAGTATTTTTTAGACATGTATTGTTTTTATTTTAAACCATATCTTATCAGTTTACCCATAATTATTCTCTTTTAATTTTAAATTTTGTATCAATATTGTAAATATTAATTGGTTACAAATTTTTCATATATGGGTAAATTTCACATATATTGACACTAAATTATCTTTTAAATCAAATCATAGTAAATTTTTTATTTTAAAATATTTATATTATTTTTAAATAATTTAATAAATTATTATTTTTAAAAAACATCAAGTATGCCAATTTGTAATCTATTAATTTCATTTAATGTAAATAAAATTCATACTGCGTTATAAATTCAAAAAAAAAAGAATAGAATTGTATTATAAATTATCTTAATCACCTAGAAAATGTGTTTATGACTTATCTTATTTCATATAATATAAATTTTAATATTTATAATATCTCAAATTTGGTACTTCTATTAATAAAATAATTATTGTATCACTATTATGACAATATTTATTGTAATTATTTACTCGCGAAAAATTATAACTAAATTCCAATGAAATATATAATTTCATTATATTTTTTGATTATATTTATTTTCATTGTTCCATTATTTTTACCACAATATTAAATATATTATTCTTATAAGAGATAAGAGGGTGACACGTTGTCACTTTATTTTGAATTAATAATATTTATATCTCTTTCAAAAATAAAAGACCATTAAAGGTATTAGTTTTATAATTAGGTGTTATGGGTCTAGTTTTATTTCTACAATATGTTTTTGGTAGATGATATTGTAATTATTTTGTCTTTACCATATTTTTGTCAACCATCATTTACTCAATTAACAATTAACAGTGATGAAAAAAAATTATTTTAGTTACTTTTAATCATGTCAAGAAATAAAAGGGACCTATTAAAATTATTTGGTCCATATGATTAATAATATAGAATGAATTTTTCTAAATTCATACAAAAAAGTTGAAGTAAATAATTTAAAACTAATTCCCACTATTAAAACGAGAAAACATGTTTTCTAAAAGTACATACCACAAAAAAATTGACATGTTTTTATATATAATTTCTATGTGAAATTATATACAATTAGAAACATTAGAGGAAATTATAAATACATAACCGAAATATAAATTAAATCTGATTAAAAATATAATATTTCTATACAAATAAATTATACAATAACATAGTTTAGAATTGAAATTTAGTATTTTTTCTATTTATTAAAATATGAATATTCACATTTTAATTGTTTTTCATAAAAATATATCCTTTATATTCAACTGGTTTTTAGTTAAATTTTATTTTAATTTGGTAAGAAACAAATCCTATTATAAACATTTATAAACAATATTTTCTTAATTAATTTAACAAAATGAATTCCATAAATTTTAATGGCTAGTTTATTACAACCATATTAATGTATAATATTTAGTTTTTTTCTATGATTGATGTGGTGTATGATATACGTTATCAAATTGTATATCCCCTTCAATCCAAAATTATCATCTAATTCATATATATTAATATATAAGGAAAATTATTATACTATAATCACTTCGAATGTTACTAATTTTATCTCATGAATCATTATTTTTTTATCTCCTGTGATACCATCTATCATATTTTGATGAATTCTTTTTATTAGTTTATATTGAAATGCAGTAGTTTGATACCATTATCTATTTAACATTAGATTGTTTAAGACCATGTTTTTGTAAAATTATTAAAATTTCATATTCTAGTTTCAATAAAAATAATTCGGTTGATTATGTTTTGAAACATTTTTAAAAGAAAATAATTCTTCTTATTATGTGATTTGAAGGCCCTCCAATAGCCCCCCAATGCATAAGTGGGTATAATGAGACAAACTAGTTTTGTTATTGGATGAGGTATTACTTGTTTATATATGGTGTATAATTTGAAGCCTTAATGGTATGTTTATGATGTCTAATATTATTCATTCCATGAATATGAGATTAGTTATTGATATTCCATGTGGTTATTAGACTATTATAATATCCATAGTTTTGATTCATGTTCATGTGAATATATATATGGAATTATATAATAATATCGTATTCTATCCATATAAATATTAAGATATTAGTTAAATGTCATGTGTTTAAATTATATACCAGTCAAAAAATGTTTTTATTTTTTGATGATATATTTCAATATATTTATAACCTTATTGAAAATCTGAGCAAACACCCTTCTTATGTTTTATTTTCCCCCACGATTCTGTGAATATTAATATTTAATATATATGTGGTTATTCTAAGAGTATAATGTAGTTTTTTTATGATTAACTATGTTCTATTATTAATTATTTGTTTTAATGAACGATTCGTGAATATATCTATTTTTGAAAGACTACTTAACTTTTTAGAGATAATTTATTTTCTTCGATGTATCATATGCTAATGTAATAACATAACAACGAACAACATGCTAACTATGCATTGGGAACTACATTTTCAATGATGAAATCTCATGATACACATCTCAATAATATGTTGAATTTTCTTCTACAGTCGTGATTCAATAAATTTGCCGGTAACATTACTATTTTCAAATACTTGTTTGTTAAATTTATTGTGAAAATTCCATTATCTAAATAAAATCACTTTTATTTGGAATTTCATTATTCAATGACATTGATTGGTTAAAATGACATAAAAAATGACTCAAATATTAATATTTTAATTGTAATGTTAATTTTACCAATGTTTAATTTTTTTACAAAATAGATTAAAATCAATCCTCATTCAATTTTTTCAATGTGGTCCTTTTGACATAAAAAAATAAATTGAATATAATCATTGTATTAAAATACTCATCATGATTTGAATTCACCAATTCCATAAATACTAACTTATTTTAGTCTTACATTATATTTTTAAAATTGTCTTAAAAAATATTATCTTTTTATAACAATTCTATAATTTTATTTATTTAATGAAGTGATTACATAATGAATATTGATGTTTACATAATAAATTTTACCAAAAATCCATCAGATTAATTTTCACTTTTGATAACCTCTTTCAATGTTACAAATTATTTCATTGGGATAATATCAAAGGATTCTGACCCTATTTTCATTTTACCATGGTAATTAATATTTTCAACATTAAAATTTTTATATTAAAAAAAATATGTTGAACTAATTACCTAATATTAATTAAGATGATTCAAAATATGGAATATATTCTTAAAAAATCTATTGATATAGGTTTAAGATTTTATTTTAACATAAAACTTTAATGAATTATGGAATTCTGTTTTCCGAAAAATCTATTTTCAAGGAAAAATGATTTTTCCTTAACTATGTTTCTAACAATATTCATTATATGGATTTAAGTTCATAAATTTATATAAGTAATATAACAATTTAATTTAAATAATTTCACATCAGGGGTTATTTATCATAATTATAAAGGATATGTATTAATAATTTTAAAACAATTTTCATGAAAATGGAATTTTAATCTTTTTAATAAACATGTATTAAAATATTGTAAAAATATTATTTAAATGTAATGAACATAATTAAATAAAAATTTATAATACTTATGTTTCCTTGAAATCTAATTAAAATAATAAATATTTTTTAAATTAATTCATTTATCAAAATAATTGAAAATTTATCATATAACAGTATTTGTCATTTTTCACTGAAAAATATATATTAAAAAAAAGCCATGAATTTCAAAATATGGTAATTTTTATATTGTGAAATTTAGAAAAGTATTTAATTTTATTAACTAAATAATATAAATGTTCTAGAAAATGATTATAAAATTTTTTAATATTATTTTATGATGAAAAAAAATTTGAAGTGAATTTTTTTTTGAATATTTGTTGATTATTTATTAAAAGATGACAAATATATTATGGATATATATATAAATATATTTTATAAATTAAATAATCTTAAAAATATTACAAAATTTAACGTATTTGTAAAAAAAGACATATTCTAATTATCATTATTTGTTTGGATTCGGTGTTGCGTATCACATAGGTTATCGAAAAAAGTTTTATCTTTTGAAAGCTTAGGGTGTTACATGAATCACCAAATTAATAAATTCAATCCTAAAAATTTAAAAATGAATTTGGAAATAAATGTTTTGATACTTGAAAATATCATTACTGACAACCCACATCGTCAAATAGTATAATATAACATCCTGTTAAAAATAGAGAAATATTGGTATGAAGGTCATAACATAACAATGTTTCCATGTAGGTGATCATTATTGGTATGTAAAAACATTGACATGGAATAGATATCAAAAACTGAAGAAGTAATTTATTATGATATAAAACATTGTATAGATAAGATTAATGACAACAAAACCATAAATCTATGATTTATTAAATGATAATTAATTCATGAGATTATGAAAACATATTTCAGTCTATATTATTTCTCTACCGTTATGAAATTTCATCCTCATATAAACATGTAACATAAGGAAGTATTCTTTCTTGACAATTGTAATTAAATTTTACTACAATATTATTAGTTTATACAGAAAATGATAAATCATGATTTGTTTCAACATAATGAAATAGAATAAACTTATAACATATCACATAATACACCAATGAATAACTATATATCCCTCATGTATTTACTAAATCCAATATAGTTATCATGAAGTGAGATAATAACATAACACATTAGTCTCAAAAATTATTCAAAAACACAAATGTTTAATATAAATATTTACTTAAATAATCAATATATATAACACAAAAAATATCAATACTAAAGATTGGTTTAACCTCGTATGATGTATCATACCATTCTTCTCAATCCTCTAAAAATGAAACTAAATTCATCTCAGATAATCATAACAAGTAAATATTCATCAACTTATATAAAAAATCTATCAAAATTTGGCTAAGTATATCAAAATAAGATTATTTTCTGCCTAATATGTTTTTAAAAATATTATACAAAATTTACATAATATAAATCATCAAAAGTCATATCAATACTTTTATGCATAAGATTATCGTTATACATATAACCCCATGAATCATTAGGTCTTTCCCAACATCAATTACCTAGTAAGGGTTATCAATTCCTCAATCATGTGTTTTCTAAAATATCATATTATCACTAAATCCCATATTTTAGGCTATTGTTATAATTAAGCATAAATTTCATGTTCATAAATAAATATTACAATGAAAAATCCTTAGATGTTTCAATAATGAAATATTTATAATGACATTGATATACAAATTTTACAACATAAATCTTAATTACCCATATATTAAAAGTTCAATCATTAAACATTAATGATATCCAATGCATAAGTCCTAAGATAGACCAAAACATTTGAAATAGATACAATTTATTTTATTGAAATAACATCCATAATAAATAGTATTCAATTCCCTTGTTTTACACATACAGTATAAAAGGGATGTTCCTTGAAGAAATGATGAATACATTACCCGAGCAATTTATATTTTCATTATAAATGGAAAACCATTCCATAAGCATGATAATTTAAAGACCACAATCCCAATATCTCAGAGCCCTTTCCATACTTTAATACATTAGAATATATACACAACATGAATCCCAAAATACCGAACATTTTAGTAGTTTTGGAAGACATATTACATACATGAACATTAAATTACAACAACAAAGGATACACTACATATAAATTACAATGGCAACATCTATAAACACCTAGATTTTCCCTCCATGACATTCATAATATACATGATTACATCCTAAAGAAAAATAATTCATAAGAAAGGGTTTGGATCACATGCTTCGTAAAGTTAAGTAATATAATAGAATGAAATATAATAAAAAATTCATGATGAATGGCTAAAAACACCTTCCATTTGAACATAATCATATGAAAAAAATTGGAATAATAAAATATGAATAAATAATATCATATAAAAAATCACATGAGAATGAAACTTAACCATGGATATTTAATCACATGGTTTATCCAATACTAATATAATAATTCGTGAATGTATAATTTATAACATTATAAAAAACCATCGAGGCCTTGTCCAAGACATATGAAAACAAGTGGTCAACGTCTGGACCAAATCCGTCTCAGTTTTGTCTCATGTGACCTACTGATAACTCAAGAAATTAAAAAAATCCCCACCCATCACTTATTTTATATAAATCATTTCTCAAATTTATAATAAAAATTTATATTTAAATAAATTCTTCACATACCAGTATTAAATATATGATTCTTCATTCTAGTTGAAAATAATATGATCTAAATGTTGATAAATTCTTGAGAAAAATAATATTTTAACCATCCAATGTGTCCAAAACTACTTTTAAACGTTTAAATATTTATCCAAATTTAGGAACAAAATTATATTAAACATAAAATTTCATATATTTAATAACAATAATAATTTGATAAATGAAAGGGTAATACATACAAGACATACAATTAATAAATGGTGAACAAGGCCTAAATCCGATAGAGGTAAAAGTGGGATGATAAAAACCATTTTTAACTTTCGAAATATGAGTTCCATTGGAAAATAATTTATACATGTAATAAAATCTTATTATAAACAATTATATCCTAGATATGAAAAGTTAATGAAAATGAAATTATAATTGTAGAATATATGATGTCATATTGAATTGAAAACAAGTAAAAATAGTTTTTAGGAAACATTAGAAATAGGTCACTTTAGTGGGATTTATGGGAAAATTTTAATGATTTTTTTAATAAATAATAAATGTATGTATGAAAAAAAAATCAATATTTATTATTAAGATAAAAGTTTTGTCTTATAAAAAAATGGTCAGTTAAAATATATTACAAAGTGAATTTTAAAATATGCGTGTAATCGTTATGTTCCCTTTAATCGGGATTGCTTATTGAGAATAATTGAGAAATGAACCTTATAAAACATGTATTCACCATAAAAGAACAAGGAAATTGAATAGATACATGATTTTTAAACATATAAACATAATTTATATGAATCATATAAAAATAAATTATAATTAAATTGGGGTAAAGATAGTGGAAGATTAACCTGAAGCGAAAATGAGTGTTTAGGTAAAAACCCTCACTACTTTATAATAAATCAAATCGTACGAAATCAAATTAAACACCATCATATAATTCATTAAAAAAATTGAATATATAAATATTCGTTATATTACATATTAAATGAATTTTTAAATACACCATCTATATGAGATTTTTAGAGAATAATGGAAATCTCACAAAAATAAAAGTTAGATGATAAACCCCTTACCTTATGTCTAAATGTGTTCGGTACCTAATTTTAATGTTATGAATATTAAAATTAAATAAATAAATTATTTCATTAATAACATTTTCTACTATTATTTTATTTTATTTTATTTTCTTATATTCATTTATGGTCCATTTTTATAAGTTATAAGATACAATTTATTCATTTCAGGGCGATCATTTCATTGGTTTTAATGATCAGTTAACATGTATAAGAGTATATATGTTCATGTATATTAAGAATAGCTATAAATAATTGAAGTTATATATATTTAATTAAAATTTAAAAAATTAAATTGCTTTATAATCCATTTGGTTACATTTTGTTAGGATGAATCGTTATTTTAGACGTTATTTATTATTTTGGTTGTTTCTCGATCATCACAAACCTCTATTGTATTATTAACTAAATCACAAGTATATAGTTGTTATAAAACATTAAATATGATTTAAAACATATTAAATAATTTCATTAACAAAAAAATGGTTTATTACAATCCTTGAAAATTTTAATGCAAATTGATTACACTTCGTCCTTGAATGCGATAAATCAACACATCACCAACAATGTGTTCATTTTCATAAATGAGAGGGAAGGGAATTGATGAGGGTTTATTCCATAAAAATATAAAAATATATTATATATAATATAATGAAAATTTAATTTTACTTTAGGATATAGAGGTGTGAATATAATTAGAAAAAAAGAACATGAAAAAAAATTAATAGAAAAGAGAGAGTGGTTTTCAACTCAATATTTTCACCTCCATGGGAACCTCTTTAAGGAGATTGGATTTACTATTTTGTTAATGCCAAAGGATAATTGAAATGGTGGAGGTTATTTGGAAATGTTTTTGGAAGAAATTTGACAAGGATCAAAGATTGAACGGTATTAGAATAATGGGTGCTATTTATATTGAAGAAAATCGGTGTTTTTTAAATATTTAATTTTTTTATTTATTATTTATAGGTCAATACTATGAATATTTTTTATTATTTTGAATAATTATAATAAATTTTTTATTTGAGTTTGATACAATGGTTGTTACATCATTATTGATTCAAGAAAAATTTGATTTTTCTTATAATTTATATATATTGTAAATAAAAATATTTTACTATTCATAAATATTGCAAGTATTATAAAAAAAATCAAAAAATCAACTAGAACATTTTTTCAATATGTATAATATAAAAAATTAATCCATTTTTTGTAAATAATTTTATAAATATGGCAAATATAATTTTAAAATTAAAACATAATTTATTAAAAAATACTTATTTTAAAATTATAACGGATTTCATAACAGTTTTAAAAATTAATTATGGTATAGAAAAATTATTTTATAACCACAAGAAAATAAGATAATAACTTATGAGTATCTTTTTTGAAATATTTTTTTCATTTAAATCATTATATTAGTTACAAAAATTTAAATATATAATTATAACTTATAAAAATACAAATACTTTATATATCATTTTTAAAAAACTAATTTTTTTTATTTTATGATATAAATATAATATATTTTCAGTTATAAGATACTTAAATTTTATTTATATTTTAACATGTGTTGTTATTATTCTATGGGATACATTACTATTGGTAACGGTCAAATTATTTTTCCAATGATCACATTAATATTCATCGTAATATAAACTCATTAGAAAAATAACAAAAATTTAACCAATGGTAATTTTGATATTCTGATTGAAAAAATATATATTATTTTTCCAAATATAATTTATAAATATTTCAAATTTTATATTTAAATTCAGTTATCCATTAAATGGTATTAAAATTGTCTTCAGAAAAACATTGAATTTTTCTATGTGAAATTTGATCGATTCTTATCTTATTCCTCTAAAAATATTTTCTATGAAGGGGAAAATATTTTATTGAATATATAATAGATAAATTTCCTTAATACAATTCATTCCAATAAATTTAATGGATATTTGTTAATGATCATTTAAGTATAAAGATATTTAATGGTATATCATTATTCGATTAAGCATGGTGTTGTGTGAATCCTATATTGTTGAAGAAATTAAATATAAAGTCAGACATATCAGATAATATTTGGGCGTTACATTCTCCCATCCTTTAATAAATTGTATCCTCCCAATTAGAAATTGTACATAAAAAATCAAAGTTAGATACTTAAAATATACATTGTGTGAACCCACATTGGTCTTAGGGTTCAAATTTCATATTAATTAAAGGGAAAGGGAAATGCGATGTTCACCACAAAACTCAGAAATTAAATTGAATAACATTAGTGAAAATTGAAAATATGGACATGGAACAAAAATTTAACCATCATGTTCTATTGGAGTGTAATAGAGAGCATATTCATTATAATTTTAACCATCACAATGTCGTAAATTTGTGATTTTTTAAAAGACCATTTATTTTGAAGAATGATATGTAAAATGACAATGTTTTAGGATTACATATTGTGTGGGGCCCCTTTAAGGGTCATAGGGTTTCATGATGGAGATAATGATTACATAGTTTGTAAACCCTATAACATATTGTTTGAATCTCACTGGATGACTCGTTGTGTACTTTAGAAGTACACCAACACAAGTGGGAATAAATTTAACCATACCCCCATGTTCTCACAAACATAGAGTGTTTGGTGTACATTGATCAGTACAAAGACACAACATTGGTACATAAGAACGACCATGCAACATGAGTAGGAAACTATGTGTCTATACATTCCATGAATATACCTCTACATGACATGTATTTGAATACTAAATTTCCAGTGATGCTCTTCCACAGGGGTAAGATGTGAGATTTCTAGACACACTGTGGACCCCCTAGGATACACCATGTCCTCTTAATATGAGTACACGAGGCTATTTGATATACTATTTGTAATAATATAGGGTAAATTCATTCCATTGGTCATTTCATCAAGGGTACAGTGTGACATTACATCCACATCACTATATTGTTACCCCCTCTATAGGCCAATTCTCCGATAGGGTTTTGTTGTCCCTTCGTGAGATTGAAGTGTTATCCCATATCATATATTATTGGAGATTGTGGATTTAGTATAACCTCCTTGATCAGGGTGTCGATCCTCCATCTAATAATCCATACAGGCAGGGTTTGAGAAATCATTGACACACTATCCCATACATAGAAAGTTGATTTGGACTGCGCTCTTGGGGATCCCTAGTGGTTCTGGGAGTGACCTCTATCTATGTATCATTGTACCCTTAGACATGATAGGTTCTATGGGTAGGTACCAAAGACTCAAAACCCTTCATCCAATTTCTATGATTGTATCATGAAATTTGGAGTGGATTCTCTATAAATGAGCATTGCATAAAACATTATCTTTTGGATGATAGTTGGTTATGACCTCATGGTGGTTTGGTCTCTTTCCAATGAATATATGGGTTTTTCATATTATAAATTGATTTCAATATCTTGTATTGAGTAGAATATACTTGGTGATCCATGTTTAGTGTTTTCATTGTATCTTAATAATTATTGTTATACTCATCCCTACATGTTCTTTTCTAATATTTGTTAGGTCTTGTGAAAACGAAGGCCCTTTAACGGTGTCCCAGGAGGACAAGGAGCAGGTGGATCATATCTTGAGCTTGATGGAAAATGGTGTTTACTAGGACCATACTTTTGACTTAATTCTTTCCTATGGAGTTGTTTATACTCTTTAATGTTTAGGTTGGGCTTTTTTTAGCCTTTAATGTTTATAGTACTTTCACTATCATACAATATTGTGAGATCTTATATGTATGCGTATATAATTTCAGTTGATTTATATTTCCGCATTGTGTGGGCTTAGAGATGTGGGGATGTGTACAACTACTTTAGGATAATGTCTTCAATTTGTTGAATTTCCCTACTCATCACAGGTCACCATCCCTGGCCTATTGGAGGCTGGCTTGGGGATGTTAGGGGTCAGACCTCGGTGGTTCTGGTCATGATAAAGTGAAATCAAAGCTAGTCAAATCGACCATAGGACCTATAATGGTGAGATTTTATTGTTAAAATAGTGGTAAGTTTTGGAGTTTGGATTTTATGCTAGGGACTCTAGAGTTGGTGTGGTGGCCGATGTATCTACACACCAAGACATTGATCACCTAATTTTCAACTTGGTGCATGAGTAAACTTGTTTTGGGGAAAACCGTGTTACAAGAATCATATAAGAATGGTTCAATTTTCCATGCCCCTCATTATGTTTCTCCCAAGTTATATTGTTTTGACCATGGCACATATTTTTTTCATGACGCTACCACATAGACAACCATCTAGGATTCAACCGCATGATCATGAGGATTATCTACCTAGTGAATAGGCATCAGTACTTGGGATTACCCAAAAGTAAACACCTCTGAGTGATTTTACATCCATACCACCACCCATTGAGCATCAATTATAACTAGAAAAATAATATGTTGATTATTTCAAATTTTGGGAATTTCTAGTGTTTTAGAGGTAGCAAACACCTAGTATTCAGGTTGAGCTACACACCTAGGTTGCTGATGACTGGCTAGAGGTAGTCACTCACTTTTCCCATCTCATGAGGACCCCTGCAAACTAGATGATAGTCCTCATGGAAATTTTTCTTTGAAGAACTATTGGTAGATGGTGGATATTGGTGGATTATTCACGTGATGACACCACTCCCTCATAGACATACATTGATCATCTCTTCATTTAAGAGTTTTATCAGGGCTTGTTTTAATTAATATGCATATATGAGCTTTTACATCTATAACAGGGTATTATGACCACAAAAGACTATTCAATGTGGTGCAACGATCACTCGAGTTACTACTTGGATATGGTATGAGACCATTTCTACAAATATCGGACCTTTGAGCATGGAATTCACAGGGACATCCATGAATTAGGGTATATCTTAGTATTTCCACCAATGATGGGGTACTTGAGCGAGCCCTATTGGTAAGTTTTTTTCTGGTAGAACTGGTGCTAGTAGTGGGACATAGCAGTGGGTACATGTTAGGTGAGAACATCACAGCATGTAGTCAGGAATAGACATAATGATTCAAGTGGGTCATTCACTTTAAGAAGCGATTCTAGGACTTAGGGTCAGTTGGGTTCGACTCTTATTATTGAAAAGATTACCCATGGGATATGTGGTGTTTCTCTTGTGATGGTCGATGAAATCATGCCTAAGGGTTCCTGACCTATCATATAACTAATCAAAAGATTGTTGAGGGACAACAAAAACAGAGAGAGATGTAAGAGAGGGGTGGTTTTTAGGGAGGTGGACAAGGAAGAGGGGCCAATTGTGATGCTATAGGTGGTCAAATGTTCGACCTATTACCACCACCGCCACCCGTAGTGGTCCATGATAGGCTTATGAAGTTGGTGGGTGGGGATAAGACTTGTTGTAGGATATAGAGACCTATGACCATGAGGATCAAGGTATTATATGAGGTATAATATGTGTATTTCCTACTTTAGGTGCGGTTATGGTAAACACATCTTTTATCTATTCCTTCCTCACCATATTTATGGATTGAGACATAGTGATTATTAATGATTTTTTTAATCTAACATTATAGTTGGATACTCCAATGGGAAGCGAATCAGCAATTTCACACATATGAAAATTGTGTGACTTTATTTCTAAAGGAAATAGTTTTCTGGGTTCTATTTGTTGTATAAATGAACCCTTATGATGACAGTCATGGTTTGGCTCGTTATGCACAGTTCACGCTCAGAATATCTTTTTTAGGAAATGTGTGTGTTGTGTCCGTAATGATAGAACCAACTTTTACATTTTTCATGAAAATGAATCCCAGAAACAATAGGATGGACTCATATATAAGTGGGTGTGGATGATTAATCATTAGTTTCCTATCCTGAACCTCAATGCATTGTATGTTGTCATTCCTTAGTTTAATACAGTGGTGGCGGAGTATGAGGATGTCTTTCCTGAATATATTCTTGGTTTACCACCAAACTGAAAGATAGACATATTCATTGATCTACACCCAGATATGGAAATGATATATACACCTGCATATTTGTTTCCTCCTGTAGAGCATTGCGAGTAGAGGGGGTAGTTGGGGGACTTGAAATGTAAGGGATTTGTGAGACCTAGTGTTTCAACATAGTCATCCTCCGTATTGTTTTTTCATGAATGAAGATGTGAGCTTGAGGTTTTGTGTATATTTATAGTCCTTGAAACATGTTACCATAAAGAAAAATTAACCACTACCTAGGATATAAGACCAATTTAATAGTTAATTGGGGTGAGATGGTTCTCAAGGATTTACCTCAGATAAAGCTATCACAAGCTATGAGTCCATGTAAAAGATGTATCGAAGATTTCATTCAAATGTTTTAATGGTCACTATGAGTACTTGGTGATGCCATTTCGCATAACTAATTCCCCCAATGTGTTCCTGGGACTCATAAACTGCATCTTTAAACCTTTATTATATAGGATCATGGTAGTATTTATCGATTACATGCTAGTGTACTCAATGTCTGAGGAGGAAAAAGCAACAGACTATAGGATGGTTTTGGACACACTACAAGAGAACAAACTATTCTGGAAGCACTCAAAGAATCATTTTTTAATTCGGGATGTCCATTTTCTAGAACATGTCATTTTGGATGTTGGATTTACTATTGTTCTAGTGAAGGCTGATTAAGTTCTTAAGAGGGAGCCACCTCAGAATGTTACCATGGTAAAACGATTCCTTATACTTGTTGGATACAATCTAAGGTTTATAACCAAGAAATCTATTAGGAAAAAGCACTTGATATCCATTACTATGAGAGGGTTTCAATTTTTGCCGATGAAAAAGTTCCATTATTGCTTTCCGATGATAAGGAAATGGTTGACGTGTTCTCCCATCATGTTGTTAATAGAGGAAGTTGGTGAGTACATATTGATTTTAGATGCATACAAGACCCATCATGGTAGTGTTCTGACACATAGGAAATTAGTTATGGGCTATGGTTCACACAACTTGAGAACACATGAGAAAAAATAAATGGCCCATGAGCTTGAGTTAGCAATAGTATATTTTACATTAATGATGTGGTGACATGACCTAATGGAAGAGAGATTCACTATGTACCCATACATCAATAGTATTAAGTATATCTTCTATTAAAATTATCATAACTAGTGATAGAGGATATGGATAGATTTTCCCCATGATAATGAATTTGATATTGTCTATACTCATTGGAAAGGTAACTCGATGGTAGATGATCTCAACTGGGGAATTAGTTCATAGTTGGTGAATGAGGCATCAGAGCTATTGGCCTTGTTGCAGTTATCCATTTTGAATGGGGATGGGGATTCTTAACTATAGTATATGGTTGTTACCCCTCCACTAATATAGTAAATCGGGGTGGATTAGAATAGGGATACTAATTGTGTGACCCGACATGCTCATATATCCATAGGTCACACTCTTGATGGATTTTCAAATGGTTGGGATCACGTCATTCATTTAGAGGATGCATGATTGTACCAATAATGTTAAGGGATGATTTAATGAGACAATTTTATACATCTTTTTTAGTGGTTCATCCTGAGGTGGAATGGATATCGTAGGACACCTGATGTTAGTTTTAGTGTATAAGAATAAGGAAATGAGTTTTTTTAATTGTCTCTCGATTCCGTACTGGTCATCAAGTCCTAGTTCAGCACCAAGTTACTGTGATTTTAGATCACCCCTTGAAGTGCCTGAATAGAAGTATTATGGGATATCTATGGACTTTGTGACATGTTTACCACATATGTCAAGGGGATATCATTCCATTTGGTTGATCATAGATCGACTCACGTTGTTTCCATGATTCTTACCTATCCATGTGAAATGTTTAGTAATAATATTGAGATGCCTATAAATTCAAGAGATAGTTCTCCTACATGGAGTTCCATTGATGATTTTTCAGATCATGATGTTCTACATACATAATGGTTGTGGAAGGGATTAGATGACGTGTTTGAGACTCAATTACGCTTTAGAACAACATTTAACTCAAAAAAATAATATCAAGACTAAGCGAAACAATTGGGATATGGAAGGCATGGTACAAGCTTGCTTGTTAGAATTTGTCTGTAGTTGGGAGGATAACCCACCAGTAGTGGATTTTAGGTACAAAAATAGACACAATTACACCATTGGTATGGGCACATTTGATTATTTATATGTGTGACCCTACAGGTTACCACATTGCTAGACTGACCAAGGGGAGTCTACACTCGTGGGACATGAGTTTGTTAAAGCTACTATATAGAGGATGTAGATTATCTAGGAAAAGATGAAAACTACACAGTGCCATTATATGTCTTATGACGACAGGTGGTAACGGTCATTGGAGTTTGGGGAAGAGAAAATTTGTTTTTATTTGTTTCACCATGACTGGGATTATAGATATTTGTTCAGGGTGACATGTTATCCATGGGGATCATTGAAACCTTTAAAATAATTTGTTGATTTGGAAATGTTGCATACCACTTAGCTCTACCTATATAGCTATACCAAGAACATTACACCTTCCATGTGTCCTAGTTGAGGATGTACATGCATGACCCATTGTAGGTTATCAACTGGGGTGAGATAGACATTGAGAATGAAGCAACCATTGTTGAGTACCTAGTTGAAATTGAGGATTAGTAGGAGAGGATCCTTAATATGTAAAAAATTCCATTTGTGTGTGTTTGATATTTTCACAATATTCTTCAAGGGATAAAAAGGGAGTTAGAGACTCATATTTTTGCTCAGTACCAACATCTCATTGTATAGCCCTTGTTTTCAGTTTTCAGATATGTAAATACCCATGATCAATACAATGCTACATATTCTATTTTTTGTGTATTATTTTAAATATTATAGGGATTATTTTCAATACTAGGCACTTGGACGATGTTCGATTCTGAGGCCTAGTGTTCCCAGGATAAATGTTTGAAATAAATTAATTATATTAAATATTGCATTCATGATTTTCTTTTAATAATGTGAAATAACTCTTAAACGGGCACCAAAATCAGAAATTTTAGTGTTCCATTGATTTTAGAATGGTGGTTTTACCCTATTCATGAATTATCATTGGTTAGCATGAGACATTTTTAAAAAAATTATCATGGGACTAAAATTAATATAATAAATTATCTTAAGAATTTATTTTTTTTCCATTAGCAAAATGAGATAATACTTCATTAAATATAATGATATTGTATTTTTCTCAGGGATGGCCACTAAATCCATGGAGACGTAGATGCTAATTTGGAAGACCATTCTTGGAGGAAGATAACAAATCTATTACAGATCATGGATCGTCAGGTCGACCGAGTTGGAGTATCCCATCAACATCGACATAACAGTAGTTCTTCATATATGATTGATATAAACTATAGGAGTGATTTTAATTTATATTTATTCCTCCTAATTCTTCATTTCAATTGTGAACATGAATTAGTAAACAACCATATTGATTCATGAATCATGCATATTGAATGATGGGATTTATAATGTATTTATTTATGTAAGGAAATCATTGTTTTATGCAGTTGATAGATTCATTTACCATTCTAAGGGAAATGAACCAAGATAAACATCAACATCAATTGAGGTTCATTACTCTTGATTGTTTTGATTTTCTCTCCATAATTATTCATTTCACAACACTTGTTCTTTTATGGCTTGGGGTTTGACACATGATGATTAATTGATCATTGTGCACCAGATTCATTGAAAAATGATTCAATGTCACAAATATGATTTCAAAAAGAAGTTATTGAGGTGAAATAGAGTTTGAGATAACTAATTTAATGATGAATGATTCTGAAAACTGTGTTCTTCACTATGAGTTAATGAATGACTATTTCATCATATTTTCGAGAAGATATTTTAAAAAAAATCTATTGTTCAGTTATGGAACAACATGGGTGACCTCAAATCTCCAATTTTAAGACAAGTTGATTCTAGAAACAAATTTTCTAAGTGAAATAAGAGGTGATAAATCATAAATATATGATTCATGAAAATTTCACACGATTCAGCATGTAATCTAGGATTATATAGCATGTGTGTCCCCTTATATTGAATCTAGAGTTTTTGGAATAGAGATAATGATCACACAGTTTGTGACCCCTATCACACAGTGTGTGACCCTCCTCAGATGAATCAACATGTACTGTGGATGTACACAAACATGGGTTGGAGTACACAGGCACATACATATCATTTACTCCAACGCAGATACTGGTTGGCATACATGAAACAGTACACAAATATGATTTGGATATGTAGACACGACCGTGCAACACATGGATAAAACCTTATGTTTCTAATCATCATGTACATCCTTCAACATTATGTGTATATATAGACTATAATTTGTGTGGGGATCTCCAACACATGAAGAACATAGGATTTCTGGAAAGGATGTATACCCCTTGGGACACATCATCGAATCCTATAAAGAGTGATTAAGCCTCTACTTTTTCCTTGTTCAGAATATTTTAATTTGAGCGCATTCTTCTTATACATTTCATGAGGATGTAGTGTGTCCTTACATCTAGATCACTAGAATGTGATCCCATCTATATTTGAAATCGTAAATAGAGTTGTGGTGTCTCTCTGTGAGACTTGAGTGTGATCCTATATCACCCCTACTTGAATTATTTGGAATCAACATGACTCCCTAAGTAGGGAATTAATCCTCCATCTGGAAGGTATTATCGGTAGTGTTTGTGGAATAATTGACATACAATCCCCTACATTCCTTGTTGATCTAGCAGTGGATTGTGGTGTCCCCCAATTGTTGAAGGTGTGGCCCTCTATAAGTGTAACATGGTCCCCATAGACCAATGAGATTACATGGTAAGGGACCAATGACCTAGATTTCTTCATTGAGTGTCTTTGATGGTATCACGTCTAATGGTGTTGGTTCTCCTAAAATGAGTGTCACATGGAAAAATATCTATTGGCTGACCGTTAGTTATGACCATCTGGGAGGGTGGTGTATTTCCTAAGTACATAAGGGTTTTGTTTCTATTACACAATGATTGTTATATCTTTTAATGAGTTGACTATACTTGGTGATTTGTATTTTGTGTTATTGGGGTGTACTTATAAGTATTTTTATACTCACAACTACACATGCTTTGCATGCATGTTTCATGTGTTGTGTAGGAGAAATCCCTTTTTATGATGTCCTCAAAGGATAGGTAGAGGGTGGAGAGAATCTAGATCTCTATAGACCTTGTTGTTTACCAGGGATATACTATTGACATAGTCCCTACCATTGGAGTAGGTTGGAATCTTTACAGTTTTGGTTGGTCTGGTTTTTTTTCCCAAATTTGATTGCAATACATTCACTATTTAACTCTTTTGTGGGATCTTAAATGGATTCACGCATTCTTAAAATTATTTTACCTTTCATCACTATGAGGGAATGGAGATGTGTTCATGTTTATAGACACTTTAGGCCAATTCCTCCCACTGGTGCGGTGTTCCTACTCGTCACATGTCTCTTTCCCCTGGCCTATTGGGGGCGGGCTTGGGGTAGTCACGGGATGGACTCTAGTAGGTCGGGTCTAGAGACATTGTCTAGAAGAGGAAGTACATAGACAATCAGCATCCCACTTTTCTCATTATTTTCATTGGTGGGGTATTCATTGGGGGAGGGGTCCATGAAAAATGGATTTTGAATATTGGTCTAATGCATTGAATTTGTGAGAACCTAAACATATTTGTATAAATTGATATTGACTGGGATGTGGATTTTTATTTTAGTGAATTAAAATAATGTGGAATATTCTATTTAATAAAAATATATGTGAGATAGAATTGTAAGAACCAAAACTCAGTTACATTAAGTGTTATAAAATCATAGAATATGGATTCTATACATTCATGTAGAAATGATATATATGAGTAATTAATTGTCATATTTGAGGGTGATCATTGGGAAGCCATTAAAAATTAAATGTTATAATCAATGTATAATGAATTTTTCCAAGAATCTCAGGAATCACTATAGATCTAGATACATTTAATGAAATTATGATTTTCTAAATGAGATTGTTGTAAATGGTGATTTTATGATTGAATTCATTACTATAAGGAATATAATTGATGTTATCATTACCGAATCCATGCCAAAGTAAAAAAATAGAGGTTTTGAGGATGAATATTCATGTTCCTCATTTCCTTCACACTAGTGGAATGCCATAATTCCCCATATTCCATTGGATTTTGTTTCAAAAGGGGTTAACTGAACAAAATGAATTTGTATTATAGTTTTGAATCTATGGTTTTTTAGAAAAATAAAGAGAAATTTGTGAGTTGTTTGAGGGGTAAGGAATCGAAATTTCTTGGACGTAATATAGTTGTCATCGAGTAATGGAAATACCTTTAAAAATTTACATTTTACAGATGTGTTTTTAGGAAGTCTACGTCTATTTAATGATATGATTTTTTTAATTTTCTTTCAGTTTTAGTAGTTCCCACCATATCTAAAGGGTGACATTGAAGAATATTTTGAATTTTTAAGGGCATTAGTTATTTATTGTCATTATATGTAAAATTATTTTAAATTATATTAATATTTTTTAGAGGTGTTTATAATGTTTTTGTGTTTTTTTGAGTTGGATAGAGAAATTTATTGTTGAAAACAATTAAATGAATTGAAAATTTAATATATTTGTAAGGATACACTTTAATCTATATTAAATACATACGTGGTTGTCCAGAACTCACAGACTATAAAACTAGTAAACTATTAGAGGCTACTTGGATATATAATTGTCACCCCAGGAATACAAGGCATATTTATGTGTATATTGGAAGTGACATAAGATACATAAGGGTTGCATAGAATTTGAATACTAGAAATTATAAAATCCCCAAGTAATCGTGTGAAACATAAAGGAGAATTTCTTTATATATATATGAGTCATCATAGAATTCAGAGTCCATATAGAATACTATTCATGATGAATAATATTAATCAAAGTACTTGAGCCACACTATGACATGTAAGAGTTACTCTGAGTTTCTAGTGCATGTATAAGGGTTAAAAACACATAATATATGGGTGTCCTAAATGTTTAAATGTATATGTAAAGGATTCAATTTTGATACAAAAGAGTAAATTGGTCTTCCTATGAGATACAGAAGAGTAACAAATTCATATATAAGGTTTATCAATTTGAGAAAAATGTGGTGTTACGGGAGGTTCATGTAAGATGTCACTGGGCATTACATTGTGGAGAAAAATATCAATATTATAGTAGATAACTCATTATTCATAATTTTTTAGAAGGATAAATGAATGATTTTTCTTGGTTATTTAATTACAATCAAGTTCAAAAATTTGAAAGTGACTAATGGAGATCAATGATGAATTTTTACTAAATGATTATATTAAAAAGTTATGATTGTGTGGATCACAGTATTTCATATATTTCATGGTGTGTGGGCCTTCTTTATTTATGTGATTTTAGTGCACTAGAGTCACTTAGTGAATCATTCATCTTCTTATGAAATTATTCTTTGGCTAGTATAAATGTAATTCAATTTTTAACAACATGACCAACCTTGTGTCACCAAACACATATGACTTATTTATCATCATGCGATATATTCTTTTTAATATTTTCATTAGCCTTATCTTGTGAATATTTTCTTTCCATTAATCTTTCCAATTATTCTGGCCGAATTAGTAGTAGGTCATTAGAGTTTGAGGCCTCAATATTGAATCTTCCACATGGATTATTTGGAGAAACATCCTCATTAAGAGTTCTTATAGATGAACCACCCTACAGCTTCGTGGATTTAATATCCATGTACTTCTCTCCCTTCCTTCTAGGAATCTTCTTAGGAGACTTAGAATTCAAATAATTATTCTGATGAATTCCCAAGGATGCTTCAACGATCATAGCCAGTTTCTATGATCCTCCATTCATATTATCTATGGTTTCCTATTGAGATGATCTTGTTCCAATCGTGTGACCAATACCATTACATACATCTCCGATATCAAAAATCATTCCATGTCTGTTTGTAGTAAACATATTCTTCTGGATCTAGGGTTGTTGTTTATTCTTTTCTTTATTCCTCCACCATGGTATTGTCTTTATCTATGGTTTTACATTTATTGGATTGTACGAACAATCCAATGCACAATACCAAAATCTATTGATAAACCAACAATGACCAAATGCCCTTGTATTATTGATAAATTATATTTGAGGTTTATGGGACCTCTTACTGATTTTTTGTGCCCTTTATGGGGAATCATCTTCGTACATATTCTTCCTATCCACCCCAACCATGGTGGTTTGAATATCATAACTTTTCTTCATCCATATCTGTTTAGAGTTTTTCATCAACCCTACACTTTTTGCAAAGCATACTAAGAAACATTAGAACAAGAGGTCATTGATGGTAAATGTTCCTTATCAACTACTTGGGATTGATAATTGAGTGAATTCATTATCAATATATCAAATATGGGAGTCATTTCTCCTTTAAAATCATCCAATGAAAATTGAATACCAGTAGAAACTATCACATTCTTTTGAGAGAGACCAATGTGTGCCTTCTAAATAATGGAACAATGATAATCCTATTTATGATATTCCTTATTGAAGACGATATTTTTTTATTCAATCATTATCATATTATCCTAACCAGTATTTTTCAATTATTAAAATTTCACTCCATGCATCAGCACATTATTTTGTTACATAGAGTCATGTTCCATGATCTTCTTGGAATTTTCTTCCAAATAAAACCATTGAAATAAATTTTCTTCTTTAGCACGTTTCCAAGTGTATGAATCTTCTCTTATATATTCTTATTGAATCTATCTTTCTCCTACACTTCATTGTATCAATTTGAGGATCAAAATAAAAATTCCCTATTTGTTGCTTCAAATTCTCTATCCTGACTGGCAAGATTTATACATTAAACAATTTTTTCATGTAATAAATCCTCCAAAACATCATTTTTGTTTTCTATATGGGTGATATATTCATGAATGAATCAAAATTCACTAGAAATAAGTGACAATTTTTTTTAGGAATATCACGTAGGATATCTATTATTCTATCAACCAATAATTCATGAGAATTTTTATATAGATCATCACCATGTGATCTAGCATTTTCATCATTAGTAAAATTTGGAAATTTACTAATACATACCTACTAATAAAGTATGATGGCTTTAATCTTCTTGTTAGATACACGAGGCACCTTATTATTAACTCCGAGCCTGATATGAATTAATTTTGAGCAATGCATGGAGATTCAGAAACTTCCCCTTCATTAGATAAGAGGGACCCCTTATTCAACAATATATTCTTATTCTTTTTCATGTTCTTCTTGGTCTTGGATGATATAGAATTCCGCTCAGAGGTAACTGAATATTCACTAAATCTATACTTTATTGATCAATCAGGTTTGAAACTCAACTCTTTGGAAGAGAATTACTTCACTGTAGAGTATCCAATAGAGATGCACATGTCCCTCTACTACCAATTTTGAGGACCATTGTAGGATATAACTAACACTTAGTCTGGGGGTTATTCAATGATAGTGATTTTGAAACCAATTACAACATTATATCATTGTACCTACTGACTTTTTACTATCATTATTTACTTAGGAACTTATAATTGTTTCCTTCTATAATAGAATTTAGTGAAAATATGAACATGATATTTTTCCAAGGTTCACTACTCAATAAGAGAAGTTATATCCTTTCCATGTATGTGAATGACTAGTCCATTGATTCCCCAATATAATTTGATAAATATTACAATTGATTTACAAGTAAAACAATCCTCAAGTTATTGTGATTCCCTATACGTTATAGAGGGGTGGGATACAATCCTCTCCCCTGGAATTGTGATAGCCTAGTCCAACATGAATCTTCATTGCTGGATATTTATACTGCCTATGGAGACAATATTCTTCCTTCCTTAAAATATAGGTTATTATCTTGATCTTATTATTTTCTATTCAATTGTTTACATTAAATTTAGTTTCCATGATTCTCTATTTGTAATGTCCCAACACTATGGAAATGTTATGGATTATTAGTTTTCTTTAAAATATGTCATTTAATATTGAATAATGTGTGTAACATTCTACGGAAGGTTCAAGATGTGTTCGGGGTTTGATCAGAGCCGAGAGTATGAGAAATGGACTTGGAGATAGTGGTGCACAACCTTCGCACGGTTTTCACACGGTTTGGGGTAAAATATGCTGCTGTATACAGTGGCACCTATTGGGGTGCACGACCATGCAAACCAGGCCACACGACCTTGATGCTTTTTTCTAAGAGGCAGTGAGGTGCACATGGTTTGCGGACTGTTTGGTAAACTGTGCACCTAAATCGCACGACCCTGTTCTGGGTGAAAATTTCCGTTTTGGCCTTAATTATATTTAAGCATAAATCCCTCTTCTTTCTTCCTCCTTCCTATTGTGGAATAGAGGGGAGCCCTTTTTTGAGCTCCAAAACCCTCCTTCCACTCTTTTCATGGTGGATTCTTCCCCCAGTGTCTGAATCTTGATCCGGCAGAAGCATTGGATTTTCCTTTGGATGGATTACCTCACGCACCCTTCTTTCCTCGGTGAATCTTGCCTTCCGTATTATTATATTGATGCAGGCTCATATGTCCTATTTTTAGGGAATTGGACTGAAACTCAGATCTCTTCCAACCTACTGCGAGTCAGAGGTCTATATTAAGCGAGCCTACGCCTACAACTCTAATGTAGGTGGTCACATGAATTCCATTTTGGGTTTTCGCCTTTTTGAGTTATTATCATCGTGCCATGGATTTTATTTCGTTAAACCCTGTATTTATATTGACATCATCATGTCTAGATGACCTGTGGGGTATGATATTGATGAATATTACCTTGTTTGAGTGTTTGGATGAGTTGTAGACCAGGGGTGGTCAACCATAGGTGATATGCCTTGAGATTTAGCACTTTTCACCATTGGACCTTAATGCTATGTTTTGTAAGGGTTTTTTCATGCTAGGAAAATGAGATGGTTTGGTTAGAGTATGGCTAGGATGAGATTTCCTGAACCCTTTAATGAATTGGGATGTATGTTTTCTTTATAATGTGATTGTGAAATGTCATTCTTTGTCAGTGTGATATGTTATAAGATTGATTTCCTTATATATTGTGATATGAATGGTTATGCAATACTGTTATGAATTTCACATGATAACCGAAGTGTGGGCGTGAGGCCTTCATACCCCGTGCGAGATGAATCTCCGTGTGTGGGTGGGAGTCATTCTTACCCTGTGTTATATCAATCTCTGTGTATGGGCGGGATGCATTCTTACCCAGTTCCTATATATCCATTATGGGTGGGAGGCATTCTTTCACACTTCAGTTACAATGCTTCTAGATGAGAGGCATTCAAACCTATTGCCAGTGATGATTATTACATATATGAGATGCATGGAGGAGAGGCATGCTTACCTCGTTCGAGTGATAACCAATATCTATGTACTTATTAACCTATTGATTTTTCAGAATACTAGCCATGAGCCGATGCAGGTAGACCCTCCAGGGTTCCTTCTGAAACATGAGCATGAGGTTTTTTTATTACTTTTCTTTACTTACGTGAAGTTTGTTACACACTATTTATTTTTCGAACACCTATTTTGATTACACCTAGACACTTTTGGTGGTTTCCTATTTAGACTTGTCTCACACCCTACATGGGCGGCCTCCATGGCACCCGTGTAGACTTTACTACTGTAGGTACTAGTAGGGGAAATGGCCCAGCTTCAGGTTGTTGATACATGCATGTTCTAGCTAGAGATCTAGAGCAGAGGACCAATCCTAGCTAGAGACGATCGTGGACTACATTTGTTTTCTTTTTGTATTACTGTATAGAATTCTTTCCATGTATTTAAACTATATCAGCATGACAAACATCCATTTTTTATTAGACACTGCCTTTGTGGCTCTTGTATATATATCAGGTTTTTCCTTACTTTGGTTGGTTGGTTTTTATGTTTCCCTTTTTCTCCGGTTAATCCATTAGTTGTGATTCCGCTATTTAATCACTTGTTGTTATACCACTGTGTACTCTGACTTGGGGGTAATGTATCACCAATGAATTACCATTACACTCCCACTGCTAGTCGGTAGCCCTTGACCTATGGGGAGACAAGCCAGGTGTTAGGTGGCCAACCAGGATCGGGGCTCCGGATTAGGGGTAGCTGGGTCTGGGATATCACAAACTGGTATAAGAGGTTTCATTCTATCTTTCATTACTATTTGGAGATGATAGACTTGGATACTGGGAATGCATAAGGACTTATCCATGAGTCATTCTTGGGCATCGCGAACCCATGTACGGGGTATGGGCTATGTTTCTTATTTTATGTTGTTATTTATTCTCTTATTTACTATTGATACTATTTCACTATTGGGTGTTTCACATATTTTTTGATGTTATTGAGATATACAATGTTGGTATTTGGATTCAGGGTTCGACTCGATGAAATGAGGGTTATGCATTAGAACATGCATAACAGTAGTCACAATATAATTAGGACATGCATCGTTCCATGCCACATTTAAATAGTAATTGAGCATTTCTTGTTGTTTATTTCCATGCCTTGTTAATATTTGTGCAACTATGCAAACCCGTCTTGCAGGTTGTGAATTAATGAATGATGTGGTTTTAGTATGAGTCACTCTTTGGTTCTTAAGGTGTATGGGACCATATGGATCAGAAAATGACATTCCAACTAAACCAATCACTATCTTAAAAGGAAATTCAAATACTTAATTAGGAAAATTAAATGAGAAATGACATCCAAGTGTGTGTCTTCTTTCAGTTCGTGAGGAGTATGGGCCCTTATGGGCTGGGAAATGCCAAATCACTGGATTAAGTTAAATTTGAACATTTACAGGTTTCACTATGAATTATTATGGGTGTGGATATCTGTTTTATAAGAAGGAAGGATTAGTACCTATTCTAGAATCAAGTGCTCAACCTTTAATTTATTTGTTTATTTTTCTTAGACATTCGTTTGTCATTGTAGTGTTATGAATCCATGATTTCCTCGAGTCGTGTGTGCTGAAGGCAGCGATGATCACGTTCCTGAGGTTTCAAGCCCTGAGCCAGCAGTTGATTTTCTTGTCGAGCCACCCGTGGCTCCTCTTGAATTTATGATATGGGCGCCGATGCCCAGTTCCATGAGATCTTCATGCATATGATGCAGAGTATGCAAAGTGGAGTGAGACCTGCCTCGAGTATTGAAGAGTTGACCTGTGAGTTTTAGCCACATCATCCTCTGACTTTTATGGTATATGGAGGAACACTTGTCAGTTGGAAGCTATTCTGACCATCTTCGAGCACCATGAGACGCCTCTAGAGGGGAGATTCAAGGTCGCAGCTTATATGCTACATGGTTCATCTAGGAGGGGGTGGGATGTCATCACCCAGTCGAGACAGCAGAGAGACACGATTTGTACTGATTTCAATACCGTCTTCTATGATTATTTTTTTCCCCAGACATTGAGGGCTAACAGAGCTAGGGAGTTTATGAATGATCAACAAGGAACTATATAAGTCATGGAAAATTCATCCTATTTCACTGTGTTACAACGTTTTTCTACTACACTAGTTGTTGATGATCTCACGACTTCTAGGAATTTTGAGGATGGGCTGTGTGACGCCATCCAACCAAAAGTTAATGTGTTCAGGTTGATGACTGTTTCAGAGATTTTCAATTAGGCTTTGATCATAAAGAGGAATTTGAGAAAATCATAAAGTTTAAACAAGGGCAGTTTGGCACCTAAGGGATCCAGTGGATCTGCTTCTAGGAAGAATCTGCATTTTGAGGACTTGTGTGGTGTTCATGGTGAATAGACACTTTTATCAGGTGGTACTCTTATGTGACAACAATGTGGGGTTCCAGGACATTTGAGGAGGCAGTGTATGTCAATTCCAGTGGGGTGCAAAGGTTGTCGTAGTTTGTGTCATCTCCATTGTTTCTGCAAGACATTTCCCCTCGATCAAAGTGAGCAGGGATCTTTACCTAATCCATGATCTGGTGCTATATTGGAAGGATCACTTCAGTCAAGAGGCTGGAATACCTCCGGTCGATCAGGTCATGGCGGTAGTCGAGGCCGAGGTAATCTGGTGTATGACTCTCAGCAACAGCAAAGTGGGTCTTCTAAGTTTATCCAGGCTGTGACTCAGGGATGTGGTACCAGCCAGTCATATCCAGTCGAGCCTAGGCCACATGTGTAGTACTCCGGACCATCTACTATACGTGGTACGATTCTAGTTTCCTCTACATTATTCTCCGTTTTTTTGACACAGGCGTGTCTCACACTTTAATTTCAGAGGCGGTTGTTGGATGTTTGGGCCTCGACGTTGAGTCAAATCATGTTATGATCACCATAGATACCCCATTAGGTATCCATTCAATGGGCATTCATCATTTTCAGAATTTTCCCCTTGAGGTGGGTGATTAACATTTTGTGTGGAACCTATATGTTCTGCATATGATAGGTTCTGTTGTAATAATCGGGATGGACTGGTTATTTCGCTATAGATCTCGGATTGACTGCTATCATTGGAGGGTGGAATATACATCACCAGAGGGTGAAAAATATATACCTAAGTCAGAATGGGATCTTAGTGTGACACGAGAAGGACTGAAACACCCGAGTCATGGTGGTGTCATGGTACATGTTTCCAGTATTTATCTCGATGATGAAGGATTACAACCCTCGGTTTATCCTACTATGGTGGATAATTTTAGTGATGTATTTCCTGATGATTTCTCTGGTCCACCTTTAGTGTGAGAGGTGTAATTTACTAATGAGTATATACCACAAGTAGCAATAGTGACCATTCTTCCTTATAGGATGGCACTAAGGGAACTTCTGGAGCTCAAGACTCACCTGGAGGACCTGGAAGAAGAAGGATTAATACATCCTAGTACTTCTTCTTAGGGATCACCAGTTCTCTTTTCCTAGATGCCTGATGTTACCCTTCATCGTTTCATGGTCTATCGTAAGTTAAATCAGCTTACTATTAAGAATCAGTATCCATTACCTTGAATTGTCGACCTCTTCAATCCGCTCTGAGGAGTGAAGGTGTTTTCGAAGATATATTTGAGGTCGGGCTATCACCAGGTGCATGTTAGGTCTTCGGATATACCTCATACAACATTGATGAGCATGTATGGTCTATATGGGTACCTAGTCATGCCTTTTGGGCCTACGAATATACCTTCACTGTTTATATCTCTCATGAATCATATTTTTCACCCTTACCTTGATTCTTTTGTGTTTGTATTTGTGGACAATATCATAGTCTATTGACGCTCGAGACAATACCATTCCACCCACCATGAGGTCGTGCAGAATAAACTAATATAGAATCATCTTTATTCTATGCTCAGTAAATTCAACTTATGGATTAATGGGTTTCATGCCCTAGGTCACATTATTTCTGAGTCTAGAGTTTCAGTTGAACCTGAGAAGGTGAGTGTTGTACATTCTTGGGAGCAGCCCAAGAACGTCTTTGATATCATGAGTCTCTAGGGGATTAATATGTATTATAGGTGGCTCATTCAGGACATTTCGCACCTAGCAGTACCACTTACATATCTGAAAAAAATGGGAGTGAGATTTTATTTGTCAGAACCATGTGAAGTAGATTTTCAGGAACTGATGTGCAGACTAACTTCAGCACCGATACTGATCTTTCCTACGCCAGGAAGAGCTTATACAGTCTATTTTCATGCATCAGGTGTCGAGCTTGGAGCTGTCTTTATGCAGGATGAGTGCATCGTTGCGTATTGTTCTCATCAGTTAAAGGCTCTTGAATAGAATTATCTGACACACGACCTCGAACTCGCAGTCGTTGTACATGCCTTACGCTGTTGGAGTCACTATTTTTTGGGATGGAATTTTGTGGTATTAACTGACCACAAAAGCATCAAATATATCTTCAATCAGTGGTATCTAAATCTCAGGCAATCCAGCTGGGTCGAGTACCTGCAATCCTTTGATTTCAAACTGTCGTATACTCCTGGGAAAGGCAATTCAGTAGCCGATGCGCTATGTCGGAAAACTCAGTCACAAGTTGTTCTTGAATCTAATGAGGTGTGGAAGCTGATGGCGTTATTTTCAGAGATTCATGTTGAGGTTTAGGAGGTTCATGGTCAAACTATTCTCTCAGCCTTTGCAGTGACATCTACTCTTTTGGAACGGATCAGGGTAAGACAATTATCATATCTAGAAGGCCTTGTTATACGAGAATGTGTCATTGATGATTCCTCTACTGATTGTACTGTGGATGAAGGTGATACATTATTGTTATGTGGTCATTTATGGGTTCCAACATACATCAAAGAGGAGCTGATGATGGATTTCCATGCCTCTGCATGGGCAGTTCACCCAGGCATCACCAAAATGTATTGTGATTTGCGACTACAATACTTGTGGCCTAACATGAAGCAGAAGATAGCCAGTTTTATAATGCATTGATCCACCTGTCAGTAGGTGAAGGAGGAACACCAGCATCCGGTAGGGCTATTGAAACCGTTTTCCATTCCAGAGTGGAAGTGGGATGATGTTTCTATGGACTTGGTAACCATTTTACCCAGGTCACCTTGAGGTAATGATGTATTATGGGATATCATCGACTGTCTGATGAATGTCACACATTTCTTACCTATGCATGAGACCTTCATGGTTGATCTCTTATGAATACTGTATGGCAAGGAAATAGTGAGAATTAATGGAGCACCTCGTTATGTTCTCTCGGATAGGGATCCTTATTTTATGTCTCGGATCAGGCAGGGTTTACAGAAGGCCTTGGGTACCCAGGTACATTTGAGCACAGCCTATCACCCGCAGACTGACAGATAGACTGAGAGGACTATATAGATAAAACAGGATTGTTACGTCAATGTGTTCTAGATTTTGTATGTTCATGGGAGAAACTCATTCCTATTTTCGAGTTCGGTTATAACAATAGCTTCCAGGATACCATTGAGATGGCTCCCTTTGATGCCTTATATGGAAGGCCTTGTCTCTCACCTTATTGTTGGCTTAATGCAGGGGAGGTAGCTGTTCCAGGACCACGTCTTGTGCAGGACACTACAGAGCAGATACAACTTATTAGGAAGTGTATGAAGATAGCTCAATCTGGGCAGTAGTCATATGCTAAAAAGCACCGACAACCTCATGAGTTTGAGGTTGGGAACCGGGTTTTCATGTATGTCTCACTTAGTTTGTGGCAAAGATGTATATGGAAGCAGGGTAAGCTTTCTTCAAGGTTTGTATGACCCTTTGTGATGATGACGCAAATCGGAACAGTAGCTTACCAGCTTGCAATATCGCAAATATATCAGGTCATGCATGATGTTTTTCATGTATATCAGCCACGCCAGTGAGTTTCATTTCTGAATCATGTTTTTAGCCTAATGAGGTTGAACTGGATATGGATGCTTCCCTCTAGGAGTATCTGATTCGAATTGTTGACCAGAGTGTGAAGATACTTCGTGGAAGGTTTTTTCCTCTTGTACGGGTGCTATGTAAGCATAGATAGGTACAAGATGAGACCTGGGAGCGATAGGTTGATATACATTCTCAATGGACAGAGCTTTTCATTGATGGCACCACAGTACCATCGGAAGACCAACTCAGGGTCAAGTTGTATTAAGGAGGAGAGGTTTTAACGACCCGACTATTTGGAAAAGGTATAGATCATTAGATTTTCTTTCAAATATTTCTTTTAAGCTTGTATAATGTGTGTACCACCCTACGGATGGTCTGGGAAGTGTTCGGGGTTAGTTCATATCCCAGGAGCATGAGAAATGGACTTATAGATAGTGGTGCATGACATGTCCATGGTCTGCGCAGAGTTTGGGTTAAACCGTGTAGCTGTAGACAGGGGAAACTATAGAGGCACATTTCCATGTGGACCAGGTCGCATGACCATGTGGATTTTGTCTAATAGGTATTGAGGTGCGCACGGTTTGCGCACATTTTTCTAAATCAGACGCCTAAACCGTTCGACCATGTTCTGGGTAAAAATTACCATTTATCCCTTATGTCCATTTAATCCTAAATCCCACTTCTTTCTTCCACTTATCCATGGACAGAATAGAGGAGATCACTCTTTTGTGCTCTAAAACCCTCCTTCCTCTCTTTTCATGGTGGATTCTTCCCCCGGTGTCCGAATCTTGAACTAATGGAAGCATTTTATTTCCCTTGGTAAGGCTTACCTAACGCACCCATCATTCCTCGGTGAATCAAGCCTTCCGTCTTGTTATTTTGAGGAAAGCACATATGCCCTATTTTTAGGGCATTGGACTGAAAATAAGATCTCTTCCAACCTACTG
The DNA here is from genome assembly GCA_963277665.1 of Viscum album. Taxonomy (NCBI): domain Eukaryota; kingdom Viridiplantae; phylum Streptophyta; class Magnoliopsida; order Santalales; family Viscaceae; genus Viscum; species Viscum album. The sequence goes on from OY728151.1 coordinate 843,165,619, forward strand.
CGAATATGAGGTTTATCAAGTGATCCAACGCCTACAGGTCTAAGGTAGGTGCTCACGTGGTTTCAATTTTGGGTTTTTTACCTTTTTGAGATATTATCATCATGTTGTGGTTTGACTTTTGTCAGACCCCATATTTATATTGACTTCTTCAAGTCTAGATGACCTGTGTTTTATGATATTAATGAATCTAACAATGTTAGGGAGTTTAGATGAGGTGTGTACTGTGAGTGGTCAACCATTGGTGATATACCTTGATATTTGGCCCTTTTCACCATTGGAACTTAATAATATGTCTCGAACGGGATGTTCCATGTTAGGAAAATGAGATGGTTTGGTTAGTGGTTGGCTAGGATGAGATAGCATGAACCCTTTAATGAATTGAGATGTATGTTTTCCTTATAATTTCATTGTGAAATGTCACGCTTTGTCAATGTGATATGATATAATATGGATTTCCTTATATTCTGTGATGTGAATGGTTATGCCATATAGTGATGAATTGCTTGTGATAACTCGGGTGTGGGCTGGAGGAATTCTTACCTTGTGCCAGATGAATCTCCGTGTATGGCCGGAGGCATTCTTTCCCCATGCCAGATGAATCTCTGTGGGAGGGAGGGATGCATTATTACCCCATGCCTATATGTCCTTTATGGGTGGGAGACATTCTTCCCCACGCCAGTTACAGTTCTTGTGGATGAGATGCATTCATACCTCATGCCAGTGATGATTATTACATATGTGAGACGCATAGACGACATGAATGCTTACCTCATTCCAGTGATAACCAATATCTATGTACTTATACACCTGGTTATTGTTCATAATACCATCCATGAGCTGAAGCAAGTAGACCCGCCAGGTGTCCTTCCGAAACCTGAGCAGGAGAGTTGTTTATTACTTTGTTTTACTTACATGCAGTTTTCTACACACTTTTTATTTTGTGAACACCTATTTTGATTACACGTAGACATCGTTAGTGCTGGACTACTGAGACTTGTCTTACACCATTCCTGGGCGGCCTCCTTGGCAGCTGTGTAGACTTTACTGCTGTAGTTACTAGTAGGGGAAATGGTCTGGCTTCAGATTGTCGATAAATGTATGTTCTTATTGGAGATCTAGATCAGAGGACCGAGCATGGCTAGAGATTCTCATGGTTAATTTTGTTTTCTTTTTGTATTACTATATAGCATGATCGCCAGCTATTTGTACTGTATCAGCATGCTATGGATCAATTTTGTATCAGACACTGCTTATGTGTCACTTGAATACTTATTAGGGTTTTCTTTACATCGGTTGATTGGTCTGTATGTTTCTGTTTTTCTCTTGTTTATCCATTAGTTGTGCTTCCTCTATTTATTCATTTTCTGCTATACCAATGTGTACTCTTACATGGGGGTGTAGTCATCCCACTGACTTACCATTACACCCCCGCTACTAGTCGGCGACCCCTGGCCTATTGGGAGACGAGCCAGGGGTCATGTGGACAACCGGGCTCGGGGCTCGGTTTGAGGGGCAACTAGGTCCGGGACAACACACTATTATTATCTCTCTTCATCTCTAGTGAAAAATCAACTACAATAATTCATCAACTTTATTCTTCTATAGTGAAATTCCCTAATGAACACTTCTTCTTCTTTTTTAAATAATCACATTATCCTATGTGATTGTTCAGGAAATGAGGATTCTCTCAATTAGTATCATCATAGTTAATTCTTCTATCTTGTTCACGAATGAATGTGATCATGCACATGGCATTGAAATATTCCAATTCTATTTTCTTCTTCTTCTTTACCCACATTCTCACACTTTTATTGATTCTATTATTTAAGTGGATTCACATATGGATGTGAATGCATGCATGAATACATGATCCTCATCACTTTATTGTTTGAAACCCAAAATGGTATAATACATTGAGCACATACATAGTGCCTCATCTATTTTATATTTATTCAATCTCATGCAATTGAATAGGGTGTTTATTTAGGTTTAAATATGTGATTCATTAAACCATAATTTGTGCAACAATTTCCACATGCTAACTCCTTCTTTACATAACCACACTAAGGATTACGATTTTTCAATAAATGCACATCCATGTATTCATATATGTGCTACCCTTCTTCATTCAATCTGTTTTTTCAAACAAAAATCTCTGAAAAAATGAATGAGTGTATCGGGAAAACCTGAAGGGGTTCTTCTTCATATCATGTAACCAAATGGGAAGGGGTATTTTTCTTCCTCTAGATGATATGTGGTCACATATTTGAACATAGTGTGATGGTCTTCATGATGTAATTTGGGAGGATGAGGTTCAACAACTAGGTCATGGTGACTCGGCCTTTGCAAAGAACAATGAAGGTTTGTGAAACCAATCGCGTGTTCACAGGAACTATTCCTTAAAAAGTTGTTTGAGAGTGAGAAAAATTAGTCAAACACTTGTAATATTTGTTCTTCATAGTTCATAAGGCTCTCAGATCATCCATTTTCCCTTTCATGAAGTTAATTCATAGAGAGATAATATATTTTACCGAACAGGAGCTTACTGGAATACAAGAGGAGTGGCCGCTTCTTGGCTCGAGCCTCTCATTATATAGGTGAAAAAAACTTCTCATTACACATTAAAAATCACCATGATATTCCATAGAGATTGTCGTCTAAATGCATGATCTATTTTGCATTTAGAAATCTTCAAACCTGTGGAAGAGATATGTGGATATCCTCATTTTGTTTACTTTCCAAATATCAGATCCTTTATTTATGAAGGGAATTGAAGAGGCGTTCATGTGTCTTGTTTTTAAATAAAGTACTCATCCATGATTCCTCGAAAACTATGCTTTTCTATCCCAAACCTTTTCCTTCTAGTTTTATTCATTCATGAAAATTGATAGTAACATGTCTGACCATGGTGCACTTGTAAAATCTTAACAGTGTCAAATGATAAGTCATGATAGCTCGAATGTGCTTCTTGATCATCTCCAATGGAGAGTAGCATCACCTACACGGGATGTAAGAGGTAGCCGATGGATTGGTATGGTTAAAATGACAAGGGAGGATCATACGACTTGAGTTCATACTCACACAACATGAGAGAGATGGGTGTTCATGATTAGTTGATCAGATTTCATACTGATCAGACTGTCGATTGAGATGTGGGATGATATGAGTGGCTGAGATCAATGAGTTTATTAAAAACAGCATCCCACATTGAAATGGAGATGCATCAATTTTTTGGTTTATCAATAAAATAATCCCTTCAGTGACTCATAATTATCCACTACCCTCCATATTACCATCTTGTACCAGGCTCTATGTGTAATCTCTATGCCCACCCTTTGGATGATTTGACTCTTACATTGCAGTTACGCTCATTATCAATTATATGCGACTTGTGGGCTGGCTCAAGATGGATTCCCCGTGGATATGGTAGAATTTGTTACTGCATGAGACGGAGGATGAGGCTAGCTATCTAGCATATGGCTAGCCAAATTTTTTAAGTAAGGATAATAAAAATACTTAGTAGAAAAATATGTTTTCACTAAATTGCAAGGCCATATTTAAACACAAACCAAACCATGAAGGGCCACCATTATATAACTATGTTTTTCTTATTCAACCACTATTCTTATTTTTTTAAAATTATAATCAACTTCAATAATTCTCTAATAGATGAATCTTCAATGTCCTCAAAAAAATTTCACCTTTGACCGAAGTATATTGTACATAGGTTTAGTTCATCAATTTTATGAATTGACCAACATGGAGAGTTTCCCAATAGTGGAATCTAATGCTCAAGATCCATAATAATTATCCAAGAATCTTTACCTCACCCAATATACATTAACTTTGGATTTCCATCTTCATTTTTTCCATCATTGGACACTGTTGAAAACAAATAAAACTTATACACAATGTTGTCCCAACATCATTGACCGTGGCTCATGGGGAAAGGGCACCAATTTATGAAATATTATCCTAGAATGTCTCGACAACATTCAGAAATGGAAGAAGTATTTTTATTGACAACAACTTATGATTTTTAGATCTGGGACATTATATGTGTCATGGAAGCCATGGGGAATATAGAAGTAGGAAAATACTTTATTGAGGGATAATTTTCCTTTTCATGATAGGAAAATATTGTGGGAATCATATGTGGAGTTTCTAGGTAAAGATGGGAATAGTCATGCAATGGTGTGAGAGGGACATTTTCCTTCCATTTACGATGTCCCAGATATTGATATAGAACATTGGGTTTATTTATTTTGAGGGTCTTAGTTGGTGGCCCATTAAGGGAATAATCTCTGAATGTATGGAGGCATTCAAATTGGTTTATATTAGAAACCAGTCCCGTGAAAATTTGAATTGTACGAAGGAGGTATAGTGTACTGTGTAGTATAAACTCATACAACCAAAAAATTTGAGACTTATAGTTTTATTTATTCACCTTTTTTACACTAACTAGATGGTGGGGGAGCAGTTTTCCTTTTGCATGATAGTTTGTCCTGGAATTTTCTCTCACCGTCAGGCATGATGACAAAAAATATTTAAACTATAATCTAGGGGGTTTCTGGAATTGAGGCATGATGTGAGAACTAGATGTCCATGGGAAATAATGATATAGTAAAAGCCTCTCTTGTTGAGAATAATTTGGATGGCATCCATTTTTTGTGTGAAATATATATAGAGTCTTCAGGGAAATGAACCCATTGTAAAAAAATGTGTTCACAAGAGACGACCAATATATTTTCAGTAGAAAATGAATCCCATGGTAAGATATAAATTAAGATATACATATTTTTGAGAAGTAATTTCCCTACATAGGTCAGATCCATACATTGAGAAGAGATTATTTTTGTGAATGGAGGATCAACCATGATAATGAATCCAGTAATCACTATGTATCCTATGGGTGTAGGAATCAATCTACATGTAGTTATATGGACTACTCATGCTAGTGTTATTTGTTCATGGGGAGGGGTGCATGTTATCCCATCGTTCATAGTGATGGGAAAACTATACTTATTTATGTTATGTATAAGGGGGAGAAATCAAGACCACCATTTCTATGATCATGTGATTTATAATCAGTGTTACAACCAATGAGTGAGGGGGAGTTCCATTATATCATAGGTGAAAAAAGTATATAATAGAGGCATTCAATGTAATAAGATGGATAGACCAAGACTTAGGTCCAAGGTGTCTCTATGTTTCCCAATAATGAATAGGAATCACTAGTACGTAGTTCCGTAAAAGGACTTCCCTGCATAAGATCGATCCATATGGAAGGAGGGGGGGAATTTTTAAATATTTCCTTTACACAGATCTGAATCATGTACACCAATTAATTGATTAGGAATAGAAACATTCAGATTTACTTTATGTGATCAGGATGAAGATGCTAAGATATTTAATGTCATGTTATATGGATGACATCACCTTGTAGTTTATTGTCATCCAAGAAGACTTAATATGCTCAGAAGATTAACGTCCTACAACATAGAAAACATCATCATGTAGTTTATTTTCATGCGATCATGATGAAGATGATAAGGAATATAACAACATGCATCATGTAAAAATTCATGGTTTAGTTTACTATCACGGGATCAGAGAGAATATGCTATGTAGTTTAACATCTTGCAACATGGATGGCTTCATCATGAAATTTATTATCATGTTTTCAAGAAGAAGATACTATGAATTTTAACAACTTGTAGCATGGGAGACTTCAGCAGGTAGTTTATTATCATGCAATTAGGACGAATATTAAAAGTAGTTTAACATCGTGTTGCACAGAGGAATTAATAACGCAGTTTTTTGTCAAGTTATTAGAATGAATATTCTAAGATGTTTAATATCTTACAATATGGACAAATTCATCAAAATGATTTCACAAAATTCATTTTTAGGAATCTTGAATTGGTTGACATTTTTCAGAGTATTCCATTTATATAAATTATGAAATATCCTCCATTGGAGTAATACATTTGTATAACATTCTTACCATCCCAATTTAGTTCTAATATTGGTGGTTTCTTCCCAAGTATCATCAGGGTTCTATGGACCATCCCCATTTCTCTTTTGAGGAATGACTGGAGGTAGATAATTTTATTGAAGGCTCATGAAATCCAATTTAGTAAACGTACAAATGGTTTAGAGTGTGGAATATTATTTCATCCAACCAATGATTCTCATCAAAACATTTTTGAGAATGTTTATTTATAATAGTTGATCATAGATAGTGATACAGAGTGATGGTAGATGATTTTCGATGGATAAAACCTCCTCTATTTCATATAATAATGTGTATTTTCATTCTTGAGTGGTGGTGTCAGTTGTGGTCTCGTAATCCCATAGATCTTGAATGTTATTTTTTTACCATGATATCTTATCCTTGCCACCCATTCTTGGATTAAGCGGGATTGGGTATTTTTGAAAGCATCTATTTATCCATTGGTCATTTTATGGAATCGGGATGAGTAGATGTATTTTATTACATACTCTAGGTATATTTTTTTCAAATAAACATAGAAGAAATTTGTACTGTTGTCCATCAGTATTGATTGAGGGACACTAAACGTGGTGATGATATTGTCTTTCACAACCCTGAAAATTTATTTTTCTCTAAATTCATTAATAGTTATAACTTTTTCCCTTTTATAAGATAATATGGGTTCAGTTATAATATATTTGAAACTTGTGGACATGGAAGGCAGGTATAGCCCCATGATGTCCATTCACCATGTGGATAATAGACTGGAAAAGTAGGTTGATTAAAGTAACTATTGGGAAAGGTGGAAGGAATTTTCAAAAAAATTGTTGGAGTAAAACCATTTATTTAAATAAACAGAATTCTATATCATGGTGGGGTAATATTACCTTATCCTTAAAATTTGATGAGAGAGAGTGGATGTTGATTGATGTTCTCTGCGTGTTCATTCATGCACTTACTTGAGAATGGCAGTGGTCTATTTTCAATTGAATAACTAAAGAAAGAGTCCATCACGACCTCACTTTTAGAGAACAATTCATAGATTTTTACCTTCATACAACATGAAATTGACTGATGTTTTTAAGATATGTTCCCATCAAACCCCATCTAGTATTATTTCTCCATTGTGATGATAGTACACTATGAAATTCATCCAGTCAGCAGTTGGACCATAGATCTCAAAGATGGGACTGATCCCATTAATTTATTCAATGTTTCCATATATGTATGGGAAAACCCCTATATATGTGGCCAATATTGATGACTATTTCATTCCAATCTAGGTCAACTAGATTTGTGTTCTCATTTCACAATTCATCATATATTATATTTTTTGATTATGGACATATGTCAATGTAAGATCTTGCAGAAAGTCTGCCATCAATTCTCAAACATGGTTAATAAAATGGATCAACTCCACTTTCATGATATCAGTGTCACCATTGACTAGATTAATGAACCGTTATGAATCATATATTATCTTCATGTGTTAGTCTTGTACTTCATGTGCTAGCTTCAGTTATCCAATGAGGTCCTAGTACTCAAATTCATTTTTGTGCCCCCCTCTATTAGTAGGAATAGATAGAGAATGACTTCCTTCTATTGGGATTCATGTATGACTCCCAGACCCACACTATTGAATTTGGTGTCTTCCATTATTTTTCATGTTCGGTTTCTAGATGCATTGTTGAAATGAATTTCTCATATCATGGATTTCTCATGAATATCGAACACTTCCTCATCAGATAGATTGGAATTTAATGGGTCCATATCTGTTGGGGGATTCACTTCCAGAAAATCATCTAATGTCTCGACATTTATGAAATTCTAAGACATTAACCATATATTTATCTATACATGATTACCTTCCACTATGAAGGACATCCAGTTAACATTGGATAGCTTCGAATATACTTGAGTGTCTTTATAAATGAGAAAAAATGGACAACATGGTGCTTTAAGTAATGTCTAATCCTTTGGACTACAAATATTAATAAAATGCTTCTCTTCTCAATATTTTAATAGAATTTATCGATGTGAATCATGGTTAAACTGCAATAATAGACACTATTTTTGTAATGAGAATCATTATTTTGTGCGAGGAAGGGACCTAGGGATCACTCCAAGGTGGTTACGTATTGAATGTGTGGGATTTCATCAATAGGATACATCAGCAACAATGGACATAACAATTATTTATTGAGAGAATATAAAACTTCCTGATAATCATCAATCCATTGGAATTCTACCCCTTTCATCATCATCTTGGATTAGGGAAAACACATACCAATAATGTTGGATATGATGAATCGAATGTCGTCCATGTGTTCTTGGAATCATCTTAACTCAGGGAAGTTGTGAGGTTGTGACATTCCACATTTTTTATTTTCTTCTCAGGGTCAACCTTGATTCCATAGTGCTGTACGAAAATGCCTAGGAAATTTCCTGATGTGATTTCGAATGAATATTTTTTGGAATTCATTTTTATAATATGTTTTATTCATTTATTGATGAGAGATTGTGATCGACCAGATGATCCGACCATTTTTAGGATTTTTCCACCAGATGGACTACATAGAATTCAAAAATATTTCCCCAAAATGGATGTAAATTGATCTCCATGGAATGATGATATGTGGAAATGACATTTCCAAAACTAAAAGAATAATAATTTATAAAAAACTTCTTGAGAATTCCTGAAGTGTGTGGATTAATCATCTTCTTGGTCCATTTGCATATGGGTATATCCAGAATAAAAATCCATGAAAGAGAGAGCCTCTTATCCATTAGAATCAATGATAAAAAATTCATTTATTGGGAATTTTAAATCATATTTCCTGTAGTTTCGGTTTACATGGTTGAAATTGATGAAGACAATGATCATTCCATTTTTCATCTTGATATGTACAATGTTTTTTTAATAGATGGCATATTGGAACTCCCTATTAATGTTATCTTTGATGATCATGTTGAATTCAACCTCTATTTTGGAATCATTTTTAGGTGCATCCTTCTAGTGGCATTCTTGTAACCACGATGATCTTCGGGATAGGCATTGTGGTGAGTGGATACCTCATGACCGATACCATTAATTTCAATATAATTCATTGAAAAACGTATTCATTATTACAACCATAAACGAGGCATATAAATCATTATCATTTGAAGGAATGGACGGATTAACAAGATTGGGTTGTGGATCGCCTTCCACACCCCTATTGACTTCCTTGAGTTCCTCAATGGTGGTAGTTAATTCTTCTTCCAATGTTGGAGTGGCATCTCCCAGTTCAACATAATCATCCTCTGCATCCTCATCATCTTCTTATTCATCTTCTGAAGGGGAAAGAATCCCTGTAATTATTTCTCTATTTATGAGCTAAGTATTGCAATTTTGGTGCCTGAGAGGTGAAGCCATTATTTCTACCTTGGCCAATGTAAGGGGTTTTTCTGGAGAATATGTAGTGAGGTGAAAAAGATTTACCTCATCTTCATTGAGTGACGAGATAATTTCTTCCACCTCAGTGGGTGAGAATGTAATTTTATGAAGTATTGATGATATTTCTGGTGAATTCTAATAATAATCACCACTAGTATCATGGAATTTGTGGAGATTTTCAACATCATCAAGATCAAAATCCATATGAGAAATCATGAGGACTACAGAATATGTGACCAAATTTGGCATTTTTCTTTCAATCATAGTGAAGGGTAGTACGTATTATTCCCTGATACTCTTTAGGGGTTCAGTGACAACTATTTCCAATCCACTTAGGGCAGCAACCCAATCATTTCTGTTAGATGAGGGATGTTTCTACTTTGATCAATATTTCCCCACATATATATAGTACGACTCAAAGGAGTTGAATGAGGCTTTATCAGCATGAATTGTCTCACTCAGTCCATTAATGATATATTTGAGGCACTGATGGTTAGAGGATGATATTTCCAAATGTTGAAGCATCCAATGCCTTTATGATAGGGAATTAAAGGCTATATTGTATTATACCACCATAAATTTTGTGTGATCATCAAGGTCACCAAACTGGGTTTTGAGCTTGATTTGACCTAAAAGACTCTTCTTCTTTTTTCAGTCCTACCAGGTCATGGTGAAGGGTGTAAGATCATTCTCATTGCATCCAAATAGGTTAAGTGTCCCTAATGGGAGGATATTAGACCTAGATATATTTCCATTAATGAACATTTTCAAATTGAATATATTTATTGCACTAGACACATATATGGGTTGCATTTGTCCTTCCTTGATGGAATCATATTCTTTATCCATGATGTAGATAACTACATCAATTATGTAGAATTTGTCTCTATTCGGTTTTATTTTGTATTGGCTACTCCAGTTTCATACTTATTGGGACTAATCGATTCATTGATTTGGGATTCTCTGAGAAATTCTAATAGATATAGTGAATCCATGATCAAAATATTAGATTGTATTGAATCTAACATTTTTAGAATGTCATATTTCTGTTCTAAAGGATGGGGCTTCCCAACATGGGGATGATCTTTCACAGGTGAATTACGGGCATTAACATTTGATGAAGATGGGTCGGACCATGGGGTCAAAGCCAATGGTGCTTCCATCCTTTGTTGATTGGGACGAGAAAATCAGATCACACGCGTAGGTCATTTAGTAATATTTTCTTCCTCTAACATATATTGATGAAGGATCAGAATGAGTTGGATTATTGTTCAGGTAGTTGAATTTTCCTATCCATGTTGTATTTACTAGAGGGTCCTTCAATGAGTATTTACAATACATATGGTTTTGTTTTGGGTGTGCCCATAAATGTTATTTCTTCCCATGATAAATGTCCATAGATATCTTTGAATTCAATAGATTCTTTATCTAGCTCTCCATTTGAGATCAATCAATTCTGGTTGAAAATTATACTCATTATTAGTGACGGTATCAATAAAATGGATGAAATTTTTGGTGCTATAAATTATCTCCACTAATAATGACATTAACACATCATCTAGCTCTGGTGGTGCTGTTTGGTAGAGCAGTGCCTATGTATTCATATTTTTTGGAAGGAAATCAGAGAGGGTCAAAGTCAAACTTTTCTTTTGTTCATGTTCATATAATTTCATAGTCTTTCCATCCTCTTGATTGGACTACTTTCTGGGCAGCCTATAATTTGAGATTTTTTTGGATGAGGAAGTCGGTTGTTTTGCTTTAGGAGCTCTATGAGGCGCAATCAGTTGCATTAAAAAGGCATGAACATTATTGTGGTATTGGTTGAATATTTTATAATTAATTCAATTAGTGAATATTTTATCCTTTTTACTTTTTTCCAATTCACCACATCTACATGTTCAGTCGTGGAAACATATTCCACTTCTGTTGGTGGTGGTCCCAGCTCATGCTATCTAGAATTTGTCACCTATTGGAGTAGGTCCTTGATGAAAAAACACTCTTTGATATTTTGTCCCAATATCCAATGGTAGGTATAGTTACCTAGTTGGTCATCAAGACCTATCTCATCAGCCCACTTCAACTCGGATATCTGATGAAAATTGAAATTCATGGGGGATATGATGTAACCTAGGGCTTAGTCATCTCATAATGAGTAGATTTTATTTTTTAATTCCTTGAATTTATTTCTTTTGACCCCCGTCTACTCATCTGGATGGATTTGGGGTGCCTACTAACTCCATATGTCCCTACACGTTTTGTTGGGGGCATTGGAGCTACAGACAGTGGAAGGTGTGGATTAAGGATGAAAAAATCAACTTCATATCTTCCCGAAATTTTTACTCAGGATGAAAATACATCCTATGACTTCATAATAATATATTTCATGGAATCTTCTATCCTTTGATAGATGATTGTGAATTCCTAGAACCCACTTGTGTATGTTACTGGAATAAGTGGTGTTTTCCTCTCATCGTAGTGAGTATCAATTCACATAGACAACATCTCATCTTGGGGGAGTGTCCAGTTCAAGGGGAAAGTTATACATTTCCTTCATTCTGTGATGTATGATACACTTTTTTTATCTCACTATTTTTAGTTCATGATATCGCTAACTGATGTTTTTGTAGTCATAGAGATGAAATGAAATAGGAACTGGCACCAGAGTTCTTTCCATCATGTTATTAAGTTAGATTTCCAAATGGTGTACCACACAAAGGCTGATCCTTGAAGGGTTCTCATAAAGCAACTAAGATTCAAATAAATTTTTTTTCTAGGGGATTCCCATTGTGGGATAATAATAATGAGATTAGTGCATTACTATAAAGAAAAGAGTCGTAAATAACCATGGAATGGGGAAATGTATCACCATGAAATGATGATATTTTTTATTATCAATGAGTTGGTTCATTATACTAACATGTGTCTGGATATTGTTTCATTGGATATAAATCATCATGATTAGAATCAGAAATGTGTTTCTATGTAATTTCAAACAACTAATGTTGATGTATGGAAAACAAAGGATGTGGTGACTAGTATGTTACTTGTGTTTTTTAATAATTAAAATACCCTGTTTGAAAATGGATATTTTGTGCTCATTCATTTCTCAGAAATTTTCATGTAAATTATCAATATAACCTCATGAAAATATATTATATCATTTGATGAAAACATAGGGTGGAATTATTAATGAAGCCAAGATTTATAGTAATCTTCTACTTATTATAAATTGTATTGTTTTTCCATTAAATATAACATAACTCACCATAGTAGACTTTGATATCAATCTTGGTTCACATTTTATTTCAGTTTATAACTATAAGATAGAGTGAAGATATTTGAATGTTGTGTTATGTGATTTTTGTCCATTGATAAAATACCATGAAGATGAGAAATTAATTAAATATGGAAGTGAAATTTACCTTGCTCATATTTTTAAAAATATTGAAAATTTTCAAAATAGTAATGTTATAGTTGTAAGAGAATACTTGGATGTATTTCCATATGATTTTCCTAGTGTTCTTCTTGATCAAGAGGTTCATTTTACTCATAAATTAATACATTAATCTTTTCCTGTTTTTAAACCACCATATAGAATGGATCAAGTGGAACATTTAGAAATGAAAAAACAATTGTATGAGTAATTAGATAAATGTTTCATCTGACCTACCAATTCACTATTGTGAGATACTATAATATTTTTTTAAAACAAAATATTATGTAATAAGACTTTTCATTGATTATAGATACTTTAATAACTTCATTTTTAGAAACGAGTATCATTTTTCCACCCCATTGATTTCATTGATCTGCTCTAGTGAGTTGAGTATTTTTTGAAGGTTGAACTAAGGTTGGGGTCCCATTAGTTGAAAGCTAATAAAGAATACATTCTAAATATTTTTTAAGGACTTTATATGGTTACAATGAGTTTTTAGTTATGTTTTTTTTTGTTTTTTAATACACATTTTATTTTTATGCACATTATAAAAAGTGTTTCTCACAAATTTTTGAATAGGTTTATGGTTGTGGTTATTGATGAAATTTATGTAATTTATAAAAGTAATGAGGAACAAAAAATACACATTAGAAATTTTTTGAAAATGATAAAAGAAAATAAAATATATGTTAAAATTAGCAAGTGTGGATTTTGGTTGAAAAACATTATGTCTTTGGACAAATTTTATATAATGATGGCATACGTGTAGACCTTGATATAGAGAAATTTGTTGAATAATGGCTAGGAACCAAAAAATATCATAGCGATTCATTGTTTATTTGGCTTCACAGGATAAAAAATTTTATTTATTGAAAATAATTTTCAGTTGTTTATTCAATTAACTATGTTTACTCTAAAAGAAGTTAAATATATCTATTAAAAAGAATCTGATGATTTTTTTCAAGAGCTAAAAATATGATTGCTGAATGTTCCATTTTTATACTTATCATAATGAAATTATGATATTCTCATCTAATATGATTCTTAATTAAAATGGAATGTATGTTTTTTAATGAATAATTATCATGTAATTTCCTATAATTCACATTTGATGAAACCCCACTATTTAAATTACCACACACTTGAATTGGAATTATCGGTTATGTTATTTTAATTAAATATATTTTGTTATATGTTTTATGGACTAATGTTTAAATTACATAATGGCCATAAAAATATTGATGTTTATTTTCACTTGGAAATAATTGAAAATGAGACAATTAATATAGATTGAACCTATCAAGAATTCATATTTTCTGATTCCATAACATACTTGAAATGAAAAAAAATTGGCAGATTATTTGAGTAGAAAAAACAATACTATACTAACCATTTTAAATTTACAATGTTATCATTTAGTTAAAGATTTCATAAATTTATTCCTAAACATTTGGGATGAAATGTAATCATCTTTTTTGTTTTTGGCTTCAATATAGATGAAATTCTTAGAAAAAAATAGAAATCTCAATAGAAAGGTCAATTAATGCTTGAAAAGGTAAAATCCATTAAGGAGTGTAAGTTTCCTAATTTTAATATTGATATAAAATTATTTGGATAAATTTAACATCTACCTTGTGATTCTCTTTTAAATAGAGGTTTATTTAATGAATGTTATTTCTTTATTTTTTTAATGTATTATTTTTGGATATAAGATGGATTATTTTCGAGACCAGGAATAGAGATGAAAAGAAATTAAAATGCTCTATATGCTCTGATTAAATGTGTAAAAAATATTAAAAATATTAAATAGAACACAATCAATTTTTCTAAATTTTTGGAAAAATTTATATGTTTGAATTTGGATTAAAAATATGATGGTACTATTGGGTTAAAAATGCTAGTATTTCCCTAGGCGCGACCCAACCCTAGTAGGTGCATGTAATTTATAGAAAACTCATAATGAGTGTAAAAAAAATAATTAATTAAATTATTTGACAACAATTTTTTCAATGTTGTGATTTCCATGCCATTAAATAGTCTTTTTAGAGAAACTGCAGGGTTAACTGCATTAACATGGAATCATTACAGAGATGCTTGAGAGGAAATTGGAGGAATTATTTGATGAGGACAACAACATGATCATTATTAAATAATATACACCCCACATATTCGATGTATCTATCAAATGAAAACAATTCCATATACATATTAATCTATTATTGATCCAAATTGAGGAATAGTGGATGTAATTTTTTTCCATTCACTATTCTTAATTTTTATGATGAAGACATATTAATTAACCAATGGATTTATCAATGGACCATTCTTGTTTGAAGGATGGGTTTATTGTGTGGTTATATTAGGGTAATTTATTTGTATTAAGGATTTATTAATTATTATTCTCAAGGAAACAAATAATGTCCTACATGAACATCAATCTTGGTTTTTACTTCTCATTTGTACTAGTTTTTTTCTTCCCCCGGTTTCATTCACCACATAAATTCTTCTTGTGTCCCATGTTTGAAAATATCTATATCAATCTTCTATTATTCCCTTATCTCCAAGAGAAACAATCTGATATTATTTATTTGGGATAAACATGACACAACGATGATTCAATATTGGAATTAGTGGAGAAGAAAACTGTTATGGTAACCCAATTTCATGTTCTTCATAGTTAATTGTCCCACAATGAAGAACGACCCATAGATCCATTTTCTCAGAGTATTTGTTCTTGGTTTTCCAAAAGTTTGTGTTTTAAAGGACCAAATGAACCCCAATGTATATGTTCCAATGATGGAGTGAACATTTTTATTTTTCCCGATTAAGCATGGGAGATCGCAATGGATTTGGAAAATCCTATAGAACGTGGTCTGTACATCTAAATTACATGAAGATTGTGACCCTTGCATGTGTCTATATGGTTTTATCCGAAGATAAGGATCCCATAGCTTGTGAACCCTATCAACATTAATGTGAACCTTTACATGTTAATCAATGTATTCTTTAGAGATTACACGAACATGGGTTGAATTACACGACAAGATGTAATACCCTATACTTGAACACAGACCCGGCTTTGTGTACACATGTCGGTACATGGAAAAACCTCAGTACCTGGATATGGCCCAGTGACATAGACATAAAACAATGTGCCTCTACATGCTGTGTCCTCATTCTACACACATTCTATAAGGAGAAAACATGCCATGTGAGGCTCTTCTACATGGGGGAAAAGGGGATAGATGGACATGTAGTGTATCCCTTGGTACACACCATGTATTCACATCAAGAGTGCTTTGGTTCTTCATATTCTTAGTTTATACTAGTATATGTTCATTATTTTATCTTGCCATTTTTCCTTGAGGAAGAAAATTGACATTACATCTATATCATTGGATTGTGATCCCCTCTAGAGGTTGACCCCTAGATAGAGTTATGGTGTCCCTCCATGAGAATAGAGTGCGATATTCAATTATTCGTTGTTCCTGAGTTTGTGGTTGTGGAATCATTTAGAACATTGAAACTAGGGTATTGATCCTTCTTCTACCAGGTTTTGTCAATAGGGTTTCTAGAATAATTTTTGTTTGATCCACTACATTATGGCTTGATCTAGATTAGGTTTCTAGATTCCCCTAATGGTTTTGGGCATGAACCCTATATATGAATCAGAGTCTTATTAGACCCGATATTTGTTGAGTTGCAATGCGATAAAACATTTCATCATGTGCCTCTGATGAGAGCATGTATTAGGGAGTTAGTTCTCATGGAATGAGGGTTTCTTCTAGTAGAATCCTAGGGCTGGCAGTCAGCTGTGACCGACTAGTGGTGGGGTACCTTCTAGAGTATATATGGTTGTTTCTATCATACATATATTATTATATCTTATTTTGACATGAATGTACTTTTTTTGCAAAAAATTTAGCGTTTTGGTGTGTCTTATTGAGTATTGTAATACTCACACCTACATGGGATATTCCCCCACATGCTGCATGTTATAAAAATGATCACCCTTTTAATGGTGTCATGGGAGGATAGGGATTGAGTAAGGAATATCTGTATCTTGACATTCTAAGATGTATTATTAGGATCGTTCACTTGTCTTAGTCTTCACCCTTAGATAAGGTTGTAATTTTATAGATTTTTTTAGGGATTTTATTTATCCCCTTCTCCTCCTTTTGTACTTTAACAATCCCTCTTAATTGTGGGATCTTAGATTCACACAATATTTTTTAGTTCCTTTACATTTAATCAGTTTATCAGATTATAGATTTGTGCATGTGTACAGGTAATTTAGGATAATGGCTCTCATTAGTGTAAAATGAATATTCAATATTGTTCTCTAACCCATTACCTATTTAATTTGAGTTTAGGGTAGTCACATGTAAGACCTCCCTAGGCCAGGTTGTGACAATGTTGTATCGGAACATATTTCTACCATAGGACTAGAGCCGTTTATTTTTGTTAGGTGAAATAATTATTAGTATTTCAAATATGGATATCTAGATAGGGACTCCAGTGTTGGTGCGACATCCGAAATATATATACACCAAGACACTAATAAAATACCTTTTGACTCAGTACATATAATCATTGTTTGTAGAGAATCTCTTTGGTACATGTATCATATATCAATGTTATTGTTTTTCATTTTAATATTGAGTTATGCCCTCAGATATAATCTTTTTGACCATGGTATATATTCATTTTAATTTCTAAATGCCTCCATGTAGATAACATGTGAGGATTCCAATACGTGATAATGAGGATGTTCTCAATAGTGATAAGGCATTGCTACAGGGTTCTGTACTTGAGATAGTACCTCTAGGTGTTTTAATAGCTATACCACCACTTGTTGAGTAGCTTTAATAGATAGAAGTACCAGTTGAGGATGTTTGTAGTTTGATTTCATCACATGAGTTTTAGAGGTAGCAAACTCCCAAATTTCAGGGTGAGCCCAAACAACAGGTGTTAGAGGACTGGATAGAGACAGTCACAATTGTTTCACAACTTGTTAGGTTACTAAAAGATTAGATGGATTTCCTCATAGAAACTCTTCTTTAGGGCTCTTCCAAGTGATGGTTTAGCCTGGTGACTCAGCCACATGATTAGATAGATCACTCCTAGAAAGAAATTGAGCATATCTTCAAAGAGGAGTGCTATATGGAAACATTTAGATTATTTTTTATATTTGAGACTTTGAATATAAAACATAGAACCATGACATTGGTAAAGTATTTAGAAAGGTTTACAAGTCACTAATGATACTCCTTCGATATTGTTCATGACCAGTTTTTGAGCCCCAACATTTGAGCGGGGAATCCTTCATCACATCATGTCATTAGTGGTATATCTTTGAGTTTCCACACATACTGATGAACATAAAGGAGCCTAGTTGGTGGAGTGAATTTTGGAAGGGAACAAACTGGTATTGTGATCTACTAGTGGGAACCCAATAGGTGATATTTCAGTTACATGTAACCAATAGTAGTCATAGGGATACAAGAATGTAATGTGCTTCTGAAGAAAATTCATTGACTCAATTCCGGTGATGTAGGGACTTCTTGGTGGCTTGAATCAACCTTTGGGAAGATGGGGTTTCTCCAGCAATGGCCGGGGATATCCTGATCGAAATTGTCTACCATGTTGTATAGATGATCGTGGGATAATGACGGGACCATGGAGAAATAGACATAAGAAATAGATAGGTGTTATGCGAGGTGGAAGATGTAGAAAATGGGATTATAGGGTAGAAATATGTTGATGGGGGTGTGAAGTATTACCACCACCACCCCAAGTGGTCTACATCATGATCAGGTAGGTGGTCTACAGGGATGAGGTTAACAATATTATATGGAGGAATATGATTCCAAGAGTCCAAGTATGATTCGAGGTATGATATGTGAATTTTTTTACAATAGTTGTATTATTGATAGTCATTAATACTATACATTCTATCATTTACACATACTTGGTTTGAGACAAAGTTATTCCAGTTGATCGATTCGCTCGACCATTGCGGTTAGAGGATCCAACATGTAGTGAATCGTCGATTTAACCCTTGTTCCAACAGGGAGATCTAATGCATGGATGTTGATGATTTGTATGAGATTTTTTATTTTGTGATGAGGCCTTATGATTTCATCATAGGTATAGAATACATATTCCTATTTTATGCCCATATTGACATATTTAGGAAGAGTATGTAGTGTTTCCTTAGAGATTGGACAAAGTTTTTATTTTTGGTTTAAAAGAATCCTTGGTTGAGTGGGATGATCTCAAGAACACGATAGTTCAGTTTATTACTCAAAAATTTCCTTGAATGACCCTTGGAGGAGTTAATGAATTGGGCTACCAAATTCTTATAGTGGTGGCAGTGTATGAGGATTTATTTCCAGAGGATGTGTCTTTTTTACCTCCCTATTATGAGGTAGACTTCTGCACCAAATTGCATTCATGGAGGGAACCAACATATATACCAACATATCAGATGCCTCTAATGGATCTTTGAGAGTTGGGGGTAAAATTAGAGGACTTTTAGGAGAAGGGTTTTGTGAGACCCATCATTTCCCCTAGGGTTGGCCGAATGTTGTTTTACAAGAATAAATGTATGATATTGAGGTTATGTATGGATTATCGGTTCTTTAACTATGTGAAACTAAAGAATATGTATCCTTTATAAAATAATGATGTCCTCGTTGATTAGTTGGGCATGGTGAAATATTATTAAAGATTATCCACATGTATGTATATCACCAGTTGTGTGTATGAGATGATGATATGTTGAAGATGACATTAAAATTTCATTACAGTCGTTGTGAGTACTTGGTTATTTCATTAGGATTTGTGTTCATGGGATACATGAACCATTCCTTTCATCCTTTATTATATAGGATTATAGTGGTCTTCATCAATGAACTCCTAGAGTATTTGGAATATAAGGAGGAGAATGTGAGACACTTGAGGATGTTCATGGACACACTCTATGAGAAATATGTAATGGCCCAAATTTTTCAATAATTTGTTTCCTGAAAATGTTGAGAGACCCGAAGCTTGATGTACATGGACATTGAATTACTTTTTTTGGAATACATAGTACATAACAAAAACACACACACAAGGATCGTAATAGTTTAGTGTCTTTGGGAACTTGGAATATAATATTCTAATCATGGTGAACGATCATCAACATCTCCGATAAAGATCATCCTTTTTTTTATACCTAAAACCTTTCTTTATATCCTGGGGAAATGAAAACATAAAAGGGTGAGCTCAAATGCTCAGTAAGGGTAAACAAAAGAAATATCAATCACATCATATTCATAAGAACATAACATTTTTGAAATCTTAACCTGAAAAAGAGAGCATAATTTCATAACATGGGATAAATCATAGTAGTGAAATGAAATCCCAATAATCATAACATAAAACATGAAACTTTTTGGAATACACACATAATCATAGAGAATCATATCTTATTAGTCAAGACTCATTTCCAAGACTATCTTAGTGGACAAAGTCCATTTCTGAACTGAGTCACCCTCGTTTCAGTCCTGTTTCACTGAACCGGTATAAGCTACCGTTCTAGCCATGTCTATCTCATGAGATATAAAATCATTACCCAATGCATAAGAGGGAGATATAGGTCCCACCCATCTCATAATTATACCATTCTTATGTGTGCCATAATATAATAAACCATACATCATTGCATAACCCATGTAATAAAAATGGGAATCTTAAACATCATGACATCATAAAACAATTCATATACGATAAAGGAATTCATAAAAATATTACCATCACAACATAATAAAATCAATGTAATAATAGTGATAAAAACAGAACCCTTTATTATCTTAGATGGAAAATAATTTTGATAAAACACTTGAACTTCATTCTTGAGGAAAATATCCTTTCTACTTCAAAAATACTTTTCCTTTCTTAACATGTCATACAATTTTAAACTAAAAGAAGTTAATTAAAAATAAACTTGAAAACTTGTAAAGGATGTTTCTTGGAAATAATGTTTTAAAAATCCATTCTTGTCGTATATGTTAAAAAAACATACTTCGTACTTTTGTCAGAAAAGTCAAAAAGTACCTCGTATGAAAAATGACAAAAGATTCCTTTCATATCCTTTACTAAAAACTCACTGAATGGTAAAATTAGATTTTAAAAATTGTAGGTGGATGGAAATAATATTACGTATTGAGGAAACCTGGATGTGGATGATAAAATACACCCCAGTAAATGCCAATGTATAAACAATCTCGGATAAAAATGAGATTGTGATATTTCCCTTACCATAGGTCCGTTTTGCATTGTAAGTGTCCGAACCTCCTGTATAATGATTTAAATAATGTTTTTGACTTATTCCAGAATCATACTTATTTTTATGATATCATATATGGTCATTTACCTAGCTTCTTAGTAGTAATATTTCATTGCTACTTGTTATTCATGTGTTTATAACTTTTTGTTCTTATGCATGTTTTGTAGAATAAATTCTTATTATTATATTTAGGTTATAGATACCTCATATCCAGAATGGTATTAGTGTAATATATTTCATATTCATTCATTCATTTCATTTATATAATCATTAT
Source organism: Viscum album (assembly GCA_963277665.1). Taxonomy (NCBI): domain Eukaryota; kingdom Viridiplantae; phylum Streptophyta; class Magnoliopsida; order Santalales; family Viscaceae; genus Viscum; species Viscum album. Next base: position 843,187,095 of record OY728151.1, read on the forward strand.
TAAATGATTATCATGTAGAATGAGTCACATCACATCGTGGAGACGGTATTCCGTACGTACGCACGAGTGATGATATCGTTCCTAGATCGTGGAATTGTATTGGAGTGTATGTATACTATTTAAGAATCAGTATCACATTATAATAGTCATATATAGTCATTATTTACACCATTATACCCATCCATGTAAGGTGGTGGAGGAAAATAGATTACACCACGGCGTGGAGACGGTATTCTGTACGTACGCACGCGCGGTGATTTCTTTTTCCATAGGATGGATAGATTGTGAAATAGGTATGTTTAATAATTATAATAAAATATCATTATATGAGTGATACTGATGTTATTACTTCATAATGAAACAACTAAATAAGAAGAAATGGAAGAAGAAATAAAGATGAAAGAATCGGTAACGGACATTACCTCTTCTTTGAAGTGCTTCTTTGAGACCACATTTTAGGGCAATAAAATTGGTCTTTGAAGGAGACAAGAACCTCTAGGATGTCTCTAGGGAAGTGGAGAGTAGGAATTGGTAGTGTTTTTCCGAGCATGAAGGCTCAAAGTGGTGTGAGGATGAGGGGGAGGAGGTGCCCTTTTATAAGGGAGGAGAGGGGCACCTTTGGGAATACAAAAAATATTATTTTATTATAAATTCATGTTCGGTTTTAAATAGCTAAAAATTGATATATATATATGCTAAGGTGGGTATGGGTCGAAATCCTCTCATACAATATAATTTATACAAGTTTAGGTTCCTATTTTAACCTTATCATTTAGATTTATCATTAAGTTAAATAACTTTACTTTTACCGTGTATTCTTCTGTTCTTATACTATAAGGTTAATAAACTTACTATAAGCAGCCAAAATAACCCCAAGTTGTTTATTATTAATATATATAACCTTATCTAAGTCATTTGTCCGAACCTTATATTTTTAGGAATAAAATAACAATTACTAATATAATATTTGTTTAAAAAACTATTTTATGTCAATTTTGACACTATTTAGTAATTGATTTTTGTGAAAATGATAACAGAATTATTAATTCGAAAAAAGTTAATTAATTTAATAAAAACATGTCATATTAACCTATAAAATTAGTGGAAATAATAAAAAGTCTCAAATTACATTTATTTGGGCATTTATAACATCAATTATGTCAATATTTCATTAATAAGACAATTACTTCATCATCTTTGTGTCATAATAAATGATAATTATTTAATCCCTAAAAATTCTAAAAAAAAATTATGATGTATATAATTGTATTATGGTTCTGGAGACTATTCAGGTTCAACGTTTCATGAAGTTTATCTCTAAATTAAAATTATTATACTTATAAGATTTAAGAAAGTGACATGTTGTAACATTCTTTGGTTTTAATAATAATGAAATTATGTTCATCAAAAAAAGTCCATAAAATTAATCTAATCCAACCCTTATGTGATATGGGTCTACTTTTAGTCATCCAATAGGATTTTGACATGTGTTAGGGTAATTTTATAATATTATATTTACCCTTAATTACACGATTTACCTTTAACTATGGTAAATAAAATTTACCGTAGTTACTATTCATAATTCCCAAAAATAAAAAGTATCCTATTAACATAATTTGGACCCACTGATTCCAAATATAGAATCTCTTTTTTCAAATTAAATACACAGAAGTTTCAGAAATTAAATTAAAATTAATCCTGTTGTCGAATGAAAACAGGTTTTTCTTTAAAACATTGCAAAAGATTGAATTGATTTATCCTACGAATTCAAGGTAAAATCAATGCTAATTACATAAATTATATTAATTGGTAAAAATATATTCTATTTATAATTTAAACCCATTCAATATTATAATTTAACCACATAAGATATTACGATGAAAAAATTTGTTTTTAATTAAAATATAGCGTGTTTTTACTATTCATTAAAATATGAAAGTTATCGGAAAAATATAAAAACTTTATCTAATGTAAATTTTTATATCCTGAATCAAAAGAAGAATTTTATTTTGTCAAATTGAACATATAAACATGTCAAAAACTAGATTTAATGTGGGTGCGCCATCAAAAGGCGGCAAAACTGCATTTTTTTGAAAAATACTTATTTTAACCGAAAAATTTATTTTGTTCTTATACCATGTTCTAGAAATGTGTATAATGAATAATAATTTTATAAAATTCAAAATTCAGTTAACACTATTCATAAAGGCTAGTTCAAAACAATATTATAATAATATATCATTGTTTAGTAAAACCCGGTATTGCGTACAACACACGGTATCAAGGAAGGTCGCGATTGCGTGTAATGCAAGCCAAGTTAGGGTTGCGTGTAGTGCACAACACCTTTGTTATTGCTTATAACAGAATCCAATAATATTTTATTTATACATTGAATATATATATATATATACACTAAATGTTGCGTAGAATAACTTCTATCAAACGAACTTGAAATTGTGTGTAACAAGAGCCAAGAAAAGTGTTGCGTATACTGCAAGATAATACAATGTTGTGTATAGCGCAAGATAATCTTGGTGTGTCGTACAATAGAATATATGAATGAAATTAAAAAGAATGTATCTTATAAAATCTCGGGTTGTTACATTCAACCCCCCTTAAAATGAATTTCGCCCTCGAAATTCGTCGGAGTTATAAATGGTTTACTATTAGAAAGTTTCTTTAATAGAAACTCACATCGTAAAAAGGAATACCAAAACAAATCTTTAAAAAAAAGTATCAAATGTAACGGTTACCCAAATAAACTAATCACTGGGTTTCCACATAGGTGAAAATATGGATATGGAAGAGGAATCTAACAATCATGTTCTGATGGAGAGTGGTAGAGAACATGGCTATGAAAAAGCCAACAATCACAAAGCCATATATTTGTGATTATCTAAGTTACCATCTGATTCATCGAATATAAGGGTAGTAGGGTAACATTTTTTGTTTTTCAGGATCATTTCCCTAAAGCTGAGGAAATTGGAATTAGAAGAAATAGTTTCGTGATTTTGGTATAGTCTCACTGTTTGTCATTATTTGGACAATTTCCACTAAATCTCTTAAAGAAATGAAGTTGAATTTGTAATTCGTTATGTGTTAGCAGATCATGTGATATAATGATGGGTCATTCCATCTGTCTCAAACAAAAGGTTAGAAAATTTATCAAAAAATACATAAGTCCATCTATAGTGAGATTAATCATATATGGTTCCTAAAATGGACTTATAATTCATATATCATACTGCTTAATAAAATAAAACTAGTTTCTACTAAACAGGGACTTCCTGTAGGCCAGTGGTAGGCCATAAAGGCCAGTCGCACTTCGGTTGTGGGTTCGATTACCACAGCCTTTTCCGACGCGATGGGTTGTCGCTCGTCCTATAGGTTTTCCTTTTTCTAAAACAATATTTCTATAACATCCATTCAATAATATCGAAAAAACATCTATCCTTAAACAATACTAACTTATGTCCAACATAATCCATTCCAATCCTTAGGCCTATCCATAATACTTCAGTCCACTCTCATAATATAGTGAAAACAATTACCAGAGATTTAATACCATCATTGATCCCCATATATCATAAGATATGTCTTGTTGGTCACATTCTATACATTCAAAGGCCTTAATCATGTATTCTCTCGAATACCCATTGATCCTTGGTGAAAACATGAATGCAGTTAAACGTTAACACTTTCCACATACCAAAATCCTCATAATTATATATACTCAAACCATGATATAACCTTCTCCTTATATTAGTCTTGAGCTCATGAATACTATCAAACATTTAATTTTCTCTTTATCCCTTCATTATGCGCATATCATTTACATTCCAAAAATATCTAAAAAACCTTTCATGGATACTGGTAATATTATTCATACACTTTCAAAACTAAAGGAAAGACAACAGTCTATCAATCCTTAGATGTCTCTTTATTCCATAGTACCATGAGATTACTTATACAACATTACACATGATAAACATGTAATCATTCCACTACATTCTTAAACCATTAACTGAGCTACAACAATTCTTTCATCTCACATATCATTTGTAGTCTCTTCATCATCATCCACATAAATAATACCCATACGACCATACTAATTCTCTTCATGAGACTTTTCCTTAGGGAATTGGTTTTCATAATTCACGTACATTCTTCATTTAAAACATTTAACCATTGTTGATGTCGTAGCAATACCATTATCCGCATCCCTGGTGTCAATTGAACCTTTTCCTTTGCACTTACTGGCTTTGTGTCCTTCTTTTCCACACCCAAAGCATCTTCCAGTTCCTTTGAAACATTCTCCTTGATTCCTCTTCCCACATGACTTACATAGGGGAAATTGAACTTTCTTTCCTCTATGATCATCATGAAACTCCATCTTTCTCTTATTAGCCGAGTCAGGAAACTTACCAAATTTTACTTTATTGATCATATTATGAGATTGCTGATTCGGCATAATAATGATGTTTGGACTTCCAAATCCCATTTCATTTGGTTTCTCATGAAGAATATCATTCCATTTTCCATCATATCCTCCATTATCGTGAATCATCTTGTTTCCATCCATTTTCTAAAACCCAAAAAGAATAGTGTGAGAGGAAAAAATCATAATAAACGGGGGTTAACTTCAATATCTAATATCTTAGGTTAAATTCTAAGATCGTTACCATAGTTCTAGGACTATATCGTATACGTATACTTATCCTTAGAGGCATCCCTAGACATACCTTAGAAATATCTCTAGGGATCTCACAAACGTTTTCGCATCCTAGTTTCCAAAGGTTGACTAAACCTTTCCTCTGATACCAACTATAGAGACCCGAAGATTGAAGTACATGGAAATTACATTACTTTTTCGGAATACTTAGTACATAAAAAAACAAACACACAAGGATCGTAATAGTTTAGTGTCTTTGGGAACTCAGAATATAATCTTCTAATCGCGGTTAATGATCTTCAACATCTCCCATAAAGATCTTCCTTTTTTTATACCTAAATCCTTTCTTTATATCCTGGGGAAAATAAAACATAAAAGGGTGAGCTCAAATGCTCAGTAAGTGTAAACAAAAGAAATATCAATCACATCATATTCATAAAAACATAACATTTTTGGAAATCTTAACCGGCAAAAGAGAGCATAATTTCCTAACATGGGATAAATCATAGTAGTGAAATGAAATCCCAATAATCATAACATAAAACATGAAACTTTGTGGCATACACACATAATCATAGAGAATCATATCTTATTAGTCAAGACTCAATTCCAAGACTATCTTAGTGGACAAAGTGCATTTCTTGAACCGAGTCACCTTGGTTTCAGTCCTGTTTCACTGAATCGGTATAACCTATCGTTCTAACCATGTCTATCTCATGAGATATAGAATCATTACCCAATGCATTGGAGGGATATATAGGTCCCACCCATCTCATACTGATACCATTCTTATGTGTGCCACAAAATCATAAATCATACATCATTGCATAACCCATGTAATAAAAATGGGAATCTTAAACATCATGACATCATAAAACAATTCATATACGATAAAGGAATTCATAAAAATAATTCAATCACAAAAGAATTAAATCAATGTAATAATAGAGATAAAAACATAACCCTTTATTATCTTAGATGGAAAATAATTTTGATAAAACAATTGAACTTCATTCTTGAGGAAAATATCCTTTCTACTTCAATTTTTTTTTCCTTTCTTAACATGTCATACAATTTTAAAATAAAAGAAGTTGATTAAAAATAAACATGAAAACTTATAAAGTATGCTTCTTGGAAATAATGTTTTAAAAATCCATTCTTGTCGTATAAGTTAAAAAAACATTCTTCGTACTTTTGTCGGAAAAGTCAAAAAGTACCTCGTATGAAAAACGACAAAATATTCCTTTCATATCCTTTACTAAAAACTCACCGAAGGGTAAAATTAGATTTAAACAATTGTAGGTGGATGTAAATAATATTATGTATTGAGGAAACATGGATGTGGATGATAAAATACACCCTAGTAAATGCCAATGTATAAACAATCTCGGATAAAAATGAGATTGTGATATTTCCCTTACATTAGGTCAGTTTTGCTTCGTAAGTGTCCGGAACTCCTGTATAATGATTTAAATAATGTTATTAACTTATTACAGAATCATACTTATTTTTATGATATCATATATGGTCATTTTCTTAGCTTCTTAGTAGTAATATTTCATTGCTACTTGTTATTCGGGTGTTTATAACTTTTTGTTCTTATGCGTGTTTTTTGGAATAAATTCTTATTCTTATATTTAGGTTATGGATACCTCATTTACAGAATGTTATTAGTGTAATATATATCATATTAATTCATTAAATTAATATATATAATCATTATTAAATGAAGATCATGTAGAACGAGTCGCGTCACATCGTGGAGACGGTATTCCGTACGTTCGCACGAGTGATGATATCGTTCCTATGATCGTGGAATTGTATTGGAGTGTATGTATACTATTTAAGAATCAGTATCACTTTATAATAGTCATATATAGTCATTATTTACACCATTATACCCATCCAAGTAAGGTGGTGGTGGAAAATAGATTACACGACGGCGTGGAGACGGTATTCCGTACATACGCTCGCGCGGTGATTTCTTTTTCCATAGGATGGATAGATAGTGAAATAGGGTTTTTTAATACTTATAAAAACATATTAGTATATGAGTGATAATGATGTTATTACTTCATAATTAAACAACTAATGAAGAAGAAGTGGAAGAAGAAATAAAGATGAAAGATTCGGTAATGGACATTACCTCTTCTTTGAAGTGCTTCTTTGAGACCTTCTTTTATGGAACTAAAATGGTTCTTCGAAGAAGACCAGAACCTCTAGGATGTCTCTATGTAAGTGGAGTGGAGTAATTTTCAGGGGTTTTCCGAGCTTGAAGGCTCAACGTTGTGTGAGGAAGAGGGGGAGGAGGTGCCCTTTTATAAGGGAGGAGAGGGGCACCTTTGGAAAAACTAAAAATATTATTTTATTATAAAGTCATTTTCGGTTTTAAATAGCTCCAAATTGGTATATGTAGAAGCTATGGTGAGGATGGGTCGAAAAACTCTCATCCAATAGAATTTAGACAAGTTTAGGTTCCTATTTTAACCTTATCATTTAGATTTAACATTAAGTTAAATAAGTTTACTTTTACAGTGTCTTCTTGTGTTCTTATACTATAAGGTTAATAAACTTACTATAAGCAGACAAAAGAACCCCAAGTTGTTTATTATTAATATATATAACCTCATCTAAGTCATTTGGCCGAACCTTAGATTTTTAGGAATAAAATAAAAATTACTAATATAATATTTGTTTTAAAAACTATTTTATGTCAAATTTGCCACTATTTAGTAATTGATTTTTGTGAAAATAATAACAGATTGATTAGTTCGCAAAAAGTTAACTAAATCAATACTAACATGTCATATTAACCTATAAAATTAGTGGAATTCATAAAAAGTCTCAAATTACATATATTTGTGCATTTATAACATCAATTATGTCAATATTTCTTTAATAAGACAATGACTGCATCATCTTTGTGTCATAATAAATGATAATTATTTAAACCCTAAAAATTCTAAATAAATTACTATGATGTAGATAATTTTATTAGAGTTCTGGAGAATATTCATGTTCGAAGATTCATGAAGTTTATCGCTAAATTAAAATTATTATACTTATAAGATTTAAGAAAGTGACATGTTGTCACATTCTTTGGTTTTAATAATAATTAAATTATGTTCATGGAACGAAGTCCATAAAATGAATCTAATCCGACCCTTAGATGATATGGGTCTACTTTTAGTCATCCAATAGGATTTTGACATGTGTTGGGGTAATTTTATAATATTATATTTACCCTTAATTACCCGATTTACCTTTAACTATGGTAAATTAAATTTACCGTAGTTACTATTCATAATTTCCAAAAATAAAAAGTATCCTATTAACATAATTTGGACCCACTGATTCAAATATGGAATCTATTTTTTCAAATTCAATACACAGAAGTTACAGAAATTAAATTAAAATTAATCCCGTTGTCGAAAGAAAACATGTTTTTATTTAAAACATTGCAAAAGATTGAATTGATTTATCCTACGAATTCAAGGTTAAATCAATTGTAATTACATACATTATATTAAATGGTAAAAATATATTCTATTTATAATTTAGAACCATTAAATATTATAATTTAACCACATAAGATATTATGATGAAAAAAGTTGTTTTTAATTAAAATATAGCGTGTTTTTACTATTCATTAAAATATGAAAGTTATCGGATAAATATCAAAACATTATCTAATGTAAATTTTTATATCCTGATTCAAATTAAGAATTTTATTTTGTCAAATTGAACTTATAAACATGTCAAAAACTATATTTAATGTGGGAGCGCCATCAAAAGGCGGCAAAACTGCATTTTTTTAAAAATAGTTATTTTAACCGAAAAATGTATTGTGTTCTTATACCATGTTCTAGAAATGTGTATGATGAATAATAATTTTATAAAATTCAAAATTTAGTTAACACAATTCATAACGGCTAGTTCATAACAATATTATAATAATATATCGTTTTTTAGTAAAACCCGATATTGCGTACAACACACGCTATTGAGGAAGGTCGTGATTGCATGTAATGCAAGCCAAGTTAGGGTTGCGTGTAGTGCACAACTCCTTTGTTGTTGCATATAACAGAATACAATCATATTTTATTTATACATTGAATATATATATATATATATACACTCAATGTTGCGTAGAATAACTTCTATCAAACGAACTTGAAATTGTGTGTAACAAGATCAAAGAAAATTTTTGCGTATACTGCAAGCTAATACAGTGTTGCGTATAGTGCAACATAATCTTGGTGTGTCGTACAATAGAATATATGAATGAAATTAAAAAGAATGTATCTTATAAAATCTAGGGTTGTTACAAAATGTATTTCTCACTGTATCATAATTAATAAAACTATATTAGTATAATTGTAATGTAACCATTGAATTTTGACCATTATATAACACTCGGTTAATATGATAGATTGAACCAATAATAATTATTAATGTTATAATTATTCTTTATAAAAAATTGATAATGAATAACTAATGTAGAAACAAGAGTCGATGGCCTCTACAAGTTGAATCGTGCCATATGATGTACATTTTTCAGAGATTGCGAAGGAGGTAGCATCACTGGTCAATGTTGTAGAAAAATCCCAATCTGAGATTCCACATGTTAATATTCAATGAAATTGCTTACAGGAGAAGATCAAGTTAATAGAAATCACCATTTGGGAAATTTTGTTCGAGCCAACCCAAGATTCTATCAACATTGTACACATTACTCTATGGTCTCATGCAAGTGTTTTAAGGGAATACGTATTGACGCCTTATTTACCTTCTGTAATCCATTTGTATAAGGAAAATTGGTATTTCTTATTATGGTAAAATAACTTTCATTTTTTAATTTCAAATATCAAAATTAATCTAAGATAAATTTTTATTATTTTTCTAGGCATATTAACATTATTGATGAATATTAAAAAAAGTGTATTTTTAAATTATTTTTTTTCATTAAATAATTGATACAATGAAATGATTTTCAAAAAACAGACATACATGGTTGTGATTCATAAGAAATTTAGATTCTGATAAAATAAATTTAATTTTTATCGAATAGTACACTATGAATAGTAATATTTCATTTATGAACTCTATTATGATTGATTGAATAGTTACATCACTTAACAAAATATAAAGGTAATTTAGGCATCTTGAATGATAATGTGATATAATAGTATAAGTATATAACTTTTTAAAAAATTATTAGTTAAGGATTAGTATTTTTTCGAGTAAATAGTGATTTTACATAAAGAAAATTTCCCATATTTATAATGCAATTTTCATAAAATGGAGCTCACTTTTTGAATTTGAAAAATCTATATTAGGTTTGGGTGAATTTATAAAATTGATTTAAAATGTTCTTTTTTCGGCACATAGTAAAAAACACATTTTTTGAGTTTTTGTTATGTTTTATGAAATCATAATGATGTAATATGTAATTTAAAATTATGGTTGACTCATGTGGATTAAAATATTATATGAGGTGTCCCATGTTTCCAAAACCATGGACAAATACCATGGTAAAGCCCATGGTTTTGAAAATACCACTGATGATGTTTCCTCAGAAATTTTAAAAAAACTATATCTCTTTTACCATAAATACCAAGGCATTATATTGATTTATTTGATTGAAAAATCATCCCATAGAAGATCTGATAGTATTACCTCCCATGGATTCCCCCTATGGTATTTTAAATCCGTGACGGTTCTGATACTATAGTTTTATTAGGTAAGGGAAATCTCAACATCGCTTTTGCTTTCATGTATTCATTGGGATATATGTAATTTAAATAACCATATAGTGTTATTATACCCATTTATTCTATTCATATATTTTATTATTAGAAATTTATGAATAGGATACCCTTTCCCCTTTCTTTATATTGTTTTATAAATCTAAGTTTCATACCCGTTATGCTACGTGATTTTCATCTTGAAATTTCTCTCTTTTTATCACAGAATTATTTTATTTTATTTTTTGAATACCCAAACCTATATCATCTCCAGGGATATAAACATGGAAGTATGAATGATTTATTTTAATTCTGGGATTAACATACATGAAACCCACCTTCCGTTGACATGGGATTAAAACGACAAAAGGAAATTGTTTTTAAGAACTTTTTAAAATGGAATGACTTTGATGTGAAACCCATTACATTTATTTTCCATGGGTTATTTATTTTATGTCTGATTATGATATATGTGGATCACATGAAAATAAATACATATTAAGGGTTTGACTAGATATTATTGAAATTAATTGGGTAAAGAAATTAATTGGGTAAAGAAATTAATCTCTAGAGATGAAATGTTTTACGATACCTTGGTGAAAAACATTGGTAAATTTTTATGACTCTATGGGGATGGACCATGGTGATTGTTTATGAGTGTATAAATTAAATATGTTAGACACATTATCATGTAATTATTAATTTTTTTAAATTTTTATTATATTCCTATTTATCTTTTTTTGATGATATTCCTCAGGTTCTTATAGATATCACTAAATTTCACATGCAAACTATTTCTCTTGTTTTTCCATTGTCGGGCCTTCTGATCGCTGTATCATTTGATACATTTCCCTAGGTTATGAATTAGAGAAATCATACTAAGGATGAACATATGTATAATACTTTCATGTGGATTATAATTATTTTGTATGTTTTCATCTATTTTGTACCTTATTTCAAAGTCACTAAACTTTAATGATCCTATGTTTGTAAAAGGTAATGAAATATTATGTAATAAAATGATAGATGTCATTATTGGTATCAAAGGATTTTTTAGTTATTTATTAATATTAGGGTATAAATAATTTTGGAATAACCCTACAAAAATATTAAATATAGTAAATCATCTTTTTATTTTCATGAAATATTAAGTATGTTGCTTCCAAAAAATAAATCACTGCCTGGATATGAACAAGTGGATGTAGATCTGGTACATATGTATCTACGGGTAAAAAAATCCACATTTATATAGACTCGAATAGAAACTGGTGCAAGATAATGGTCCTTACTGAACTCTGGATTGACACTCCTGTGAGTTATGTTTGGTTAATCACAAGCATTTAATGAATCATTATGAAGTATTTATAGAGAATTCAATTTTTTTTTTAAGCATGAAGTTTTATGACATAAAAATTATTTATAGATAAAATATTCATAAATGAAACAATATTATCACTAAAATTTTATTATTTTTAAAAATGGCAAGAAATAGGAGGATCCCTGGAAATGGTGACCACAATGGAATATGCATTGACGACCCTTTTAAGGAAGTCAGAATGGAGATTTTTATGAGAATGATGAAACAACTGACTACTGTTATGCGAAATGACATGAATCAAGCATAGAGGCTTATTTCACCATGAAAGAAACATCATTTCATTGAGTCCATTATGTGTCAATTACCACCAATGTTCAGTGGACCCACCATCCTATTTATTACTAAATAGTAGACCAACTCTATCGAAAATATCATTTTTTAATTCATAGTTCTAAATAGGAAAAAATCATCCTGGATGTTACCTCTTTGAGGGTGAAGCTGATTAACGATTGGAATTTATTGAAAACACATTTCCAAGAGTAGATTTTGATACAATGGATTTGGAAGAGTTAAGAGTGATTTTCTTAAATATGTATTTCCCTCTTTTGCTGAGAATAAAAATTTATAAGGAATATCTTGAGATGAGGTAAAAAGAGAATTCATCTATGAAAAGCTATGATATTAAAATAAGAAGGAATTAAAATAACACATCTTTCTATGTCATGGTTCCTAATGGGAATGTTTATAGTTTATTTGATAGACTATGACCTCATGTGCATATTAATCTAGAAAACTGAGACTATGATAGCAATGAGGAGATCATGGGGAGTGTTATGAATGTAAAATTTGACTTTAGTGAGATGTAATTGTCTGACCTATCATATGAAAATAAGAGATCAATGGATCCAATCCCATGGATGAGCATTTGATCAGGGAAAAAGTGTAATGAATGTGAAACATCCCATAGGTAATAAATGTGTGAAGAAGCATCCAAGGAACTTCATGCTTGGGTGGGGGAAATGTTAAATGTGTGGTAGATATGACTTAATCGTACAGAATTATCATAGTGTGGTGAAGTGTAAAATTCCAAATACTATCGAAAAAGTTAAAATGGTGTAGGCCCTTCCTAAAATCCAATGCTTCAAGTTTAGAGAACATTGTCACATTACCAATCACTATCCAAACCCAAGGTAAGTGGAGGGGAATCATCATCTTCCATACAAAATGAAAATGAAAAAATGTAATACCTTTTCTATCATGAAATATAAAGTTGATACTCCAAATGATATGGTGAAATTAAATATTTTTTGTTCTCTCAAAGCCAGAATTTATATAGTTTGAATCTAGTTCTATGAATTCTGTTATTTCACCCAGTTTTCAAATAAATTTATAATCCACCCCATAATTGCTATAAGTAGAGTTATCAGTTAAGACTCTTAGTGGGATTATCCAAGAATAATTAGTTTTTAGAAACAATAATATTTACATAATTGAGAGAAATATTATTACAAATATAGTAGTCATTCTAGTATTGTAATTTGACCTTATACTAGAGATGGATTGGGTCTCAAAGTATAATATGAATATTCAATGTAGAAGCCATGTAATTTCAGTAGTCTTGAATAGGAAACCAATATTTATCTTCCATGGAGGGATTACTTGACCAGATATTTGTCTAAAAGAACCTACTATAGCCATCTATATGGAGTTGATCAGTGATGATTAATATGTAAATGAGATTATAAGGATTGAAAATGTACCCATCATCTAGGAATACATTGATGTGTTTTTTCAAGAGTTACCCTCACCTCCCCTATAGAGAGTTGTAGAGTTCTCCATTGAACTTGTATAAAGATCTCATCCTATAAAAACGACCAATATTAGATGGGAAATGTAGAGCTAGGGGAATTAAAGAAAAAAATCATAGATTATTTAGAGAAGGGGTTTATCTACCCAAGTATGTCTCATGGGGGTGAACCTATTCTATTTTTGTAAAAGAAGAATGGATCAATATAAGTATGTATTGATTATAGATAACTAAATGGGATCATAGTTAAGAATAAATAACTTCATCCATGAATTGATGACTTATTTGACTAACTTTGTGTGGATCAAATATTATCTAATATGGATCTTTGATTTGGTTAACATCATTTGAGGTTGAATAATGGATATGTTCCTAAAAATGTATTCATATCAAGATATGGGAATTAGTAGTTTGTTGTAATTCACTTTGGAAAATATTATGAACCTACTATTTTTATGGATTTGATGTTTATATTTTTTATGAATTATCATTATAATGTTGTGGTAGTTTTTATTGATTATATTCTGATATATTTTAAATGTCTTGAGGAGTATAAGGATTATCCAATTGTAATTTTTCAAACTCTATGGAAGGAGAGGATTTTTGGAATGTTTGGAAAAAGATAATTTTGGATAAAACAAGTATCTTTCTTGAGCCACGCTATAATCAATGACAAAATCTCAGTTGAGTGTGAGGAATGTTTCCAAGAGTTGTTGTAGATATTTGTTACTATACCTATGTTAAATCTACCATCAATTATAGAAGATTCATTATTTTTTGCGATGCATCTCTGAAAGGGCTTGGGTGAATCCTCATGAAAAATGAAATAGTCATTTGCTTATGCATCTCGACTGTTGAAGCCTCATGCGAAGTACTATCCTACACATGATATTGAGTTGGATGTGTTTGTTTTAAATATAATGAATTTGAGGAACTATCATTATGGGGAGAAATGTGATATATACATAGACCATCAAAGTTTGAAGAATATTTTCACTCAAATGTAATTGAACATGAGATTGAGGAGATGGTTGGAACTTCCTAAATACTATTATTTTTAAATTCATTATCACCCAGGAAGAGAAAATAATGTTCCTGATGCCTTACGTAGGAATGAACATATTATTATGTAAATGATGAGAATTCAAGGATATACCTTGATCAATGACCTAGTAAAACTAAGAATGGGAATTTTAAGTTAAGGGAGAGCATAAACCATATCCCAAATGATTTCCCAATTGTCACTACTAGAGAAGATCAATAAATCTAAAAATGAATATCCTTTGTTACAGAAGATGTTTGAGGCTGTGGAATATTGGAAGTTTCTCAAGTTCATTATTAATCAAGATGGTGTACTAAAATTTTGTACAAGACTATGTGTTCCATATATTCCGTAAATAATGAAGGATTATATAGATGAATATCATAGATGTACATTCTCAACACATCCTAGAAGCAATAAAAAATGTATAGGGATATTCATGGTCATTATAGGTGGTATAATAACAAAATGGAGACTGTTGACTATATTAACAGGTTCTTGTAATGTCAATAAGTGAAGGAAAAGAGACCACTTCCAATAGAGGTATTATAACCAATACAAATACCATCATTTAAGTGGGACAATATCAATATGGAATTTTTCACTCGTCTCTCATGAACTTACAAAAAAACAATGCAATATGGGTTATAACAGATATTCTAACAAAGACTTCCCATTTTATCTCTATTCAAGAAGTTTTTTCTCTTGATCAACTTGCTGGAACTGACATGAAGGAAATGGTACGGCTATATGGAGTTCACTTTATATATTATCTAATCGGGATCCAAGGTTGACATCAAAATTCTGGAGAAGTCTTCAAAATGATCTGTATAGAGAATTGAATACAGTATAGTCTACATATCCCATTAAATGGGTTCTCCTACAATAATAGCTTCCACTCAAGCATTCAAATAACACCATATATTAATATATATGGGAAGAAATGTATAACACTTACTTGTTGGGATGGATCTAGTGAGATAAGGCTTCTTGGGCCTGATCTTGTGCAAGAGATGATTGAAATGGTTCATGCCATCCAACAACAAATCAATGCTACTTAGAGATGGAAACAGAGCTATGGTGAAAACATATAAGGGACATGGAGTTTTATTTTTGTTCCATGCCTTCCTTAGAATTTCTCCTTCAATTAGTATCCTTATTTTTGAGACGAAAGGGAATCTTAGCCTTAGGTACATTATCCTCTATGAAATACTAGATCATGTATGAGCAGTGGCGTATCATCTTTAACTTCCTTCAAATATACCACAAGTACTTGATGTATTAAATATATCTCTATCGAGGAAGTACATACCTGAACAATGACATAGACTAAATCTAGAGGTGGTAAAACATTAAAATGACCTCACTTATGAGCAGAAGCAGTTGAAGATTTTGGATCATAGGGACATGGTTCTACAAAACAAGCCTACCCTCCTTAATAACATGTTTTGGAGGATCAAAAAATATAATGAATCTATGTGGGAACTACAAGGAACTATAAATCATAATTACCCCCACATTTTTTCTTCTGAGGTTATAAGTTGAAATTTTAGGGACAACATTTCTTCAGGGGGGGAGGGGGAAGAATTTAACCACCCAAACATGTGAATAACTTTTTTTTTCTTGAAAATGTGTGGATTACTATTTCATAATAAAAAAATAAGTATAATTGAAATGTAATTGTCGTGTTTTGATCATTATATGATCATTGGTATATATGAACATTGGAAATTATAATAATATTTAATGTTATAATTATTGATTATAAATAGAAATGATAACGGATAATTAATTCAGAAAGAAGAGTTGAGGTCTCTACCAATGAAATTGAGCCATAGAAATCACCACTCAGGCCATGTTTTATGAGCCTCTCGAAGACTCTATCACCATTGAACATATTAATATTAGGTCCCATGTAGGTTTAATAACGGTTTATGTAACAAGGCCTCAGTTACTATATGTAATCCATTTGTATAAATAAAATTGTTATTTCCTATTATGGAAAAATAACAATCAAATTCTAAATTTTAAATGTTAAATTTAATCTATGATAAACAATTAGTATTTTTATAATAGTTTTAATATTATTAAAGAACATTAAAAAATGGAGTATTTTGATATAATTTTTATACTTTAAATAATTGATATTGTGAAATGATTTTCAAAAAACAGACATACACGGTCATGATAAGTAATAAATTTAGAGGCTGATAAGATCAACAAAAATTTTGAGGAATATAAACTTATTAATAGTAATATCACATTTATGAATAGTTATATGAACAATGTAATGGTGACCACACCTAAATATGTATAAATGTTATTCAGGAATCTAGATTGGTAAGAACATATAATAGTTTATGTAAAAAAATTTTTTAGAAATTATTAATTTTTTTAGTATTTTTTCGTGTTAATAGTTGTTTTAAATAAAAATTAAATTTCTAATATTTAAAAAATTATTTTAATAAAATTGAGTTCATTTTTCAATTCAAAACATCGATATTAGGGTATGTATAATTTATGATATGTTTATAAAAAAATTATTTTTTTAGTGAATAGTAGAAATACAGTTTTTGAGTTTTCAATGTAATTTATGACAACATAATGATGTGATATTCATTTTAAAATTTGGGTCACTTAATGTGGATAAATTTTTTTTATTAGGTGTCCTAAGTGGCCAAAACCATGGGAAAATACAACAGGAAAGCCCATGGTTTTGAAAATACCACTACTGAGGTGTCCTCAGAAATTAATAAAAAAACTCCATCTCTTTCACAAAAAATTCCAAGAAATTACATCATTTTATTTCATTACAAAATCACCCCCTTTAATATTTTATTTTAACACCTCAAAATCAGTCCTCCAAAGGTTTCATCTTACCCTCAACATCCAGAACATATTGTTTTAGTAGGTAAGGGAAATATAATCTTCACCTTTCTTTTCAGGTTCTCTCTATGTTATATTTGTTAAAATTTTATATATCATGTTATTATGTACATTATTTTTTACCCATATTCTATATTATCAGTATTTTATGAATGGGATTTCATTTTACATTCTATTTATATTTTTTTATAAAACATTTTTTCATACCTGTTATGCTGCCGAATTTTTGTCCCCAAATTTCTCTATTTTTATCATGAATTTATTATTTTTTATAATGTGAATACCAAAACATATATCTTTTATAGGGTAAATCACATGATTTTACATATAAAATATTTTAATTATTTTATTAACATACATGAAACTGGCCTGCATTTATTTCTTGGGACTAAAATTGAAGAAAGAACCAGTTTTTAAGAACTTTTTAAAAAAATTGTGATTTTGATACAAACCCAATTTCGTATATTCTCTCTGATTTATTTATGAATTATTTCATTTTTGACTATGTGGATAACATAAAAATAAATACATATTATGGTTAGGATAGAATATTACTCCAATTCATTGGGTAATCAAATTAATCTTCAGAGATGTGAAATTTTATGATACCTTGGTGAATATACTTTGTAATATTTTTATGAAACCCAGGGGATTGACCATGAGAAAATTCTTATGAATGTGTAAATTAAATGTTCTAGGAAAATTTTCATGTTATGATTCAAATTATTTCTTTTATTATATTCCTATTTAGCATTATTTTATGATATTCTATAGGTTCATATAGATATTTCTCATGTTCAGATGTAAATTGTTTCTCTTATTTTTCCATTACTGGGAGTTCTGCTCACCCATTCCATTGATATATGTCCCTAGGTTATTAGTTGGATTATTTTAACATATTATGATCAAATTAATAATTATTTCAAGTGTATTAGAATAATTTTATATATTTAATGTATTATGTACCTTATATCAAAGACAGTGAACATTAAAGATCATGTATTTGTAAAATGTAATGAAAAGTTATGTAATAAAATTTGGGATGTCATAAAAAACATTATGGGAATCATTCAAAGAGTTATTTTTGAAAAAAAGATGTCCAATTTCTAGGACATGACATCTCAAAGGATGGAGTTGTAGTGAATCCCGCAATATTTGAAGAGGTTTTTTCATCTTAAAAACCCGTGAGAGTTACTACGGTACATAGTTTCCTTAATTTGGATGGTTAATATCAGAGGTTTGTAACCAGATTCTATAATTTTGTAGCACTATTAACTGCCTTCACATGAAGTTGTAATCCTTTTGTGTGGATGAAAAGGTGACATCTGTGCTTTCAAGAGTTGATATAGAGGTTGATGAGTGCTCCCATGTCAGACCCAATTTTTTCCATCAGTTGTGTCTAATTATATTATTTTTCATAGATTTGACTTCATGTTTCAGGTGTTCTGGATTAAAATTTTCTGTTTTAGGTGTTCTTGATTTAAATTTTGAGTGTTCGATGTTTTGGTTGGTTTTGTTCTTGTCCTTGTTAGTGTGAAGGTATGGGTATGTGATGGCTTCGAAAATGATTTTTTAGTACTCATAGTGGATCCTTTTTATGGTGAATATTTATTTGATGCTTTATCCCCTTAATATAGATGAATTTTGGCATGAAAAGTGTGATTTTGGGGGAATTTTTCCATGGTTGCATGGTTGAAGAACATTGTTATTTTAACCATGCAGTAATTGTGTTGGGGGGTCAAAATGTCTCCAAATGGTTTAACGAACCATGAAGACTATGTGTACATCCCATAAAATTCTAGATAGTGTAGGATTGTATGGTTTTCGCAAAAAAAATTTAAACTGTGAGGGTTGACTGTGAAACACACTCAGGAAAAGGTATTTGGGGATTTCTCCTTCTTTTTATGTGGGGTTTTATCCCATAGACACCCACTAAAAATACCTCAACCTAGACACATACCATGGATCATTTTGGATCTTTTATGATCCTATAAGGTGATTTTGAGGTGGTTTCTTGGTGAATCCTCATCCAGTTTGAAAGTTTATGGCTCCCCTCTCATTCTAATTTTCTATTCTACCATTATCACTTTATCCACTAACCCTAGTGGCCATGTTTGTCCAATTTTAATAACTTTTCTGGTGTCCAATTGGGTGTTTCCCTTGTTTAGGGTTCCTCTTGATAGATTTTTTCTGCTAGATCCATAGTGATTCGTTTCCAAGTGTCTTTTGTTGAGGAGAAATAGATTTGAGGTAGGTTTTCCCATTCACTATCATTTTAAAATTATTATCATTTGATTTCATTATTTTCAAAACTTATATATATACTACATGTGGTTTTATAATTTTTTGAATAATTTTTTGGTGTGACAAATAATATATTATTCCTTGTTGTGTGATAATGGGAACCTTTTAAATAAATATTGAACAATATGTGTTTGATTAAATGGAAAATTGGCATTTATTGGTATATTGTGATAAAAAATTCATGGTTTAAATTTTTAAATGTATTTTCAATGTAAAAAATGATGTCTTTGTTTCTTTGTACTGGTTTATTAAGAGGATTTGGTTTTTATAAAGATATGAGTAATTGTATTAAGGTGTTTTGGTATATATTTTCCATGAATGGACCTTTTTGGAACATTTATAAGAATTTTTATTACATAAAAATATAGAGTAAATGTTTAAGATGTTTTTTAATTATTTTAAAATGAAAAAAGGTGTGATTACATCCTTTATGAATGGTGTATTTGTAATCATGATAAACCATTGTTTTTTGAAATTCTAAAAGCCCCGTTTGGAATGATTGGGGAAAATGATGGATGTGTTTGTTAAAAAAGCATCATTTGGATGTTTTCTCTTTCCTCGTATATATATAATGGAAAGAGTGTCCTAATTATCGAACCATCACAATCAATTTTCAGAGTTCCTTAGCTTGGAATCTTTGTGTACAATTTATTCTATGTAATGAGATCGGTTCATCAGATGGTTTAGGGTGGGGCCTATTGTTTCAATATTATTATATATTCTTGATATTTGACTCTCATATAAAATCATTTGGCTCACGCCTATTTTATACAAGATACATGAAAAACTGGCATATTGAAAGAATTTTTGGGAGAATGTTTGCGGCATTTGCTAGATTATGCAAAATCTAGTGGATCATAGTTGTTGGATAATTTTTTTGTTATTGTCAGGGAATTGGCCCCCTCAGTCTATCCTAAGTTAGTGTGTCCAGGAATTTAAGACATTTTTTATTTCATCATGTGTGGCATACTATCTGGGATGGGGTTTCATATATTAGTATGTTCTAGATGACTATTCATGATCACCTAGGTTCACTTATGACTATTGGAACTTATTTTACTATAATTATGATTGAGACACTTGAATTATTTTTTCCATTTCCATTTTTTTGTTAGTACTATAGTTACTTCTTGTGTATTATTTTTTGTGGAATGTGGTGTGTTGGTTTGGAATGGGATTATTATTATTTTTTTACAATAAAATAGTGTTTTACACTCATTTGTGAATGTTGTATATGTAAGAATAACATTCCCCTTTAAAATGATTTGGTATCACGTAATGGAATAGATATTGTTTTGAAAATGATGACTGTCAATGTGTTGTAATTGGTTTTTATATAAAACATATAGAAAAGAATATATCAAAATATTGTATTTCAAAATTGAAATTTTGTTTATCTATTAGTTTAGAGTAACAGAATGGGGAATAGTTAATCTAGATAAAATTATGAGTTTTAATACTCACACCTATATTTCCTTTCTATTTTGAAACCCTTATGTGGGTTTCAGCAAGAGTTCAATCGCCTTGGGAAATGATTGATTGTTTTATTGGAGAGTTCACCAAGAGGTAACATGGAGATAGTGTGGTCATCTGGTTTAGTTGGTTTTTTATATCTGTTGTCCCAGTCAATTTCAGGTATATGATGTTTAGTTATGTTTTTTATATATATTGGAATAATTGTTCTCCATTCTTATATTGATTTTATTGTTTATTTATTGGGATAAATCATTCCCTTTGGGAACTCTATTGATGCCAAAAATTAGTTCTCAGCCCATGGAGATTGGGAATACCCTTCAAGATAGGCCACATATCAGATTGGGTGAACGGTTTAGGGTTGACCCATGTAGGTTTGTGAAAAAATGGTATCAGGGGAGGATCACTTAGTAGATCTAGCTTTTATATCACCCTTTGTTATTATGTGGATGTCATGGTATATTGAGTAGGATTGTCAGAACAACACGGTGTAGGCATGACAGTGTGTATGGCCAACACTCTCTATTCCAAGCCTTGTGTTACCATGAGATGTCCTGTTTTGGTACATTTTTTGGGTTCTTGATGTATATTTTTTCCATGGGATACAAAAAGGGAGTTGGAATATAGGCCTATATTAGATCTTAGGGCATTGGAAGCCATGTGTAGATGGGTACATAGTCATGGATGAATTTCCAATAAGTTGGTTTCTATGGAATGTATTCACTAACAATATGGCTATCTCACCCACAGAAACTAGTTCCCTATTGTGGGTTGCTTTGGGAATTCATTAGTTCTGATAATTTTCTTGAGAAATCTTGTTTTGAAATTTTGGAATATGAATTTTGAAATAGTAATTTTTTGATTTTGGGATGATGGAAAATGATTTTTCATAATCTCTTTGAATGAGGCATTGAGAATTGAATATTTATAAAGAGATTTTTTTTTGTAAATGGAGATGAGTCTACTAAGATTGAATTTATATAATTGAAACATTAAGTTTATCACAATCATTTTTTTGAAATGATGAAGATTATTATAAAGAGGGGTTTAGAAACTTTTTTTATCTGAGAATAAATGGGTTTTTAGTGGAATGATGTGGATACAAAAATTTAGTTGATTTTCTAGGAACTGTTCTCAATGAATCAAATTGACTTTTAGATATAAATTCATGTGATTTTATTTTTTATCTTCTGGAAATGCATTACAATATAGAATCATAAAATGTATTTGACCTGATGGTTTATGAGCCATTGCATGGTTTCATATATTTTTGGATTGTATTGGATGGTTTGTTTTGGAAAATGAGAATATTTTGTTTTGACCACTGATGTATTCCATGGGCACTCAAATGCATGGAGATGTACGGGAAGTGGTTGGATGATTATGTGGGAAGAGAGTGCCAAATATTAGAATGGCTGAGGAGTACCTGGTATGGAATGATTGGATATGTGCTTAGATTGGAATAATAATATGCATTTGAGTGAGACTATGTGGAACCACATTTTTGAGTGTCAATATAAACCAAGTTTTCATTATTTTTCAAAAAGTGTTTTATGATTTATGTTTTAGTGTTTTATTGAGACAAGGGTTGTGTGGTGTTGGCTATTTTTCTTTTCTTATGAAGTTTTTTTCATTTGGGGTGATTTATTGTTACTTTCAAGTGATTTGTATGTTGTGTTCTGAGATTGAAATTTTATTGGTAGTTTGATCTTAAAAAATGTTTATTGTTTCACTATAATGAATTTGGGAATATTGAAGCTCATTTTGATAGGGATCTTGGATTTATCATTGCCCTATTTTCTCCACCATAGAGATTTAATGCATGGTTAAGGCATGGGAATGGGTGATTCCTCAATAGAAATATTCTCAGTTTATCGATCTAATGATTTATTTCTTGAGTTATTGAATTTCAATCCACCTATTTGAAGGATTCCTTATCTCTTTTATAAAGAAGAGAGCTGTTTGTGATTGATTTAACATGCCTTTTTTTATTATGTTTTTATTAGTTTTAGTGGTTTTACTTGATAATGTTTGATTTGTTTAGCTGTATTCCTTGACAATTATTCTCCTCATTCATAGTGAGGGAGAATGGTGTTGTATATCCTTAACGTTTTATTTCAGTTAAAGGTGTTGTTTGAGAATGTGAGTTATGTGGTGTCTTATAATCCTCTAATTCTATCTAGGTGTCCTATGTGGATTTCTATGGAAATAAATGAGCTGGTTCTGATTAGGTATTATCATCTGTCAACAACGAGGAAGTAGATTCTTCAAAAATTAGAGCTCCAACAATAGGTTATAGAGTGGTGCTGGGGTATAGTCACGAATCTTGGAGGTTTAAGGAGTTC
Organism: Viscum album; assembly: GCA_963277665.1. Taxonomy (NCBI): domain Eukaryota; kingdom Viridiplantae; phylum Streptophyta; class Magnoliopsida; order Santalales; family Viscaceae; genus Viscum; species Viscum album. Next base: position 843,210,689 of record OY728151.1, read on the forward strand.
GGTTAAGCTCATGAAACTACTAGTGGATTCAGGATGTTCTTATATTTTTATTATCGTTTTTCTTCGCTGTGATTTCTATCATCTTGCAAAGGGAATAGTCGAATAACCTGTCACACAATTTCTATGATTTGGACATCTGCAATTCATGATTTTGATCAATGTAGTTGTGTGGAGCGCCAATTTGAATTGGGAGAGATATTTGATTACATCCATTTGTAGTCAATGCTGGTGGGTAATTTTTTGTGTAGTCTTCATGGTCAAATCATTAGGTGCCTTCCCTCCGCTCCCCATGTGCTGCGGTTTTTGTTTTGTGTACAAAGTGTTGGCCCATTTATTTTCCCATCCATTTTGGATTGGGTAGATTAAATGTTCCAGTTGAGATCCTCTTAGCTTTGGGTGGTATTTTTTTGTATGGAGTTTTTGTTTTCCTACGTGGGTGAGGCCTACTTCGGGTTGATTATGGATTTACATTTCATCAGTAATATTTAGTTATTAATTTCTGGGAGATCAACAATTGGTCTAATTGAAAAACTATTTGATGAGAAATCATCCCTAGGATACATAAAATGGTGGGGATCCAATGTGGGGCTCCCCTAATAGTGACTAGTTTTTGTTTTGTATTGGTGTTAGTCATGTTGAAGTGAATTTATTTTTAATTTTTTTATCATTTCTGGGTTTTCATTTTTGTTTTGGGTAATCATTGGGCTTTTTGGAGTGCACACAATAGTTCTATTCTATGCATGGTTGTGAAGGGTATGAATCTAATTTCCCTTTTATCCTCCAAAAGTTGTTCTGGTTTGTTGGTCTTTTCTGGAAAAGGGTTATAGTATTGTTTTGACTATGTTCGAATGTTTATAGATCATGGGGTTGGATATTGTGATTTTTATAATCTATAGTCATTGATTGATCAATTGGAAAATGATGTGGAATTATTGGGGTTGGAAGCATTATTGTGGTGAGTATTTTCACAAATAGATTTTCATTTCAATCAATTATTTTAAAATTCTTTTGGTTCATAGTTTTTCTGTCAAGTTATGGGTGTTCTAAAATTAAATTTGATGTTTTTTGTGTTCCTGATTTATGTTTTCAGTATTCAATGATCAGGATGGTTTTGTAATTTCCTATTTTTAGTTGGAAGGTATAGGAATGTTGTGGAATGGAAAATGAGTTTGTGACACTCCTAGTGGAACCTTTTTATAGGATATGTTTTTTATGGTATATCCCCATGAGTTAGATGATTTTTGTGGTGAAAACAGTTATTTTTTGGCCTTTTTCCAGTTCTCATAGTTAAGGTGCATGATTAGTTCAACCATACAGTATGTGTGTAGGGGGTAATGGTGATTGGGAAACAGTTAACTAACCATGCATCCAAAGTGTGTAGCCCATCAAGCGCTAGACAATGGAGGATAGCGAGGATTTTTCACAGTTTGTAAAAATGTGCAAGAAAACCGTGCAACCCACTCAAGAATGTGTATTTTGGTATTTTAAACTATTTTTTATGTTTGTTTTCTTCCCTTGTAAACCACACATGAACTCCCTAATCCTAGATACATCCCATTGTTCATTTTGGATTCTCCAAGACCATCCATGGTTTTTCAGGGTTCTTTCATGGGGAATCATCACCTAGTTTTAAAGGATATCATTCCCCTCGCTTTATCCTTAGTTTTTCCTCCATTTCCACTTTATCATCAAACCCTAGTGGCTATATATTGACGATTATAATACCTAGGGTGGTGTTAAATTAGAGAATTTCTTTTTTATGGTTCCTCTTGATAAATCTTAGATCTTGGAACCCTAGTGGTGTGTTTTCAGGTGTACGTTGTTGATGCCCCATGGATTTGTGGCAGGTTTTCCCTTGAACATGCTTTTTAAAATTTAAGAACCTTTGAATTCATAATTTTCCCACCTTATATATATAATAATTTTTTTGTAACATTTTGGTTTTTTTGGGGTCTCAAATGATGATTTATGCCTTGTTGTGTGATAAATGGAATTTTTTAGTTAAATAATGCAGACCAAGTGTTTGATTAAATGCCCAGTTTTATTTTAAGTGAAATTTGTGATAAAAAATATTGTTTGAATTTTTGAATGTATTTTAATTAGGAAAAATTATTTCGTTGGTTATTTTAAGGGTTTATCATGTGTTTTTTTAAAATGAAAAGTGTATTGTTTTTATATTGTTTTGGCATGTATTCCAATTAAATGGGTCATCTTTTACTTTTATATGAAATGTAATTCCTTGAATGTGTAATGTGAATGTTTAATAATATTTTTAAATAATATTTAATTGGAAAATAGTGTTGTTAACACTCAGTATGAAATGTGTATTTTAATTCTTGTAAAATGTTGGTTTTGTGAAATTCTTAATGTCATGCATGGAAGCTTTTGTGAAAATATTGAAAGTGTTTGTTATGAAAACATCATTTGGATTTTTTTCGAGCCTCAACTTTTTATAATGGATGGGGTTTCCCCACTTTGGATCTCATGTGATCCATTATCATAGTTCCTAGGATTAGACTCTTTGAGTTTTATTTATTATTTATCATGATATCGGTCATTGGCGTTGTTTGGGGAAAGGCCTATTGTTGAACTATTATTATATATTCTTGTGACAGTATGCTCAACTATCATGAGATTGCTCAACCCCATTATATACATGATACCTAGGAACCTAAAATATTTAGATAATTTCATGAGAATGAATACTACACCTGCTAGATTTTTCACTAACTGGTGGCCCAGAATAGGCTGATATATTTGGGTTTATTTATATGGGATTAGGCCCCTCAATCTATCCTGAGTTACCATGTTTAGGAATTTAGGAAGCTTTTTATTTTATCATGTATCGAATTCTATCAGGGATGGGGTCTCATGTATTATTATGTCATGGATTATTCTTGATCTCTTTGGTTCACCTATGTATACTATCTCTTAGTAACATTCAACGATGATTGAGATACTTGTATGATTATTTCCATTGCCCTTGTTGTTTGAATACGTTAGTTCCTTCTTATATAGTATATTTCTTGGAAACTGATGTGTTGGTTTCAAAAAGGGTTATGGACTTTTATAAAATAAAATAAATCTTTAACCTCCTTTTTTTAAAATTGAAAATGTAAGCTTGACATGAACATTGAAATGTTTTTTGTTTCACTAATAGAATAGACATGGTTTTGGATATGTGGTAGGTAAATGGGCCATGTTTTTTTTAATGTGAAACATGTAGAAAATAATACTTATTTATATTGTAGTTCAATCATGAAAATTAATGATTTGTTTATTTTAAAGGATGTGCATTTGGAATAGTTTATCGGGGTAGTCTACTGATTTTTGATACACATGAATTTAGTTATTTTATGTGTTTATCCCTTGTGAATATTTCAACTTTTTTTCTATCACCTCGGGAAATGGTTGATCATTGTGTTGGAGAGTGACCCATGTGGTCACGTGGAGACAGTTATTTCATCTAGTTCTGTTGGATTATTTTTATAGTTTTTGTACCATTCAATATCATGTAAAAGATGTTTAGTTTATTTTTATTAATATATTTAAATACTTGAGAACTTTTATTCTATATTGTTTATTATTTATTTATTGATATAACTCATTCCATTTGGGAACTCTATTATGCCTAGTACTAGTTTCCAGCCTTAGGGGATTGGGACTCCCTTCAAGCCATGCCACAGATCGGCTCGGTTGACCAGTTCAGGGTTGACCTAGGTTGGTTCATGATGAAAATGGTATATGAGTAATATCCCTTGGAGGACATATCTTTTGGATCACCCTTCTTGATTTGGGGGATGACAAGGTAGATGAATTAGGATTTTCGTAACATCAAGGTGAAGGTATGAGGGATTGTCTAGCGAGAACAATCTATACCAAGCATTGGGTTACTATGGGTTGTCTAGTTTTTTCTAGTCTTTTTGTGTTCATAATATCTATTTTTTACTTAGGATTCAAAAACATAGTTGTACTAGAGGTCTTTGTGAGCTCACAGGGCCGGGAAATCCATGTGAAGCTAGGAATATCGTCCTAGAAGACTCTTTTCAATGGTGTTGTGTTTAGAATGTGTCCTCAAACCATATGGCCAAGTCACCCATCGACAATGGTCCCCTCGCGTGGGTTTCTTTACATATTCACTAATTCGGAAAATTCTATTACTAAATCATGTTTTGATAATTTGAAAAATGGATTTTGAAATGGTAATGGGATTATTTTGTGGATATGGAAAATTATTTTTCAGAATCATTTTGAAGTTGGAATTATGAAATGAAAGTATTTTTTTGTAAATGGAAATTAGGCTACAAATATTGAAATTAAATAATGAAAAAATGGGGTTTATCAATGAATATTATTCGAAAATAATATTATTACTATGATGTTACTTTTGGAAATATTTTTTACCCAATATGAAATGAGGTTTTAATAAATGAATTTTGGTGGAATAGGTTTGTTGATTTTTTGGTAAATTTTTGGAATGAAATTAATTGAATTTTGAATAGAAATTCATGAGATTTTATTTTTGATCATGGGGAAATGAATTAAAATATAGAGTACAAAAATGTTTTTTGACTTGGAGGTTTGTGAGACTTTGAATGGTATCATGAATTCTTGGATTGGGTTGGGTGATATTTTTTTTTTGGAATATTAGAATTTTTTGTTCTGACCATTGATGTATTACATGGGTGCTCACATGCATGTAATTGTGTGTGAAGTGGACGGATGATGATGTGGGGGTTATAACATGGGGTTGTCTTGGTTGATGAGTTCCCGCTGTGGAATGAGTTTATATGTGCTCAAATTGGCATGGAATTGTGAATTTTATTGAGACTCTACATAACACCACTGTTTTTAGTGAGAATCAACCATGTTTTCTTGGTTTTTCAAAAAGTTGTTTTAAGATGGAAGTTGTAGAGTTTTTGTTAGGAAATGGTTGTGTGACTTATTTCTTGATTATTAAGATGTGTTGTTTATTCAGTGAATTTTCTCATTATTTGGAGATGATGCATATTTTTTGTTATAATATTGATGTTGTTTTGGTAGTTTGGTCTTGAAGTAATGTTTTGTGTGTATCTAGAATGGTTTTGGGAATCGTTATGCTTGTTTTGATAGATCACTTCATTTTTCATTGTCCTATGTTCATTGCCATAGATATTTGATACATGTTTGTGGTGCGACTATGAGTGATTTATCATTATAAATCATTCCATTTGATCAACCAAACGATTTTGTAACCATGTTTTGAAATTTAAATCCACCACTTTTAAGGATACACCATCCATTTTCTAGAGTGGCGAGCTGTTTGGGATTGACATAAAGTTTATTTTGGTTATGATGTTTATTATTGTTGCATTAGTTGTGCTTGATATTGAAGGAGGTATTTCAATGTGTTCATTTCCATTCGTATCCTCATTCTATGTGAGGGATATTGGTATAGTACATCCTTATGTTCATGTTTGAATAATGGGTGTTGTTTGAGAATATGTGTTCTATGGTGTGAAATAATCATTTCATTCCACCTCAGAGTGTTATATGGGTTTGTGTGGAACAATAAGATTGGGTTATTGTTTGGTATTATCATCTCTTGACTATGAGGGAGTAGATGATTCATACATCAGATCTCCAGCCATAGGTCCTGGAGTGATGTTGGCACGTAGTCAAGAATCCTAGAGGATTAAGAAGTTTTCCTAATATCATGCATCAACCATTGTAGTGTGGTTGTTCTAGTGTTTTTATATTAGTATCATGTTTTTCAAAATTACCTCTTGTCATAATGATCTGGGTGGACAAACCCCTCACACAATTTCTATGATTTATCAATCTAGAATGAAATTTTCCGATCAACGTCCTTATGTGAAGTGCCCATGTGAATCGGGTGTGACCCTATTTTTTATCCATTTTTTGGTGAAGAGTGAAGGACAGTTATCGGTTGGGTTTTTCATTTTCCAATCATCAGTCGATTTACATTGCCTCCCCATGTGGTAGGTGGTTTTTGGTCTATGTATAATGTGATGGCGAGTTCTTGTCCCCTTCATTCTGTAGTGGGCTGATTAAATGTTCCTATTGATCTCCTTTTATCTTTATGTGGTAGGTTTGTGTAGAGTGTTTTGGTTATCCTGAGTGGGAGAGGCCTGGTTTGGTTTCATGTATAATTACTATTTTTTTTGTAATAGATGGTTCTTAAGGGTGGGAAGATCCCCCATGGGTCTCAAAAAAAATTCTTCAATGAGAAAATTAGTACATGGTTACTTTTAATGGTAGGGATTCTTGATCAGGAATCCCCTATTGGTGATCCTTTTTGAGTTGGATTGGTGTTAGTATATTTGGCATGACATTATTTTAATGTTGTTTGATTTTTGATTTTCCTTTTTTATATTGGTAAACATTGGGTTTCTTGAGTGCACCCAACGGTTCTGTTCGATGTATGGTTTTAATGTTTGTTGCTATAATTTATCATTAATTCTCGAAATGTGGTTCTAGATTTTTTTCTATTTTAGAAATGGGGAATAACTATTTTTTGGATATTGTGATATGTTTTTAGATCAACGGGCTGGATCTTGTAATTTTGAGAATCCTGAGTCGTTGATCGATAAACTGGAAAATTGTGAGGCTTTCCATGGGCAAAAATCATTCTGATAGGGTGAATTGTCACACATGGATTTTATTTTCCATCCTTTATTTGAAATTATAATTTTTTTCTTAGTTTTCCTCTTGAGATCCATGTGTTGTGGAGATAAATTTTCTATTTTGGATTTTCCTGATTTAAAAATTGCGTCTTGGATGTTTTGGTTGATTTTGATCCTATCCATTGTTAGTGGGACGGCAGAAGTAGGTGGTGGTATGGAAAATGAACTTGTGAAAACCTAGTGGAACCACATTATAGGGTATGTTTGTTGGATGGTTTATCCCCATGATTTAGAATAATATTGTGGTGAAAATAGTGAATTTTTGGTACTTTTTACTAGTTGCAAGGTTAAGTAGCATGATTATTTTAAACATGTAGTAAGTGTGCTAAGGTCACACTATTTGAGAATAGTTTAACTAACCATGAAGACGAAGTGTGGAACCCATCTCGTGCTAGATAGGGGAGGATTTAACGGTCTGTGCATGATTTTTTAAATCGAGCAAGCTAACCATGCAACCCACTCGAGAAAGGGTATTTTGGAATTTTATCCTTATTTTTATATGGGGTTTCTACCCTTGGACACCACACTCGAAATCCCATGACCTAGATGCCTCCCACAGAGTATTTTGGCGCCTCCAAGCTCCTCTAAGGTGATTTTAAGGTGTTTTATCATGGAAACGACATCATGTTTGAAATGTTAGGGTTCCAATCTCATTCCACATCACTTTTCCTCCATTTTACCATTCTCCACTAACCCAAGTTGACATGTTTGTCTTATTGGAATAAAATGTGTGGTAGAAAATTTCTGGGTTTTCTAGTTTAGGGTTCTTCATGATAGACCATATCTCTGGGAACCCTAGTGGTATGTTTTCAAATGTCTGTTGTTGATATACCACAGATTTTAAGTAGGTTTTCTGAAGAACATGCCTACAATTTTTTTAATCCTTTGATTTCATCATTTTCACACATTACATGTATACAAAATTTTGTCGTGTAACATTTTTATTAATTTATTGGAGTTCCAAATAATGTCTATGCCCTGTTGTGAGTTAAAGGTAATTGTTTAGTTAAATAATACACACCAAGTGTTTGATTAAATGCCCAGTAAGATTTTATGGGTAAATTATGATTCAAAATGCATGGTTTGAATTTGTAAATGTATATTCGATGTGAAAAATTATGTTCTAGGTTCTTTTTAATAGTTTCTCAAGAGGTTTTTGATTTTTATAAATATATGATTATTAGTTTTTAAGGTGCTTTGGTAGGTATTTCTGATGAATGGCCCATTTGGAACTTTCATAAGAAATGGTATGCCTTGAAAGTGTAGTGTAAATGTTCAAGAGGATTATAAAAATGATTTTGAAATGTAAAAAGGTGTGTTAACACCATATAATAATGTTTTATTTGAATGCATGATAAACATTGATTTTGTGAAAATCATATAGGCTTGTTTGACAATTTTTGTGAAAATGAATAAAGTGTTTGTTATTAAAACCTCATTATGACGTTTTCTAATGCCTTGTATATATATAATGGATGGGGAGTCCTCATTCTGGAACCCTCATGATCCATTATCAGGGTTCCTAGGCTCAGAATCATTGGGTTTTATTTATTTTATGGCATGATATGTGTCCTTGGGGTGGCGGTGTGTGAGGCCTATTGTAGAAATATTAGTATCAACGCTAATGATAGGATAATTTGCTAGAATCGGTTGGATCTCATATTTTATATACATTAGACACGATTACTTTACATATTGAGAGAATATTCCAAGAATGATTACTGAACTGGATAGTTTTTTTTAAAATCATGGGGCCCATAGTAGGTGGATATATTTGGGTTCATTGCTATGTGATTGAGCCCCTCAGTATGTCCCAATTTATAGTAGCCTGGAATTTAGGGTTTTTTTTTACATTCAATGTCTGTGTCAGGAAATCAAGGATGGTGTCTCATGTGTCAGCATGTTCAGGATTTTTCTTTATCTCCATGGTTAACCTATTTCTATTGGAACATAGTTTCTTGTAATGATTATTGGAATAAATGTATGATTATTTTAATTTTCCTTGTTGTCTGATTATTGTAGTTCCTTATTGTGTAGTATTTATCTGGGAAAGAAATGTGTTTGTTTTAGAATGGTTTATGATTTTTTTTTAAATAATGTTATACCCTCTTTTTTGCAAGTAAAAAATTTAATCATCACATTCCCCTTGAAAATGTTTTGGTATTACTATTAAAATAGACTTGGTTTTGGAAATGAGTCTGAGAAATGATCCATAACTGGTTTTTAAATGAAACATGTTGAAATGATTAATTCTATATATTTTTTTCAAAACATGAAAATTGATGATTACTTTATTATAAATGTAGTGTACTTTTAATAGTTCATCAGACTAGCCGACTGAGTTTTAATACTATCACGTATAGTTCATTTAAATTTTATTCCCCTGTGTAGGTTTCAGATGGAGTTTCATCACCTTGGGTGACTATTTATTTTTGTGTTGGAGAGTGAACTATGAGGTCACATGGATACAGTGTGATCATATTGTATGGTTATTTTATTTGTATAGTTGTTTTACTATTCAGTTTCATGTAATAGATGTTCAGTTCAGATTTATTTATATATTGAATGGCTTGTGCTCCATTATACTGTTTAGTTTCATTTTCATTTATTTCAATTAATCATTCTATTTGGGTTCCCAGTTGATGCCCAAAACAATTATAAAAGTCATGGGGATTGGGAAAACCCTTCATTCCATGCCAACGACCAGCTCAGGTGACCAGTTTGGGGCTCCCCTGGTTTGGTTCATTACATACCATCTTGATATTTCTAGATGAGCAGTTCGAGTACGTAGTGTTCTATAATGCATCCGGTCCAGATATGGTAGTGTGTTAATTTAGAGGCTTGTGGTTACTGCATATGGTTAATTCCAATTGATTCCACATGAGTAGAACTACACAACCCATGATATCAAGTTAGAAATAGTAGTCTTCATCATTAATATTTGGTGACACAACCTGATGGGTGACTAGTTAACCATTTACTTTTACCAAAAAGAGTCTCAATTATTTATTTTCTCACTAGGAACTGAACATGAGACATAGGTTACGACTAGAGTTCCTCCAGGACTATGAATCTTAAATTTTCTATACTCCTATAAATGGAAACGTGGTGGATTATTCTCTCAGTACGGGATCTTATTCTAAATTTTGGTCAAAGGTGTTAGTGAATTTAGCCTCATTGGAGTTTTCCATCATAGGCAAGGATACTTCACTATATCATTAGTTGATGGATGTTACCCCACCACTTTTATATAATTTCAGTGATTCCCAATATACTCATACCAAATGTGAGGCAATCCATACTCAGATATCCACCAGACATTCTATTCATGGATATTATGATGGTTGGGAGCATGATATAATTTTCAGAGAATGGATGATGGTACCTTTTACGTTGTTGGGTGACGTGTTGAACATGTTTCATACATCCACTTTGGTGTTACATCTATGATTGTAAAATATGTACCATGATTTGTAATGTATGTTTTTGTGGACATGTATTAAAATGTGAGTTGCATAGTTTGTCTCTCGATGCCTTACATGTCCACAAGTGAAGGCTAGGCACCATGTTCAAGATGGTTTACCTCAACCCCTTGAGGTTCCAATGTGAAAGTGGGATGAGATATCCATGGAATCAATTATGGTTATACCAAAAAAATCTAGGAGAACATATTCCATCAGGGTGATCATAGATCGACTCACCATGTCAGCCCAATTACTAGCTATTTGAGAGCAGAGTTATGTAGAGTTCTTGGGATGCCTCTATGTGTACGAGATAGTGTTACTTCATGGAGTTTTCTAAAATATCTCCTCTGACTATGATGGTCACATCACATCATGGATATGGAGGGGTTTATTTGAATTAATTTGGACATAGTTACTCTAGGAAATAGTCTTTCATCCATAGATTGATGGCCATATAGAGTACACCATCCATGTCTTGGACGACATACCACATGCTTCTAGGTTGGACATTGTATATTGTTGGGAGATGCACCAACCTGTAGTGCAATTTTTATAAAACAACAAATACCATTCCACAATTGGTATGTTATCATTCAAGGCTTTGTACGATTGACCCTATTGGCCAAAATATTTTGGAATCTTCCAAGAAAGTTATCACTCATGGTCTTGAAGTTGGTGAGAACTTTTAATAATAAGGTTAATCTCAATTAAGATGAAATGAAGACTGTAAAAACTCATTATAATTTTTACGAGGTCAAATGATTCCGACCTCTCTAGTTTGAGGTTGGAGACCATGTGTTCCTGATGGTCTCATGTCAACATGAATTGAAGATATTTGGCTATAGTTTCATGTTATCTATAAGATTCATTATACCCATCAAGATATTGTATTGATTTGGTGAGGTGGAATACCTGAAAGCTCTTTTTCCACTAATGGATTGTGTTCATGACCTATTCCATATTTTGTAGTTGAGGAGTTATATGCACGACCAATCTCACATTATCAATTGGGGGGATTTGGTCATTGATAGTGGATCCACAAGTGTAATTTACATGGTAGTGATTGAAGATCAGTATGGGAGGATCCATAATGGGTGAATTATTACCTTATGCATGTCTAGTGGTAGAAAGAGAATATTCAGGAGAGCACATGGGAGAAGGAGGCTCAGATTCATGCTCAGTATCCACATCTTGTTGTGTACCCCTAGTTTTGGAATTTTGTGGAGTAAAGACGTAATGTAACATAGCATATTTTTAGTATATTATTTTTGGGTATTACATGGATTAATTATGAGATTAGGTGATAAGAAGACAACATATTCTGAGCCATAATGTTCTTGGAATAATAGTTTGAAATATATTAAATGTCACATGTATGTAATTATCCTAAAATAGTGAAATAATATTTAAGAGGGTTCTTGGATAAAAATACAAGGGTACCGTCATGTTCATATTGTGGGTTATAAACTATGGGTGACCCAAAATTAGTAGGTGAATGATGTTTATTGAAAAGACATCATGGGAATAGAAACAAATAAAATAATTAAATAAATTATTTTATTATTATTTCTAAAATGCAATGATCAATTGTATTTAAATTGACTATTTTGGAGAATCCCCAGGGTTAGCCGCATAACCTTGTAATCATTGGAGAAAAACAAAATTCATTATCTTTGAATGATTTAAATTATGTTACGTAGTCGGTTTGAATTATTTCAATCCCTCTTTCTTTATTCCCATGACAAACAAAAATTAATCAACAAACGCATTATCCATGGATCTTGCATGTTTGTAGGATGATTTTATTGTGGAATGATTTTGGGATAAATTTATTAGATTATTTATTTATTCGTTTTTGATATCATGAAAATAAATTATGTGAAACAAGAACATTGATAAAGGTTTGTTCGTCTCATTTTTATTATGTTTTCTCCTCTAGTTCTTTTTTCACTGTATGGGTTCTTCATTTTGCATGTGGTTCAATTATATCTGAATAAATAGATCATTTAGTTCCTATTTGTTAGTGAAACGATATGATATCACAGATTTGGGATAAACATGACACAAAGTTTGTGTGATGATGTGTATAGTACAGAATCAGATGATTTTGGTTACCAGATTTCATATTATTTAGTGTGTAATGAAGAATGACATGAGGATCCATTTTAAAAGGATATTAGAGACTGGTTTTGCATAGATTAGTTATGGAAATGACCCAATTAACCCCAATCTAGAAGTTTCTGCAAAGAAAACAACTTCGACGATGCACAAGATGACTTGGAGGAGATCCCGATAGATCTAGAAAATCACGAACAACACAACGCATATCTCCAAAATAAACCCTATGTGAGCCCCTTGGTGTCATTGATAGGGTTTTGGATGATGTTATGGATCACATGGAATGTTACCCCTATCATATGGCATGTTACCCTATCCATGTGACTCAACATCTAATTTTGAGAGAACACAAACATGGTTTGATGTACACAACCAGATGGCATGCTATTTACATGTACACGAACACAGTTTGGCATACACATGCTAGTACATGGATGAGACCTTAGTTCCCAAACATGGATAGGTGACAAGTATAGGAAATTGTGAGTCTTCACATGTGGTGTTCTCATTCAAAACAATATGTACATAGATACTAGATGTCTTGTGAGGTTCTTCTACACAAGAAGGAAATGGGACAATTGGACACACTATTTTCCCGATGGTACACGCCATGTACCCCCCCCCCCCCCTTCAAGAGTACTAATGGCGCTTTATTTTCATAGTTTGGAATAGAAAAGGTTGAGTAAATTTTATTTTTCTTTTTTCTAAAGGGTTACATGAATCATTATTCCACAGTACTAATTTTTGATCTTTTATAATAGATGAGTGTCAGATAGAGTTGTGGTTTTCCAACGTGAGAATAGAGATTGAACATATATCATTATTTGGTCTGTAGTTGTAGTTTATGGAATCTTAATGAATTCCCTATATAGAACATTTATCATTAATTTAACATGCTATATTGGTATGGTTTAATGAATTGTTGGAATATGATCCCCTAATTGTTGGTAGATCCTGATTGGGTTTGTGGTGTCCCCCCGTGGTTGATGGTGTGTCCCCCTATTTTTGTATAAGATACATTTTATAGTTGTTCTGGGTTGGGGTCTATTGAGATAGAAATTGTCATTTTGTTTCTTTGATGATATCATGGACAGTGGAGCGAGTTATCTTAGAATCTGTGTTTTCTAGAGTAGAATCCATTGGTTGGATATTGGTTGGGACCACCTAGTGGATTTTTACCTTCCTGTGTATATTTTTGAATTTCCATTATACATTGACTGTTATATCTAGAGTTGAGTTAAATGTACTCAGTGCTTCATTTTATGTGTTTTATGGGTATCCTACTGAGTATTTTTATAATCACCCTTGTATGAGTCGTTCCCAAATGTGACATGTGTTATCCAGATAATTCCCCGTTTGACCGTGTCTGGGGAGGACAGGGAGCGGGTGGAGTGTAGAAGAAGGTTGGTAGACCAAATTGTTTTACTGGAATCATACATTTGACTTATTCATCACCCCTAGAAAAGGTTTTAATTTTACATTTTATGTTTTGGCTTGTATTTTACCCCATTTTATGCTTTTAGTACTTTTACTTTTATACTATGTTACGAGATCTTATATGTATACATGAATTTTTTTACTTGTTTTATATTTTAGTGTTTTTTGGGATTGAAGATGTATGTACGTACAAGTACATTCCAAAAATGCCTCCCATTATAGGATATGCCTCCTTAGTGATGGTCACCATCCCTTGGCCTAGTGGAGGTGGGTGTGGGGTAGTCACAGGTTAGATAACCGTAGGTTGATTCATAGTAGTGAAGCTAATTGCTCTATGTTTTCTATTCATCCTAGAATTAATAATATATACTATGAATTTTCGGGTCTCTTACTAGTGGGATGGATTTAATAGTGACATTTATGACATCACAATGATGTGTTGGAATTTATATAAGGTTAATGATGAATGAATGTTGCTAAAGGGGGAGCTTCATCATTTTACAGTGTTGGAGTGAAAATAGGAATATATATATATATATATATATATATGTGTGTGTGTGGATTTTTTGGTAGGATTTGCAATGATAGTAGGAGTTAAGAATGTGAATTGGGTTATTATTGACTAGTTAAATAAATCTAAAAGTTTCCTTATTTTTTGAGATAATCTTTATTTAGATAATCACTCTATAATTTATCTAAATGAGATTTCCAGGATACATGGAGTCCCACTCTTTAGTGTATCAGACTCTGATCTCATGTTCACATCTAATTTATTGGAAGGACTTCAAATGTAACAACCAGTTTCTTTTATATTAGGTATTTTCTATACTATGGATGAGGTTTTTATTTTATCATTGTTTAGGTGTTACTAAGGTGGAATTATGAGAATACAGATAATGGTAGAGTTTTTTAATTTTTTTATTTTGAACATAAACTACTAGTTTTTTTAATTAATTGGAGATTTACATGCCTTGTAATGTTGTTACATGTAATCTAATAACAAATTGTAAGATTTCATGAATTTTTTGAATAGGGTGAAAGGTCACACACTCTGTACTATATACAAACTATGTAAATATGATTATTATTATTTTAATACAAAGAAATAATTTCCACTGTATATGCAATCATTTAATATACAAGACATGAATTGGGTTACATGTCGCGTTAATGTTAGACAATCACCAAAGCAAAATTTATACCACCTAAATTAAGGTTGTTGATACCACATAACATAAGGTTGTTGATACCACCTAACTTAAGGTTGTTGATACCACCTAACTTAAGGTTGTTGATACCACCTAAATTAAGGTTGATACCACCTAAAATAAGGTTGTTAATAGACTATTGTAATTGGAATTTATACCACCTAACATAAGGTTGTTGATAGACAATCGCCAAACCAAAATTTCACAAATAGATGGGGAATGATAGAAATCACAATGGAATTGAAGATCAACATTAAAAACCAAATAATAAGATCAAATAACAATAAATCATCAAAACATCGATATAAAACCAAATCTAATAGAGAAAATAATCCTTCCAAAAGATGAGATAACTAATGCAGAGAGAACAAATTTCAAATTGGAAATGAATCAATTATTAATGAGGATCTGATCCTTCATTCAAATTTTCCATTCGTCAATAAAAGGTTTCAAAGAGGTTTTGAATTGAATCACAGACCTCCAAAAACATTATAAAATGATTTAGGTTTAATATGGTTGTTTATCATTAAAAATACTGGTGTTTGAGTATTTTAAATAAATTTTTGGGGATTAGAAAACCAGATGTTTGATTTACTAGATTGAGGAACGTGTATTTCCATTCCATGTGCCATAAAAGTTTCCCTCTCAATAAGGTATGAATGGTTTCTAATATATCATGAAATGTTTTAAAAAAATGTATTCAAACAATTTAAATCCCCTTTACCTCAGCATTCATGATTTTGGGGAGGATGGCCACAAGCATTGGCTAATCCATGCACCAACTGTGAACCGCCTCCTATCTCTCCCAAATGTGGTTCACTGTTTCCTAGGAAAAACCCCATGATTTTCCCAAAACTTGCACCAATTGAGAATAACCCTTTTAATTGAAATTTTTGCCAAATTCTCTCTAAACATTTCCAATGTAAAACTACACAATGAAATTAAAAAAGGTAAAAGAGTGACTATAAAATAACTATAAACATCTCTATAAATATTGAGATCTTATTGAAAATACCCATGAAACCCACGAATGTTATAGATCTCAGTCATAGTGGTCGGTTTTGTGTAATGCTCCATAACAGTTTTTGATGGATCCCTCAATATATTTAAATTTATGATTATACAACCCCAAAATGAATCTTTTATTAGAGTGAAATTTGAATGTATAAATTCTACATATTGATTCACTTTTGTTAGGGACGTTAGAAAAATGTTAAAATGATTTTTATTATCATCGAATATATTTGAATATATGATAATTTTTTCTACAACTACTTCCACAAACTGCTCATGGTAATACTAGTATAATATTTATTTATTCTACTATTTTTTCATGTCAATTATGTATAATCGATGTGAATTTTTTACCATGTTGGTTTTTTATTAACTGAAGTGGTAAATAAAATTTGAAATTATTTCATGTCATTAACACACTAAAATATGTGAATAAATTTATTTTCTATATTGATTATTAGATAACTGATGTGAATGATAAAATATTGATATATTTTACATCTATTTTTCAATAAATATCCTTAAATCCAACTTTTTCACCTCATTTATTGAGCAACCAATTTTAAAAATAACATTTTATAAATTTTTATTGCACAAATATTTGGGATATTTCTATAATTTTAAGGTGGTGATGAGATAATTAATTTTGGTTTCATTTTTCTGCATGACACATATCAGTTTACTATCACATTATGAACCCTAACAATTTTAACACAAATATGTTATTAGAATATTTTCAGTATATGATTATTTTCATAAAATATATTAATTATTCAATATGTTTCTATGAATATCTATTATTTATAATCTACCTCAATCATCCACCATCATCCTCCACTAGACACCCACTTACGCCTTCATTCCATTGGTGTCTACTTGTCAAACATCTGTGTTTTGATTATAATTTATGGTTTGTGTTTTTTTTCAATTTTCTATTTATATATTGTATTTTAATTTTTTATCATGGTTAATTATTTCCATTAAATTCACTTTTCATTGATTTAAATTCCACCACCACTGTCCACTATTACCGATCATCTTCCAATGCTTGCACATTCTTCTCATTGGTTCCAACTTCTCAATCATTAATGTTAAAATTTTTGTTTTTACTTTATGTTATTTGTTACAATTTTCAATGAATAAAAGGTATTTAGATCTCTTTATGATTACAATTTTCCATTTATGTTTCTTTATATTTTAAATGTTATATACTAGCATTGTCCATTATTACCCATCATCTGTTTCCATTTTCAAGTTCTTCCCATTTCATTCTCCTTCACAGTCATCCCATGTCTATTAAAATTTATTTTTTGTCTATATTGTTTCTAATTACTATATATCCATAGTATTTATATTTTTATTTGGGATAATAAATTTAATTTGATTTCATATTATCATCACTATTTGTATTTTATTTTTGGATAATTCACATATCATAGGCACTTTTTAAATGATGATTATATTTTTTAGATTAAGGTTTTATATTTTATATTAATGAATTATTATTATATATTTTCAATGTAATATTTTTTATATAAAAATATGTTTTATTTTCTTGTTACCTAAATTTTATTTTTTTCACTTTTTTTATAAAAGTATATTTCAAATTAAATGTTAAAATAAAATTAATTATTTTAAATTTTTGATATATATAATAGATAATAATGATTACATGTTGGATTAACGAAATTATGAAAAAGTGGTGAATATGAAAATGTTATGGATGATTAGTAGATTTTTATCAGTTTTCAATATTCAAAATAGTGACATTTTTTACTATTAATCTCTAAACGATTTAACTGTGAAGATTTTTCATATAATAGACATCAATTATCATTTAATTTTTTTTCTTTCAATCCAATTTAGTGCCCTTCGATTGGGAATGTTAAAACTGTGTATAATTCTTTATTTGTTGATAGTGATGATTTTATTGATGATATTTTTTAACAAATTCAAGATATGACTCATGAATTGATGTAGTATAAATTTTTCAAGAATAGATAATAAGTGTTTATATTGTGTTGATGTAAATTTTTTTTGTCTTTTTTGTATGGAATTTTTAGTTTTATCAATAGTGTTATGATTGGATAACATGCTGGAAAAATTGGAAGGATTGAAAAAGATTTTTAAAAATTTCAACAACTATTGAATGAAATACATTCTAAAGAATATGATCTTGTATATTCATGTTATTAAGAGATTAGAAATATTTACCAACTATTCATGTATACATTAAAATATAAGTCGCACCAAATGAATGTGTTCAATATATGATGGAAAAAAATTATACTCAGGAATACAAAATATGGGACATCATGATTTAATGTGAATGAAAAATAAATAAATAATTTCGAATTTACAGAGACTTATACTATTGAAATTTTGTATCATCCTATAAATCATCAATTGAAAGATTTATTATAAAATTCATATGATCGTAAAAAATTATGTCAGTAGACATATGAGTAGATTTGTAATGTAAATGTTCGTTATCTGGATGATTGTCTATAGTGTAAGAGAATTAGAAAAAATATTCATATATTCTGAAATGATGTTATAAATATCATATACTGACTATTCATAGATGGAAATAATCCATATTGAATCCTTAAAATCATACATAGTTCGTGGCTTGTTTTATTGGTAAATAAAATTTTATTTCTTGAATTTTGAATGAATAAAAAGTATTTCATGTTGAGTTTAATGTTCTCTTGACCAAAATAACCCAAAAATATTTTTTTTTCATTAAATAATAACAAGAAAATTTTCATTGAGAAATTTATTATTTTTTGTGATTATTATAAAAAGGATCAATTTTAACTACTTAAAATGATTTTGAAAACATTAAATAACATAATATAATATGGAAATTTGTCATGGTATAATGTCATGGAGTGTAATGATTTTCAAATTTATGAATAATAAACTTCATATTATCGACTACAATAATGTAGAAAAATATTATATATGGGTTGTTAGTGTTTTTTGACTACTGATCACACATATCAAAGATTTATGAAAGAATTTAATACCTTACAGGATTTTTATATTTTTACAATTCCATTTTTAAACTGATCATTATTTTGGGAGGCTAATAAATGTGGATATTACATTATGGAAGATAACAATAATCATTAATGATAGAAATTTTTGGATGAAATAATCAATATTTTTTGAGAAACCATACATGAGATAACACGAGGTCAAACATAACACTAAATACACTCATTCAGAGAATAATATTTGTGATTATTTGATTGATACACTACTAGATATTAATGGAATGACTATAAATGGATCAATCTTGATATTTTACATACACTCAATGGTAATGAATTTCATGTTAGCTACTTTTCCAGATGGTTGGTTAGTATACCATCCTACAACATGTTATATATTATCCATAATGGATAAAATTATTATCTTTAGTGTCTGCATGGAATGAAAGTGTTATAAGTTAATTCTTGAAATGTAAAAACATTAGTGTCACTAAAACATTCGTTGTTTGTAGGAATGATATATCAATATCACCCCCATCCAGATTCAATAAATCCTACAATTTTTATGATCTTAATATTTTTCATCTATTTTAGATTTATTATCAAAAATATGTGTTACAATTTCATTTAATTTTATATAAATTAATTTTAATTTAATTAAATGAATATATTTTCGAATGATGTGTTTTCTAAACATTTTCAACTAAAAATGTATTTTCCTCTATATTTTTTTTGATATCATGGTGAATATAATGGATAAATTTGGGCAAGAAATAAATAATTTTAGAAGTCCTTTCTACATTAGATGTATCATTTTTGAGATATATATTAAAATATATATGGAATATGTCAAAAATATATATCGATATGAAGATTCCATTGTTCAGAAATAAAATTTTTACGTGGTTTTGGGGTTCTGTAAAATCTACTTTTCTATATGAGATCACATCATTTAGTCCACATCTCACCATGAATATGTCAATTATGGGGGAAAGGGTTTTCAATGAATTGAATGTAAACTCATCAAAAGCTAAGAAAATTATAAATGTATATTTGTACATACTAAATAAAATAAATATTGATAATATATATATATAAATTCATATTAATTTGTGAAGGTAATGATATCCGATTAATAAATATATATGAATTTTGAATTTTAATAACAAATATTTTTTTTATTTTTTAAACAGACTATGCATCGTAGATTATATGCATTAGAAAAAGTGAGATGGTGAGTGAGTGGTATATAATTAAATTTGATATCATAGTATACTTATTCCGTTAATGTTTATAAATTTTACATGAACAATATTGATAAAAAAAGTGAAACTCAAACAATTAGTGACATGGTTTTCACAGAATTAAACCATTTTATAGTTTCAAATTATAAAAACCCAATCATGGTGTCTTGTTCATAATTTGGAGTCAGTGATGATTTAAAAAAGGTTTATTATGTTAAATTTAAATTTTAATTGTTTAACTACAAATGGGTTTTATGTAACAATAATATCAGACACAATGATCTCGGTTTTAAAAAAATTAATATGAATATATTGAATCATAATTCTAATCCTTTTATCATCAATAGATGTGAAAAAAATTCTATGTTTTAGATTTATCCATTATGTAGAGGTAAATCAATTTATGACAAAAATATAGTACAATATTGAGTAAAAAATTGACAACGATGATGATTAATGAGAGATTCCTACTTCCAAGGAAATATTAAAATAAAATATTTCTGAACATGAAGAAGAGTTGGCTTGTTCCATATAAATTATTTCGAAGATTGATGTTGGGGATTAATCCTATTGTAATTTAATAATATTACTTGTAACATATATTTATTTCTTGTATACTTTTTTAAAATTCATTAACTGTCTGATATATTAAATATATATTATCAATATTAAAACACATATTATAACGAGTAATTTAATTTCTTATTAGTATAGTTTATATTAGTTTGCAATTTTAACATGAACTTAACATATTTATTTATTGATATTATAGAATAAAAATTAATTTTAATCAAATATGATAAATAACGAAAACATAAAATTTAAAAAATTGAATATTCTAAAAATAATTTTGTGTGGGGAATTTTTTTTAATAAATCGGAGTATTTATGATATTTAGAATCATTTTTCATTTTTATGATATTTCACAATAATTAATTTTGTTATCATTTATTTAAAATTATTTAAAAATATAAAAAATATTTTAAATATTGTTTAATTTTAGTTGGTTCATTTTTTAAATTTTTATATACTTATATATTAAATAGTCAGATATGGGTATTGTTTGACAAATTATTTATTCACAAATCATTTTTGGATTTTGTTTTATTAGGTTTTATCATTCAATCTGTTATTAATGTTATTAAATATTAGTTATGCATTTTTGAAAATATGAAAAAAATGTGTTTATTTCGATTTACTTTTTTATTTAACCAATTTTTATTTTCATTTAATTTATATATATAATAGTTGGATTT
Source organism: Viscum album (assembly GCA_963277665.1). Classification (NCBI taxonomy): domain Eukaryota; kingdom Viridiplantae; phylum Streptophyta; class Magnoliopsida; order Santalales; family Viscaceae; genus Viscum; species Viscum album. The sequence goes on from OY728151.1 coordinate 843,232,115, forward strand.
TTATATTTCTGTACTAATTGATCGTTACATTGATCAATAGGATAATGGAAGAACAATAATGTGATCAACTATATACATCTGTGAAAAACTATACATAATCTTCTCGGAGGCCTGTCAAATTACACATATTTATGAGCCATATCATCTTTCAACATAAGAGCCATCTAATTCTATTTGGGGAAAAGGGTTTGAGGTTTGGTAAATGTGGCAGTAGACTTTTACAAAAAAATATCAGTTTTACATAGTCATGACAATAAGATACCAAAATAAATTGATGTAGATGACACTCTTAGAGGTTAAAATTGAAAAAAATAAAAGGCTTTTATAATAGTATATGTTAAATATCATATTAGTATTTTGATTTATCATTTGAGAAATTATGATAAAGTTAAAATATTATAATTTTATGAAAATCATTTGATGCTCATTTATTATTATTATTTAAATAATCATTAAATGTTTATATTGACATTTAATTTCCTTTCTAATAATATTTTTAATGATATACCTAATAATCAAGGAATCAGGATGAAAAGATAAGCATTTACAACTCTGAGATGGAGTCATATTAAATAAACCATCACATCAGATTTCATTTTTGGGCATATACAACAAACAAATACATTTTATATATTTTCATTTCTAGATGAAGATGTTTCAATATATATTTATGATCAAATTAGTGATTTATTTATACTTAATATACATTAATGATGAAATCTCTTCATTAGATCCCATACCTAAATGTATAACCTCATACATTATCTCATGGAGGATTTATATTATTGGAATAAATAATGATAGCTAAAAAATACCACAAACTAAGAGATGAGACTTTAGGATATGTAGAGGATTCCCTCCTCCCCCAACTAAACATATAAAAAGGACCAAATTAGAAAAGTAGGAAAATATCTTACGGAAGATTTGGATGTTTTAGTTGAGAGGAATGTAATATTTTTAATTAATTATTATATATTATTTAAAAAAATTATAATATATTTTTATTCACTATTTATTTTCTCCATACTCTACTTAGGAATCCCTTGAGATTTAGACTGAAAACCCCAAAATTCTATTAGTGGAATTTATATTCATATAATTATTCTATATAGTATAAATTAAATAAAAAAATATATATAACATATCAGAAAAAGTATAAATGATGAATTAATGAACTAATGGGTATTTCTTAACGTCATGTAACCGATACCAATTGAAATAGTAACATGAACTTTTTAATAATAACATGAAAATTAAGAATAGTAATCCATCCTATATAATAGTAACCCCAACCATGAAATTATAAATAAAATTTAGTAATATTATAAATGGTAATAATATATAATTATATCATAGTATATGTAAATAATTTTTTTTTGAATTTATTAATTATGTGTCGATATTTTTTATAAAACATAAAATTTTATTTTCAATTTTATAAGAATTATTATGATCTAAAATTATATTTCATATCCTAAAATTCATTAAAAAAATATTATTTTTGTTTCATTATTATTATATGATAATTTTATGAGATAGTAATTAATTTTTCATAGTGTAAAAATATAAGATATAATTTTAAAATTTGAATTTTATAAGTAAATGATTATTTTAAAAATAAATATTCATTTTCATATTTTGAAAGTGTTTATCATAAAAATGAATTCATTATTTTTATCCACATATTGAAAAATGGTTAGGGTGAATTTTTATGATTTTTCTAAAACAATTGAATATTAGGTGATTAGTAAAATATTGTAATTTACAATATATATATTATAAGTTAAATACACTATTCTTTAAGTCATTGTGACATAATAACCATAATCTAAAACCCCCGTCATTTTTTTAATATATTCAGCGATAATTCTCAAATTATTCATATTCTTGAAGAAAATATTAAATTAATGAATAAAATAATGAGAATACACCCATATCCCCTACTATAAATACCACACCTCACCTACTATTCTCCTCACACATATCAATCCCTGAATCATCTCCAATTTTAGAGCAATACTGATCCCAAGTCTCTTCCCCACATCCAAGAGTTTCTTGTCTCAACAATACACCATAACTAATTCTCTTACAGTGGTCCTCAATGAATATAATTCAAGATGTAAAATCTTATTTCTCTATCATTATTTTATATTCAATTTTCAATCATTTGTAATGATATACTCACATAATATATTAAAACATTAATTATAACACCATTATCATATATATACTAGAAATTTATTATATTAATTGAAAATTCATGATCATGTATGTTCTTCACATCCGGTTATTATAAAAATGAAATTTTCAATCGCAAGGTGTTGAATTCTCGGCTTTGGGGATAACAAGTTTTCACTTTAATTTACCACCATCAAGGCTAGACATAATACCCTTATAATAGTTCATACAGATATTAATATTTAGGTTACAATCCTTTTTTATTTTTTGAACCTATGTTTTATTGACAATAATAAATAACAAAACTAAACATGATTATGATCAACGAAAAAAATAATATAAACCAAAAAGTTGTTATTAAACATTAATATATTGAATCATCCTCAAATATAGAAACAAAATAATACATAAGACCATTTAATAATCTAGAAGATCATTAATAACATATAATATCCATTATCTATATCTATTCACATTTATCTTGATCATTAATATATTTATTCAAGTGAACTAATAATGAAAACCAAGTAAACGAACAATCCAAAATGATAAGATTATATCATATAACTCATTAAAAATCCCATAAATGAACATAATAAAATTTTAATAAATAAAATACATGTTGAAAAGGTTCCAAAATTAATAATTAATGGATTTAATTTGATTATCTTGGACATTTAGATCAAGTGATGAACAATTTTGGACATATGGAAAAGGATTATTTCTAAACCTCCATTTTTTATAGATCTATTATTTCTATCAATTTATCTCAATGTAATTATAAAATAAAATTAAGTAATCCTTATAAATTATTTGTGTATATTCCAAAAATATGTGTCTATCCATATTCTTCTTTCATTGGTGGATAAAAACATGATTTATAAGGTTCCCTTCTCAAATATTCCCAACAAGCAAGCGTAATTAAATGGAACTTCCCAAAACCATTCCAATATTATGTTTACTCCATAATCATTTTTAATCCAATATTAGATTTCTAAATTCACTCATTTCATCATGGAAAACTATTCGGAGTCAAATTTTTTTTATTTAAAAAAATATTCATTTTCTCCTTTAAACACTCTTTTATATTTTCTGTAAAAACACACTGATTTTTTTATACATATTGAATCTTAAAAAAATTACATGTTGTAAATTAATCCTAACAACACTTATCTTTATATATGCCTATTTTACCTTATTAATTCCCATTTATAATTTATATCCATTATTTCCAAGACACCATTTTGATATTTCCTTTTGTTCATCCTAATGGCATGATTATGATACCCATTTCATTCCATGGGTAACCCTTTTATGTATGATTCATGTGGAAAACAAATTCATGAACATGTTATGATTGGTGTGACTAGATATAACCCTAATCCATTGGATTTTTTTGTCTCATGAGATTTCATGTTTTTATAAGGAGTGAACCAGAATCCATTATAAGAATTGTTCTGCCACCTGAAATCACCTTGGTGGTTAGCCCTGACTCATGTTTCTGTCATGTTATGTGTTGTTTAAAAATTTCCATGATTACATGATTACATGCTCCATACTTAAAATATTCTTCTTCTTTATCCTTCTTTATGATTCATGTTTTTTCATGTCATCATGTTATTCCTTCTAACCCATGTTCTTTTCATTAATCCTAGGTGTATACCCTTACTCAGGTTTTTGGATCATCTTGTTTTTGCATGTATTATAACATCCCATTAAATAAATATTGATATTTCTCAAATATTAAAGATTATTTATAACATAACATAACAATACCACACCAAGACCGTAGAGGGTTTTTGTTTTAGATACTGGGAAACATTTATAACTGGATCATAAAACATCCACATTGTCTCCCACTTATTTCTTCATAACTAGACTCCATTTTGACATATATTACTTAATAACATTTTTTATAACCTAGGGAAAAAGAAACATATCAAAGAGTGATCTCAAATTCTCAGTATGGGTAAAAAGGAAAATATCAATCCCAAAAATAACATTTGAAGACAATATCCTGCATATAAAAGATCATAATATAATGTTATGGAATAAATGATAAAAGGGAAATGGAATCCCAACATTCATAAAATAAGACATTGAATTTTTTGGCACACACACATATTTATTTAAAATCATTTAATATTAATCAAGTCTCATTGCTGAGACAATCATTGTTGACAAAGTAAATTATTGAACTGATTTCACTCATCATTTCAGCCATGTATTACAGAACCAAATTTAATTTTTGTTCCAGTCATATGAATATCATGAGATATAAATATATACCTGGTGAACTAGATATATATATAGGTCCCACCCATATCATTATGAAGCCATTTTTATGTGTGGCACAAAAACATAAAATAATTCTACATAGAATAACCCATGAAATAAAATAGAGGGTTTAAACATTATTCCACCATAATTGATATAAAACAAATGAATTTATAAAAAAACACTCCATCATAATGAAAATAATATCATAATAACAACATGTATAGAAATATAACACCTTAAAAATTGTTTCATCTTAGATGGATAATAATTTTTAGAAAACACTTGAAATTAATTCTTGAAGAAAATACCCTTTCTTGTTCAAAAATGACATCTGTCTTTGAAATGCCACACAAATTTAGAATAAAAAATTTTATGTAAAAATATAATTGTAAAAATGTAGTGGAATATTCAAGGAAACAAGGAATTATTAAATCATAAAAATACATTCACGCCTTACAAGTTAAAAAACACTCTTCTTGTACTTTTGTCAGAAATCTCAAAAAGTACCTCATACCGAGAACAACAAAAGATTACCTTAATACCATTTAGTAAAAAAATTACCAATTGGTAAAATTGGATTTTCAAAATTATATATGTATATTAATAATATCATGAAATAAATATTTAGGAATATTGTATGTGGATGATAAATATACCCCAGTAAATACTTAAGAATAAACAATTTTGGATAAAAAAAAGATTTGAAAAGTTATCCCTTAACATAGGGCTGATATTCTTCGTATGTATAGGAACCACTTATATAATGATTTAAATAATTTATCTTATTTATTCTTGAATAATAATAATTTTTATGATAACATTTGGGATCATATTTTCATCTATTTGTTAGTAATATTTCATTGTTACCCGTTATTCGAGTGTTAACTGCTTTATGTTCTTATGCATGTTTTTTAGATAAGTTCTTATTTTTATTTTTAGTATATAGTTATATAATTTATATCATGGTATTATTATAATATATATCATATATTTTCATTCAATTAATATATATAATCATGCTTTAATTAATAATATATTGAACAAATAGCATTGAACCGTGGAGATGGTAAGCCGTACGTATGAACAAGCGATGTTATCGTTCCCATAATTATTGAATGGAATTTAAGTAAATGATATATATTATCATAGAATATAAAATAATTTTATATTATTAATATATATATTTATTAATTCCATCACTATACCCATTCATTTAATATTGTGAGGAAAATGGATTACACCTTGGCATGGAGACAGTCAGCCATACATATACATGTGTGGTGTATTCATTTTTTATAAGATGGGTAGAAAGGGGAAAAGGGTAGTTTCATGTTTATAATTATATATAATTATAAGAGTGATAATTATGTTATTAATTTATAATTTAAAAAATAATGAAGAAAATGTAAAATAAGAAATAATAAAGAAAGAATCGGCAAATGATATTACCTCTTCTTCGATGTGCCTCCAATAAATAACTTCATTGATAACTAGAGTTGATTTTTTTGAAGAATACCAGAACCTATAGAATGAATATAAGGAGTATTATAAATAGGAATGGTTATGGGATTGCTGAGATTCAAGTCTCAAAATTAATAGAGGAGGTGATGGAGGAGGTGCCATTTTATAATTTTAGCGAGAGGCAATTTTGGAAACTCTATAATTAATAAATTATAATAAAATAAAAACAGTCACAAAAACCACCAGAATGTCCCAAATTACAAAATGATATGACATATAGTTGTAATATAATCATCCAATAAATTTTTAAAAGTTGTTTTTTTCACTTTAAACCATGATTTTTTAATTTATAATTTGTTACTGTATTTAATTTCTATTATGGTAATAAAATTATAAATATTTAATTTTTATAAATTTTTACTTATACAGTCTTTATTCAACATTAATTGATATTTTATGAAATTTTAGATCTCATAATTATCAATTAATTGTTTTTAATATTTTTATGTTTTTTAAATAATTTAATAAACTATTATTTTCATAAAATATCAATAGTGTCAATTTTGGCATTATTCTTTTATTTTATTTAAAAATCAATGAAGGATATATAATTGAAATAAAAAATTCACTAAACTTCTAAAATGTTTTAGTCACCTATTAAATTTTTGAATCAAAATAAATAGTTCATATTATATTTATTTTAATATTTTTAAACCATTAATTTGATATTTCTAGTCGTAAAATAACTTTTACATCACTATTGTGTCTTCATTAATGGTCATTATTTAATCACTACAAATTAGAAAAAAAATTCCATGATATAGTTACTAGTTTTAGACTTCCAGATAATATCTATAATCAATATTATATCTAACATATCCATATATTAAAGTTAATACACTTATATAAAATGATGTTGGGACATTATGTCACATTCATTACTCTTTATTACATTATTTTCATTTTCATAGGTATGGGCCATAATGTGATTATATTTTGAAAAGTAGATGATAGGGATCAAATTTAGTCATCAAATAGAATATTTATAGGTGTTAATGTAATTTTATAATATTATTTATACCCTTAATTACCATATTAACCTTTAACCATGGTAATAAAAAATTACCAATGTTACTATTTATGAAGTACAAAAATAAAAGTAGCCTATTATCAAAATTTGGAAATAATGATTCCAAATATGGAATCCAATTATCAAAATTCAAAAAATAGAATTTTCAGTAATTATTTTAAAAATAATCTCATCTTTGAAATGAGGAAACATGTTTTAATAGTTAAAACATTGCAAAAGATTAAATGTTTTTACCATGAATTCAATGTATATTTAATTATAATGACATAAAATATATTAAAATATTAAAATATATTCTATTTATACTTGAGAAATTATAAATATTGTAATTTAACCATATTAATTATTTATTTGAAAGAAAAAATCTTATAAAATTTAACATGTTTTTACTATTCATCAAAACATGAAAGTTATCAGTAAAGTTTCAAAAAAATTTGCAAAGTAAATTTTTTTATCCCACGTCAAAATAACATGTTTATGTTCTCATATAGAAAATTTTAATTCTTCAAAATAATATTTTAAAATAGGTTCTCCATTCAATGGTTAAAAATTATACTTTAAAATAATAGGTTTTATACAACAAATAGGGTTTTATTCATATCCAATGACTAAAATATCCAATGGATAAAACTTAAAAATATATTATTAAGTATATAAGAGATATATATTTCATTACATTCATTGGAAAAATAATTTCACTAAAATTTAAAATATCTAATTGAATTATATTTTTCATAAATAATTGATAGCCGATGAATTCAAAAAGCATTTTAATAAGTTATATATAATAATTCCCGTCAACCTAACAAAAATTCTATAATGGAAATTTTATAATAATTGAATCTCTTAGTTAATTTAAACACATGATATCCTGAAAAGAGTGATCATAAAGAATACAAATTATTTAAATAAAATATTTCATAAAAACATCCAGTTGTTACATGTTTTTTATAGGTTATCCTTTATAGATTTAGGATCTCAATGTGAGTTAGGAGATCATTATGGATTTTAAATAAAATATTTTTTCACTTTGGTTTCATTATTTCAAATTTTTATACATAATCCTCCAAACACACTAAACATGACAATCCTTGACTTTTATTTGATGGCTAATTAGGATTACAATAATGTAATAATGTGTAAAAGGAAAGGTCTGTTATAGTTGGTATCAGAGAAAGGTCGTGTTAAATGTGGATTTTGGACTTGAAAACATTAGTATGAACCCTATAGAAAGTTCTATGACCATGAATAACAGAGATTTAATCATAGGGTTTCACATGTTTGGATAAACGTTTCACATATAATTTTATACATCTATGTTTAATTTTATTATTTGTATATACTTATTAGATATGGATTGTATCCCCTTAAGAAAAAATTTATTTTCTTCGTTAATGGTTGGAAATAAAAGAACTCGTTCAAAAAATTAACGTGATAGGAAAAGATATTATTTCTGTATTGATATGCCAAATATGATGTGAACAGGTTCTAAAAACAAAATAATAGTACATGATCAACTATATGAAGTTATGAACAATAAAATGAATCATGTGGAACACTCTCTTTATCATGTGAAACACAATGTTGTGGTTTAATAATTCATTTAAAAATGGCTCCCATGTTTAATGTATCTTCATATACCCCCTCATAGAATAATGGATATATATCATTGAGAATATATTATTTGTCCACTATTGATCAGAAGAAGATAATTTTGTGTTCGAAGTATGTCACATTGATGTGGATGATGACCAATGGTGGATACTGATCAGGAATAAGTAGTCCAAATAAGAAATTGATTCTTCGGATTTGGAGGAATTTAAGAAAATATGTTTCAGTAATCACTTTCCCAAAACAATCCATCGCATGACGTAAATATAATTCCTTTGACTTATGCATAATGAAGATGATTCTATCAGGTCATATGAGACAAAGATCACAAATATTTCAATATGCACCTCAATATTTTGTTTAAACACCAAAATCATGGTGAATTGATTCTTTAGCGTTGTAAATAAGAATATATGAAAAGAATTAGTGAAATTATTTTTGATATATAAGATGGCATTTTCTATTATTCTTTTAAGGTTGAAATAAAGATTAGAGACTCTCACTAGTGTTGTGGTGTTAGAGATAAAAAGTAAAAAAAGTGTTTTTAATATGTGTGTATCCATAAATAAATCCTTTGATTGAAATAATACTCAACATCCACCATGTCAGATGTGTGGGAAGGATCATCCAATAAACATCTTAAAGTGAATGAATAAATGATTCAAATGTATAAGAGAGGGGAATACGACTATAAATGGATGAAGGGATATGAATAATTCCACCAAATGAAGAAGAATATAGAAAGGATCAAATAAACACTCATCTTGTAGTACATTTTTTCAACAGATGGGATTATGGTAAGTAGGTAATACAATTACCGAATCCAAGGGTTGTGGGAGACAATAAATAATTAAAAACTCATAGTTTGTAAGGAAGGGAATATTCTATCAATACTACTAAGGTGGTGACAAAAATATGATGTGGTGACATGTATTGTAGTTATTCATTCATGAAAATTGATTTTTCTATTTCTTTCTAGATCTCTGAATTCTTTATATTTTTCAAGATTATTATATCTATTCAATCACCACGTCAAAATACGGATCATAAGTTATCATTTGGAAAAAAAATTGGGAAATTATTACATATGTAGGATATAATTACTCTATGTTAATATTTGTGGACTGAACCACCCTTAATATCTTATATTTCATCCTTTGTTACAGTTCGATTCTATATTAGTCATGGATTTTCTATCTATATACAAAGCCAACATCAACTATCGGGATAGGGAAATCACTCTTCACATCCTTAGTTATCCTCTAATTTCGTAAATGTGTAAGTAGGTGGATGAATCTCCATTAGAATAATCGTATCAACTGTGAATAGTATTATCTTATGAGAAATAATATCTACCTAAAATGATTGGAAAAAATTAGAGGAACATTTTCAAATACATGCACATTGTAAGGGATTATACAGTTGTGTTCCATGAATAATTACCTAGCCTTCCTCATAACTGATAGGTTGAGTTATAAATTGAAATTATCAATGGATATTTCCCAATACCAAACACACCATACATGATTACCCTCGTTGAGCTATAAGAATTTAATAAGTAATTACAAAAGAATCAAGAAAATGGTTTTATAAGTATAATTTCTTTAATATGGGGTGCGCCATTCGACTTCATCAACATTAATATGGAACAATCCACCTTTTCATTAATTATCATGATAAAAAAATCAATATAATGAACAAGTATCCCATACAAAAAATAAATGAATTGATTGATAATCAACATTAGAACATGTATTTCTATAAGGTGGAATTTCAGTTGGGATATCCCTATCTAATGTAGAGGACAAAATAAATTCCTGGGATTACCTTTTGAAAAAGGTATGGAAACTATTATTTCATATTAATTCCTTTCAGACCCACTAATCATTGATTATTTTTCATAGAATTAATTAATAGTGTCTTCATATATTTCAATGAAAATATGTTCGTATTTTTTACTGGAGACATTTAGATATACTCCAATAGAATGGAGGAACTTCAGTAGCCTTTTAATCCTATTTTAAAGTCATTTCAACAGCAGAAACATTATGAAAAGTAATGTAAATGTGAGTTCTGGATGGAGGAAATATCATTCTTGGGGAATTTTAACACTAGTAATGGAATATATATAGACCCTTCCAAGATAATGAAAATCAATGTGTTCCCCAAGAAAACATATGTAATGGATATCCATAGTTTCCTTCGTCAATCTAGGTATTACAAATTGTTTTTGAAGAAATTATCATGACTTTCAAGCCCAATAGCCATGTTGAATCGCAACGGTGTGATGTTTTTTTGACTAGTGAATGTGATGAATTATTCAAAGAGTAGACAAGGAGGCTTATCAATACACTAGTTCTCATACTACTGACAAGTGGGGAGCGATTTATGGTGTTCAGAAATTCATTAAACAAGGTCTTTGGCTTTGTAATGATGCAAAATAATAATTTGATGGACTAAAACTCAAGGTAGTTGAAAATTGACGATTAAAACTATCCCAAAAAATATGTTGAGTTGGTAGTTATATTTTATTCATTGAAAATATGGTAGCATTATATCTATAGAGAGAAGGGTGAAATATATAATGAATATAAAAGCCTCAACTGTAAATTCAAAAATAATGATCTTCATATGAATAGGAAAATATGATTACATATCATCAATAACTATGATAGCCCAATCCACCACCAACATGGATATGTGAATAATGTGGATAATGATATAAGTTGAATGCATCAGAAATATTTATTAATGATGAGAATTGACAGGGATAAATTATTATTAGATTTTCAAGGGATATACATGGGAATATTTAAGGACGGAATATCATAAATCTTTTCTGAAGTTATTTGTCAAACATCCCGGATGAGATAAATAAATGATACAAAATTAAATGATGTGGAAATTGAGAATGAATTTGAAGACATTAGAAATGGTAAATCATCATTGTTCAAAATAGATGAGTAAGTAGTAGTGATATTTGGGACACAAATTTGTGTACCATCCAATCTAGATATAAAGAAGAAGCATCTGAATGATGCATATATCTTATCATTCTATATTCCCCAATGTAGCACAATGAGATATTGAGATCTCTGAGGGAATTATTAGTGGCACAATATGAAAAAGTGTATCACTAAATATAAATTAATTTTCCTGGAATGTTAGAATGTGACGTCTCAAAGGAAAATTTCTAAAGGTATATTGCAACCATTACCCATACCATCAAAGGAATGGAAACCATCAACATAACCCTTATCATCGTAAGTTCAAAAAAATGTAGATGAAAGAATGCTATATAGGATGTTATTGGTCATCTCATAATGTAATTTCACTTTATGGTAATTTGAGAGGACTTATCATCGGAGAAACTTAAACAAATATACATCAGATAAATGGTAACAAGATATAGAGTACTAGTATCAATTATATATGATTGAGATCCAATATTTTCCTCCATGTTTGGGAAAAGTCAACAACATTCTTTAATCAATGAGGTGAACATTATTAAAGATTATTATACTAAAACTGATGGCCAATCTAAATAGACTATTCAAAAACTAGAAGAAATTTTGAGATCATAATCTATGGACTTAAACGATGGAAGGGACCAAAATCATCCTCTGGAAGAATTATCATATTAAAATTATCTTCACTCGAGAATAAAAATGGATCAATATAGATCCATTTATAAGTTAACATGTAGAACACAAACATTATAGTGTTAATTTATTAAAGAGATGATTCTCAGACCTGAAATAGTCAAAGTAAGGTGGTATAATGAGGAAACCATTAAGCATTACAACATGGTATCCCAAAGTTAAAAAAATAGTTATACATACAATCATTAATGATAACATGAGTTTAAGGATGGAGACTGGGTAATCCTCCCCATATCTCATAGGATGAGGTTCTGGAGATTTGGGAAGAAGAGGAAAGATATATCTTAGGTACATCATCCCCTTCATGATTTTGAATCTTATTGGAGATGTGGCATGTAAACATGGACTTAAACCAACCATGATTCAAGTACAGAATGTATTAAATGTATACCTCTTGAGTAATTACAGAAAATATCCCCCACATGTACTGAATTTATTTGTGTTAAAATTAGTGAATGTTATATCATGTGAGGAGGATCTATTGATGATATTGGATCATTGAGATTATATTGTACAAAATAAGATCAATATCCTAGTCAAGAATTATGGATAAACCATTAGTGTGAATTTGGAATCATGGGAAGTAGTGGAAGCTATTAAGGAGAATTATTATCACCTTTTTTACACATAGTTTTTAAAAAAATTATTAGGGGTGAAATTACATAAGGGGGGTGGGAAATGTAACAAACAAAAATTATATAAATACAAATTACCTTATTATAATTATTCAATATAGTAGAAATCGCAAAAAATAAATTACATAATAGAATAAAGACTTAATAGATGATGAATGAACGAATGAAATGAGAGTTTTTTATAGATGATAAGAAACCAATACCCATGAAATAGTAACATGAACGTTGTAATGGTAACATTGTTTTTAATAATATTAATCCATCCTATATAATAAGATATGAACCCATGAAATTATAAGTATACTTTTGGATTATTATAAATGGTAATATAATATAATTATATAATTGTATATGCAAAAATAATTAGGAATTATTAAATAATTATTCATATATTCTTTAATAGTGGAATGTTAATTTTCATTTCTATAAGTAATATAATTATTTAAAAGTATATTTATTTTAATATAATTTATTCATAAATTTAATATTATTGATTTATTCTGATTATATGATAATTTGTAATGAACATAATTAAATTTTCAATGTGTTATAAAATCAGTTATGATTTTGATGTTGGGATTATCCATGTAAATGATGATTTTAATTAAAATTTAAAATTATCATATTTATAAAATTATTTTCATAAAATGGAGTTTATTTTTTATTCTACATGTCAAAAAATGGTTAGGGATAATTTTGGGTATTTCATAAAAAACATGACTTTTCAATGAATAGAAAAATACAGTAATTTACGGTATATATATATTAAAATTTAAATACACTATTACTCAAGTTATTGCTGATATAATAACCAAAATATCAAAATAATATTTATTATTTGAGTATATTTAGTGATAATTCTCAAACTATTCAAATTTCTAAGGAAAAAGAATAAATTAATGAATAAAATAATCTTAAAACACCCCTCTCCGCCACTATGAATACCACCCCTTACAACCTCTTCTCTTCACAGTTATCAAGCTTTGAATAATTTCTTATTAATACAGTTTCATAAATATACTATAATCTAATTATTTTAATGGAAAAATACAATATAGTATCTGTTATCCATTTTCATTTATTCTAAATGTGAATATCTAATCCTTGAGGTGTTGATTTATCACCTTTAAGGATGAAAAGTTTTCATATTCCATTACCACCTCCAAAGATAGACATAAAACCATTATAATGGTTTTTATATATTGTAAAATTTATTTTATAATATTTTTTATATTGTCAACTAAATTTTATACACAATTATTAACTATGATACAAAACTAGTTTGTGATGATGGAAAAATAATTCTACAATAATCTAATCAATTATCGTTAATATTTTATTTAAAAAATCATCCCTACATCTTTAGAAAATAATATATATGAACATTTAATAATTTTAAATTTAATTAATAACATATATTTTCAATTCCATACTACTATACTTATTTTACAAGATCATTCCAAAATTTATACAAGTGAAATAATCATGAAAACCTAGGAAATAAACACTCCCGAATAATGAAATTATATCTTATAACTGATAAAAAAGTCCATAATTAAACTTTATAAAATTATAATAAACAAAGTATATGTAGAAAATGTTATTAATTAATTAATTAATGTATTTAATTGATTATAATAGAAATTATGTTCATGTACATAATACTTTCTAACATAAGGTATGAGTTTCTTTCTGATCCTCCATTTTTCTATAATGATCTACTTTCTCTCATTTTATCTCAATGTTATTCTTTTGAATTATTATGTAATCCTCCAAAATTATATTTTTAGTTTCCAAACACGTATTCTTATACCTATTATTCTTTATTTTATGGGGAAATGAATGTTTTATATGGTCCCATTCTAAAATCTTCCTAATACTAAAGCTCAATTATGGGGAACTTATCGATTTCTTACTTTTTCTTAAGTGAAATCCATTATATATATTATGAAAACGCTATTTTTATAAAATCCTAATTTTTTCCATGTTGTTAATATTCTTCAATTGAGTTTTTTTATAAATGAAAAATTGAATCATCTTAATCTAATGTTTGGGAGATGGGTTAGAAAACTGAGAACGGGATCAATGCTTCGGTAAGATATTTTTTTTTTCAAATATTCAATGATATTTTCAGGAAGCTGATATGACTTCTCTTCCTATTGATCCAACTCCTCCCCCTCCTCCACGTTATGTAACTCATACACCAACTCCTCCCAAACATACCATTAATTATCTGTTATACATTTAGTATTACGACATCATATTATTTGATATGAGATTGTATATAATATTTTTGATATAATTTATCAAAACAATTGAGGTTGATAATATTAAGGTCTCTATACAAGAAATTATATATAGAATATAGGTCAATTTAAATGGAAAAATTGTTGGTCAATTTTTAGGTTGGCCATTTAGACTTGTTCAAAAAATTATTAATGAGGTATGTGTATAGTATATTTCTTATTTCATATATTTTTTTAATTTTTTTAAATATATATATATATATATTAATTTAATAGAATACTTTTACTCAAATGAAATACGATATAGGCTTCAAAAAATACAGTTTGTTATGACTTTTGATACTCCTTATTATAGTCTTTAAAGAATATCATGATATTAAAAATCGTTATTGGTAGATTACGGCTTTAAAAATTATGCCAAAATTTGTGGGTTCACACTAACTCTAGTGGTTTAAAAAATTATATCATGGGTATTATAATATAAGATTAGTTGGAAACTGACTTAATGAACATATTCTCGATGTATGTCAATTATTAAAAAGATTTTAATTATTTAAATTTATTGAAATGTTATAATTATGATTGTTTTATATTATGTATTAATAAAAAATTGAATGAATCATGACATTATAACAATATATGGATTTATATTCCAACAATTTATTTTTTATAATATTTATAACAATGACTGATATAGAAAGATAAATTATATTGCTAAAACACATCAATATAATGTAATTATCTAGTGTTATATTCTACATTTTCTTCATTATTTTAAAAAATATAACTCGTAAACATTTTTATCCCATAATTGAATAACCAATCACATTATATAGTTTTTATATTATTTTTCATTGAATGTTAGGTGAATTTCTTCCAAGAGATATGACAGTTAATTGAATATACTGAATACATGATGATTTATGTGATAATTTTAATAATTTATTGAATATTTATGTTTGAATATTGGAATTCAATTATTTATTATAATTAAAATAAAATTTATCTCATAAATATTATTTTCTAATAGGTAATGGGATTACATTAGAGAGATAAAAAGAAAAAAGTGAAAAATTGTCAAATATGTAAATTCAATGGTGTATTTTCATTTATAATTACTACATTTTGGTTGTAAGTAACATGAGCAACTCGATGTGAGAGATTGGAAAGAACTCACCCTTTCTAAAAAAAATAAAAATAAAAGGAAAATTTTTTTTCATGATTTTCATTGAGCATTAAAAAATATAATATTAAATGAGTATTACATATATGTAATTGAAACATTCCCAAATACGATCTCATTAACATTAGTTAGATCCTTCATGTGATAGTTTAGTAGTCCATATAAACTATAATGAAATGGAAATCCTTTTGTCTTGAATATGGTTTTATAACCCAATGGGTCTCCTACAATACCTTGGTTCCCTTCCAACTCATCATATGTTATTACCCACAATGCTCACTTATCTAGATTGTGACTATCCCATGAGGATGAAATAATTTTATTTCAATGTTCTTTTTCCACACATACAAAAACCCCAGAAAATATCCTTGGATGTCACCCATCGTTATCATTACTATATTAAAAGAACACTTTTTTGGGAGTCCTTGTGAGGTAGTTTACAGAATGGAATATTCATCTTATTGAGTTGAGTTGAATTATTTTTTCCTACAAGTCTCACATATCCTGGGGTATTAAAAAATAACTCCATGTCTATTTATAAAATAACTCAAAACAATTCATTAAAATACTTTATACCAAACATTATTAGATTTCATAATTTAAAAAAATATAAATGTAAAAAAATCATCTCCATTTATTGTGATTCATTTGTGTATATTCCAATTATGAATACATCCAAGAGCCATGTTGTCAACATGAATCAGTTTAAAATACCCATCAAATATAATGGGTCACATTGATATCCTAATTGACCAACATAATACTGTAATGAATATGTTAAATTTTCGTAAAAAATCATTAAAAGAACACATCATTTATATTCTATGGGATTGTTTTCATGTTATATATAAACATTCCGACATCACATGAACAATCTTATTATCTGGTCATAACCCAAATTCAATGATTGCAAAAAATCAATGATATGTTAGGATGGTGTAGAAAAAAGTTCTATTTAATGATGTTTCCACTTAATTATCATTCATATAAATATAAAGCATATATTTTGAGGGGAGTCCTCCATGTAGAGATTTTTCATTCTTGTGTATGTAGTAGAAAGGCTCAAAATTGGATAACTAGTGAAATAAACTATGATTAGACACATCATTGGTGAATTTTTTTTATCACATTAAAATTATAATTTATGGAACGATTACAAGAATTGAATGTTAGAACATTCATAAATTCTTCACATAGACCCTATAATGGATTTCATCCATGAGATCATTCAGGATTATGAGGACATGATTCTATAGTTTTTTTTTGATCATAAAACAATTATTCTTCATAATAAAATTAATTTGAATATGAAAATTGGATCATAGGGATTGGTTGATAAGGAATGTATTTTTTCCCCTCAATATGTATGATTGAGGATCTAATAATAATTATTCTCTCAAAATTATAAGGATATATTAATTTGATTGTCATTCTAGGATATGGTGTATTTTTTATGTAATTAAATTAAATCTTATATCGAATTGAAAAATTATTTTAAAATAGAACATTAATCAATAAGAAAGAGTAATGATCTTTTCAAACTATGTTTTATGATATATGTATGTAATAATATCCAATGAGGCACCTATAATATTTTAGAATATTATATTTCATTATAAAACACCCAATTAATGTTGTATTTGTAATATTGATAATTCATGTAAAATGATTTCAATTTTTTATATTTTTGATGACTTGTGACCATATACTGGACATGATATATGGATGATAAAGAGTAAATGGAAAACTTATTTAATATCTTTTTAATTCCCTTTCACCATTCTATTTGGAATGTTCTAATAATTTCTTTTCGTTTCCTATTTTTTTGGGAATGTATTTCAAACCATGGAATTATGATGATATCTATAATGGAACATACACATATATGTTGTTATTTTCAACATAAAACATGATCAATTGGTAGCTCCCTAGACAAATAGATTCAATGTAAGTGAAGTACAAATTTTTTGATAGTTTTTTGGTGGAAGACATGTACTAGATGAAAAGTGTGAACAAGTTACTCACCTTGTGAGGGGGAAAATATTGTTTTTAATTACAAATGATTTGGGTTTTTAGTATATAATGACCCTGAGGATTACATGACATGTAAGTAGGTTATATTCAATGTAAAAGTCATGGTATTGGTTTTTTTATTTTTTTATGAGTGATAGGTTTCATTCATTCTCTCTAAAGACTTCTCTGATTTACCCATATATATCCCCAGGCTATGTTGTGTGATTCCTTCCCATACAAATTACTCTGTATAGTTATTTATCCACATTGTGGTTGTACTGTTCCTCTCTATGTATGTGTTCCTTTATGTTCTTCTTTGATTCTGGTGTAGTATATAGTTTTGTAATTAATTCATTTATTATATCAATCCATTCCATCCTCATATACTTCCATGCCTTACAAAGCCTGATCAAGTGGTTTAAAATCCACATTTTCAAATATAGATACGTTTTTCACATCCTTGTGGATGTTGGATATATTAATTTGTTCTTATTTGTTGAATTTTGTGTTGTTCTTATGGATTATTTTTTATTGTAAATGGAATTCATGTGTTGAAAATTAAAAATCAATAGTGACATGTTTATTGGGGTTTTTCATTGAAATGGAATTTTACATTATTTGGATGGAAATTTATTTCAAAATCCATAAGTAGACTGGCTTAGAATTTAAATGGTTTTATAAAAATGTAAAAATGGTTTAAAAAAATAAATTTCTAATCATTTCGAAGCAAGATACCTGGGTTCATTGAGAAAGAGAATTAAGGAAGCCTTATTGCGTGTCAAAAAACTATGAGGTAACCAATTTTATAATGATGTAATCTATAAATAAAAATATATTAGATGGACTAACCACTGGCCTTGTAAGGTTTGTGATTTCCTAGTATGTATTGTCTTATCGGCTAGAGCCCAACTGGTTGGGGAATTATTATTTCTGGTTGATTATATTATGATAGATTATTTTAAGTATGTTGGATGATATGTATATTTAAATTCAGTTTTTTACTTATATTATTTTGTAACTGGTATGTTTCGGGATTTGGAAAACATGATATTAAATTTTTTGAAAACCCATTAATTGTTTAATAAATGTTTTAAAAAAATTGAATTAAATATTTCTCTAAAAACTAATTTTTTATAAAGACTGAACATGTGATTTCTTTATATTATAAAATGTGTAGATTCATTGGTGGTTTCATCTTGTGATCTATTTCTCACACCCTACATTATCCTTTTGCATTTTATATACCTTTTTTATTAGGAAACAAATAAATGGAATGGAATTCTATAACATTTTATATTCTCGTGTTGTCACTATTTCATAGTGGGATGTTTTGTATAGTTCATGGTTGGTCACATATTGACTGGTTAGTCTAGAATTTTCATATTACCTAGTCTATAAAATTTACAATATTTGTATCTCACATTGAGGGTTCTTCATACTTGGATTGTAGGTCTTTTATTTATTATATTCTAGATAACTCTTGTTATTTTTTATACCACTCCCCATAAGGTGATGGCTTTGGTTACTACTATGGTTGACATATCTTGGTCATTTATAATTTTTATAAATGGTTTTATTTAACATTAATTGTGTGAAAACCTCCTGATTTGGTATTGTGTCTTCTTTAGACAAGTGTAGTATAATCAAAATATGGATAGTAAGTTTAAAAAAGGATCCTGACAGGATCAATCCCGTGACTAAATTTATTTTACATTGATGGTTTGGAAATAATTAATAATACCATGATGTGGTATTTAGGTTAATTTTAATTAATATTATGAGAAATTTTTTTATGTTTAAGGATCTAAAATGTTTGGGGATATTGTGGGTGTAAGGTAATTTGAATAAACTAATTAGTGAGTCTATATAGGTGGAAGTTTTCATTTTTAAAGGTATTACCATTAGGGGTAAAAATCATAACATACTCATATTAATATTGAATAATAGTTTTGTTTTATATTATATATGTTTGATCAAGGGATATGTAGTTTTTTTGACCGATTGGAAAATGTTTTTTTAATTTAAAATGTCTCTGATCATTGGATGAAAAAATAACCCGAACCTCTCAGACTCTTGGTAATGTGTGTGTCATGAGTCCAAGATGAGCATTGGATCATGATTAAAAATTGACCAAGTAGTGTTTACATTTATTATATGGGGAAAGGGGTCCCATGAATTTGATGATGTGATTTATTATATTTAGAGGGTCTTAATCTTCTTGATGACTCCAAAAGATTCATAGGTGTATTTTCCCACATATATGATCAATGGGATGAGAAAAAGATAAGGGGATTAAATATTACATGTTAATCAACATGGGGATCATACCATGGTTTCATTAATGAAAATATTCAATAAATTTTATTTTTTTGAGTCATTACTAGTGGAAAAGACACATGAGTTTATCACCATGGAGTAAGGGGGTTATACTATTTTTGAGTACTCCACTTGTTCATCTGTATTTGTGCCTAAAGCATAGAGGATTGTATCAATTGATTACCTGATGTCTCAAAGGTTCAATATGAGGTTGAGTGCTAATATTATGATAATTCAATTTCATTTTATAAATCAAAAAATATTGGAGGTATTGTATAATGCAACTTAGAATAAGATAGACAAAACTAGAGGGACACTTTTGGTCTTTGCTTTAGTGTGTAATGTGGTTAGACTGGGCGATTCTTTTTATCAGAAAAAGAAGTTCAAGATTGGTCAAAATTATACAAGACTAGATTTAGGGTATTATTCAGGGATAAAATAGTTTATTAATTACCAGTTTTGGGAGGCATGGTCATACCAAGCCCTATTTCATGTATGATACAAGGACCTATCAATTTTATTGGTGATCTATCCATCTAAACAATTTCACTAACAAGATGTCCCAATGATGAAAGGAAGTATCAAATTCCACCAAGGGATCAAATTTTCATGTTGATGATCCCAAGAGATATGGGTCTCACTCATGGGCCATGGGGGGTGTACATGTGGTTAAATGTGGAAACATTTTTATGGAAGAGTGTTTTCCAGAGGAATATGAAGCAGAGTAATCTATTTTTAGAGGTATAATGATTGCATCATTTTTTATGGTTATGGGTTATTTGATACATGTGCTACTAATTATTTTATATCATAAATTTTTGTTTATATATTTTTGTTTTATTTGAATCATATTCATTTCTGTTTAGATATTTCAAAACCTTTGTGAATCGGTTATGAACATGGTTTCAATTGCCCATCGTTTCGGGTGATTGTAGATGACTTTTAGGTTGTTCGAGACATCATAGTGCATGATGTTTACATCTTCAACTTAATAGATAGAATGTATTTGAGGATCATTTTTATGGACTATATACATTATTATATTTTTTATGTATACATGGAATCTTCTCAAGGGGTTACTATTGCTTTTTTTGGTAAGTGGGTTTCTATATTGAGAAGGAAATGTTTGTTTGTGCCATATGAAGATATAATATCATTCCAAAAGATAGAAATGTTTCATATTGAAGTTGACCTATTACTATTTAGCCATCTATTTTATCATATGTGTTAATACCTGTAGTTATTTTGGATGATTTTTATGGTTTACCAATGTAGAAAGAGGTTAATTTTACTATTGACCATCTCCTTAGAATGATGAAAATTTATATACCATCATATCTAATACCACCTATTGTGTTAGTGAAACTTAAGGTCCAATTTTAGGACATAGAGGTGAAAATATTTATTATTCATATCATAACATCAAGGGAATTTCCTATAATATTTTCTAATAATTGAAAAGGATATATCAATATTTTCATTTTTTATCAAAATTTGAAACAGTTTACTATTAAAAAAATTATAACAAACAATGAATTGATGATCTCTTTGATTAGCATAGTGGTGATTGTTGGTTTTCTAATATTGACCATGTGGTCGAGGTACCATTAGTTGAGAATCTGAGTGGGGTAAAAACATAATACATCATTTCACAATCGATATTAGAATTTTGAGTTCCAGGTCATGCCATTAAAACCCACTAACACTCCTGTGGTATCTAATGCTTTCAAGAACTGAATGTTTCAGTAGTTATTGGAATAATGTTTTTGTCTGTAGATGATATCATGGTGTACTCCTGGTTAGAGAAGGATATTATAAATTATTAGGATACTATTCTTGATATGATGAGGGAAAACCATCTATATGGTAATATTTCCATGTCTGATTTATGGATATAGGAGTTGAATTTTTTGGGGAATTTGATATTTAAGAGGGTTGTCTCAGTGAACCATGAAAGGGTTATGGACGTTATCTCCTAGGAAAATCATAGAATCATATTTGAGATCCAAATATTCTTATAATAAGATTTTTATTACGGCCCGTTTCGTCATAAATTCACCACGATAAAATATTTTCTGAATTCATGAACATATAAGGTTGTAATGTTTAAATAGAAGAAAAAGTGTCAGAGATATATTTAGGTGCTAAAGATGAGGTAATGTTCCGCACATATTTTAATTTTTCTGGAACACGGGTCAGGTTATGATGTTTTTTATAATGCTTATGTTATAGGTTTGGGATGTTTCTTGATGCAAGGATAGTAGGTTTTGGCATATGGTTAAAATTTGTTACATCATCATGAGATGAACTACCCTAACCATGATCGGGTTTTAGCAATAGTTATACAAACACATAAGGAATGACGTCACTGTATTTTTGGGGAGAGGTTTACTAAGTGTTATTATCAGGAAATACTATAGTATAATCTCACTCATAGAGATATGTTCTTATGACAATGATGTTGTGCCAAGTATATTTAGTCCATTTATTTCAATGTAATAAATATGCCATGAAAATTAAATCTGGTTTACAATGGTATAAATAGAAAATTACTGACATAATATGGGAAGGAATCAGTTGAGTAGTGGTTTTTGATGAGATTATTTGAAGATATGATATTGGGACAGAATTTGGATGGTCAATAAGTGTTATTGACTTCAATAATTTTTTAATACTATTCTTATGACTGGTTTATAATTGAATACATTATAGAAACCTATAACTGAAACTAATAATAAGTACTAAATGGTGGATGGATATCTGGTGAGTGGTCACAGTATCCTAGTAGATCATTGTACTTTTGAAGTAGATTGGTTGTTCCTTTTCTACTCGAGAAAATTATTTTTAGATAGTGGACATCATCCAGGTCGGTTTATAAACAATTTGGCTATAAATAATTAACATGATTAGTGACATTGGTATTGGCAGTCGGGGATGAGGTAGTCCATTGCAGATTTTGTATCACGGGGTCAGAATTTTCATAGATTTATGGAAAAAAACTAGAGACATTTTGGTGTTTTTACAGCCTGTACCCATTCCAATTTCGAGATGAGTAGATATATCCCTGAATTTATCCATTCGTTTACAAAATAATCCATTTGATAATGATTCATTTTTTGTGAGTATTGGTTGACTTACTACATAATTTCGTTTTATACCAATAAATAAAATGAATAAATTTGATCAAAATAAGGACTTATATTTCCATGAAATTGTGTCATATAATGTATTTACCTATGTTCTTGTTTCAGATAGGGAATTTAGGTTCACATGTACACTCTACAATGGTTTTTGGGATGTAATTTGTTCCTTGTTGAAATTAAGAATTGATTATCATCCAAAGATGGATGGATTTATATATAAGGATATTTAGGTTCTAGAGGATATAGAACAGGTTTTTATGCTTGATTTTGGTGGATCCTATGGAATGGATTACCATTTGGTCATGTTTTACTATAATAATAGTTATTTTCAATCTATCTATATAGTGACCTTTGACAATTTAAAGGGGAAACCGTGTCAATATACCTTATTCTAGGAATCTTTGGGAGAGGGTTTCATAGTAGGAAAGATTATTGTGCATGATAATAAATATATGGTGAAACTGATCCATAGGTGTATGATCACTGTACAATATCATTAGAAATATTATGTTGTATCTCTTAATCAGACACTAATGTTTTTGGTTGGTAGTCAGGTTTTTCTCGTTGTTTCACCTTGCCTGGGACATTGTTGGTTTTGTAAGAAGGGTATGTTGGCCCCGAGGCTTCTTTCATACATTGAGATAATTGAGAGAATGGGTAATGTGGCATATCAGTTTGAATTATCTTCCAATTTTACTTTTATCCATGTTGTGTGTCATGCTTCTTAGTTCAGTAAGTATATACCCAATCCTACCAATGCGATTGGGTGGGAGGATATCGATCATTATATTGACACCACATTGGTTGAGTATCCTATTTAGATAATGGACCACCCTGATAGGGTTGTATATGTTAAAATGATCCCTCTATTCTAGTACTATGGTAGTGTGGAAATATTGACCATGAGAGGTGGTAGGGGGATTTGTTGATGAGGTCGTAGTAGCCTTCTTTTTTTGTAGATCCGGGATCATGAGCTCTGTTTGGGGACATAATAATATTATATTGGGGATAATATAATAACCCATTAAATTTCTATTAGATATATTCTAATAAAATATTATTGTTTCCATTTTATGGGATAGTATTTACATACATGGAATTTGTGGGTTGCATAAAATGTTAAAGTCATGGATTTTTTGGATTTTCAATATAAAACATAGAATTTATACAACTTGTTGTGATCTTAAACACCATTTAGGTGATGTACATGACATGCAATGGTTACTGGGAAGAATCCATGAAGTAGATGGACAAATTGAACTAGTTTTAGACTCTATAACAGGTATATGAAATGTAATGGGGAAATGTGGTTCTTAATTAAAAAGGTGTTGGGTTTTTTTCGAATTATACGAACCTCGAGTTTTAAACGATGTTTAAGTGGGTTGCATTCCATGTAAGTGTCATGATGTTGGTTTTAGAGTTCAGTATGAGTTATTTGATTCATTAATTCATTGTGCATCCTTCCTCACATGTCCATGAGTGATCACTTGGTGATTATGGGTGATTCTATCTTATACATGTCACATCGTTCAATGGTTGTTCTTTGTTGTAGTGGAATTGTTCCAACTGTGGAAAGAGTTCCCCCCATTCTTCTTTTGGTGTTGGAGGAGGCTACTGATTTTTTATCTGATCATGTTTTCTCACCTCAATTTTTAGTTTCTTCTCATGCCTTGTCTTCCGAAGGCATATTTTCTGGTTTTTAGTCCCCGTTGTGACATGATGATTTCTTTTGTGTTCCCATGAGTTGGGTTATTCTACTACTCAGTTTAAATTTATAGAATTACTTATTTTTTTTATAGATTACATTAAATTTGAAATGTTTATTAATATATTGAAATTTAAAATTTCATTGGTTTTTGTTTTAAAAGAGGTTTATAAATTTGAAAATGGAATTTTTTTTGATTGGGAAGGAAATTAATTTTAAACCCCTGATGAAGATTTCCTTGGATTTGAAATTCCATTATAAAAATGTGATCATGGATTTAATAATATTAATTGACAAAAAAATTTCAGATGGAACCTTGAGGGAATCGATAAAGTGACCCATGTATCCTTAGTGTCTGTGACACCACAATGTGGTCACCTATTGTATACTGATAGACTGTGTTAGGACTCAATATTACTTGGATTGATCCATATGGATTTTTACTATTGTGAGTGACTAGTATATATTTTACTATAATCTAGAGCCTCTGTACTTGGTGCATTTTGGTATTCGGTTATTTTGTGCACGACAGATTATTTCAGGAATCATAAATCAAATGTATAATAATAGTTGTTTTGTTAATCTACATTTTTATAATAATAATGTTTCTCGATTTAGAAAACATGATATAAAATATTTGGAATACAACAGATACATATAGAAATGATATCAAATTGGTTAATTTATAAATTTATTATAAATTTTCGTTGTTTTTAATTTAGTCTCTTTTATTTCATGACATATTAACATGTATTAATTCATTTGTGGTTTCATCAGGGGATCTATTTTTAAACCCTAATTTTACTATTCAGTTGATGCATACGTTGTATTATTGTACAAAATTTAGGGGAATGGAATTTTTTACCATGTTGGCTTCTCTTTTTGTTGTTTTTTTATAGTGGAATGCATTGTGGAGGTGATGTTTGGTGATTTGGATACCTGTTTTTCCATACATTTCATACTTCATGGTTTATCCTATTTTGATAAGTTTTATTGCTCATTGTTTCTTCAATTTTCATTTCATTTCTATCATGTTTTTCTTATTATAATGACATGTTTTTATCATTTTTATACCTCACCCCTAATGGCCTTAGATGGGTGACTGGTCAAGTGGATCTATGATGGTCTATTAAAAGGTCTTATCAATTATTATTTTATTTTGAATATTAATTGATATGTTTAACGTCAAAATAGTAATTGATTTTTAGGTGGTAGTTTTTACTATTTCAATTTTATTTCTTCATAAATTTTAGGGTTTGATTTATAGGTTTAAAGTTAATTTTTTTCACATTATTTTTTTCAAAACAAACAAGATGAATTTAAAAATATTATTTATCATTTAAGTTTTTCTAAAAAACATATATGTTAAATAGTCTTCCAAATCTATTATATATACCTTTTAAGGATAACCAATAGGAAATATGAGTTTTTTAGGATGTTTTATATTATTTTTATGAAAAAAGGGATATGATAAACACATTAGAACATTAGTTTTTGTATGAAAACCATTGTTATAAGTTTTTTCAACACCAGTTATATTAAAACCGACTTTTAAACCCACCTATAATATGTAAATTATTAGATTTGTTATTAATATCAATTATTGGAAAAAACAATGTTATAGGACCTCTATAATAGAATTTCTAATTTTTTATTGAAAAATATGATAATGTTTTTATGATTCTTTTTTTTATTTACTAGCATGAACAACCACCACAACATATGTAATTATAACATCATTTTCTAACTCAATTTAGAAAAATTATTTTCATTTTTTCTTCTAATAACATCTCAGGGTAATCAATTTTACAACCCAAATCAACGGATGTGAAAACCTATTTTGTCACTACTGCTATATATAAATAAAATACTAAATAAATCCATTAATATTGTGATGTAATTGTAATGAAAAAATGTCCTCACTATAAATTCAATTTTTCTATTCATTTTATGGAATCTCTTCCTATGTATATCATCTTTTTTAAACCTTAATTAATGATATCCAGAATATGGGTCATTTTTTGAAATGTATTGAGGTATGTTCTATTGGTCAAAATTATCATCAATAGTGAAATGTAGTACTTTTTCATGATAGTGTTCTTTTTAAATTTATATAAATAATTCTACATCCTCATTTATAAATCTATATTCTTGAAAAAAAAAATTAGTGCACCATAAGGGGATTCATATAGCTAATTGAATATATTTTCCATATTATTCTATAGTTGAAAATTTAATTATTGTAATTAAATTAGGGCCATTATAAATTGATTCATTGAATTAGTTGTAGCACCATTTATGAGTAACATTAAAATTTTAAATTCACCATACAATTGAATTTATGGAAACAATTTAGGAAAGACATCTGAAAACACTAACCTAATCAGATTATATTCATTATTGATGTTTTCTACAAACAAATGAAATAAAAAAATATATTAAATTTGAATAAATAGTGATATAATTAATGTTTTTTGAATATATTATTCATATTTATCATCACAAAGATAGAGGATCATAGTTTAATTCAAATTACCATACATGACTTCCCTTCCTTAAAAATTGATTTGGGGTTTATGTAAATAAATATTATCAATGAATAAGAATGGAGAAATTAAAATATATGAAGAATTATAATAATTATCAAAATTATATTTCAAAAAATTTCCACCTAAAAATAATTATATATATTAGATCTGATCAAAATACCATTCGGGGTTTCAGTTTTAATTAAACATCTGGGCATATAGGTGGCACTATGATAACCTTAGTAGATAATTCCGAAATAAAATACTGGATATATCAATAATCAAATAAGTCATTATCAATTATATATTGGGTAATAACAATACCTTTCCCCATGTTATTATCATATAACTTAATAGAAATAGTGTTCTCATGTAATTTCCCTTTGTCCCTAAGCTTAAGTGGGTTCTGATGCTGGTTATCATCATGAACCTTCATGTTTGTTCATTTTTTATCATAATACCCATAATTCATGAATTTAAAACACTATAGAGTGGGTGGATAATTATAAAATTCTTTTATTCACCATTAGATGACTTCATCTTATCACTGTGCTAGTTTGATGATAATTACCTCCCTTTCAACACTAAAATCATTTACTAGTCCCTTTATGAAATTTTCCATTATGTATCATTCCACACATCAATCATAATTAAATAATCCTATTATTCAATCTATGATATATAATATTATTATTTAATTTTAATTACATCATTATATTATTTTCAAAACTATGAGATTTTTTGGAAACACCAATCCTTATTTTTATATTAGTATAATATTGAATGATTTCTTTTTAACTTTCACTGTCCTTTGTGGCTAATTCCCTTTGGAGAAAATATATTATTCCCATAATGAATAGAAAAACCATAAATTATAGATTAGTTATATTACTAGAAGAATAATACAATTGTCATGCAGAAATATCCTCATTTATACAACTATATTAACCAGCATTCTGCCTTATCATAACAAACTCCTTCTCTATTTTTGTATTTATTTTAAGAGGAAGGAATTTTTTGAAAATAACATTGTCATATCATACCACTCTATAGAGTTATTTCTTCTCTTTTATTTGTGTTCATGATGAGATTATACCATTAGTCTACTTCACCTTCAAAATTATTTATGTAACACACTAAAATTTTAATAGAACACTTTGTTCGATAGCATATAAAAAACCCAACATCGAGAATAAATAAAAACAAAAAATTATTAATTAAATATGAATGCTATAAAATAGTGGATTAATTTTAATGCAGTAATATTAGAAACAAAATTATCAAATATATATAGGAATTACTCAAAACACAATTGATTAATGCTTCAGATATAAAAACTCATGATTTTGTAATGTTATATCATGTTCCTAAGTATTTGTTATTCATAATGGATTTTTATTATTTTTTTAGAGTAAATATTATAATTAATTTATTGAAATTAAAAAATATATATTTTATGAAAAGAATATTAATTTTTAAATCAATAATTCATAATTATGTTCTAATAAAATTTTCATGTTTTCATTTGAATATTGAATTTTTATTAAATTGTTAAAAATACAGTAATTTCTTGCACATTGTATAATGATCATATCATTTACCAAGTGAAATATTTTTTAAAAAAATTTTGTTTACAAAATAGTTTTGTTACATTAAAAATAATTTAGTTATGTTCATTGTAATCATGTTTATGAATAAATTTTGTATAAAATAATTTTTTAAAAATAAATGAATTTTTATAAACAACTATTTTTCATCTCATGGTTAATTTTGATTTCAAATTAATTAAATAAAATTATAAAAACATAATAATGAAAAATGAATTTTATATTTTCAATCCAGTTTTCCAAGTTGTATTGAGAGAAAAATTTTATTTTTATTCACTGTTAACAGTGAACATAATAATTAATTATCCTCACTATAAGGGATAATCATGATATTAATGGTAAAAATAATATTATAAGATCTAGAAATTGACATTTATAGTTTCCCTGATTTATTTTTATGAACATATGTCATCCATATAAATAAAATATTAAAATATATCAGTTTATTTCTAATTGTATATGATATTTACATTAATACTATTTTATTTAATTAAAAGTAAAAAATATCATTCTCTTTGTCTTATTTTCATTATTTTTTTACATTATGATAAAAAATGCTATGTTCTTTTAAAAAATAGACATTTTTAAGATAAATTAATTTTTAGTTATAATTTATTTCTAACTTTTATTGTTGAAATATTTACATTATATTCTAATGGAATTATGGAAAAACATTTATTTAATTAGTAGAATAAATAAAATAATTGATTTTTAAAATACTAAATGAAATATAATATAAATGAATTATCATCATCCATGAATTTTTTATATAAATATGAAATTTTAGTTACATTATAAAGTATTATATATTAATTTATTATTGATAATTATTTATTAAATTAATGTATAATAAATAGTGTACAAATCGAATTAATTATTTATTATTTAAAATGATATTTTTTAAATGAATTAAAATTAATTAAAATAATATATTATTAAAATAATTAAATATGGTTGATAACATAAAACATAATACATTTTGTGGGTTCTGTGCATTTAATGGTAATATTATGGAGACTGTTGATTGGGTTAATAGGAATGGTAAAGCTAAAAGATAATGTTAAAAGAAGAACCAAAATGTAATTATTTTGTTGTAAGATAAAATTTTTACCCATAATCATCAAATATTAGAATTATATCATTTTGGAACCATTTTAATATGAAAATTATTTTATAATAATTTAGTTGTTTTTTATATTTCGTAATGTTCCACACCCTTACATATAAATTGGAGCATTCACTCTTCTTTTATTCACATATAAAAAAACTTTTGTTTCAATAATCTCTACTAAAATAAAATATTTACATCCCTTCCCAAACCATATATTATATTGTTTTATTATAAATCATACATAAGATATAATTTTGTATAATCTTTTGGAGGTTGTAAAAAAATCCATATCAGTCATAAAGAGTATTTTCTTTTATTTCATCATCCACCTATACACAATCTTATTCAACAATTAAAATAAAATGAAATTAATATTTCACATATGTTGACATTTTATTATTTTAATTTCACAACAAACATATATCTCCTCCTCAATCAAATGGGAATCAAAACTATTGTTCATCTATAAGGAGGACTACTACCTCACACACCCATGTAATTCTCATTCCATAATCACCTATCATGGAATATTATTATTATATATTTAATATATATATGAAATAAAATAAAAAAATTATTTTTAAAATTTAACAAATAAAATATTTTCTTCACTTCATGTACATTGAAAAATGATTACATCATTCATGCATACATGTAGACAACCACCTCTATAAAGTGTTGTGATCATGTTTTCATCACAAAATCACAGGAATTATATATATGTATGTATGTATTCATGTATGCTCATTTATGTAAATAATATGCTCTAATGATCATTGTGGAAATAATAAATAATACATACCTTCATTCCATCATGATTGATGAAATATGGAAAAAAAATTACTCATGAGTATATACAACTTATCGTCTTCCACATTTATAGCACAGTTCATTTTACATAACAAAATTTACTGATTGGTTTTAATAGTATAATTAAAATACATTAATTAATATTCTATGATGATAATATTCATTAGATGATAGAAAAATTACTCTTTTACTATATTAATCTTATAGATTCTATTTGGGGCATATGAACCAAATGACATCAAAATGTCAAACCTAACCATAATTAATTATATTATTATTTATAAAATAGTAATATATAAAATAAAACGATGAAAAAAATTGAAAAATATTCTTATGAAATTGATTAATTTTCATAAGTTTATTATTCAGGATTTTAATGAACGTAACTGTCATGTTTGTCCTGAGGTAGGGGTTTCCCTCTCAGTTTTACTTATGTGAAATTTATTTCATAATGATTAATTTTTTATTTTGGATGCTATATATAAATCCAGATGATATTTAATATCATTAATATCATTATATTCACTGTATTTTTTGTTTCATTTAATTTTATTCATTCATGGGGAATGTGATTTTAAATTTCACAAATTGATAAGGGTATTCATCACTCAACTTATAATCATTTTGTAATGCTTATGTTTCTTTGAATTTTTTATGCTATGAAACTGTTTGAAATAAAATATAATGGTATTATGTTTCATTTCCACCGGTATTTTGGTTATTTAATTCATTCAATCATAATCAAATTCTTGATTAGTTATCACATCAATTATATAGTCATTCTAAGGTATTTGTTTTGAATATCCACTCCATTAAGTGATATTTTGTAATCTATTCCATTTATATTTTTTTTGTTTTATATATTTCAATCTTTAGTTTTTATGATGAATATATTATTATTTATGATTATTAATAAATAAATAAATGTTAGTATTTAAATAGGAATTTTTCAAAGAAATTATTATCTTATTTTAATTAATGATCATGTATATATTAATTCAATGTTCATATATTTGAAAAAAGTATTACTAAAAAAACAATTTAAAAAATGATTTGTAAACTATATTTTATGTTATCATTGACATTTTACATGGTATGAAATAATTCATTCTATTTATTTCCTGAAAGGGTTTATTTCCATGTTCCTATATTGAAATTCAAAATGAATCTTTATTATGTTCTAAAACTTTAGAAGATATCCACGATAACATAAATATTATTAATTCATCAACATCATCAAAAATATTTTAAATAAATTACAAAAAAAAAATTCTCATTGATATTATATTATTCTCCAAAATACATAAATTTATTTCAAAACATGTTTTTTTGATTAATATGAGGTATATTATAAATAATATTAATGTTATTATAATTTTATTGAATCATTCACATTCTTTTGATAATTGAAAATTACATTTATCATAAATGTCAATATTCTTTTTATAATTAATATGATTATTTCCTGATCATTATAAAATTTCATTATATGGAATTTTATAATCATTGATAATTTTTGGACTAGGTTGATATTGATATTATATATTCTTTACTCAATATGGATATATATTGTTATGTCATATTTTTCAGGATTTAAGTTGATCATTATTTATATGAGGTATGTTTTGTACTTGTAGTGATGTGTGGGAGAAAAATTTATATATCCCTTGATGCATCAACAAGTATCATGAGACAAATATGTAGGAAAACAATAAAAAAAATTGTTTATACATACCAATCAATTAATCTATCATGACACCGAGATTTGATTCAATGGATATCATGATATCTACACGTATGAAATCTAATATTACTAATTTATTTCATTGAGAATATAGTTATTATTATAAATTATAATACTAAATGGATGTATTTTTTTCTCAATGATTTATTTAAATGGATTTTGTTTTCTATTTTTATCTTTATATATTGATTATACCTTATTTATACATGATATAGTATACTGTAAGAAACCTTTACAGGTCATTTTATGTCCCCATTTATTTTTATTCCTTTACCCTTAATATAATGAAATAATTTTTGAATGTATTTATTGATATAATATAATTTCAATCAATGTGATTTATATTTTATTTATAAAACAAAATTGGAATAATTATTATATATCTTTAATCAAGAATATTATACTATTTAGTCCATTGGAATGTGATATCTTGTATGTGATTCATATATAATAAAAGGGAAATTGAATCTGGATTATTAGAGTTGGGGGGTTTAAAAGTTGTATTAAAGAAATATTAGTAGAAACCTTGGGATCTAGATTTTAGAAAAAAAATATTTGGTAACATATCACTTTTAATGACCTTGAGAATACGATTATATATAGAATAAAATCGATGATAATATCGATATGTCATATATTATTTAGACTTTCATATTGATTATTTTTTTCATACTGTTATTTTTTATTTTAGTAAATGGATTGAGCCAGGTGGAATCATGATTAAAACAAATGTGATTACAATGTGGAGGTTATGAGAAAAAAAATCGGTTGATTACTGGAATGAATTATATTTTCATTATTTTTAATCTGTTATCATGAAATATGATTAATATATACATCGCAACTAAATTTCAAGAAACACATTTGAAAATATGAAAAAAAAATCGATGAGAAATGAGGTAGTAGAGTCCCTTTAGAAAATAAAGATCAATTTCTTCCATGTTAGAAATTTTTTGTAAGGAAAAATAGTGATTGTCTCTAGAGATGAGATGATTTTTCATGTGTTGGATATAAGTGAATATATTATGTAATTCCAGAGGAAAAATAAATTCATAAATGGTTTTTATAAATATTATCCTAATGATTCTTTTATAGTTCAATGTCTTATTTTTGGATAAAATTTTCATTATCTAAGTCAATTAAATAATCCATGTCTAAACTACTTGTGTGTGAACATTGTCATTAAATAAAATACATACCATGGTACACTGATACCTGATCTAGACATGACATTGACCAATGTTAATTATCGATATTCCAAGGATTGTTACTAGTATATAGCATCAAAAACGAACCAGAAAAGATTTATTTTCCAAAATAATGAATAAGATAAATATAATAAGTTGGTTTTAAAAAACTCATCATGGTGAAGATAATAAATTCATAAAGGTAAAACAATACGAAACCATTAAATCATTAGAAGGAACACCATATATCTATGAATTTATCAACAAACCCCTAAAAATGGTGGACAACATCTATATTCATCACCTTCAACACTCTAGGACCCATGAATGAAGTACACATGACACCTCCAAATTGTGCTTTCTAATTATTTGTTCTCAGAATGAGATAATCGAAAGATGCTAGAAAGAAAAGGTAGGGTGTATGAAAATGATCTAATTGACGTAAACCAAAATATTCCATAACTAATTATATATCAATAAACCATATATATTTTCAATTTATTTAAAAACAATCATTGAAATGACATAATATATTTTCAACAGTAAATGATTTTAACTCAAAAGAAGGTAGATATAACCTAATAAGAATAAATGATAGTTTTATATAAATTATGTACATTAAACTGTTTGTTTGAATTAAGTAGTTTAACAATTTTTGGAATATATAATGATGAAAGTAAAAATATAAAACAATTCTCATAAACATTGTCTCATGTTAACTTCTAGAAATAGGATCCTCACACATTTCTATTATCATCGCAACCCATGATAAGTCTAGACACTCATATCGAAAACCCCTTAGGAGAAATTATATGGGAAATCAATCTAAAAATATTTAGAGTATGAGTAATGGTAAATAATGTAAAAAATGGTTTAGTTAGTGTTTTCATTATCCATATGTTGTTTTGGTTTTAGAGTCATAGTATACATAGCATAAAAACCCACTAACTACCTAGAAAATCATTTTATTCAAACAAACAAGAAATCAATTATGAGTAAATGAATCATTTCAATTTATGTCTTCATTAATAGTTTAATTTCCCAATATCCATTTCAACATGCCTTTATCATTTCAAAACTGAATCATGTGTTGTCATTAAACTCGTTACTTTTCAAATCATCATACATTTTAATCCAATTTTCCCAGGAATCAACATCACACCATTACATCAAATCAACATTCAATTCATGCTATTAGTTTTCTAAAAATCCATCCATCAATTTCAATTCCATTGAAATTGGTGTTTTAAACCATTCTAATTTTTAATTCATTTTATTCCAAAAATCAACTAAAAATTATTTCACTAAATAAATTTAATAGTCAATACAAAAAAATCACGAATCATAGTGTTTATTTTGGTGATAATGCCTTATGGAACCACCTAAATTTAAAAATATTAAAAATTTAATACCCAAAATGGTAATGAGAATAAGAATTGAGAATTAATAGACAAATAAATAATAACATGATTGAAGATCCCTCAAAAATGAGATTAGATCCGTCAAAAACATTATGATCTATCCCTCTGTCACGACCCGTCCTTGGGGCCCGTTCTGTGACTACCCAAAGCCCGCCTTCCATTGGCTAAGGGATGGCGACTAGTACCAAAGTCGTAAATCCCAATAACTGGGAAGGAATTTCCATTATAAATGTAATCAAAACACCACAGAGTACACGTTGAAGTAATACACTGAGTAAAAAAGGAAGTGCTAAAAAGTAAATGGGCCAGAATACAAACCCAATCGAATGTACATCTACAACTTAACGAAAGTAAAATAGAAAGGCAAGTAGATGGAGGAAAAGAAGCATCTCATAGGCCGTCCACCTTAGATCTTACCTGAAGGGTATGTACAGATAGCGCAGCTCCTGGATCGTCCACCTCGTATCCTACCAGAAGGGTAGGTACAAATAGCCTCCACAACGCTCTCACCCATCAACCTCCTCCGAGTATAATCTCGTCATGAAGACCACCTTCAGATACTGACTTGTCGTGAGGTCCACCTCTGGGTACCGTTCAGTCCTTGAACACTCGGCCTCTGTCAGTGTTGCCCGTCGTCTGCAACCAACACAATGTGGTGCGGGCATAGCCCGTGTAGGGGTGAGTATAACGATACTTAGTAGGGA
The DNA here is from genome assembly GCA_963277665.1 of Viscum album. Classification (NCBI taxonomy): domain Eukaryota; kingdom Viridiplantae; phylum Streptophyta; class Magnoliopsida; order Santalales; family Viscaceae; genus Viscum; species Viscum album. Next base: position 843,268,750 of record OY728151.1, read on the forward strand.
CCTTGAGACCCTCAAGGTCTCACTAAATCAAACAAGGATAACTGAAAATAATGATCTCAATAGATAACCCTAACATAGGTATAAGCCCATACTTATACCTATGTTATCAAGTAACCCATCTCTATCATGAGGAAACAGAATGGTTATGAATTCAACGGATAACAACTACCCAGGTATATTCCCATATATATACCTATGTTATAAAGTGACCCATTTCAATCATGAGGTAAAAACAAAGGTCATAGACTCAGCTAAACCAGGATTTTCACTATCGAATCCATAACTGCTGATGAGCCCTGTCTCTGACGAGTACAGTGATCCTGTCATGACTCCGAGATAATGCTCACTAACCGAGGACTGCTGAGGTACTCCTCCTGTCGAGTTCCGCGATTCTGCCACCTCACAAAGTAGTGCTCCTCCGCCATGGGTTTTCCACCTCACACAGTAGTGCTCCCCCTCATAGCCTACATAGGTAATCCTCCTGTCGAGTTCCATGGGTCTGCCACTTCACAAAGTATTGCTCCTATTCCATGGGTCTGCCAACTCACAAAGTAGTGCTCCCCACTGGGCTATGAAGTCACTCCGAATCGAATCAGACAAGCAGTCATCGGGTCTCACAAAGCTACACGGTCTCCGTACTCCGTATGCATGTCTCTGGGAGAGTTCGCTCCACGACCTACAGGATGATACTCCAAGTATCACAAAGTCCCACGAATAAGTATCTCAAAGGACCACCTCATCATAGGGGTCTCAGCGCAACAGACGACGCGTCAATCGGTCGCCCGGTCTGTGAGTTATTAGCCTTTTCGTCCTAGGGGCCCGGTTGGTTTCGTGTGGGAACCATCCCAGCCATGTCTCAACTATACCCTGAACTCTCATAGGTTATACTCATAGGGACCGTTTCTCAACATGATCACCAACTCCACTGAAGTTTTGTCAGATGGACATCCGGTCTGAAAGTTATCAGCTTTTCCATTTCGGGGGCCTGATTGGTATCATGTGCGAACCAACCTGACCGCACTCTGTCAACGTCCAAACCTTCACCGGAGTAAGCCAAAAGATCCGTATCACATAGATAAGTCCAACAATTTCAACAACACTTCAATTGGATGTCTGAATCTCAAGTTATAAGCATTTCCGCTCTGAGATCCCAGTTGGTTTCGGTTTCCAACCAACCCGGACATACCCAAAGTTACCTGAATCCATGAGTTCAATATACCGAAACGACCGTATCGGTCCAAGAACCGCATCGCAACTGACGGTGTGTCGATTGGAGGTTCTTAGCCCATGATATGGGAGTTTGAACTAAACCTGCCGAAAATAAGGGTTCAGTCCCTGGCCGACATGTCCCGATACCCCCCCTAGGTCGACCCAAACCGAGTGGACCCAAACCGGGTCCGAGTCCAGCCCATTGGGGCGTGGCCCGGGCCGGACTGGCCATGGCTCGGCTCGGCCTGGCGCACTGGTGTGGTGACCGCGTGACGAGGCGTCTCGGCCGAAACAGCCGAGCGTAAGGGGGGGGGGGCACTGCCCACCTGTTTGTCAACACGCGACCCCGCGGGGCAGGACGTGATGGGCCCGGCCTGGCTCAGCCTAGGTGGCCCGCCCTGGTGAGCTGGTGTGGCGCCCGCGTGACCAGGAGGCTCGGACTAAACGTCCGAGCAGAAGGGGGGGGGGGGGACGTGCAGCCCCCCTGTTTGTCAACCCCCCCCCCCATGTGGGATCTGCTCTCATTCCAGTCAGGGGTTGTGAACCCTCGGTCTCCCCCTGAAATGGTCGGCCCGGTCAATCCATGAGGTTGCTACCGCCGCGGGACCACAGCGGTCCCGCCCTCCTGCTCCGGCGACCGGAGGTTCCGGCCGCCGCTCCCCGCACCACCGTCGCCAAAGGTCACGACCTTGTCCGATCTGCGCGGCTGGACGGCGCCGCACCCCTCCCTCGTGGCCCCGCTCCGTCCGCGACCTCTTCGAAGATCTCCAGCTTGGCGCGACGGCGTCGCGGCTTGTTCGACCTCAACGGCACGGCGCTACGACACCTTTCTTCGTTGCCCATTCTTCATTGTTTCCGCGCGGTGCAACGGCACCGCGATGCCATTGCTCATGTCGCAACAAGTTCAAACAGTCAAGGGGGGAGGAGGGTCAGATGTGTTCGTGTGGTCCTACATCCTCTCGTTATTGCGATAACAGGCGGCCCAATTTGAAATGATGAACGGTGACGAAAGTATTCACGAATACAAAAAAATTAACCCTTACCTCAAGATTGACGTTGCACGTCGTCGAGTCGCGAAATTCGAACGTCGCGGGAGTCGGGTGTCGTGGAAGAACGGTATTGATTCCGTTGACGTCAGAAGAAGAAGAAGAACGTTCTTGTTGGTGATGATCACTACGGTCAGCGACTTCTCCCATGTTGCAGAGGAAGAAGAGGATTAAGAACCATTCTTCTCTGGAGAATGAAGTTCATCAACAAAAGATACGAAGTGATCTTCGCAACTCAAGAGCTTTTTCCCCCAAAATCTCCACATAACCCAACCAAAAATAAAATAAGGTTTCCCCCTTATTTTATTTTATCCATTCCATGCATAAAAAGTTCAAATTTCAAACACTACATTGATTAAGAGTTTCAATAACTTAATTAAAGTGTGATTTGACATGAGTTATGAGGGAGAGATGGAGAGGAGGAGTTACCCAAAGAATAAGGGAGTTAGGGAGTTATACAATGAAACACAAGGGGTGTTAAATGGGGAAAAGCTCATGGGTGTTAAAGGGAAGGTGATGGGTTGGGGTTTTGTGCGGACCCCACCACACTAGGTCATACCCTCTCTTGGGAATTTAGGTGGGGGGTGGCCCCACCTCCAACTTCTATATGGAGAAAATAACTTCCCCTAGAAATAAAATGTAACACTACAATTTAGTTTAGACTTATCGAATCCCCAAAATTAACTACCTCATTAGACAAAACACATATGCGCTTAAGGTCAACTTAAGCAATTATCAGCATTGTGATTTCATCAGTGCCCACAGATTTCAATTCTGAGCACCAGATCAAATGTTAGAAAAAACCCGCTCATTCGTTCACTGAACGTACCCGATCTAAACTTCAGAAATTGATTACGGGAACACCGGGCCTCAGAATTAGGTGCCGTCTAAAACTGCGTTTTTTTAAAATCCCAAAGAAATTAAGAAAAAAATTCCTTGAAATTTCCGACTCATTACATTACTCCCACCACCGGGCATTATGTCCATGTAATGCTTTAACAAAAACTAAGGATACAAAAGTGGTACTGAGCACGCATCTGTGCCTTCCACTCCCATGTGCTCACCTAAGGGTTCTCGTGCTACCAGGGAAAGTGCACAAGAGGAATCGACCGTCCCCGTAGGACCCAATCCTGTTGATCCTCAACCCCTACTAGATCCATGTGGAAGTCATCCAGTAATCGATGTCCAACTCTCTAAGAGTGATGATGTGTAAAGGATCATGCACATATCTCTTCAGATGAGGTACATGGTTGATATTATACACCCTGTGCAACTGAGGTTGAAAGTTCATGCAGTAAACAACCTCGCATACCCTGCTGAGGACCTAGAAAAATCCGTTGAACCTTGGAGATAACTTACCGCCTAAGCCACATATCTGTAATCCTCTTCGGGGTGAGACCTGTATAGGGACGTGATTGTCATCCTCGAACTCTAGAGGTCTCCCTTTCCTAATTAGAATGGAAACTCAAAACTCATGCTGCCACGTGGGTGAAGTTGTCCGACACAAGAGTGAAAGGCTATACCTTCCTACGCATGATTCCATCCTGTGCTAGCTTGGATTTCCTTTTTTCCAACCAAGGAAAACCCCATCCAAACGTAGTAGACAAACCACAACCTGTTTTCCTAATACAGGCAATCCATGTATGAACTGTGGATCCAATCCATACATAGACCAGCATCGTAAGGCCTTGATGCTGCAACCAAGAGATTCCAACCGAAACTCTCGCCTCTTCTGTAATATCACACTGTTGGAATAAGCGTGATTATTGAGTCTCCTCCAAAGTTATCTCCAGACGTGAGGCTCATGTCTACGTCTTACCAGAAACTCTAGGTCTGTGACACGATTCGTGGAAGGATGGAATGATTCATATCTACATCTGTTACTACGATAGCTAGTAGTGGGCAAAGACTGTCCCTTGAATCATTCATAGAGAAATTGGGTCACAATCCTTGAAAACATGCAAATACTCTCTTCCCATGCCCTCCATATCCCTAAGCCTAACAGGGAATACAAAGGCGGGTGATTGTAACATGTCAAAATGTACACCACCCCATGTTGCTCTCCTAGCTCTGCTTCCACATCAGCTGCTCTGCAGATTCATCTTTCCTTGACACTTCCTCTTCTTGAAACATTTGACACATCCAAGTCTCTGAGACTGACACCTGTTTGCATCTTTCCACAGCTAACATTCACTGGCTATAACCGATCAGCCAAAGAATATTCAACCACAATGGTTCTTTCTAGCACCCTAACATAAGTAGGAATGCATAGAGGAAAGAGTGCTTACTCATATATCCTTTAAACACACCTTTCTCTGAGGTCCTAGATCTGAGCACTGATCATATAATAGTCATCAATAACCAAGTACGATTGGTATTCCTCGATTATACTCAGCTACCGATATGTCATCTTGCCGAAATTGTAAATGCTCTAGAAAACTCTCAGCCACTTACTCAAGCCAGTCCTTAGTTGCTTGTGAGTCAAGCTCACCAAGGAACATGAGTGTATCTGATGTTGAAACACATGTAAGGCATTAATACTACAAGTATCACATACCGATATCGTCGGTTGTAACTGCTGACCTACAGGTAGTGATGTATAGCTGGCGCACAACCCGAAGGGGCTATCTCAGGAATCAGTCCAAATAACGAAGCCTCATCACAATGTGGACCATCCTCATGGTCATTACCTGGAAAAAACTAGTATCCAAGTCCATCATCCACTACACTGATGTCTCGGCTAGGCAGAAAACTCTAGCAATCACCTCCAGCCAGTGCTCCACTATTTGGGAATATGCCTCGCCTTGTAACCTCAGAGGCTGCTGCTGCTGGAACTCATGCAACGTGCTCTGCCAGTGTGCACAGTTCGCTAGTATGGATGGAAGATTCTGCTGCCCAACAGGTGGTGGTGTTGCTGGTACACCACCCGAGGGTGCGAACATAGTAAAAGGGCCCCACACTGGAGCGTCTTTTCTCGGTGGGCCGTCATCGAGTACTCTCCCAGAACTCAAACAGACTGTCTGCATGGAGACATCCTGAACAGATGTGACACGGTCAAACGATTTATACCTGGTGATGTGACCTGGTTTGAGCTTACATAAAAACTATTGGAAACACACATGCAATCAGTGTTTTTCATGCACAATGTCGAAAATCAGTAGTCAGGGTCCTACTATACGGATACGTAGGCCGCCGCACCAACACTGGACTCCATGAACTGAAGACCACACTCGGTACCCATAACACAATTGCTTCACAGAAAGTAATGATCAGAGTTCTGAGTTATGTGATAAAACTGACTCCTCTGATACCAATTTGTCACGACCCTTCCTTGGGACCCGTACCGTTACTACCCCAAGCCCACCTTCCAAAGGCCAAGGGATGGCGACTACCACCAAAGGCGTAAATCTAGATAATTGGGAAGGCATTGCCTTTATAAAATTAAACAAAAACCTACAGAGTACACGTGGAAGTAATACACTAAGTACAAAAGGAAGTGAAGAAAAGTAAATGGGCCCGAATAAAAACCCAATCGAAAATACTGCTACAACTGTACAAAAGTACAACAGAAAGAAAAGCATCTGGAAGAAAAGAAGCAGTGCCTAGGTCGTCCACCTCGGATCCTACTTGAAGGGTAGGTACAGATAGTGCAGCTCCTAGATCGTACACCTCGGATCCTACCTGAAGGCTAGGTACAAATAGCCTCCACAAAGCTCTCTCATGTCAACCTCCTCTGAGTATCGTCTCATCGTGAAGTCCACCTCCGAATACTGACTCATCGTGAGGTCCACCTCCGGGTACCGTCCAGTCCTTGAACATTCGGCCACTGTTCAAGCTGCCCGTCGTCTGCAACAAACACAATGAGGTGCGGGCATAGCCCGTGTAGGGGTGAGTATAACGATACTCAGTAGGGACCCCAAGACCCTCAATGTCTCACTAAATACAACAAGGATAACCAAAAGAAGGATCTCAATAGATAACCTTTACCTAGGTATAAGCCCATACATACACCAAAGTTATCAAGTAACCCATCTCAATCAGGAGAAAACACAAAGGTTAAGAAATCAATGGATTAACACTAGCCATGTATATTCCCATACATATACCTACATTATCAAGTGACCCATCTCAATCATGAGGTAATCACAAAGTTCATTGACTCAGCTCAGACCAGAATTTTCACTATCGAAACCGTAACTGCTGAAGAGCCCTGTCTCTGACGAGTACATTGATCCTGTCACGACTCCGATGTAATGATCACTAACATAAGGCTGCTGAGGTACTCCTTCTTTCCCGTACCGCGGGTCTACCACCTCACAATGTAGTGCTCCTCCACCATGGCTCTGCCACCTCACAAAGTAGTACTCCCCCTCATAGCATACATAGGTACTCTTCCTATCAAGTACCATAGGTCTGCCACCTCACAAAGTATTACTCCTATTCCATGGGTCTGCCACCTCACAAATTAGTGCTCCCCACTGGGCTATGCTAGTCACTGCGAATCGAATCATACAAGCAGTCATCAGGTCTCAGCCAGCTGCACGGTCTCCATACTCCGTACGATCTTCTCCAGGAGGGTCCGCTCCACGAGCTACATGTCTTTACTCCTAGTATCACAAATTCCCAGGAAGATGTATCTCAAAGGACCGCCTCATCATTGGGGTCTCAATTCAACAGACGGTGCATCAATCAGATGCCCGGTCTGTGAGTTATTAGCATTTTTGTCCCAGGGGCCTGGTTGGTTTCATGTGCGAACCAACCCATCTGTATCTCAACTGTATCCCAAAATCTCATATGGTATACTCATATAGACCATTTCTCAATTTTATCACCAACGTCGCTGATGGTTCGTCAAACAGACGTCCGGTCTGAAAGTTATTATCTTTTTCGTTCTAGGGGCCCGATTGGTTTCGTGTGCGATCCAACCTGACCGAACTCTGTATGCGTCCAAACCTTGAGCGGAGTAAGCCAAATGGTCTTTCCCACTATGTGGAATCCAACAATGTCTATGGCACATAAATCAGACGTCCGGAGGTCAATTTATAAGCGTTTCCGCCCCGAGGGCCCGGTTGGTTTTGGGTTCGAACCAACCCGGCCTTACCCATATTCAATTTATTTATATGACGTTGATTATATAATTATATTTTATAAAATATAATATATTACTGACTTTAATTCCTATTGATTCAGTGAAAAATGATAATGTCATTCATCTATACTTGTGGACTACAACCTCTACGATGCGATGTGATTCGTTTTTCATCACCAATTCAAATGGATATTATATATATAATTTTAAACATATAATATGGTTGTAGAGACCCGAAGCTTGACGTACATGGACATTACATTACTTTTTCGGAATAATTAGTACACAAGGACCGTAATAGTTTAGTGTCTTTGGAAACTCAAAACGTAATCTTCTAATCATGGTGAAAGATCTTCAACATCTCCCATAAAGATCTTCCTTTTTTTTATACCTAAAACCTTTCATTATATCCCGTGGAAAAGAAAACATAAAAGGGTGAGATAAAATGCTCAGTAAGGGTATACAAAAGAAATATCAATCACATCATATACATAAGAACATAACTTTTGGAAATATTAACCTGTAAAAGAGATCATAATTTCATAACCTGGGATAACTCATGGAAGTGAAATGTAATCACAATAATCATAACTTAAAACATTAAAATTTGTGGCATACACACATAATCATAGAGAATCATTTCTTATTAGTCAAGACTCATTGCCAAGACTATCTTAGTGGACATAGTCCATTTCTGAACCGAGTGACCCTCGATTCAGTCCTGTTTCACTGAAACAGTATAACCTACCGTTCCAGCCATGTCTATCTCATGAGATATAAAATCATTACCCAATGAATTGGATGGAGATATAGGTCCCAACCATCTCATAATGATACCATTCTTATGTGTGCCACAAAATCATAAATCATACATCATTGCATAACCCATGTAATAAAAATGGGAATCGTAAACATCATGACATAATAAATCAATTCACATACGATAAAGGAATTCATAAAATCAATTCCATCACAACATAATCAAATCAATGTAATAATATGGATAGAAACAAAACCCTTTATTATCTTAGATGTAAAATAATTTTGACAAAACACTTGAACTCCAATCTTAAGGAAAATATCCTTTCTACTTCAAAAACATTTTTCATTTCTTAACATGTCATATAATTTTAACTAAAATAAGTTGATTAAAAATAAACATGAAAACATGTAATGGATTATTCTTGGAAATAATGTTTTAAAAATCCATTCATGTCGTATAAGTTAAAAAATAACATTCTCCTCGTACTTTTGTCGGAAAAGTCAAAAAGTACCTTATATGGTAACCAATGGAAAGATTCCATTCATACAATGTGGTAAAAAGTCAATAATGGGTAAAAATGACTTTAAAAATTCATGGATGAATGGTAAACATTTCATGGATGATAAACGTAACCCCAGTAAATACGTACGTATAAGCAATCTCGGATAAAATTGTGATTGAAAATTTATCCCTTACCTTAGGTCCAACTTGCTTTGTAAGTGTCCAGACCTCTTGTATAATGATTTAAATAATGTTATTGAATTATTACAGAATCATAATTATTTTTATGATATCATATATGGTCATATTCTTAGCTTCATAGTAGTAATATTTCATTGCTACTTGTTATTCGAGTGTTTATAACTTTTTTGTTCTTATGCGTGTTTTGACGAATAAATTCTTATACTTCTCTTTAGGTTATAGATACCTTATTTCCATAATGGTATTATTGTAATATATATCATATTAATTCATTCATTTCATCTATATAATCATTATGAAATGAAGATCATGTAGAACAAGTCGCATCACATTGTGGAGACGGTATTCTGTACGTACGCACGAGTGATGATATCGTTACTATGATCGTGGAATTGTATTGGAGTGTATGTATGCTATTTGAGAATAATTATTACTTTATAATATTCATATATAGTCATTATTTACACCATTATACCCATCCAAGTAAGGTGGTGTTGGAAAATAGATTACACCACGGTGTGGAGACGGTATTCCGTACGTACGCATGCGCGGTGATTTCCTTTTTCCGTAGGATGGATAGAAGGTTAATTAGAGTTTTTTCATATTTATAATAAAATATCAGTATATAAGAAATACTGATGTTATTACTTTTTTATGAAACAACTAAATAAGAAGAAGTTGAAGAAGAATGAAATTGAAAAAGATCGGTAATGGATATTACCTCTTCTTGACGCGCCTTCACTTAACCTCCACTTAAGGAACTAAGGATGGTCATTGAAGAAGACCAGGACCTCTAGGATGATACTAGGGAAGTGGAGAAGAGATTTTGGCAGGGTATGGACGAGCTTGAATTCTAAAATTGGTGTGAGGAGTAGAGGGAGGAGGTTCCCTTTTATAAGGGAGGAGAGGGGCACCTTAGGAAAATCTCAAAATATTATTTTATATTAAGGTCAAATTCGGTTTATAATGGTTCCAACGGGTATTATTTCGAAGATAAAGTGGGTATGGGTAGCAATACTATCATCCAATAGGATTTAGACATGTTTAGGTTATTATTTTAACCTTATCAGTTAGATTTAACTCTAAGTTAAATAATTTTACTTTTACTGTGTCTTTTTGTTTTCTTACACTATATGGTTAATAAACTTACCATGACATGCCAAACGAACCCCAAGTTGTTTATTATTAATATATATATCCTCATCAAAGTCATTTGGCCGAACCATAGATTTTTATGAATTAAATAACAATTAATAATATAATATTTGTTTTAAAAACTAATTTATGTTAATTTTGAAACTATTTGGTACATGATTATTATGAAATTCATAAAAGAATGATAAGATCGAACCTATTTAATTAAATCAATAATAACATGTCATATTAACATAGAAAATTAGTGGAATTCATAAAAAGTCTCAAATTATATTTATTTGGGTATTTATAACATAAATTATGTCAATATTTCATTAATAAGATAATTTCTGCATCATCGTTGTGTCATAAATAAATTAAATTATTTAATGTATAAAAATTACAAATAAAATACCCATATGTAGGAAATATTTTTATCTTTCTAATGAATATTTATAGTCGAATTTATCTTATGTATAACCCCATATTACAAATGATTTACTTATTAAACATTGATTTTAACTATTTTAACCCTTCTTTAAATAAATTAATAATAAATGTCCTAATCTAATCCACTTGGGCCTAAATGGTCATATTTTATTCCTAAGGTAGTTTTTGGATGAATTACACTTATCCAATAGAATTAGGACACATGTTAGGGTAATAATAATATCATTTTTACCCTTAATTACCCTATATACTTTTAACCGTGGTAAAAAAAAGTAAAAAGTTACTATTCACCAAAAAATTATTTTCATCTCATTGAACCACATTTTACTTACTGACATCAACCGTGTCTCTCGGATTTTCGAAATTCCACTCACAGAAGCGGTAAAATTAAGTTTTATGAAAAATTCAGTTTTTTAACTACCACTTAGTGGTTTCAATATTCATCAAAAAATGAAAGTCTCCAGAAAAATACCAAATATTAGATCTAAACTATATTTGATATTATGAATTAAAAAATGATGGCTATTTTATCAAATTAAAAACATATCAGTTTCATTAATTAATTTAAAAATTAATTCCCGTCGTCAAAATAAATAGCGTGTTCTTAAGAGATAATAACTATCAAAAGATTGACACTTGTTTATGACTGGTTTAAATGTGAAATTACATCCAATGACGAACATTGTATTAAATTGTAAGAATATTTTCTAAATATACTTTAAAACCTCTCAAATTAATAATTTATCACTATTAATTATTTCGATTAAAAAAATTGTTTTTTATTATAATTTAGTAATTTTCACTATTCATCCGAATATGAAAGTTATCCGAAAAGTACCAAAATTTCACCTTAGGCTAAATTCGATACTATGAATCCAAAAATGAAGTCCATTTTGAGAGCTGAAATTTCTAAAATTTTAAAATGTGGTTATCACTATTCATAACGGCTAGTTTTAATAATATTTTAATAGCATATCGTTGTTTAGTGAAACTCGGTATTGCGTACTACACACGCTATCGAGGAAGGTCGCGATTGCATGTAATACAAGGCAAGTCAAGGATGCGTGTTGAGCAAGCTCCTTTTTGTGTAGCATACAACACAAGACATTAATGAAATTAAAAAGAATATTTTTCATAAAATCTCGGGGTGTTACATTCTACCCCCTTAAAATGAATTTCGCCCTCAAAATTCGTCGGGGTTATAAATGGTTTACTATTCGAAAGATTCTTTGATAGAAACCCACATAATAAAAAGGAATACCAAAACTAATCTTTAAAAACAAAAGTATGAAACTTAACGGTTACCCAAATAAACTAATCACTGGGTTTCCACATAGGTGAAAATATTGATATGAGAGAGAAATAAAACAATCATGTTCTGATGGAGAGTGGTAGAGAACATGGCTATGGAAAAGCCAGCAATCACAAAGCCATAAATTTTTGATGATCTAGGGTACATCTGATTCATCAGATATAAGGGAACTAGGACAACATTTTTGGTTTTTAAGATCATTTCCCTAAAGTTGATGAAATTGGAATTAGAAGAAATACTTTCGTATAGTCTCACCGTTTGTCGTTCTTTGGACAATTTCCACTTCATCTGTTAAAGAAATGAAGTTGAATTTGTCATTCGTGATGTGTTAGCAGATCATGTGATAGAATGATGGGTCATTCCATCTGTCTCAATCAAAAGGTTAGAAAAGTTATCAAAAAATACATAAGTCCATCTATAGTGAGATTAATCATATATAATTCCTAAAATGGACTTATACTTCATATATCATACTGCTTAATATAATAAAACTAGTTTATACTAAACAGGTACTTCCTGTAGGCCAGTGGTAGGTGATAAAGGCCAGTCGCACTTTGGTTGTGGGATCGATTCCTACGACCTTGCCCGACGCGTTGGGCTGTCGTCTGTCCTGCAGGTTGTCCTTTTTCTAAAAATATATTACTATAACATCCCATCAGTAATATCAAAAAAAGGTCTATCCTTAAACAATACTTAGCATATGTCCAACATAATCCATTCCAATATTTAGGATTATCTAAAATACTTCGGTCCAAGCTCATAGTATAAAGAAAACGATTACTTGAAATGTCATCAACCAAGCATGTGTATACCATTATTTATCCCCTATATATATATATATTGTTTGTCACATTCCAATCATGTGAATACCTTAATCATGTATTCTCTTGAAAAAAATGAATACCCATTAATCCATAGTGAAAAAATGAATGCAGTTAAAAGTTAACACTTTTCACATACCAAAATCCTCAAAATTCTATATACGCAAACCATGATATCACTTCATCCTTATATCAATCATGAGCTCATGAATACTGTTAAACATTTCATTTTCTTGTTTTCCCTTCATTATGCGATTATCATCTTATTTCCAAAAATATCTCAATCACATTAAATACCACATTAGACCAACACATAAATATTACAATACTCCATGATACCACATTATTTTGGAATCCCATTTCATAAACACTTAATCATTCCACCACATCATTGTCATGTTCAACATCGCCAATAGTGATCACATGTGACTTCCCTTTGTCCTTTGCCTTAAGCGGTTGCTCATGTCGATCATCACTAACCCTTGGATTAGGGCATTTATTAGCATAATGCCCCATTTCCTTGCACATGAAGCATTGAAGTATTGGTGGTACGTTCTCTTCTGTGTTTTCTTTATTCACCTCATTAGAAACCCTTTTTCCATTACTTCGACACTCAGCTACTCGATGAACTTCTTTTCCACTCATAAAACATTTTCTAGTCCATTTAATACAATCTCCACCATGCTTCTTTCCACACTTTGTGAATAAGGAAACATTCATCTTCTTTTCACCATTATTTTGAGATTTCTCCTTGAACTCCATCTTTCGTTTCTTTTCAAAACCATGAGATGGATATGTAACACGAAATTCCATTTCTACCTTCGTAGCACAACACACAATTTCTCTATAGCTACTGAAGTATCTTATATCTAATTCCCTTCGAAGACTTGGTTTTAAGCCACTGAAAAATCGATCAACTTTAATTTCAGATTGGATGATAATTCCAGATGCATACCTTGAATGTCTTGTAAAATTTTCTTCGTATATACCAACAGATTCATCATCCTTATACTTCAGCTCAAGAAACTCCTTTTCCGTCTTTGATCGAAAAATACGAGGGAAGTACATACTGAAAAACAAGTTCATGAACTCGTCCAATTCCATGGAATCAATTTCATCTCTTGTCCTCGTATTCTTGAAAAGATTCCACAATTGATCAGCTTCACCTTCTAAACGATATACTGCTAAGATGACTTTATCATGCTCAGAACATTGAAGAACTGAAAATAACTTCTCAGTGGTACTGATCCATTGTTCAGTAACAAGTGGATCAGAAGACCCACTGAAAGAAGGTGGATGTTGCCTCATGAAGGACTCAATAGAATATTGTTCCCTTCTCGGCTCATTTGGAAGTCCAGAATGAATCATAGCTTGTGTAAGTATAGGAATAAGATTTTGCACTCCATCTCCCATAGCATTTGTTTTTTCAGGAGTGAAATCATTGCATTGTCCATTGCATTGATCAAGATGGTTCCTTCGGGTTCCAGCCATTGTCTAAAACCCAAAAAGAATAGTGTGAGAGGCAAAAATAATGCTAGGGAAAACAACATAGTAAAGGGGGAGTACCCTTAATATATAACATCTCAGGTTAAATTCTAATATTGTTACCGTAGTTCTAGGACTATATCTTATACGTATACTTATCATTAGGGACATTCTTAGACATACCTTAGAAATATCTCTAGGGATCTCACTAACGTTTTCGCATCCTAGTTTACAATGGTTGACTAAACCTTTCCTCTGATACCAACTGTAGAGACCCGAAGCTTGACGTACATGGACATTACATTACTTTTTTCGAATACTTAGTACACAAGAACCATAATAGTTTAGTGTCTTTGGAAACTCAGAACGTAATCTTCTAATCATGGTGAATGATCTTCAACATCTCCCATAAATATCATCCTTTTTTTATACCTAAAATCTTTCTTTATATCCTGGGGAAAAGAAAACATAAAAGGGTTTGCTCAAATGCTCAGTAAGGGAAAACAAAAGAAATATCAATCACATCATATACATAAGCACATAACTTTTGGAAATCTTAACCTGTAAAAGAGATCATAATTTCATAACATGGGATAACTCATGGCAGTGAAATGTAATCACAATAATCATAACTTAAAAAATTAAACTTTTTGGAATATACACATAATCATAGAGAATCATTTCTTATTAGTCAAGACTCATTGACAAGACTATCTTAGTGGACAAAGTCCATTTCTGAACCGAGTCACCCTCGTTTCAGTCCTGTTTCACTGAACCGGTATAACCTACCGTTCCATCCATGTCTATCCGATGAGATATAAAATCATTACCCAATGCATTGGAGGGAGATATAGGTCCCACCCATCTCATAATGATACCATTCTTATGTGTGCCACAAAATCATAAATCATACATCATTGCATAACCCATGTAATAAAAATGGGAATCTTAACTATCATGACATCATAAAAAAATTCATATACGATAAAGTAATTCATAAAAACAATTACATCACAAAATAATCAAATCAATGTAATAATAGGGATAGAATCATAACCCTTTATTATCTTAGATGGAAAATAATTTTGATAAAACACTTGAACTCCATTCTTGAGGAAAATATCCATTCTACTTCAAAATAATTTTTCTTTTCTTAACATGTCATATAATTTTAACTAAAAGAAGTTGATTAAAAATAAACTTGAAAAATTGTAAAGGATGCTTCTTGAAAATAATGTTTTAAAAATCCATTCATGGCGTAGAAGTTAAAAAAGAACATTATCCTCGTACTTTTGTCTGAAAAGTCAAAAAGTACCTTATATGGTAACCAAAGGAAAGATTCCATTCATACAATGTGGTAAAAAGTCAATAAAGGGTAAAAATGACTTTAACAATTCATGGAATAATGGTAAACATTTCATGGATGATAAACGTAGCCCCAGTAAATACTTACGTATAAGCAATCTCGGATAAAAATGAGATTGAAAATTTATCCCTTACCTTAGGTCCGACTTGCTTTGTAATTGTCCAAACCTCCTGTATAATGATTTAAATAATGTTATTGAATTATTCCAGAATCATACTTATTTTTATGATATCATATATGGTCATATTCTTAGCTTCTTAGTAGTAATATTTCATTGCTACTTGTCATTCGGGTGTTTGTATCTTTTTTGTTCTTATGCGTGTTTTGTCGAATAAATTCTTATTCTTCTCTTTAGGTTATAGATACCTCATTTCCAGAATGGTATTAGTGTAATATATATCATATTCATTCATTCAATTAATTTATATAATCATTATGAAATGAAGATCATGTAGAACGAGTCGCATCACATCGTTGAGACGGTATTCCGTACGTACGCACGAGTGATGATATCGTTCCTATGATCATGGAATTGTATTGGAGTGTGTGTATGCTATTTCAGAATCATTATTACTTTATAATAGTCATATATAGTCATTATTTACACCATTATACCCATCCAAGTAAGGTGGTGGAGGAAAATAGATTACACCACGGCGTGGAGACGGTATTCCGTAAGTACGCACGCGTGGTGATTTCCTTTTTCCATCGGATGGATAGAAGGTTAATTAGAGTTGTTTCATATTTCTAATAAAATATAAGTATATAAGAAATACTTATTTTTTTACTTTATCATGAAACAACTATATAAGAAGAAGTTGAAGAAGAATGAAATTGAAAAAGATCGGTAATGGATATTACCTCTTTTTGACGCGCCTTCACTTAACCTCCACTTAACGAACTAAGGATGTAATTTGAAGAAGACCAGGACCTATAGGATGATACTAGGGAAGTGTAGAAGAGATTTTGGAAGGGATTGGACGAGCATGAATGCTCAAATTGGTGTGAGGAGGAGAGGGAGGAGGATCCATTTTATAAGGGAGGAGAGGGGTACCTTAGGAAAATCTCAAAATTTTATTTTATATTATGGTAAAATTCGGTTTATAATGGTTCCAAAGGGTCTTATTTCGAAGTTAATGTGGGGATGGGTCGAAATCCTCTCATCCAATAGTATTTAGACAAGTTTAGGTTATTATTTTAACCTTATCAATTAGATTTAACTCTAAGTTAAATAATTAACATTTACTGTGTCTTTTTGTTTTCTTATACTATATCGTTAATAAACTAACCATAACAAGCCAAATGAACCCCAAATTGTTTATTATTAATATATGTATCCTTATCTATGTCATTTGGCCGAACCTTATATTTTTAGGAATTAAATAACAATTAATAATATAATATTTATTTTAAAAACTAATTTATGTCAATTTTGAAACTATTTGGTACATGATTTTTATGAAATTCACAACAGAATGATACGTTCGAAACAAGATAATTAAATCAATAATAACATGTCATATTAACCTATAAAATTATTTTAATTCATAAAAAGGCTCAAATTATATTTATTTGGGTATTTATAACATCAATTATGTCAATATTTCATTAATAAGATAATTTCTGCATCATCGTTGTGTCACAAATAAATTAAATTATTTAATGTCTAAAAATTAAAAATAAAATACCATTATGTAGGAAATTTTTTTATCTTTATAATGAATATTTATAGTAGAATTTATCTTATGTATAACCCCATATTAAAAATTATTTACTTATTAAACTTTGATTTTAACTATTTTAACCCTTCTTTAAATAAAGTAATAATAAATGTACTAATCAAATCCAAGTGGGCCTAAATGGTCATATTTTATTCCTAAGGTTGATTTTGGACGAATTACACTTATCCAATAGAATTAGTACACGTGTTAGAGTAATAATAATATCATTTTTACCCTTAATTACCCTATTTACTTTTAACCGTAGTAAAAAAAAGTAAAAATTTACTATTCACCAAAAAATTATTTTCATCTCATTGAACCACATTTTACTTACTGACATCAATTGTGTGTCTCAGATTTTTGAAATTCCACTCACAGAAGTGGTAAAATTATGTTTTATGAATAATTCAGTTTTTTAACTTCCACTTAGTGGTTTCACTATTCATCAAAAAATTAAAGTTTCCAGAAAAATACCAAAAATTAGATCTATGATATATTTGATATTATGAATTCAAAAATGATGTCTATTTTATCAAATTCAAAAAATATCAGTTGCATTAATTAATTTAATAATTAATTCCCGTCGTCAAAACAAATAGTGTGTTCTTAAGAGATAATAACTATCAAAAGATTGACACTTGTTTATGACTGGTTTAAATGTGAAATTACATCCAATGATGAACATTGTATTAAATTGTAAAAATATATTCTAAATATACTTTAAAACCACTCAAATTAATAATTTATCACTATTAATTATTTCGATTGAAAAAATTGTTTTTAATTATAATTTAGTAATTGTCACTATTCATCAGAATATGAATGTTATCCGAAAAGTACCAAAATTTCACCTTATGCTAAATTCGATACTCTGAATCCAAAAATGAAGTCCATATTGAGAGATAAAATTTCTAAAATTTTAAAAGGTGGTTATTACTATTCATAACGGCTAGTTTTAATAATTTTTTAATAGCATATCGTTGTTTAGTGAAACTCGATATTGCGTACTACACACACTATCAAGGAAGGTCGTGATTGCTTGTAATACAAGGCAAGTCAAGGATGTGTGTTGAGAAAGCTCCTTTTGGTGTAGCGTACAACAAAAGACATTAATGAAATTAAAAAGAATATTTTTCATAAAATCTTGGGGTGTTACAATGGTATTTATGATATCATTAATTTTTTTTTATATATTATGTAATACTTATCATATTTCCATCATGAAAATTGATAACATCAAACATTACCCATACAAACATATAGAATACCACCTCAATGATTGTAACATTGTTCATATTTCATAATCATAATTCATTATCTATTATAAAATTAAAATTGATTCCTATATAATAAAATAATTACAGGATTAATATTCAGTATATGATAGAATAAATACCACTTTTACCATATTTAACCTAACATAGTCAGTTTTCATAGATGGACCGAATATCATCAAAATCAGATGTAAATGTTATTTATTAAATAAATTGAACATAAGATTGAATTAAATAATGTAAAAATGAAAAAATATAGGATTTTTTTCATAAAGTAAATAAATTACAATTGTTTAGTATTTATGAAGATAATTAATTACATGGGGAGTTTTACTCAAGGTATGGGAATTTATTAAAAAAATTAAATTTTACGGTTTCCCTTACAACTACTTCTTTTTCATTTCCATATTGTTAAAAATATAATATTTATTTATATATGGAAATAAAAAAAATTATAATGAAAATTCTTTGTTTCATTTAAATTTAATTTCTATTTTATAAAAGGAACTATTTACATATTTGTTTCTCACTTTCTTTACCAATGATAAAAGGAAAGTCTTATATTAATATGTATGATGATAACAACATCTTTAGGTGATAGAACGAACATTTTATTTTTGGATTCTGGTATTATGTTTCATGATTTATATATAAAACTATATTCCATGATTTATTTTGTTAAATCCATTGAAACCAATATTTTTATTTTATTTTAATATTATATTCTATGATTTATTATGGGAAAACTATATTTCCCAGTGTTCTATGAATTTATTTTTGATTTATTGGTTATATATGAATATTTGGAATATATTTACTATGGGTTCCATGAATATATTGAAAAAATCATTTTTTTGTGATATGATTATGTTAAGTATATCAAGAAATCTAAATAATTATGGGTGGTCAATTTATAAACCATTTATGTGTGGGACTGTTATATCCCTATGCTACATTTAATAATATTTATGTAGGATATTGACGACTGTAGTTATTACATTTGTAACTATGAATATTATTTAATTGTAAAATCCTAGGGTTATTCCATTTGTAACAATTATATTTATACAATATATGATAATGATTTGGAAATTATTCAGGATGTTACCCACATGATTTAATTATGATTTATATTTTTTTATAATAAAAATATTAAAATATTTCAAATTAATCTAATGATTTTATGATTAAAGGAATGAATATTATACTTATCAAGGATAATAATTATAACTATATGAAAGTGTATTAATGTGTTTTTCATGTCTTATGAGATACCTTTATGAATTTTATTTACATAAAATATTTGTTATGAATGTTTTGAGAAAATTATTTACATAGTAATGTTTATTTTTGGAGTTAGAAAATTATTATAATGGGAACACAATATCATTTTTAAAATCAAAATTGTTTTATAGGTATTCCAGAATTAAGGGGTTTTGTATTCCTCCATTCATGTCCATTATCAAGATTTTAGTTCTCATCCCTCAATTTTTTAAAATATTCACATGTTTTAAGGATAGTTAAAAATAATGAATAAGTCTAATTGAGATTCATGATGAGGGCCATGAACAGATAAATAGTATCGTTATAATTTTTTTTGTTATTGGAATAATTGACATAAAGAATATGTGAAAACTATATAATTTATGGTATTTTTATTTATCGTTTATAACGTAATTCACTAATACTCTAAAAATAAAAAAATTAATAATGAAACAAAGTGAAAACATGCATAAAAACACTATAATATTTATTTATATAATATGTATTATTATATAAAAAATTATGAATTCAATAATAAAATTCCTATTTTTTCAAGTACATATGTTAAAATTGAAAAAATATAATTTTATTATTATTTCATAGAATGTAAAAATTAAAATTTGTGAATAAAAAAAAATTGAAGCTTATTGTGACAAAAAAAATATTATTTATATAATAACATTTTCAATAACCATTATACATAATTTTAATAATATTTTTATTCATATTCACTCAATCAATTTAGCGAATTGGGTATAACGGTAAACAGAAATATGGTTCTTTTAAAATCATATTTATGTATATCATGATATACTGAGGGAAAAATAATTACATTTAATAAAATATTGCATAAATACTTGTGTAGTTATATGAATCTGTAATTGGAATCTTAGAGTCAATAAAAAAATCATTTGAAAATTGTAAATAATATTTAGAATTCAATGTTAGTTAAAAGTTATTTCAATTAATTTATCCATAAAGAATGTGTAACGACCAAATGTTTTTCAATAAAACTAATTTCTTATATATATGTCATATAATCATGTGAAATCCCAACATAAAGAATAACCAAGATCGATGTAACCATTAATCATAATTATGTCTCTTTTTTTAGAATTTAAAATATCTGACAGACACATTTGTGATTAGTAAGTTATTTGGAGTCTAATATGACCAACATAATTTTTGGTCAATAGTAACATATAGTTATGAATATTAATATTACCCATATGAATAGTGACATACCCTAATAAATAGAATCCATACCTATGATATTATATAAAAATGAATCATGTTGAAGTATGATATACCTATATCTTGGAATAAGATAATAAATGTTTTAGATTTTTTATTTTATTAGTATATATGTATTTGAATATAAAATAAAATTAATCATATATATAAAATTATTTTTAAAAAATTTATTTCAAACCTTAATTCTAGATGTTTATAAATGGTGATGGTAAATTTTTGGGAATTTTCAAAAATAGATGAATTCTGAATAATAAAATATGATAATTTACGAAAAATGGTACATAATGGATTTATTGAGTAATTTTTGATGAAATTATGACTTAAGACAAAATGGATAAAACTACCATGAAATTGTTACTATTTTTTCATTATATCATAAATATTTTGTTCTTCAAGGGAAATAATAAAATAAGGAATGAAATATTTAGAAAATACTCTTCTTGACCACTATGAATACCACAAATCCTTACCTCTTCCCTTTACTAATCTCAAGCCTTGATACATTATTATATTCTTCCCAAATCACTCCCAAAGATCCTACCTCACATCCAACATTCCTTGGTATCTTAAAAAGACCAAATTATTTCTCCTTAACAGTCTTTCAGAGGAGATAAACTCAAAAGGTAAATTCATCATTCCAATTATTTTATGTTCTTTTAATTTCACGTTTCTTTCCTCACCACCCATCACATAAATGGTATAATAACTCTAGTAACATATATATAACGGAATTATATTATTCTAATTGCATATTTCATTATCATCTCTCTTTTCCACACACTTTTATTTGAATGAAATGAAAACACCATTTGAGATGTGTTAATTTAGCACCACCAAAGATGTCGAGTTATCAAATTCTATTAGAATCATCAATTCTGGTCAAGATGCCAATTTTATTGTTGAATGGGAGTATTCTATGTATATTTTATCCTATTTTATTTTTTACATCCTTATGAAATAATTATGTAATATAACAATACAAAACAAGCTGCTTTTGAGAAAAATCATTAATACTAATTCAAGCATTTATCATTACTGTTTTATATATTGATTTGAATTCAATCCATGTAAAAAAATTAAATTTTTATCAATTTAATATCATTTATGTTCACTAATTTCAAATAACTTTAATTTTTGAAAACCAAATTCATCTTACATATTTATTTGTTAATGGAAATAAGTGAATCCTTAATAAAAACCTAAAAAAACAAAAAGACCCAAACAATGAAATTTAACCACGTAACCGATTAAAAATGTTCCTAAAAGAATGTAAAAATGATATAATAAATATGTTACATGTTGAATAAGTTCTATAAATATTAATTAATAAACCTTATTTTTTTATTTGGGTCATTAATAACAAGTGGAGAACAGCAACTGAGTAAAGGTTAATAATCCTCTCCATTTCACTTTTATTCAAGAATGTACTCTATGATATGCCATTTTATTTGTAATACCTAATAATGGGGTATGATTTCTCACCTCCAACATACTTCCCTAATGATTTATAAGTGATTATAAACCCATTTGTCTCTCATGATTCTCTCTTAAGTACACCTGATACCATGTTGATAATCTGTAAGGAATTCTACCTAAACTTCTATTATTATTTCGAGTTTATCTATTTTTATTTTTACCCAAATGAATTTGTATTTCATTTTAGTATAAATCTTCTAATTTATGTTTATATGCTCCAAATTATTGATTCATGATCCATATAACAATCTATTTTGGAGATATACTTTCTTTTAAGTGATTTCATCATTAATTGTTCCCAAAAAGTGAGCTCATTATAATGGAACTTTCACAAATTTTATCACAATTTTATGTGAAATATGTGACATCCTAGACATGGATTCCACTTAATGGGTGCCCCAATCCTAGTGGAAAACATGGAATGAAGCGTATCATTCCAAATAGAATATGATTCTAACTACCAGTGAGGACCAAGGGTGTGTTCGTGGGAAGACTATGCCCTCATTAGTGGAGTGTTACACAATAGAAGGAATATAAATATTAATAGATATTGGATGTAATAAAATTAGAAATAGGAAGTAAACTGAAACAATATATGAATGAGAATAACCATAACTATGTCAACTGAATTAATGATTTTTTAATTTCATGTCTCCCGAAAACTGGAAACATGGATTGCAAAAATAAGCATAACATGTTCCAAAAGGTTGATGAAAATAATGACTACTCCAAGAATATCGAGATCCAACATGGTCATATTCTATAAAGCTCTATACTAACAACAACCAATGATGTATTGGAATATTTATGCTTCCCGTTGTCAATACATGCAACCATGTAATCTACATTGGGTACCAAACAATGCCTGGAGCGGGTGTGAGATAAATCTTAGTGGGCTACCACCAACGATGTCTATAAAACCTGGCTTGTGTAATGGAATATACCAGTGTTTAGGCATGAATATATAAAGTAAAACAATAAATATAATATAAATAAATACTCATGTACCTGCATCATCCCTAGAGTAGTGTCTGAACATGTAACCATTTCATTATTTAATTAAAAACTATTTAATGTTAATAGTGATGTGAGACATACCAAACACTGACATCACCTCATGAATGTATTATTAG
The DNA here is from genome assembly GCA_963277665.1 of Viscum album. Classification (NCBI taxonomy): domain Eukaryota; kingdom Viridiplantae; phylum Streptophyta; class Magnoliopsida; order Santalales; family Viscaceae; genus Viscum; species Viscum album. Next base: position 843,292,248 of record OY728151.1, read on the forward strand.
TGACGGTCCCAAGGCATAACAAGCCAACCTAAAAAATGATATCTAGTGATGAATTTCTATGGTTATAAAAAATATAATATAAATCTCACGAAAGGCTAACTCACCAGTATCTGAGTCTATCTAAAGATGTAAGAGTATAATCCAAGGAACATAATCCATGGAAATCCACAAAAAGGATCCTACGAAGTCCATGGTGATCGACCATGGTAAAAAAAGGAAAATAAAAGAAAGGGCCCTATAGGCTCTAAACACGACACCTACGTGCCAATTCTTGATCTGAGGAGTTTATCCAAGGTATCATGTAATAATGAATAGAACCCTATAGTTGAATACAAGGATTATGAGGAATAGAAAAGAACTTGAGACCAGGTGGTTATCAACCTATGAAACCCACTTCCTCGAATAAGAATGGGGTTCTTAAGACCCAAGGTATTCTCCTCTCAGAATCCACGGTGAGCTCGAGTCAGTCCATTCCAAGTTGATATTGTAATCATGTAATAATAGATTTGGTTCATATCATTCCTTCTGTTTCTGTGGATATGTCATGTACAGTTGAAACCATTTATTTATATGTCCAATACTTGTATTCCATTAGTGTGGATAGGCCATGTACCATTTCAAACATTTAATAAATTATTAATTGACCACAATGGAATATTAAATTAGGGCGGTTCACTCTGATACCATCCATTAACAAGGATAGGGGTGCTATGGACATGTTACTTTAATTCAATCCCATTTTAAAGGTCTTTATATATACATATTATATGTACCATTTCACATTTCACATTTAATAACCATTGGAGTAACTTACATTTGGTGGTTCAATTTGTGACCATTTATGGTACATTCAATTATTTAATTCTCATAAATAACAAGTCATTTATTATAGGGATACTCACCTTTACGATGGTCATGCAAAGGCCCAGCTAAATAATGACTCAAATGTATCAAAACACTACAAACCTGAATATTTCATAATCTTCATCTTGAGGTGGATTGAGTTATGGGTGTAACCACTAACAACTAATAACATATTGGGAAAGAGAAATCCCATATGATTCTATCAAGTATAATCATTGAATGTAAATTTATGAAATAACTTCTACCTAAACTGGTGGGACCCACATGAACATTCCAAAATCAATGAACTTTAAGGATATGTTATAGACCACACAACATATGGTTATATGATCCTTCTCCTTAGATATCAGCCCTTGATTTCCCTTAGATCAGAGTACATCTAAGAAAAGGGAAAAACACTCACATGATGATATCTTTATCAAGAATGAAATATAAGATTAATGACTAAAGAGGAATTTTGTATATACTTTTGTGCATCCAATTCGATGAATGGAAGCTTTATCAGACGTCAAATGAAGGATTTACCTTCATTCGAATTTTAGATCGTCAAAAAGCCCCCAATCAAGAGAGAAATTGTTTAATCCCACATATTTATGGATTACAGAGGAAGTGGCGACTTAATTATACCATTAAGAGAAAAAATGGAAATTTATCCAGAAAATTATCCTACTTATGGATTGTCTATTTTTTATTCAACCCGTGCACAAACCATGCGTGACAGCTCTGCCAAAACAGTTAGGTCTACACAATTTGACAATTTGTGCAGAATCCATAACCAGATACCTAGGAAAATGGGAACTCACACGTTTAGGAAACAGGACCATGCGCCAAATGTGCAAGGTGGCTTTATCCAAAAAACACAACTGGCACGGTTTGGCAGTACATGCGGAAATCCAACATAGTTCACTCAAAACCAAGCATAATGACTATTTTCTCCAAAAAGATGGGTTCCGAGATCTGAACAAGCCCTGAACACCAGTGGAACCATTACTCACTCATTAGTCATCCTCAATATGTCCGAAATTTATATTTATACAATAAATTAAATGACCATACATGAGTGTGAAACTATGTTCTTACAGTCTCCCCCCTTAAAAGAACTCTCTTCCATTATCTCCTTCCAAGTGTAAGAAAACAATGTATGAGAAAAATAGTGGAAACTGTTCTCATACATTAGCTTCCCTTTCCCATTTCATGCCTTATACTAGGTTGTGTTTCCATAGAAACTGTATAATATTTACAAATGATTCTTGGTGAGTCTTCATTCATCGGTCAATGATGTGTACTAGAAACTTCTCATGTGTAGAATCAACATATAACTCATCTTCCTTGGAATCAATGATATGAGACTGGCCAGCATGATATTCAAGAATATACAATACATGAAAGATGTCATTCATGTGATGGTTCCATTGCGTTATTATCAATTGATATGATACCACCCCAACTCCCACTAGAATTTTGAACAACCAGACATAATGAGGCGAAATAATTCCCAACATTATTAACCATAAATTACCTAGTTTGGGCATTACACAAATAAAAACATGATCCCCAACCTCGAACTCAAGAGTTCTTCGACGGAGATTGGTATAAGATTTATATCTAGACTAAGTACTATTCATATGCTTCCTGATCAGCTGAACCTGTTCTGATGTCTATTAAACGAGGTGAGTACCTTGTAGGGATTCCACACCTACCTCTAGCTAGGACAAGGGTGTATGGCATGATCTACCAAATAAGGCCTCAAAGGGATATAGCTGAATCATCCCATAGAAACTGATATTATATGTTAACTCTACAAGAGGGACATGTTTATCCCCAGGACCATTAAAATCAATGTCACAAGATTATATCATATCCTCTAGAACATGTATGGTTTGTTCCAATTTTCCATTGTTATGATGGTGAAAAGTTGTGCATAGAAGCACCTAGGACCCCATAGATTTCTACAAACCCAACCAGAACCATGATGTGAAATGAGAATCCCAATATAAAATTAATCTATGTGGAACACCATGTAGTCATATAATCTCACAAACATATAGTATTTCCAGTTCATCAACATAGGAAGTCTCCTAAATAGGAATACAGTGGTATGATATCTGTAGTCATTCAATGACTAGCCAGATATCATCGCTCCCCCTCAATGACCTAAGTAAGATGAATATGAAATTTATAACAAAATCTTCCCATTTCCATTCCACAACTGGAAGTGATTGTAACAAGCCTTCAGGTCTCCTGTTCCTTCACCTACTGATAGGTCGAACAACAAGTAATAAAGCCTACAATCTGATGGTCCATTCTTGGGCACCAATACTGGCATCACATATCTTGATACATCATAGAGATTTATAGATGAAGAGACCACAAATAAGCCTTGAATCCTTTATCAGCTCTTCTCTCATGACTGCAGGAACCCAGATACGTCCTTGTAGATGCATAACGTTATCTTTATCCATAGAACAATTTAGAGGTTGGTTATTTCCTTATATACTCTCACAGAAAACCAAACCATCAGGATTATAAAATTGCATTATCATCACATTATCACAGAGGGAAGATATAACTATTAAAGCTGAGAGGAAAGGCATCTCATGACTATTATAAAACTCGAGATGATGTTCAGAAAAATGTTCCATTAACTTCCATTCATCACTGGAATCCTGTACGACCTGCACTTGAGTTTTATGGATCAGTGCATTAGTGAACACATTACTCAGTCTAGGTGTATTGGCAAGCAGGAAATCATTGGATTGTAGATATTTGACCCATATCCACTATTTGAGAGTAAAGTCACATTGTGAAAATATATAATTGAGTCACTTGGGGTCTGTATACATCAAAAAGTGATAACCTAATAGATAATGTCTCTTGAAATGTAAGTCATGGATAACAGATGCTAGATAGAGGTAGTGTGCTAGGTAATTTCTATCATGTGTCGTAAACTGTTGAGATCGATACACAACAACATTTTATTCATGAATCAACACAACACCAAGTCCAACAGATTTTGAATTGAATAAGAAAATATAACATTTAACTGGTTCTGGAAGAATCAAATTGGTTCCAAGACAAGACTCCATTTCATCTCCTTAAAGGCTTTATCGCATGCATCTCACCACAAGAACATAACACCCATCATCGTAAGTCCATTAAGAGTTGAATAAATACACGAGATGTCCTATATCAAATTCCTCTAATAACCAATCTGGCCCATGAAACTCCTAATATCAAACACATTCTTGGGTTTCTCTCAATAAACTACAGCACTTACCTTTTCAAGGTCTACATAAACTATTGATTCTGAGATAATATTCCCTAATAAGTAAAAATTTTCAATCTTGATGTCGCAGTTAGTAGGTTTGGAGTAAATATAACTCTCTCTCAATGTACATAAATTGATCTTAGGATGTTTTTAATGGTCATTGAGAGTGCGATAATATAACACAATTTCATCCACAAAGACCTCGAAAAAAGAGTCCAAATTGGGTTGGAAATCCATATTCATCAAATCCATGAAAATGGTAGGCAAATTTACATAAATGAACAACATAACAACATACTTATAAAAACCTTACCGTCAAGGGAAATCTATATGAGATATATTTGATTTTCTGACTCTCAACTGATGATAAACTCATCTTAGGTCAATCTTATAGAACACCTTTTCTCCCCAATGCTGGTAAAAAATATCATATATTCAAGGAAGTGGATACTGGTTGTTGAACATAAACTGGTTTAACATTATATAATCAACAAATAGATGAATATTACCATCCTCCTTCTAAGAAAAAGTAATTGGTGAACTACAAGGGGGTTTGCTAGGCCATATGGAGACATTTACGTCTCAGTCTTGTATCTACTTCTTGAGATCCTGAAGATCAGTAGGTACCATCCTTTACAGAGGAATGGATATTGAATATGTTCTTGAAAAAATATCAAATGTAGACTCTACCTATTTATTAGGTGGTAATCTAGAAAATTCATCATAAAAGACTTCCCTGAATCAATCACTTACTAGTGGGAAATCAGTTTGAAGAAAACCCTAATCATCCACGAAAATATTTTCAATATGGGCAGTCAATTCACCTAGACCATGATTATTTGGACCATCTCTACCAACATGGAAATCCCACTCACCCATGAAAAGATAATTGTTTCCTTTTTTTGAATAAAAAGAAACCATGTAGGTATAACAATCTATAATGGAGTGATAGTGGACAAACCCGTCCATCACGAGAATAAAGTCGAAGCCTGTCATCTCAAGAAAAAAGTGATTACCCATGAACGGAAAAATTCATATATCAAGGGCAGAGTACCTACACAAGAGTATTCCCTCCTTCTGTATTCCAAATTGAGTATCTATGATATTAACACCGTAGTGATATTGTATCTCTAGTCTGAGACATTCCATAATATATAAAAAAATAATAGAGTTTGAAGCACTTGTATCAAACATCACATATAAAATAGTAGAGGATACTAGAATAATACCTCATCTATAGATAGTACCAAAACATGATCCTCAGGTATCAGCTTTAATTCATGAAAATGACCTGATACACAGTCCTATGAAAAATATGGACTACCACAGTCATGACTTCTCTTCTAGCGCTACTCGTGATCAGGTATCAGACAACCTTGACCCTGACATCCTCCTCTACGAAACCTACCAATTTTATTCCAACTCCCCACAAAACTCGTCATAAAAGAACTCGCACCTAGAGGTGTATCTTTCATAGATTGTTTTCCACTCGAAGCCATTGGATAGGTCCTATAAAAGTGCTGATGTTGACCCATACTGCCACAATATCAGAACTCTATAGGGTCTTTATCACATTAAGGATTATTATGCCTTGATCATCCACACTGATGACATGCCACAAAGCTATCAAACTAGATTCTCTGGCTTCCACGGCCCGAATGAAAAACCTCAAGGGAACATTTCCTATCAACGGAACAAATAATGGATTTTCACGGAAGTGATCCTTTAATCCTTGTACTCATGCCATCCCCGGAGTTATGATTAGTGATAAGGGTAAGCATAACTATTTCAAAAAACATAGGAAGGGAAAAGTCATTCACATATTTTTTAATGGTGTATTGGATCCCATCCTCAAAATTTCTAGCACATGAAATTTCTTCACTGACCAGAACTGGTGAAAAGGTCTGTAAATAAGATAAATGTGCTGAATATTACAAAACTGACATAGAACCCAACTTGAGATGCGTGAACTCGCTGTCTCGGTCATCTCTCAGTTCCCGTGGATAGAGCCGATCATAGAAGGTAGTCCAACAATCAACTCATAACATCCCATGCTGATGGCCGGCCTGGGAAACCACTTCCCACCAACACTTGGAAAAATCTTGATGCTTGTGTGTATCAAGTTTTACTCTCTTATCTAGAGGTGTTTCCATATGCTCAAATATAGACAGCCTGGCCTCTATCTAAGACTCAGTAGCCTGAGAACTTCCATTCCCTAGAAAAGTAGGAGGATGTTACTGCTGGAACTCACAGGTTAGATTAGTCATCGTAGGGGCAAACCATAGATAATTTTTCATTGACAACATCAGACATAGGAAATGATCATGGAAGAGGGGATCAGTTCTAAGACCAGTTACTATAAGTGGTGCCTAATGTGGAACTCTTGGAAGTAAGACTGGTATCTCAGGGCCCCACATGTCTGGAGAATGGTCATTACCACCCTCCTAGATATCTACAGAAGAACGTCATGGTGAAATTTATCTACAAATGGAATGAACACCCTAGAAAAGGCTTAGGAGCATAATATAATATCACTAGAGAAAAATTAACTTAGGAAAACTCACTACCCATGGCATACAACCCCAACTACCTACTTAGATGACTTCGTATTGGTAAGGTCTCATGTATAAGTTTTATATCATTATTCTGTTAATATTAAGGTTGAGTCCATTACATTTCATAAACATGGAAAGGTATGATAATGACTCCCAATGAATTCATTTTAGATTTCATGATTGAGATTATAATTGATAGCCCCTTCCAATGAATCAGTGCATATACACCTATCACCAGAAATGGTACCCATTTATTTGTAGCATAATAGTTCGACTCGGTATGTTACTCATCCCAACCCATGGGGGCCCATACACCTAATTAATTGAGACAATAAGTCACCCAATTTAAGACAATGTAATACATGTACAAGAAACTATCACAGTATCACTCACAACATACTCTCTTATCAAGCAATCCAAAGTAGTGAAATAAACCTAAATGGAATGGAAATATGCATGACATGTGAATTCTAGGTTTTTATATTGATGTATGTAACAGTGATCCCTTCCCTCATATCATTAGGCTAAGGATGAAATTATTTCTCAATTGATTAATAATCAACAACACCACACAACATGTGCATCACCCATCAGTGAAATAATATCAACTTTAATATGAAAAATATTACATAAATTTAATTTTTTGTAACATTGATTATACCCCAATCATGGGTTCATGAAGACCATTCACGACTTATTAACAATTTGCAAGAGTTTCTATTCTACAATTTATTTTATCCATATAGTAATGTAAGAAAATAAACCACCTTTCTTGCCACTTTTTGTCATCTCGGACCAAAATTCCACATAACGAGTGCCCCGCGGCCGATGGGCCACATGGCCTCTAGTGCATCATCGCAAAATCCAAAGGATTCCGACTAATAGTGAGGGCCTACTATGTGTCCATGGGAATAATATTCCCTCATTAGTAGAGTTTAGGAAAACACCGTGAATATAAAAAACAATAAATATTGGAACAAATATAATTAAACAGAAGATGAAAACTGATGCAATTGATGACCGAGAATAACCATAACTAGATCATCTGATTCAATTATAATGTAATTTTCGGTCACTATAAAACTGAAAACATGGATACAAACAATAGTACTAATATTTTCCAGAAGGGAGAAAAGAAACAAAGACTACTCTAATCATTTCAAGATACAAATCTGTTATCTATCATTAAGCTCATTCCTAACAGCACACAATCAATTATTGGAAGTTGTATGCTCCCCTTTGTCAATACCTGCAATTATGTAATCTACTCTGGGTACCAAAGGATTCTCATAGTGGGTGTGAGATAAATACCAGTGGGCCACCACCAATGATTTCTATAACATCAACCCTATGTAATAGAATATAGAAGCATGAAGGCATGCATATATAATGTAAAGAATGAAATACAATATAATTAAATACCCAAGTACGTGCTTCATCCCTCAACTATTGTCTGAACATGTAAACACTTCATTAATTAAGTAATCACTATTTAATGTTAATAGATTCCAAATTATAAAAAAAAGGGACATCACCTCATGAATGTATATGTAGTGAAAGTCCCAAGGCATAACAATTAAACCTGAAAATGATATCTAGTGAGGGAGTTCTAAGGTAATAACCAATGTAACGAAAATCTCATGGAACAATAACTCAGTTGTATCTATGTCTAACTAAAGTGGTAACAATGTAATACAAGGAGTTTAATCCATGGCATTCTACAATTAGGTACCTAACGTGTCCAAGCCGATCGACCAATGTAAAATGGGGATATGTAAGGACTAGGACCTATGGGAATTCACCATGGAACATACTAGTCAATGATGGATCCAAGGAGTGTATCTAAGGTATCAGGTAATAATGAAAATGACCCTATGATAGTATATCCGACATCCGAGGAATAGACAAGAGCCGAAGTCTAGGTGGGTATCAACCTAATAAAAATACATCACTGAATCAGAATGGGGTTGCCGAGAGCCAAGGTATTCTCCTCTTATAATCCAAGGTGGGATCATTTTAGTCCTTTTCTATTTGAAATTTTAATCATGTACTAATTAATTTGGTTCAATTATTTCCTTTCATTAGTTTGTATAGGTCATGTAGGGATGAAACCATTTATTCATTAGTACAAGCCTTGACTTGCATTAGTGTCGATAGTCTAAGTTGTACTGAATCCATTTAATCTTGTCATAATAAATAAGTAAGAAATATTAAATTATAGAGGATCACTCCACAACCATCCATTAAAATGGAATGGGGTGATACAGATATGTAACCATAATTTCGACTTATTTTTAAAAGCCAACATATATACGTAGTATAGTTAACATTCTATATTTCACATTTAATAACTATTGGAATCACATGACTTAGGTGGCTCAAGTGGTGAGAATACATGGTATGGTATATTCCATTATAAAATTATCATATATAATAGATTATTTATTATAGGATGACTCACCTTTAGGATAGTCAAGCAAAGGCGCACCCAAACTGAGGCACAAATGTACTGAAGCACTAAATACTCAAAAATTTCATAACCTTCTACATGAGGCGGATTTAGTTATGGGTGTAACTGATAATGACTAATATTATATATGAAAATCGCATTACCATTTAATGAAATCAATTATAAACACGTAATTTAGATTTACAAAACAACTTTCGACGAAACCATTGGGGCCCACAGGAACATTCCTAAGTCAAATATCATTAGGGATAAGTTATAGACCACCCAACTTAGTGGCATACAATTCTTCTCTATCAGTATCTGACCTTTATTTTCCATTGATCGGAGTAGATCTATAAATGGTGAAAAACTCTCACGTGACGATATCTAGGTCAAGAGTGAAATAAAATTAGAATTGCTAAATTAGGATTTAGTACTCACAGTTCTGCTTCCAACGTGGTGAACATAAGATCAATCACATAAGGGATAAATGAGATCTCTTGATTCCAATGTTAGATAGTCAAAAGGCCGAAAATTGAGTAATAAATTAGCCAATACAACATAAACTCATATTAGGGAAGAAGGGGTGACTTAATTATCTCATTAAGGGAAAAATGAAAATTTATCCAGAAAATTAGCCCGCACACTCTTTTTCTGCACAGTTTGTCAAACCATGCCCAAACTGTGCTAGACATCTCTTCCTAAATATTTTTTTGTACACATTCTGTCAAACTATTAACAATCCACACACAAATACCATAGAAAAATGGGTTCTCACATGGTTTGGACACATAGTCGTGCTCCAACCATGGGTGGTGGATCTGTTAGAAAATAATCATCCACACGGTTGGTAAAACCAAGAGGAATTGTAGCACAGTTTACTCTAATTAATTAACATGACTTTGTTTCTCCAAAAATATGGGTTACGGTCCCTGAAAAATCCCCAAAAACATTTGGAGCATTTACTGACTCATTAGTCATTATTATTTTGTCCAAATTAAATATTAAAATAGAAAATTAAAGGATCCATTAATGAGTGATGAATCAGGTTCTTGAACACTCTATCTTATATTTTAATCCACCATTGTCTTTATAAAATCAGTCTTCTTATTATGTGAAACTTCTTCTTTCACATCTGGTTTAATATAACAGATTGTTCCGTTTTTAATTTTAAAATCTCAATATTATTTCCCATAATACTGCACAAAATAAATGTAATGATAAAATTGCTCAAATATATTTATTTCATGTTGTCAATTCTTTTTGACATCACATAACATGATATATTAAAATTTTACCTTATGAACATCCTTGTATGTTCTAATTCCTTTCATTCATGGAAACTTTTATTATATGCCCACTGGTTAAGCTTTATGTCTGTATTTTGTACCCAATTCATTCAAGGTGTAACCCTTATGTTTATATAAGATTTATTTTGTTTGATTATTTATTTTGAAACCATATTCATGGAATGTGAGATGAGTGCACCTAGTTAGAATTCAAATTCATTGGGTATTGTTGAATCTCATGAGATGTAATGCGCAATAGTCTTTGGGGTTATCTTTGGCTTGTGATACTATGTGAAATGGTCTTAGTAAGTATAATTGTCTTGGGATACTATGGGAAACATTCTTGACAATTATCCTTAACTCGTACTAAAGTTGTGTTTTATGTTTCTAACACATTTATAAGATTTCAAGTTTAAATGGTCCCATGTTTATATGTTATGATTCAACATGTTACATGATTTTGAATATCCTCAAGTCATTCCTTTTATAACATTTCATAATTATTCATCCCTATAGTTATTCCATAATTGGTATTTTAACACATCCATTGGTTCATGTTATCCCCAGGTTATCTTATGCAGATGTATGAGCACAATGGAAGATATGAGATAATTTTGGAGTTTAAATAAAATGTTTTTTATTATGTTTGATTATGTACCTAGTCTTCCAAGACATGAGAATTTATTTTCCATAGATTGTACTCTGATGTAAAATTATGTATGAAATCATGTAATGTTATATGTAAATGGATAGGGTTTCTATAGTTTGTATTAGAGGATGGTCTAGTTATCTTTGGAGATAAGGAATAGAGAACATTAGTAATAACCTTAAGGATGAGATGAAGTATATGGAAACGAACCTAACTTGTGGTAAGTATAGATTAAGTGGTATATCGAGAAAATACTTCCATATCTGGATAGAAATAGGTTGAGGCTGCATTGGAACAGATGTAACTAGGCATGAGAACTCAGACATAGAGTTTGGGGCATGACCCGGGGTTTCCAAAGACATGAAAATGGTCCTTTATTCACTATTTTTTTGACACTCTAGGGGTATATGATATGATATATTCATTATCATAGTAAAATTATTTATTAAGGGGATAAAAAATTCCCATATGAATATTCTTCAAGGAATAGATTGACAATAACAGATATTTAAACCTAGGGAATCACATGTTAGGATATATTTATCCTCAATATGTTTATCCTTTTATGTTAAATAAATTTCATTTTATGTTCAATAAAAAATAATTAAATCGCTCTAATTGTAAGATCTTTTTTAGAGTTAATAGTCGGAAATATAAGAACACGTTCCAACAACTATTGTGATAGACAATGTGATGATTGACCTAATGATATGCCTGAAATGGTGGGAACTGGTGCTCAAAAGATCATGAATGAACAAGCTTATCTGGATCAAGTTATGAATAATAAATTGAATCATGTTGAACACCCTCCTCCTCAAATGAAGGAGTATTGTTTTGTAGAATCCTTCTTCCAACAAAGGACTCCCTTGTTTAGAAGACCATCTGATCCCCTCTTTGCGTAATAGTGGATTAACTCAATTGAAAAGATACTCTCAATCCTCCAGTGCATGAATGAAGAGAAATTTGTACTGCCAGTCTATCATTTTGATATGAAGATGATTATTGGTGGACAATAATCATTAATACTATGTTCCAAGAGGAAATTGATTTCAAAGATTGGGAGTAATTCTAGAGGGTGTCTTTCAATAAATATTTTCCTCGAACCCTCTGTCATAAGATAGAAAGTGTGTTCTTTAGACTCAAGCAGCATGAATATGAGTCCATCGAGGCATATGAATCAATAATTACTTCGATGACCCAATATATTTCAATGTAAATTTCATTATTATAAATATTTCATAATCTCGTGAAATCAGAACACAATAAGTGCTACATGACCCTTAAAACATAAGATTATTACTTCTATGTTGTGAATTTCGAAAAACTGACATTCACGGTTGTGAGCAGTAAATTATTTGGAGACCATTGAGGAAACCATAATTTTTGGTGAATTATAACCTACCCTTATGAGTATTATCATTCTATTATGAATAGTGATATACCCTATTGAATAGAAACTTTACATATGATATTATATGAATAATATTTAATTGAATGTATGATATTCTTATGCTTTTGAATAAGTATAAGAATGTTTTAAAACTTTTGTTTGTAGAATAAATTATTATTTTGATTAAATATGAAATTAATAATATCTAGAAAATTATTTTTGAAAAATGGACTTCATTTTTGGATTCTACACATCGAAAAATAGTTGGGGGAATTTTTTGGATTTTTATGAAATACTTGAAAATTTAATGAATAGTGAAATGCGGTAAAATATAGTATATCAGTTAAATACAATATTAATCACATCAGAAGTGATAAAAACCCACATGATTCAAACTCACATGATAAAATTACTATTATTGGTCAAGGAAGAAAATCTATATCTAGTCTTGTGGGGAAATAATAAATTAATGAATTTTATATTATGAAATATCCTCTCTCATCCACTATGAATACCTTCTCTCACTCTCCCTTCTATTCAATATTTTAAATCCTTGTGAGTTCTCCAAATTATGTAAAACTATCCTCCAAACATTCTCCCTAATATCCAACAATACTTGGTCACATAAAAAATCTAAATCCTCTCCCTTAAGGAGGCTCTCAAGGAAGTTTGGTTCAAGAGGTAAATTCCTCTTTTTAAATCATTGTCTTTACTTTCAAGACCATTTGTTTTCTTTTTATATTATCTCTCCTTATACATGTTTTGTGAATAATCCATTAAATTATATGTATTGGAATGTTTTCATTATAGTGGATTAAGTTATCATCATATCTCCCTATTACTTTCATTTATACTAGTAGTAATAACACTATCCGAGATGTGTCAATTATCCACATTCAAGGATGACAAGATTTTGATTTCTATTATTATTCTCAATTATGGTCAATAAACCATTCATGTAATGGTAGAACCAGATTATTATATATGTAATATAGCCTATGTATTATTCTGTAATCTCATTGTACAAATGGTATTAAGTAATAATGAAAAAATGAGTTCTTTGTAATCAAAACCCACAAATTCACCGAAACAATTATCTATATAGTTATATATAATAATTCATCCTAATTCCATGATTTCAAGTTATATAAATTTCCAATAAAACTTATTTATGTTAAATAATAATATATATTTTCAATTCTTGATATTTACATGCATCCCACATACTTAAAAACAAGTGAAAAAAATATGAAAATATTGAAAACGAACACTTCAAAACGATACAATTCAATACAATAACTTATCAATAAGGACATAAATGAAATAACCAAAATTATGATAAACTATATACATGACTAATAGGTTCCTAAATATGTTATTAATAATTATAATTACATATTCCAGAAGCGTATTTTCTAGATAGGAACACGTTCGGAGTTATGGTATGGGCTTTTACATCAGAACATCCATTTTCATTCGGGTTACATTCATTATCTAATTTCCTCAATAATATTCTTATGTATTATTATGTACTCCTCATAAATTATGTGTGAGTATTATATATATTTTTTCCAACCATAAAATTTCCTTATTTTATGGATAGTAACACGTTTTAAAAGAAACATTTAATATTGTTTCCGAAATACTAGTGTAATTCAATGGAATTTCTCAAATTCTTACCAATTGTCAAGGGCCCTATAAAATCTGTTTTTGGAAACCACTATCATTAGATAATAACTGATTTTATTATGATAATACTATTTTAATTCAATTATGATTTTATAAAAATAATTTTCCAAAAAAAGTATACATTTCAAAATAGAAGAGTATTTATCTCAAGAATGATTTATGATTTTATAAGAGTATGTTTGTTTGATTAAACACTATTGTTGTTTCTTATATATTATTGGATTTAAGAATTTATGATGTAATCTAACATATTTTATTTAATGGTGTATGAGTGAAATAATTTTGGATGATCTATCCTAAAACCAATCACCATATTACTCGGAATAGATAGTGTATAATGTTTATTGATTGGGGAAAGATAGTTACATTTCACATGATAGTTTCAATATGAATGTATATGTTGTTTATGATTATCCACACTCATATGATGAATTAATTATACTTATTATTTTATGGGTGGGGGTGCTCTAGCCACTAGATGAATCGGAAGGTCTCATGAGACAACTAGACATGGAGTTTGTCGTGGCCTTTCCCAATGTGATATATATATTTTGGACGAGGAATTCTTCATTAGACATCTTAAGAGAGGCCTTGAAAAAATGTTTCAGAATATCTAGCATATGCATTTCCCTCATTATAAATCTAGTAATTTAATGATCATGTGGTTACTTGACTGGAAGAATAACCATAATTATCTTGTATTATGGAAATATTTTATCAGCTCATATTCCTTCCATTTTATGTTCAAATTTATTTTTAACACATTTTCATTCAATTATTTATCTTTTGTAATGTTTATACTATATTCTGTTGTATTTCATACCCATACTGAGCACCTCAGCTCACCCATTTCTTTTGTTTCATTTTCTTGGGACATGATGAAGGAAATTATGAATCACTTTCAATCATAATCTAGGCGTCATGGATGTTACTAGTGGAATAAATTAGTGTTGTTGTTCCCTTCATAAAGTAATAAAAAACATCTTTTTATATCTTATATCAAATAATTCGAAATTACTCAGTACTTTAGGATGCTTATTCCTTGTATGTATTCCAATAAGGCACCAGCTCCAGAAAATTGGGGTCGAGTCTTTACTATTCGTATCAAAGAGAATTTAGTAGAATACTTGGATAGTAGATTTAGAAAACATAGATTAAATAAGATTCCCTAAGATTGGTTTGGCAATTAACATACATGAATGTCCTGGTATTTTGGTAAAGAATACATTATGTGGATTTTTCAAGCAATACATCCATGTCTGGATATTAGAAGATAGATGTTTCTTTGGCACAAATGTATCTAGGAGTAAAACCTCAATACACCGATTTGAGCTAGACTTGAACGGGAATTGGTGAAAAATAACGGGGCTTGCTACACTCTTGGTTACTACACACCCTAGGGTTATGCTTAGGAAATTTAACATTTTCCTTTACAAGCCATTATGAAGGATTTTAATGTAAACTTTACCTCAAATAAACCATTTTTGTGATTATGGGATTATCCATGCCTAGGATTTCAATTTTTGCTAAGTATTTTGTAAAGTTAAAATTATGCATTATAATTCATCACCTAATCTAGTGTATTTCATTATGTAGATGCGGATCCTAGAAGAAGTAATGGAAACCTCATGAACCCCTTATCCCCTGTAGCGATTTCCCTCTGATGGAAGATAATGATGTTAGCTCTTAGGCTGTGATGGGTGCCGAGCAACTTATAACTATACTATAAAAACGTACAGTAGTTATGAATAATAACCTTACCCATATGGAGCATCCAGATCCACTACATAGAATAGATTTGTAAGATCTCTTTATGAGTCAAAAACAACCACTCTTCACTCAGACAACAAACCCACTTGTAGTTGAGGTGTGGATATGTTTCCCAGTGTAAATATTCCTCGATTTGGGATATAACGAAAGATAGAAGGTCATTATGGTAGTTTATCTTCTATTGGGATAGGCAGATTAGTGGTGGTCGCTAATCCAAAACAAAAAGGTTGTGGAAGAAATAGAGGACATGGAATGGAGGGAATTTAAGGAAATGTTCCGTGAGAAATACATTCCTCATGAACATAGAGCAGATATGGAGATACAGTTCTTAAATCTGAGGCAGAAGGAACATGAAAAAATTATAAAGTATGTTGTTAACATCACAAGGTTACATAGACATGTTGTGGAGTACATAAGAAATCCAAAGAGAAACATTGATTGATTTTTTGATGGCCTAAATCCATTCCTCAGGCAGGCACTGGTATCCCAATTTGTTTTCATCATATGTGGATATAGATTCATGTTCTATCAAGACAGAAAAAGAATTATCTATGTCTTATTACTTTAAGCGAATGCAAGAAAAGAAGAGGGTTAATGAAAACTCTGGGATTTGAAATATGGAAACAAGGAAGAATGAATGATTTGAATTTTCACCATGTGATAATTGAGGAAGGAAACACCCTGGTGCGCGCTTAATGGGAAAAGTTGTATTCTACAAATGTGGTCAAAAAGTACATCTTACATGTGATTGCAAAGGGAATATATAATCCATTAATGTACAATGAAATAGTTTCTAGAATATGGGACACTATGCTCATGATTTTCCAAAGCATCAAGGGAATATGCAATAGAAAAGGCCATGGGAACAAGGACAAGATTATGTGATCACAACTGCTGATATTGAAGTTCCCAATGATGTGGTGGTAGGTACTTTAATCATTTCCTCAAACCAATCCAATACATTATTTGATTTTGGATCATCACATTAAATTATATCTTCCCAATATTCCATGAAAACTAGATATGTCCAATTTGATTTAATAAAGGAGTTATCAGTCAGAACTTTTAGTGGATGAATCATTCTAACAAAGGAGTGTCGATTAGTCCCGCTTGAGACACAAAAATGTGCTTAAGTTTCTAACCATATCATCATACCAATGGTTGACTGTGATATATTTCTCAAAATGGATTGGCAACCAAATTATCATGCGATGATCTATTTCAAGAAGAAGGATGTTACAAAATTGGAAAATGGTGTAGAATCCATTATTTTTAGAGCACAATCCTCACCATGTGATTATCATATTGATCCACACCTACTAGCTATACTGAATTCAATTATTTGGGAGTAATGGAATGAAATAAATATGGATGAGGAGAAGAATATATAGATAGAGAACATACTTATTGTGAATGAATATATAGACGTCTTTCCAAAGGATTAACATGGACATCCTCTAGAGAGGGAAATTGAGTTTTCATCGATTTAATTCAATGTTCAAGACCCATTTCAAAAAACCATTATAGAATGGTCATAATGGAGTTATTGGAACTAAAGAAACAACTAGAGTAATTTCATGATAAGGGGTTTGTTGTCCCCAGTGTTTCTCTATATGGATCCCTTGTTCTTTTTGTAAAGAAGAAATATGGGTCTATGAGGTAATGCATTTACTACAGGGAGATCAATGCTATTACAATAAAGAATTTGTATCCACTTCCATGAATTGATGATTTATTTGATCAAATTCATGGAGACCAATATTTTTCTAAGATTGTTCTTTGATCGGGATATCATCTGTTGCTTATGAGGAATGAAGACATTACCAAAACAAAAATTCAAACTAGGTACGGGCATTATGAGTTTACAATAATGAATTTTGGACAAACTAATGCACCATCTATCTTCATTGATCTAATGTACAGTGTTTTCAAGGATTATCTTGATGACTTTATAGCTGAGTTTATTGATGATATCCTGGTATACTATAATAGCTAATAAGATCATGAAAGTCACTTTCCCACTATTCTAAAGACACTTAGACGAAATTAATAATATGGGAAGTTTAGTAAATGTGATTTTTGGCTCTAATCAGTTTCCTTTCTCTACCACATTGTCTCTAAGGATGGAATATCTGTAGATCTTGCGAAGAAAATGGATTTGCAAGAATGGACTACTCCAACTAGCATAACTGAGATACATAGTTTTATTTTTTTAGCAGGTTATTATCGGCGTTTCATTCAGAACCTCGCCCGTTTATCCAACCTAATGACCAAGCTCACACTAAAGGGGTTATGTTCCGGTTAAAAAAGAAAAGTGAATAATGTTTTAAAGAACTAAAGAGGAGGATAGTGAATGCTCCAATCCTAACCCTAACATCGAGGAATGATGGGATTATTATCTATAGTGATGCATCAATGAAAGGACTTGGTTGTGTCCTTATGAAGAATGATCAAGTGATTGCCTATGAATCAAGGTAGCTAAAAATTAATAAACAAAACTAACAAAATCATGATCTTGAGTTAGTAGCAGTATTATTTGTTCAGAAAATTTGGAGAGATTACCTCTATGGTGAAAAAATTGAGATATATAAAGATCATATGATTTTGAAATATATATTCTTATTGAAAGAACTCAACATGAGAGAAGATGATCGATTGTGCTACTCAAATAGTATGATTTCACAATACACTACAACTCGGGGAAGGAAAATAAGGTAGAAGATGCATTGAGCATAAAGGATCATAGACTTTTGAACAAGATGAGAGTTGAAAGGGATCCTTTGTTCATGGATCAAGTAATGATGGATATGGGAATTATCAAGGAAGGTTAAACATCACCACATTTTCAAATCATTTCCAGACCTTCTTTACTGGAAATGATAAAATATTCTCAGGCTGATTATGTGGTGGTTCAAAAAAATTAAAGCTATAAATTAAGGGATGTTGACTGACTTCATATATGAAGGTGGCATTTTGAAATTTGGGAGAATCCCATTTGTTTCTGATATTTGTGAACTAATGAATGAATTATTGGATAATTCTCATAGCTCTAATTTCACTATACACCCTGGTAGCACAAAGATGTATCGAGATCTACGAGAAAACATTTTGTGTGACAAAATGAAAAGGGATATTTAATGAATAGAAATCAATGTGTCTGGTATGTCAACAATTGATGGCTGAGATATAAAAGTCTAAGGGGATGATGAAACCACTACCCATAACAACATAGAAGTGGGACAACATTACCATGGACATTTTCACTGGACATCCAAATAAATATAGAGGAAATAATTCTATATTGGTCATTGTTGATCATCATACAAAGACAACACACATTATCACTATTCTAGAGGACTTTTCAATGGATAAACATACAAGGATTTACAGGAGGATGGGACTAACATCTTCCACTGGTTGAATTCTCCAATGACAACAATTTCCACATGAGAATCTAAATGGAACCATATATATCCACTTATTGTAAAAGGTGTAGAACATGGGAGTTTTGGGATGAAGTCAGTGAGTGTAAGCTTATAGGACATGAAAAGTTTGAAGAAATGGTGGAGAATGTGAAAACCATTCAGCAGCATATCAAGGCATCCCATAGTCGATATAAGAGTTATGCAGATAATTATCGATGAGACCTTGAATTGAATGTTGGAGACCTAGTATTTCTACGCATATCTCCTTGGAATAAGGTCATGATTTTTGTGAAGAAAGGAAAGCTACATCCTAGGTATATCGGCCCCTTCATGATCCTTGATCAAGTCATAGTTGTGGCCTATCGATTGGAACTTCAACCTACCATGTTGTAATTAAATGATATCATTAATATATCCCTCTGAAAGAACTACATACCAGAACCTTCAAATGTACTCACTTCAGAGGTGGTATATTTGGAGGATGATCTTTTTTATGAGGAACAACCAGTGAAAATCTTGGATCTTAGAGACAATATTATCTGAAACAAGACTACTCATATGGTCATGGTACTATGGTGAAACTATAAGTACGAAGTGGAAACATGGGAACTAGAGCAAGTAATGGAGGAAAAATACCTCCATATGTTTTTGGCCTGGATTGTAAAATGAAATTTCGAGGGTAAAATTTAATAAGGCAGGAAGAATTTAACGACCTAATATTTTTCAATGGAAGTTAATTTATTATAAATATGTCATAATAACATGAAATCACAACATAATAAGTGATATGTGACCCTTAAAGCATATTTTTGTCAGTGTTGTGATGTTAATTTCGAAAGCTTGACATACACGGTTGCGATCAGTAAGTTATTTGGTGGCCAATAAGGAAAACATATTATTTGGTGAATAGAAACCTACCCTTATGAATAGTAACATACACTTATTAATAGTGATATGACAAAATGAATAGAAACCTTACCTACGAGAGTATGTAAATAATATTCAATTGAATGTATGATATACTATTTTTTTGGGATATGTAAAAGAATGTTTTAAAATAGTTGTTTTTATAATAAAGTATTCTTTTAATTAAATATAAAATTAATCATATATAAGAATTTTTTTTTGAAAATATTGACTTCAATTTCTAGATTCAACGCATCAAATAATGGTTGGAGTGAATTGCTGGTATTTTTTTGAAATACATTAATTTTTATGAAAAGTGAAATGTTGTAAAATTCCGTATATCAGTTAAATACACAATTCATGGAATCACAAGTGATGCAATCCCACTTGGTTCAAACACACATGATAAAATTACTATTATTGTTCTAGGAATAAGAATAAGGCTATGCCAAAGTAAATATTTTATTTTCAAAAACTCTTTTAAGGTAAAAGTGAGAAACCACCCCGTTCAAACATCAAGATAAGTTTCAGAACCATTGAATAAAAATTTCACCCTACTAGACGCATTATCCCTAAGAAGTTTCCAAGAGATATAGGATACATGTGTGTCTGGAACACCCTCTAATAAGCCTTCAACACGAGACACCACCTTGTCCCAAGCTTGCATGTACTCCTCTTGATTAATCTTAGCTTCATTGTATCCCCTTATCAATAAAATTTCTAGCTTGTGAATCCATGCACTCTGCTCTTCAGTGGTTGCTACATTAAGAATCCTTCCCATTATCTTGTTAGCTTCTTCATCAGAGGAATTAATCACCAAAACACCTTCCACTATCTCTTCATCTGAATTTAATAGAATCTCAATGGATTTTTCATTGGCCTCACCAATCTCCCACAGTTGAAGGGCTACATCACCATGTTATGCGGGCTCAACATGTCCACCAGAGGTTTTAGAGTCACCTGCAATCATAATGTCCTTCGGCTTTTTGGTTGACCATGTTTCCATTGGGAGAGGTAAGTATGAATAGTCCTTTTTCACATTACCCTTTATCCATTTTCTCCTCCTTGGCCTGGGAGGCCCTCTATCATGAAGGTCATCAGCAGAATCACATAGAGAGAACTCAGAAGACTTATCGTTGGATGCCCCCTTCTCATCAGTCCGAGCTGCATCTATGTCTTGAACTAGATCTTCAGTCACCAGCCCTTCAAAGTGATTGCCCAGCTTAATAGCAGGAACCTCCTTTTTGGGATATAATGAATCAGTGGACCACCCCCTCTGTCCTGCTCATGTCCCTTTCCACCTAATAACTCTCCCTCTATTCCTATCATTTGAGATCTACCTCTTTAACTTGAACCACATCCAGCACGTAGTGCCTCTGCATAAGAAGAAATAAAGAGAGTCATTGAACCTACATCCATTGTCATCACTGTCTCAACATCTAGTCAAATTCCACTGTCACATAGCACATCCCCTCTTACACTCCCTTCCGACATCTCATCGGAGCCCTCCTACTCTGATGAATCATGCTCAAGAACCTTCACTTCCTTGCGCAAGCGTTGGATTACCTCGGCCACCAATGGGTGTCCCCCATGTGACCCACTTTCCACCTCCTTAATGTAACACCCCAAGCTTCCACGGTACACTTCTCTTTGAATAATACAGTAGCGTGTGTTGTACGCAACTTCGAGTTCTAACACACACCACAACCAATCAAAGTAGCCGTTATGAATAGTAATACCTAATTTTCGAAATATTATAAATTTTATCTTGCCAAATGGACTTCGTTTTTGGATTCAGAATATCGAAATTAGCTTATGTTGAATTTTTGGTATTTTTCTGAGAACTTCCAATTTTCTTTGAATAGTGAAAAGTACTTAAAAAAACTTTTTTAATCAAAATAATTTATTGTGATAAATTATACTATTGATTGGTTTTAAAACATAATTAGAATATATTTTTACCATTTTATCCAATTGTGTTCATTATAATTAATTTCATTTTGAAATTAGACATAAACAATTGTCAATCTTTTGATATATATTGTTTCTTAAAAACACGCTATTTGTTGTAACAACGGGAAATAACTATAAAATTAATTAATTAAACTTATATGTTAGTAATTTTGTAAAATAGTCATCATTTTTGAATTCTTAATTTCAATTATAGCTTACGGTGAAATTTTTGCATTGTTCTGAAAAACTTCAATTTTTGATGAATAGTGAAACCACTAAGTGGTAGTAAAATAAATGATTTTCATTTAAATTAAATATTACCAATTCTGTGATTTGATTTTCAAAAATCCGACATACATGGTTTTTATTAGGATGTAAAATGTGGTTTAATGGGATTAAAATAATTTTTTGGTGAATAGTAACTTTTAAGTTTAATTAATCGCGATTAAAGGTAATTAGTGAAATTTAAGGTATAAATTGTATTATAAAAATATGAAATGACCTTTACACTTGTTCTAACCCTATTGGATTTGTCATGGCCGACCAATGAAATCCATGGGTCAACTTGGGGACCCCATGGAGCCACATTGGTAGGAAAATGACATAAATAACTTTATATTTAATCTTAAAATAAAAATGTCACAAACAAGAGTTGTTTTACTAAAACAATTTTTAAATGTGGTTATAAAAGTCATATTTTTGACTATAAATATTCATTAGAAATAAAAAAATATTTCCAACATCATGATATTTTTTTATAATTTTTAGACAATATATAAATTAAATTATTTATGACACCATGAGGATGCAGCGATTACCTCATTAATTAACGATTTAAATAAAATGAAAAGATAATGTAAAATCCAAGGCTTACACTTATCAAAAACTTATTGGATGAGTAGATTTAGGACCCTTATCACCTTATACTAGAATTATATAATTGTGGGACCTTTAGAATCCGAAAATCATTGTATAATTAAGTAACATTTTATTACTTTCCAAGAGTGCCCCTCTTCTCCACTTATAAAAGGCCCCCACCACTACCACCTTACTCACACTTTAAAATCCTTTTGGCTCGGCCAACCTATGACCAAATACTCTCCCAACTTCCCTCCCTTACTCCTAGAAGCTTCACTTTGGGCAGAATTCTTCACAAGGAAGTCTTTGGCTCAAATCAAAAGAGTTACCCGATTTTAAGGTAATGTCTTCTCTTATGTTATTTTGTTTTATTTTGCTTATACAACCCCATAAACACTTTTTATTCATTTCTTTTGTTCCAATACCAGTATCCTCAATATAATAGTATGTTGTTATAATAATTATTCGAGCTACAATTACACACACCTACATCTAATGGTTAAAGAACATACTGTTTCTGTGGATGGCGAATTTCTGCCTCACGAAACGATGATTGTTCAACACTCATATAACACCTTCAAATGTGGCCATTAAGATGTCAATATATTTGTATATATGATATATAATATGTTAATGTTTTACTTAAGGTTATGTATTTTTCATTTATGGCATACCTTTATTGTTTCCATTATGGGTAAACGCGATATTTTAATTTTAGGAAGTGTGGACTACCGCCCCCTCAAAGTGATTTGAATCGTTAATCCCATATGTGGGATATATAAAGGATTGATTAAATGATATTATATATGATATTATACTGGAATTATTATATACCTTTATATCATTATGATATCATTAAATAAGAAATAGAAATTAAAGTAGCGTTTATGCGTACGTACGACTTACCGTCTCAATGAACAGTGCATTTCATTTCTTACCTCTAAACGTTATGGAATATTATAAATGCATGTATATACTAGATATATATAATATATATCATATCTATATCATGAATATAATTCTGGATATAATGGATATATCACCACATGAACAAAATTTAATTATAAGAAGTTTATTTTTGACTCAAGTACCAAAGATCGACAAAACGACCGTTATTAAAATAAATAATTACATAATGTTCATAGCATGGTAATAAGTGATATAAAAGGAATAAAAACATGAAAAAGGTTCCCAAGAAATTATAAATTAACTCTAGTTTATTATTCAAGAGGTTAAAGAACGGTCGAGTCAAGACAGGACACAAGGTAAGGGAACTTCATAACCCAATTTCTATTCTTTGGGTTTATCCCCTACTTTCAATTTATGTCATGATATTATTATATACTATCTTGTATTTGTAATTTAATTATGTTTACTTATAGTGAATACACATAATATATCTATTTTATTTAAAAAAATGATCTTTGTAAGGTACTTTGTCTCAATCTCTATTCATTGAGGCATATTTTGTTTTATACACAAATTTCTTTTATATTGTGTATAAACCCCTTTGACTTTTACGTTTATTCAAAAGGAATATTTTTATATGAAGCATTTTACTAAATGAAAAAATGGAATGTTTTTCTTGTCGTACGTATGCGGCGACAACGACTTCTCTGCCGCCATAACCATCATTTGAGTTTCGGCTTCCTCTACCAGCCATTACTTTTTTTAAAATGAAAAATAAATACCAAGATTTAATTTTCTTTTATTTTGGAATTGAAAATGGTTTTGATAATGTTTTTACTAAATCAATGTGTTGTATTGATATCTTGTGATTGAAACGTGGAAATTTTATGTTTCCTTTATGCACGTTTTATGTGATACAATTATGTTATGGTTTATGATATGTTTAAACATGTTCATATGAGGAATGCATTGGACTTAATAAGTGACAGGTGGAGCCCGCTATAGCTCCTCGCTGCATCAGTAGGTCTCATGAGACAAACTATTGTCTTGGCACAAGGCCTTGACAAAATCTTATTCGTGGTCTTGGCAAGAGGCCTTGTATACGTGGTTATGATAGTATGGAATTATGCATTCCATCATTAAGAAAGTGGTTATTGATATTGCATGTGATTATTCGACCTGTAGAATATCCATTTGAATAAGTAAATGGAATTATCTCATTTTACTTTTGCCATATTATGTTGAAGTTCATGTTTAAAAGGCTTTTGTTTTAGTTATACATTGCCTTAAATGTTAATTTTTATTTACGAAAGCTTCCGCAATAATGTTATCCTTACTAAGTATCTGAGCTCAACCCTTTCAATGTTTTATTTTTCCCAGGATGCGAAAAAATATTTAATGACTGACCTACAGGGATAGTCTGAAGGGGATAGAAGTGTGGACTATGGGGACTATGTTATTATGATTTTTCACTTTATGATGTAATGTAACATTTATGAATGTATCTAGTGTTTCCAAGGCTACTAAACTAATCGGTCTTTCGAGACATGATCTTTGTGATCATGCCAATGTTACGAAGTAATGCACCGACTCTGGGTAGCTCAGGTCGGGGCATTACATTTGGTATCAGAGGCAGTTTAGTACTAAACTTGGAAGCTAGATTTAGATAAACTCTGATTAGAGCACATATCCCAATGATAGAATTTGAGGATTACTATAGAATAACTTCCTAGAATTTTGGTATTATAGAGATGTTGTGAGTTTTCCGAGCAATACATCCCTGTCTGGATACGAGCAGGTAGAGGCGGCTCTGGCACAGATGTACCTAGGGGTAAAACACGAAAGCACCACTTTGAGCTAGACTCGAACGGGAACTAGTGCATGACAACATTCCTTGCTGCACTCTTGTTTACGACACTCCCTGGGGATATGCTTAGGATAATTCTCATTTTATTTACAAACCACTATGTTGGGTTATGAGTATATACTTTCTCAAAGAAAACATTTTTATGACTATGGATTATATCCATAAATAGTTCAATTTATGTTATGTTTTTTACAAGTATGGAATTATGTGTTTTGATTCGTAAACTAATCTAGTGTATTCCAATGTTTAGAAATGGATCCTAGAAAAAGGAATGGAAATAGTATCAATGCACGCACTCCGTGTAGGGATTTCCCTCCTGCTCAAAATAATTATTGTTGATATAGAGATACAACTGGTGCTGATCAACTTATTACCATACTGGGACAACTCACTCAGGTTATGAATAATAAACTTCCTTGTATGGAGCACCCTGATATTCAACGTGGAGGATCAATGTTAGACTGCTTCATGAGGCAACAACCACCAACATTTAATGGGGGTACAAATCCATTAGTAGCTGAGCAATGGATAAACTCCTTAGAGAAAATATTCCATGACTTGGGGAGTAGTGAAAGGTAAATGGTTATCATGGATGTTTACCGCCTCACTGGAGATGTCGATCAATGGTGGTCACTGATTCAAAACACAAAGGGAGACGAAGATGTATCAGGTATGGAATGGAGGAAGTTTAAGGAAATTTTCTTAGAAAAATACTTTCCACATGACCATCGAGCAGATATGGAAAGGAAATTTCTGAGTCTGAGGCAGAAGGAGGATGAGAATGTCGCAAATTATGAGGCTAACTTTACAAGGTTATCAAGTCATGCTGCAGATTATATACGTAACCCAAGAA
This sequence comes from Viscum album, assembly GCA_963277665.1. Lineage (NCBI taxonomy): Eukaryota > Viridiplantae > Streptophyta > Magnoliopsida > Santalales > Viscaceae > Viscum > Viscum album. The sequence goes on from OY728151.1 coordinate 843,318,942, forward strand.
GTAATATTGATCATTTCTTTGATGGGTTAAAACCATTTCTCCGTCGAGATTTAGTATCACAATCTTTCTCAACATACAATGATATAGTCTCGTGTGCTATCAAGACAGAAACAGAATTCTCTAAGTCTTATGACAATAATGTAAAGCAAGAGAAGAAGATAACAGTGGAACAAGAGACGGATAAAGGGAAAAAGGGAAAAAATAATTTTCCATTATATGATAATTGTGGGAAGAATCACCCTAGTACGTGCCTAAAAGGAATGGGAGTTTATTGTAAATGTGGAGAAAAAGGTCACCAGGCGCTTGATTTCAAGGGACTGAAAGAGGCTATCAATGTTGAATGCTACAATTGTATAGAAATGGGGCATTATGCAAATGAATGTCCTAAGTGTCAGAGAAACTTACCTTAGAAAAGGCCAAGGGATCAAGGCCAATCTTATGTTGTGACTACAGTTTAAGCGGAAGAATTAATGTATTGGTGCTTTTGGACTCATGGATTATATTCTGGTTATTAGAATAATGTGATATATATATATAAGGATTGTACTGCAGTACATGTTGATTTCATTATGGTTTTAATATGATGAAGGTAAAAATATTTTTGTATGTGACAATAAGAGAAACTTTTCTTTGTTTATGGAATCTAATGTTACAATTGATTTTGGAATTTAAGGACCCTTTAGGGAATGTATGGACAGAGGTATTTTGGATAACTATAAAGGTTATAATGGATTAAGTTGATCTTTGGATAGTATTGTTTAAGGTTAAAACATTTCTGAAGATTATTTTTGGAATATTATAATACTTTAGTTTTAGGAGAAGGACAACATGTAGGGTGGGGCATAACCCGTCGCGTCGGACAAAGCTGCAGGAATCGAACCCACAACCATAGTGCGACAGGTCTTTATTACCTACCACTAGACTACAGGAAGTCCCTGGTTATTACAAAATAGTTTTCCTAATGTAAATGTTATGTGGTAATATTTAGAACCTTATACAATTAGTATAAATAGAATTTTTTTGAGTTCTGTTACCATTTGGAGTGAAATATGGGTTTGTGGTAAAAATTTATGAAAGTCTACACGACAAGTAAGTATATTTCCTTAAATTCTTAGTAAATCTCTTAAATAAATTCCTCAACTTTATGAAAGGTAACTTAAAACAAAAACGTTTCCAGTTAACTTTTCCAACTAGGGATTCAATGATCGTTTAACCAATCAAAAGTTTGTGATTTTCATATACTTAACTTTCTCCTAGTCCTATTTTCTACAACTCTCCATCAGACCTTACTGGTTTTTTTTCTTCCATATCCATATTTTCATAGAATCCTAGTATGGGCTATCTCGGGTGACCTGTGTACTTATATTTCTTTCTTTTAATGTTATATTCTTATTAACCCTATTTCCGATTTGGGGTTTCCACAAAGGTATTTTCTATTTTAAACCTTTTATATTAAAAAATTATCTAATTGAGAGGACGCAATTTATTGAAGGAGGGGAGAATGTAACACCCCAAGCTTCCACGGTACACTTCTCTTTGAATAATACAGTAGTGTGTGTTGTACACAATTTCGAGTTCTAACACACACCACAACCAATCAAAGTAGCCGTTATGAATAGTAATACATAATTTTTTAAATATTATAAATTTTATCTTTCCAAATGGACTTCGTTTTTGGATTCGGAATATCGAAATTAGCCTATGTTGAATTTTTTTTATTTTTCTGAGAACTTCCAATTTACATTTAATAGTGAAAATAACTTAAAAAAACTTTTTTAATCAAAATAATTTATAGTGATAAATTATACTATTGAGTGGTTTTAAAGTATAATTATAATATATTTTTACCATTTTATCCAATGGTGTTTGTTATAATTAATTTCCCTTTGAAATTAGAAATAAACAATTGTCAATCTTTTGATATATATTGTTTCTTAAAAACAAGCTATTTGTTGTAATAGTGGGAATTATTTATAAAATTAACTAATGAAACTTATATGTTTTTAATTTTGTAAAATAGACATCATTTTTGAATTCGGAATATCAATTATATCTTATGGTGAAATTTTGGCATTGTTCTGAAAAACTTCAATTTTTGATGAATAGTGAAACGACTAAGTGGTAGTTAAATAACTGATTTTTCATTTAAATGAAATATTACCACTTCTATGATTTGATTTTAAAAAATCCGACATACATGGTTGCCATTAGAATGTAAAATGTGGTTTAATGGGATTAAAATAATTTTTTGGTGAATAGTAACTTTTATGTTTAATTAATCGCGATTAAAGGTAATTAGTGAAATTTAAGGTAAAAATGTTATTATAAAAATATGAAAAGACCTTTACACTTGTCCTACCCCTATTTTATGTGTCATGTCCGACCAAGAAAATCCATGGGTCAAATTGGGGACCCCATGGAGCCTCTTTGGTAGGAAAATGACATAAATAACTTTTTATTTAATGTTAAAATAAAAATCTCACAAACAAGAGTTGTTTTACTAAAACAATTTTTAAATGGGGTTATACAAGTCATATTTTTGACCATAAATATTAATTAGAAAGATAAAAAGATTTCCTACATTATTATATTTTTTATATAATTTTTAGACATTAAATCAATTAAAGTATTTATGACACCATGATGATGCGACGATTACCTTATTAATTAACGATTTAAATAAAATGAAAAGATAATGTAAAATAGAAGGCATAAACTTGTCATAAACCTATTGGATGAGTATATTTATAACCCTTATGACATTATCCTAGAATTATATAAGTGTGGGACCTTTAGAATCCGAAATGCATTGTATAATAAAGTATCAATTTATTACTTTCCAAGAGTGCCCCTCCTCTCCACTTATAAAAGGCCCCCACCAGTACCACCTTACTCACAATTTCAAAGCATTTTGGCTCAGAATACCTCTGCCCAAATACTCTCCCAACTTCCCTCCCTTACTCCTAGAAGCCTCACTTTGGGGAGAATTCTTCCCAAGGAATCCTTTGGATCAAATCAAAAGAGTTACTCGATTTTAAGATAATGTCTTCTCTTATGTTATTTCGTTTTATTTTGCTTATCCAACCTCCTAAAATCTTTTTGTTAATTTCTTTTGTAACAACACCAGTATCCTCAATATAATATGATGTTTTTATAAGAATTATTCGAGCTACACTTACACACACCAAAATCTAATGGTTAAATAACATACTGTTTCTATGGATGGAGAATTTCTCCCTCACAAAACGATGATTGTTCAACACTCAAATAACAGCTTCAAAGGTGGCCATTAAGATGTCACTATATTTATATATATGATATATAATATGTCTATTTTTTACATAATGTTATGTATTTTTCATTTATGGAATACCTTTATTGTTTCCATTATGGGTAAACACGATATTTTCATTTTAGGAAGTGTGGACTACCGCCCCCTCAAAGTGCTTTGAATCATTAATCCCATATGTGGGATGTATAAAGGATGGAGTAAATGATATTATATATGATAATTTACTATAATTATAATATACCTTTATATAATTATTATTTCATTAAATAAGAAAGAGAAATGAAAGTAGCGTTCATGCGTACGTACGGCTTACCGTCTCCATGAACGGTGCATTTCATTTCTTACCTCTAAATGTTATGGAATATTATAAATTCATGTATATACTAGATATATATGAGATATATTATATCTATATCATGAATATAATTCTGGATATAATGGATATATCACCACATGAACAACTTGTAATTATAAGAAGTTTATTATTGACTCAAGTACCAAATATCGACAAAACGACCGTTATTAACTTAAATAACTACATAATATTCATAACATGGTAATAAGTGATATAAAAGGAATAAAAAACTTGAAAACGGTTCTTAAGAAATTATAAATTAACTCTTGTTTATTATTCAGGAGTTTAAAGAATGGTTGATTCAAGACAGGACGCAAGGTAAGGGAACTTCATAACCCAATTTCTATTCTTTGGGTTAATATCCTACTTTCAAACTATGTCATGATATTATTATATCCTATCTTGTTTTTGTAATTTCATTATGTTTAATTATAGTGAATACACATAATATATCTATTTTATTTAAAAAAATGATCTTTGTAAGGTTCTTTGTCTCAATCTCTATTCCTTGAGGCATATTTTGTTTTATACACAAATTTCTTTTATACGGTGTATAAACCCCTTTGACTTTTACATTTATTCAAAATGTATATTTTTATACAAAGCGTTTTACTAAACGACAAAAAGGAATGTTTTTCTTGTCGTACGTATGCGGCGACAACGAATTCTCCACCACCATAACCATTATTTGAGTTTCGGATTCCTCTACAAGCCATAACTTTTTTTAAATGAAAAATAAATACAAAGTTTTAATTTTCTTTTATTTTGGTATTGGAAATGGTTTTGATAAGGATTTTATTATATCAATGTGTTGTATTGATATCTTGTTACTGAAACATGAAAATTTTATGTTTCCTTTATGCACATTTTATGTGATACGATTATGTTATGGTTTATGATATGTTTAAACCTGTTCATATGAGAAATGCATTGGACTTAATAAGTGACGGGTGGAGCCCTCTATAGCTCCTCGATGCATCGGTCGGTCAAATGAGACAAACTAGTGTCTTGGAACGAGGCCTTGACAAAATCTTATTTGTGGTCATGGCACGAGGCCTTGGCTACGTGGTTATGACAGTCTGGCATTATGCATTTCATCATTATGAAAGTGGTTATTGATATTGCATGTGATTATTCAACCATTAGAATATCCATGTGAATAAGTAAATGGCATTATTTCATTTTACTTTTTCCATATTATGTTGAAGTTCATGTTTAAAAGGCTTTTTTTAGTTATACATTGCCTTAAATGTTAATGTTTATTTACGAAAGCTTCCGCAATAATCTTATCCTTACTGAGCATCTAAGATCACCCCTTTCAATGGTTTATTTTTCCCAAGATGCGAAGAAATATTTTATGACTAACCTACATGGATAGTCTTAAGGGGATAGAAGTGTGGGATATGGGGACTATGTTATTATGATTTTTCACTTTATGATGAAATGTAACATTTATGAATGTATCTAGTGTTTTCAAGGCTACTAAACTAATCGGTCTTTCGAGACTTGATCTTTGGGATCATGCCAATGTTATGATGTAATGCACCAACTCTGGGTAGCTGGGGTCGGGGTGTTACACTTAATACCAATTGGGCCGCTAATTGATTCTAGGCAGACACACCCTCACCATATCACAACCCCTTGCTCTCGTAACCTGAACATGCATCCTTTTGTGGATGGAAATCCTTCATCACTCGTCTGCAAACTTCCACAACGTGCCCCAGTTTGTTTAAGAAGGAGAAGAAGTCTAACCATGACTCATAGACCACTGGTTGCTTGCGACGAAACTCTTCCTCCACAGTAATCCACACAAACATGGGAGGAATTTTGGAGACATCTATTTCCACACATATATGGGGTTAAACCGGGTGACATAGATCATTGGTTCTAGAATCATAACACATAAATCTACCGACATGGTTTACTAAAATTCTAAAAATACCAGGATTTTAAAAAGATAAGGTATGTCCCAGGAAACTAACCCAAATAACCACTGTATAGGAGTCACGCTTCATGTGGAAATCGTACGACCATCGGAAGAGGTAGAACCGAAATCCACTGCAGCTGTGCGGAGCACTGGACCAAGCCTCCACCAGATCCTCCTCTGATGTAAATTGAATTAGATTGTGTCTAGACTCATGCTATACCACTGTACCTATATTGTGTAATACCAAGGACCCAAATATGCCTTTATAGAATGATTCCATGGAAGGACGCCTCTGCTTGAACCTCACAACAAGGGAAAGATGTAGAAGGCTCGAAGCCTTGTTGAACTTAGAGGACGATAACAAAGGGTTCGGAAATCCATTAAGCAAATCCATTACATTAGTTCAAAGATATACACAAGGGTTCGAGAATGTTGATAATGATGAAGGTACTCCCGCGAAGGACATCGGAAGTCCCTCCCCCGGCGTGGGAGGAGGGACCGGCTCAGAAGCAACCGATGTCACCGTAGGGGGAGAACCCTCACAACCTCGGGAGCTCCAACGAGGAATAATGCTATGAATGGTCTAGGAGGACTCACTTTTCCTTGTGTTGTGAGGAAATAATAAATTAATTATTTTTATATTAAGAAATCTCGTCTCTCTTCCACTATAAAACCCCCTCTCAATCACCCTTATCTTTACTCTTCTCAAGACTAGATCCTTCTCCAAATTCTCTCCAAATATGCTCTAACCCCCTCACCCACGTACAGTAAGACTTGGTCTCATAAAAAGTCCAAAATCTCTCCCTTAAAGAGGATCTCAAGGAAGTTTGGTTGAGAGGTAAATTCCTCTTTTCAATTATATGTCTTTCATTTTTTTCCATTTGTTTTCTATTTATATTATCTCTCATTATATAAATATTGTGATGAAACCCATTAATTATATGTACTAGAATGTTTTCATGATAGTGTAATAAGTCCTCATCATCTCTCCTTATTACCTTCTTTTATAAAAGTATCAAGAACACCATCTGATAAGTGTCAATTTTCCACATTCAAGGAAGATGGGATTTCGATTTCAATTATCATTCTCAAATCCGGTCAAGAATACATTCTAGTTCTGGTAGAACTAGATCATTATATATGTAATATAACCTAAGTAAGATTTTGTAACCACTATTTACTAATAGTATTATGTTATAATGAAAAATTTGTTCTTTGTAATCAAAACCCACAAATTAACTCAAACTATTATCATTAATGTTCTATATAATAATTAATCTTAATTCCATGAAACCAAGTTATATAAATTACCAATAACACCTATTTATGTTCATAAATAATATATAATTTCAATTCTGGATATTTAAATCCAATCCACATACATAAAAACCAGTTAAATGAATACAAAAATAAAGAAAAAGAACACATTGGATTGACGAAATTCAATACAATAAATTATCATTATGGACAGAAATGAACAAACCACAATTATGATAAATGAAATAAATGTGCACAATATTATTAAATAATTTATTAAGAAGTATAATTTTAAATTCTGGGATCTCATGTTCATGGGCGGAACACGTTCAGATGTAAGGTAAGGGTTTTTACACCTGAACATCCATTTTTATTTAGGTTACGTTCATTATCTAAATTCCCAGATCAAATTGTTTTGTATTATTATGTTGTCCTTATAAATTCTCTGTGAGGATTATATATTTTTTTACAAACCAGAACCCTTCCTTATATTATGGATAGTTACACATTTTAAAAGGAACTTTCAAAATTCTTTGGGAAATTCAAGCCTGGTTCAAGGGAATTTCTCAAATTCTTACATATTTTCAAGGGCCCTATATAATTTTTTTAGAAACCATTACCATTATCAAATCACTCATTTTATTTGAAAACACTATATTTGTTCACTTCTGGTTTTATAAGAAGATTTTTTCAAAAGAAGCCTTCTTTTCAAAATAGATGAGTACTAATCCCAAGATTTCTTAATGATTTCATAGGAGTATTTTTGTTTGATTCAACACTCTTATTGTTTCATATGTATTATTTGGTTTAATAATTAATGAATTCATATACAATACTTTATTTAATTGTTTATGACTAACTCTATTGTAGATGATCTATCAATAAACCATTCACCATATTACTAAGAATGGTTACTATTTTATGTTTAATGATTGGGGAATGACAGTTACATCTCATATAATAGTTTGAATATGAATGTATATGTTGTTTAGGTTTCTCCAAGCACATATGAGGAATGAATTGGACTTATTATGTGATGTATATGACCCACTATATCTCCTCGATACATCAGTAGGGTTCATTAGACAAGTATACATGGAATTGGATGAGGCCTTTCCCAATGTGATATATTGATTTTGTCTGAGGACTTAATCATTAGAAATTTGGGCCGAGGCCTCGACAAAATGTTTCAGAATGTGATACATATAATCTTCCCACACTATTAAGATCATAAATTAATGTTCAAGTGGATATATTTACTAGTAGAATACAAATGATTATGTTATATTGTGAGAATATTTACTCAACTCATATTCCTGCCATTTTATATTCAAATTTAAATTTAATGGCTTGTGCATTCCATTATTCACCATGTCTAAAGTTTATATTATCTTCCGTTTTGTTGCATAACATTACATAGCATTTGAGATCACCCATTTCTGATGTTTCATATTCTCAAGACATGAAGAATTAAATAATGAATGACTTAAAGGAATAATCTAGTAGTCAATGATGATTCTAGTGGAATAAATTAGTGTTGTTTTTTCCTTAATGATGCAATTATAAACATATTTGTGTATATTTTTTTCAGAAATACTACACTTCTTTGTGCTTAGATTTGCTTATTCCTTGTATGTATGCTAATAAGGCACTGGATTTGGGAAACTGGTGTGGGGTCTTTATAATAACAAGCCTTGCAAGGTAAACCTCTAGCTTTCTCATGAACACCGAATGCAAGGTGGATCACTTCTTTAGCGGGATGAAGCCGAGTCAATGATAAGTTTTGGAGATTCAAGATATCAAAAGATATAAGGAGTTTGTTTGTTGTCCCCTCAATGTTGAAATGGATAATGGAGGATCTTAGTGGACTCAAGGTCTAGGGGACATAAATCTAAAAATGTAGAACAACATGGGTGGTTCAACAAACAAATCCAAAGAGGGAAAAAAGCTCGAATATCCCATGTGTAAATGTTGGGTGAAGAAGCAACTTGGGAACTATCTAAAGGGAACCAAAGTTTCTTAAAATGTGGGAATCTATGAAATATAGCCATGAACCTAAAATGGGATATGAATAATCCTAATAATGTGGAAGAAAAAAGGATGGTTCATATAAAGACACATCCTATAGTTCAGTGTTACAACAACAAGGAGCATGGGAATTATATGAACAATTTCACTAAGCCACGGGATGTCGAAGGAAATAAACAACCACCTCGAATGAAATTTGGAAGGGCATATCATATTACACAATCTTAGGTGGATCAGTAATGTGATGTGGGGATAGGTATGATATTTATTCATTCATGTATAACAAACATACTATTTGATTCGAGTTCTACATATTCTTTCATATTGTCCATGTTTAGTATAAATATTCAAAAAAACCTCAAAAGTTAGAGGAAAGGTTATATGTGAGAATAATGAAAGTTGAAATTATTTGATACATGGTCTGTATCTCCTCCCTCGTTAACATTTGTGGATTGATTCTCCCCAAAAATCGTATTATACTACCATTAGTGGAGTTCAACACTATCTTAGTCATGGAATGGATATCGTCATACAAAGTCAACATCATTTGTTAAGAAAGGGAGATCACTCTTCACTTCCCGAATCATCCACTGATTCATTACAAGTTTATAGAGGAAGATGATTCTGTTTTAGAATCGTTGTCTCAATTGTGGATAATAATTCCTTAGGGAAAACCATGTCTATCTCAAATGATTGGGGTAAATAATATAATCATACTTGAAGACATGACTATCATGAGGGATTACACTGATGTATTCGCTAAATAGTTGTCTACTATTCCTATTGATCATGAGGTTGGGTCCTTATTTGAACATTTTCTTGGATCTATACCTAAATCAAAGAAACTGTATAGAATGACCACTATAGAGCTAGATGATATGAAGAAGCAGTTACAGGAGAATTTTGACAAGGGTTTTATAGGACCAAGTTCTTCACCATGGGGTGCGCTATTCCTATTAAATTAGAATAAGTATGGATAAATTCTCCTCTGTATTGACTATCATGAGATCATCAAAATCACAATAAATTAAAATTATTAAATATAAAATATATATGACTTGTTCAATCAACTTTGTGGGGCTAGTTATTTTGAAAATCTAGTCATTCGGTCAAGATATCACAAATTCATGGTTTGAAAGGAAGATATTCGCAGGTCTTCCTTTTGAACGAGGAATGGCCACTATTATTTAATAGTGATGCCTTTATGACTCACAAATGCTCCAACAGTTTTCATGTATATAAAGAATAAAATCATTATAGATTACCTTGAAATTCTTTTGGTAGTCTTTATCAAGGATATTCTGATATACTCCAAGAGCAAGGAGGAACATGAATAGAATTTTAATACTGTGCTAATGTCTTTTCGTAGTGGGATGCTCTAAGAATGGTACATTAAATTTGAGTTCTGGATGGATGAAGTATCATTCATGGGGAATGATATCACCAGCAAGGGGATATATGTGGATAATTCCAAGACAAAAGCAATTGAATAGTACTGAAGCACAACATCATTAATAGAGATAAGAATATTTATGTGTCTAACTAGGTATTATCGATTATTTTTGAATAACATTCCTGATTGTAAAATACAACGACCAAGATGAAATGAAAGGGAGTAATGTTTCCATAACATAGGAATTTGAAGAATGTTTCAATGATTTGAAAAATTGTTTTGTCACTGCACCGGTACTCACACTCTCAACAAGTGGAGAACACATTAGGGTGTATAGTGATGATTCAAAGAAGGTATACAGGATGTGATAATGTGAAATGATAAATTTATAGCCTACATTTCAAGGAAGCTAAAAATCCTTGGGGATAACTATCCCATGATTGATCTGGAGTTAGCAGCGGTTTTCTTTATGTTAAAAATATGGAAGATTATCTCTATGGGTAGAAGTGTGAGATATATATTGATCATATTAATCTCAAATATATATTAACACAAAAAGAGGATAATATGAACCAGAGAATATGGATATATCTATTCAAGGATTATTATTTCTCAATCCACTACCATCCGAGTAAAGCAAATGAGGTCGGAGGTGCCCTATGTAGAAAATATCATCCATCATTATCAATTATGAGAATTGAAAAGGATCCTATATTCTTAAATTTTCATAGGATGTGCATGGGTATCATTAAGGAATTAACATCATAATTCCTTTCTCAAATTATTGTCAACAATTTATCATGGAGAAAATAATGGCTACTCAAAAAAAAAGTTTTGGAAATGCAAAAAAAAGGGAAGATATTAAAAATGGGAAATTCACTGATTTAAAAATTGAAAATGAAGGATTTGTAATATTTATGTCACCATTATGTGTACCATCCAATATTGAGATAATTAAAGAGATTTCGAATGAAAAACAAAGATTGACCATCTCTGTTCACCCAGGAAGAACATAGATGTAATAAGATATCTATGAGAACTTTTTATGGGACAATATGTAGTAAGGGATTGTTGAGTATACATTAATGTTCCTAGTCTGTCGACATGTAAAGGATGTAGGAAAAAATTATAAGAGGATTATGAAACCACAACCAATACCAACATAGAACTGGGATAACATTAGCATGAACATTTTTACTGGACATGCATGAACATCTAGAAGAAAAAATAGTATATGGGTCATTATGGATAGTCTTACGAAGATAGCTCAATTTATCAAAATTGGAGAGAACATCTCATTGGATCAACATGCATGGATTTACATCAATTAAGGTCCAAGTATATATGGAGTACCACTATCTAATGTATCCAATTGGGATACGATATTAACCTCAATGTTTTGGAAAAAAATCTAACATGATCTATCCACTGAACTGAGCTTCAGTACGGCCTATCTTCCTCAAACTGATGGAAAATTTTAACAAACTATTCATACAGAAGAAAATATATTGAGCGCATGTTCTATGGAATTCAAAAAAGTATGGTACCAACTTCTTTTACAGGTTGAATTCTCCTAAAATAATGGTTTCCACTCGATTATCTTAATTGCACCATATAAATCCCTTTGTGGGAAAAGGTGCAAAACACTGATGTTTTGTGAAGAATTCGGGGAGGATAAGCTGTTAGAACATAAAATGATCGATGAAATGTTGGAGAAGTTGAAATATATTTATCGGCATATCAAGGGTTTCCAATGTCGATAAAAGAATTATACAGATAATCATCAATGATACCTTGAGTTTGAAGTTAGATACATGGTGTTTCTATCCAGTTCACTGTGGAAGAAGGTCATGAGAATGGGGAAGAAAGGAAAGATATGTCCCATGTAATCGGACCCTTCGGGATCTGTGATCAAGTTGAAGATATGGACTATAGAATATAACTTCTACCTACCATAGCCAAAGTACATGATGTTTTACATGTATCTCTCTTATGTAATTACATACTAGATCCACCACATGTACTCTATATTGAGGTGGTACTATTGGAGGACGGTCTTTCGTATGAGGAGTATCTAGTGAAGATCATGGTTCATGGAGATAAAATTCTATGTAACAAGACAACTCACCTGGTCATGGTACTATTGTGGAACCATAAGTACGAAGGGAAAACATGGGAACATATGGGTGCAATGAAGGAAAAGTCACCACACTTGTTTATGGACTAGAATGTAAAACAAAATTTCAGGGGAGAAATTTCATAAGGGGGGATAATGTAATGAACCAAAGTCTTACAATAGAAATTAAATTCTTATAAATATTTCATATAATCACATGAAATCACAACATAATTAACTACAAAGATCTGTCTTACCTTTAAACATATGTTTGTCACTTTTGTGACTTTAATTTAAAAAATATGACAATCATGGATGCAGTCAATATGTTATTTAGAGTTTGATATGAACAACATAATTTTTTGGTGAATAGTAACATATACTTAGGGAAAATAATGTTACCCTTTTGAATTTTGAAATACCTTAATTAATAGTAAACTTACCTATGATATTATATAAATAAAATTCATTTGGGAGTATGATATAACAATATATTGGAAAAAATTAAAAAATGTTTTAAGATTGTTTTTTTATCATGTAAATTGAGATTTTAATTAAAAATTAAATTAATAATATTGATAAAATTATTTTGGAAAAATGGATTTAATTTTTGGATTCTATATTTCAAAAAATGGTTAGTGTGAATTTTTGGGATTGTTTTAAAATACACGAATATTTTATAATATTAAAATACAATAATTTACAATAAATGCTAAATAATGGATTTATCGAGTCATTGATGATAATATTCTAAAATGAGAACAGTTTTTTCGAACTCACATGCCCTTATTACTATTTTTTGTCATGATATAATCAATATTTCTTATCAAGAAGTAAAATACTAAACAAAAAATTAAATATTATTAAAACTATCATCTCATACACTATAAATAACACCCATCCTTACAAGTTCTCCTCACTCCACTGAAGACTTCTTCATTTCCAATATTATACCAAAATCACTCTCCAAGATCCTACCCCAAGTCCAATAGCACTTGGTCTCCTCAAAAGAAAATACTCTCCCCTTAAGAGGCTCTAAAAGGAGATAAACTCAAGAGGTAAATTCGTCTTTCCAATTATTTTAAGATCTTTTCTTTTCTTGTTTCTTTCTCACCTCCCTTCACCCAATTTGTATGATAATTCCAGTAACATACATGTAATGGAATTATTTTATATTAATTAGATAATTCATCATCATATTTTTTCCCCAACCTCTTATTTAAATGAAACTAAAACACTATTTGAGATGTTTTAATATATCACAATCAATGACAATATTTTATCAAATTATAGTAATATCTCTAATTCCCATCATGAAACCATTTTTAATTTTTATTCCACAAAATTATTTTTTAAAATTTTATATAATTTAATGTAATGTAATCCTTATGCTCCCATGATTTAAAATAATAATACAAAATATGTTAATTGTGAGCAAAATCGCAAAAATTTATTCAGGTGTTTATCATTAATGTTTTATATAATGATTCAAATTCACTTTATGTAACTAAACTAAATTTAAAACCATGTAATATCCTGTATGATAAAAACATTCATATAAATTCAATTTATTAGAACCACTTTCATCTTACATGTTTATCTATTCAGGAAAATAAGTAAATTCATCATAAAAACTAAGAAAACAAATGGACTCGTACAAAGAAATTGAACCATTTAACCCATAAAAATGTCACGAATGAACTTAAAAAGGATATAATAAAAAATTTAAATATATAAGAGTTTATTTAATTATATAAAAATAAACCTAATTTTTTTATTCAGGTCATTAATAACACGTGGTGAACACCAACAGACTTACGGTAAGGGATCATCTACATTTCACTTTTATTCAAGAATGTCCTCTATACAATTATATTTTATCTATAATACCTAATTATAGAGTATGATTTATCACCTCCCCCATACTACCTTTAATATTTATAAGTGAGGATAAACCATGTTCTCTCTCATGAGGCCCTCTTATGTACACCCGATACTATGCCAATAATCTGAAAGGAATTGTACACGAACTGCCTTTATTCATTCGGGTGGATCTTTTTTATTTTTAACCATATGTAGTTTACTTTTCATTTAATGTAAAACATCTACATTGTGCTTATATGATCCAAAATCCTGTTTCATGGTCCATCAACCATTATTTCTTCTAGGATATACTTACTTTTATGTGATTCCTTCCATGAAACATCCCAATAAAAAAACTAGGTTTAATGGAACATCACAAATTTTTAACAAATTTTAAGTGTACTATATCCTATATTTTAAAACAAACCTTCCATTATAATTTTTTTTATTATTTAAACCTTCTTGTTTCACATCTAGTTTTACATAAAATATTGTTCCCTTTTAAATTTTAAAATCAATATAGTATTTTCCATAAAAACACCAAAAAACGTTTTAATTATAAAATTTCACAAATACATTTATTACATGTTTTAAAATATATTTGAAATCACTTACCATGATATATGACTATTATAAATTATGAAAATCCATGTATTTTCTAATTCCATTCTTTCATGGACACTTTCATGATATTCCCATTGGTTGTGCTCTATGTGATAACTGTGGTACCCAATTCCTTCCACGAGTAACCCTTATGTTTATATAAGATTGATTATGTATGATTTTTTCTGTGGAAATCATATTCATGAAATATATGATTTGTAAAAATAGATAGCACAACAATACATTGGGTAAAGTTGAGTCTCGTTATATGTTATGTGTGACGATCTTGGCAGTTAGACGTGGCTTCTGGTACTATGTGCAACCGTCTTGGAAGTTAGCTTCGTCTTGTGCTATTATGGGAAACGGTATTGGAATTTAGCCTTGAATCATACTAAATTCATGTTTTTTTCTACCAAATTTCTATGATTCCATGATTAAATGATCCCTTGTTTATATGTTATGATTCATTATGTTTCATTCTTTTTTATATATCATGTCATGAATTATATCCAATGTTCTAATTCTTTGTTCATAGGGTTATTCCTTTACTGGGATTGTATATCATCCCATTGATCATGTTTTCAATAGTTTATCCTATGTATATGTGTGTGAACAAGGAAATATAGGAGTTCATTACAGAGTTTAAATAATTTTTTTATATTCATTGATTATGTACCCAGTCTTCCAAGACACTAGACTTTACCATCTCTTGCTTGTACTCTGATGTATTTTTATTCATAAAATCATGTAATTTATATATAAAAGGATAGGGTTACTATAGAATGTTTTTATATTTGGAAATAAATGAAATCTTTTCCCTCAATATTTATATCACACTATAATTCTAGATTACAAATGGATTATTTTATATTGATCGGTGAATCTGCCAAAACCCCATGAAGTTCACGATGTGTTCAGTGTATCTCTATTAAATAATGACATACATGTACCTTCACATGTACTAAACAGAGAGTTCATAATATTTTATAGTTACCATTATTAATAAGAAAACATAGTTGAAATTTCGGATCTTATAATCAACATTCTATGAAACAGTACCACTCACATAGTTAATGTTCCTTATAGGAGGCATAAATTTGATGATGCGAGATTAGAACATAAGAATATTGTGTGGTAGAAGAATCCACATATTATTGTATTTTAGTGGTATAATTTCTAGGGAAAATACTTTTATGTGTTTTATAATATAACTCTGTTATATATATATATATATGTGTGTGTGTATATATGTATATTAAAATTAAGATAAGAATTACGTATTTGATAGAATTGTTTAATAGAAACTCTGAGCCTAAATGATCAATAAATATAGTATATGACTATAACCCTCCAATTATGTTTGTTTTATAAACAAAAATATTACTATTTTCAATGTATTTATGAATTATTATACAGTAAATATGTAAAAATTAAGGAATAATAAAAATGTTCACATTTTTCAATAATTTAATTTTTAGATCCAAAATTTTGTTATCGTTAAAAATTATTTTCACTCTATATCATGTATGAATATTATATTTAATTTATTTCAATAAAAAAATTTAATTTTTACAATTATTTAACATTTCAAATCTTGATATGAAAATTTTATTAAGATAAATTGTTTTGGATTCTATGAAATGGTTAATTTTTAAAGGAATAGTGAAAATGACCATTTTCTTAAAAACAGTAATTTATTTTCTTGTTGAAGTACCATTAAATATTAAATTTTTTATGTAATATAATACTCCAATAATTTTAGATATTACAATTAATTACATATGAATACTCATTATTCAATATTTTTGTATAAGTTATTTTTTTTATTTAAACTAATATGCATAAAAATAGTTTTGATGCTAACAATTTTTTTATTTATAATTAATAAGATTATTCAATATTTATGTGTTATTTAATATATTTTTAAATAATTTATTAAATAAATATTTTATAATTAATATTATTATTTTTACATGGAAGGAAATGAAGGAAAGATCAGTTTTATTCGTAAAATTGTTTTATAAAAAAATAATTTTACTGCATTTAAAAAATTCATTTAAACTTATTTTATTCAAATTATTTAATTTTTATAATTTAATATAGATTCCATATTAAGAGTAAACATAATTAATAATATATAATTATTCCAACATTATTTTTGGTCAAAATTAAATGGGAAAATCTAAATAAATTTTCCCATGGTTAAAAGATTAAATAAGGTTAACCTAGGTAAAAAGTGATATGGACACAATATATCAAAATAATTATTATTTTTTATATGTAACGTATAACCTATCAATAATTTTTATAAAAAAATAAAATTGGCATACAAGTCAATGAAATGATTTCAATAATATTTTCATTGTTTAAAATAATCAAGGTGTGTTTCTCCTCTCATTTTTATTAGGAAAACCCATCACCATTTTTATTTACAAAATATTGAGAAACCTATCTCACAAAAACTCTAACTAATTATCTTATGAAAATCCATATATATTATTTATATGTTATTATTTTTCTTTAAAGTCTATTCTAATGGTCATGATGAATGGATCTAAAAGAGGGAAACTGAAAAAGATGTAATCATATTACCTACCTCTTTATTTTGGTTTCTTATTTTAAATACATTAAATATATTTTTTTCATCATAAAAAATGTCATCATTTTTATCAATATATTTTAATTTTATTATTATTTTGAAATAAAAAATAGGCACCTTAAATTCTTACCTATTGGAAATAACAGTTTCGATTAGGTTAACATGTGGACTCCCACCTCTATGTGACAATATGATTCATTTTTAATCACCATATTTTTTGTATGGTCATAATTATTGATTTATTATTTAAATATCACATTTATGAAATATTTAATATTTTTAAATTATAAATTTTTATCTACATTGTTATATTTATATCTATTAGAAAATGAAAACATCTCTTATTCATATGTGTGGACTACCACCTCCACCGAGCTATGTGATTGGATTGATCTTTTTACATTAGATAGATGTTATTAGTAACAAAATTAAAACACATATATGATATATTAATGAATATAAAAATATGACTTATATTTTACCATAATTTTTTTTAATTTAATGAAATTTTAAAACATCATTCGTATGTATGTAAAAACAATGATCTTCATGAGGTGATGTAATTATTTTTTCCATTACTAATCTAAATGAATGATTAAATAAAATATATAACAAAATATATATATATATATATATATATATATATATATTTAGATTCATTTTATTGTGAAACCCTGAACAAGGTGCCAGGATCAGAACAATGAACCAAAATAAACTTGTAAAACATAAAAAATTTCACCCTTATCTCTATTTTATAAAAAAATATTAAATAAATAGACAATTAATAATGTTGAAGAAATTATGAATTCTGTTTTATGATTTAATATTGTTCTAGAATAGTTGTATTATTATTATAAACTTTTTTTAAATTAAATTGGACATATATTAAGAAATATAAGACTTGAGGTAAGGGTTATATATTCTAATACCATTAAAATATTTATTGATTGCATGAATTTACATTGACTAAAACTAAATTACCTTTACCTGAAAAAAATTGTTTTTAATATCCAATTATAATTAATGTAATTTTCAAGTAAATTGACAAATTAACATTCTTTGATATTAATAATGAAAATGAAAATGTTTTTATAGATAAAATATATTATTTTCTCATTTTCCAAGAATAATTTTTTTCCATAATTATGTTTTATAAAAGGAATTAAAAATGGTTTTAGAATCAGTAAATGAATTTAAAATAGATTTTTTCAATGTATTAATTTCTATAAATTGAGTAAATTTTTTTGTTAATTTTTTCATTTTCAAAACAAGTTATTTATTAACGAAGGTGTTAAAATAGACATTGTTTTTAATGATTATGAAATGAAACAAATAATCCATCATCATAGAAAATCAATTATTCTAAATATTAATTTAAAACGATAAATGATTAATTTTATAGAATATTATTTGAATATTATTTTAGAAAATTTTAAATTTTAACTATATTATTTCAAAATGAAATAGTTATTTTCGTCCTAAAAAAATCTTGTGATCTTTTGATGATGTTTTTTCATCTATTTTTTCATCAATTGATGTTACATATGATTTATTAGTTATATGATCAATTCATACAATCTTTATTCTCTACATGGATGGATAATGATTATTATTATTATATTAATATTAAATTATTTTATTTTTAGGGGATATTCTATGATGATATAATGAACATTTTATGACCATGTGAAATACATTGAAAAAAATTATGATTATGAGATGGTTGGGTTAGTTATTTCAATACAAATCATATTTTTATGTGTTATTTATATCTCATGAGATATGATGCTAAACATGAAAAATTTTGGGTATAGTTATTTTTTTTATGAGTATGATTTCTTTGGGTGACATAAAAATGAATATGAATGCATATGATTTAGCATTGATTTCTTCATAAACTAATTTGTGAGTGAAATTTATTTTTATATATTATTAATAAGTTAACTATTGAAATGATTATTATTAGTTATGATCACTAGAATATGATTCAATTAAATTATGATGGCACTTAGAAATGACTTTACACATGACATGACATTACTACGTTAACACCCTTTATTGATCATGATTCAAGATTTGAATTAATATTAGAGTTTAGTATGTAATATTTCAGTAGTATTAATTTTTTATGTTGAAAACAAGAACGTTAATATTTTACCAAACCCTTATGGTCATATTTGGATATAATGATTGATATCACCCATTTATACACTTCATTGCTATCTGAGCTGACCCTTTTGTATTTTTTTAACTCTATGTTTGAATTGATGTTTCTAAGTGTTTGGAAAATAAAAGGGAACCCTTTTTATAAGATTATTATTTATATTGTCATTATTTTACATAAATAAGATGTTCATGTATCCGGTATCCAAGTATACTAATCCTTTACGGTCTACTTTCATGTTTTTTTAGGGGATAAGTTGATTATTCATAAAAAATATGAAATAAATCTGTATGCTAACCTTGTGTGATTACATTAAAAGTAATATAATTGAATTAATGTTTTCACTTCACAAAATACATGGTTCTAAAATGTGTTTCCTAGTATTTTTTTTGTAATGTATTTGACATTTTCAGTCATTCCTTTAATTGTTACTTAACTGATGGAAAATTCATAATAGAGTTTAGTTGCGATAAAAATATTTTATTAGGTGTTTTCCATTTTGGGGGAACGAAAACATGATAAATGACATTATATAACATAATACAGTGTGAAATGTCTTAGGGTGGGACAATGTAAAATCAGATGTGAGACCATTCACATGGAATGTTGTGGTGTTATGCCTTTTAGATTGATGGTATTATTGGGCACCAAGAGAATACATAAAATCGAAATTTTGGATTTGGTACTAGGTGTGGAACCATATAGGTTCACATTTTCAAAATTCATAGAAAATGATCATCATGAATTATTATTGTTCATGGGGAGGGTAAACAACCTAAGGATGGGAACATGGGTTTGATATCTAGACATGATATATGATGAATTAACCATAAAGTCATAGACATTGATATTGTATATGTCATGGTCATAATCAAAGAATAAATTTTTAAATAAGATGAAAAATATTATCAGATGTGAGGGAATGATATCACGAATTAGTTGAAACCACCATCAGAGTTTTCTCTAATTACTACACTATACTAGTGTTCAGTGGTATTTTCATAAAAACAAGTGGTTTAAAACATGATTTTTTTGAGTTTTAAATATTCGAATGATTTTTTGGATGACCCATGTTCATCCTCCCATTCTCTAGTTAACTGCATTTGTGTTTTGAAAAAAATGTTTTTTGTTGGGATGTTCATATATAATTTCAATGAATCTAGGTGATTTTATTTCCAAAATCAATATTTGATCAGTTTATTTCATATTTAGAGATAATTATTCTTAATTATCTTCTCTATTTCTGGTAAATTTTATATGGTGTTATGATGTGAAAATGATATGGTTATTATGAAATCATGATTGGTACTAGTTGATAATTATTATTTCTTATTTCTCTTTAAATCATTAATTGAGGATGTGGATCCTTCATCCCTAACGTTTTTTATCTATAAATTTGGGGATACCATGATTTTTTATTATTAGGGTATAAACTATAGGAATATTTTTAATAAAGAAAATAAAATAACATTATTGATATAAATTGGTAGGGGATAATACTATGATATTTACTTTTTCAAGTGATTTTACAAATAGGGTTGTCTTGATTTGATGTTTTTAAAAAATTTATTAT
Source organism: Viscum album (assembly GCA_963277665.1). Classification (NCBI taxonomy): domain Eukaryota; kingdom Viridiplantae; phylum Streptophyta; class Magnoliopsida; order Santalales; family Viscaceae; genus Viscum; species Viscum album. The sequence continues at coordinate 843,340,112 of OY728151.1, forward strand.
GTTGAGAATGGAACATGTTGTTATAATCACGATTGAATGAACCATATATTAAAAAGGGTAAGGATATAAATTGGCCGAATAAAATTGCTTCCAATAAAATTTAAAAAATTCATCACAATTCCGTCAAAAATATAGAAATAAATAAGTTATAAGAACTTTTTCAAATATGAGATATGATTCATTGAAGTTATGATGTTTGGATGTTGTGTTTTGTTGATGTTGGGATCAGTGGAAGTAGTGTTGTGTGAAGTTTATAATGTGGTTATAATTGATGTGAAAAAAGATAGAATTCATCATTATTTTAATTTTTTGTATGATGTTTGTTTATCTATGTTGGTATGATGAAATTTAAATAATGAAAATATGGAATTCCGCGAATTTTAATTAATAAATAACAATTAAATATTCAAGATTAATAGATAATTTAGTTTTTGTTAAAAAAATAGATTATTGGTTTTTCTAATGGAACATTGTTAGTAATTTTGAAATCTAATTTCTATTATTATAATTCGAAAAAAAGAATATGGATTATGGTTTTGAATTTTAATACAGTTTAGTGTACATATAAGAGGTAGAAAAAGTGGTGGAGGTTGTAATTCATTGTCGTGATGTTGTGATATATGGATGTACTATTGTTAGAAGCCCATATGTTTAAAATCTATGTAAACATATTACATTCGTTATTTTATTGGTATTCGTATACACCCCCAACCCATTTCCATAGCCATATATTTACACCAATAATTTTTGCAGGTGTTTTCCCCAACATCCAAGATGGAGATGATAGATGGATGGATACACACTTTTCCCAATCATAATATTTTATGAAAATTTATAACCAATGAGACGTGATTGAATAAAATAATTATGTACATATCATTTGGTTTGATGATATATTGGAGGTTCTTTACAGAGGGATAGTTCATTGTAGGAGGTGGTTATATAACACCCTTTAAATTCATAATATATTTCTTTTTAATAAATTTAGTTTCTTTTCATAGCTTAAATTAGACATAACCCCAAGTCTAAATGAAAATTAATATTTTATAAATATATAACCATTCAATTAAAGAAGTCTTTTTGAAAAGGAACAACTAAAGTATGAATTTTTTGTTTAAAAACTAAATTTATTTCTTATCAGTTGATTATAAATTGAAATAAGAATAAATTTTTTTGGAGGATATATTTTTCCAAAATAAATTCCTCATGGAAGTAATTATTTTTATTTTGTTTTATAAATTAATCACTATAAATTATTTTTATTATTCAAATGTATATGTTATATATGAAATAAAATGTTTCAGAATCCATTTATTAATTTTTTTTGGAGTCACATTGGAATAAATCCATTTTTATGCCCAAGAAGAGGTTATCATAATGTTTTCTACTATTATATTAAAAATAATTTATGACACTTAATGGTATTGAGCTGGAAAAAATGATTTCCATAATTTAAATATTGAGGTTTGAAATTTTTATATATTTACCTTTTATTTTTATGAATTCTTAATAGTAACTTTAATACAATTTTTCTCTTCAGTATAGGGTAATTCAGGTTTATTAATGTCAAAATAAATTCTAAGGTCACCAATATTATCCCAAAATACTATTGTATAATGATAATTGTACCCTTTTATCTGGATTCTCAAAATTGAATTGGTTCATGAGACGATGTAGATGAAAGTAACCTAAATATTATCAAAGTCATTGGGAAATAAAAAATGAAACTCTCATACTTTTAAAAAACACTTATGTATTCACATAAGAAAGAAATAATGTCATTAATGAATATAGATATATATTTATCAGTATAATAAAATTAATTTCATTGTAAAATTTTATTTTTATGATTTAATTTTTTTATTAATACATTAAATACTTATGCAATACTAACACTACATTCATTCAAATATGATAAAAATAAAATTTACGAATTGAAAAAATTAAAATGTTAATAAATTTAATTGATTTATAGTGTTATGATAATTTATGAGATAAATATATCATTTTAGGGATGTGTAAAATGATTATATTCAATATTTATCCTTTTTATAATTCATTTTTATTTAAAATAGGTTAGTAGATTAAAATTTAACATTATTTATATATTATTGAAATAATATTTTTTCAAATTATTTAAAAATCATAGTGATCATGAATGAGTATATTTGGGATAATATATGGTCCCAAATTTTATCCCTTCTCCATTAATGAGGCTATTTTAACCTTATATGTAAAATTATAACCCATTAATATTGAAAAAGACATTAGCAGAGTTACGATTAAAATATACTAAGATGATAAATGTAAAGTAAATGATTAAAATAAAATAGAAAAAATACTTTTATTTTGTTATGTTATATTTAAATCCTAATATTACATATCATTTAATGTGTAGAAATTTGGTATAATTTTTCTTGAGAAAGATTTAGTTATATTTTAATCATTGTTATAATTTTTAGTGTGTCGTTTCTCACCCAAATGAAAAGACACGACTTCCTTTAATTATTTACTCACCCTGAGAATCTTATCCCAACCAATAGATAAACATTCCAATTATCTACATCATATTAATTTTTAGGTGGTATTCTCCCAAAATACCAACCCATGATTAATTATGAAATGATCAAAATGGGACCTTTTAAAGAATATTTAATTTTCTCCCAAACATCATTCATGTTATAACATATTTATAATAAATTAATATTAATGATAAAGTGTTGTTTTACATTTACCAATGTAGGTGAACAAAATGATTGATCTTTTTTCACAATCTCATCATTATTAAATATATTTTATTATTTATATATGTTGGTGGAGAATAAAATGATATTTAAATCTTGTAATTAATACAAATTCATATCATATTTTTATCTGTATAAATGTATATATTTATTTCCTTTTCCTCTGTTTAATCACTAATGATACATTACTATTATTTGAAAGGAAAAATGACATTGTTTTTCTACTAGGTGTAGAATATCTCTGTTGCATGTAAATATTTTCTATAAAATGCATAAAATTTTGTGTCTAATATTATAAAATAAACTATTAGTTATAGTTACTTACATTTTTTCTTTATTAATTTTTTTATAAGAAATGTTCTTGTTTTTTTATTCCTAAGTTATTTTTATAACTTTTACAAGCATGTTAATGGGATGTTTTTTAACATATATTGTATTACTGCTATATAACAACATCATACCATATATTTACATTGATTTATACAATATATGTATAGAAGTTTATATTGATATATATTGTTTTAATTAAAAGTTTTCAACGTTTTTTATTTTAATAATGTATTTTAATTATGAAATTAATTATTTTATGAAGGTAAATTTATAAGGAATTTTTGACAACATTTTCATATAGGTAAAAATTATTGTTGGTCCTTATAATTTAGTGAGGTTTTAATAAATATTTGCATCCAGGATATTTCATTGCATGGTTGATTATTATCTGGATTTAGGAATGTGTTTATATTCTATATTCTAGTTCTTCCGAAATTGACATTTATTACATTTTTAGGAATGCTCATAAATTTATTTTTTATTCACATATTGAATTCATTGGACATATTAAGTTAGGGTTGGGACCTACAATTACAAATCCACTCAATTCATTAGTATGTAACATGTTTAAACTAAATTGGGTATTTTTAAGAGGCCTTATAAATATATGTTTATCTTTTGGAATCATCCCATCTGGGTATTTTTAGATTACATGGAATATATACACAATGGTATGTTTCCAAATTCAGACATTTTAAATTACAACACCATAAAATCATTTATTTCTATACAGGAGTGTATTTGAGTAGTTTTTTATACATTTTATTATTTCAAAATAATTTTACATTTAGTTATTATTTGATCATTAATTTTTCCTACTACATTATTTATTTTTCATGAGCTTATTTTTCATGCATTCCCTTACAGATAATCTGATATCAAAACATTATTATGTTTTTGTTCCATAAGATTCAACAAAATTTTATACTATTGAATTTCTAGGATATTATAGATGTAATAATTATTCTCAAAAATAAATTACTATGTCATATTTTATGTTTTCAAAAGTAATATGGGATTCATGTATTTTTATTTGTTACCGTGAATACCAATTAATTCCCTCCAATAGGATATAATTTTTTACTTTAAATGCCAATATAATACACTAACAACAAGATCTAGGATACTAGCGCCAAGGTCATTATAGATTTTATCATAGAAAGTTATATATAATCCTAGGGTACAATATTTTTGACAACATATAATATGGATCTTAGCCCGTGGACAGACCATGAAATTGTCACATTCCGATTATTCACACATAAATATTCAATTAATGTTATGTTTTTAAAAGGTTTAAATATGATATAAGATAGAATGTGACAATTTTCATAAATGGTTCCTAGTTAAAGGAATCAAAATTGAATCAATTGAATGAAATATATGAAGGTGTTTCCATTAGAACAATTATAATGAATCTTTGGTAGGTGTTATAGTTGGAGTTGAACTAATTATAATGATATATGGGAATCATAATCAGCTAATGATTTAGAAACACCCATATATGGAGTATTAAAAGGATTAAAATCATGTTCTAATAATTTTACACTATTTCATACATCAACAGAACCCACCATTAATTCTATCTAGAAGTCTATTTGGATATGAACAACAGAAAATATCCAAAGATAATATGTTTCCCACATTGGGATGAAATGAGTGAGAAAATATCTTTATAGTAGTTTATTAACTCTAATGGGATATATATTAGTGGTTTTATATTATTTAAAATAGTAATTATTCGGAAAAAATATTGAGAAAGGAATAAATGGATTTAATAGAATTTTACAAGGAATAATATTTTTTCTAGGATTAATTAGTGCATATAGAGAGAAAATTCATGATTTTAAGTGAAAAGGAAGAGGAAAATGCTTCCATATATTAATCTAATATTAAATTGTTATCAAGCCATGATGTAGACTATATATATAATCCAAAGTGTATAATTTTTCATAATTAATTAGTTAAAAACCATCCTTTTATGGTAAATATTTAACAGAAAAAAATATCCACATATAAGGATAGAGTAATTAATGTTATCAATAATGATAATGAATTAGCCATGACTTATGTATTAGAATTAAATAAAGATAATAAGAGTATTTCTTAAAAAATAGGTATGTGGAAGAATACATATATTAATTCTACAAGATCTAATTCTTGTGGAATGAATCACCTTGGTACCTACTAAAAAGTTAATGGTGTTAACTTCATGTTCATATTATAAATACATCATGATCGTCAATGAAAGTGAATGATAGAATACCTAAATGTATAATTACTTTACAAAAAATAGACCATGACCTATTCAATCCAATGAGGTAAAAATAATGGGAGATTTATAGAAATGATTATATCGGGATAATTATAAACTTATGGATTTATTATGACTGATTTCAATGTACTTGGTAACATGGTGAAAGGTAAAAATATCATTCCTATGATGATTTTAAATGTTTTATTTTGTTATGGTTTCACAAACTCTTTAATATATGAAAAAATTATAAGGTTAGTTTTTCACTATTTCAATGATTATTTGTTGGGTCAGTGGTTAAAATATTTAATTGTTGGGTGACCAAAACTATAGTCTATAAATCCTATTCTATATAATTTTTTTGCATGGTCGTTCCAAGAAATTTTATTTTTATAAAACAAGATTAATTTGAAATAATTTTATATATGGATCAACTATCTCAATATAAATCTCATTTCCAATGTTAAGGAAGGGAAGTTACATTAGATATTCTGAATTAGCCTCAATCATCTATCTGGGGGATTATAAATATGAAAACCCATTGGAAATTAATTATTTCTATTGGGGTTTAAACTATTCACATGGAATATTTATCCCATATTGTTAGGGATACACTCAATATTGATGATGTGTTTATTGTTTTGGAATATAATTATACGACTATAAAGGAGTTTCCTAGTCTACCTATTAACAATGATGTTATGTTTTTAATACATCTCTTACATAATATTAATCCTATTTTAAAATATCTCTATATATTTTCCTTGATTTTCATTCCAAAATTGAAGAAGAAACACCTAGATAATATTTTAAGGAAATATTTCTGCCTAGTTATTCTTCAGATGGTGAACATATATTTTTTATGAATAATAATGGGTAAATTCATTTTTAAATTGATTATCAGGAACAAGAAAAATCAGTATAAAGAAAAAGTATCCTCTGTCCGATATTTAAGACATGATTAATTAATTTCAAAGAGCACTATATTTTTCCAAGATTGATTTTTGATCTGGAAATCATAAACTACAGATCAAGAATCGAAATGAAACCATGTTTCCCTTATTTATATTTATAGTCATTAGGAATTTAATTGAATACAAATTATACATACACGTTAACCTGATATCTGAATAGATTAAATGAATATAGTCTTTATAAAGTTCCTTGATCAGTTTGTGGTACTCATTATAGAATTTTTTTTATATATTAAAAAATAAAGATTGAGAATGAAGAATATTTGATAATTTATTGAAGACTACAATCAATGAATATTTAAAATAAAAATTTACCATGTATGAATTTTGGATTTATGAAATTTCATTATTATGTGATATGATCTCAAGTGACAATATATAATTTGATTCATCATACAATAATGTTATTGAGAAATGGACTTGAAAAACTAAAGTAACTCATTTCTATTATTTTCATGGGTTGGATAGATAATAAGAAAAATTTGTGAGATATTTATCATGTCTATCTTTTCTAGTCAAAAATATGAAATGAAGGGGATTACGATTCTTAGGATATAAGATTGCGAAATAAATTCAACGGATTTGAGAAATAGTTGGTTATGGCATTTGTACTTACACTACCCTATATAGAGAAGGGTTTTTGATATATAGTGATGAATCCAATAAGAGGTTTGGATGTATAATCATATATAAGTATACAGTGATATCACATGCTTCATTTCAATTAATGGTTAATTAGAAATATTACCCAAATCCTGAGTTCAAGTTGGATGTGATTATATTTTCACCAAAAATATTGAGGAATTTATATATGGTGAAACATGTGATATATATTCGAATCATAGAATATTGAGATATATATTTACATAGAAACCTTTCGATATTTAATATGGAGTCTATATGTAATTAATAATATATTATGACTACAAAAACACATTACCGCTATGGGAAGAAGAATAAGGTGGTTCATGATCTGAGATGAAAATACCATACATATATTTCTATTATTAGAATTTAATGTTATAAAATATTTATGGAATTTCAGAATATTTATCTTGAAATCACATGTAATGTGGATAGATCATATCTTTCAAAAATTAATGATCCACTATCATTCCATAAGGGGATTAAGAAGGCACAAATGACTATGTGGAATTATATGACATGGTCAGGAATGTTTCTAATTTCAACCATGAACTTGTTAGAATGATAAATTTTATATTATATGTATGTGTTTCAAACATATTAGATTTTATGGATACATTCGAAGAGTCTCATAGTATAAAATTATCTTTTATCCCCATTTGTATGGAAATCAATAGAGATTTCAAAATATATTTCTCATGGGAGGACATGAAGAGAGGTATTGTAGAGATTCTCTCTCAGTTCCTGGTAACACGATGCTTGGAATAAAAACTAATATAGCTAATTATATATAGGTTCTAAATATAAATGCCTAAAAATTCGTTTTTTATGAACCAAGATAAGTGAATAGACAATAATGAATGGGGCAACAACACCGAGAAAATCGATTACCACTTATTAAGAAGGGACCGAACAAGCTTATACCACATGCCTCAAATAGATTTCAAGACCAAACAAAGATGATACCACTTATTCCATCACCTTTATTCTTTATTGGATTTATGGGGGGTTAGAATGATACATGAACTTAAGAAAAAACCCCAAGACTCCAAAGGATGGAAATAAATTCCCAAGGTAATCAATACATCTAGGGGAAAACATTCACATAAATAATACCCATTTAACCAAACATGGTATAAGAAAAAAACCACTATATGATCCATGATATTAATGAAATAATACTATATTTTCATTTAACAAAATCAACTATATCTATGTTCCAGTGGAAGAATACAATATAACTTAGTACACATTGGAAGGAAAAACTATCAAAACTCAACGACAACTAAATAACTCCAAAGAATCAAATGATTCATTCTATAACTCCATTAAAATCAATTTTATCATGAATTACTACTAATTATGTCTGATAATTTACCTTTTCTCATGTATTGGTAAAAAACAACAACAACAAAACCCATGTTCCAAAGAAATAGTGAGTAATGAAACTAAGTTTAACTTATGCAATGACTTCCCTAATCATGTAAATATGATAGAATATTGTAGAAACATATATATGATAATATATTTATATAAACTTTTATAATATTTCCTATATAATTATATAAACATGTCCTATAAACAAATAATTTTCAAAATACAAAATCATGTTCTATTGAAATCAACCAAACAATTCTCTTAAACATTAGACAAAACCTATTTTGGCCTAATCCATTTCTTTACACACAATCATACATCCATCAATGAATAAAAACATAGATATACATATAATCTCTAGTAGTGAGTAATCATTTGACTAATACTTCACTTGGTGAACCACTTTTATGGGGAAATACATGCCCATATCTTTCCCAACCTTTTAATGGGGGTACATTATGCTCTTATCAATCCCAGTGCATATGAGCAGAGGCAAAACAACCATTCCAAACCCTAATGTGTTCAATCCAATTTAAATAAAAAAACCTTTATTTTTATTAATCCATGAATAAAATCATATGAAACATTTTAATACCATAATATCAAAAACAAGTTTCCAAATATACATTCCAACTAAAGCACCCCATTTTCCAATTTACCAAACTGTCACTCAAGAGGGGTTTCAACAAAACATTAAGATAATTTTGAAAACTATTTCAATAAAAAAATAAATTTTAAATACATACATAAATCTCTAAATAAATTATTTTATATTTCAACCACCAACTTCAATGAATTGGGGAAAATGATAAATAACATGAAAAATGCCATCGAATTTGGGTTTAATCATCAAAAACACACCTTATAACTCGCCCTATATCATAATAAAAGACAAATCTAGTCATATTAGGTCATAAATACATTATATATATATATAATGTATATAGATAAAAGAAAATGAGAGTTATAGTGAAGTATATCTACGAAAAATCAACAATAACGACCATGAATGAAATCTTACCACAAGAATCCCAATTCAATTCACCATGATAATCCATTATATCACCTCTAAATCAATGTAATATCATTACATGACCTCTGGGAAGAGTTAATATTGATTCATGGATTCATAGGATGGAAAATGTGATTTTGATCTCAAAATTTGTGGGATCCACAATTTTAAGATCTCAACCTTATACCATGCATAGTTAGTCACACACTGAGTCAAATTGTGCACTAACCATTTGCTAGGCTCCTTCCCAAGAAGAAATCTCTCATGGTTGGATTTCGTGCTTTCAAAATCTTGTTCCAGTTGTACCAAACACATTATCTCATGTTTAGTATATTTATAAGGCATCCCCATGGTTTACATAAAAAGTTCACCTTCCCTTTATCCACTTGTCTCATTGTGCATGGTCTCTTATAGGTGATGAAGAATTTTCCAACCCCATGAACCTAATGAAAATACCCTAAAACAATAGAAAATTTCTTCAAAGGCACACAAAATCCAAAAATATACATTTCATAGATACCAATATTAAATAATGGGGAAATTACTTGAAACTAAAAGGTACTACACCTATAATCATAGAAGCCTTATTTTAGAATAATTCAAATATATGAAGTCTTACTGTGAAAACATATGACAGATACAGGAAGAAGCGGTAAGGTTCATAAATGATATTTTTTGGTTTATTTATTTGTGAAATTTATTCATTTCAGATTATACCATTAAGAAGAAGTAATAATATTATATTACATATTACTATTTGTTTTTATGACAAGGGAATGACTTATAACAATATAACAAATTACTACCTCACGAACTGATAACATTCATTTTTTCATTACCGCCTCACATTTTTGTGTAAAATGATTGATATTAAGTATATATATATGATACTAATAACACAATTACTAAAAAGAATTCATTATATCACATATAAAATTTTAATCATTCCATTTCATATAGGAGACGATAACATCGTTGAAGTTTACTGTGGATTACTGCCACGAGAAGCGATGTGATTTTTTTCACCAATGTTTTACATGGAAGATAATACAGATTAATATTATTAATAAATCAGATATAAATGAAATATTAATGATATTAATAACATATTTATCACTATTAAAATATATTTTATCATTTTCTTTCAGTCATTTAAATATTAGAAAGTTTTATTGATGGATGTGTGGACTACAACCTCTGTGAAGTGATGTTATTCCTTTTTCATCACCACATCTCAAGAATGATACATATAAATATATTTAATTAAATAATATGGTATTTATGATATTATAATTACTATTTAATGATAAATTTTAACTTATTTACTTTCCATAATGATAATTGTAAATTGGAAGCATTACTCATTCGTACCTATGACCCACCATCTCCATGATTGTAATGTTAGTTTATTTTTGGTAAAATTATTTAATGATTGGTTATTAAAGTATCATTGATATATAAATTTTATAATTATTTAATGATTATTTTTCTATATATGGATAAATAATGACTTACTTGACCATAGTCATCCTAAAAATGTCATTTATGATTGATGAGATAATTGTGGTAAAATCATCTAACTAAAACATAATTGATTATGAAATTGCATATATAATGGTAATAAATGATACAAAATTTAAAATAAATAGATAAAATTTATTCACAATAAAATTTATTAAATAATAATTTATTATTCAAAAAAATAAAGTCACATGTGACATGTTATACTTAGGGTATGGGACTTTATCTCCATTTCCCATCATTGTGGCATATTCTGATCATATATGCCTATTATATTTTATGAGTTGTATATAAATCCTATTTGAAATTTTATATCATGAATTAAACTAAAATAATGGTATTTATTTTTATATATAATGTTATTCTTTAATGGGGAATACGATTTAAATCAATCCACTTCAGAAGGGTAATTTATATTAAAAAAATATTTTTTATGTTTTCCATCAAAATATTTATTTTCCATGTAGATGTTTTTAACATAGTTTTAATAAAATAATTATAAATAATTATAATAATAATAATAATTTGTAATTTAATTTATTTTAAAATGTTTTAAATGGAATCTTTTCATGTATTTTAAGCAGATCATTTTGTAAAATTTCAAAGCGAATATCTATTTATAATTTATAAGATGAAAATGAATTTTCATGTCACTATGAATTTAATTTCATTTCAAGATTACATTTCATTATTCCATGTTTTATTAATTGGAAAATCATCAATACCATTTTTGGATGATTTATTATTGATTTTTTTTTTAAATTTAAAATTTTATTTTGATATCTTAATGTGATTTTTATAAAAGTTTGAAATATATATTCATAAATATTATGAAGAAAAGTGAAATAAAAATATATTTTATTCATTTTTTTGTACTTGAAGATTAAATAATATGTGTGCTTATAGATAGAACCTTTTGATCATGCAATAGAATATATGATGGTTGTTCCTAAATATAAATCAAATTCATTATATAATTATTATATTCTCCAAAGAATTGTATATAATATTGGTCTTATTGTTACTATAATTATTATGGATTTTATAAGGGTTCTTTATGATCTTTTTGGATGAATTACCATGTTTCCAAAATGGATTTTATTTGATTTCTAATGAGTTTACATGTAAATAATTTATTTCAAAGGGAAAATAGTTGGACATTATAATGGAATGATTATTCTGTTTCAAGGTTAAATGTTTTGTTCTTAGTGAAATGGATTTTTCATGGGTTTTCATATATTTCATTGGACTAACTATTTTCTTCTTGCAATGTCCCGTAACAAGTATTTTAACTCATCCATGATTGATAAAATTGTTTTCTTAATGTTTATCGATGGGTAAGGTAAAGGAAGTTGTAACGTTGAATGTCAATAAGAATATTCATGAAAAGAAATCATGTTCAGCGTCAAATGTATTATATGGTTCGAAAATAGATTCTGATAAGAAGTGTCAAATTTTTAATATATGGTTCTGTTATTTATGAGTTATGACATAATTCTATAATACCATAATCCTAAATAGATCCTCAATTTTAATGAAAGTAAATTCATGACTAGAAATCAATGATATAAAATGTTTAATGTCATTTCATCATAGATAATCTAATATGTATGTTTGGATATCTTTATATAGTAGGTTACTAATAATAAAATGTACATAAAAAACATTAAATTATGATAAGGATAAAATAAAATATGAAGACTATTATGTTTCTTCTTCTAAAATATGAATTCTCAAAATTGTTTTCTACTAAGTAAATAGAGAAGCATAGTGGGAATGAAATATGTGAAAAATATTCTTCCAAATTAGCATCCACATATGGTTTTAATTATAATAGAATATTCTTTCACAATGATTCTTTAGGTAACCCAAGATATAAATGGTGGCTGTATCATTTCCAAATTGGATCAAAATCACACACGAAGGAACATTTCTATTATGGATCATTTCATAAGGAAACCACCCCCATCAATTAGTGGATTGTATGAGCCTATGTTAGATTAAGTGTAGATCAATTATATGGAGATTCTATTTAAATTCATGGAATTTTCAAACATTAAATGTTAACTCTTTCCCTTTATAATTTTGATTATGAAGGTGATCAATGATGGTTTTGGATAATAATAACATTATGAAGGATGATCTTGATGACCTGAAAATAGAATCATTTATGGATATATCCTTGATAAATATTTTCCTAAGGGTCTTTCACTCATAATAGAAAAAAAATTCAAGTGATTGAGGAATAATTATAATGATTATATGGCCTTATATTAATCCCAATAATGAAGACATTATATGTACATAATTATTTTTATTGTGACAATGTTACTAAACTTAATATATTTTACACCATATTGAATATAATTCGACGAAAATATTTGTACACATGATAATTTTAATGCTACGAGAATGTTTTTTTTGTTATAGAAAAGATGTAATGTATTTTTATGACATGAAAATCCCTTGTGGTGTTGAATGTAATAACCAATCAGCATAAAAGGTTATCTGGACACATATAAAAATTAATTATGTATGTATGAAAATGATGTTTTCATCTTTTGGTGAGTGTGGTAAAAATCACAATTGACAATGTATTATGAAATAAAGGATGTGTTACCAATGTAGAATGATTAGCCATATGGAATGTGATTGATAGGAAATGAATGTTGAAGTATTAAATAATGGGGTAATATATATCCATACAATGGTAAGAAGTCTTATTTTAAAAAATCTAGTTAATTATGTTAACATGTTCCCTATGTTAGAAAACCAAGATATAAGTTATCATGAGTAGAAGCAAAAGAGTGCTAGAAAATATTTTGTATTACATCAGTAGATTTTGGGCCTTCAAATGATGTGGGGATAGTTATTTTAATTATTTATTTTAATAAAATCAATACCATATATTACTATTTATCTTTTCATTTTATCATTCCAGTTAACCATAAAAATATATTTGGAAGATCATTTCCTTAATATAGGATATATCATTAGGAGAAAAATCAATGTGACAGTATTAAATAGGACAAAATTAATAGGAATATTATTATTGTTATAAGTTGTATAGAATTTTATAAATTAATTTTTGAATTGGATGTAGTATAGTTTGATATCATTTTTGGTTTGGAATGAATTCTATTTTATCAACATAAGACATACATCTTTTTCATGAAATTTTTGTTCATGGATTGTAAGAAATTAATAATATAACAAGAAGATATGAAATTTGTTATATATGGAAGATAATGTTAAGATAAATGATTTTAAAAAGAAATAAACAGGTCTAATTAGTGATATTTCTATTTTGAAATAATACATAGATGATTTTCTGTATTATTTTCTTGGTTGTATTCATTCATGGGAGGAGAAATCAATTGTTGAATTTTTTCATTGTGCAAAGATGATTTTAAAATCCCATTATTGAATGGATCAAGTAGAACATTCATAATTGGAAATGAAACATCAAGAATTATTAGATAAAGGTTTCACTGGAACAAAGAGTACATAATGAGATTATCCTATTTTGTTTGTTATAAATAATGATGGTTCAATTTGACTTTGAACTGTCAATGGTCCTTGGAATAACATCAAATTTAATAAAAATTATACATTTCCTCATATTAATTATTTATGTGATTGTATACAAGGATCGTAGTATTTTTTGAATGTTGACATGTAGATGGGGAACTATCAATTTATTGTGAAGGTTGTAGAAATTATAAATACTACATTTCATACCGGATATGAGATCTATGAGATTGTATTTTTGTTTTTTGGGTTTGTCTCATTCACCTACTAAATTTATGGACCTTATGAATATAATTGTCATGTTTTCTTTGACATGTTTGTGGTGGTGTTTACTAATGTCATTTTGGTATGTTATAAAATTAAATATGAACATTTAATACAAATAATAATTATTTCAATCATTTAAATAAACTAATCTATATGTGAAATTGTTTAAGATTTAATTTTGGGTGAATTTTTTTCCTTGGATAATTATATTTAAATATATAATAAATATTAACCCTATAAAATCAAAAGTTTTTGGTAAATGTCCTAGACCCAACAATAGCATAGTGATTAAGATTAACCTTGCATTGGCGTGTTAATACCGGTTATTTTTTGAAACATTTCAAGGATGTCTATAACAATAACAATGTAATAGTAAATAGAGTTAAATTAATATTGATAATATAATATGGTAATTGTTTTATGAACTAAAATTAATATTGGTGAATGATTCATTTTTGGACCTTCCTTCTAGTAATGCGTAATTTCTCTTCTACAATGATAGTTATTTAAAGGACATGGTTATGTCTAAATGATGAATAATTGGGTAATTTCTTTTTCTTAATGTCATTTAAAACATGACAAGATAAGTTACCCCAAAAAATATCTATAAATATCTATTTTAGTTTTAATATTAAAAATTTGGAGGCGTTATATGTATGGAGTGAAGTCTGAAATAGATATTGATCATACAATTTTAATGTATATGTTCACTCGTAATTATTTACCCATGAGACAAAATATAGGTCTAAAACATTTCAAGGATCATGATTTCATGAATCATTACATATATTGAAATAAAAAATCATAGCTGATGGTTCGATTATAAAAGACACGACTACCTTATCCATGTTACATATTGAACAATAACATTTATTTAATAATTTCAAATAATTTTTTCTAGAAATGGCGGATGTAGGGACGCCCCCTGTTATTGTGGTTTCCAAAGCCAAGATCCACTCAATGATGCCATATTCTAGTGGGACAAATTTCATCAAGCACACCTACACATACACTAGAGGCTGTCGACTAATAGTGAGGGCCTTAGTTGTGTCCATGGGGATAAAATGTCTTCACGCCAATGTGGAGCATAACTGATATGGGTTTAATAAAAATAATGATGAAAATAGATTAATAATAATTATATTGAGTAAATAAATTTTAATGGGTTATTGGAATAAAAAACCATAAATTATAATCAACTCAAAATATGAATAATACTGTATAGAAAATGATGATGAGTGAGTGACTCTAAAAAACAAAAAAACAATTATACATGGTAGTAGGAAATATATGCTAAACAAAAGAATTAAACTATTCCAAAAACTAGCCAATATCTTGAGAACTGTATTAGTAATCTACAACTGTGATCCATATTATGTAACAAATAAACATAATGTTTCAAATGGATGATGATTCCCCATTTCAAAAAAATTGGAAATATAATCACCCCATGTACGATCAATGTCCTAGATTGGTTGTGTGGAAAATATCAATAGGACACTACCATGAACATCTATAAAATTTAGTCTATTAATATAAACATAAATAGATTGCATGTGTATATATAGTGATGTAAATAAAATGTATTAATGTAAAAAACCTATACCTTATTAAGCCTTATCTAGTGTATTTACACATATCATATAATTAATTATGTTCCATTTTATATTAATTGTCAACCACAATTTTTTTAAAGGAGATAATTGAAGAGGACACAAGGGAAAAAACCAAGGCATCCTATAATGATGAATAATGAAAGATGACCCATTGTTAAAATATGGAATCGTTGAACTCAAGGGTTGAGAAAACTCTATAATAACATGGATTCTGATAATAAGGGGTCTGAGTGTTATACAAGGGGAAACAACCAAGGTATCCCATTGTTAATTATTCAAATTGATATTAGTGATCTCGTCTAAGGTAAAACATTCTATGCATGACTAGGCCTACTCTGGTGAATCAATGGGGATATTTGTTATGAAACATTAGGTTAGATCCAAGGAGTGTATCCCAGGAATCCTAATATCTAGATGATAGTGAAGGGGACCCAATACATCATATCAGGAATAATCTAATAGAAATGGACCATGATCCATGGTGTGTATCTCCTATGGAAACAAACTCCTTGAATGAAAATGGAATCCAATGAGGTCCCAATAAATATTCATGGGAATTCAAGGCTATATCATGTTTGAACTCTCCTATGAAAATAAAATTTCTATATAAAAAAGGAACCTTATACATAACTAATTATTAAATTCCATCCATGTAATAATCATTAAATTAACAATTAAATTGGTTCGTTCCATTATGCTCCATTAAATTGACCAGTCATAATAAAGACATGCAACCATTTGTTAACTTATTTGATTGCAAAATATTGGTTTCATTCCTTTACATTTCATAAGGAAAAAAGGGTGGAATAAGGACATGAAACCATATTCATTTCAATTATAAATATCTATACCATGTGATATCTAAATGTATATATTTCATTAAATATATAAAATGACAATAAATTTATTTGAAATGTTACTTTAGATGGGTTAATTGATAACTATAGAATATACAGGTCCAATTAATTAATTATTGAAGAAAAAAATAGTAAAAAGGCTAATAAAGGATGAAACACAAATATAACTATATGTGGTGGTTTTGTAAGAGGTTATAAACTCAAATGTCATGAATAAAACATAAAAACAATTCTATAGAAAATGGTAATAATAATTATAATAATGAAATATGAATTTAATAAGAAATTCTCAATGAAACCTCTATATATACAATGACAAATTTTATTACATTATTTCACTTTTTGGAGAAAATTCACAGACTCCTACATTTTCCCTGTAACACAATTCCCATATAGTATCAACAATTAGTTTGAAATGAATTAAAGTCAATGTAATAGATAGATAAAAAATAAAATATGGTATATAGGTATGCATATATTTTTCATTGATATGTGATATAAAAACACCAAAATAATCATAATGAGTGAATACATTGTAATAAGGAATTCAATATAAAAATTTACGAACAAATTAGAGTTATTATGGTGAATCCGGATTCAAATAAATGAATAGGTTAAAAGGAGGTCATCCCTGATAAGAATGAGATCCCTTTTTAATGAAATAAGAAATTAATAGGGTAGGTTTATATTTAATGAAATTAATGAAACTTTTGTTATATTAACAAGAAACAAGTGGTTCATGCATTTTGGTGGCACAATAGCACAAAAATTATACCATCATTTTACTCCCCCCTACCAAAAGTTGGAACCCAAAATATTTGGAAAGATAGTTTGGGAAACCCTACACCCACATGCTATATGGATATGAAAAAAAATTTATACCACTGCTTTGTGAATAAAGCCTTTGTTTCATATTGTGGAAAAGTTTCCCCCCTTCTATTCCCTTTATGAATTCCCCTTGCAGTTTGACGAAATTGTGTTGGTCGGGTTGCACAGTTTATACTAGTTTTGAATTGAAATTCATTTTTCCATGGACTGAGGTTCCAAACATGGAATAAGCCATTTGCACCATGATACATCTATAGACTCATTAGGAATATATAATAGGTCCTAGATAAATAATTAAACCAAAATTAATAGGGTTTTTACCTCATAAATAACTGTGTTTTATAGGTTTTTTCAGAAATGGTGAACTGAAATATTTTAGGAAGAATTATTCATACTGATAAGAGTGATAACTAATAGTCGGAAATGGTATAATTTGTTAAAAAGGGTATGTTTCTTGATTTTAGTATTGATAATGATTTTTTTTATGATTTTCAAGAATATTATGTGTACTATGTGATTCCATTTTGAAGAAATATTTTTTGATTGATGTATATATTTCACTATTTTCCATTCATTTGGGAAGCACTAAGATGTGAAGATACCTTCCGAAGTATTGCTGGTGTCATAGAGTCAAAAGTGATATTGAAACATTACAATGATGTTTTTGACATAACAGATTGTTAAATTGGAATGAAAACTACATAAGAATATAATTGAACCTTTTATAGTACTTTGGTGGAAATAAGATAGTATATCCCTAGATTTCGGGTTATTATTTCCAAGGACATCATGAGGTAATAATGAGATTCTAGTTAATGTTGATAAATTATCAAAATTTTCAGCTTTACTTATCATATGAGATATAATTTAATAATATTATATTTCATAACTATATTTAATGGAAATACTTTTATTACATTGTTTTCTAGCCACTGGTATATTATAATTTGATCCCACATTAACATATAATTTTTTTAATATAAATTTAATGTCCCTCGGAATATATTTAAATTTACTTATTATTTTTCTTCTTCAAAAAAATGAATAGTATAAGAGAAAAATAAATACATTGATGATATTATTTGTTCTTTTTTAATGTATTATAAATGAATTAGAGATCATCTCCTTATTTGTTTGAGTTTTATTATAATAGTAATTTCAATTCCAGTATACAGATGGATGGATTTGGGGTATTATATGGAAAGAGGCATCAGACACCATAATTTCAGATTCAGTAGGATAAATAATATTTTTGGTTACATATTTAGTAGAGGAAATAGTGGATAATGTTCTATTGGTTTAGAAACATATGACGCTAATAGTAGGAATAAATGTTATGCAGATAGTGAGAGGAAATATATTTCTTTTGTGGTAGATTAATTTATCAAAGTGAATCTATGGAAAATTGTTATTAATTTTGTTTAAAATAGAACGATAAGTTATATCTTCATTAGAAGATATGAAATTGTAGAGAATTCCATATCAGTTTCTTATTGAGTATCCATTCCCCCATTTTTAGCTTAGGTACACAACATATATCATGTTTTGATGTTAATGAAACATATACCAGATTTGTCTTAGGTATTCATCCTGGAAAAATTTAATTGGTCGGGAATATTTCATTTGAGAAAATTAAAATTGACATTCTTGACCTATGATAGAATGTATTGTGGAATTTAGTGATTCACTATGTTAATGGTTTATGGAAAATCTATATGGTTGAAGAGGAAATATGTGAATCTAAATACGTAATGAGGGAATGATATCACAATTTGTTTAATAAGAATATACAATTGTGTGGAAGATATTTATAAAAGCAAGAAATAAATGGAATCACCCATTAATGATAGAATAAAAAAAATTTGTATATATTTATAAGAATTAGATAGTTATATTATTAATAAAAATATTATGTAATTTATAAATAAAAAATGACGTAGTTTTAATTAATCTTTATTTGTATAATCATTTATTTAGAAGTTATATTTACAAATTTTCAAACTAGACGTTTCAAATATGAATTTAATTTTTGATATAATAATATAAAATTTTACCTATGGGGATATTTTGAGATATTTTGGAAAATATAGATTTTATATTTAATAGTTAAGAGTACCAGTTTTTATAAAAAAGTAGATTCTTTTCAATAATTTATGTATTTAAAGTTTACCAATCTGTTATAAATATTATTTAATGTAACATAAGTATTATTTATTAATATTTATTCTAAATTATTTCTTTTTAATCAAATTTATATTAAATTTTAGTATATGTTTTTTTGTTAACTAACGATTTTATCTAAAAACTAATTTAAAATTCATAATGCTCATCAATTTTAATTTATTAAAATAATTCTGAAAGAAAAATGTTTTAAATTTTTTTTGATTATATATCATTAAATAGTTATTTATTTTTATTTATTTATTTGTAGTAGGCATTGATTTAATATATAAACATATTTTTCTATAAAAATAAACTTCTTAAAAATTTAATTTTTTATCACATCTAATGGTTTGTTTTAAAATGAAAGTTTTCGCTAATTTGAATTGAATGTGGAAAAATATATTAAATTTTTGGAATAATCATAATTTATATCTTATTATATATTTGACTAAAATTTTAACCCAAATGAAAACTGAAAATAATAAAAATTAATTATTACAGACATGGAAATATTGGATTTATCAGATGGATAAAATAAAATATAATGGATAAAATGACCTATACACTTTTAAAATGACCCATTTTATGGATATATTTATTATTTATCACATATAGGTGGTATAATTTTTATTTTTTATTCTTATTTAATGATAATAACGTTTTTATGATTGAATACATTCAAAAAACTATATGTGTTCCACCCACCACACTTAAAAAAGGCCACCCATATCCTATATTCATCACATATTCAATCCAATTTTATTCATAAATAATCTAAAAAAATACCTTCCCAACATATCTCCTATTAATTTAGATTCCATATTTTTGGAATAATTCAAAACTAAGAAGGATTTTCAAGAAAATCTTGAGATGATGCATGGAGAAGATGCAACATTCGTCAATGAGTAATATTATATTATTTTTTTATCACATACTTCAAATATTATTATACCATAAATATATTTTAACCCTAGTATTCTAAAAATAAATATATATTATATGTAATGGTAATGACCTACAAAACATTCTCCACGTACAAATTCATTGGTTATGAAATCATCATTCGTGTGTACGGTGGACTACTAGCTTGCAAACCAATGTCATTGTTTTCCATTACAACCTCTAATGTTAGGTTATTAAGATGGATAAAAATTATATATATGTTTTTTTGGCATAACTATATTTTTTTATTCAATATATAATATATCATTTAGTTATTATCCTATCTATATGAGATAAAATAACATCTCTCGTGTTTCTAGAGGACTACCACCTTATAATGCGTTGTGTTTCATTATTCACTATAACATTACAAGGAAGTTAATAAATGTAAATATTGTGAATATATGTGACACTAATTATATATCATTTATATTAGTGAAAAATAAATGATTAATAAAAAATTGTATATCATTTTTTTCTTTGACTAAAAAATGAAACATTGTTTGTGGACATATGGACTACCGCCTCCACAAAGAGATGTGATTCAATTATCCATCATCACATCCCAATAACGATATATAAATATATATTCTTAAATAAAAACACAAAAACAAACACACACACATATGTATATAATTAAATAATATTATATTTATTATATTGTTATCATTCTAGAAGGACATAACATTACAAACATTGATTCTACATTGATAATAGAAAAATGGAAACATTACTCTCGCGTACGTATGATCTTCTATCTCTACGATCATAATGTTAGATCAATTTTCATAAACATCATACATTATTGGTTTTAAATAGATAATTTTTGTATATATATGAAAAAAACCGTGATTATTATTCTATATATGTTTAAATGATGACCTCCATGACAATAGAAAACCTACCAAAGTCATTAATGACACCAAAGTTAAATATGGTAAGAACAAATAAAGACAACCTAATTGATTTACCAATTTTCTATCACAAGGTAATAGGTAAAATAAATTAAATAAAAAATTTAAAAAGGTATCAAGCATGTATATAAGTAACATATGTTAACTATTCATGAGGATAAAGAGATACAAGACAATCCAGACTCAAGGTAAGGGATTTGGTGTCAATTTCCTTTCATTGGGGCCTATGTTGATATTATAAAACTATAATATTTAGAGAGAATAATATAAATTCAATTTGACATGTTACGACATTAATAATACTATTATAATGGTATTTATATTTCTATTATATTTTATTCTTTTATGGGGCTTATGATTCAAATATTTATTAATTTATAAATGGAATTTTCATTAAAAACTCTCTTTTATTATTTTCCTTCAAAATCATTATCTTCTATGTCGATTATTTTAAATTTTTAACTAGAAATATTTTATTTGGGAATAAATTTTTTAATGAAATTATGTTAAATTATATAAATAATTTTTAAAATTAACTTTTCTACATTATATAAACACAATGATTTAGAAAATTATTAATTGAATGTTCTATATTTAATGTATATGATTACAATGAATTTTCCTACCAGTATGATATTTATTTTATTTCTAGTTTCATTTGAAATTTTCCATGTCTTTTAACAAGAATAAAACCACTATAACATTTTAGATTTTTTTAATAAAAATGTTTTTTAAATAAATATTGAATTTTGATATCATAAACATATTCGTATTAGTTATTAAAAGAGTTTTGTGATATGTTTCATAATGAAAAGTGAAATAATACAATGTTTTATATATTTTTTGGTCCATTGATATTATATAAGTTATTTACACCATGATAGTGTCAAGTGATCCCCTTATATATTATATAATGGTGTTTGATAGATACCAATACAATGCATTGGGTATTGATTGTAAAATCTGGAGAATTATATTGGATGTTGGTCGTATTTTTATTACAATTGGTAATTGTTTTGTAAGGGATATATAAATGTTCTATTAGATGATTTCCCATTGTCCCATCATGGGGTTTTTCATTCAAAAGTGTTTCATTAGAATATTTTTTTCAAACGGTAGAATATATGATATTTTTAAATTAACTAAAATTCCCTTTCTCGATAAAAATTTATTTTTTTAGGAAATGATTGTAATGGGTTTTCATGATTTTAGTGGACTGATGGTTACCTTTTTTTATTACCCTTACAATGCTTTTTTTATCATCCCACATTTTTAAATTTTTTTCATAAGATGATAGGATGGATATGAGAAAGTAAGAGTTAAAGTTGAGATTCATGATATGTTTTCTAGAAAATAAATCATGTTTTGTTTGAAAATATTTTTATGTTTGGAAAAATTAATATTGAAAAAAATTGTTAAATTGGTATTATATGGTTTAGTTTTTTATGATTTATGAAATAATTATCTATAAACATAAACTAGAAAATATCCTCAAATTCATAGAATGTAAATTTTAGACACAAACTAAATATTATGTAATGTTTAATGACATGTCATTTTATTTAGAAGGTTGGTATTGTGATAGAGTGATATCAAATGAATATGAGAGATATGATGGAGTTTAGAGTTATAAATAGTTACTATAACATGGGATGGTATGGAAATGGTTCATGGAAATCATTTCCTTTGACCATAGATAGGGATAATAGTTGTCACATGTGATTTTAGGCTAGCACACTATCTAATGCAAGGAATATGATATTAACATGTAAAAAAAGTGAGGTGGTTCCTATTGTAGTGTAATTTCCTTGGATATGAACATATGTCAAAATTCATTATACAATTATCAAAATTAGGTGATCATGGGTAGTAAAGATGAATTAATTTAATCGAAATAAATAAAATTTCATATTAGTGGACTTAGGAAACATATGATTTAATTAAATAATATAACATCAATGCCATATACTTGTTGTTGACATTGGTGATGTTTAGTAGGATAACCTAGTTCACCAACAGAGGGTTGATATTGAAAAGTGGAAGGATTAGTGGCTGAGGAAATTTTTTTCCATTCAGAGGAATGATATAGAGATGTCTAAAGGATGTGTTTTTAATATAAGAAGATATAACTGGTTGTAGGTGATTGTGATCTACTTATGATTGACTTAATCATAGAATGAGTAATGACTTCCATTATTAGTTAGTTAAATAAGTGGTAGAAAAAATGTTTGAATCGTAGTGTATCATGGTATGTTGAAGAATGTTGACGTTTTATTGGAATTCATCACGAATGATCTCTCTGTAGAGTTATTATAATCCACCTTGTGGTAGGGAATAGATAGTTGTTGATTATCCTCCATTAGAAGAGTATTTAAATGTGATATAATGAGATTAAATTGAAGAATCTTTTTTGTTTCTCCCACATTTATTTTATTTTTTAGGAGTACCATGTGTGACATCATGAGGAGAAACATTTCCCATACTTATAGTATGCAATTACTCAATATTATATTGTAATATATTATGGGACCTGAAGAGGTAAAATCTGATCAATGATATTAAACCATTTGGAGGTTGATCATGATAATTGGAATATCGTTGTTTCATGAGATGAAATGATGGTAGTGGCATGTTTCAGAATCTAATGACTTTTATATATTGACTAGTTGATATTATACTTCAACAACATCACTTTTTGAATTCTAGAAAAAAATATCATCTTTCATTTTGATAAAGTATTTGGTCTATTTTGTTGTGTATGTGTCGTTCATTTCCATATCCACCATCATTTCCCTATGGTTCTTGGACTGTAAAATAATAGTGGTGGTGGTTATGTTAAACATTATCCATGGTCATAACTTCTGGTACATGTGTTATAAGAGTAAGGGAAACCAGACTATACTCTACTGAGAGGAGATGGTGCTATATGAGGATGACTGTAGGATGATCCACTTCATTAGGAACCCTGAACATAGAATTTCCATGGATTTGGAAGTCCGTAGTGATAAAATAGATATGATCTTATATTTTTGCATGACATTGACTTAATATAATCAAATGGTCCATATATGATTAGATATATGATTTTTTTCACCAATTCATGTTGATACATTTGTTTTATTCAAGATACATGCACTCTATAATTTTACATACATTAGTACATTATTAATGATTAGATATCTAGAGGCATCATCATCCCTGAGTGTAAACAAGGATAGTCGTAGGATATACATACTTATTTGATGTGTGTGTGGATGTAGATAAATGATGTTGAATCATTGATTATCTCATGATTGAATCACTTGGGAGATTTTGTTGTACTATTCCATCTTTAGATTTAATTAGTGGTGTTAAATTTATTTTGTGATTGATTTTTTCCATAAGTAAATAATTTTATCCTATAAGAAAAATTAGTATAATGTTTTCAACAGATTAAAATACTAGTAAATGGGATGTAGATATGTGCATCCTTTCCTCTACCTGATGGAAATATTATTGGTTAAAGAAGTGGTTTCTTTGATGGTGGAGGCTCACGGTGTGTTCTAGGAATTTCAATATTTTTTTCGAAGGAGGTTGGGATTCTACCCCCTCAACGTGATGTCATATTTAGGATATAATATCAATCTGGATCATTTTTTTACAATTTATAATTATCAAATATAACACTCTTATTTTCAATAGTTTAGTACTTTGGTTGATAACCTTATGAAGAATTTATCCGTCCAGCCCACTCTGTCATGTTAATGCTCCACAATTTTATTCATCATGAAGTCAGATGGATGTATATGGATATGTTTGGACTATCGAAGTCTAAATCAGAGAAAAATAATGAATTTATAAAATATTCTCTCTATTTATAATATATTTGGATGATTTATAGATGGTATTTCATTTTATTAGATTGATATATGGTTCATATATTAGCATTTTTTTAGAAGGAGAATAATTGGTTGATGACTATTTAATTGGGATGGTATTAGAACATCGTGTTTTGGTTATGCCATTTGGTGTCATGAATACATAAACTTTGTTAATGAAACATATGGAATCCCTATTTTAGGTGTTCATGGAATATTTTTTATTCCCGTTCATAAATTATATATTAATTTTCAAAATGTGTTAGGAATAGAAAACAAATCAACTCAATGTTATATTACATTCCCTTCAATACCACCATCTCTATGTGAAGTTTTTGATGTCAATATTTTGTATATAAGAGGTATATTTCTTCATGTATGTAGTTTTCCATTATGGATGTTTATGTATACAACAATTATTGTGGTACTTGTATCTTGGTAGGCCCAAATAATATGGTTATGGATCACAATATCTTCAATATAATGAGATATTATCAAAAGAGAATGTTTGATATCTCATATATTTCATGTATTTTGACATATATGACAGTGAATGACCATGATTTCATCATCAATAATCAATACCATGTAGTATGTGACTATATAAGTGAGAAATTAATATGTTCCCCTGTCACAACCCCTCCCCACAAAGTGTACCCCTCCTAGGTCGGCAATTTCAAATGAGAGAAAATGTCCTCTGTTTCTCACCTCTAGAAGGCCTCATGTTGGCGACTTGCACCGATGGTATATTAAACACTCAAATGGGGGCCATTACCATCTAAGAGAACACAAGCAGAAGAGAGAGATAAAATAGACACCAACCAACTCCAAATCATAAATAAAATATAAAAGTAACCCAAGTACATATATGAAATTCCATGAAAAAGTACTACATTTGAAAGGGTAGAACTACATGTACCCAAAAGAATGGGAGAACAGCAGCGACCACAAGCCCGAATAGCTCCGGCAACCACAAGATATTAGTAACCAGCTTGGTCTCCAACCAGTTCAAAGTGACCTGAAAAACAGTTTATATATACGTATAGTGAGTATAATGGTATACTCAGTAAGATCATCCCGGAAACCACTCGTGAAAAAGTAAATAAAGCATGCTAAAGCACAATGAACAACAACTGAAACTAACTCATCACCTAAACAGGTATACTATATTCCCATGCTCCCGATGGCTACTCTCACCATGTAACACATACAAGAATATATCATATAGTAATGAATATCAAAGGTACCCCGCTACTACTTCCCCACTGCTTTGCTACTTTTCCCCAACGACATACGTCATTTGCATCTCCCACCAAAGGCTTTCCCGTATACACCTGGGCTAACCTCTACAATCTGCACCATGTGAACCAAAAAGGCATTCCCGCAGACACCTCAGTGAAGCACAACACTATCCTCACAACCAAAAGTAACCAGGTAGTTTTTGGGAGCCACCACAGCTTGCATAACATGTATCATACGTCGGGTATTATTTCTCAAGACATTACAGCCCATACACTGAGTAAGGATCATCAAGCCATCACAACCTATACACATTACACATATAGTAGTCCTTATAATACAATTTGCAGAATATATGTGTGTGAATAACCAAACACCATTACAGCCCTCTAGACACATATATGGGGAATAATAACTGATGTGCCAAATGGCACTAGTATTTACTAAGAGAAGAGAGAGGGGTTAAAGGGGGTAGTCAGCCATTTATCCTACCACCGGAATGTTGGGGAAAACACCCCCTAGGGCTCAGAATCCTCGGGGTTCCAGTTTCCCTTACTGACAGGGTGGAGTAACGTATAGAAACACAAGAAGTACAGAATATACTATAACTCACTACCACACTATGGGCATAACATAGTCATAGAAACAACTACAGCTAATGTCTCTCGGACAATGTGCTACCACATCTAAGAGTAGGTATCCTATAAGTCCACAACCATTTAAGGGATTTACTATATTAATTCATTCCCATTTTATCAATTCCACTATATGTTAATTAATTCTTCAAACATTAATTAACCATGGGAAATTTCTCATTTAATTCCATTAACATCACATCTCAAATCCACTGTCCCTTCAAAAGTTATAGCCTCATCATTATGTTCCAGCATCTCCACCCCCATGGGTTAACATCTGTTATTTAAACATTCATTACAGAAATATTTTCCCATATTCCCTGGCATTCTAGAAAACAATCTTATACTACTAAACACAATGGGATCAACATGGTCAGTAGATGAATCTCGCCACTCTATCATCCTTGGTGTCCTCCCCAACACTCACATGCATAAACCGTTGCATCTCACCACTCTCGGCGTCATTCGCTGCCACAACCACAAGGCCTTCATTCCCCCACATATCACAACATCCATCCAGGATCACATCACAACACAAGAAGCAGGAAAATTAACATCACATAAATATGGGATCTTAGCCCTTTAACAAGGCATCTATCCTTCAAACAACAAGAAAAAATAGTTTTTAGGTTCACCAACCAATTGAACTGATCACATAAATCGACATCAATTTTATTTACATCAATCTAGATAAACAACCACTACAACAACAACCAGATTCATTTACATGACTCTTTATCTTTATCCAATTAATATCAATTAATTCTATCATTACGTTATTTATCAATTTCATCATGAGAAACAAGTTAACACGAAAGGCATATATATCACACTATCTAGAAAATCAAGAGAAGAACCGTTATCACGACACAAAGAAACAATATGCGATCAAACTAATTCATTTAATCTTGTTCTAGTATTTAATTAGGTCAATTCCATTATGATCCAAAGGATAAATCGTGATAACTATATGATTGCACATAAATAATTAGAGAAGCCATGAATCCCCTACATCAACAGTTTTGATAGAAACCTCAACGTTCGAAGAACGCCGTAGAAGACCATGCCAGTTCACCAAGGGTCCTCCCTAGGTCTCCTCTCCTAAAAATAAACTATACCAAAGCTCATCACAGAAGACATCCATACACATAGATCTACCGATAACGTGCGTATATCTATGATCCTGAGAGAAGAGAAGGTGTAGATCTAGGAAGATCTAAGATACCAAAAAAGGATCACATTTTTCGAGAAACCGGAATCGAGTCATGAAGGGAATCCTCTGGATCACCTCCAAAATGCTTGGGAGAGGTTTTATAACCCTCAAGGGAGATTTATACCGAGTTAAGGCCGTTTAGGGGCTTCCGGGAGGTGATTAAAAGCAAAACAAGTTAGATCCATAATTTTATGATCTAACATTATGTGCCTGCACAGTTAGTCTGTACGGTTTAACAAACTGTGTGATTATTGTGCATTAGATTCTGCCTTGACAATCACTCCTCACATTGTTAGTCTGCACGGTTAGAAAAACTATTCACTCACCGTGTGTTAGACACTGCCTCCAAGACCATCCATGCACGGTTTGGCCGCATGGTTTAGTCAAACCATGTGCCTCCCATGTGAAGGCCACAACCGTTTAGATTTTCATAAAAGACCACCCAATCGCACAACAGGTCACCTTGAACTCCCGGAACACCTCCATCACCACATTTTCATAATGGAATGGACCAGAGAGGTTTGGGCCAATACATCAGATACCTCTCAATACATTCTCATCCTCGAGAATCCAAAACCTACCTAATGTGAAAATGAAACAGAGTCTGAACAACTACCCAACAAGATACCCCTCAAAAGAGAGAAACCCACCAAATAAATAAACGGAGACATCTAATAAACATGAAAATTTGATAACCAAAAAATTTAAAATGATACAAGAAAATAGTTAAACATTAAACAACACTGGGTACTGAGAACATATCTGTGACTATGGTTCCCAAGTACTCTCCTCCAATCCACTGTGTCACCACAATACACAACCTAAAGTGATTGAACCCTCACGCAACACCTTATCGTTGTGGTCGTGAATCTCCACAGGTAGCTGCTCAAAGGATGCATCATCATCAACATCGATCTATCCCCAATAGATGATGTGGGAGTCGTCATGAAGATAATGATGTAGCTGTAATACATGGAAAACAGAATTTATCTGACTCATCTGAGGGGGATGTGCTACTCGATATGCCACATATCCCACAAGAGATAACTCGTACAAAGGCCCAAGAAAGCGGGAAGAAATCATACTACTACAACCAAACCTTTGATTCCCATGACGTGGAGTCATCTTCATGAAAACATGATCCTCAAAAATAAATTATATGGTCCTCCTTCTTTGATTGGGATAAGATTTCTGATTATCTTGCACTATATTAATCCTCTCATGAATCACCCGAACCATCTATATTGTATTCTTCACTAGTTCTGGTTCGAGAATTGATGACTCTACGACCCCAGTCCAGCACAATGGAGAATGGAAAGTCCGGCCATAGAGGGCTTCAAACGGCACAATACCGATGGTCGAGTGAAAACTATTATTGTAATATAACTCCACCAAGGTTAAGTTCAACATCCATGATCCCCCAATATCGAGAACACAAGAGTAACCTGTATTCAAGAGTCTGGATGGTTCAATCTGTCTGACCATCTGTTTTAGGATGGAATGGAGTGCTAAGTCTTATTTGAGTACCCAAATCATGTTGGAGACCTCTCCACACCTTAGAGGTAAAATGAGGATCTCTATCAGAAATGATCATCCTAGGGACTCTATGAAGTCTCACCATGTAGAGCCCCAAATCTTGATGTACATGGACATTACATTACTTTTGAATAATAATTAATACATAACAATAACCAAAAATAAAGGACCATAATAGGTCCATGTCTTTGGAAACTCGGAACACAATCTTCTAATCATGATGATTGATCTTACACATCTCCCATAAATATCTTCCATTAGTTTTTTACCTAAAACCTTTCCTTAAATCCTGGGAAAAGAAAACATAAAAAGGGTGAGATCAAATTCTTAGTAAGGGAAAAAATAGTGAACATATAACAATCCATAAACATTTGAAAGAAAAAACGCGAACATGAAATTTAAACTTCAAAATTTTGAGCAAATACATAATTCGTTGATGTACGTATGGCTTATATCATAATGGAACATCAATACTGATAAAATGTAATGGGAATAAAACATGTAATTGTGGCAACCATTCAGCACATTTCATGATTTCCATAGTAGACAAGGTATTGCTTCCAAGACCATCTTAGTGGAAAACGTCCATTTCTGAATCAAGTTCACTCCTTGTTTCAGTCCTGTAAAACTAAACCGGATTAACATACTATTCCAGGCATGTTTATATCATGAGATATAAATCATTACCCAATGAATTGTAGGGAGATATAGTTCCCACCCATCTCATAATAGAATCATTCCTACTTGTGCCATAAAATAAACTTAAAACATTCATCATAACCCACAGACTAAAATGGGTTTCATAAACATCATCCCATCATCACATAATCCATATAAAACAAATGGATATTTCATCATAAGAAAAGTGAAACCATGTAAATCAAAGACAAATTATAAATGAATCATACACATATGAAATAATGTCATCTTATATCGAAAATGGTTTTGATAAAACACTTGAAATGAATTCTTGAGGAAAATATCCTTTATTCTTCAAAATCATTTTCTTTTCAAAAAATTCCATGCAATTTTAAATGAAAAGTATTTTGTTGAAAATAGTAATGAAATCTTTTGGAGTAAGCTTCATGAAAATAAGGCTTTATAAACAATAATAATCCATTCACGCCATATAAGTTAAAAATAACATTTTTCTCGTACTTTTGTCAGAAAAGTAAAAAAGTACCTCGTATGTTAAACAAAAGACAGATTCCTTCCATACAACGTGGTAAAAGTAGAAAAGGGTAAAAATGACTACAAACATACATGGAAGAAAATTAAAAATTTATGAAAGAATTTTTAGAACATATGGACATGGATAATAATCATAACCCCAGTAAATACTTACAAATAAACAATCTCGGATAAGAATGAGATTGGAATAATTATCCCTTACCATAGGTATGATTTGCTTCGTACGTATCCGAACCTCCTGTATAATTATTTAAATAATTTTATTGACCTATTATAGAATCATATTCATTGTTATGATACCATATAGGTTTCACTTATGACTTTATGTTACCCGTTCTTTTGTAAATTCCATGTTAAAGCAGTGTTTTGGGTAAAATCATTTCATTTATCGTATGTGTTTTGACTTGTCGTTCTTGATAATATCACTTAAATCATGATTTACATAATTCCATAATGTAAAACATGATTTATATATAATAAATATTCTTAATATACATATATATATTATAAATTGATAAAAGGAATGAAATACAACGTTCATAGAGACGGTAGGTCGTACATACGCATGAACGTTGTTTTCGTTTCCTTATTGAATTGAATGAAACTAAATAGATGAAATACATATATATATATACATAAATCCAGTAGAATATTTATTTCACATATTTCATTATTAATCATTATATGAACTTTATGATCACTCGTGTATGGTTAACATGGAGAATGAATGTCATCGCGTCGTGGAGACGGTAGTCCGTACGCATGCACAAGCAATGATATCGTTCCCATAATTTTTGAATAGAATTGTAGTGGTTGGTATAATATATAAGAATAAGTATGATGTTATAATAACCATATATATTTATTCTTTACACCATTATACTCATCCATGTAAGGTATTGGTAGAAAAACATATTTCACCATTGTGTGGAGACGGTATTCAGTATGTACGCGCGCGTGGTGATTTCGTTTTCCGTAGGATTGATAGATGGTGAAATAGAATTGTTTCATACGTATAATAACACATAAATATATGAGTTGTACTGATTTTATTACTTCATAATGAAACAACTAAATAAGAATAAGTGTAATAATAAATAAAGTTGAAAGAATCGGTAACAGACATTACCTCTTCTTTGAAGCCCCTCTTTGATACCTCCTCTTAGGGAACTAAAATTGGTCTTTGAAGAAGACCAGAACCTCTAGGATGGATCTATAGATGTGGAGAAGAGAATTAGGCAGGGTTTGGCCGAGAATGAAGGCTCAATGTGGTGTGAGGAAGAGAGGGAGGAGGTTCCCTTTTTAAGGTAGGAGAGGGGCACATTTGAAAAAACTAAAAATATTATTTTATTATAAAGTCATATTAGGTTTTTAATAGCTCTAAATTGATTTATTTCGAAGATAATTTGGGGATGGGTCGAAACTCTATCATCCGATAGAATTTAGACAAGTTTAGATTTCTATTTTAACATTATCATTTAGATTTAACCTTAAGTTAAATAATTTTACTTTTACTGGGTCTTCTTGTTTTCTTACACTATAAGGATAATAAACATACTATAACAAGAAAAACGAACCCCAAGATGTTTATTATTTATATATATATATATAAATTTATATATGTCATTTAGCAGAACATTAGATTTTTAGGAAAAAAATAACAATTAATAATATAATATTTGTTTTAAAAAATATTTTCTATCAATTTTGACACTATTTGGTAATTGATTTTTGTGAAAATAATAATAAAAAATATTAGTTCGAACAATGTTAATTAAATCAGTACTAATATGTAATATTAACCTATAAAATAATTGGAATTCATAAATAGTCTCAAATTACTTTTATTTGGGTATTTATACCATCAATAATGTCAATATTTCATTAATATGATAATTACTGTATCATCTTTGTATCAAAAATAAATTAAATTATTTAATGTCTAAAAATTATAAATAAAATACCATTATGTAGGAAATATTATTATATTTCTAATGAATATTTATAGTCGAATTTAACTAATTTATAACCCTATATTAAAAATGATTTACTTATTAAACTTTGATTTTAACTATTTTTACCCTTCTTTAAATAAATTAATATTAAATTTCGTAATCTAATCCATGTGGGCATAAATTGTCATATATTATTCATAAGTGTTTTTTTGGTCGAATTAAACATATCCAATAGAATTAGGACATGTTTTATGGTAATAATGATATCATTTTTACCCTTAATTATCCTATTTACTTTTAACCGTTGTAAATAAAATTAAAAAGTTACTATTCACCAAAAATTATTTTCATCTCATTAAACAAAATTTAAGTCCTTGATATTAACCGTGTCTCTTGGATTTTCGAAATTCAATTCACATAAGTGGTAAAATTTCATTTAAATGAAAAAAATAGTTTTTTAACTACCACTATGTGGTTTCACTATTCATCAAAAATTTCAGTTTTTCGGAAAAATACCAAAAATTCCTCCTAATAATTATTTGATATTCTGAATTCAAAAATTATTTCTATTTTTCCAAATTCAAAACATATAAGTTTCATTAATTAATTTTAAAATTAATTCCCATTATCAAAACAAATAGTGTGTTTTTTAAGAAACAATAACTATCAAAAGATAGATACTTGTTTATATCCAATTTCAAAGTGAAATTAATTCAATGAATAACATTGAATTAAATGGTAAAAATATATTCTAATTACACATTAAACCAAATTAAAAAGATAATATATGCATATAAATTATTGTGATGAAAATTTTTTTTTAATTAAAATATACCGTGTTTTAATATTCATTAAAATTTGAAAGTTATCAGAATTATATGAAAAATTTATCCAAAGTAATTTTTTATATCCTGATTACAAAAAAAAAATTTATTTTGTCAAATTTAACTTATATACAATTCAAAACATGATTTAACGTGGGTGCGCCTTCAAAAGGCAGCAAAACTACATTTTTTGAAAAATAGTTATTTTACTCGAAAAGTTGATTTTGTTGTCATACCATGTTCTAGAAAATATGTAAGATGAATCGTAATGTTATAAAATTCAAAATTTAGTTGATACATTTCAAAACGGCTAGTCCATAATAATATTATAACCAAATATCGTTGTTTAGTGAAACCTGGTATTGCGTACAACACACGCTATCGAGAAAGGTCGCGATTGCGTGTAATGCAAGCCAAGTCAGGGTTGCGTGTTGTGTAAGACTCATCCCTTGTTTTATATAACAGAATCCAACCATATTTCATTTATACATTGAATATATATATATATATACAATAAATGTTTCGTAGAATAACTAATATCAAAATTGTGTGTAACATGATCCAATAATAGTGTTGTGTATATTGCAAGCTCATACGGTGTTGCGTATAGCGCAAGGTAATCTTGTTGTAGCATACAGCACAATACATCAATGAAAATAAAAGAATATTTTTCATAAAATCTAGGGGTGTTACATTCTACCCCCCTTAAAATGAATTTCTCCCTCAAAATTCGTCAGGGTTATAAATCGTTTACTATTTATAGAAAGCCACATCGTAAAAAGGAATACTAAAACTTAATCATAAAACTAAAGTATGAAATGTAATGATTACCCAATGTAACTCATCATTGGGTTTACATATTGGAGAACATAGGTGAAAATATGGATATGGAAGAAAAATCTAATCATCAAGTTCTGATGGAGGGTGGTAGAGAACATGGCTATGAAAAAGCCATCAATCACAAAGCCATAAATTTGTGACGATCTAAGGTACCATTTGAGTCATCAGATATAAGAGCACTAGGACAACATTTTTGGTTTTCAATATAATTTCCCAAAAGTTGAAATATTTGAATTAGTAGAAATACTTTCTTGATTTTGGTACAATCTCACTGTTGTTTGTGCTTTGAACAATTTCCACTTTATCTCTTAAATAAGTGAATTTGAATTTGTCATTCGTGAAGTGTTAACAGATAATTTGGTAGAATGATGGGTCATTCCATTTGATTCAAAAAAAGGATATTAAAAGTTATAAGTCCATCTTATGGTGAGATTAATTGTATATTGTTCCAAAAATGGACTTATACTTTATTTATCATTCAGCTTAATAAAATAAAACTAATTTCCACTAACCAGGGACTTCTTGTAGGCCAGTGGTACGCGATAATGTCCTGTCGCACTTTGGTTGTGGGTTCGATTCCCACAGCCTTGTCTGACGCAACGGGTTCTCGCCCATCTTGCAGTATGTCCATTTTTTTCTAGAAAATACATTATTATACCATTCGATCAATAATATCGAAATAGTTCTAGACTTAAACAATACTAACTTATGTCCAACATAATCCATTCCAATCTTTAGGCTTATCCCAAATATTGTTTTCTAATCTCATATTATAGTGAAAATGATTACCAAAGAGTTTATATTACAAGAATTTTAATACCATCATTGATCCCCATATATCATAATATTCTCTTTTTAGTCACATTCCAAACATTCGTAGGCCTTAGTCATGTATTCTCTTGAAAAAATGAATACCCATTGAACCTTAGTGAAAACACGAATCTTGTTAAATTTTAACACTTTCCACATACCAAAATACCAAGAATTCTATATACTCAAACCATAATATCACTTAGTCCTTATATCAGTCATGAGCTCATGAATACTATGAAAAATTTCATTTTCTCCTTATCCCTTCATTATACGCATATCATCTGCCTTCTTAAATATTTGAATCACTTTTCATGGTTACCGGTATAATAAAATTTTTTAAAACCACAATAAACTAATAAAAAAATATTCCAATACACCCTCAAAGAACCTCAACAAGTATATTCTTGAATACCAATACATAAACACTTCAATCCATTGTCTTCAATGATTATCCTGGAATAATTCCTTCCTTGATTTAGAAGTAACTCATTAGGTCAGGGCATTGAGTTGGGTAATGCCCATGTTCCCCACAAATAAGACATTGAACTCCATAACAGTCTGTCACTCTATGACCCTTTTCTCCACATAGATAACACATATCCCCCCATTTGAGGTATTCCTCAAGGTTCTACTTCACTTCGTTAGAAATATCAATCTTCCTTTCTTTATGCTCCTCAACATGCGGACATGCATAAAAGTCTATCTTCAACTTATTTGATGAATGAGGAATACCACTAAATTTCACCTTTTTAACCATATATCGCGATGACTGATTCAGCATAATCACAATATCTTTTTCTCTAGTCATTATGATTTTTTTTTTCTCATAGTCACCAATTTGT
Source organism: Viscum album (assembly GCA_963277665.1). NCBI lineage: Eukaryota > Viridiplantae > Streptophyta > Magnoliopsida > Santalales > Viscaceae > Viscum > Viscum album. Next base: position 843,377,032 of record OY728151.1, read on the forward strand.
CCATTGGATTCAATGTTAACTGAATTCCTTCTGGTTCTCTCCATTGACTAAAACACAAAAAGAATTCTATGAGAGGAAAAAATCATACAAGGAAAATTACATAATCAAGTGGGAGTACCATCGACATCTAACATCTTCTGTTTAATTCTAAGATCGTTACCGTAATTCTACAATTATAACCTATACTTATACTTAACCTTAGGGACATCCTTAGACATAACTTAGAAATATCTCAAGGGATCTCACTAAAGTTCTCGCATCCTAGTTTCCAATGGTTGACTAAACCATTCCTCCTATACCAACTGTAGCAGTCTGGAATTACTTCCAGTGGACTATAATTGATACCTATCAAGTAACTCCATGGGAGACTACACCCCTGGGCGGGACACACCACCATCCCCAGTGCCAGTAATTTCTTCATGAAGCCCTTGGGCAGAGATCCATGCTTCGTCCAACGCTCACATGTTAGAGTTCCCAAGGATCAGATTCATTCCTACTTACTTTGACTCTAATACCAACTTTAGAGACCCAAATCCTGATGTACATGGACATTACATTACTTTTGTGGAATAATTAATTCATTACAAAAACCAACACTCAAGGACCGGAATAGTTTAGTGTCTTTGGAAACTCGGAACACAATCTTCTAATCATGGTGAATGATCTTCAACATCTCCCACAAAGATCTTCCCTTAATTTTTTACCTAAAACCGTTCCTTATATCCTGGGGAAAAGAAAAAATAAAAAGGGTGAGCTCAAATGCTCAGTAATGGAAATAATTGTTAACATAAAACAATCCATAAACATTTGAAAGAAAAAACTTGAACATGAAATTTAAACATCAAAATCATGAGCCAAGATATAAATCGTGGAAGTACGTAAGGAATATATCATAATTGAACATAAATATGGATAAAATGTAATGGGAATAAAACATTTAATTGTGGAATCTATTCCACACATGTCATGATTTCCATAGTAGCCAAGACATTGCTGCCAAGACCATCCAAGTGGACAAAGTCCCTTTCTGAATCGAGTTCACTCAGCATTTCAGTCCTGCAACACTGAACCAGATTAACATACCATTCCATCCATGTCTATCTCATGAGATATAAATCATTACCCAATGTATTGGATGGATATATAGGTCCCACCCATCTCATAATGAAATCATTCTTACTTATGCCACAAAATAAACGTAAAACATTCATCATACTCCAAAGAATAAAATGGGTTTCACAAACATCATCCCATCATTACATAATCCATATAAAACAAATGAATATTTCATCATAAGAAAATTGAAATCATGTAAATAAAAGAAACATTATCCATGAAACATACACATATGAAATAATGTCATCTTAGATGGAAAATGGTTTTGATAAAATACTTGAAATGAATTCTTGAGGAAAATATCCTTTATTCTTCAAAATCATTTTCTTTTCAAAAAATTCAATGAAATTTTAAATGAAAAGTAGTTTGTTGAAAATAGTCAAGAAATTTTATGGAGGATTCATCATTAAAATAAGGCTTTATAGAACCATAATATTCCGTTCATTCCGTATAAAATAAAATTAACATTTTTCTCGTACTTTTGTCGAAAAAGTCAAAAAGTACATCATATGGTAATCAAAAGAAAGATTCCTTCAATACGATGTGGTAAAAGTAGAAATGGGTAAAAATGTATTTAAACATACATGGAAGAAAATAAACATTTTATGAAAACATTATGAGAACATATGGACATGGATAATAATCATAACTCCAGTAAATACATACAAATAAACAATCTCGGATAAGAATGAGATTGGAATAATTATCCCTTACCATAGGTCCGATATGCTTCATACGTATCCAAAACTCCTATATAAAGATTCAAATAATGTCATTGACTTATTACCGAACCATATTCATTGTTATGATATCATATATGTTTCACTTATGACTTTATAATACCCGTTCTTTTGTAAATTCCATGTTAAAGCAGCATTTTGGGTAAAATCATTTCATTTATCGTATGTGTTTTGACTTGTCGTTCATGATATTATTACTTATATCCTGATTTACAAAATTTCAGAATGTAAAACATGATTTATATATAATATATATTCATCATATACCTATATATATTATATATTGGTAAAAGTAATGAAATACACCGTTCATGGAGAGGGTAGAATGTACGTACGCATGAACGATGTTTTCGTTTCCTTATTGAATCGAATGAAACTAAAAATATGACATACATATATATATACATAAATCCAGTGGAATTTTTATTTCATATATTTCATTATTAATCAGTATATATCCTTTATGATCATTGATGTATGGTTAACATGGAGGATGAATCTCATCGCGTCGTGGAGATGGTAGTATGTACGTAAGTACGAGTGATGATATTGTTCCCATAATTATTGAATAGAATTTGAGTGGATGGTATAATATATAAGAATCTGTATGATGATATAATAACCATATATATTTTTTCTTTACACCATTATACCCATCCATATAAGGTGTTGGTGGAAAAACAGATTTCACCACGGTGTGGAGACGGTATTCCGTACGTACGCACGCGTGGTGATTTTGTATTCCGTAGGATGGATTGATGGTGAAATAGGGTTGTTTCATACATATAATAACATATAAGAATATGAGTTATACTATTTTTATTACTTAATTATGAAACAATTAAATAAGAAGACGTGGAAGAAGAAATAAAGTTGAAAGAATTGGTAACGGACATTACCTATTCTTTAAAGTGCCAATTTGGGACCTCCTCTTAGGGCACTAAAATTGGTCTTTGAAGAAGACTAGAACCTCTAGGATATTTCTATGGAAGTGGAGAAGAGAATTTTTCAGGGTTTGGACGAGCTTGAAGTCTCAATGTGGTGTGAGGAAGAGAGAGAGGAGGTGTTGTTTTATAAGGGAGGAGAGGGGCACCTTTGGAAAAACAAAAAAAATTATTTTATTATAAAGTCATACTGTTTTTTTATATCTCCGAATTGATTTATTTTGAATTTAATGTAGGGATTGGTCGAAATACTATCATCCAATATAATTTATACATGTTTAGGTTTCTATTTTAACGTTATCATTTAGATTTAACATTAAGTTAAATAATTTTACTTTTACAGTGTCTTCTAGTTTTCATAACCTATAAGGTTAATAAACATACTATAACAAGCCAAACGAACAAAAAGATGTTTATTATTAATATATATAACTTTATCTAAGTCATTTTAACGATCCTTATATTTTTAGAAATTAAATTACAATTAATAATATAATATTTAAAAAAAACTATTTTCTGTCAATTTTGACACAATTTGGTAATTAATTTTTGTGAAAATCAGAAAAGAAAATTTGTTCAAAAAATGTTATTTAAATCAGTAATAATATGTAATATTACCCTAGAAAATTATTATAATTAATAAAAAGTCTCAAATTACTTTTATTTGTGTATTTATAACATCAATTATGTAAATATTTCATAAATAACATAATTACTGCATCATATTTGTGTCATAAATAAATTAAATTATTTAATGTCTAAAAATTAAAAATAAATAGAATTATGTTGTAAATCGTTTTAGCTTTATAATGAATATTTATAGTCGAATTTATCTATGGTATAACCCTATATTAAAAATTATTTACTTATTAAACATTGATTTTAACTATTTTAACCCTTCATTAAATAAATTAATATTAAAGGTCCTAATCTATTTTAACTGGGCCTAAATGGTCATATTATATTCTTATGGTTGTTTTTGGTCGAATTACACTTATAAAATAGAATTAGGTCATGTGTTAGGGTAATAATAATATCATTGTTACCCTTAATTATCCTATTTACTTTTAATTGTGGTAAATAAAAGTAAAAAGTTACTATTCAACACAAATTATTTTCATCTCATTGAACCACATTTTATCCTTGATATTAACAGTATCTCTTGGATTTTTTAAATTCAATTCACAGAAGTGGTAAAATTTCATTTAAATGAAAAAGTCAGTTTTTTAACTACCACTAAGTTGTTTCACTATTCATCGAAAAATGCAGTTTTTCATAAAAATACCAAAAATTTAGCCTAAGTATTATTATATGTTATGAATTCAAAATTGATGTCTATTTTTCCAAATTCAAAACATAGAAGTGGAATTAATTAATTTTAAAATTAATTCCCATTATCAAAACAAATAGCGTGTTTTTGAGGAAATAATAACTATCAAAAGATTGATACTTGTTTATATCCAATTTCAATGTGAATTTAATTCCAATGATCATCATTGGATTAAATGGTGAAAATATATTCTAACTACACTTTAAAAAAAATTAAAAATATAATCTAACCATATAAATTATTGCGATGAAAAAAGTTGTTTTTAATTAAAATATACTGTGGTTTTACTATTCATTAAAATATGAAAGTTATCAGAATAATATGAAAAATTTATCCAAAGTAACTTTTTATATCCTGATTCCAAATAAAAGTTTTATTTTGTCAAATCGAACTTATAGACAAGTCAAAAACAAGATTTAATGTGGGTGCGCCCTCAAAAGGCCGCAAAACTACATTTTTTTAAAAATACTTATTTTACTCGAAAAATTGATTTTGTTCTCATACCATGTTCTAGAAAATGTGTAATATGAATAATAATGTTATAAAATTAATAAATTAGTTGATACTATTCATAACGGCTAGTCCATTATTATATTATAACCATATATCGTTGTTTAGTGAAACCTGGTATTGCATACAACACACGCTATCAAGGAAGGTCGCGATTGCGTCTAATACAAGCCAAGTCAGGGTTGCATGTTGTGCAAGACTCCTCCATTGTTTCGTATAAAATATTCCAACCAAATTACATTTATACATTGAATATATATATATATATATACCCTCAATGTTTCGTAGAATAACTACTATCAAAATTGTGTGTAACATGATCCAAGAATAGTGTTTTGTATACTTCAAACCCATACAGTGTTGTGTATAGCGCAAGGTAATCTTGTTGTAGCTTAAAACACAAGACATCAATGAAATTAAAAGAATAGTGTTCATAAAATCATAGGGTGTTACACACCACCTCCTCCAGATTCTGTCTCGACAAAACTTCTACTGATCTTGACTCACTGATTTCTTTAAAGTGGGTTGATTTCACTAAACGATCCACTACCACCCAAATAGAATCACATCCTCCTGGAGCTCGAGGTAAACCAGTAACAATGTCCATTGATATGTCCTCCCACTTCAACTGAGGAATATCAAATGGATAGAGAAGACCACCAGGAAAACAGTGTTTGTCCTTCACCTTATGGAAGACTAAACATCAACATGTGAACTCCGCAACCACACGCTTCAGCCCAGCCCACCAAAACTGACTTTTCAAGGATCAGTACATCGTTGTCACACCAGGATACACTGGTAAAGAAGAACCGTTGAACTCTCAGAGAACCATCTCGTGCAACTCCAAGGGAACAAAAAGATTTCCATTATACAACACTTGGTGTTGTTCATCCTCCGACCAACCATCAGGGACCTCACCACAAAAAACTCAGTCTCTCGAGACCTCCACCTCAAGATACCCCAACTACGACTCTTCTACCTTCTACACCATGTATGACTATACTTTTATCTGAAAAAGACATCCTCTACCCCAAACATCTCCCATATCAAGATGTAATGCTGACATTTCTTCCATTACTCTCTATAAATCATTGGATTCACGCACACCATCACTATGTGAATTTCGGCTCAGCGCATTATCCAAAACATTCCCTTTTCCTGGTGTATATGATACATTGAAGTCATATTCCTGTAATAACTCCATCCACCAAAATATTCATAAGATCAAGTCCCACTAGAAGAAAACATACCTCATACTATTATGATCGGTTAAAACCACAAAACACTCACCGATGAGGTAATGAATCCACAACTTCAAAGATAACACCATGACTGCCATCTCAAAATCTTGGGTGGCATAGTTATGATCATGGGGACACAACTGCAAAGACCCATAAGAAACAACTGCCTTCTGATGCATATGAAAAAAACCTAGCCCCATATGTAAAGCATCATAGAACACATCAAAATGAACTCCCTCTGCTGGAAGACAATGGATTGAAGCACTTACCAAATTCTCTTTTAGACACCCAAAAGCTTCCTGACACTGATCAGTCGATAAGAAAGCATGATAAATCATGCTCAAAGCTGTTAGAGGAGTCACAACCCATGAGAAATTGGCTATGAACCTCTTGTAGTATCCTATGAGACCAAGGAACCTTTGAACCTATGACACTGTCTTGGGAGAAGGCCAAGACACAACTGCTTCAATCATTGATGGATCCACAACTACTCCCTATTGGGATATAACTTTCCCCATGAAACAGACTTCTAGTGCCCAAAACTCACAATTCGACAACTTTCTGAACAACTGATGCTGGTAAAGAACACCCAAAACGGCTCGTAGATGCTCCAAATTTTCCCATTTAGAGGTGGAGTACACAAGGATGTAATGGATGAAAACTACCATGAACTTGTCCAGGAACTCATGGAACACAACTTTCATTAAACCCATGAACTCAGTTAGAGCATTCGTCACACCAAACTGCATTACAATGAACTCATAATGCCCGTGACGACAACAGAAAGCAGTCTTCGGGATATCCTCATCCTTAACATGCATCTGATGATATCATGACCACATGTCGATCTTTGATAACCAACTTTCACCCATCAGTTGATCTAATAAATCATCAATCTGTTGAAGATGATAACTATTCATTATTGTCACTTTTTTCATGCGACGATAATTAACACACAACCGCGAACTACCATATTCCTTCTTCATGAAAAGAAATGGTTCACCCTATGGTTACACAATTGGTTGAATAAAGCTGCACTGTAATAGAACATCAAGCTGTATACGTAGCTCTCATAACTCAGAAGGGGTCATCCTATATAGAGACATAGAGATAGGATAATCTCATGGTAGTAGCTCGATCCCAAACTCGATCTCTCGTAGTGGGGGTAATGCTACAACCTCCTCTGGGATGACATCAGGGTACTCCTCTATGACCATAGGGAATGCTAACTACTGAAACTCTGAAGATGTTAGCATCATCTCATCCATCATGGGAGTTAAGAATGAAACATGCCTATGACCCATCTGAGGGTCTCACTCACCAACAAACATCACTTTCTCTCCATCCACATCAAAGAAAATGTCCTTCTTCCTGAAACAATCCATGATATCCTCCACTGAATACCACCAATCCATGCCGAGAATGAAATCATAGAGTTTTATTCATAAACATAGGAAATCTCTCCAAGAGCGGTGTTTCCCCAACACTATCTCACAGTCTCTACATACTTCAAACAAGTCAGCTCACCTCCAAATATCGTAGTCAACACCAAGGGCACTGGAAGCCTCTCTACCTCAAGTCCAAAAGCATGGACAAGGGTAGGAGATATGAAAGTGTGTGTCACTCCTAAATCAAACAAGGAATACTCAATGGTAGAAAACAAGAAAATGGTACATCGAATGACATCTGGCTCACCCGGAGCTGGAAATGCTAGAGCATGAAGCTGGACACGACCTTATCCACGGCCTCTATGACCCTGATGATGACCACCACCTTGGACATGCTCTGATCACTAAGTAAGGGGAGTTTCATGGGGTCGTCCTATGCATGCCCCATCTACCCTCTAATTATCTAAAGCTGGTACAACTGGCTACTGATTCCTCGGCAGAAACAGCCTCAATGGAGGAACCTGATGCATAACACCTGGTGCACGATGACTGCTCTGAATGTTCGGGCACTCCCGCTGCTTATGACCACAACATTCACAAGAAAAAAAAGCGCATGATCCCTTGGCATAGGCCTGAGAGTTGCTGCACTGGAGAAATGAGATGTGACTGGCTAGGACCTACACTTGGATGAATGGAAACTCTTCTGCCCTGAAAACCGGGATCCCCAGACCCTAGCTCTGCTCCATGAGGAATCATGTTGATTCCCCTCTCGCGATGATTTAGTCCTGGCCATAGTTCTCTTGGAAACCTCTTTCCTCTCTAGCACCACATGATATGTCGTCAACATAAATGGGATGACCTGATGCTCGATCTATAGATGAAAATCCACCTTAAAATGCCTAACCATATCCTCCTCATCGTGTAACAGGTCCGAAGCATATCGTAGAATGTTCCAAAACCTATTTCAAAACTCTCGAACACTGGTGCTCCCCTATCAAAGGGTAAGAAGCTCCTGATTACTGGACGCCTTCGCAATCGAGGAAATGAACTCAACTTTGAACTTGTCTCGGAAATCCTCCCATGAGATCGCTGACTCCTCATGATCCCTGAGGAACAAGAACCACCACTGCCTTGCTTCTCCACGCAGCATCATCACAGCTACGAACACGCAGTTCTCCTTCCAAGAGTGGATCGAACTGAAGCCTATCATGACCTACTCCAACCAGTCTTCCGTGAATGCATCTGAAATGAAGCCCTCGTACTTCAGTAGACTCTGGCGCTGAAACACATGGAGTGTCTTCCTCCAAGTTCATTCATCGTCAACCTCTACCCTGAGGCGACCTACTAGAACAACCTACTAAAAATATTTTATTCATACCTTATGAGGATGTCGACCTGGATCCATACCTGCAAAATAAAAAACACTTAGAGCTCTTAAGCCTGTAATATGGAAGACTCAACATTTATTAGTTAATTTTTTTTTCTTTTTATTCATTTTAGGATAACCTAACCCATGGTCTACCCATTGAAACATTAGAACAAAGAAGAATGATGCATGATCCTTTCCTAGGTCTCTACCCTGCAACCAGTATCACTTTTTTTAGAAGTCATTGTAAACATAATGGTTCAAAAATCAGATCATAGGGGTCCCTAAACCCATATGTCTCTACCGGTCTATAGTGTTTACCTCAATTTCTAAACATTAATCACACGGTTTCCCTACCATTCCATGAAACCTCACATGTGCCTAAATCCATACTCCATCTTATCCCTCAACCAGACCTCTGATACCACTCTATCTCAACCCCCTCTCCCTAATGTGTACCCCCTCCTGGGTCGGCAATGTAAAAAAGGGAGATAATGACCCCCCAGTCCCTCCTCCAGTTGGCCCCGGGTAGGAAACTTACACCGAGGGTAAAATAAACACTCCAATAGGAGGAATTACCCTCTAAGAGAACACATGCAGATGAGAGAGATAAGATTGACACCAACCAACTCTATCTCAGAACAGAAATATAAAATAAACCCAATTACATATACGAAATTTTATACAAAAGTACTACAAATGAATGGGGAAAACTACAAATACCCAAAATAAAGGAAGAACAACAGTGACCATAACCCTGAACAGCTCCTGAAACCACAAGCTAGTAGTTACCACCCTGGTCTCCAACCTACTCCAAGTGACCTGAAAAACTATTTATATATATGTAGGGTGAGTATATCGGTATACTCAGTAGGATCCTCCCTGAATCCTCTAGTGAAAATGTAATGAATTCATCTTAAAGAAAAGTGAACAAAAAGTGGAACAAACTCGTCACCTAAATAGGTATACTAATTTCCTGACCTCACCATGGATACTCTCACGAAGTAACTCATACAAGAATATATCACATAATAATGAATATCAAGGGTACCTCGCTAATAATTCTACTACAGCTCGTATAACTTCTATCATACGTTGGGTAATATACCAAAAGCCATTACAGCCCATACACTAAGTAAGGATCCTCAAGACATCACAGCCTGTAAATGTTACACCTCTAGTAGTCCGTAGGATACCATATCATGAATATATATGTGTGAATAACCACAAGCCATTACAATCCTCTACACACATATCTGGGGAAAACTAACTGTTGTGCCTAATGGCACTAGAATCAACCAAGAGAAGAGAGCAGAATCAAAGGGTGTAGTTAGCCATTCATCCTCCCACCACAGTGTTGGGGAACACCCCCCCCCCCCAGGGCTCAGAATTCATGGGGTGCCAGTTGCCCTTACTGTTAGGGTGGAGAAGCGTATAGAAACAGAAAAAGTACAGAATATACTGTAAATCACAACCACACTATGGTCATAACCAAGTCTTAGACACAACTGCAGGTAACATCTCTTGGACTCTGGGCTGCCACTTTAAAGACTAGTAATCCCATACGAACAAAACAATTTAAGGTATTATTAGGTTACATTATTTATATTTTATCAATTCCATTGTATGTTAATTAATTATTCTGACATTAATCAACAATGAGAAATTTCACATTTAATTCCATGAACATCACATCTAAAAACCGTTGTCCCTTAAAAAGTTACAGCTTCATCATTATGTTCCAGTATCTCCATCCCCATGGGTTAACACCAATTAAATAAACATTCATTACAGAATTACATTACCATATTTCTAGGGATTCTAGAAAAGAATCTTATTCTACTAAACATAAGGGGCTCATCACGGTGAGTAGATGTACTACCTGTCGAGTTTTTTCCACCTATAGCAAGAGCGTAGACCCATTATCCCTTGAGAGGATAAACATAGAATGCACATTGCATTCCCCACGTGTATTCGACTCTTTCGGAAGATGAGAAAGAAAGACCACCTGCCTAGAGCAGTGGGGAAAAGTAAATCAGGTAAACAACCAAACAAAGCACCAAACATCCAACAACCACATCCATCCCATTCCATCATCCCTGGTGTCCTCCCTAACATCCACATACATAAACCGATGCATCTTGCCACTATATCATCCCTTTTCTCCTCTCTGACACCCACATGCATAAACCGGTGCATCTCTCCACTGTAGGGGTCATAATCCGGCACAACCACAAGGCCTCCATGCCCCCACATATCACAAAATCCATCCAAAATCACATCACAACACAAGAAGCATGAAAATAAAATCACATCAATTTGGGCTCTTGTCCCTTTAACAAGGCATCTAGCCTTCAAACAAACAAACACCAAAAGATATCATGTTTACCAACCAACAGAAATGATCACATACATCGACTTCAATTTGATTAACATAAATTTGGATCAACTACCAGAACAACAACAACTGGATTCATTAACATGAAACTTTATCTTTAACCAATTAATTATCATTTTATTCGGGCCTTACATTCTTTATCAATTTTATCAAGAGTTACATGTTAACAAGAAAGGTATATATATAACACTATCTAGAAAATCAAGAGGTTAACCGTTATCACATCACAAAGCAACAACATGCGATCAAACCAATTAATTTAATCTGGTTCAATAATTTAATTAGGTTAATTCCTTTATGATCCAATTCTCAAATCATAATAACTCTATTATTTCACATATCAAATAGATAAGTCATGAATCCCCTACTTCAACGGTTTTGATGGAAACATCAATGGTCGAATAATGCTCAAGAATACCAGGCCGATTCACGAAGGGTCCTCCCTAGGTCTACTCTCGTAACACAACCAAGACCAAAGATCATCACAAACGACCCCCACACACATAGATCTACCCATAATGGGCATAAATCTATGATCCCGAGAGAAGTGGAGGAGTAGATCTAGGTAGATCTAAGAAACCAATCAAAACGGATCACATAACTCAAGAAACCGGCTTAGATTCATGAACATAATCCTCTAGATCACACCTAAAATACTTGGGAGAGGTTTTCTAAACCTCAAGGTAGAGTAATCCTGAGTTATGATAGCATATGGGATTAAACGTGGCGATAAAAGGCAAAACGAGTTAGATCCGAATTTTTAGTATCTAACATTATGTGTCTGCACGGTTAGTCCACATGGTTTAACAAACTGTGTGCTTACTGTGTGTTAGATTTTTCCATGACATCCACTCCTCGCACGGTTAGTCCCGACGATAAGACAAACCTTGCGCTAACCTTGTGTTAGCCACTACCTCCAAGACCAGCCTTGCACGGTTTGGCCACATGGTTTTGGCAAATCGTGTGCCTCCCGTGTGAAGGCCATAACCCATTATATTTCCTTAAAAGTCCACCCAATCGCACACCAAGTTGCGTTGACCTCCCAGAACACCTCCAATAGAACATTTTAACACAAGAATGGACCTTAGAGGTCCGGTCCATTACATCCCTAGTGCATCAGTTTTAGAGAAATGGGAGATTCTTATGGTCTTATGTGATGCTTCATATCATTGATTTATATTCCACTTAATATATAATAATATATTGATTTCTCATCGGAATTTTAATTTATTTCCCAATAACTATCCCTATGTTAGAAATGATATTGGTAAATAAATCATTGTGTTCTCTATAGGGATTTGGAAATGTAATTCGGTGGAAGAATATTTCATGTTATTTACATTTCAATAAAGATAGATATATATTGTCCCTAAAAGATATTTGAATCTACTATAATATAGTTGGATAGTGTTTTTCTCGGAGAATTAATTTTATATCTCTTATATATTTAGTTAATAGAATGTTAATGATGATTCATTGACATAATTTTCAAGAAGGGATGTTTTCCAAGTGTTTGGGGACACTTGGGGGAGATGGTAGTGTTTGGAGATTATTATATATATATAGAGAGAGAGATAGATATAGAAGATGGTGGTGGATTCAATTTTGAAATAAAATTTTAGTATTATCGGGTTTATTAGTTGATGGAGTCAAAATTGGGTCACTATATTGTTGAGATGATGCATGACTGTATTGGCCATTGTGAATAACTAAAGGGATTTTAGATGAATTGAAGAACAAGATATTCATTATGGGGAGGTTTTACAACCCTACTAGGTTGTATGAGAGATTCATTTATTAGTCACAAATATTACTTTTAGTTTTTAAATGTCCATTATCTATGATATGCCATGGTTTTAGGATGCATTTTTGGAGTCCATTGATGAAATAGTTAGTGGTAGAGTTTCTGGATTGATATCTTGTTTCACATTCTGTAAATAAATAACATCATGATCCCAATGGATTATTTCATACCATTAATGTTCCTTAATATATGTTAAAAAATATATTTATGGGATTCAACATGGTATTAAATTAGTTTTTGGGATGTTATGATGTATTGTGAGTAATCAAGGATGAACTAAAGAAGTCTATCGACATCCTAGAAATCAAGGAGTTAAACATCAAGTATATTTTTCAAAGGATGTATATGGAGGAAGTCTTATGGATATATCGAGTCATATGGCCTGTTATCTCAATTTATGAAGACAATTTCACCACATCAGTCTTGAGGAAAATTTACAAATCCATTGTTTCATAGTTATGCCTCAACACTTCTTTTCACACTTATAGAGATAGAAATATGTAGAAGGTAATTATGATTATTGAGGATGTTTTGTGGGCATGCTTCACTGTCATCAATGTATATTGGATGGAGAAATTTCATTTGGGTTTGTTCCCTTATAGGGATATATAAACGTCATCCATTATTATGGAACTATTTGAGAAATTTTATAGTAGGTGTTTCATTATCATTTGTGCTAGATTGAGGTTGTGGATTAATCAGTTAATGATCTCCATTAGTTATAAATAATTATAGAGATGGTTCATGTAATTATATAATGAATAAAGGTGTCACTGGATCATGATATATCAATATTTTTTTAGGAGGATACACTAAGAGATCATGGTTTGGGATAAATTCTCTCAGTGGTTTCTCCACGTCTTGGGTAACAGATGATTTATAGGGGATGCAATCTTTTATCCTAGTTATTTATACACATTATGGTGACAATGTGTATTAGTGAAGTGGAATTACATTTAGTTCATCAACTCAATCGTGAAAAAATATCCAGACAACATTGAGATGTCACATCATCATTGATATATTTACAATGAATCAAATGTTATTGATTGAGGATAGTTATATATTTATGATTATGTGATGTTCATAGAAAAAAATTAGAGATCAAGGATCAAAAATAAAAATTACTAATTATCAGAAATATATTATTGGATTGTGTTTTGAGAAGGAATTGTGGGTTGGAGGATAGTAATTTGGATCATGGGATGCAGATATATTCCCATTACCTTGATCTCTTTTGAGTTTGGTGTTGTATTTTTTTCCTTGATAATGTCTTGGCTGAGTATAATTTATTTATGGAATGTTCTTTTTTTTCAATAATGATTATGTTTGTTAATGAATCAAATTTATAAAAAGGGAAAACCACCTACTTAATAAAGACAAATTATATTATCAAACATTTTCAAACAGTGAGGTTATTTCATTTATTCAAAATGTATAAAATTTATTGATATGGTATTCATATCTGCATATTTTGTGTTCTTGGGTCCATGTATTAATTTATTATAGTTGTTTTATAGGATGAGAAGTATCTGAGATGGTCTATGAATTGTTAAGTGGAACAAAGGTACCTCACTTTTGGTGTGTGATGGTTTGGTTTCATTTATGCTGTGATAATATCCTTGAGAGATAACTTGTGGGATTATTGTTTTGGACATATATATTTCCTATTTATAGGGTGGGTTTTAATTATTGAGATTTTTTTGATATTGTCCTAATTTAATGACCCTGACCATCTAAACTATTACATTTTTTCTAATGTTTTGATACGTTTAAAAAAATATCTCCATTTCAGTTAATTTAGGTGGTTTTTCCCTTTGGGCAAGGAAGGATTGTGAAATGGATTGGAAATATTTTTTAGAGGGATTATTGTATTTGGTTTACTAACATGTAAAATTATATGAGATACCACACCCAAGGGAAGTAATGGTCTTGGGATTATTTTTTTGATGGTCTGTATATCTTCAATGGGTTATCTAAAATACATGCTGACTCTATGGAATCATAAATGGACCCTTAAAGACTAACATATGATATATTGCATAATATAATCACTATTCTATAAAGATGGGCATAGTTAGGGGGAATGTGGTAGGATATGGGATCTAGAGAATTTCGTCTCATCATGATTGAGTATGGAAGAACCACCATGGATTAGACCACATAGTAGTCCATGTCAGGGTTGTGTCAAGTGTATTATTTAAAATGTCTTGGAAAATTAGATACCACCTAAGGGAATCTAATCACATGTTGATTGTACCCACCACAGGTGATTGTTCTATTCCCTATATTATAGTGGATTGTAAATGGAGTTGTTATAAATATAAGGTTACTTCCCCCAAATTTCTAGTATCATACCATCCTTTAACACTTGGATGAGACATAACTATCCTCCCATTCTACTGTGAACTCCCATGGTGTTTCAATCAATTTTTTCATTTTGCATCATTTAGATTGGATTTAATTGATCATTTATAACCCTAACATACAACATTCATTTTTCTTCCCCATTACCTTATATTAAGACTTGTTGAGGTGAATTTTATCCTATATTTTTGATTTTCATACCATGTCACACATTACATAGCATCTGGTGGTGGTTTCTTTGTTATGGGTGAAGATTTTACCAGGGAATTTGTGTAATTCTATTTGAAGATTAAATTGAGGTTTGGTGTCCTTCAAATATCCCCACCATTATTTATTAATGTGGTGGGATGAAAAAATTTCCTTTGGGTAAATGATAATAAATAGAGTAATAAAATATCTAAATTATCTAAATTGTTATTTAATGGTAGCTGTGAAATCATACCAACTATATATATTATAATTCATATTTATAATTTTTTGAATTTATGTTTTTTATTCAATTTGAATTACATTGGGAACAGTGTTTGTAATATTAAATATGAATGAACTAACAACATATGAAAAAGCGTGAAATATAATATCTAACTTGTAAAATAGTTTCCCATGGTATTTTCACTTTTTGAGATCATACCACTTTAAATATAGAAATAAATAATATGAAACCCATTTTCTAAATTTGAGATGAGATGCATGTTATTTTTTATGTTAAGGTATTGTGATTTATGGTGTTTGTAACATTGGTAGATTGAATTGTGGGTCTTATTATAGTGAAAATGATGGAATATGTGATGGTTTGGTATGTTTTTTTATGTCAGTTTCTTAGTAGTGGTACACTAAAAATTTAGTAACAAAATATTAACTAGCCTGGGTTAGAGTTATTATTGACTCGTGAATTATTGTGATGAGTTTGGTAATTCATGGTTTTGTTAAACCACAATAGAATGGTTTGATTAATTGATATGGTTGGTATTAGTAAATCTAGGAAATGGATTAATTTGAATTGAAATATGGAATATGTCTTATAGTATTGTATTTATTGTGTGGTGAAATGAATTTAGAGGTGGCATCAAATGTGGTAATGGTTGGGAGGCCTTGTGGTGATTCTTTAAGTTGTAATAATACTTCTGTTATAACTTGATACGAGACTATTTTATTATGAAAAAATTTCATTTGGGAAAAATATTAGTTTTTTTCAGGATACATTAAAATTCTATTTCATCACCACATTAGCGATGATAGGGATCAAAAATTAGTCTTTTATCTTGGTTTACCTTTAGTTTGATTTTATCAACATGATTACTGATCATCCATCTCATGTAGTCTTCACCAATTTTATAGATAATTTTAGAGATGTGGAAAATGTGAATGACAACACTTGAATACAAGAAGTATCCATTAAGACCTCTATAAAAATGGACAATGATATAGTATTAACTAGAAATTACTTTAATCCACCTGATAAAAGTCTCTATGAATCCAAATATTCTAAAATATATAAAATAAAACCATATTAAATTGTGTCAAATCCCTTTCTAACATCAAGATTCCTAGAAATGTTTCCCCTCAAGTGGTTTACCTTAGATGTTAGACATAGCCAGAGGATGTGGAATAAAAATCATGCATTTTCCTTCCATTCAAATAATAAAACTCATTGATAGATATAATTTTTGGTAATGGAAGACAACAATTTGGAAATGATCTTTCTAATAATTGTTTCATAGATTTGATGATACAAATTGGTCAATAGTGGTGGATTTGAAATGAAAATTCAGCTTTAGGAATCAAGGTGAGGAATTGGGAATTGATTCAATATTGAAATATAATATTATATAAATAGGATTATGATATACAACACACATTAATAAAAATGAAATCCCAAAAATTATATAATAATTCATTGGTGAATACATCTTGTTGTGGGAATCTTTTTAGATACAAGATAAAGATAGCTTATTCAATCTCAATCTTATAGGGAATGGTGGTTAGAAAATTATTGTCCATGACATTCAACCATGTGTGAATAATGTTGAAAGTGGGGTCATATTTAATCCTTGGGAAATTATAGAGGCCCGTATAATAATCCTCATTGTAATCTAAATGAATCTTTCTATTATTAATTATTTTATCAAAAAAATAATTGATAGAAATGTCTCATTATGACTCTATTACTCATTGAATAAATTTATAAAAAAAGTAATTACTATCCCCATACCAGATACATTTTAAAAAAATAATTTCCCTTTTAATTTAGTCCTTTTATTATAAAATATAGTTTAGTTTAGTAGTGAGCTCATCATCTTGTTGGAGAACCTGTGATAAATTCGTAAAATTATAAGAATCATGGAACAAAACTGGGGTTTTATTAAAGGGATGATATTTCATTATCCATTGAACAATAAGTTTACCAAATATAAATTTTCTATCTAAAATTTTCATTTTCATCAATCTTAAATAAAAAAAATTATCCTTTAATTGATCATTTGTTTTCATAACATCATGAACAAGAATAAAACAATGTATCCAATGAACCAATGAATTTTTTCAATTAATATGGTAGGGTATCGTCGTATTTTTTAACAAGGTCAACCAAAATATAATGGTGATCTGAGTCCAATCTAGATAAAGAGATTCATTTTATGGAGGTAAATTTATTAAGTACCATCATATTGAAAAAATATGTATCCAACATATTTGAAATATTCTATTAAAATACTTTATATATAATGTAGTATTTTCCTCTAACAGGTTAATTGCCTCTAGTTAAATCATGTCCATTCATTATTGAAATTAATTGGATGATGATGGGAGTTATATTGATCATATTTTTACCTTAAAACTCAATATAATATTGAAATCACCCATGATCAGTGAATATTCATGTATATTTATATAATGGATATAAATATCATGTATGAGATATATTAATTATTCTTTTATATAATTTTCATAATTTGATGAATATAAATGGAGATCATTACAAAAATTAATATCAAAATTCGTGATATGATTACACATGGTTAGAAAAGAAAATTTATCTATGAAGGACTATGGAAAGACCTAATGAGATTCCACTATTGTAGGGAAAATTATTATACCCTCAAGATGATATCCTGACATTTATACACTATAAATATGAAAATTTAGGTTTCACATAGTTTCATATAATATAATAATTTTGGGTTAATGATTATAAATTGAGAATTTCTTGTCCATGGGTCGTTTTGAATTTCCACCCATTGGAAATTCCTATAGGGAAAATACATTTAAAGAATGATTTAGATTTTGTTATTTCATTTGTTTTCATTCATCATAATTTTTTATTGACATATGATTTTTTAGATCTCCCATACATCCTTATTTTATAGGTCACAATAGAGAAATGACAATTACATTTTTGAATGAATTTCAAATATTAATCTTATATATATTCAGTTTCACCAAATATTAAAAAAGGATGTCAATGTCAGTATCAAAACCCTTTAGAAAATCATTAGAGCTGAAATATTTATGATTTTATAGTGAATTAATTATATTATTATTTAAAATAGGTTTTTTCAAAAATGAAAATTTATTTTATTCCTATTAAACCATTTGGATGTAAAATATCATCTATGAATTGGAAACATGTTTCACAGGTTCATCATAAGGAGATGGAGTCCCAATTTTATTGGGGTGTTATATTTTTACATGGAGTGAACTTTATTAAAGGCATATTTGGAGAGGGAATTGAATTTTTGTGAAATATTAAAAAGATTCATTCACATAGTTTGTGGGGGTTTAGACGAGTAATACAATTTAGTTTTAACCCAATGATGGAGGTCTATAATCTCATGTTATATCATTAATATATGATCTACTCATGCCCTATTTTAGCATTATTAAATTTATTCGATGGAACCAAGGATGTCACCACATGATCTCTAATTTTATGGCCAATATATTTTTTTACAATCAATTTCTTCATTACCTTTAAATATATAAACATATCTATTCATATATAGAACATAAAAACATGGTTTTGGAAAATGATCCATCCATGTCAGCCCGTCACTATTAGGTATAACAAATATTAATGAAACAAGTCATGAATATATCTAAAACAAGGCATGAATCCAGAGTAAAATAATGATGAAAAATATTCAATTATATCAATACAACCCTATATAAATAGGCTAAACTAGAAAAGTATGAATAATACCAGACCAAAATGGCTCCATTTAATCAACTATAAATTCCAAATGATCCCAATCCAAAAGACAAAACAAATAGGGAATCTAGAATGCTTCAAGATTCCCTTCCCATTACTTTTATCCCCATATAAATCATATACAACCACCCAAAGAAAAATTTATGGTGTGAGTAAAAATTAAAGTATTATAGAACCATTGATGTAATAATATTGTAATGCATGCCCATGTATACAAATTTATGAACTAAAACCCATATCAATGAAATATCATCCTATGAAACCATGTGTTATATCCGCATATAAAAATAGTAGAAAAAATAAATAAATGATGAAGTGCATCATGTGACGAAAATCCATAATTGAAAAAGAAAACAATAATATGGTAGGTATATTATGGAAAATCACATAATAGACATAAAAGAGACTAAATTAGGAAAATATTTGTTCTATCCATTATTGAGTCACTCCAAAATATTTCAATATCACTATGTATCCATTAGTGGTTCCACACACACTATGATTTCTTGTTTATATTTTTCAATCAACCCAAGGTTACCAAAGATCCAATATTGGAAAATTTAATTTAAAAACCATTTTCAGTATTTATTAAACATTTTTAAAATCCATGATGAGTTTCTTCTATCTTTAAAAAACCCATTTATGAATATGAATATATCCTTTGTTAAATCATAATTACATAAAAAAATTATTTTTCTAAGAAATAGTCTGTAATCAAAAATAGAAAATATTTAATTAAAAAAATTTATGGAATAATAAAAATAAATTAATAAAATTAAACTATTTTGTAGATAAAAAAACCACAAAATAGTATAATCTTATCTGACATTATCAATGGTGAATGAAAACTAAGAGATCGTCCTTCAAAAGATAAATAATGAAATTAAATTGCAAAGGGTCAATAGAAAAACCATTTTGATCATGAATTTGATCCACAACAACATTCAGCACAATATCCACAACCAAAGAAACAATGAAAAGTAAGGAACACTTACCTAGAGTGGTGCACTACAAAAAACTAGATGATTGATCATTGAACGAGTGATTTATAGGGTTTAACGTTCTCCAAAATTTCCTAGTGAGAGAACTATATTGTGAGAGGAAGTATAAAATGTTTAATTAGATTAAAATTACTCATTTGGTACCCATAAAAAAACAACATGACAAATTTACATGTCATGTAAACATATTACATGTTGTTTAATCCAAATACCTCAAAAAATGATAAAAAATAATTCAAATTTTTATACAAATTAGATTTTTTTCCATTACGTGATGTAATCTGAAATAAAATAATCAAACTATTTCACACTACACAAGACTCATTGAATAAGTCTGATGTTCAATACACCATGTGTGGTCCCATTATAGTACTTGTTAATTCCCAGCATTCATAAACCAACATAGTTCTGACCAAAAAATAAAAGACATGATTTAAAATGAAAATCAAATCACAAGAGTATTGAAAGAGTGTATCAATGTGTGTCAATATCCCCACCATAAATTATTTCCATCACAAAAAATCAGTATATTCATGGACTTGTAAAAATATAACGGATAATTTTTCATAATCAATGATTCCAAATCCCACTTCTTGAGTAATTTCTGTTCACACTACCATTATTCATTGAAAAAAAGAATTATTTTACCATGCAATAAATTCCCCTAGAGATCCATAATCAAAATTAGTTTCTCAAAAATGGTTTTATCATTCCCATGATAAAAATCATCCCATTCAGTCAAATATGAAGGATTTGGTATATACCACATCATCTATAAAAAATGAATACCACGGTGGATATATTTCAAAATATATATATAGTCAAACGTATAGGACACCTTTAATTATTATAAAAAATATCAAAGGGCCCAACAAAACATAGTTCCAACATACCCTACAAAACCAACCAGGGATGTCCCATGAGAGGTAAATATCTAAAAAAACCAGATCACCAACCTAAATTTTCAATGGTCGATGATAATGGACTAGATAGAATTTCAAATGACCTTGTTTCATGATGAGTTTCCTCTAGATCAACCACACCCCCTATATTGTCTCTTATACGAGACTCAGAACAAAGATGTAATTTTCTACCAGATATTCACAATCCATGGGATATCTATAAGGATTCCAATATAAAGCCTCGTCTTTGGCCATCTTAATTGATTATTGATAATTATTTTCACATGATAACTCGACCAAATAAAAATGATTTTCCCAAGATCCCCCAAAATCCATAACACAATACCATAGCATATACTAAACAATTTTAATTTCCCTCTACATTTATCCATCCATTAGAATATAATAATTGATGCTTAATATAATATGGGAAACCATAACCTCCTATAAAAATTTGGAGAACAAGGATGTGAATCATGGGTTCCCGTAAGATAAAATAATAACACGAACATAATTAATTCTAAAAATCATTTAGACATGAAAGTTCCCATGATATTCTACATTACACCAATGGGAGAAAAAGACCACCTACCCACCAAAATATACGGCACCCTATATTATATCGACAAAATAATTCATCAGATATGACCCCTCAACTGATTCCTTCATGGCTTGAGTCAATAATTTTATTCATAGTGCCTCCACAATCACACTCCCCTTTCCAGGGGTGTCTGCAATATTAAAAAAATCAAAGGTAATCCACCTTGAATCATTGTCTCAATTTCATAACCCTATGAGGGAAAATATATGTTAGTATATTATGATTGGAATGCAATATAATCATCTCCAAAATGATATAGTTTCACAAAATTTCGAGTTCTTACATAACCACTTCAAAAATAATATTTTGGGTAGGGTAGATATAAATAAGGGGGTATGACTATTGAGAGCCATAAGCCACCACATATTTCACATAGATTAGGAAGAATTCCAAAAACATTCAAGAAGCAGAAAAAACCCATATCCCTCACATGGTTATAGAAAATCCAAATTGGTGTTGAATTCAACCTCACCTTCAGCTCCTTAAAAATGACAATTTTCATTCCATTACATCATTACACTCTAATAGATTAACTTAGTCATTTATGATGTGATATTAGGGAAATATTAAGCAAACTAACTATAATAACTCTATATAAACATAATTAATCTAATCATAAACAAATTTTTTCTCCTCTCATAGGACATAACTCTCATCACATTTTTAGGATCCACAAAGACACAATTCTAAGATATCACATTCTCAAGAAATATTAATTCTCTAATCCAAAACTCATAATGTTAATGATTTACATAAAAAAATATTCTTTCAAGGTTCAATGAAATATATTTTAATAGTCTCTATACCTATCATCTAATATCATGTGAACAAATTTATTCTCCAAAAGCACAAAAACTAAATAGTACAAGAACTGATGAATGTCCCAATTCATCAATGAAAGAATCATTGAAAGAAAGTTCATCAGACTAAATGGAATAACTAGAAACATGAAATTCCCATACATTATTAAAAATCCTATCATATCTATATAATTTTCTTTAATTCTAATTTGGTAGTACCTCAACCATTGGTAAAACTTTTTAAACCAACACCCACTTTGAGGATAGTAGAAAAGGTCATTAGTCACAGAGAAATGTTATTTATTCTTTCGGGTCACTTGATTTACCTTATGAAATTTAATACAAGGTATGATGATACCATATTCCTTCTTAAAAATATGGATAAAAAATACATTAGTGGAATTGTAGGACTAATAAATCCTTTAGACTCTAGGTCATCAAAGAGAATAATATGTTCCACCTACTCAGAAGGCGTCATTTTGTATGATGGCATAGAAAATAGGATCATACCTGAGAATATATCAATAGTAAACATAACCTCTCTAAATATTGTTAAACTAGAAAATTCATATAGGAAGACCTTAAGGTATGAAAATTCAATCTGAGGTATCTAGCTACACATGAAAAGGACAACTACATCAAGTAACTTCTATGGAAACTAGATGGAGATTACCCAATCATAAGGAACAAAATTCCATTCCCTTCTTGATCTAGAGTCCCAATAACCCTGGAAAGCATGGGATAAACCATTATATGATTATAAATAAACTCAATGGATATATTATTAAATATATTCGTTGTAACTAACCATCAAATCCTTCCTAGTAATCACAATAAATATTTCAAGATTGATTACTATGAAGTCGCACACTACCACATTGTTGGCTCTGATCTCCCAACATGTGGGGAACATAAAACCATTTTGGGCCTCTTTCTAAATAATGTGAACATGTACATAATGAATGTAAAAATCTCCAAATTTAGAATGAAAATTAAATTAAGTTTTTAGGATATAAAGGAATTTCCAACACATGTGTCCAACAATGATAAAAGCATATATAATAAAATAATCATCATACCAATAATTTTACGCAACCCTAAAGTGTATACTCCACTACATTGAAACATCAAGTCACTAATTCTATTTGATCTATTTTATCCACATGAACATCACCTTACCATTGTGAAAGGACCCACCACCGTTAGAATCATCTTGATGATCCTAAAAGCCCTTGGTGAATTTATATCCTCTCTACATTCATGGGATATCCTTCCAGCATAACATTATAGATATAAAAATGTTCTTAAAAGTTGAATAATATTGGGATGATCTGATTTCTTTCCATGGTATGAAAATTTTTCCCACACTATTATAAAAAAATATGTTTCTGTCATCATGAAGCCTCCATAATTTCTCATGATGAAAACTAACCTCCATTACACTTCCTCTTCTCTATAGAGGATACACCCTGGATAAAAACATCAAAAAATTAAGCTCCACCCAAAACATATTTCATAGCTATGTATGACACATACAAATGTAAATTTATTACTACCTCTAAAAAGGTCATACGGAATATGATAACCAACATCTATATGATATAGACACTAAATCCCAACTCAAACCATCGAGCCTTAAGGAACTTATTTGTGACAGGAAATAGTTCCTGATGAAATTGCATAATAGAGTGGTTAAAATACCCAATAATGGTACGATCGCTCTATTCCATGTCCAGAAACTCTTGGGAAATATTTTTTCAAATAATTATTCAAGTTAAAATGATTACTAATTTATTTATTTCAATTTGCATTTCTAATTTCCAATGTATCTTATCTTTCAAAACAGAGTCCCACTATATTCTTCCTAGAACCTTGACAAATTATGTGGGGAAACCTAGCTCAGATTATTTAGGTGTCTTAAACTTGATGAAGATTTTATCCATACAAATAAGACACTCCGCATATTCCATTGGCCCATTGTCACAATGGATGATGGGTGGATGATCCATAGTGAAAATATTACCATGGTCCACTTAATATCATAGGTACAATACAACCAAATAGAAAAGTGTTTGAATAATATGGATAACATATTCTACCAATGAATGGTCAACTAGAAGATTCTCTTATTGAACCTATCTCAAAGTCTCCTCTCTCCTATTATGATGACCTAGTCTCAGATTCCTTATTTAATAAAAAAAAATTCCGATTTTATGCAGACCACATTCTAAATTCATAATAAAATGTTGAGAATTAAAATAAATGATTTAAAAAAATAGCATAATGAAATTGTGAATTCTACCGATGATAACCAATAATTATGAATGAATATGTAAATTTAAATAGTCATCCCATACATTTCATTTAAATTTACTCCCTACAAAATTCCCAAACCTTGTGAAATTTTCTGACCACAAATGGAAACTCTTATTCAGATACATCTGTTAGCTTGAAATGGACATTTTCCACATTTACTATCTTAATTACAATGATATAACTATTATCTACACAATACATGAAACTAAACTTGATAAGTGTTATCCATCATTATTCTACGTCCTTCTCTAATACCAAATTGTATTACACCCTCCTATGTCAACTAGACAAGACACCCAAGTCATCCCATCTCTATGATTCATAATAAAGATAATGGAAATAATTCTAGAATGTATGTAAAATAAGACACTAAACAAGAGTAAAATGTAGATGGAAAATATATAAATAGATTTATACAACCCAACAAAAAATAGATACCTTAAATTTATTAATTATTCACTACCAATAAGAGTCCTTGAAACCAACTATTGCCTCCAAACCACCATGGTAAAATGGAAACAACTACTAGAGAATCTAGCATTATAGAAGTTAATATTCTCACTAACATGATCCTTCAATACAACATATACATATTCCCAAATGAAAAAGTAAGGTCTGAGAAAAAATACCAATAGGATACCACCATAGATTATATTCAAGGACACATATCTATAATTTAATTGTTCTAGAAATTTAATATATAAATAGTATTATAAATAATTTTCATAAATACATTCCATTTGAAAATAATTACGCCTTTGGATTTAGTAAAATACATTCGTATTTTGAAATGATATATATTAAATGTGTATGTGAAGAAATAAGAATGGATTTCAATGGATCATATGTAATGAATATAAACATGTATCCATAATATAATATAATGTATATCCATGTGTTACAACCTCAAGTAAAAATATGTCGAAAATATTCCATGATCAAAACCATCATGTTATAAAAATCCATAAATGAACAAATATACAATCATTTTTCACTTTCCTAATGTCTAATATATAGTAGAAAAAAGTTCCTAAAATAGGCCAAATTTTGGATCTAGAAAATATCAAGTCATTTTAGAGTTAATTGATATCAACATAAAACTTATAATAGTTTCAAATACACTAAGGCTTCCAATAACAATTTCATGATGCAACTATGGTTCCCAAAGTTCATATCTCATGAAATTAAATTTCAAAATCATGATGAAAATTTATAAAAAAAATCATATTCAATAAAATCCACTTCGATGTTTAAAATACCATTTATCAAACCATAAAAAAACCACTTAAATGGAGAACTCATTTCAAAACATTAACAATTGTCCAAAAAAATTAACAAAAAATAACAACTATTCAATGAACAACCAAAATGCATTTATCAAGAAAATTAATAAAATTTTTAAATTAAACCAATATTTCTAAAAACCTACCAGAAAATAGTATATTCCCATCCTCTTTTATAAAAAATTATTAGAAATAATGAGATCGATCAAGGAAATATAAGGAATGATAGAAAACAACAACAGATCATTTCAATATAATATTTGATCATGAATCTAAACCATGAAGAAACTATTTCAATAGAAGTAACCAATAGAATAATGAACCATAAAGAACACCTACCTAGACAGGCTCACTATGATAACCTATACTATCTTTCACAGAATGATTAATCCATAATTATAAAAGATATCTAAACATCCATATGGTGGACTTTTAGTCATGATAGGGATGATTCATGATTGAATAAAATGAAAATCTCTCATTTTGTTCCCCTAAAACCATAAATCATGAGATGTAAATATTTTTTAATCCCACTACACGTGATGTAATCCACGAAGATTGAAACGTAAGAAAACAATCACCTTTAATAAAAAAATTGTACATTTGACCATTATAAGGATTAAATCCATTTCAGGTAGTGTAAATTAATCATCTGATGCACACAACTCACAGAATATGTATGATGTCCATTACAGAAGATGTAATGCCATTATATGTTATGTAAATATCTAGTATATAGGAAAAAAATCATTTCATATATAAAAATCAAAAACCATTAATGAATATTAAAACAGGAGTGAGGGAGTACCATAAAAGTATAATAGAGTGTTACAAGAGAAATAAAAGAGTTCTCACAATGAGGAGTTAATATGACACCCTATATATCATTTCATGATATATTTAATGATTCAAAACAATCATAGGATGTCCCATTAAATCTTTTATTTTGTGTCAATTACTTCCAAAAATTATATTTTTCATCAGTTGGAAGATTGAATCATTTTTAATGGATCTAAAATTAGTAATAGAGTTCCCCACATTTTAATATAAACAAATAAATAATGTAATATGTTAATATTAGTATCTCATCATTAATGTACTTTCAAAGGAATGTCAGGTGATTAAATATTGTAATTTTGATTCAAAATATTCATTTAATAGGATATGATAATAATACCCAAACTCACATTGAAGGGTTTTTGAGTCCATTTTGAGTGGAACACACATGTTAGAGGCATGATCCTCGGGATTATTTGAATTTAAATAGACCCATCATAGATCATGAATATTGATCCAATATTTGACATATATTCCATATGATTAATGGGGTATGTTTTGGGATCTCATTCTGATAGTACGAATATTTTAAATTTCAATAAAAGACTTTTAGAATTACAATATTTATTAGGATATTTTATTTAGTTAGGAATATTTTGGAACTAACCACTCCAAAATGGGATTAATTTACAAATATTGAATCCAACAAATCCATCCATATTAACATTGGGATTTCTATTTTACAATCAATTGTCTGTATTATGATGTTTGATGCTTCCATGATTATAAAATCTACAATGATCATGACTTCAATGAATCTCCTCTACATCATCCACCACCGAAAAACAACCAGCATCGTTCGTGCTAACATTTTACAGTCATGTATGATCTTCCAAAAGGGAGGAAAACACCATTTAATACCTCTACATAGGATACACCTTTATCCCCTATATTGTGATTATATTTAAATCATCGGGAAAAAAATTGAATTTTAATTCAACCCATAAATATCATTAATGATGGGGAGATCTCAATTAAGGATGAAAAATGGATGAGGTGAATATATAATCATTATATTCAGTGATACCTCTTCCAAGAATCATCATGGATAGGTTTAAATTATTCTTTCTTCTGGTATCATGAATTTATCAATATAAAATTATTATAATATGTGTTTTTTAAATTTTTTTAAATTAAGCAATTTTTATATAAATATTGAAAATCCATATTTTATTAATGTCATTACTTTTATAATATTATTTTATTATATGAATACATTGAATTTGTTTCATTAATAATATAATAAAAGTATATATTAT
Source organism: Viscum album (assembly GCA_963277665.1). Lineage (NCBI taxonomy): Eukaryota > Viridiplantae > Streptophyta > Magnoliopsida > Santalales > Viscaceae > Viscum > Viscum album. The sequence continues at coordinate 843,405,442 of OY728151.1, forward strand.
AATGAATAATAAATTAATTTAAAATTATATATGTATATTATAAAACCATTCCCTATATTTTGATATTTAATATTACCTTTTAGTGAAAACAAATTTTCTATGGTTTTTTTAATTTTACATATAACTACTTAGAACAGACACTCAAATCGAGTGAATAAATCAATAGCTTTTCATACTCTATTTGGTTCTAATAATTGTGTCCCAAATTTTTTCATCAAAACCATACATAATAAAATGGAAAACATGGGTCATTTACATAGTAGAGTACCATTTATGTCTACAGTTTTATATAGTTAGGTCAAACTCGACATAAACAACTCATATCAATAAGGAATCATATTTCATCAAAAATATATTTCTTCCATTTAAATCATTTTTTATTATTACATAAATTAGTCAACAACATCATCATTTTGATATCCTTTATAGAAATAAATTGATCAACAATATTCATTAAACCCTAGGAAATGGAAACAAAAGAATATTGAGTTTAAACACTCAGTAAGGGTAAATATAAGAATTAACAGTTACATCTCATCAATAAGAAGAATAATAAATAAGATAATGATTAATCAATTAAAATTTAAGAGATAATAATAAAATAACTCATACCCATCAATACATGGACATCCAATTTCAGAACACAACAATAAAAAGAGTCGACATAAATAATAATCATGATTTTTGTGACATCTATCTCAATCATTTCAAATACTATATACTAATTTAATTTAAAAATTAACACACCAATGTATCTTATGATAACATTATATTTTAATCTCTTATAAATAAAATAATAATGTGTTCGACTTCCAAACATGTCACTCTTACAATTGGAATAACTATATGATAGACATCCTCACCAATGCATTATAGGGATTTCATACACCCACCCTTCCTTGGTCTATCAAAGAACGACTATTCAATTATTTATCAAATAAAAATCCCTAAAATTTTCATGAACCATAAATAATATCCCACAAAAATCCAATATAAAATAATTGGAGAAACCAATAACCCCATTATTAACCAATGAACAAATTGTTTTTATAAAAATATCATTAAAATACGGAAAAACCCTTGAAGGGAGATGGGCTCTATAAAAATATTTTTGAAACCTGAATAAACCATGAAAAATAAATGAGCTAAATAAAAATATATTTTAATCATGAATAACCCATGTAAATTAAATGGGTTTAATAACAATCTATTTGAATCATGAATAAGCCATGGTGTGAAAATGTGTTCCAGAAAAATATATTTGAAACCAGATTAACAATATAAAATTTAATGGTTTTAATAAAAATATGTTGGGAAAAAATCCCTGAAGGAATCATTGAAGAATTTTTGAGGTGATTGTGTTAATTGACAAAGTGGGCCGCTATGTTGTTTTTATACACAAAGCAGACCTCAATGTATAATTCGTTGACAATTGGATTTACCAGGTGATTTGTCAGGTTCAAGAGATGTGGTTGGATATTCAGGTTTGATTGAAGAACCTCAAAAAATGAATTGATGATCTGGAGGTTCTACAAAAAGAGTAGATATAAGGTGTCATTGTTTTCTAGTGTTTGCCAAATTTTTGGGCTTGAAAATCGGAAAATTGAGAGTTGTGTTTTTGGAAATGAGTGGTCCGTGAAAAATTTGAGTGGTTCACGAAAAATTATGTGGTGCACGAAATATCAATGTGGTGCATGAAAAATAATGTGATTGTTTGATATATTAGCATTGTTCAAGAAAAAGGAATGTTGTTCTTGAAATATTTTAGCGTTTTGCGAAAAAGGAAATAGGGCGTGAAATATTAGTGGGTGCGGAAAACAAAGGTTTTTTTTTCTACTGAAGTGTTGTTTCATGATTAGAAGCTCAAAAGTCAGCAAAGGCATGAGATGCATGAAATATTGGAGCAGTGCATGGAAAACATTGTTTCACAGAAGATGTGTTCTTCACAGATAATGAGGATTAAGCGTGAAAGATGGGTTTTTCCCACGATGTTGATTTTGCCTATAAATATGAAGTGACCCCCCTTCATTCAGAGTGGATCAATACTTAGAGATTAATAGAGCTCTGGTACATGAAATTGGAGTACACAAATAAGTTGTGCATAAACAACATGTCTTCACATAAAAGTAGTGTTTGCAAGTAAAGCTCAGGATGTGTGTAAAATTTTTGGTGCATGTAAAGGAAAAGATGTACATAAAAGAAGTTTTTTGAGCATAATAGAGGGCAATTGCACACAAAATAAGTGTTTTCTCATAAATATCAGGTTACATGTAAAATGGTTGTTGCGCATAAAGACAATATTTCACGTAAAGAAGGCTATGCATAAAAGAAGGTTATTGCACGTAAAATTGGTAGTTGTGAGAAAAGTGGATTTCACGCAAAAGAAGGGAATTCCATGCAAGTCCATGTAGAGTCTACATGTAAAAATAAGTGGTTTCGCGTAAAAGTGGAGTTGCGTGAAAATTGTATTTCGCGTAAGTCAATGGAATTATGTGCATGGTGCGGTAAGGGATTGGCGTAAAAATTGGTGTTGCCCGGTACACCGGTTGCAAAGTGAGATTCATATGCATGTTAATGTTGAGCATCAACAGTACATCAATCAACAGTTAAGAATGCAGAATTCAGTGGATATAATGATGAGTCCTACATATCTATAAACTGTGTGTGGATCATTTCCAGAGTAGTGAGCAAAGGAAGATGAATAAGGTGATCCTTTCCACCTTCAATGAGCCAGATAGAGAGGGAAATAAGGAGTGTCCCTTGTGAAAGTAGTGAGATGACCCTAATAATTGTAAAGGAATTGAGACTGGGTATAGAAGTTTTCTATCCCGAACATTGTAAATTAGCCGTGAGATTTAGTGGAATTGGTACAGCGGCTCATCGTCGTTGTATGATCTTTGGATGTAGCCAAGTGAGGGTGAACCAAGTAAAAATCTATGTGTCTGCCAGCATAGTTCCCTATACTTCATTCAATGATTCATTATCAAATAAATTATGAAATAACAATATAAACACTAACAACATATGAAAAAATGTGACCCTTATAGTATAGAGGTCAAGATTCAGTGGGGTAGGAAGAATTTTGGAATAGAATTTCTATACCCTGATTCATCCCCACCCCTCCCATGTTATCATATCCCTATTTGGACCTATCAAAATATCTTCCAAAAATGATTAACCCATTGAAATTAATTTGGTTAAAATATCAATATTTTTGAACCATGTGTAACCCATCAAAAAGACATCGATTAAATAATGATATCACTGATACGTGATGAACCCAAGGAAAAGAAACAGGTTAATCAAAAATACCATTGGAACAAAACCTAATCCATCCAAAAAGAAAGGATACTATTATCAATTAAAATATCACTCGTAGAGGATACATAACCACAAGGCTTGTTGATATTTATGAAAAGAAATACCATTTAATTATTCTCAAAACATTCATGAGAAAATTATTCTTTAAACATTCCAAAGTGTCTCAAACAATGTTGAATCATTTAAACCCTTAACACATGAATGGAATAAAAATAAATTAAACATAAATTATCATTACAATTAGTATATTCATGATAAAAATGTAAATGTATAGGTACATAATCCTCATAAAATAAAATAGGTGTATAACACATCCAATGTATCAATGAGAGAAAATTGTGATGAAATCCATTACCCCATTGGAAACATTGAAATAAATAACTGCATGAAAGAATAATAATTTAATGAAACAATTAAATACTGTGAATATAATATAATTCTTGATATAATATACCAAAAATTGTAGTATATACACCACAAAAAAATAATTAGTTATTATGACATGTGCCTCAGGAAAGGAATAAATATATAATCATCTAATGAGAAATTTCAATACAACAATTATAAATGGAATAAATAAATAATATATCAAAAGGGGAAGCATGTACACCTTACAAAACAATCTCCGTGCATATCAACACAATAATCCATAATGAAATGAAATTGGGGCTAAATCCATTACCTCAAGTGCGATTTGTAATTCTAGTTACCCATCTTCAAGAATAATAATATAATATTATTTATTTTATTTTTTCATAACCATTTACATTTTTTTTAATTTCAATTACCTCTACTGTAGAGTTGGGGGGGCAGTCAAGGGGCTGGGATCGTTTCTAGGTGGGTGGAAGGGCTGTCCAGGGGAGTGGGAGGCTGTCCAGGGGGTGTCCAGGGGAGTGGGGTGTCTTTTGGGGTGAGGGAGGTTTCCTGGGGTGGGGGGCTATCTAGTGGGGGGAGGGGGGGTCCAGGGTGTCCATGGGGATGGGGGGGGGGGCAGTCTGGGGGTGTGGTGGGGGCCATCTAGTGGGTTGAGGGGCTTCTAGTCTGTTTTTGGTAACTTTTTGTTCTGTTTCAATGGTGTGGGAGGGCTGTCCAGGGATGTGGGAGTGTTTTCTAGGGGGTGGGGGTCTACAAGTGTGTTAGGGGATGTCCATGGGGTGGTGGTGAGGTCCAGGGGTGTGGGGGGACTGTCCAGGGGTGTGGTGGGGGTAGTCTAGTCGGGTGAGGGGGTTCTAGTTTGTTTTCGGTAACTTTTTGGTCTGTTTTAGTGGTGTGGGAGGGCTGTCCGGGGGTGTGGATGTGATGTCCAGGGGGTGGGGGTATACATGATGGTGGGGGGGTTCTCTAGTGGTGTTTGGGGCTGTCCCGGGGGTCGGGGGGTATCCAGCGGTGTGCTGGGGGCTTCAATGGGGTGGGGGAGGGTTATCCAGGGTGTGTGGGGGTATACAGGAGGGTGGGGGGGGGGGGGGGGGGGGGTTGTCCAGTGGTGTTTGAGACTGTCCAGGGGGTCGGGGGCAGTCCACAGGTGTAGTGGGGGCTGTCAAGTGGGGTGAGGGGGAGAGGGGGTGATGCTCTGGAGGGTGGGGGTTGTCCCGTTGTGTTTGGGGATGTCTAGGGGTTGGGGTAGTCCAGGGTGTCGGGGGTCAGTCCATGGGTGTGGTGGGGCTCCAATGGGGTGGGGGAAGGCTGTCCAGGGTGTGCGGGTATACATGATGGTGGGGGAGTTGTCCTGAGGGGTTTCGGGCAGTCCAGGGGGTCGGGGCAGTCCATGGGTGTGGTGGGGGACGTCAAGTGAGGTGGGGGGGTGAGGGGGTGTTGTTCAGGAGGGGGGGGGGGTTGTCTCGGGGTGTTTGTGGATGTCTAGGTGTTCGGGGAGCAGTCCAGGGGTGTGGTGGGGGCTGTCAAGTGGGGTGAAGGGGTGCTGTTCCGGGGGTGGTGGGAGTCCAGTTGGGCGGGGGGTTGTCCTGGGGTGTTTGGGGCTGTCCCAGGGTGTTTGGGGCTGTCCAGGGGGTCAGGGGCAGTCCATGGGTGTGATGGGGGCTGTGAAGTGGGTATGTTTTCTTTATAATCAATGTAAATGCCTAATTTTTCTATACTTCTAGATTTTATATACTTCTGATTTTGTGGTATGAATTCTTGATTTAGTTTTTGGTTTTTTTTGGGGAAAGCATAAGTCTGCATTCGATTTTCTAAAAAAATTGTCTTCCACATCAGTTATTTTATAACCGACGTGATAAAGAATTCGGGAAGGGTTTATCACGTCAGTTTTTTAATAACCAATGTAAAAAACACCTATGGTATGGTTTATCACATCAGTTATTTAATAACCGACATGATAAAAGGCCTTTGAACTGTTTTATCATGTTGGTTATTAAATAACCGACGTGATAGACCCCCCAGAGACTGGTTTAGCACATTGGTTATTATATAACCGATGTGATAAACCATTTCCTAGGGGTTTATCATGTCAGATATTAAATAACTGATATGATAAAAATCCTATGCACAGGTTTATATCATCGGTTATTATATAACCGATGTGATAAATCCCCCCCTCCGGTTTATCACAGTGGTTATATAATAACCGACGTTATAATCCCCCTAGTTTTTTCACGTCTGTTATTAATTAACCGACATCGTAAACACCGCGATGCTACGTTTTTTAGGTCGGTTTTTAAATAACCGACGTAAAAACGTTATTTATAACATACTCTGTATTAACATCGGCTAAAAAATGACGTAAAAAATGAAAAATAATCAATGTAAATAACATTTTCTGCATTACTATACACACAATTTATATACATTTATTTAATCACTAATGTTTATATCGTAGGTTTGGACCATATTTGAGTTATGTCTCTAAATTGAATTCGATTAGTATACTATTGTAAATGATTTTATCGTATAAATATATAAATAATAATATTCATTAAATAATTATCATATTTATACCTAAATTATATTTATACAACCAATCATGAATGAATGTTATTAAAAATCAACCAACATTACAACCATTGAGAAAATAGGTCATACATATTCATTTGTAACATTCAAATTTTTAAAGGATTTTTATGGAACAAAGGTAATTAATGTTTATATTTCAATAGTGATCATTATATAATTAATAAAATATTATTTAAACACATATATTTATATATATAATTTTTTGAGATGTAAAAGGAATAACATCGTGTTGAGGAGGTGGTAGTCTACACGTCTATATACGACGTTATCAATTTTTCAGTAAGAGAAATGGTAATTAAGAGATTCAAATATTATATTTCTGAAAATATAATTATTTCAGAAGATTTATATAAATTTTATTTATGTCACATATTTTTAATTATATCCATCCTTAATACATTTCATGATATGTGTGAACGCATCACATTGGTTTGAGGAATCAATAGTCAACATGTCCACCAACGATGTAATCATATATACAACAAATGGAATGAATAAATATATGTATTATATAATAATTACTTACTTATGAATAAAAATTAAATATCATATATACAAATCATATAAAAATATTGTTTCTATAAAAATTTCTCTACCATGAGAGGTGGTAAAGGAAAAAAATAATGACATTGTTACGTGTGGAGTTCATTCACCGTACAGAAATGATAATTTGGTCACACAATTGATTGATGATTGTGTATGTGTATGTATAAACCATAATATAAAAAATAATAGTACATTTATAATGATTATGTTATTATATAGTCACTTAATAATAACAAATTAATGGAGTGGTGAAAGAAACAATATAAAAATTCATGTTGATTAAAGTCGCCTCTTCTTTGTGTAACTCATTCTGGTTTGCACCATAGAATTTTTTTGTTGGATTTATTACCGAATTTCAGACTATGTAGAAAGTGGAAGGATTTTGGGTGATAAATATATTAGAGTTATGATGATAGAAAGTGGATTGATTGGTCTGAAGAAGGGGGAAGTGTGAATGCCTTTTTATAATGAAGGGGGAATGACATTTGTATAAATACCAAAATATATACAATATACCATAACTAGTGTGTTAATTTATTATTAAAAATAAGTAATTAATGTAAAATTATGGTATAAAAAAATATTACAGCACAGAAAAATTAATTCATTTACATAATTTTGTTTTCTAGTATTTAGGTTTCCATTTATTTTTCTTTTTGGTTTTTAATTTTGGTTACTAGTTTATATCCTATGTAATTTAATTAATAAGACTGTTAGAAAGTAAAAATTATTAAAAAAATATAGAACCAAATAATTATAAATATTATATATAATTTTAAAAATAGACCTCCCACACGAGTTGGATATGAATTTTTAAACAAGTGTAAGTAATGAGAAAAAACACTTCATTAACCCGGACAATACTAAAAAATTTTATAATATCTATGGGTCAATATGATAATTATAAAAGGAAAATAGATCCATGAATGGACAATTGATTATATTTAATTACAAATAATATTCTCTTTTTAGAAGATATTATTTTTTGTTAATTTTAATTCATTTAATAAAATATCATTTATTGAAAAATAACATTAATGTCAATTTTTACACTATCAATTTAATTTAAATAAAAAATCATTAATAAATTATTATAATTAAAATATATTAATTTAAAATATATGAAAATATTAAATTAATCTGTAAAAATATTTTAAAATAATAATTCATTAAATTTTCTTTTAATTATATGTTTTTAATATCATTTATCTTATTTAATTATTAACTACATAATCCATGTGTTAGCATTTGTTTAGCATTTAATGTGATTATATGATCTAAAAATTTTAATTTTAAATTAACATCTTAAGGAAAAGATATTTAACTTTCAGAATAATATTTATAACCAAAACTATATGTCTTATTTAATTCCTTGAAGCATTGTATATATTTAAGGTATGGAAGATTTCATATTAACAATTTCCTTATTTCACTTATATATGTGCCACATTCTTCAACATGTGTCCCATTTACTCATTATATTAGAACCAAGAGGGTATATGGTCTAAATATGGGCTTCTTAGTTCCTTGTGGACAAGATTCAAATGTATTTTGGTCCTTAGGATTGAGGTTTAGTCCCTTGGTATGCTTATTTTTTTCTTAATAACTATAATTAATTTTAATAACATTCGCTAATATTTATTGAATAATATTATCATGATATTATTAGACTATATATATTATAATTATTAAAACCTTGTACATATTATTTCCAAATTATTTTTTTCCAATTAAAGTTTAAATCTATTCCCACCGACGTAGTGAGAAAGTGGAATTTTAATATGAAAATGATCAAAAATCATTAATCCTTCATATCTAAATTCAATATGAAAATGATTTCAATGGAATATATTATATTAATAGATGCATAATAGTTATATTTTTACTTTAATACCAATTTTAAAAATAAGTTATTATTAAGACTTCCATAAATAGAAATGCAGTTTTTGACTAAACTGAAACATTTTTAACTACTCATCCAAAAATGATACTTCTCAGAAAAATAAAAAATGTTTACCCATTTTGAATTTTATAAATCAATTTAAAATTTTATATTTATTTTTTAATAAAAAAATATTAATGTATCATATATTAGATTTAAAATAGGGTCTCCAATAAAAGGTGCAGAACATCCATATCAAATTAAAATATTAATAGTAAATTATGGTTAGGTAAATCTCATCCATGCATAGAACCCACGATATCAAAGAAAATAGATTTCTCAAGAAAAAAAGAAATACATGGTGTTATGTGTGAAGAAATAAAAAATATGTATTTCATATTACAAAATTTAATTAATAATTAAAATTAATCAAAAAATAATAAATTTCATCAAATCTAATGATATTAGATCGTACCATCGTTAAAATGAATATATATGTTGAAATTATTCTTGGTTATCATAAATATAACAATTTAAAAATTCCTTTAATGAAACCCACATAATAAAAAGTGTTAATAAAACATCATCTTAAAATGGGATATTGAACAACATTAAAGTCACCATTAGTTACATATTATTAGGATTACACATATAGAGAACATTAACGGGAATGCGAAGAAAACATAAATAACTATAGTGAGTGATTTAGGTTATTGATCACAAAAAAAAACTGAACAGTCAACAGAATCATAAGGTCCTGAGGCACATACATTTTTGATGGATTAAAATTCCATCAATTCATCAGAATTAACGGAGTAATGAAATTAATTTTTATGTGAGGATCCTTTTCCAAGACTAAAATAATTCTGTTGCCATATATACCTATATAAATAAAATAAATACCCTTACATTATGATTATAATTTCACCATTTAGACCATTTCCACTAAAATCTCACATTTTTTCAAAAAAATTTGTATTCGGGATAATGATTCATTTCATAAAGAACTAAAATCAACTATGAAAGACCATATAACCAAAAAATTAATAGTCAATGTATTCCACCTCTCTTAAAAAATTATCCAAAACCCAAATGGATAGAACATGGGGAGATAATTTACAATATCATTAAACCATCAAATGATACACTAATCTAAATAATTCAATTTTAACACATAAAGTTCAAAATAAATTATTCGTTAAGTAACAATAATTAAAAATTAATCTAATAATTATAGATTAAGAATGAAAAAAATATTATAAGGATTTGATAATTTATTCATCCATGAATAAAAATCCTTTATTCCTCAATAACAATCTCATATGTGTCGAAAATGAAAAAAATATGAAAAAAATTCCACTATAACATTGACAGTTTTTCGTCTAGCCGTAGTGTATGAAAACATTTTCCAACCTAGAACCTCGGTTGAAGCCCCACTGTCCAGCAGCATTTGACGAGTTTTCAGCCAATATATAGGTTGTCCCATTTTGTTCTTTAATCATGAAAAATAAATATACCCTACAACAAATCATTTTGATCAATGGGGTTAAAAAATTGTAAGATCTGTATTCTTTATTTGAGGTACAAATGTTCCCTTTTCAGTTTGTACTTATGGAAATGGTGAAAGAATATGCCAATGGATGGCTATTAGATAGTTACATGAAAAAACTAGGTGTTACACAACATTTACATTAAAAGAAAATTTGTGTATTATGGAGACACACCATGTACTTCTTAGTGGATGCTATGTAATGGTCCATTAGGATCAGTAAAGACACAACGTGTCGTTTAAAATACACACAAAATATTTATCTTTTATTTTGTCATTAAATCGGGTAATAGCATTGTTTTTTAATTACGTACAGAACTCACCCCTAATCGAAGAACAACACACCCATGAGATTCAAGAATAGGATGGGCTCCCGTTTCATCATCCAATCTCGGATTCAAACACTGTCAGATTCTTTGGATTCCCTTGATAAGCTCTCAATTGATGTTTTTGCATTCATCATGATTTCTTATCTTGACCTAGTTATTTAACCATGTGAATTTATTCAGATATTGTATATTTACTCTATTTGATGTGATATTGGAGGACGATGGTGGAATAGGAGAGTCATGACACCATTGGGTAGGCAATCTCATTCCTTTATCCATTTTTCAAGTTGAATATAGGATATGGACCACCGCATACCAATTTTAGGGCGTCATATTGAATGAATTTTCTTCTATTTCTAATACTTATTGTATTTATGTAATTGATTAAGGTAAATAAAGTAGTTTTGGGTTGATAACCATTGATTAAGTACCACCCATGGGTGTTTTTTTAGTGAATGACCATTTATCTCCATTTGTACTAGGATTCGTATGAGGAATTTCTTAAATTCCATTCTTGGTTTTCATAAAAGAATGTTGATTAACTTCTAATCCATGTAATAGTTTAATTTATATATGTTCCTTGTGAGATAATTTTATACGTCATTTGTTGATGTTAAATCCATTTAATAGTTTAATTTACATGTGTTCCTTAATAAATAAAATGATAATGGGGTAAATAGCAATGGTCGAGCCATATACTCATGATAAAAAGGATGGTTGGGATCATATATCTATTGCACCTTATACCATGGGTGATCCATGGCCTTGATTAAAAGACCATGGATGGACTAAATGAGGGTAGTATCATGTTATGTCATTAGTGAGCCACAAATTTAGTGTTTGGGATCCTGGATACATCGTTTTATTGTTTATAAAACCTTTAATCCAATAAGGGATTCCATGGATGGGATCTATTTGAATATGATTACATGTCCTGAGTTCCAGTTAACATATAATTGAATATTAAAATGGAATGAAATATGAATCTTATGCCAATCCAATGAACTATTTGATGCAATCTTCAACTACAATTGTTTATATGGTCTCTTGAGACACATGTTTTTCATACTTTTATATGGGGATATTCAGGCTTAGTCCAAACCTCACGACTTATATAATTTAATATAATTGAATTATAAATGTACATAAAAGGATTTCAACTGGAAAAAAATACATGTAGAACCATTTAAATTTTCTTATTTCCTACTTTATTGCTTTCCCTATATCAAAATTCCTCTTATATATATTCATTGATAGATTCACACAAGCCATAGATGATTTCCTACTGGGATTTAGTCTCACATTTTTTTGGACCGGTTTCTAGGCTGAGATAGATTATCTTTTTTTGGTGTCGATAAGGGAATGATCCCTTCTACAGGTACAAGATATACTAATTTAGAGGAGAAGAGCATGAGTCCAAGATGAGGATTAAGATGGTTTTGAGTTTATTTTATCACTTGTTTACTTTAGTACATATATCATGTATTACATATGTGTGTTATATTTTGACTATTTTCCTAAAAAATGTGAAATGGATCATCATAATTTTTATTCCATGACATCTAGAATTTTTGATTACCAGACTTTTGTTTCTTATTTTTTTTATCGCAGTACTCCTTTTGCTATTTAATTAATATTTTATCCACTATATTACACTCTGCCAATGAGGTAATAGTTTCCCCACTATCCCAAATTGGTCATTAATACTAGTCAATAGCCATTGACATTTTGGGAAATGTATATGAGGCCATGTGGAAAACCGAGTACGGGGAAAATTAAAGGGGCATCTCGATACGGAATGTTACAAAATACCTCATCCCACAAAAACACCTTAAAAATCACTTTATGATATCATCACTTAAAATATCAATAGGGTGTAATATACTTTTTACTTATGATCATCCTCATGCTAATAGATCTATGAATGTAATTATATCTTTTTTGATAACCTCACCAAAAAAATCAAAATCTACAATGTTATCTAAACATATCATTGATACCAACTATAATACCTGAGAACCCACACCCCTTGATCTTGTGCTAAAATACATAACATTAAATTTCCAAATTTGATGAAAATAATTGTGAACCAAATTTTCAAATAAATATCTCATATCATCAAATTAAAAACATGAATAATTTTCATATTATAATACATTTTATGTTTAATGTTTCAAAGGATTAGAAAAAACTCCTATATAAATAACACATATAAACGTGGACTTATATGTCGTCAAAAGATCATGTCTAACATTTAACACAGATTTTCTTATTTAATAAATAGGTTATCATCATCATCATTGTTATATCATTAATCTAATTAAATAATTCAAAATCATCATTTAAAAACTATTGAAAAGTAATCATAATAAGGGTGAGATCAAATGCTCAGTAAGTGTAAAATGAATAATTTACTATTAAATTTCATCAATAAGAAAAATTATTCATAATTGAAGGTTGAATTAATCAAATTTTTTGATAGATTAATTAAATAAATCATAACTATCAATATAGGGACCATAAAATATGGAATCATGTCAAATGAATGAATCATTATAAAAAATAATAATGATCCATCTTACAAAAATATTGATCATTAGTAACATTATATTATCATTTCATGTTTAAAAAATGACATTAATATATATTGGGGTATAATAATACATTTATATCAAATAAATGGAATGAAATTTTGGTTGGATTCTCTACATTAAACTCTTAAAAATGGAATAACCATATGGTCGACTTCCATACAAAATCCATTGGAGGGATTTCACAGGCCGACCAATCCTTTGTCGAATAATGAACCACCCAAAATTAGATTATCATGTAACAGTCCTTAAAATTTTCATGTACCCATATAAAATCATCCCACATAAAATATTTCATATCCTTATTAGAGAAACCAATAACTCCATGATTAACCCATGGAAAATAAATATGTTTGATAACAATCTCTTAGAAACATGAATAACTCATTGAAATTAGAGGGTTCCATAACAATATACTTGATATGTGAATGACCAATGCAAGGGAAATGGTTTAAAAAATATCTTTGAAACATGAATAACCCATCCAAAGGAATGGGGTTAAATATAAATCTATTTGAATCATGAAAAACCCATGAAATGGAAATGGGTTCTATAACAATCTCTAGGAAACAAGATTAACACATGGGAATGAAATAGGATTGAAAAAAATATATTCAAATCATGATTAACACATAGGTCAAAAATGGGTTAAAATAAGAATATCTTTGAATAATGAGTAACCCCTAAAAAGTATATGGGTTATGTTACAATATCTTTCAAATAAGATTAACCCACTGAAAAGAAATGGGATAAATTAAAAACTCATGGAAACATACATAATCCATACAAATAATGAAAAAGGATTGAATAAGTTCAAAATATCCCCAGTGGATGATAAGTGACAAAAAGGGTTGTTTCTATTTCTAAACTAAAATACCATTAAATGATCATTAAAACATTCTGGAGGAGAATACTGTAACAATTATGAAGAATCTGATGCCTATTTGAAACATTTAAACCATTAACCGCCTAAATAGAAGAAAAATAAATTAATCCTATAATATAATGTGAATAAAGTGATTCATAATATAATATCTGGAAGAATAATAATACTCACCACATAATAGATGATAGGTTTATAATATATCAAATGTCTCTAAGAAGGAAAATTGTGACAAATGTCTATTACCGAATCAGTACCATCAGAATCAGGACCCCCGTGAAAGAATAATAAATAAATAAATATTTAAAATACAATTAATATAAAATAATTAATTATATGATATTTCAAAAAGACCAATAGACTCATCATACAAATGAAATTAATTTTGGATTTGACATATGCCACACGAATGTAAAACCGATTAAAGAATACCTCACAATTATGGGGACAAATTAATTAGACACCCCAAAATTTATAATCATGAAATGAAAATATTGAATACCATGAAGATAATGTTAATAATGATATAATTTATCATAAATGGGACATATATACAACATATAAAAGAAACTAGGTTCATTATAATACAACATTACTCAAAGAAATAAAACTAAGACAAAATTCCATACCTCGAGCATGTGGTTTTTCATTCATGTTTTCTATCATCCTGAATAATTAACTTCTGTTAATTTTATTTTTAATTCATTTAATATTACATTTTTATTATTACATTCATTTCACTTATAATCAAGTTATTGACATTTACTTAATCAATAATGTTTATGCGATATGTATTGACCATATTCACCATATGTCTCAAAAATGACATTGATTGGTCGACTGTGGAAAATGAGGACATTGTATAATCATAAAAATAATAATAATTATGAAATAATTATCTTTTTAATACATAAATTATAATTCATTAACCAATAATAAATTATGGATAGGAAAAATAAAAAAATTTTATAATCAGGTAGACTGAAGGCCATGCATAGGCATGAGTAATGTTCCCATTTTTCAATGATCATTAGGGAAATAAGATAATAAAATTTTATATTTACATATTAATAAATATTTTTTAATACAATATTATTTAGTCATATATAATTATGTATATAATTAATTTAATTTAAAATTAATCGCATCACATTGAGAAGGTGATTGTTCACACGTTCATGAATGACATTGTCACTTCTTCGGTGTATGAAAGGGAAAAAATTAAATAATATATAAAATTTACAGAAAGGTAATTACTTCATTAATATCATATATATTACATTCTTTTCACACATCATGAATTATAAATATCCTTAGTATATTCCATGAAATGTCTGAATGTTTCGCATCACTTGGAGGAGGTGATATTCTGTATGTCCGCAAAAAATTTCTTCAAATTTACAAATAATAGAACACCTAATGATCCCAATTCTGGAGGGTGTTAATGAAAAAACAAACAACATCGTTGTGTGTAGTGGAAGTTCTCCATAAATGAATACTAAATTTGTTACCAATTAGATGTAAGTGTGTGTATGCATTGGTAAACACATTAATATTTAAAAAAATATATATTACGAATATCAAATTTACTATATAATCTTGTAATAATTAAAAATTAAGTGTAATATCTAGGAATTTTCATAACATACTTCTTCTGTTTATGATTCTGTTTGAGTCTCATCTTTTGGTTAAATAAGTGTTCCCCATGTTATTGAGAAAACACATGGGTGTTTGGGGGGGGGGGTCTTGGACATGAACTTTGAGGAAAAAAGTGATTTTTTGGAAAGTTTCATTATTTTCAAATGTTTAGGGAAAACTGTGTAGAGCATCCCAGGCAATCAAACAGCCTTGGAATGATGCCTGCATGTGGATATCACACGGTTACACTAACCATGTGGAATTACTAGGAGATTATGTGATGGGGTGATTTTGGGACATTTTCTCATGCACAATGTTCATACAATTTGTAAAATAGTGAGTGTAAACCGTGGAGCCTAGTAATGTTACGAAATTTACAAATATTCCATCCAATGATTTTTTACACCAATTTTCGATTATCCTTCTCTCTTCATCTAGCCACCCTATGGATAAAATTGGATGATCCAAGATTCCAACAGCTGATTCACCTTCAATACTAGGCATTTTTACTGACATTTATTTATAATCAAATCCTCATATGAGAAAATATACTAATTGCATCATTTTTTCGGTTAGGGTTTGTATATATATATCCTCTCCATTTGAATCTCCATAACCCTTCTACTCAAAGAAAATATTTGTTAAATATATAATATGTGGTCGAGTCTATATGTAATTCTACATTTGTTAGTGTGTTCAATAATATTGTTGAGTTATGTTGTCTATAAGTTATATACCATAGTTTCTTTATAGATTTGTGCACGTCTGACCTTTATCCATGTCACATATTGTTGTTATTTTGACTCCTTTAGTATGGTTGGGAAATTTGGTGGTCTAAATGTTAAGTATAAGCTCAAATGATCCCCTAGGGATGTATTGTGGATGATATGACCTGTTTATGGACATCCATGTGGTGCGCCAATAATATTTAGACATAGAATTATCTAATTAAGTTATAGGTTGTTGTGTGAACATGTAGAGACCTTGTTGAGTATGTTTAAATTATAAATACATTCCCAAATTTGGTATTGGGTAATTTTGGATGGGGTATGAGGCTTATAAAATATGTTAGATATGCCTATGTACGTTAGTGTTTGTGCAATAGTCAATATGCTAAATTTATAATGGAATGTGAAATGTGAAATTTTTTGATTGATATTTCCTATTGGGATTTATGAATATGTATAATTGATTTACTTAACAAAATAATGAACGTGATTAGTGAGAAATTATTTATAATGTTAATTGGGATAAATCAACTATATATTGTAAATGAGAAATGTGTTAATGGTTTGTGGAACATTACGATTTACCATGATGATTATTATGGATTATGATTTTTGTATATGTAGGTTGTATTTGGTTCTGATATGGTTTGTGTGTTGTGAATGTATGTATAAGAATGTGAACCTGGCATGAGTTGTGGGATGAAGGATTGAGTATCCTCCCACGGTTTGAGTTTGAGGGATCCTCTAACTCCAACTAAAATGAATATGTTAGGGAAGGAGACATAAATTTATTCCCATAATAGTTTCATTCCATCCGAACTGAGGATTTGAGGAGAGGGTATTGTGTTGTTGTGATATGTTATCCCAAGTGATTTAGAGAAATACATATTCTCATATAAAAAATGAAAAATCCCATGAACCCTATGTGAATGATGTGAATTCATAACATATTCAAATTGGGATAGATGATGAAATATTAAAAAGGAGACATCATGTATTGGATCTATGGTTAGTATATCTAGAAAGAGTATGTTACCTGGGGGACCCTTAATATTAATTCTTTTACTAGTTATTTATTTATACATTTATGAACTATCTGTTAGACTTGATATTTGTATACACCGTTGGTGGTGCCCTACCATGTTGTTCTCATACCTTGCTCGGGTTGTCGTTAGGTACCCGAGTAGATTTCACGCTTTTAGGAAGGACATCTGAAAGGGCCCTATACAGGGGAGTTGAGTTGGACATCTGAAATTCCTAGATAAGTTTCATACATGGAGTCAAGACAATTTTGGTCTTTCTGTTGTATTTTTTATCATTTTTGTTTTGTTCACTTGGAATTTCAGCATGCGAGGATATATTTACTATTTCTTGTGAATTGTAATATGTTTGCGAGATGTTTGGTTATGTGTGTTATTGGTTTCTTCCTATTATTTCTAATATTTTTATTGTAAAAAATTATGGCTTCCTTTTGTAATGAGTGTATAGTCTCCCCAGAGGACATATTAGACCATCGCTGCTCATTGAAAACCTCTAGCATATGGGGAGGGGTACATGAGGTCGTGTGACAAACAAGATTGGGGAACCTATTTAGTGGACCCTAGGTTGGGGATGTTACAAATTGGTATCATATGAGTTCATTTCATTTTTGTACTATTTTGGCATGGTATATGGGATATTAGGATAGTGTTGGTGTATAGTAAGGATCTCGTTCCCAATATAAGATAACACATGTATGGGAAAAAAACCATGTCACCCTAGGGGGGACGTGTCATTCATGTTCTTTGTTTTTTCATTTGATGATATTTCACCATAAGGTCATGCACATGTGGTGTGATGTGTTAGTTTTATGATATTTTTATCATGTCTAGAATAACACAAGTTTATCCATTCATATACATTCAAGGATCCCATATATAAGTGACATGAATCATTGTAGTCACACACACATGGGACAGGTGTGTGGGATATATAGGGTATGTTGAATTTGGATTTATCAAAGATGGTGAAATTTATTTCATACAAAATAATACAAATGGGTTAAAAGGGGATAATATTTTTAATCAATAATTAAGAATTATGCACGATAATGGGTGGTATTTAAAATTAAATGTTTTTGGATTATGTTGTGATGTGATATTTTTTTTTGAAATTTTATATAACGTATGGATTGCATTAGTCGGGGATTTGGTAACCTTATGTTAGCCATGATTGGTGTATGGATGGTTGAGGGTTGTGTGCTAGGTATAATCTGACCTGTTTGGATGGTGAATGTGAAATGGTACGTTGGTGGATAATGAAGGGACTTCCCATATACATGTGAATGATTTATGGTTTGTGTTAGATAGCTTGTAGTTGGACTAGCAGTGAAATTTCTCCCTGTAGACATGTGATGGTTGGGTGATCAGAGGATGTTGTAGATATTTCTCCCCTCATAGTGGAATAAAATGATCATGTGGTTCACGATAATATAAAAGAGGATTTCCATGAGAATAGTGATCATTTTATAAAGATGATGGATCTGGACCCATGTCAGGTTGTGAAGATTATGTTCAAGTTTATTAATGAAAATCTGGAGCGCCACCCTCCTACATTTATGAATCAGGGTATGACAATGGATATATATTTTTGGATAGAGAATATATACACTATTATTGATCTTTTGGAGTGTCCCCTTGAGAATAAATTCAAGTACGTACCATATATGATAAGAGGATAGGCCAAGAATTAGTGGGTTATTATTTTATAGATGGATCAAGATGAAGGAATGTGGTGGCAGGATTTTCATGAAATGTTTCTAGAACATTAGTACCAAGAATCCATGAGGCAAGATAAGTTTGAAAAGATCATGAGTTTGTCTCAGGGGGTTTCGTCAATGATTTATTTTTCTATCTGTTTGACTAACTTGAATAAATTAATACCGATGATGGTTAGAGATGATATGAATATTGAAAAATACTTCAAAAATGGGATTAGGCATGATAATAGTCATATGTGAACATCATCCATCTGAAGAGGTTTTCAGATGTAGTATACTACCTCTTTATCTCAGAAGTCAACCTAAAGGGATATTAAGGAGTCATACATGGGGTTACAATAGGGCACAAAGGTTGTAAAACCTCCAAGGGAAGGAAGTTTCATTATGGAAGTTTCCAACAAGTATAAAGTACACAAAATGGTCATAATAAGGGTCAGTTTCTATATGTGGTGATTTGGTATTTTGTTATCAGCGTGGAAAGTCAGGTCAAATGTAGGGTTAGTGCCCCCAACCAGACGTTGAGTGTTGGTTATATGGATTATATTTAGAGGTTTTAAAATAACATTTGGAAGCCAGGTATGGATGGGAGACAAAGGTAGATGTCAGTGATGATAGTGGGTCGATCACCCCGTATAAGGTAGGTTGTTGGACCTCCACTATCCATACCAACAGAGTTGATAGATGTGGAACTCCGGGATGAGACCAGCTGCACCAGAAGGGTAGTGTAGTGCAGGGTACTCAGGTTTGTTCTATGGGTATTAGGATATGGCATCTTTACGTAGTTTAGTCTACCCATTGAGGTTGTGAGGCTGGACTATCTACATTTTGAGTTTCGATTCATTTAGATTTCATACACGTGAATGATTTATTTGGAAAATATTCCACAAATTCATTTATCTATACTAATTTTTTTCTAGGCCTAGATGTGGAACAATTTTGTGGGGTTAAGTCAATTGATACTCTGTTAAGAGTTCGAGATGAGGATAATAGATAGTGTGGGGGTTGTCCTTTAGAGGTTCGTTGGAATAGTTATCCACGGAACCCATTTTTCCTCAACATGTATGATTTTATCTTAATCTAGGTTATGGAAATGCTAGTTATATATCAATCCCATATCAAATGATTCCATCATAGGGTAATGTTCATGTCTTCTAATGGAGACACGTATTCCCCTTCTATTGAGTTGGATGTTCATGCTAACCACATATGTCCAATTTTTAGTAGTTTTCGGAACTCACAACACAATTAGAATGCATTATTCCTGATGATGGAGAAATGAAGAAACATGTATTTTCTTTTGTGGTGAATTGGTCTTGGGATGTGTTTCCCAAGGATTTTTGCATAATACAACCTGAGAGATATTTTCAGTTCAAAATTGAGTTTCTTCACAAGGATAAACAAATTTATATTACCATGTATCTAATAGGAGTGGGAGAACTATATAAGATTAATTCTAATATAGAAGTGTTGGAGAATAAAGGATTCATTCAACCAACTAAGACTCCATGGGGATCACCTGTACCATTTTCTATGAAGGATAATGGGTCTTTGAGGTTATGTATTGATTATAAGAAGTTGAATGAGATGAATGTTATGAACTGATAGTAGCTACCTATAATTTCTGACCTATTTGACCAACTAAGGGGTTCCCCAATGTTCTCTAAGATCAATTTGAGATCAAGATACCATCAGTTGAGGCTGAGACCATTTAATGTATTGTTAACAACATTCCTTAGCAGATACAAGTTTTATGATTTTTTGGTGATGTTGTTTAGGTTGAACAATGCACTATCTATGTTCACGGTCTTCATGAACATGATATTTTACCCTTATCTAGATCAGTTCATTGTGGTATTTTTTGATGAAATATTTGTGTACTCATGAACTCTTGAAGATAATTCCCAACATCTTGACATCATCATGCGTACACAATGAGATAATAGGAATTACTTCATGCTAAAAAAAATTCCATTATAGATTGATACATTTAATTTCATAGGGAACATCATGTCTTAGTAGGGTTTGTTAGGGGATCTAGAGATGGTGATGGTTCTGGTGTCTTGAGACTACCCAAATAATGTTTCTGATGTTTTTCTTTTTCTGGGTTTGTCCGTATATATAAAGAAGTTCATTTTATATTTATACCATTTGGTGGAACCACAATCAAGATTATAAAAATAATTGTGTTTTGGTTTAGTGGTTGGTGGCATGAGAGACTTATTTTCAATAATTCCAGATGATGTAGAATACCACACTGATTCTAATTCTACCTGAACCTTGGAAGAAGTACACATTGTTCTGTGTTTCATCCAGTGTTGAAGCAGGGTAATCGGGTTATATCATGTGCGACATGATAATTTATCCCTCATGAAAAAATTACATTAAACATGATATTGATCTAGCTATTTTAGTTTTGGGATTAATATTTTTGAGGAATTACATGATGGGGTAATGATTCACGATGTCTAGCGATCATAAAAGTAATAAGTAAAACTCATTATAGTGGGATTTGAATCATCATTAAAAATAGTGGGGAAAGTATCTATAGTCCTTTGATTTTGAGGTTTTTTACACACTCGTGAAATAGAATAGTGTTACAGATTGGATAAATTGGAAGGATCCAAATCCATTGGATCAGGAATCCAAATATGAGTAGTGAATGACAGATTTGATTGCTGAGATGATCCTAGTGGTTAAGGATGGGAATAGAAATATGAACCTTCCATCAATTGTTGTTGAATCTATAATTTTGTGCTATGTAATGAAAAAAAGATGAAGGATCCATATTGTTTGGATATGAAGGAATGTATTAATGTTGGGGACTCAATATCTATTCGGACTATTGGTGATGATGAAGTTGTTTATGTTCAGAGTCGTGTTGTGGTACCTGTGGGTGCATTTGATGAGTAGGTGTACGAGTTACATGGGTCAAGGTGGGAAGTACATCTAAGTGTTACTAAAATGTATCATGATCTTCATCTAATATATTGGGATATATGAAGGAAGAAAGAGGTTTTAGGTTTTGTTACATGGTGTCTTACATGTCAATAGTTGAAGGATGGGCATCAACGTCATGGTGGGTTGTTACAGTCACTTCCCATTCAATAATAAAAGTGTACTGACATAATAATGGACTTCATAGTGGGTCCTTTTAGGATGAATTGAAAAAATGATGCAATATGGGTTATTGTGGATTAGTTGACTAAGTTATCTTATTTCATTCTGATCCAGGAAATGGATACAATCAACCAATTGGGTATGTTATAAATTCTAGAGATATTGCATATGCTTGGTGTTCCAAGATCCATAATTTCATATAAATATCCATGTTTCACATTTCACTTCTGGAAGGGGATACCAAAGGCGATAGGTACCCAAGTGTTTTTTTACATCTTATCACCTAAAAATAAACATGCAATCATATGGTATAAATCAGGAATTTGAGGAAATGTAAAGTATATGTGTTCTAGAATTTAGTGGTTCATGGGAAAAGCACTAGTGACTCATTGATTCTTCATACAACAACCATTTTTATACTAAAATTTAGATTTTCCCTTATGAGGAACTCTAGGGGCGGCCATGTATATATCTAGTTTATTGGTTAGAAGATGGGTAGCCTGAGCTATTATGACTGAGTCTCATGTACAGGATGTCAGAGAAGGTTCATTTTATTTAAAAGATGATGGAAACAAACTAGATTAGGCATAAATAATAGGAAGAACGAAATCATTGATCTATCATGTTCATGGTTGGTGATAGTGTGTTTCTTTGAGTGATGCCATTGTTCGGTCACCATCAAACTTGGAATCATGGAATGTTGGTGCGAAGTTATGTGGGACCTTTTGAGATTTTAGAGAGGATTAGACTAGCGCAATACCGATTGGATCTTCCCCAATAATATAGTGGGTTGAGAAATGTTATTGATGTTTCATTACTCTGGTAATATGAAAATGATCCATCTCATGTGATAACCATTGAGGATGTAGTGCTTGAGGACGATGATTCTTTTTAAGAGCAGAATGTTGGTGTTGTGAACCATAGTGAGAAATTATTGCGAGCCAAGACCATGTTACTGGTTCGAGTTTTATGAATGCATATAAATTATTAGGAATAAAATTTGGAGTGAGAATCATATTTGTGGGTTCATTGGTGCAATCTATTTGCTTCAGAAACTCATGATTATCGAGAAGAGCAGCTCAATGATGAGCTGCCCTAATGTGTGGAGGTTGTATGATCCATGATTTTTTAACATATGATTTTGTTTATATTTCAGTCTAATTATCTTATTTTGGTTAAATAATTGTTCCCTATCTTCAGAGAAGACTGTAGGGTGTTTCAGGGGTTTCAACCATGAATGTGGAGGAAAAGGAGTTTTCTGAGCTTGTATCATGGTTTATGCACAGTCAGTGAAAACTGTGTGGAGAATCACAGGTAATTGTGCAACCTCAGATAGTGGCATGTATAAAGTTATCGCATGGTTATTCTACCAATTTACAATTCATTGGATACCATGTGAAGGGGAGATTTTGGGATATTATCTCATGCATAATTTGGAGAAATATGCAGGTAAACTGTGTAGCCTGATAATGATGAAAATTTTAAAAAAATGTTATCCTCGGATTTGTAACCCCAACTCAAGATTTTCCTCCACATTTCCTCTTCAACCATATGGATGAATATGGAAAAACCTAGCTTCCAAGAAGTGATTATCATTCAATCCTATGACATTTTGGAGTGCTTTTCATTGCGAATTGAAGCCCCGGTGAGACTAATATAATCCTCTCTTCCATTACTTGATAATGTTATGTACGTTTCTCTCCTCTTAATCTAAATCTCTAAAATCATCTTTTTTCTATATAAATCTCTGTTTATACATCAATAGGTTGTTGAATCCAAATATAAGGTTTGGGTTGAGAGTTTGTTTTCCAATAGATTTTTGGTGGGTGGTCTACATGCTATATATCATTGTTTCATTGTAGATTGGTGCATATTAGAACTTGTTACTAGTATCCTATTGTAATGATTTTGACTCCATAGGTATGGTTTGGATATTTAGTTGTCTAAATGATATGTAGGAAACCATATGGTCCCAGTGGAATGCATTAATGATGATTTCACTCATTTAAGTCCCTTTATGTGGTACACCAAGACCTTCCGAACCTAGAATTAGATATGTAAGTTCTTGGTTGTTATGTGATGATGTAGATACATTGTTAAACATGCTGACATTAATAATGGATTTCCTAATGAAGTATGGGTTAATTTTGGTATGGGTATGAGGCTTATGAAATATGTTAGATATGCATATGTGAGTTAATGCATGTGAAATGGTGAATATGCTAAATTGATGATTGCTTTTGAAATGGGAAATATGTTTAAGGGAAATTCATAAGGGGATTAGTGAATATCTATAATGGGATGACACATGGGAATTATGAATATACTTAGTTATAATGTCTTGAGAATGTGAATTGGGATAAATGGACTAAGTGTTGTAAATGGGAAATGTGTTAAAGGGTTATAGAACAATATGATTTACTATGATGATTGTAGTGGATTATTATTATGGTGTGTATTGGTTGTATTTGGTTATGCTATGGTATGTTTGTGGGGAATGGATGGATAATATTTTCCACATTTCATGAGTCATGGGATAATGGATTGAGGCTCCTCCATGGTTTGAGTTGGATGAATCCTCTTACTCCTCCCAAAATTCATGTGTTAGGGAATGTGATGGAGCTCTATTCCCCTAACGGTTTAATTCTACCCAAACTGAGGCTTTGGGGTGAGGATATTGTTATGTTGTGATATGTTATCCCTAGTTGGATAGAGACGTAAATATTTTCTTATGCAAAATGAATAATCAAATGAACCCAATGTGAATGATGTGAATGCATTAATTATTCTATTAATGATTGAGGATGAACTAGAAATAGATGATACATAATTAATTAACACCTTGGATAGTATAGTGATGTTAATATTCTTAACTAGTAACCCCATAATTTTCATTACATGATGTTTATTTATACGTACATGCAAAATCTGTTTGACTGGATATTTGTAGACATCTTTTGAGGTGTCCTACTGATAAGAACTCACACCATTCTTAGACCACTGTTGGGTAGAAGAGTAGATATCATGCTTCTACATTAGGACAAGGACAAGGGATACATAATATAGAGTTTAGTTAGACAATGGGGATGAATGGATGATGTTCCATATTTGATGTCAGAAATATTTTTGGGATTCCACAATTTTCTCTAATATGGTTTTTTTTTCACATGGAATTACACCATGACATGACATATTGGATATTTCTTTTGTATTATACCCAATTTGGGATATGTTTTACTATTCAGGTTATTCATTGATTCCTATTTTTTTCTATTTATATTGTGATATAATGTGTCTTACTATGGTAAAGAGGGTATAGAATCCCATGTGACCTATTAGACCCTCACTGAAAGTCAACATCCTCCAGAATTAGGGGGAGTGAAAGAGGACATGTGACAACCTATCTTGGGGAACATATTTTGTGGAACCAAGGTCAAGGATGTTACATTAACGGGGTGGAGAAAAAATAATGTAAACATTCATGTTGATGAATGTTAAATGGTCTTCGGGTAACTATTTTGGATTTCACCAAAGGAAATTTTGGTTGGTTTTATGCCCAATGTGATGATTCTAGGGTGAGGCTGGGGATGTTTTGAGACTATTTGTGTATATCATGGATGATCCAATATATCTTATGAGGTGTGATAAAATGTAATATTAAATTACTTTATATAATAAGGGGGTGGTATTATTGAATGTAAAAAAATGTATACAATATTGGGAGATCCTCGTTACCTCATATGAATAAAATATTAAAAATATTGGGTATTTTTGTGAGATTATTATCGATAACAATATCCACCACACAAAAAGAATTGCATTTTAATAATTTTGTTCCTTAGCCTTTAATTTTCAGTATATTTTTCATTTTTGTTTTTAATTCATGTAAGAAGTTTTATAACATATTTTATTCATAAATTATGTCTAAATTATAGAGTGAATTATAAAAAAAATATAGATCCAATGAATTATAAATATTACATCTAATTTAAAATATAAAAATCTCATGGTTTTTGGAAATTAATTTGAAAACAAACGCATGTAATGTGAAAAACTACTACTGTAACATGTGTCGTGCTAACAATGTTTTTACAATACATGAATCAATATTTTATTTATAAAAGATCAATTATTCCATGAATGGTCAATATTTTATATTTATTAAAACATAAAATTTACATGGAATAATATTGTATTTTATATTAATTTAAAATCATTTAATAGTGTCATTTTCCAAAAAATAACAATAATGTAAATTT
Organism: Viscum album; assembly: GCA_963277665.1. Taxonomy (NCBI): domain Eukaryota; kingdom Viridiplantae; phylum Streptophyta; class Magnoliopsida; order Santalales; family Viscaceae; genus Viscum; species Viscum album. The sequence continues at coordinate 843,432,010 of OY728151.1, forward strand.
TGACACTATTTATTTAATTGAAAATTATAAAATATCAACATATTATTGTAATTAAAATATTTTATGTTCAAATATATTTAAAATGATATATTAATTAAGAATAATAATGGAACAACCCAATTCATTTTTTTACTTTTCATATTTACATATAATTTATCTTATTTAATAATTAACTAAAAATCCTTGTATTAGTGTTTGTTAAGAGTCAATGTAATTATATCATCTTTTAAAATAAAAGATAAATTAACATGATAATTAAATTTACATTTAAAACTAATTATTATAACAGAAACTATATTTCTTTTCCCAAATTTTAATGCTTTATAATTGTAAAAGGCAATGAAATTTCTTTTTTTTTATTTTCCATACTTATCATATTACATTGGTCAAATTCATGAACATTATTCCCACTACCTCATAAAATTAAATAAAATAAGCAATATTGTTGGAATATTGGTATCAAATTAATTATTTAGAAGTTTATAGTTCATTTTCCCGTTATGATTAAGGTTAAGTCCCTTGTTATGATTAATTTTTCCTTAGTTGTTGTAATTATTTTAATTACTTTGACTAATACTCCTTATCATTAACTAAGATGATATTATTAAAGAATAAATATTATACTAATTTCAAGATTTTTTCCATTTTATGAATTTCAATTTACATAGGTGGTAAAATTAAGTATACTTTATTATTAATACTATTTAAATGAAATTTTAGATTTCAATTAAACTGTAGTATTTTTCACTGTTCATCATAAAATGAAACTTCTTAGAAGAAAATAGAAAATTCACCCAAAGTAATTTCTTTTTTTAATATTTCAAAAATGAAATTTATTATGTAATATAAAAATTATAAAAGATTCAAAAACAATAATTAAAATGGATTTTCCAAGAAATGGTGGTAGAAGTGCCATATTAAATAAAAATATTAATAGTATATTATTTTTCACTAAAACTAGGGCTTACATATAACCAATGATTTCAAATCGAGTTTATGATTCTTGAAAAACAATATAAAAACGGTTTTTTATTTGATGCATGATAAAGTATGTATTTTTTGTAACAAAATCCATTAAGAAATTTAAATTAATTAAAAAGATGAGATTGCTTAAAACATCAGGATGTTATGGTTTATATCAGGATCAATTAATTTTTTATATATTTTTTATTGTTAAATTAATACGATTTAAGGTATTATAATTAATTTAATTTAATTAAAATAAATGACATTGATAATGTTTTCCATTACATAAATCATATACATAAAAACAAACTATTATTAATAAATATGTTTTTTGAATTACATGCGCTATAGTTATTCTTACTTCCCCATAATAGAGAATGATTATTTGGTAACATTATTCTTTTATAAGAGGTATTAATATAAAAATTATTTATCATATTATTTAAAATTTTCAGAATAAAATTTCAATTATCATTAATAATTTTAATTTTCTTTTATTAGTTATAAATAATTTTTAATTCTTTATTTTTGTTAGTATAATAAAATTTCTATTAAATAAATTAAATGTAAATAAAAAAATTATCTAATATTTTTCATATTCAATTAAATAAATAAATAAATACTCAATTAATTATTAATCACGAATTAATAATATTAAGAATTTAAAATAGTAAAAAATAAATATTTCTACTAAAATAGTTTTTTAGCACAATATTTATTTCAATATAGAATATAATTTTTTAATATTTTAAAACCGAATTGGTTTATATATTGGAAGATGTTTTTACAAGAGTAAAAAAATTATTATAATGGTTATATTATTTTTATTTATAAAAATACAAAATCACATTGTTAAAATGTTGTTACATAATATAAATATAAAACTGTAAAGTATAAAAATAAATTTGTTAAAACCATTTCACATGATTAAAACATATGTGGAAGAACATGATTAAGCCTATATCAACCAAAATAAACCCAAACTCATTTATTTATAATCTTTTGATGTATTTAAAATTAAATTTTGTCTTATAGTAATTAAAATATAAAGGAGGATTCCAAAAGATCAATTATTCTCTCTTATAAATGGGGTAAAATTCCCAATTTCAAATAAAAAACTATCCATAAAAGTCTTCATTGAAAATTTAAACTGTTATTTTCTCTAGTACTCTCTCCCACTAATATAACAGTCTGGTCAAACATAGTTTTCTTAGTCTGATAATTTTTTTGAAAATATATGAGGGGAAAACATGTCTCTAATGTATGTTTTTTCTCCATCATATTTTTTAATAGATAATAATAATATTTTTAATATATTATCTCCACAATAATTTGAAATATTCAGTATCATTATTATAATAAATTTACATTATATTAATGTCACAAAACAAAATTATTCATTTATATCCACTCATAAAAATGGAATATTAATAGTCCATCTATGTAGACTAACTCCTCCATGAGGAATCATTTTATTATTATTACTCTATATTTTATTATTTATAAATAAATTTTTATTTGTTCTAAATAACATATAAAATAAAATCATTATGATTAATTAAAATTAATGTTATATCAATATAGAACCCCATTAATATTTTATCAATATATAGCCAACAACATTAATGTTTTAATAAATGTAAAGAAAATTATAATTAACAACACCTCCGGGATAAAAATCGTTATAAATAAATATTATAAACAGAAAAATTATAAATGGGGGATTTGAGAGTTACAAAATATAAATAATAATATAAAACAATTTATTAAGTTAAAATAGTTTTATTTTAAAAAACATGTTATACTTTCATTAAATAATTAGGGAATTAATATATGTGTTTCATCTAAAACATATTTTATTCAAAAATGACATCATTTATGAACAAATGGTATTACTAGTGGTTTATATAAAACCTATTTGATATATAATATCTTATATTAAACTTATTCACTGTAATTAAACATCAAATTTATAGTGACCCATACTTTTTATACTTATATATGAAATATTATTTTTTGATTATAAATTTCATTACATTATCATAATCTATTTAATTGTTATGTTTTTATGTCATTATATACTTATATATATAATTAAAAATTACAAAAATGATTTATAATATCACTTTCAACTCTAACCCAAAAGAATCATTCATATAAAAAACATTAGTTATATCATTAATCATATAATGTTAAAAAATAATCCTATGAATGGGTGATCTAAAATACATATTTGGGGAAAATAAGGGTGATATATATTATTATTTATTCATAAAATGAGAATAATGGTATGAGAAAATTAAAATGAAAAATTAATATCGTACCTTAAAAAACATAGATCAAAATCATGAATCTTGGAATAAAATTTGACTGATCCTATGACATGAATCATATATAGATCAATGAATATGATCTTTAAGAAAATAAAATTTTCATAATTAAAATGAACATGCAATACATATAAGGATTTGAAAAAAAATTAATAGAATTTTTTCACATAGAATCAAATCATAGTGGTTTGCGATCAAACCCTATTCTTTTAATACCTTAGTCGGGATTCCCCTCTGAGACTATTATTGGTGATAGATTCCTTAACTGAATTGGGGTCACTACCCATTCTAGTTTAATAACTAATGATATGTCTATCTTTGACAAAAAAATAAGAGAGATATATAATTCTTACATGGGCCATTTCACAATAAAAATCAGATACATGAATTCCCCATGATTAGATAACATACATCTTATCCTTATATCATAACTAGTGGATGGGAAGCTGGTTTCATAATATGTTCATCATTTCATCATAGAATAACGCATGGTAATATTAAAATTTTCATATTTATCTCATCATCCCTGACACAAACCATGTATAGAAATAATAATGATGATATAATTTGATTATGACCTAGGTAATTAATATTTAATAATAAATGATCTTATAATATATTAGTAAAATATTTCAAAATAACTGTATAATAATTTTTTTATGGTAAAAGTACCCTTTTATTTTAATAATTACTTATTTAATATCAAAATATTTCCATAACAATGTTAAAGTTATATTATTTGAAAATAATCCTGATGACATTTATTAAAATTTTATATATTTAGTGGTCATATATTTGGATAATTAGGCTCATGTAAGTTTTTTTAGATAATGATTCATTTCAAAATATCTATAAATCTTGATTGCACCAAATTCAAAAAATGAAAAAATATTACATTAAAATATTTTTTTCAAAATATTTTTTTTATTATATTAATAAATCATTGAAAAATATTAATTATTTTTATAAATATTTTAATTAAAAAATTGACATAGAAGAAAATGATTCCCAATAAAGGTAGAAATAATGTTTGTTAATCATAAAACATTTTTTTGATAATTTTAATAAAAAATGAGTGGGAAATTTTAAAATTAAAAATAAATTATATGAATATAAATAAAATGAAAAATTGAATAGGGTTTATATGATGTTTATCATATAATTTCACTTAATTCTAATTCAAGTATAAACAATCCTGATTTATGTTAGATTTAAAAATCAACCCCTTACATCAATGTCATCTTGATTAGAATGTACTCTAGGGAATTGTATGATAGTTTTAATGTTATTAAAATGTATTAAAATAATCGTTATAGAAAAATTATATCTTAAAATGTTCTCATTTATCATTTTATTTACCATTTAATAATAATAATTTATTAGAATTATTATTTTTGGGAGTTAATTGTTTCCTTTTTTCATGGAAGCTTCAGTTCAGTTGTTAACGGTTTGTGTGTGTTGATAATAGTTACACCCTATATACAATGTTTATACTGATATAAATATCCTAGAATATAAATATATTAAACTTATTAATATACTATAAAAGGATGATATGAAAAACTTATTAACATTATTCATGGAGGTGGTTTTCATACAAGGGGATGAATGATGTTTTTCATTTCTATTGAAAAAAAGGATAAAATGATAAATATTAATTTTTCAATAAAGAACGACAAGAATATAATAACTATAATATAAATAACATTTATCTATCATAATAATAAACCATGAATTGTTGTCTATAAAATGAATAATATCACTACAATAAGGTGGTAGTCCACACGTACGAACGAATGATACTTTCATTTCACATTAATTTATAAGAGTATTAACAATGGTGGGAACATAATAATAATAATAATAATAATAATTCATTATATTTTGGGTATATAATTTATTATTATATATTAAGAACCATATATTTCAATGATCTAGAAAATGAAATAAAATCAATGGAGTTGGGTAGGATGATTACAACTTCTTTAGTAGACCACATTCAAATTCATCAGTATACACTATTTTAATGGTCCTTATAAAGATAATAAATTATTAATCATATATATGGAATATAATTAGATAATTTTTGGGGGCTTAGTTGACCATGTTGGTTCATGGAGGTGTAAATAATAGAGTATATTTGTATCCATTTATAGTGAAAAAAATAAAACACTTGAAAATATAATAAATTATTTTTGATGTGAATGTTAAAAAAGTGAAACTAAATTCATATCTAAAATAGGATACGATTTAAATATCATAAATGAATAAATTATTTATAGGATGTCATTTCATTTTAAATCATAAATATTATTTAAACACCATGGTAAATTAATTTTATACTTGATAGTAGTGTTAGTGTTATAAATAGTAAAGGGAAATATATTCCAATATATGGTAAAAATTGAAATGAAATAGGGATTTTATTAAATTTAATACCCTATCTAATACATTTTCATATTTAATTTTTTATTATTATTTATAATCATTTAATAAATAATAATTAATAAATTATATGTTGAAACTTATTTTAATAAATGATCTCTTGATTAGATATTATCAAAAAGAATATTGAAATTAAATGGTAAGATAAACGTACAATAAAAAAATAATAGTATATATTTATATATGAAAATCATGGAATATTATAATTCACAAAATTTGTTTTAATTTTTATATTTTCAAGAATTATTTATTTTGTTTCTATAATAAATGAACACACACTATTTCGATGTTGTATACAAATTTATGGAAATTATACCATTAGTGAAAATGATAAAAAAATGATAAAAAATTAAATTATTTTGATAATAAGCATTTATATTCATTGATATCATCTATTTATCCATATGTCAACATATAAGTGAAATTAACACCAAGATAGATAAATTTTGAAATATTCCTTTATGTAAAATAAAACAAAGCACATTATCAATGAAAAATGGAACCAAATTTCCATATTTTAGAATAATTGATGATCATGTTTGAACTCAACTTATCTAATATGATAAATCCATGTGTGTTTGAAATTCCAGGGCATTATCCTTGTGTTTTAACCCAGTTTAGCTTTATCATGTTAACAATTTTTTATTATGGTTACTATTTAGAATGGCAAAATCTAAAAGATACATATTTACCAAATATGAAAATATGAATATAAAAGATGGAAACCATTATTTATGATTCTATTTATAAAATTAGATGAAATTTTTGTTAATATAAATATCTAACACCCAATAAAATAATTTTTTAGAGAAATTCATTTTTAGTGTAAATATAGATATCTACCAATATAAGGTATGTTGATGATTAATATATAATTAATTATATTATATCTAATCAAATGGTAAATATTATAAATAAGGATCATATTAAGGATATAATTATAATCCTATTATAAAATAAATTATAGGATTATAAAAATTGATATTTTCACAATTCATTGTCAAATTATTCCTTTCTGAAAAATTAGAACAATTTCCCTGAATATAATTTTACTATGATGATCTAAAAAATCATAAAATATTTTTTTATAAATATTAATAATTGTGATGTAAATAAATTATAATATATTACCAAAAAAATATAATTAATACTATTATGAAGAAAATATAAATTTAAATTAAATAAGAACTTTAATGAAATATCAGTTTACATTTATTATTAAAAAATAAAGACATTTTCATTAAATAAAACCTTTATACAAATATTTTATAATTTTTTAAATCCTTTTAAATCCCTCCAATCCAATAGCTTTGTTACTAGAGTTCATTTAGGGGTGTGGATTCAAATATAATATGTAATCAGGGACATTAATTTTAATTTATTTAAAATACATATAAAATATTATAAAATTACATCCTAAAAATAAATAAATGAATTTGACCACAAATATTACATAACTATAATATAAAAAATAGTTTATCAATTTTTTTTTAAATCCTTAGGTTCCCCTATATCTTTAATAAATTTAAGATTCTTCCAGAGAACATTAAAAAGATGATTGGTCATGTTATATTTAAATTTAGCTCCATGATCAATTATTTATAATTTATGTTCTTCTTATTAATCATAGTGATCAATATTTGTGACCTAGAAATTCATAAAAAAATTATTGATCAAAAATGTAATTCGTTATGAGAAATTTGTGGAAAACGTCATGAAATTGAGAGACACTCAAGAGAATAACCATGGAATAAGCTACAATATATAATTTATCCGTAATCAATAAGGGGCATATATATCTTGGGAAAAAATTCTTTTTTTAAGAACATCATTTATATACATTTAATGATTTATAGGAATACATTTTCATAAAAATTAAATTCCACATTTTGATGAAAATTTTAAAAATAATTTTTATCAACAATGATAAACATGAATGTGATAACAATTGGATATGAGAATATACTATATATATATATAATTACATAACTCTAAATATTCATCCCATTAAGTAGTATTTAAATAATTATTACCAAAGTGTGCTTTATATTTAGCCATCTGAATGATCGAGTAGAATAAATAATTTTAATGAAATAAGACAAGGTGAAGGTGGTGATACCAACCTACTCTGAAATCAATAGAACACAATAATAGTTTCTCCCCATTGGTTGGCGTGTAAAACATAGACATACCATATTTCAGTCGAGGATCTGTGGTAATAAGACACATATTAACATCTATTGATTTCTATAGAAATTTACAAATCATTTTTTTAATACTCATATATCAATCCGATACAGTTACGAATGGTACTCCACGAATCATTTCTCTAACTGTAATAGATAATAAATAATGGTAATAAAGGGGTAATGTTTTTCTGATGGAAATATGTCCTACTGATGTCCTTTAGTTTTTTTGTACAAGACAAATAGATTTATATACATTAGCAATTTTGAGGAGTCAGATGATGAAATTATGTGGTTATGATTTCTCATTTCCATTAATTGTTGAGTAATTATTGGATGATCACCATAGAAATAAGTCTATAAAACATTAAATGTGATATAAAAAACATTGAGATACATACTATATAATATATATCTACTTGTGGACTTGAAAAAAAAACACTTCCAAATATGTATATATCGTTATATTTCCACAATAATTATTGAATAATGAAATATAGGAATCATATAAAATATCCTTCATCAAATATGTTATAGATGAAACCATATAGTGTTATTAATACTTATCATTTCAAAAAATCATGTTTTAACATTGAATCATTCCTCACTTTAATTTGTAGCTCAAAATCTTCTTTCTCTTACCCTTAAATATTATCTTGGATTGATGATTGAACACCATTTTGGTGAAGATATTATTTATCCCCTTATATATATATTTCAGTTTTCTCCCTTTGATAATACTAATATTGTTAGGTCCACAAGGCTGAATATCGTGAGAGGGGGGTGAATCAGGGTATGACTAATTTAAAATTAAAGCTCGTTCTGATCTTGTTTCGCTGGTAAGAAAAACACTCTTCTCTCTTTTCCTATTGCACAATGTAAACATAATGTAAAGAAAGCACAGGACACAATAAATTTACTTGGTTCACCGCTAAGGGCTACGTCCAAGGAGAATACGCCGATAGTTTCCCGGTCGTACCAAATTCCACTATACATCACTAGCTGTGGATACAATGGTTCGTGCCAGATCACTTCTATGACTAGGCTCACTGCCCTTACAATGTTTAAGGTCAGCTCAGTTCTTTCCCAAGGGTCACTCCCTATTTCTCTCTCTCTGGCTCACTGTTGGTGGAGAGGATCACCTTATTTCTCTTCCTAAGCTCACTACTCTAGAAGGAAATCCACTCACAGTTTATAGACCTGTAGGTCTCTTCATTATCACTAATAAATGCATCCTCAACTATTGATAGATTCTCTTTTGAAGTCCAACTTTCATCCACAGATGAATACCTCTGTGCCCTTATCCACTGGGCAACATCCTTTGGAAAGTACCTCCGCAAAGCACACTACATGGTGAAGCTCCCAATTTCACGAATCTCAAACACTCCTTCATGAAGATCCTTCCTTTTCATGATGCACTTTAGCAGATCACAATCGCGAAGCTCAAGACATCGCAAAGCAACGTCCCTCGCGATGTTTAATAAGCCAATGCGGATCTCGTAGGTTTTGCGGAGCTACAATAGCCGCCGCGGAGCTCTTTTTTTCGAGAATCACACTGGCTCCGCGAACCACCTTCGAAAAATGAGAGAAAATGATTTTCTATGAAAATTCACTCTACTTCTCTCGAGGGGGTCAGCCTCTATTTATAGGTGATTCCACCGACCCTCAACCCTTCCACGCAAAGTCAACTCCACGTCATCTCAAATCGCAAATCTCCGATGTTTCCGCCAGAATTCTGTCCAAATCGCGAAGCACCTCGGCAATTTTCGCATCGCGGAGCTCGTCGTAATCACGGATCATTACTGTCAACATTACTTCATGACTTCTCCGCGAAGCACCTTCGCGAATCCCTTCATCCCTACGATGCGCTTCAAATATGTCATTCGCGAAACTTTGACGTAATCACGAAGCATCACCGCCTCCAGATCTTCCTTTACTTTTTCATCATTCTTTGTCATCAAGGATTGTCAACAAATTCTTGGGAACTCGAAAGTTCTCCATGGAAACCTTCTTTGTCAACAAACACAATCAACCCAAAAATACTTCAATGTTACCTTGAGGGATTTTTTCCCAACAATCTCCCACTTTGGGTTTGTTGACAACTCTCTACAACTCTGCTCAGAATGATTTTCTGCACTTTGATACCTCACTGAGTCTTCTTCCAGCCTCTATGACCATTTGCCTCTTGTAATTATGATAGTGTTCAAGGATTCACTTAAAACGTACTCCAAGCCCACATGAGCAATGATCGGCGTGAGAAAGAAGAGTAATATGAAAAGATCATCAATGAATCACTTCATTTCAAACCCCGATTGTTGATTACAACCTGATACCAATTCATAAATTGATACCAATTGTTGAACCACACTGATACCAATTGGTGATAGCTGGACACCTTCTCACACCATTCCAACACCACTGTTCTGCTTTTATCACGATCCTCAGCTGTCATGATTTCTATGCTTTGATAGATCACTTCTAGCATCGTCAGATTTAGAAATCTCCCCCCTATATCATTGCACTCCCCATATCTAGCTGATCCACCTGTCATCTTCTCCCCCATATCATTCATGATTTAACAAATATCCACACTGTCTCCCACTTGAACAATCACTATATTCTCCCCCTTTGTCAATGAACACAATGGTCACTACTTTGCAGTCTGTAATAGATTAGAGAACACATCAGCACATTAGGGAAAAAACATCATACCTCAGGAAGAGGGGGGGTCCCACATCAACACTATTTTATGTGCGAGGAATCGACTGAACTCCCAGAGCCAGTCGATGTCTTTCAAATGCTTCCTTCGGTAAGGCCTTTGTTAGAATGTCTGCAACCTGTAGCTCTGTAGGCACATACTCCAACATCACGAATCTCTGCTCAACCTTCTCCTTGATAAAATGATACATTATCTCAATGTTCTTTGTCCTTGAGTGATGGAAGGGATTTTTGCTGAGATTTATAGCACTTGAGTTATCGCATTAGATTCCAATCGAAGACTTCACCGCAACTCCCATATCTTCAAGTTTCTGCTTCATCCATAATAACTGTGTGCACACTTGAGTGGCCGCAATATACTCAGATTCCGCAGTGCTCAACAAAATGCAATATTGCTACTTTTTTAGCCATGAAATACACAATCCACCAAGATAGAATGTACCACCTGATGTTGTTTTTCTATCATCCACTGAACCTTCCCAGTCTGCATCAGTATATCCCAATAACTCTGTCTGAGATTTATCAGTATATGTCAGCCGAAATCCACTGTGCCCTGGATATACTGAAGTATTCTTTTCACTGCAAGCATTTTGGCTTTCCTTGGGATTACTCTGATATCCCGCTTCTTGGAATGTGGCGAAAACAATATCAGGCCTTGTCGCAGTTAAGTACAACAGACTTCCAATAATTTGCCTGTATTCTATGATATTAACTGCCTTGCCATCCTCATCTTTTGATAAATTCATCTGGGTAGCAACCAGAGTCTTCATCTCCTTGGAATTATCAATTCCAAACCTTCTCAAAAACTCCTTTGCATATTTATATTGAGAAATGAATGTTCCATTCCTTCCTTGTGTCACCTGTAGACCAAGGAAAAATGTTATCTCTCATATCATTGACATTTCAAACTCATTTTTCATGAATTTGAGAAACTGTCTGCACTGAGATTCATCTGATCCGCTAAAAATTATGTCATCGACATAAACTAGAACCATAATCCTTTGATTACTATCATTGCTGAAATAGAGGTTGTAATCAATTCCTCCATGCTGTGAACCAAGCTTCTTCAAGTACTGATCAAGCCTTGAGTAACATTCCCTTGGTGTTTGTTTCAGCCCATACAATGCCTTCTTCAGCCTGCAAACTTTGTTCTCATCCTCAAGAATGAGAAAACCATATGGCTACTCAATATACACCTACTCTTTTAGGACTCCATTTATGAATTCATATTTGAAATCCATCTGGAACACTTTGAACTTTCTTTGTACAGCAATGGAAAAAAAATATTCTGATTGTTTCCAGCCTTGCAACCGGTGAAAATGTCTAATCAACATATATTCCCTCTATCTGGGAGTATTCCTTGCACACTAGTCGTGCTTTGTTCGGAATCACTTTTCCATATTCATTCATCTTATTGTTATATACCCATTTAGTCCTGATGACATTCTTATCTGTAGGCCTCGAAACAATCTCCCATGTGTGGCTCTTCTCAATCTGATCAAGCTCTTTATTCATAGCCTGAACCCAGTTTTCATTTTCAGCTGCATCAAATTTTTTTTTTGGCTCCACCTGAGATAAGAACGATGTTTGTTGTAATGATTTCATTCTTCGAGTCTGAACTGGAGCTGTCTGATCACCAATTATATTCTGCCTGTCAATTTCAGCTGGATTCTTTGCCTTCCTTATAGACACAGACTTGACACTTTCTAGTTCATCATCATTATCTTCTTCTGAGTCTGCCTCTTCCACATATGCTCCCCCTATGTTTCTTACCTCATCATTACTTTCATCCAGGAACTGTTCACTAGGTCTTTGAGTATTCTGTTCATTTTCAACTATAGTTACATCATTTCTCTCAATAATTTTTCCCAGCCTTTTTTGAAGCATTTATATGCTTTTCTTTTCCCTGAGTAGCCAAGGAATATCCCCTCATCTCCTCGTGCCTCAAACATCCTATGATTTTCTTTGTTGAGAATGAATCACTTACTTACAAAGATTCGAAAGTATTTTAAATTTGTATTCTTTACGTACCACAGTTCATACGAAGTCTTCCCTTGCTTCGGACACAATAGAGACATGTTTGAAACATAGATCGATGTCAACACTCCTTCCTTCCAAAATTTATCTGGTAGTTCTTTGTCAATAAGCATCATTCTGATCATGTTGTTGATGATCTGATTTCTCCTTTCAACCACACAATTCTATTGGGGATTTCATACTGATGAAACATGATGCCTTGTCCCGTGTTTCTCGAGATACTCTTACAATTGACTATTTTTGAATTCTGTACCGTTGTCTATATGGAACTTCAAAATTTTCTGCCCAAGCATCCTTTCTGATTCCCTCCTGTACTGTTTTATGCAACTAAACACCTCTGTCTTATGGGTAATGACAAATTCCCAGGACATTCTACTGTAATCATCAATGAAAAGAACATAGTACCTTTTCCCATTTATAGATCGTGGTGAGATAGGTCCACATACATCAGGATGAACCAGTTCGAGCACTCTAGTTGATTTCTGTTCTTTTGGCCTATATGTCATTCTAATGATCTTCCATTGTTGGTAAGCATCACAGGTATGAGTGCGATCACGTGATAGTTTGGGAAGGTCTCTAGCATCATCAAACATTACGAGATCCTCCATATATGGATGGCATAGATGACCAAGTCACTTATGCCACAGTTGGTTTTCTTCCTCTCTGGATAAAAGAAATGTATCTTCTTCCCCACCTACAAGGTATAGATTTCCCTTTGACCTTTTTCCCTGCAGAACAGTTGCTCCATCTTTTCCTTTCACAACACACATCTTCTTGGTAAGTCGGATAGAGTGCCCAGAGTCAAATAGTTGACTGACACTGAGTAAATTATGACTAAGACCCTCTACTACCAATACATCAACACGTCTCATCTCTTTGCCCCCAAACTTGGATTTCCCTAAGCCAACAATCTTCAGGCCTTCATCATTTCCATATTTGACAACTCCTTCTTTGTCATATTTGATTCATGTAACAAGATCCTTATTACCCATCATGTGGGATGTGCAACCACTGTCATGGATCCACACACTAGATCGATCTTATGCTTTAAGGGAAATCTTCGCTACCACGGCCTTATCATTTTTCTTCTTCATGGTCCATAATTTTTCTTTCACACTCAGCATGGATTGAGACTTTTGTTCATTCTCAAAGTATGATGGACTTGCCTCATCTTGCAAAGCCGCAAATCTATTCTTCATTTTTAACTCACCTGTCGGTTTATTGATCTGCTGCTTGCGAACATTTTGATTCATCTTTGGAACATTTCTTTGAATGGTCAATGTACAATACCTATCCATGTGCCCTAATCCCCCGCACCAAAAAAAGTGTCCTTCGAAATGTGTTCTGGAAAACCGTTCACTGTTTGGCTGCCATCTCTGTTCTTGTTCCCTTCGATATCTTTTGGCTATGGAACATTCATACTGTGAATGTCCCATCTTTCCACAACAATAACACCTGATATAAGTCAAATTTCTTCATGTCACTTCAGCACTACGATTTTCCCCTTGGGATCTCTGAATATTCTAATTCTGCTTTGTTCCCAAATCCACCTTCAATCTCGGGACGAGTGCTTGCGGTCTGACTTCTACTGCCACCGATTTTTGTTTCTGATTATGCCATGAATCAGCCTTAACATCTGAGCTCAATTACTGCTTCTTTCCTACTGAACTACTAGGCTCTTCTTTATTCTTTTCATTCTTTGTGATGACCTGCTTTCCCAAGAATGTGTTGGGATTCAATGGTTTTTCCTGGTCTTTAACATTTATCCACAGACTGACAACTTCATCTTCAAGATCTTCAATACGCTTGACATGATATTTCACTTTTCTATTCATGAAATCGATCTCCATTTTCTATTATTTAATCTTGAGCTTATGCTCATTAACCTTTTATGTGCGCTCTGGCCTGGAAGACTTAAGATTTTCAATTTCTTTCACTAGATCAGACTTCTCTTCTTCTTGTTGTAGAATGTAGAGTCTGGCATCATGTACCACCTTGTTGGATTTCTTTGACTTTTATCTCCAAACATCATTCTTTTCAAGATCTTCTTATAATCCAGCTTCCATATCAACTCTCCCTTCAATTTGTTCTTCTTCCTCATCAGTTTGGGTTTCATTCTTTTCTTGATCACTACTAATAGAATCCACCATTTCATTTTTTCCATGATCTTTGCAGTTATCTATCTCTTCAATTTCTTCACCCTCAGACTCATCTGAACTATCTATTTCTTTTGAAAGAAGATTCTTCTTCATAAAGAAATTTATATTGGAATGGTTCTTCCCTTTCACATAGGCTGATGAATTTTTCTTGGGAAATTCAACTTCATCTTCATCGTATTATTCTTGAAACTTTTTGGGGCACCTTGCAGCAAGATGGCCAACTTTTCCACATCTAAAGCAAGTAAGTGGAAGCTTCCCTTTGAACTTTCTTTTCCTTTTTGTTGATTTGAGGAGAAGAATGACATTACCTCATCTATCTTTTCTTCTTCCTGAGAATCTTCAATGGTGAGCTTCTTCATGGCCTTAAATGCCACCTCCTAGGACGTCCCATTTTCCACGACCCCATTATCATCGTTCCTCATTTCATATGAAACCATGGTACTGTGAAAATTGTCCAGTGCCAGCTCTTTTGGATCTTTATCTTCTAGAACTAAAACATTCGGATTGAACCGAGGTGGAAGTTTCCTCAAGATGTTCTTTGCGATCTTTATGTCTTCAATGACTTCGCCAAGACATCGCATAACTTCCACAACAATGTTTACCCTATCAAAGAATGAGTCAACAAACTAATTTGGGTCCATTTTTAGATCATTATATTTGTTCCACAACACCTGCAGCTTTGACTCTCTGACCTTTGTATCCCCTTCATATATATTCAAAATCTTTTCCCACATGGCATGTAACGTTTTGCTTTAAATCACCTTCATGTAGATGGGATTGGAAAGGGCTCCCCCTAAGGCATTGATTGCATTGGAATCAGCATCCAACTCTCTATGGTCAGCTTAAGATAACGAACCACTATTAATATCTGCTGTGATACCATGCATAGCTGCTGAAAAGACATCCATTCCCAAGGATTGAAAATAGTGTTGCATTCGATTCATCCATATCTAAAAATTACATCCGTCGTAGATCGGAATCCCTTTATAATTAGTGACCTCCATTGAGAGAAGACCTAATATCAACCTTTCCCTTTGATACTAATTGTTAGGTTCATAAGGCTGAATACCCTGAGAGGGGGGGGGGATGAATCAGGGTATGACTAATTTAAAATTAAAGCCCATTATGATCTTGTTTCGCAGTTAAGAAAAACAATCTTCTCCCTTTTCCTGTTGTGCAATGTAAACATAACGTTAAGCAAGCACAGGACACAACAATTTTACTTGGTTCACCGCTAAGGTCTACGTCCAAGGAGCATACGCCGACCGGTTTTTGGTCGTACCAAATTCCACTATACTTCACTAGATGTGGATAAAATGGTTAAGTCTAGATCACTTCTATGCCCAGGCTCACTGCCCTTACAATGTTTAGGGTCATCTCACTGCTTTCCAAAGGGTCACTCCCTGTTTCTCTCTCTCTGGTTCACTACCGGTGGAGAGGATCACCATCTTTCTCTTCCTAAGCTCACTGCTCTGGAAGGAAATACACTAACAGTTTATAGACCTGTAGGTCTCTTCATTATCACTAACGAATGCATCCTCAACTGTTGATAGATTCTCTGTTGAAGTCCAACTTCCATCCACTGATGAATACCTCATTGACCCTAACCACTGGGCAACTACCTTTGGAAAGTACCTTCGCAAAGCACCCTACTTCACGAAGCTCCCAATTTCGCGAAGCTCAAACAAGCCTTCACGAAGAACCTTCCTTTTCGCGAAGCACTTTAGCAAAGCACTATCGCGAAGATGAAGCCGTCACAATGCAATGTCCCTCATGAAGATTACTAAGCCAACGCGGAGCTCGCAGGTTTCGCGGATCTAAAATAGACGCCGTGAAGCTCTTTTTTTCGCGAAGCACACTGGCTCCGCGAACCACCTTCGCAAAACGAGAGCAAATGAATTTTTCTGAATATTTTCTCTACTTTCCTCAAGGGGGTCGGCCTCTATTTATAGGAGATTCCACATACCCTCGAACCTTCCACGCGAATTCAATGCCACGTCATCTCAAATCGCGAAGCTCCGAAGTTTCCGCCAGAATTCTGTCCAAATCGCGAAGCACCTCGGCAATTTTAGGATCGTGGAGCTCGTCGTAATCGTAGAGCATTACCGTCAACATTACATCATGCTTTTTCCGCGAAGCTCCATCATGAATCCCTTCATCGCAGCCATGCGCTTCAACTCTGTCGTTCGCGAAGGTTTGACATAATCGCGAAGCATCACCGCCTCCATTTTTCTTGTTTTCGCGAAATCCAAACCATGCATCCTCTCTCCGCGAAGCTCCTTCACGGCGGCACCATGTACTGCTCTTTTGTACCACCTCCAGATCTTCCTTTCCTTTTTCATCATTCTTTGTCAACATGGATTGTCAACAACTTCTGGGGAACTCGAAAATTCTCCACGGAAACCTGCTTTGTCAACAAACACAATCAACCCAAAAATACTTCAATGTTACCTTGAGGGATTTTTTCCCAACAATCTCTCCATTTGGGTTTTTTGACAACTCTCCACAACTCTGATCAGAATGATTTTATGCACTTTGATACCTCACTAAGTCTTCTTCCAGCCGCTACGACCATTCGCCTCTTGCAATTATGATAGCGTTCAAGGATTCACTTAACACGTACTCTAAGCCCACATGAGCAATGCTCGGCGTGAGAAACAAGAGTAGTATGAAAAGATCATCAATGAATCACTTCATGTCAGACCCCAATTGTCAATTCCAACCTGATACCAATTCTTTAATTGATCCCAATTGTTGAACCACACTAATACAGATTGGTGATAGCTGGATACCTTCTCACACCATTACAACACCACTGTTCTGCTTTTATCATGATCCTCAGTTATCGTGATTTCTATGCTTTGATCGACTACTTCTAGCATCATAAGATTTAGAAATCTCCCCATATCTCATTGCACTCCCCCTATCTGGCTGCTCCACCTGTCAGCTTCTCCCCATATCATTCATGATTTAACAAATCTCCACACTGTCTCCCCCTTGAACAATCACTATTTTCTCCCCCTTGGTCAACGAACCTAAATTTCACTCCTTTGCAGTCTGTAACAGAGTTGAGAACACATCAGCACATTAGGGAAATCACATCATACCTCAGGGAGAGGGGGGGGGGGGTCCCACATCCATACTATTTAAAGTGTGGGGAATCGACTGAACTCCCAGATCCAGTTGATGCCTTTCAAATGCTTCCTTGGGTAAGGCCTTTGTTAGAATGTTTGCATCCTGTAGCTCTGTAGGCACATACTCCAACTTCAAGATTCTTTGCTCAACCTTCTCCTCGATAAAATGATACTTTATCTCAATGTTCTTTGTCCTTGAGTGATGGACGAGATTTTTGCTGAGATTTATAGCACTTGAGTTATCGCACTGGATTCCAATCGATGACTTCACAGCAACTCCCATATCTTCAAGATGTTGCTTCATCCATAATATCTTTGTGCACGCTTGAGTGGCCGCAATATACTCACCTTCCGCGGTGCTCAACGAAATGCAATCTTTTTTCTTGCGTAACCATGAAATACACAATCCACCAAGATAGAATACACCACCTGATGTTGATTTTCAATCATCCGCTGAACTGGCCCAGTCTGCATCAGTATATCCCAATAACTCTGTCTGTGATTTATCAGTATATGTCAAGCTGAAATCCACTGTCCTGTGGATATACCGATGTTTTCTTTTCACTAAAATCATTTTGGTTTTCCTTGGGATTACTCTGATATCTCGCTGCTTGGAATGTGGGGAAAACAATATCAGGCCTTGTTGCAGTTAAGTACAACAGACTTCCAATAATTTTCTTGTATTCTGTGATATTAAATGCATTGACATCCTCATCTTTTGATAATTTCATCCTGGTTGCAACCAGAGACTTCATCTCCTTGGAATTCTCCATTCCAAACCTTTTCAGAACATCCTTGGCATATTTAGATTGAGAAATGAATGTTCCATTCCTTCCTTGTGTCACCTGTAGACCAAGTAAAAACGTTAGTTATCCAATCATTGACATTTCGAACTCCTTTTTCATGAATTCGGAAAACTGTCTGCACTGAGCTTCATCTGATCCGCCAAAAATTATGTCATCGACATACAGTAGCTGTAATGACCCAAAGTTTCATTAATGGAAAATCCCTCATGATCCAGTTAAATGTTTCTTTATGAAAAATGTTTTAATAAGATGTCAAATTCTTTAGTTTTATGTTATTATTTGTGACCGTTACTTTTATAGCCATTGAAAAGTGATCACATTAGTAGTATAAATATATGGCTTTAACGAACCCAATTTTACTTAGAAAAAGGAAGCGATGGCCTATCCAGTACAATTGACCCGTACGAAGCCCATTTGTCGGAGCTCAGAAAAGTGGTGGCATCTTTGGGATTCACCCTTGACCAAGCCCAAGATGAGCTTCATTATGTCAAACTCGAACGAGACCGTCTATGGGAAAAGTGGATGTTGATTGAGATTACCACTCGAGCGATGTTATCCGAGCCGCCCCAAGAGTCTGTCACCATCGCACACCTTACCCTTAGGACTTATGCAGCTATTTTAAGGGGTTATGTAACAAATAAGTAGTACCATGTTCATGTACATTATTTAGGTATATAATAATGAATAAAATTTATAGTCATTTTTGATACATTGTAATAGTTTTTAAGGTACAAATTGTGTTTTTAGTTATTATTTAATTAAGAATTATATTTTATTAAATTAAAGGATTTTTATTGAATTAAATAATATTTTAATAAAATATTATTATTAATATTAAATTAATTTTTTATTAAATATAAATGATCTTATGATTTTATGAATGCAATTAAATTTTTTTATTATGGTTTGAAACCCATTTCTGTCAAAACCCGCGAATTTTTTATAAATGTCGGTTTTTATTTTAAAAGTGAAAATTCACAAATTTAGAAAATTATTTAGATAAAATAAATATTATTTTTGGAATCAGGACGTCAAAATTATCCATCGGTGAATTTTTCATAATTTTTCGAGACAGTCAAATTTTTGGGTAAAATTTAAATACCATTTAAATATATAATGTGTTTTATGATATCATAATGACCCAATGGTGATGCAATAAAATACCATAATCCTTATGTTCCGAAAATATATGTTTTATCATTAAAATAATGTGATTTTGGGTTTGTTTTACTTACTTTTCAAAGCATTAATGGAGCCCTCAAGACTTATTCATCACTTTTCCTTTTTAAAATAATTTCCTTGGGAGTGTGACTCACATCCAAATAAGCAACCCTAATTTTTTAAAAAGTTCGGACCATGTCCTTGTAAACTATTGTTTTCCACTTTCCTTTTCTATAAACCATGGTCAAATACCATGGGATGGTTTGTGGTTTGAATTATTTTAATATAAGGGGTCCCAAACCTAAATAATAACGAATTCTCTCTCCTTTCCTATATAAACCCACCCAAGCTCCCATTTCCTACTCACTCAAAGCCCTTGGAGTTCGTCCAAACTCTTCCCTACTCTCTCTAGAATCCTCTCAAGGTTCCCCAATCTCCCATGAAGCCTCTCACAAGCCTCTCTCTAGCCTTTGGAAGAACACTTCCAAGTAAGGGTTTTTTCTCCTATTTTCACTTTTGTCAATTTTCTTTAAGTTGTATTGCCCTTTTAATTTCATTTATGAATGTTCGGATATGGTTTATCACCTCCCCCATACTTTTGTCTTATTGTTTTAATGATGGGAGACCCCTTTCTCTCTCATTAAATTCCTCCCATGTACACCCATTACTATGCCGAAATTCCGAAAGGAACTCCTCTCTCTTCTTTTACATTCAAGCAATACTTTTTTATCATGAATCTAAATTACATTTAAATTGTTGGGACATGTATATATATGACCTCCTTACTGTCCATTACATTTAAATATTATGAGGAACCCCTATCTCTCTCATTAACCATTTTTTATGAATTCTTATATCACGCTGTTATGCTGCCGAAATCACACCAATTTTCTAAGAAAATGTCATTGTGTAGTGAATACCCTGCCCATTTCTCTATCAAGGGTATTCAACTTTATGCACATTTACATATTTATTGTAAAGTTTAATTTATGAATTCCACATTCCTTTATCGTGGAATAAATGATTATATTTTATTAATCCATTTTTTATGATCCATGTGGCACACTTATGCATGAAATGAAATGTTTAAGAAGGGTGCTCCCTTATAGCGCTCCAATGCATTGGTTAAAGTATAGTATCATGATACGTCAAGTGCAATGAGTGTTGAATCATGATAAGTCAAATGTAATGAGGGTTTACTCGTGCTTCAAGTGCAATGAGGGTTTACTCATGCTCCATGTGCAATGAGCCTAACTCATGCTAATTCAATGTTAAGTGTTGTTTCCACATTTCCATGTTATGATTATAATGCTTTATCATGCCTTTATGTACATGTTTCTTTTATTCTCTATTGATATAACTATTTCCTGTCATGTATTGTACTCCACATGTTGTTCCATGTGTACTCCTTTACTGGGATTTACAGCTCACCCTTTTCTTAAGCATGTCCTCAGGTTATCCCAAGCAATGCTAAGTACGAAGGAATGTAGTGGTCATGTAAATGAATTTTTCAATAAAAATGTTGTATTTAAAGTTTAATGTTTTTATGTAATGATCCTAATCCCCAAAGACACTAATCCTCTTGATCTTATTTTTTGTATCAAGTGATGTTTTATGTAATAAAGCATGTTTTTGTTGTAATAAAAAGCAGGGTTGTCATAGTTGGTATCAGAGGATAGGTTTAGTTATTTTTTTGATTAGGAAAACCCTAGTAAAGCCTTAGATACAAGAATAAGTATAAAAAACATCCCTATGTTTTGTGAGTATTGATTATGTGGTTTATCAAGAAAATACATCCCTGTCTGGATACAAGCAGGTAGAGGCGGCTCTGGCACAGATGTATCCTAGGGGTAAAACCCGAAAACACTGCTTTGAGCTAGACTCGAACGGGTACTGGTGCACGACAACGGGCCTTGCTGAACTCTTGGTTACGACACTCTTGGGGGATATTCTTTGATAAATTCACAATCTTAGTATGAAACCTTATTAAGGGAAAAATTCCCCTATGAATATATGTTAGAAGGTAGATCATGAAAAGCCTGGATTGAATCCTATAGACTCATGAGTTAAAGAGATTAAAGATTATTTATAAGTCATGAACATTTGTCTTTGGATTACCCTTTATGTTTTACCGCTAAATTTCCTTTTATTCCAGCCAATGGACGGTAATAGGATAACGCGGGCTAACAACCGTTCTGAAGATCAGTGTGATGATTGTACATATGAGATGCCCAATCCAATGGGAGCGGGAATCGCGAACATTGTCACGCTTCTCTCTCAGCTAACTAAAGTTTTGAATAGAAACATGGGTCAAGAGGAACGTTCAACCCCCCCCCCCCCCACCTAAGAAATATAAAGTCGCTATCGAGAGCTTCATGAGACAAAGGCCTCGTACATTTAGTGGATCATCTGATCCCACGATCACTGGGCAATGGATAAACTCCATTGAAAAGATATTCCCCATACTCCAATGTTCTGAACAATAGATGGTTCTCCTGGCGGCTTATCGCATGGAGGGTGAAGCTGATCAATGGTGGACATTGATCAAAAATACGAAGCCTGAGGAGGAGATTGAGGCTTTGGAATGGAAGGAATTCCTGATGATGTTTTTCGATAAATATTTTCCGTGCACCCTCCGTCTTAAGATGGAAAGAGACTTCCTTTGCCTCAAGAAAAAAGATGAAGAATCTATGGGAGCGTACAAGGAAAACTTCACAAGTCTTGAACGATACACTTCCGGCTTTTTCATTACCCCTGAATGCAAGGTTGACCGCTTCTTTGGTGGGCTGAAGCCTTTCTTGCGGAAAGCATTAACGATCTGTGACCTCGACAGCTATGAGGAAATTGTCCGATGTGCCCTCAAGGTTTAAATGGAGATCGGAGAATCACAGGGGTATCATGGGGACAAGAAGCATAAGGTGGACTTCAATGCGGGTGGGCCGATGGATAAATCCAACGACGCTAAGAAGTTCCAGCACACCACTTGCCAAAAGTGCGGAAAGAAGCACCCTGGTAATTGCCTTAGGGGGACGAGAAAATGCTTCAAGTGTGGAAGGGAAGGGAACCTAGCTATTAAATGTCGGCAAGAAGGACCCGCAACTGCGACAGAGGAGAGGAACTCTCCGTTTTAACCTCAACACATTGTTCAATGCTACAAATGCAAAGAACCGGGTCATTTTTCAAATCAGTTCCCTAATCCAAGGGTTTTTGGAGGCAACCAACAACCTCCATGACAGCAAGGAAGAGCTTTGGCCATCACTTCTGCTGAAGTGAACCCTGAAAATGATGTGGAGACAGGTACGCTAGTTATTCATTCAAGAATAGCGAGCGTACTTTTTAATTCAGGTTCTACACATTCTTTTATATCTCAAAAGTTTAGTAGAACAATCCCAGCACCACCACAAATCATGGTAGTAAATATGTCGGTGAGTACGGCAAATGGGGCAATCATTGCATCCCATGAGTATAAGTCCTCCCCTTTTATAATCTGTGGATTGAATTTCTCGGTGAACATCATCATACTCCCTTTGGTGGAATTTGATGCAATTCTTCGCATGGATTGGCTTTCCTTATATAGAGCCAACATAAATTGTCGGTAGAGGGAAATCACACTCCATATGGAGAATCGACCCCCGATTCTTTACAAGTGTCAGGAGGAAGATGAATCTCCTTTATCTCCATCATCTCAAGAATGGATATTACTGCCTTATGAGAACGCATATCTGGCTCAGATGATTGAGTCCAAAGAAGAAACCACCCATGAAAAAAATGCTTATTGTGAGGTAATTCACTGAAGTGTTTCTCGAGGAACTTCCTGGTCTTCCTCCAAGAAGAGATGTTGAGTTCTCAATTGAACTTATACTTGGGGCGCTACCAATATCCAAGACTCCATATAGAATGGCTATTTTTGAGCTTTAGGAGCTGATGAAACCACTACAGGAGAATCTAGATAAAGGGTTTATATGCCCAAGTGCATCACCATGGGGTGCACCAGTCCTCTTCGTCAAGAAGAAGGATGTGTCAATTCAGCTTTGCATCGATTATCGTGAACTTAACAAAATCAAAATAAAGACCAAGTATCCTCTCCCAAGAATCGATGACTTGTTTGATCAGCTGCGTGAGGCACAATAGTTCTCCAAGTTGGAGTTGCGGTTGGGATATTATCAAGTAAGGGTGAAGAAGGAAGATATCCCCAAGGCTTCTTTTCGTACAAGGTACGGGCACTATGAATTCATAGTAATGCCTTTTGGACTCACCAATTCTCCAGCAATATTCATGGACTTGATGAATAGAATCTTTAAAGATTACCTTGACAAATTTTTGGTAGTCTTTATAGATTATATTCTAATATAATCCAAAACCAAGGAGGACCATGAGGAGCATTTAAAAACTGTACTAGAGACTTTGCGCAAGTAGAAGCCCTATGAAAAGTACAACAAGTATGAGTTTTGGTTGAAGGAAGTCTCATTCATGGGCCATATCATCACAAGCAATGGGATATATGTGTACCCCTCCAAAACAGATGCAATTGAGGGATGACCTAAGCCAACATCGGTAACTGATATCCGTAGATTCTTGGGGTTAGCTGGATATTATGGACGATTTGTGAGAAATTTCGCACGATTGTCCAACCCTCTTACCAAGATAACTCAAAAGGGAGTAAAGTTTGCTTGGAGTGATGAATGCGAAGAAAGATTCAAGGAGTTGAATAGGAGGCTTATCACTGCACCCGTGCTCAGTTTACCCACAAGTGGGGAGCTTTTTGTTGTATTTAGTGATGCTTCGAAGAAGGGATTAGGATGTGTGATGATGCAGAATGTTAAAGTGATATCCTATGCTTCAAGGCAGTTGAAAATCCTTGAGTGAAACTATCTAACGCCTGATCTGGAGTTGGCTGCGGTGATCTTTGCCTTGAAAATCTGGTGGCATTATCTCTATGGAGAGAAATGTGAGATATATACTGACCACAAGAGTCTTAAATATATTTTCACACAGAAAGAGCTTAATATGCGCTAGAGAAGATGGATAGTGCTCATCAAGGATTGTGACTTTTCAATACATTACCACCCTGGGAAAGCGAACAAGGTGGCAGATGTCCTATTTAGGAAGGATCCAGCTATTCTATCAATGATGAGAATTGAGAAGGATCCATTCTTCTTAGACTTGATGAAGATGGATGTGGGAATCATAAAGAAGGGAACATCATCAATCCTTTCACAAATGATTGCTCAACCATCTCTTTTGGAAAGGTTAAAGGATACTCAAAAGTATGATGTGAGAATCCAAGAAAAAGTGGAAGCTATCAAAAAGGGAAAGTCCTCAGAGTTTAATGTTAGTGATGAAGGAATTGTGTGGTTTGGGAAAAGACTATGTGTTCCATCAAGTCCGGAGCTGAAGAAGGAACTTTTGGATGATGCACATAGTTCAGATTTCTCTATTCACCCAGGGAGCACAAAGATGTATCGAGATCTCCGAGAAAACTTTTGGTGGGATAATATGAAGAATGAGATCGCTGAATATAAAAAAAATTGTATGGTGTGTCAGAAAGTGAAGGCAGAGAGGCAGAAGTATAAGGGGATGATGCAACCATTATCCCTACCAGAATAGAAATGGGAGAACATCACCATGGACATTGTCACCGGACTTCCAAGGACATCCAAAGGCAACAATGCAATCTGGGTTGTTGTGGATCGTCTTACAAAGACTGCACACTTCATTTCTATTTGATAGGATTTCTCTTTGGATCAACTGGCACGGATATATATCAGGGATGTGGTACAGTTGCATGGAGTACCACTATCTATTTTGTCTGACCGAGATCCAAGATTCAACTCTATGTTTTGGAAGAGTCTACAAAATGCACTGAATACTGAACTGAACTTCAGTACGGCCTATCATCCTCAAACTGATGGCCAATCTGAGTGGACTATACAAACACTTGAGGACATGTTGAGAGCATGCTCAATGGAATTTAAAGAAGGATGGGATCAACATCTTCCTCTAGTTGAGTTCTCTTATAATAATAGTTTCCACTCGAGCATCCAAATGGAACCATATGAAGCCCTGTATGGGAAAAGGTGTAGAACACCGGCATGTTGGGATGAGGTCGGTGAACATAAGCGACGTGGACCAGAAATGCTCGATGAAATGGTGGAGAAGGTGAAAACCATTCAGAAACATATCATGGAAACCCAATGTTGACAGAATAGTTATGCAGATAATCGTCGATGAGACCTTGAGATTAACGTCGGAGACATGGTTTTTTTACACATATCTCCGTGGAAGAAGGTCATGAGGTTTGGAAAGAAAGGGAAGTTTAGTCCAAGGTACATCGGCCCCTTCAAGATTCTTGATCGTGTTGGGGTTGTGGCCTATCGACTAGCACTTCCACCTACTATGGCCAAGGTGCATGATTTCTTTCATGTATCCCTCTTAAGGAAGTACATACCGGACCATTCACATGTACTCTCTTCCGAGGTGGTACAATTGGAAGATGATATTTCTTATGAGGAGCTACCGGTTAAGATCTTAGATGATAGAGAAAAAGTTCTACGAAATAAGACAATGCCCCTCGTCAAGGTGTTGTCGAGAAACCACAAGTTTGAAGAAGCAACTTGGGAGTTGGACGATATGATGAAGATGAGTTACCCACATTTGTTTTAGTGTGGGAAAAGGAAAATTTCGAGGGCGAAATTTCTTAAAGGGGGAATATTGTAACGACCCAAAGTTTCATTAATGGAAAATCCCTCTTGATCCAGTTAAATGTTTCTTTATGAAAAATGTTTTTTTTAAGATGTCAACTTCTTTAGTTTTATGTTAAGATTTGTGACCGTTACTTTTATAGCCGTTGAACAGTGATCACATTAGTGGTATAAATATATGGCTTTAACGAACACAATTTTACTCAGACAAAGGTAGCGATGGCCTCATCCAGTAGAATTGCCCCGTACGAAGCCCATTTGTCGGAGATCAGAAAAGAGTTGGAGTCTTTGGGCTTCGACCTAGACCAAGCCCAAGTTGTGCTTCATTATGTCAAGCTCGAACGGAACCATCTACGAGAAAAGTGGAAGTTGATAGAGATTATCAATCGAGCGATGTTATCCGAGCCGACCCAAGAGTATGTCACCATCGCACAACTTACCCTTAGGTCTTGTGCAGCTATTTTAAGGGGTTATGTAACAAAAAAGTAGTACCATGTTCATGTACATTATTTTTGTATATAATAATGAATATAATTTCTAGTCATTTTTGATACATTGTAAATAGTTTTTATTTTACAAATGGTGTTTGTAGTTATTATTTAATTAAGAATTATATTTTATTAAATTAAAGGATTTTTTTGAATTAAAAAATATATTAATAAGATATTATTATTAATATTAAATTAATATTTTATTAAATATAAATGATCTTATGATTTTATGAATGCAATTAAATTTTTTTATTAAGGATTGAAAGCCATTTCTGTCAAAACCCGTGAATTTTTTATAAATGTCGTTTTTTATTTTAAAAGTGAAAATTCACATATTTAGAAAATTATTTAGATAAAATAAATATTATTTTTGGAATCAGGACGTCAAAATTATCCAACGGTGAATTTTTCATAATTTTATGAGATAGTCAAATTTTTGGGTAAAAATTAAATACCATTTCAATATATAATGTGTTTTATGACATCATAATGACCCAATGGTGAAGCAATAAAATACCATAATCCATATACACCCGTACTGCCATCTTATTTTTTTAATGATGGGATACCCCTTTCTCTATCATTAAATGCCTCCCATGTACACCCATTAATATGCCGAAATTCCGAAAGGAACTCCTCTCTCTTCTTTTACATTCAAGCAATACATTTGTATCATGAATCTAAATTCCATTTCAATTGTTGGGACATGTATCAATATGACCTCCTTACTGTCCATTACATGTAAATATGATGAGGAACCCCTTTCTCTTTCATCAACCATTTTTTATAAATTCTTATGTCACGTCGTTACGCTGCCGAAATCACATCAATTTTCTAGGCCAATGTCATTGTGTAGTGAATACCATGTCCATTTCTCCATCAAGGGTATTCACCTTTATGAACATTAACATATTGATTGTAAAGTTTCATGTATGAATTCCACATTCCTTTATCATGAAATAAATGTTTATATTTTATGAAACCGTGTTTTATGATCCATGTGGCACACTTATACATAAAATGAAATGTTTAAGAAGGGTTCGCCCTTATAGCGCTCCAATGCATTGGGTAAAGTATAGTATCATGATACATCAAGTGCAATGAGTGTTGACTCATGATAATTCAAGTGCGACGAGGGTTGACTCGTGCTTCAAGTGCAATGAGGGTTTACTCATGCTCCATGTGCAATGATCCTTTGCTCATGCTAATTCAATGTTAAGTGTTGTTGCCACATTTCCATGTTATGATTATCATGATTTATCATGCCTTTATGTTCATGTTTATTTTATTCACTATTGATATTCCTATTGCCTAACATGTATTGTACTCCTCATGTTATTCCATGTGTACTCCCTTACTGTGCTTTACAGCTCACCCTTTTCTTATGCATGTCCTCAGGTTATCCCATGCAATGCTAAGTACGAAGGAATGTAGTGGTCATGAAAATGATGTTTTCAATAAAGATTTTGTATTTCAAGTATAAAATTTTTATGTAATGATCCTAAGCCCCAAATACACTAAAACTCTCGATATTCATTGTTGTATCAAGTGAATTTTTATGTAATAAAGCATGTTTATGTTGTAATAAAAAGCATGGTTGTCATAGTTGGTATCAGAGGATAGGTTTAGTTATTTTTGGGATTAGGAAAACCCTAGTAAAGCCTTAGATACTAGACTAAGTATAACAAAAACATCCCTATGTTTTGTTAAGTATTGAGTAAGTGGTTTATCAAACAAATACATCCTTGTCTGGATACGAGCTGGTAGTGGCGGCTCTGGCACAGATGTATTCTAGGGGTAAAACACGAAAACACCTCTTTGAGCTAGACTCGAACGGGAACTGGTGCACGAAAATGGTACTTTCTACACTCTTTCTTATGACACTCCTAGGGGATATTCTTGGATTAATTCACAAGCTTAGTATGAACCCTTATTAAGGGAAAAATGCCCCTAAGAATATATGTTAGAAGGTAGATCATGAAAAGCCTAGATTGAATCCTATAGACTCATGAGTTAAAGAGATTAAAGTTTATTTAAAAGTCAACAACTTTTGTCTTTGGATTACCCTTTATCTGTTACCCCTAACTTTCCTTTTATTCCAGCCAATGGCCGGTAATAGGAGAACTCGGGCTAACAACCGTTGTGAAGATCCGTGTGATGATTGTACAAATGAGATGCCCAATCCAATGGGAGTGGGAATTGCGAACTTTGTCACACTTCTTTCTCAGCTAACTGAAGTTTTGAATAGAAACACGAGTCAAGAGGAACTTTCAACCCCCCCTAAAAAAGAACAAGTCACTATCGAGAGCTTCATGAGACAAAGGCCTCCAACTTTTAGTGGATCATCTGATGCCACGATCGCTGAGCAATGGATCAACTCCATTGAAAAGATATTCTACATCCTCCAATGTTCTGAACAAGAGAAGGTTCTACTGGAGGCTTATCGAATGGAGGGTGAAGCTGATCAATGGTGGACATTGATAAAAAATACGAAGCCTGAGGAGGAGATCGAGGCTTTGGAATGGAAGGAATTCCGGAAGATGTTTTTCGATAAATATTTTCCGTGCACCCTCCCTCTTAAGATGGAAGGGGACT
The DNA here is from genome assembly GCA_963277665.1 of Viscum album. NCBI lineage: Eukaryota > Viridiplantae > Streptophyta > Magnoliopsida > Santalales > Viscaceae > Viscum > Viscum album. Next base: position 843,461,739 of record OY728151.1, read on the forward strand.
TCTTTTCCCTCAAGAAAAAAGATGAAGAATCTGTGGGAGTATACGAGGAAAACTTCACAAGGCTTGCACGATATGCTTCTGGCTTTGTCGTTACACCTGAATGCATGGTTGACCGCTTCTTTGGTGGGCTGAAGCCTAGCTTGCGGAAAGCATTAGCGATCCGTGACTTCGATAGCTATGAGGAAATTGTCTGATGTGCCCTCAAGGATGAAATGGAGATCTGAGTATCACAGGGGTATCATGGAAACAAGAAGCGCAATGTGGACTTCAATGTTGGTGGGCCGATGGATAAATCCAACGGTGCTAAGAAGTTCCAGCACCCCACTTGCCAAAAGTGCGGAATGAAGCACCCTGGAAACTGCCTTAGGGGGACAAGAAAATGATTCAAGTGTGGAAGGGAAGGGCACCTAGATGTTAACTGTCGGCAAGAAGGACCCACAGCTGCGATAGAGTAGAGGAACGCTCCGTTCGAACCTCAACGCATTGTTCAATGGTACAAATGAAAAAACTGGGTCATTTTGGAAATCAGTGCCCTAATCCAAGGGTTTTTTGAGGCAACCAACAACCTCCATGATAGTAATGATGAGCTTTGGCCATAACTTCTGCCAAAGTGAACCCCGAAAATGATGTGGTGACAGGTACGCTAGTTAATCATTCAAGAATAGCGAACATACTTTTTGATTCAGGTTCTACGCATTCTTTTATATCTCAAAAGTTTAGTAGAACATTCCCAGCACCACCACAAGTCATGGTAGTAAATATGTCAGTGAGTATGGAAAATGGGGAAATCATTGCATCCCATGAGTATAAGTCCTCCCCTGTTATAATCTGTGGATTGAATTTCCTGGAGAACCTCATCATACTCCCTTTGGTGGAATTTGATGCAATTCGTGGCATGGATTGGCTTTCCTTATATAGAGCCAACATAAATTTTCGGGAGAGGGAAATCACACTCTATATGGAGAATTGACCCCCTATTCTTTAGAAGTGTCAGGAGGAAGATGAATCTACTTTATCTCCATCATCTCAAGAATGTATATTAATTCCTTATGAGCACGCATATCTGGCTCAGATAATTGAGTCCAAGGAAGAAACCACCCTTGAAGAAATGCCAATTGTGATGGAATTCGCTGAAGTGTTTCCTGAAGAACTTCTTGGTCTTCCTCCAAGAAGAGATGTTGAGTTCTCAATTGAACTTATACCTGGGGCGCTACAAATATCCAAGACTCCATATAGAATGGTTGTTGTTGAGTTTGAAGAGCTTAAGAAACAACTACAGGAGAATCTGGATAAAGGGTTTATACGCCCAAGTGCATCACCATGGGGTGCACCAGTCCTCTTCGTCAAGAAGAAGGATGGGTCAATGTGGATTTGCATCGATTATCGTGAACATAACAAAATCACGATAGAGAACAAGTATCCTCTCCCAAGAATCAATGACTTGTTTGATCAGCTGCGCGGAGCACAATACTTCTCCAAGGTGGACTTGCGGTCGAGATATTATCAAGTAAGGGTGAAGAAGGATGATATCCCCAAGAATGCTTTTTGTACAAGGTATGGGCACTATGAAATCATAGTAATGACTTTTGGACTCACCAATTCTCCATCAATATTCATGGAATTGATGAATAGAGTCTTTAGATATTACCTTGAAAAATTTGTGGTGGTCTTTATAGATGATATTCTAATATACTCCAAAACCAAGGAGGACCATGAGGAGCATTTTAAAACTGTACTAGAGACTTTGCGCAATGAGAAGCTCAATGAAAAGTACAGAAAGTGTGAGTTTTGTTTGAAGGGAGTCTCATTCTTGTTCCATATCATCACAAGCAATGGAATATCTGTGGACCCCTCCAAAACAGATGCAATTGAGGGATGGCTGAGGCCAACATCAGAAACTGATATCCATAGCTTATTGGGGTTAGCTGGATATTATCGACGATTTGTGAGAAATTTGTCACGATTGTCCAACCCTCTTACCAAGCTAACATAAAAGGGAGTAATGTTTTCTTGGAGTGATAATGCGAATAAATCTTCAAGGAGTTGAAAAGGAGGCTTATCACTGCACCAGTGCTCACTTTAACCACAAGTGGGGAGCTTTTTGTTGTATTCAATGATGCTTCAAAGAAGGGCTTAGGATGTGTGCTGATGCAGAATGATAAAGTGATATCCTATGCCTCAAGGCAGTGAAAAATCCATGAGTGAAACTATCCAACGCATGATCTGGAGTTGGCAGCGGTGATCTTTGCCATGAAAATCTGGTGGCATTATCTCTATGGAGAGAAATGTGAGAAATATACTGACCACAATTGTCTTAAATATATTTTCACATAGAAAGATCTTAATATGCACCAGATAAGATGGATACATCTCATCAAGGGTTATTACTGTTCAATACATTACCACCCTGGGAAAGCGAACAAGGTGGCGGATGCCCTAAGTAGAAAGGATCCAGCTATTCTATCAATGATGAGAATTGAGAAGGATCCATTTTTCTTAGACTTGATGAAGATGGATGTGGGAATCATAAATAAGAAAACATCATCAATCCTTTCACAAATGATTGCTCAACCATCTATTTTGTAAAGGTTAAAGGATGCTCAAAAGTATGATGCGGGAATCCAAGAAAAAGTGGATGCTATCAAAAAGGGAAAATCCTCAGATTTTAATTTTAACGAAGAAGGAATTGTGTGGTTTGGGAAAAGACTATGTGTTCCATCATGTCCAGAGCTGAAGAAGGAACTTTTGGATGATGCACATAGTTCAACTTTCTCTATTCACCCAGGGAGCACAAAGTTGTATCGAGATCTCCAAGAAAACATTTGGTGGGATAATATGAAGAAGGAGATCACTGAATATACATCAAAGTGCCTGGTGTGTCAGCATGTGAAGGGAGAGAGGTAGATGTCTAAGGGGATGATGCAACCATTTACCATACCAAAATAGAAATGGTAGAACATCACCATGGACTTTGTCACCGGACTTCCAAGGACATCCAAAGGAAACAATGCAATCTGGGTTGATGTGGATCGCCTTACAAAGACTGCACACTTCATTGCTATTCGAGAGGATTTATCTTTGGATAAACTGGGACAGATACATATCAGGGATGTGGTACGGTTGCATGGAGTACCACTATCTATTGTGTCTGACCGAGATCCAAGATTCACCATTATGTTTTGGAAGAGTCTACAACATGCTCTGAATACTGAACTGAACTTCAGTATGGTCTATCATCCTCAAACTGATGGCCAATCTGAGCGGACTATCCAAACACTTGAGGAAATGTTGAGAGCATGCTCAATAGACATTAAAGGAGGATGGGATCAACATATTCCTCTAGTTGAGTTCACTTATAATAATAGTTTCCACTCTAGCATCCAAATGGCACCATATGAAGCCCTGTATGGGAAAAAGTGTAGAACACCGACATGTTGGGATGAGGTCAGTTAACGTAAGCTGCTTTGACCAGAAATGGTCGAAGAAATGGTGGAAAAGGTGAAAACCATTCAGCATCATATCAAGGCAGCCCAAAGTTGATAGACGAGTTATGCAGATAATCGTCGACGAGACCTTGAGTTTAAAGTCGGAGTCATGGTGTTTTTACGCATATCTCCATGGAAGAAGGTCATGAGGTTTGGAAAGAAAGGGAAGTTAAGTCCAAGGTACATCGACCCCTTCGAGATTCTTGATCGTGTTGGGGCTATGGCCTTTTGACTAGCACTTCCACCTACTATGGCCAAGTGCATGATGTCTTTCATGTATCCCTCTTAAAGAAGTACATACCGGACCGTTCACATGTACTCTCTTCCGAGATGGTACAATTGGAAAATGAGCTTTCTTATGAGGAGAAACCAGTGAAGATCTTATATCGTATAGAAAAAGTTCTATGAAATAAGATAATTCCCCTCGTCAAGGTGTTGTGGAGAAAACACAAGTTTGAAGAAGCAACTTGGGAGTCGGAGGATATGATGAAGCCGAGTTACCGACATTTGTTTTAGTGTGGGAAAATGAAAATTTCGAGGGCGAAATTTCTTAAGGGGTGAATATTGTAACGACCCAAAGATTCATTAATGGAAAATCCCTCTTGATCCAGTTAAATGTTTCTTTATGAAAAATGTTTTTATAAGATGTCAACTTCTTTAGTTTTATGTTATGATTTGTGACTGTTACTTTTATAGTCATTGAACAGTGATCACATGAGTAGTATATATATATGGCTTTAACGAACCGAATTTTACTCAGACAAAGGAAGTGATGGCCTCATCCAGTTGAATTGCCCTGTACGAAGCCCATTTGTCGGAGCTCAGAAAAGAGGTGGCATCTTTGGGCTTTGCCCTTGACCAAGCCCAAGCTGAGCTTCATTATGTCAAGCTCGAATGGGACCGTCTACGGGAAAAGTGGAAGTTGATAGAGATTACCACTCGAGCGATGTTATCCGAGCCGCCCCAAGAGTCTGTCACCATCGCACACCTTACCATTAGGTCTTATGCAGCTATTTTACAGGCTTATGTAACAAATAAGTAGTAACATTTTCATGTACATTATTTTTGTATATAATAATGAATATAATTTCTAGTCATTTTTTATTCATTGTAAATAGTTTTTAAGGTACAAATGGTGTTTTTAGTTTTTATATAATTAAGAATTATATTTTATTAAATTAAAGGATTTTTTTGAATTGAATAATATTTTAATAAAATATTATTATTAATATTAAATTAATTTTTTATTAAATATAAATAATCTTATGATTTTATGAATGCAATTAAAATTTTTATTAAGGTTTGAAAGTCATTTCTGTCAAAACCCGTGAATTTTTTATAAATGTCGGTTTTTATTTTAAAAGTAAAAATTCACATATTTATAAAATTATTTAGATAAAATAAATATTATTTTTGGAATGAGGACGTCAAAATTATCCAATGGTGAATTTTAAAAATTTTCTAAGACAGTCAAATTTTTGGATAAATATTAAATACCATTTAAATATATAATGTGTTTTATGACATCATAATGACCCAATGGTGATGCAATAAAATACCATAGTCCCTTTGTTAGGACAATATATGTTTTATCATTAAAATAATGAGATTTTGGGTTTGTTTGACTTACTTTTCAAAGCATTAATGGATCCCTCAAGACTTAATCAACACTTTGCCTTTTTAAATTAATTTCCATGGGAATGTGACTCACCTCCACATAAGAAACCCTAATATTTTAATAAGTTCAGACCTTGGCCTTGTAAAATATTCTTTTCCTCTTTCCTTTTCCAGAAACCATGAGAAAAAACAATGGGATGGTTTGTGATTTGGATTATTTTAATATAAGGGGTCCCAAACCTAAATAATAAAGCATTCTCTCTCCTTTCCTATAAAACCCCACCCAAGCCCCCATTTCCTCCTCACTCAAAGACCTTGGAGTTCTTCCAACCTCTTCACTACTCTCTCTAGATTCCTCTCAAGGTGCCCCAAGCTCCCAAGAAGCCTCTCTCTAGCCTTTGGAAGCACACTTCCAAGTAAGGGGTTTTTCTCCTTTTCTCATTTTTGTCAATTTTCTTTAAGTTGTATTTACATTTTAATTTCATTTATGAATTTTGGGGTATGGTTTCGCACCTCCACCATACTGTCCTCTTATTGTTTTAAAGATGGGATACCCCTTTCTCTCTCATTAAATGCCTCCCATGTACACCCATTACTATGCCGAAATTCCAAAAGGAACTCCTCTCTCTTCTTTTACATTCAAGAAATACTTTTGTATCAGGAATCTAAATTCCATTTCAATAATTGGGACATGTATCTATATGAACTCTTTACTGTCCATTACATGTAAATATGATGAGTAACCCCTTTCTCTCTCATCAACCATTTTTTATGAATTCTTATGTCACGCTGTTATGCTGCCGAAATCGCACCAATTTTCTAAGCCAATGTCATTGTGTAGTGAATACCATGCCAATTTCTACATAAAGGGTATTCACCTTTATGCACATTTACATATTGATTGTAAAGTTTCATGTATGAATTCCACATTCTTTTATCATGGAATAAATGATTATATTTTATGAATCCATGTTTTATGATCCATGTGGCACACTTATGCATGAAATGAAATGCTTAAGAAGGGTGTGCCCGTATAGCGCTCCAATGCATTGGGTAAGGTATAGTATCATGATACGTCAAGTTAAATGAGTGTTGACTCATTCTAATTCAAGTGCAATGAGGGTTTACTCGTGCTTCAAGTGCAATGAGGGTTTACTCATGCTCCATATGCAATGAGCCTTGGATCTTACTAATTCAATGTTAATTGTTGTTGCCACATTTCCATGTTATGATTATCATTCTTTATCATGCCGTTATGTTCATGTTTCTTTTATGCTATAATGATATACCTATTGCCTAAAATTTATTGTACTCATCATGTTATTCCATGTGTACTCCCTTACTCGGCTTTACAGCTCACCCTTTTCTTATGCATGTCCTCAGGTTATCCCATGCAATGCTAAGTACGAAGGAATGTAGTGGCCTTGTAATGGAAGTTTTCAATAAAGATGTTGTATTTCAAGTTTAAAGTTTTTATGTAATGATCCTAAGCCCCAAAGACCCTAAACCTCTCGATCTTCTTTGTTGTATAAAGTGAAGTTTTATGTAATAAAGCATGATTAAGTTGTAATAAAAATCAGGGTTGTCATACTAGCACCATCATCCTTTGAATACTATCATTTCTAAAATAGAGGTTGTAATCAATTATTCCACACTGTAAACCAAGCTTCTTCAAGTACTGATCAAGCCTTGAGTACCATGCCCTTGGTGCTTTTTTTATCCCCTACAATGCCTTCTTGAGCCTCCAAACTTTGTTCTCATCCTCGAGAATGAAAAAACCATCTGGCTGCTCAATATACACCTCCTCTTCCAGAAATCCATTTCTGAATGCAGATTTGACATCCATCTGGAACACTATGAACTTTCTTTTCACTACAATGGACAAAAATAGTCTGATCGTTTCCAGCCTTGCAACCGGTGCAAATGTCTCATCAACATCTATTCCCTCTATCTGTGAGTATCCCTTGCACACTAGTCGTTCTTTGTATCGAATCACTGTGCCAACTTCATTCATCTTGTTGAGATAAACCCATTTAGTCCCGATGAAATTCTTGTCTGCTGGCCATGAAACAATCCCCCATGTCTAGTTCTTCTCAATCTGATCAAGCTCTTTATTCATAGGCTGAACCCAGTTTTCATCTTCAGCTGCATCAGAAAAACATTTTGGCTTCACCTGAGATAAGATCGATATTTTCTGTAATGATTTTATTCTTCGAGTCTGAACTGGAGCTGTCTGATCACCAATGATATTCTTCCTGTCAATTTCAGCTTGATTCTTTGGCTTCCTTGCAGACACAGACTTGACACTTTCTTGTTCACCATTAGTATCTTCTTCTGAGTCAGCCTCTTCCACTTCTACTCACCCTGTGTTGCTTACTTCATCATTACTTTCGTCTAGGAACTGTTCACTGGGTCATTGAGTATTCTGTTCATTTTCAACTATAGTGACATCATTGCTCTCAACAATTTTTTCCAGCCTTTTGTTGAAGCATTTATACGCTTTTCTTTTCCTTGAGTATCCAAGGAATATCCCCTCATCTAATCGTGCCTCAAAATTCCTATGATTTTCATTTTTGAGAATGAAACACTTACTTCCAAAGATTCGAAAGTATTTCAATGTTGTCTTCTTTCCATACCACAGTTCATACGGAGTCGTCCCTTGCATCAGACACAACAGAGACCTGTTTGAAACATAGACCGATGTCAACATTGCTTCCTTCCAAACTTTCTCTGGTAGGTCTTTGTCAATAAGCATCATTCTGGTCATGTTTTTGATGATCCGATTTCTTCTTTCAACAAAACCATTCGGTTGGGGAGTTCATACTGATGAAACTTGATGCCTTATCCTGTGTTTCTAGAGATACTCTTTAACTTGACTATTTGTGAATTCTGTACTGTTGTCTGTAAGGATCTTCAAAAGTTTCTTCCCAATCATCCTTTCTGATTCCCTCCTGTACTGTTTTATGCACCTAAACACCTCTGTCTTATGGGTAATGACAAATACCCAGTCCATTCTGCTATAATCATCATTGAAAAGAACATAGTACCTTTTCCCATTTATAGCTCTTGGTGAGATAGGTCCACATATATCAGCATGAACCAGTTCGAGCACTATAGTTTATTTCTGTTCCTTTGGCTTGTATGTCACTTTGATGATCTTCCCTTGTTGGCAAGCATCACACGTATGAGTGCGATCACATGATAGTTTGGGAATGACTCTAGAAACATCACACTTTATGAGATCCTCCATAGATGGTTGGAATAGATGACCAAGTCTCTTATGCCACAGCTGGTTTTCTTCCTCTCTGGATAAAAGACATGTATCTTCTTCCCCACCTAAAAGGTAGATATTTCCCTTTGACCTTTTTCCCTGCAGAACAGATACTCCATCTTTTCCTTTCACAACACAAATCTTATTGGTAAATTAGATAGAGTGCCCAGAGTCACACAGTTTACTAACACTGAGTAAGTTATGACTAAGACCCTCTACTACCAAGACATTAGCAAGTCTCATCTCTTTTCCCCCAAAACATGGCTTTCCCTGAGCCAACAATCTTATGGCATTCATCATTTCCAAATTTGACAACTCCTTCTTTGACATATTTGATGCATGTTACAAGATCCTTATTACCCGTCATGTGGGATGTGCAACCACTATCAACGATCCACACACCAGATCGATCTGATGCTTTAAGGGAAATCTTCGCTACCATGGACTTTTCATTTTTCTTCTTCTTGGTCCATACTTTTTCATTCACACTCGGCATGGATTGCAACTTATGTTCTTTCTCAGAGTATGATGGACCCGCCTCATCTTGCAAAGCCGCAAATCTATTCGGCATTTTTTACTCACCTGTCAGTTTGTTGATCTGCTGCATGCGAACATTTTGATTCTTCTTTGGAACATTTCTCTGAATGGACGATGTATAATACCTATCCATGTGCCAAAATCCCCCGCACCAAAAATAATGTCCTTCGAAATATGTTCTGGAAAACCAATCACTGTTTGGATTCTATCTCTATTCACTATCCCTTCGATATCTTTTGGCTATGGAACATACATACTGTGAATGTCTCATCATTCCACAACAATAACACCTCATATAAAGTGCATTTCTTCGTGTTACTTCAGCACTACGAGTTTCCCCTTGGGATCTCTGAATATTCTGATTCTTCTTTGTGCCCAAATCCACCGTCAATCTCGGGACGAGTGCTTGTGGTCTGACTTCAACTGCCACAGATTTTTGTTTCTGATTATGCCATGAATCAGCCTTAACTTATGAGATCAATTGCTGCTTCTTTCCTGCTGAACTACTAGGCTCTTCTTTCTTCTTTTCATTCATCGTGATGACATAATTTCCCATGAATGTGTTGGGATTCAAAGGTTTTTCCTAGTCTTTATCATTTATCTGCAGACCGACAACTTCCTCATCAAGATCATTAATACGCTTGACGTGATCTTTCACATTTATATTCAAGCAATCGATCTCCCTTTTCTGTTCTTAAATCTTGAGCTTATGCTCATCAACCTTTTCTGTGTGCTCTGGCCTGGAAGACTTAAGCTTTTCAATTTCTTTCACTAGCTCAGAATTCTATTCTTCTTGTTGTTGTATGTAGAGTTTGGCATCATGTACTACCTTGTTGGATTTTATTGTTTTTGCTCTCCAAACATCTATATCTTCAATATATTCGTCTAATTCAGCTTCCATATCAACTCTCCCTTCAATTTCTTCTTCTTCCCCATCAGTTTCAGTTTCATTCATTTCTTGAGCACTACTGACAACAGCCACCAATACATTTTGTCCATGATCTTTTTAGTTTTCTATCTCTTCAATTTCTTCACCCTTAGACTCATCTGAACAATATATTTCTTGTGAATGAAGATTCTTCTTCTTAAAGAAATTTCTCTTGAATTGCTTCTTCCCTATCACATAGGCTGAGGATTTTTTGTTGTGAAATTCAACTTCATCTTCATCTTTTTCTTCTTGAAAATTTTTGGGGCACCTTGTAGCATGATTACCAACTTTTCCACATCTAAAGCAAGCAAGTGGAATCTTCCCTTTGAACTTTCCTTTTCCTCTTTGAATATTTGAGGAGAAGAATGACATTATCTCATCTGTCTCTTCTTCTTCATGAGAATCTTCAATGGTGAGCTTCTTAATGGCCTTAAATTCCACCTCTTTGGACTTCAACTTTTCCATAGCCTCATTATCATCGTTCCTCATTTCATATGCAACTAAGGTACTATGCAAATTGTCCAGTGTCTACTCTTTTGGATCTTTATCTTCCAGAACTGAAACATTCGGATTGAACCGAGGTGTATGTTTCCTCAAGATGTGCTTTACGATCTTTATGTCTTCAATGACTTCGCCAAGAACTTACATATCTTCCACAAAAATGTTTACCCTATCAATGAATGCATCAATATACTCATTCGGGTACATTTTCAGATCTTCATATTTGTTCCACAACACCTGCAGCTTTGCCTCTCTGACCTTTGTATCCCCTTCATATATATAAAAAATATTTTCCCACATGGAATGTGACGTTTTTCATTACATCACCTTCATGTAGATGGGATTGGAAAGGGCTCCCCCTAAGGCATTGATTGCTTTGGAATCAGCATCCAACACTCTATGCTCAGCTTCTGATAATGCACCACTATTAATATCAGCTGTGATACCATGCATAGTTTCTGAAAATACATCCATTCCCAAGGATCAGAAATAATGTTGAATTCGATTCTTCCATATCTAAAAATTACATCTGTCGATGATCGGAATCCTTTTACGATTAGTGACCTTCATTGAGAGAGGACCTAATATCAACCTTTCCTTATGATACCAATTGTTAGGTCCACAAGGATTAATACCATTAAAGGGGGGGTGAATCAGGGTATGACTAATTTAAAATTAAAGCCCGTTCTGATCCTGTTTCGCTATTAAGAAAAACAATCTTCTCCCTTTTCCTGTTTCACAATGTAAACAGAATGTAAAGAAAGCACAGGACACATCAATTTTACATGGTTCACCGCTAAGGGCTATGTCCAAGGAGCATATGCCGACATGTTGTCGGTCGTACCAAATTCCACTATACTTCACTAGTTGTGGATACAATGGTTCGGGCTAGATCACTTCTATACCCAGGCTCATTGCCCTTACAATGTTTAGGGTCAGCTCACTTCTTTTACAAGGGTCACTCCTTGTTTCTCTCTCTCTGGCTCACTGTCGGTGGAGAGGATCACCTTATTTATCTTCCTACGCTCACTGCTCTGGAAGGAAATCCACTCACTGTTTATAGACCTATAAGTCTCTTCATTATCACTAATGAATGAATCCTAAACTATTGATAGATTCCCTATTTAAGTCCAACTATCATCCACTGATGAATACATATTTTCCCCTAACCACTGGGCAACTACCATTGGAAAGTACCATCGTAAATCACCCTACTTCGCGAAGCTCCCAATTTCGTGTAGCTCAAACAAGCCTTCGCGAAGCTCCGGCCTTTTCGTGAAGCACTTTAGTTAAGAACTTTCGCGAAGATCAAGCCATCGCAAAGAAACATCCCTCGCAAAGCTTACTAAGCCAACGCGGAGCTCACAAGTTTCACAGATCTACAATAGCAACCGTGAAGCTTTTTTTTTCGCGAAGCACACTGGCACTGCGAACCACCTTTGCAAAACGAGAGGAAATTATTTTCTCTAAAAATTCTCTCTACTTCTCTTGAGGGGGTCGACCTCTATTTATAGGAGATTCCACCAAACCTCGACCCTTCCGCGCGAAGTCAACGCCACATCATCTCAAATCGCAATGCTCTGATGTTTCCGCCGGAATTCTGTCCAAATCGCGAAGCACCTCGGCAATTTTCGGATCGCGGAGCTCATCGTAATCACGGAGCATTGCCATCAACATTACATCGTGCCTTCACCGCAAAGCATCTTTGTGAAGCCTTTCATCGCCCTAATGCGCTTCAACTATGTCTTTCACGAAGCTTTGACGTAATCACGAAGCATCACCGCCTCCATTTTTCTAGTCTTCGCGAAATCCAAACAAATACTTCAATGTTACCTTGAGGGATTTTTTCCCAACAAATATATTTAAATCCATTATGATAATTATCATATATAAACAAGAATTATCATTTCTATATAGAGCATCTATATCCATGTTCACATTCCATGGGTTGTAATATATTTAGAAGTCATAATATTTAATAAAATACAACCATATTCCCATGTTCAAAATAAAATAATTCTGATTTTATATATTATTCAATATTTTATAATCAGTATATATGAATCACCTTTATCGATAAATACAATTAATATATATATTTATACAAAAATTAATCTTCATAATCTGTAAATAATGATTTTGAAAAATATTCTCATGAAATTTTCCTAACATTCCAATTTCCAAACTAACATGGTTCCCGTTTGATAGAACATAGTTACTTAATTATATATACCTATGAAATTATAAAAATAACATCTATAACGTCGTTATAATCAATGAAAAAAATGAATAATAGTAAATGTGGATGTTCTAGGCCATCATTAAATATCTTCTATCATTGATAGATCAAAAAATATACCCTCAATTGGGATTATATGTTGAAAAAATAAACGATTATATTTCCAAAAATCACGTGTTGTAAATTTTGGAATACAATTTATTTTTTAAATAGATTTTATAGAACAATCTCCAAGTTATAATCATTAAATTTCATAATGATGGTATATTTATGAATTTCACCGAGAAAGACTATCACAAACTGATCAATGTAATATCTATAGACTGTATTCATTAAATGGAATATATATAAACATAACTTCATTATGACAATACCTAGATCAATGGTATAAATTTAAATTGATAGATATCATTCATCATGTGAAATATTTTTTGTGGTATGCCTTAACATTTTATCCTCAATTAATACAACCAGGATCCATGATCAATCATATAAAATTATGATCATCCTTATAATTTTTCTAATGAACTATCATTATTATAATGATGATACATAATCATTATTATTGTTCTTTTTAGTTCTATATAATCAATGTGTAGTGAAATGTATTCTATCATTCTTCTAAACAGAATAAACTAGTAAACCCAATAGTGTCAGACCTGGAAAAATGAATCCCTTATCAATATTCTTATAGGGTTTCATCAATAATTCCTAAGAAAACTGATAAAAATATATATAGACAACTTGAACGATGTGAATAACCTGGTATGATATCCATTAAAAACCAAACTACTTGATTAAAAATAAGACAAGGAAACTCTTCTAAAAAATATCAACAAACTCTCTTACCATATAATTCTCTTTGAAACTAAGTTTATCTCCAAGCATCAGATATAAAAAACCATTTTTTATTAGAATCATTATCCATAAAAGGATGTACTTTTTAATAGAAGTCATATTAATCAACACACTCATATCTGACCATATATAATTTTAGAATTTAAAATTTTACATTATTTCATTAGAAATTTGTATGGATATTAAATAAAATAAATACACTCCATCCAAAATATACATTATATCTGACCATGGGATGAATAATTATTCTTTTAGGAATCACATTACCACATTCATCAATATTTTAATAATATTAAATATTATATGAAATCATCATACCCCATGGAATTTTTTAATAATATTTTAACAAATTATTCTTTGATAGTTATTAGTATTACCATGTATATTCTTAAAATACTAAATTGGGTATAGGTATATAATAAAATAATAAATTAGAATTTCTCAAGTGGGAAAAAGTGTGCCTTCTACAAAATTTTTATCTCTTGAAATATCCACAATAGTGATAAAATAATCATCCCATATATCTCTAGGATTAAGAGGTTGAAAACATTGATCATTATCATTAAATATTAGATTCAACCATTAGTAATCATGTTTCTTATTCCTATTGTATTTAAATCATTGAGTTGTGGTTGTTGGATACTTTTGATATTTTTTTCATTTAATTGATTGTTCACATGACTTCACTACATCATTCATTTTCATTATGACCCTTTATGTATTATTAAATAATTTAGTAGTCTAATTAAGTAAATTTCCTCCATTTTTCATTCCAAATGTAGAGAAAAAATTAATGATCGTATTTTTTTAATTATAAGATTTCTATTTTATTATTATCACTATATTTAAATAAAATGGTGATATTAATAGGAATATATAATATATATTTAGACCTTAAGAGATTATAATATGATTTTATCATATATATTGATGTATAATATTGATAACTAAATTAAAAATATGGTTTTTAGAAATTGAATAATCGATGAAACATACATTATTGTTTAACAGAAATACCCAAATAAATTTCACAAGTCATGTTATATAATATTTATTATTTAAAATGGATTAATAAACGTTATTATTAGGATCATGTAAAACATTATCCAATTTTATACGAACAAAATCCATGAAATGGATGTTTAAAATTAATATTTTGAATTCATTCCACACCATACAATTTATGTCATCATGTTTGTTCAGGTTCTTTATGATTGTAAAAAATTTGTTGGAACCATGGTCTTTTAAACATGATTTGGCGTACGGTTTGTGTTTGTTGTCAATCCTCAGTGGATGTTCAGAATGTGAATCAGCAAAGTTTTATTGGCAAAGGGACATGCGCACCGAGGTCTTGGAGGATAGGAAACGTGCACGCCATATGTTTTTGAGGATCATAACATCAAAATATGTCAAATGGATAAGGCTCACGCAAGTGTTGGTTAGGTCGTGCAAGTGGACTTACGCACCGTGAAAGAACATGCGCCCTCGTACCAAGAAGGATTAGGACTTGTGCGCCTATTGTTTTCCAAGAATATAACTTCAAAATTTGGATAAGGAAAGAAGGTCGCACAAGTATTGGTTGGGTCGTGCAAGTGATTTGCGCGACAGAGGTTACGGAAGACGAGACGTGCACGCCAATGAGATACTTGTGCTCCACCGCACAGGGGGTCCAGTTTTCCTAAAAATAGAGGACCACTACTCCTCATTTCTTAAGGAGTTCAAGACTTAGTGATTGTTTGAGCTCTCTTCGCGCAGGTGGTTGAGATGCACAATTGGTTGTTGGGTCTCTCAAGTAGAGCTTCCACGCCGGTTGTTGGCTACGCGCCCAAGGCGGTTTGGGAGAGAAAGGAAGTGGACCACGCATGTTTGTAGTTGGGGAAGGAAGCATCGCGCAGGTGCTTTGGTTACACTTGCACGCCAGTTTGGACTTGTGCACCCTATTGGGACTTGCATGCCTGGCTTGGTGAAGCACGCCATGTTTTGCTAAAGCCTGCTGATCTGTTTGGAGCTGCATGAAAGCTGGGAGATTACACGATACATTTGGGGAAAATTTATATTCATCTTTCGTTGAGAATTAGACATCAATAGAGCATCTACATACAACAGAGGATTCATTTTTATGCAGTGATGAAGAGACCTTCACGTCTATAAACTCAGTGTGACTTCACCAATGACAGTGAGCCAAGGGGAGTCAACGAGTGTGACCTGAGGGAAGTAGCAAGCTATCCCTGAACCATTGTAAAGGCTATGATCCTGGGACAGCGTGTCTGTGCCTAAATCTTTGTAATCCACAGCAAGTGGAGATTAGTGGAATCGGGTATGACCAAAAACTTGTTGGCGTATGCTCCTTGGATGTAGCCCTTAATGTTGAACCAATTAAAAAGTGTTGTGTCCTCTCTGTGCATGTGAATGTTTTCTTTCTAATCATAATCATCATACAGGTTCAACAAGTTCCTACCAACGTGGGAACAAGATCCACCACATTAAAAGAAAATTTTGTCACCTGATTCACCCCTCCCCTCTCAGGGTGTCCTGGGGTCCTTCAAGTGGTATCAGAGGGTAAAGGTTGCTGGTGTTGAATCTGGCCTTTTTCATTATGGAAAAAATGGTCAATGTCAGGGGAGTCCCTCACTTCGATGGAAGCAATTTCCAGATCTGAAAAAACAGAATGAGATCTCATCTATGATCTCTTGGAATAGAAGTTCTATTTTCTACTGTGCAAGGAATATAATTCACTAATCCAACAGGCCTAACTACGACTGAAACAGACAGGAATATTCTTGATGCAGATGCTAAAGCACAGAATGCACTCAATGTAGCCCTTTCTGATCAGATCTACCTAATGGTGATGAATTGCACCTCAAAAAAATCCATGTGGGATAAACTTGAGAATATTTATGAACGATATAGCAATGTAAAGGAGGCAAAACTACAAGTGATGCACAATCGATTTGATGATCTGAAGATGCATCCAGACAAGAATGCAGACTCTTTCTTCAATCAAATTACTGAAGTTATTGGATCAATTCAGGGTATATGCAAAGAAATCAAAGACATTGATATTGTAAATAAATTATTAAGAAGACTTCCACCTCTGTATAATGTGAAGGTGTCAGCCCTTGAGAAATGAGATCTTTCCAAACATTCTCTAGACGATCTACTGAGCAACTTGGTAGCATATGAAATGAGAGTCAAAACAGAAGATGCTACGACTCGGGTGAGCAAGGAAATGGCATTCAAGTCCATGGTTAAACTGAAAATATCAAAGGATAGTAGAGTTGAAGATGACAAAGAAAAAGAAATTATTTCTCTCATTGCAAAGAAGTTATAGAAGGGGAAAGAGAATTTAAAAGGGAAGTTACCTCTCGCATGTTTCCGTTGTGGAAAAGTTGGGAACATTGCCTCTCAGTGCTTAAGAAAGATCAATGATGAAGATAGTGAATTTGAAAACTTCGAGAGGCCTTATAGAAGGTTCTTCAAAAAGGGAGACTTCAAATCTAGTAAGAAAATGCAAATGAAGAGTTTTGTCTGTTAAGAGGAAGAAGATGATAATGAATTATGTGATGAAGAAGAACCAGAATTCAAAACTGGGAACCATGCTTCTATGATAGCCACTGTTGAAAAGTAAGAATATACTGATGGAGAAAAACATCTGAGAACTTGTTTAGATCCTGAGATGCAACTTAAGGATGCGGTTAGTAAGATTAAGATTAAATGTAAGAGCTGCAATAAGTGGAAATCAATTGTAGAAGAATCAACTGAATACGTTGATCAACATGAAGTTGAAATTGAATGAATGGAAGAATTTGTGAAGGTACAGTCTAAAATAATTGAATGAAATGATGATATAGTAGATCTGAAGCTGAGAATTGAAGAGAAGGAAAAGGTCATCAATGACCTCACCTCCAGACTGGATGAAAAATCCAAGACTGCTGAGGGTCTTGAGGAGGAAGATGTTACTCTAAGGAGAAAACAGGAGACTGAATCAGTTCCAAAAGAATCGAGGAAGAAAATACAGTTTGGAAGATTCTCATATGCAGAATTACTAGCAAGAGCCAAGTGTGGTTCATATGGGGTTGAAAAAATCATGAGTGATCGAAGACTCACTTACATGGGAAAGAGTGGAATTGGCTGTGAGGCTGAGACATCAACTGTTAGAAGTGAATAGATCCAAAAAAAAGATATGATGAATGTTGAACATGTTGCAATGTTACCTAGAGTGCCGAAAAAGGAACCCTTAATACAAACTAAAAGGAGAACTAAAAATTATCCTCAAACATTCAGAAATAACAGACAGTCTAACTATTCTCCCAAGGAAGAAGGTATGAGGAGAAATTCATGTGAGAAGACATTTCCTATCAAGAAGTGTCAGTTCGGTGGCTATCTAGGCCATACCATGTCTTATTGTTAAGAGGCAAGAAGCTATCTGAATGGATAATATATAGAATCTCAACAAAGGAGAACAATTTCATATCCTAATTATTATCGAAGAAATAATTTCTATGGATATTGTTTTCATTGTTCTAACTTTGGTCATAAGGCCGCTCATTACAGGTAGAGAAGGGACATGGACATCTCATACTGAAGTTCAAGATAAGTCAATTCTCGTCAGCAAGAGAGTGTTGCTCTTCCAAACTTGTTTTCTCCTCTCAAAGAAGACATTTACTATGAAGGACCTGGGTTTGTGAAAGAGATAATTGAAAGGCCATCAGTTCTATATACTCAATATAATGTCTCATGGAAGGAAAGGAAGAATATTGAGAAATCCAACCTTGGAGAGGTGGCCCTCAAAGCTACAATGAACAACAGTACCTAGATTCTGGATAGCAGTTGTTCATCTCATATGACAGGTAATGCTGGCCTACTAACGAATATCATAAGGAAGGTTGATGGTACAGTAAGATTTGGTAATGATGGGGCTCTAAAAATCAAAGGGAGTGGAAGTGCCTAATTAGATAATGGAGAACTACAGAAGACTGAAGTCCTTTACATAGATGGCCTATGTCATAATCTCCTTAGCATGAGTGAACTCTATGACTCAGGACTTAT
Source organism: Viscum album (assembly GCA_963277665.1). Taxonomy (NCBI): domain Eukaryota; kingdom Viridiplantae; phylum Streptophyta; class Magnoliopsida; order Santalales; family Viscaceae; genus Viscum; species Viscum album. The sequence continues at coordinate 843,480,224 of OY728151.1, forward strand.
AGTTACTTTTAATCAGAAAGGCTGCACTATCAAGGGAATGACTGAAAATTCACTTATGAAGAGATGCAAAACAGAAGGCAACTTGTATCAGGTTGATAGTGAAGAAAATGTATGTTACATGACAGTTGAATAAGAAAACAATTTGTGGCATCGGAGACTGGGACACATCAATCAACATGACATGGAGAAAATATCAAAATTGTGAATTGTCATGGACATCCCCAACCTGAAGCGTGAGTGTGAAAAATCTTGTGATGCTTGTATTCGGGGGAAGTTGGTCTGCTGTTCATATTGGCCAAAGAAGAAAAGGGAATCTCACCTTCTTGATCTGATTCATACTGATGTATGTGGGCCAATAAAAGTTGTCGTAACTCATGGAGAAAGTTACTTTGTCCTTTTCATAGATTATTATAGTATAATGGCATCTGTGATGGTCATTCACAGGTAACGACAAGTCCTTTACTGCATGAAAACATATCGGCGAATCGTTGAGAATGATACTGGACGAACAATCAATGTGTTGCGATATGACAATGGAAGAGATTACACGTCCATTGAATTTGAAAATTATCTGGAGAATCATGGGATACAACATGAGGTAGCTGTTGTGAGAATTCCACAACAAAATGGAGTTGTTGAACGTTGGAATTGACAAGTGAACAACATGGCACGAACTATGCTGATTGAGAGTCGTATTCGACGACATTACTGGAAAGAGGTTGTTCAAGCTGCAATTTACATTCAGAATCGAACAGGACTTTATATGGGTGAGACGAAGACACCATATGAATTATGGCATGGAAGGAATACTTCTTTAAAATACTTTTGTGTCTTTAGAAGTAATGCTTCATTAGGAAAAATGAAAGAAATTAAGGGAAATATGGAGACAATGCAGATGAAGGAATTTTCCTTGGTTACTCAATGAATAGCAAAGCCTACAAATGTTTCCACCAGCATTTGGGAAGGGTTGTGGAAAGTAGTGTTGTTATGATAATTGAAGATAAAACCACAAATGCTTCAAGGAAGTCATATGCTGATGTGATAGAATGTCAGGAAAAAAGTGAACGTGAAGAAAATACAAATGCGGAAATAGAGGAAGTTGTTCTAAACACTCAGTAGTAACCCTAATGATGTTGACTCGGAAGAAGAATTTGAAGAAGAAACTATGGCTGAAGAGAATACTACTAAACCTCGCAGGAGAAATCGTAGAGCTGAGATTGATCCATCCAACATAATTTGGGACAAGAGTGCACCCACTCAAACAAGAAGGATGAGAAATAACATGCAGTCTTCATTTCTATCAGTTGTAGTGCCATCCTCGTTTGAAGAAGCTGTAAAAGATGAATCTTGGGTCAAAGCCATGAATGATGAATTAGATCAGATTGACAAGAATCAGTCATGGGATCATGTCCAGAGACCGGAAAGTCACAATGTGATTGGTACCAAATGGATCTTCAAAAATAAGTTTGATGAGCATGGAAGTGTCATCAGAAACAAGGCACGACTAGTATGCAAAGGATACTCCCAGATTGAAGGCATTGATGTTGAAGAAACATTTTCTCCAGTGGCTAGACTGGAGTCAATCAGACATTTCCTTTCCATGGCCCTCCAAATAGGATATAATGTATATCAAATGGATTTCATGACAACATTCTTTAATGGTGTAATAGAAGAATAAGTCTACATTGAACAACCAGTGGGCTTTGTTTTGGGTACTGATGAAACAAAGGTTTTCAAACTGAAGAATGCTCTATATGGATTGAAGCAGGCACCACGGGCATGGTACTCACGGCTGGATTCATATCTCAAGAAGTTGGAATTCAAAACAGGAGGAGTTGATCACAATATCTATGTGAATAATCCTCCAAAAGATCAATTCATGGTTCTAGTCAACGTTGATGATATCATATTTTGTGGAAGCATGCAGAAATCAGTGGATGAATTCGCCAATCACATGAAATACGAATTTTAAATGGCTATGATTGGGGAGATCACATATTTCATGGGGCTGAAAGTGATTCAAAAGAAGGAATACACTTTAATTTCTCAGGAAAAATATAAAAGAGAGGTGCTGAAGAAGTTTAACATGCAAGATTCCAAACCAATGTCAACTCCGATTGCAGTTGGAACTAAACATGGAAAGCACGAGGATAGGAACTCTGTTGATCCCACCATGTACAGAAGGATCATTGGAAGCCTACTATACCTGATAGCGACAAGACCAGATATTGTCTTTTCCACATTCCTTGCAGCCCACTTTTAGAGAAACCCAAAGGAGGAACATATGGCGGCAGTAAAAATAATCATGAGGTACATTCAAGGTACACATAACATCAGGCTATTTTTTGCTGCAGGTAGGGACAATGAATTATCAGTGTTTTCTGATACTGAATGGGCTTGTGATATAGTAGACATAATGTCCACTAGTGGTGGAGCTTTCTATATTGGGCAGAAATGTGTTGGCTGGTTGAGCAAGAAACAAGAAAGTACTTCTCTTAGAACTGCTGAAGCTGAGTATATCTCTGCCACAAAGGCATGCACTAAACTTCATTGGATGAAGAAGCAACTAATAGAAATTGGTGATAAGGTGCAGCAACAAATGGTGGTTTACTATGATAACAAAAGTGCAATTGATATTAATAAGAATCAAGTTCAGAATTATTATACAAAACATATTGAAATACGTTATCATTTTATCAAAGAAACGGTTGAACAATATATGATTAGAATGGACCATGTTGGAACTGATGAGAACGTGGTTGATATCCTAACCAAGACACTATCTTCAGCTGTGTTTGAGAAGCATCAGTTCAACCTCGGTGTTCAAACACCTCCTACTACCTAAGGAGGCTCCGGAAAACCCCTCTCCCCATTTGTAAAATTTTTTATCTGTTTATGGTTGTGATGCAGGTTTATGGGGAAGATACTATCCAGGGGGAGTATGGTTTGAGCTAAACGTTGAACAACTTATCTGTCATTGGATTTATTGTCAATGGGGGAGAAAGGAATAAATTGCGGGCATGTAATGCTTCTGTGATGAGAAATATAAGAAGGAAAACATCGGGTGTCATGGTGAATTCCAAAAACACAGGAACCCAATTCAAGCTTCCTCTCTTGTATTCTACACCAATCATTTCTCAGGTAGACATATAGTGTTGTCTGAGTTGATTCTCACATTTTTGAATTCCGCATGGATAGAGATCTATTGATTTTATTTATTGATTGCCAACAAATACAAAGGGGGAGATTGTTGGAAACAGGGTCTTCTAAGCATGATTTGGCATACGGTTTGTGTTTGTTTTCAATCCTCAGTGGAAGTTCAGAATGTGTGTCAGCAAAGAGATCATACCATTCAAGCAGACAACAGTAGTGAAGGTGGCGTCGTTTCGCAGTGTTTTCCAAATTTTTGGGCCTGAAATCGACATATAAAGGAAAGTGTTTTTGGAAAAGGGACGTGCGTGCCGAGGTCTTGGAGGATAGGAAACTTGCGCACCATATGTTTTTAAGGATCATAAGAACAAAATATGGAAAATGGATAAGGCTCACGCAAGTGTTGGTTAGGTGGCACAAGTGGACTTACGCGCCGTGAAATAACTTGCGCACTGGTACCTATAAGGATTCAGACTTGTGCGCCTACTCTTTTCCAAGAACTGAACTTCAAAATTTGGCTATGGAATGAAGGTCGCGCAAGTATTGGTTGGGTCACGCAATTTATTTGCGCGACAGAGGTTACGGGAGACGAGACTTGCGCGCCAATGAGAGACTTGTGCACCACCGTGCAGGGGGTCCAGTTTGCCTATTAATAGAGGACCACCCCTACTTTTATCTTAAGGAGTTCAAGGCTTAGTGATTGTTCGAGATCTCTTCGCGCAGGTGGTTGAGATGCGCATGTGGTTGTTGGGTCGCGCAAGTAGAGCTTGCACGCCGGCTGTTGGCTGCGCGCCCAAGGCGGTTTGGGAGAGAAAGGAAGTGGACTGTGCACGTTTTTAGTTGGGGAAGGAAGTATCACGCAGGTGCTTTGGTTACACTTGGGTGCCAGTTTGGACTTGTGCGCCCTATTGGGACTTGCGCGCCTTGCTTGTTGAAGCACGCAATGTATTTCTAAACCCTTTCGGTCTGTTTTGAGCTGCACGAAAGCCAAGAGATTGCACGATACATTAGAAGCAAATTTATATTCATCTTTCGGAAAGAATTGGGCTTTAATAGAGCATCTACATACAATAGAGGATGCATTCTTATGCAGTGATGAAGAGACCTTCACGTCTATAAACTGAGTGTGAGTTCACTAACGGCAGTGAGCCAAGGGGAGTCAACGGGAGTGACCCGAGGGAAGCAGCGAGCTATCCCTGAACCTTTGTAATGGCAGTGAGCCTGGGATAGAGTTTCTATTCCCAAACCTTTGTAATCCACAGCTAGTGAAGATTAGTGGAATCGGGTACGACTGGAAACTTGTCGGTGTATGCTCCTTGGACGTCACCCTTAGTGGTGAACCAAGTAAAAAGTGATATGTCGTCTATGTGCATGTGAATGTTTTCTTTCTAATCATAAGCATCATTCAGGTTCAACATGATCCTACCAATGTGGGAAGAAGATCCAACACATTAAAAAAACGTTGTCTCCCTGATTCACCCCTCCCCTCTCAGGGTGTCCCGGGGTCCTTCACAATTTATATTCATCTATTAAAAATGATAAAAACAAAAAAAAAATTCAATATTTGAGAACTGGAAAATGGAAATGTACTTTACATTGTAATAATCCATTTATCAGTCACTAGTGAATCATGGGAACAACTAATTGATGGTGAAAATTTCATTATAGAGGGCTCATTATAATTCATTACATCAATTTATTTTGTTAATATTGAAAATATTCATATAATGAGGATGATGCGTAGGAATAGTAACAATAATTTTTATTATATCTCCCAAAAGAATTTAGTTCTACCTGAGGATAATTATTTCATTTTCCATCAAATTCATTATTAAAATGGTTAATTCTTGTTCCAATATATGACTGAAATGATAAAACATAGTATAAAAACAATAATAATCATGGGATATCATTTAATCATAAACAGTATTAATAAAATGTCTAAATCATGGAACCATATTTTCAAAATATGTCACCATAGGTTTGACCAAATTCATCCTTGACCATAATCTATTAAAATCAATTATAATAGCTCACAAATAAAATATGAAATAATTAATGGAAATAACCCAAGAGTGGTCATCTACGTATAAATTTTTAATCCCACTAATCATGCACTAATGATGATTCATTTAATAGCCTATTCAATCCATTGTGAGTTGTTACACCTATGATCTTCTATTACGCAACCACATCAACATGCTAGAATATAGACGAGGACATATTTTCTAGTTTCTCTACCTTTAATTATTTACCATATCATAGTATTATCTTATATATAGACAAATCCTCTGTGTTAAAATTAATTTTATAACATCCTATATTCGAATAGATACTAAATTGTTCTTTGATACTAACTATAATGAAAAATATTTTTCAATCATAGTTGATACATATCATTAGATTAATCTTAATTTAACTGCATAATGATCCATCCCACAACTATAATGATTTAGAGTAATATGAATCAAAGATACATAAAAAATTGTGATTTAAATAACATTAATCCATTATTATTAAGTTATCCATAACTAGAATCGTTCATCAAAATAACATTGTCAAATCCTTTCATCATAACTCTATAAAAGAAACCATAATAACATGTGATCTTAGATTCCCATTAAGGGTAAATTAAGGATATCCTAATGATCATTTATCAATATCCATATAATAATGTTATAAGAATAATATAATAACATTTAAAAACCATTTATAGAAAATCAATGATCATAAACATGTGTCATGGAATAAAACATTGTTTTTTATAATACATGAATCATAAAGGGATTTAATAACTTTATCCACAAGGAAAAACAATGGAATACACGTATATTTATTAAAGTGAAAATAAAAATATGAAATCATTTTCATATATTATTTTTACATTGATGAATATCATAGTTGATTATTTTAACTACACATTAAATTATATCCTTAGATATGATTGACTTCCCAGACTATCATAGTCGATAGAGTCCATTATTGATCTAGGATCACTCCCTAGTTAGTTCATATTCTATCATTATATATCAAAATTTATAAAATTATTTTTTAGAAAATATGATTTAATTCACATGTATCACATAATTAATATCATACATATTTGTTCCATAACATCAAAAATACTCATCATTTCATCACATCATAACCCATAGAATGAAGATTATGGTTCAAAAACATTTCATCATTCCATAATTACATACTCTTTGAAAAAAATGGGATTTATAATGATATCATAATCATATAGATAAACCATATAAATAAATAATAAGGAGGATATCATTTAATCAAATAAAAATTAAACCATAATTAACATGATGCTATTATATATGAAGTATTCCTATAAAATTAAGCATGATTATTTATTTAGGAAAATACCTTTTTCATTTTAAAACCATATATTTAAAGTAAAAAAATTTCCAATATATTAATGAAGTTTTTTTATATATAATAAGGGAAACAACAATTGGATGATTAAATTTATTAGGTTGACATGATGGTGCTAAATTTCATTCAAATATATTATATTAATACAATGTTTATGATCACATTTTCAGTAATACCTTCAGAGTACCTCTTTGAAAAAATGACAAGAATAGTACATCTAATATTATTTATATAATATAAAAATGGTTAAAATACCATTAATGATTTGTAGTAAAATATTACACACATTAATTTAATCATTTTAATAATAAAATTTCTTTGCAAAAAAAATATCCCTAACAAAATTGTAAACAATTTCTATTTTTTTAGAAACTTCTTCCTAATAATTTTATATAACAATGATAGGAAAATGGTACCATTACATGAATTATTCAATGAATTATCATATTATGATAAAAAAATTTGTTTCATTAGATAATTTCTAATTAATTTCCCCAACAGGATATTAAATCACAAACTATTTAGTTTAAAATAATACTGTAAAATTGACCCCTTATTTTAGTTTCAAATTTCACTAAATTTTCTCTAAACATAGGCATAATAAATTATTAGATTTTAAATCTATAAAAAATATTTTAAATAATTTTAATATCATATATAATACACTTAATACCTTTTAATATGTATTTATACAAAATTTATTTTTTCTGATTGATAGACATATCATTTTTATGGATGTTTCACATTTGGAGTCCTATTACATATACATTATTCATGGATACATCATATATATAATATTAAAAATTATTTTAATATCATTTTATTCATTATATATATATAATAATATATAAAATATTGTAATATAAAACTATTTTCAATGTTTATGGAGATACTAGTTCGTGCATATGCATGAAAGTTGTTTTCATTTTGTAATGAAATAATTGAAAGAAAGAGAAGTTATGAATTATTAATTTAGTTACAATAATTATATAATAAATATCATATATAAAAATTAAATAAATAATAATAGTTAATCCAAAATGACAGTGATGTGAAATTAATTATATATCTATATCATAACATCATGTTACCCACTTTCAGGTAATTCACTTCTCTTTGCTTATTTTCCTTTATAATTGTGTGTTTTTAGGGAATCATGAATATGGATAAATTTTTTAGATAAATGAACTAATATTATGTTCTAAATGTCTCTAATAATTAACTATTTATGGGTATAAAAGTTGTAACTAATATTTAGGGTTTAAAAAAATTATAATGAATGATCGAGTTGGTTTAGGGTTTTCTTTGTAAGAATATGGATTATTTTTATTCTATGCTAGATGATAACAAAACATGTAATTGGATAAAATATGCCTAGTTTTTCTCCAAATACTATTCATATTTTTTCAAATAACATGAAATGAGTACTTACTGTGTATGTTTTATACAATGTGTAGTGGAAAAATATCAGATTTTAATAAAAAGGAACATGTTCTGCAACATTCTTGATCTGCATAGATTACATGATGTGTAAATCAATTTATAATTATTTAAATATTGGGATTTTTGACTGTAGCATGCTTCCAAGTATTATATTTTACTAATTCCTCCACAACACTCCTTACTCATGGCCTATATCACTTCACAAGTGATTTTAAGAGCCAAAGTAGATCTTGATTGATTCGTTAAACGATTAATCCTAATTATGTATGGATTGCGTCTCTCTAAGAGACATATAATATTTATTCATTTTTTAAGGTAGCAGTTCAATTGCATCATGTTATCAGATTTATTGACCAGTGGTAGTTTTTCTTTTAATTTCCCTCCAGATAATTTGTGTGATCTCATTCAGGGGGTTGATTACATTAATGGATTTGTTGCAGAGGGTGTGTGTTCATGAGGAATGTGTGGGTTTCTACCATCCCACTAACTCTTTAGTTGAATTGAGTAATTTCTATGATGTATATATTGGTTTTAGGGACTTCATTTTTTTGTGTTCTTTCTTGTTGGGGGATTTCATTTCCAGCATGTGAGACATTTGTTTTGGGCAATGGTGTTATGACTCTAGCCTATGTTGGTGAACTTATTTTACTATTTTCTTGATAAATCTTATTATTTAATGAAATATAATAAAGTATCTAATTTATTGTGGATTTATAATAGGTTCTATGAAATGATTGTTTAACCCTAGTTTGGTAAATGGAAAAGGAATTCAAAGCATTTGTAAATGGTTTTTAAATCACTATTTGATTAAAATGGTTTGATTAAATGGTTTTAAAAATATAGAACATGTGAATCTTTGGGTAATTGAGTGAAGGGTTTAGTAACATGACTCAACTACTATCAGGGTGATTTTTCATGGGGATTTCCTTTGCACCGTATGATTGTTCTTCTTAGTCCATGATAGACCTATAGAGCGAGGGGGTAACTTTTTGGAGTTTTCCCATACAATGTAGACTATATGATTATTTCTATTTTTTATGTGTAATCAATGTACTATGTTCGGTTCTAGTTTCCCAGCAATCGTGGCCTAGTATGATCAATATTGTAATGTTACATGTGTTTCTTCATTTTTCTTATTCATTTTTAATGTACTGTCATATATAATATAAGATATGTGATGCAGGATTTCTTTTTAAGTTAAATAACATATATGATATACGGTTTTGAAATTCTTCGAAAATAAATTTACCTATTTTATATAGAAATGTGTAAAAAGGGGATAATAATTTTTTTCCATGCATATGATATAAATACAATTAAAATATTATCACACATTGTTTTTTTTAATGTTGAGTATTTTTGGATTAGTGTTAAGAGAATATATATAGAACACATGGGTTATACCCTACTAAGCCTGTTATCTTATGCCTTACATACCCTTTTAGTGGTGCATTTACTTTGTTATTTCTATTGATGTAGGGACACGAACTATGATACAATGATGAATTAATGTTTTATGTCAGTTGAGTTGGATAGTTGGGGGTGGGATGGTGGGATTATTCCCATGATATCACATGGTGTATTAACATTTCATATTTTTGAATTCATTTATGGTTGTACCAATATATTGAGTTTGTTTCTATTCTTGAATTATTATGTTTTTACTTTTTAATTTTTATTTATATCCTATATAATTCATTTCAACAGTTATATCCATCATATATATATTCCATATTTTTTATTTAGTTTAAGAGAATTCATTCCATCTGATTTTTTTGTTTTCCACGTTCTAGATTCTAGCCAGTGGGGATCGAGAATTACCATCATGCATGTGATTGATCGGGTTTGGTTCATTTTTGGGAGGTTATTCAGATTGTTTTATTATTGTTTTGTATCAGAGGTGATATGTCCTCAAGAATCATTATTCTGACATGTTTGGTAGACTAGATATAGAAATGTTGGGACATGAGGGATAAATTGTGGTGATTTTATGGATTTCTCTTACCGTGATGATAAATAATTTACCATAATATGTTGGGATGTGTTTATCCAATTTTAGTTTATTGTGTAAATATATATTTTATCTTTTTGTTTTTCTAGTTTAGAACCATGATTTTTCTATTTTTTGATCATATGTTTTGTTTCAGTGTGAAGTAATATGACATAGAGGCATATTGTATGAGATCCAAAGGGGGGTGTGGGTGATGCTATATAATGGAACCCTCCAATGTGTCCAAACATTATCGAGGATTTTGTTCTGGAAGATGAATCTTTTTTCCACAATGTGAAACATGGTCAAAAAACAATCATTGAGGTACAACAAGGATATGTAGGGAAAAGTGGTGGATCAAATGATTAATTTATTATTAATCCACCATTATTTATAGGTACCAATGATATGAAAAAGGAATTGGGCTATCTTTAAATGATTGACCATATCATTGATTCCTAGATATAACGTACATATTCAAGGTGAAATGTACAACGTTTAGATGGTACAAGTGGATAGACACATTGGATTGTATGGGAAGGGTTCTAAGACTCACTTATTCAAATGGTTTTCCCAGGGATTCTAATAATGGTATCATCTCTGGAGTTCATCACATTGAATCATATAGAGCATTTTATGTAGGAATACATCAATTACATTGCTAAGCTAGTTCATTATTCAAAAAAGTTTATGAATAATGACATGTTGAAATATTATAAATAAATTTAATTGTTGTGAAATGATATCACATCATTTCTTATTATGTTAATGACGATTACCTATGAGGATATATTGGATATAGACACAATGGGACACATGAATATAGAATGGAAGGATGGACATTATTACCCTTATCTTCCGCCTAGTTGATGCTTTAGTGGTACACTAGTAAAAAAGAGGATGTGGTATGATCATCATAGGAGTGGTGGAGGTGGTAGTAAGTAGGCCTATTTGGAAACATAGGTTATAGTTAGTAGAATTCCACTCTATTTGTATGAGTGTGGATAGTTCAGGCACACCTCACATTCATATCCTCAACCTGCAAATATGTGTAATAGTTCTGGATGTCATGTTCATCTGCAATGTTTATTTCAGGATATGTCTACACCTCAATATGGTTAGGAATAATTATATATAAGGTTACTGAGGTACATTATGATTCACCAATGACTATAGGCTTCCATCCATAGAACTCAAGAGTGACGCAACTTCATGTTGTATATGTGTTTCCGGTGGTGGTAGATGCAGGCCTTGAGATAATCTGATGTACTTTCCTTATTTTAAAATTTATATAAATTTCACTATTTGATACCGGTTCATCCAAATTGTTTTTATCAAGCCATTTATTTATATTATTAACCACAAAATGGTATTGTTGTCTTTTTTATAGAGTTAAATCCACCACATGGGAAGAAGAAACATTAGGGGTTTCATTGTCCATATTGTGAACTACCGATATCAAATGTAGAGTCAGTTCGGGATTTTATTATTCTAAATTTATATCTATTTGATTTCAAAATATAGATAGATTATTCTTTTTCATATCATTCTGAGGTTATTTTTTATCATATGGGTTTCACGATTATTGTTGTTGAATATAGTTAACACATGATTTAGGTAGACTGAGATTCAAGGCCTTATTGTAATGGCCCTTCCCGACCATAGATTAGGGGTTTTTTGTCAACTATTGTAGATATGACTAATGATATGTATTCTGTTTTGATATTAATGCTATTATTTGGGGTTTTCATGACCATTTCCCTAAGGAATTGTTCAAGCATCCTATATAGTTAGATGTAATTTTTAAGATTTACTTGAATCCATGTACATAGAAAATATATATAGATTATTAATCTATAGAACTAGTAAAGCTGAAAGATCTCAAGATTCTATTAGAAGATTAGGTGGTGAAGCATTTTTAACCCTATTTTTATCCTTGGGTAGCCCCAATGATCATTGCAAAGAATGCAAATGGTACAATTCGATTGAATTTTGACTATAGGAAGGTTCACTAGGTTACAGTTAAGAACAAGTTTCACTATCCTTTTTTTGGATGACTTATTTGATCAGTTAATGTAAAAAAGGTGGTTTTCAATGATTAATCTACAGCCAGGTTATCATCATCTCAAGGATTGAGATTATGATATACTAAAGATGGATTTCAAAATTATGTATAGATTTTAAAAATATGTTGTGATGGAGTTTGGTTTGACTAATGAAGTTATAGTTTTTATGGATTCGATAAATCAATTATTCTATCATTATCTCAACATTTTTGTGGTAGTTTTTTGGGATTATATTTTATATTATTCAAGATCTATGCATTTGAATTCGAACAATATGAGTATGGTTTTTTAAATCCAATAAATTCACCATTATCATGGAAAGAATTTGTAATTCACATTATGGATCCATGACATGTTGTTATTGGAGAATGTATTTTCTAAACATGGTTTATCTGTTGATCTTGAGAAGGTAATTGAGTTCTTTTCAATGGAAGAGACATAAAATTCCTTTGATATTTAGTGTTTCCATGTTCTTGTGGAATAATATTGACTTTTATTCAAGTGTTTCTTTAATTTGGCGTCACTATTGACCGATCATACCCTGAATGGGGTGAAATTCAAATTGGATGGAAATAGTCAAGTTTCTTTAAATCATTTTTAATGACATATAACATTGGCTCCAATTATAATAATAGATGATCAATAAAAGGGGTATATGATATTTGTGATTCGTATGGTATTATTTTGGGTAGTTTACTCATGAAGTATGATCATGTGTAAAATTATGGCTCTCACTATCTTCGAACACATGAGAATAATTAACACATTAATGATTTATATCTTTCCATGGTTGTTCATGTAGTTATATTTTCATGGAATTATCTTTAATGGGAATGTTTCACTGCCATTTTAACCATAACAGTTATAGCTATATCATTTCCCAAAAAGATATGAATCATAGACAGAGGCGGTGGGTGGAATACCTTCAGACGTTTTAATTAGATATCTCTTAGAACCTAGATAAGGTGAACAACATTATAGATTCTCTTATTATGAAAGTTCCATCAATTTTTTTTGAATATATTGAATCATATATCCTATTGATAATTCTTATTAAGATGTATCTAGATTCCCTAGAGACTGTTTCTGGGTTCGATTTGACTAGAGATCAGTTATTATCACATCTCATTGGCACTATTCTACAATGCATGTAGAATGATGATGAGATCCTTGGAATTCAAGAAACTATATATTCCAGGGAGTCTATTTCAGGCCATTCCATTTCTATAGATGGTATGCTATATCATTGGGGATCGATTTTTCATCATGGATTCAGTGAGGTGTTGTTTATTATCATGGTTCTTTTTGGACCTTCCATACATGAACTATGAAGATATATTATGACACATGATAAAATATTTGGTGGTTATTAATGAAATATGATATTGCTGATTATGTCCCCACTATTAATCATGCCAGCATAGTTGGGAATAGAATTTGAAAACTTCTAGTTCACTCCAGCCTCTTCGAGTTCTAGTTTGGAAATGGGATGAGGTATCAATGAATTTTGTTTTTGGGATTCCAGCACTCCTTGTAGTATAAATTCTACATGTGTGGTGATTTATTAGTAAAAAAATTCTTCTCATTTCATTCTAAGTAAGGACACTGCAAATGTTGATAATCTGGGTATGATATACTTATATTAAATTTTATGGGTACATTGTGTTTCTTATTCCATTATTTTTTAATGTGATAATATGTTCACATTAAGTTTTGGGAGGAGTCTGTAGGAGGCCATAGGGAGTTATGTTATATTGGATAAATAATATAATCCATAGAAAGACAATGAAATGTAATGTGATAATTATATTTTAGAGGATATACATTGTTCATGTGTATTTTATTTATTTGGGTTTTTGTCTTTCCATATGGGAGTCATTTAGTTTTATTATAATAATAGTTATCAGTTTTCAAACATAATGAAACCTTTTAGGTATTTATATTGTCACCTATGATGATAACCTCTTTCATGGGAAGCGGTTGGTGAGGCATATCTTTTTAGAAGGATTCTTGTTGATGAGACATTTGTCAGTATTCAAGTTATACATCCGCATCTTATTATAATGCATAGTCCGTAGAAATATTATGTGGATAAAATTCAGCATCCTTTGGAGTTTCCTTTAGTTGATCTGGTTTTCATGAATGTTTATCTTTTTGGTCACCATCAACTTGGAAAATACGTAATGTTGTCCACAAAAAAAGTTATACTGTTTGAGGTTATTGAGTGGTTTTGGATGGTTTTCTATAGATTAGAATTGAATTCTTATTTGGATAGATTTGAATATGTTTTTCACATATCAGACCTCAAAATATATCATATTGTCTATTCTCATGTAATTATATGGTATGAGGGTGATTCAGAGTTGTATGTTTATGTTGTTGAGAAACATGTTGTGATATTTTACTCTCGATGTATCACCCATTATGTTTATCCTCCAGAATAGTGTTTGGAGTCTTCTTTCCCTAGGACATACAAGTTCATCCCCATAAAAAAGAAAGATGACTAGAAAGGATAGTGTGAAAAGGTGATAGTTGGGAGATTATAACCTTGTCTGATATATAACATTTAAATATAAACAAGTAAAGATGAATGTCCAAACTCAATACTAGTAAATCAACCATGATGGAAGCACAAAAATAGTAGCAGAAGAAATAACATTAACCAATATCACTAGTGTGATAAATAAACCTTCCCAATATACCATTTCTTTTCAAAGATTTCATATCAAAAAAAATTACACATCAATAATCATAATGGTCTCCAATGGTTGGCCTCTTTACATAAATATATAGTAAAAATTATGATACATAAAGGAAAAAAGTTAAATCTAGATCAAGATGGATCATCAAGGCACCATTCCATCCATTCCATTCTAAACAACCTAACACTATGGACTTTCTTTAGAATCAGATCCTTTACACGATCAAAAATCCATAAAGTCGACACACATCCTGAGGGCCCTGTATACGGGGTGAGCAAGAATCTCATTAGTCCACCGCCAACATCTTCCTATCATACTTTTTTAATAAAGATACAGTATAGAAAAAATTAAATTTAACAGTTCATACACATCACATTAATATTTATATACCTCCCATGTTCTCAACGGACACATGGAGGATGTTCACCTACTTCGGACATCACTGATATACCATATAGGAGAGGATTATTAGCCTAAGCTCAAGGAATACCCTAATACATGTAATCCAAAGTGAAACCTCAAGTTACTCCTCCAAAAGTCACCTGGAACTAAATTCCATCAATCATGTAACATATTCTCCAATGGAACACCCAAACAATCAGAAGCTCATCCTTTAGACCCCTGATCAAAATATTATATCAGCTCGAAGCGCAATGTATGGAGGCACATCTATTCCTACCCACAAAAGTATATCTACATCCTATCTAAAACCATTATACTAAGGAATAGAGATGACCATCCTCCAAAATTATTCAAACCCAATCGACCTCAAGTATGTAGAGCCTCATCCCCCAACTGACAACCTCACCACTATCACCAAAAGGATCCACACCATCCTCATTGAATTCTATGGAATGAAACTACATCAAATTCACTATGATGAATCTATCAGAGGCCACTACCTATATGACTATTCAATACCACCTCAAAATGTGAGTCATTTTACTTAGACACAACTCCAAATGTTGTTTTAGAAAATACATGTGAGTGAAAATCACTTAATAGAACCCAATCCAAAACATTCTAGTACCTTATTCCGCTATGACCATTTCAATCCATGTTATGGCCATCACCATATTGTATAACCCAAGACATTCCCACATTATGATGACCCCTGGTCCTAAAATGGATGACCAAGTCAACCAAACTATGATCAACATTAGTAAAATATATAAATCTCATACCATACCTGTACTGATGATCATATCACCTCTGTCCTTATGGCCAATTCCATATATATCCTCAGGTAAATACCGTCATGATCCTACATATGTTCTCCTGAGAAGATCAAATATATAAAATAGTCCAGTAAAAGGAAATTCAAACACAAAATTTAAATAAAACAATACCCCAACCTAATCTTCCCATGGTTCATCCTCTCACCAGACATCATGTATTTGTATAAAAAAAATAATTATCATAGGAATATTCGATCGATTCCATTAAATAATTAAAGGAAACTCTTTTCATTATGGTGTCTCACTTATTCAACCTAATAGAGAGATAAAAATTGCACCACTAAAACAACATGAAAATCATAAATAATGATAAGAACCACCTACCTCTTGTTGGTAGGAACATCCACATATGAAAATAGCCATTAACTTGGACTTATTTGGATAAAATTTTAATTTTGGGAAAACACCCTAATAATTGGGCTAAAGCACTTGTATATAATTTAAAAACCACATGTAAATAGAAATAAAAAATGGAATAAATAATAATCAAATTTGCACCGATATAGATCCAATTATATGAAAAAATTTATGAATCAATCCCATATATAGAATACAGATCAACATTTAGTGTAGGAGGAAATGAGGGAGGTTCCCCTTCTATGTGACATCCATGTATGGAAAAGAATGTGGAAACCAAATAATTAGAGGGATGGGAAATCCTAATTTTATAATGTTAAAATGAATATAAGGTTTTCCCACATGGTTTCGAAAAGTCTTCCCAAAACGTACAGGTCCTAATTTGTAAGAGACCATCCCCAGATAGTCTGCTCACATGGAATGTCCAAAAAGTGTTGATCCCATGTGTAGCCACTGGTTTGGTGGAACTAATGTTTTGGCCTACGAAGGATTTTCCCAAACTATGTGCATGATGTGAACACCATTCTACTAAATGATGAAGAGGTTTACATATTAAAATTCCACACTAGTTCGTGGTTTATGAATCTATGATTAGTCTATTGTGAGGGAACAAATTCTTCACTGGAGGATACACAGTTTTCCAAATCTAGGGGCCTCAGTCTGCACATTTTGAAAAGCAGGGTATTTGGAATCGGATGCCCCAAAAAACCAACAATACACATGAGTAACTTTTATAGATGTAAAAATGACTAATAAAAGAATTGGGTTAGGGAAACACTCAATATTATGTTAGGTTGATCAAGAAAACAATTATTATACCCACCAATCTCCAAAAAAATAAAAACAGGTGGGGTATTTTACCCACTCCAAAAAACTGGGAAGTTACAATCTCCACACCCTAACCAAGCTTATCCGCAATCTATAAAATATAAATATGAGATGATATAGAAACATACCCTTCATTTGAAAATTAACCCAGGCTACCCCAACCAAAATGTTATAGATAAACTTCTTTAGGGGGCTCCCCAACATAGGTGTTAACTAACCCAGTCACATTGTGACCCAAAATTAAAATGAAACTAAAGGTCCATTGATGATCCCTACAGTCAATGTTCTCATATGATTATATGTCCCTAGTATACCTTATAAGGATACTATTCTTTCATAAAATACACCCATCATAATCTAGAACTGCATCAATTCCCACATTGTGACCTAGTTTCACATTTCACATTTGTGGTCAAACATATATAAATATGCATAAAATCAACCACAATGCCTCACACATCAACATTACCCTCATCTAAATGATTCAAATGTGAAAATTCACCTCCAAATCTTTTCTCCCAATGGTGCTCAAATAAAAAAACACAATCCATGAACCTAATACATTCCTATATATTAATATATATTTATATATAACTGTGTCATGATGATTCCAAAAAATTGAACAATATATGATTAGTGCAATGATACATCCCATGCACCTCAAGTATTTAAAACCGACATGCCACTAAAAATACCAGGCCAAACTAAAATATAGAGAAACCGCTAGACCCATGGCACAAATCTAACAATAATCAACTCCCCAACCATGTCTGTACCTATAATATCTAGTTAATTCCAAATATTGATGCTCAAACTCTTAAATACATTCCTCCCTATGTGGAAACACCAAACACCAGCCATTGACCCCACTATTGGTTTCCTCTTTCCCTACTACGACATTTGTGTAAAACTAAAACCTAGCTACCATAAGCTGGTACCACTGCTAGGCTGATCTCAAAATCCTATGTCTTACCTCATCCCAAAATCCCAGCTGTATGAGATGGATAACAATACAAACACTTTAGATTCATGACATATATGCATGCCTGGAACCCCTTCATCGCCTGATAAAACAACATATGCATATGAACTGACTATGGTCACTATAAGTACTCTATTAATAATCCAATATAAGGTGTTACTCTCATGTCTTTGGCATAACATCCCTTATTTACCTTATCAAGGCATCACTTACAATTATCTAATGAATCTCTACCATAGTCACCTGATGTTGTCACCGGACTAGACTACGACCAGTCTATGAAATTTCCCACGTCTATGAGCACATGGTTCACCACCTCTGAGAATGAGGACAACCTAAATATGTTTACCTTCACCCAAATGACATGTGGTAATGAAACCTCAAAATGACTCACCCTCATGGTTTCTTCACCAACCATTCCAGGTCCGAAATGAGAAAACATGGTTTGTTTCACTGCACGGTCCCTCACAAACATGTCACAATGCTATAGGATCCAAAACAGCAAAGAATTATCTCCAATCACTGTATGATGAAATAATTCATCCAAGAACCTGGCCTCAAAAAATTTTTAGGAGAATCCTTTCTGTATTCCTTCTTGAACCTGCATATCACACTAGAGATTGTCCAGTCCTCTTTTCATATAAGTGTCCAGCTGCACCCTCCTTCCTTAGGGATGTCTCATGATTCTCAAAGATCATCTGCATCAACTCAATCTAGTTCTCATCCACCTATGGTCCACTGCAACCCTTAAATATTGCTAGGTGCTATAAATGGAATTCACTAATCACAATTCCATTGAAGGATCTTCTCCATTAGATCCTCTTTCAATCCATAGAATGGAACATACATGACTCACTCTGAGCTCTTCATCAATCCCCAAACAAAAATATGAAAAATCAGGAAGCTAAGCCGCATATTCATTATCTTTTAACTATGCATGCACGTTTGGATCATGATCTTCCCAACACTCAGTGGCCTCATAATGACCCTCAGTGCACTCAAACTGTGTTTTCTCGGTTTACAGTGAATCACCACCCACCAGTCTCTCCATTGGATATTATCTAGGTTGTATCCTGTTTAATACCATTACATAGTCTGATATCCTAGATAAAGTATATATATATACATCATAGAGAAGTAAATAATTAATATGAAGAATAAATCACTATCCTTAACCTTCCCCATCACAACATGCCATCACACAATCTGGCCACTTGGCCCCATAAACACTCATATCAGAGCCATGTATAAATATTCCTAGGTCCATATTTTTCTTGATTAACCATGTCATGTTAAACATATGACCATGTCTCCCAATAAGGTGATCAATATCACTTCATATCTCCATACCATCCCTATCTTATATTTTCCATGCCCATTCATACAAATATAGCACATATCAGAAATATATTTCATTAAGTCCACTTCAGTGAGATGGTTGAGTAAGATTACACCAATGATAGGCTTGGAAGGAAAATACCACATAACTTCCCATTTTTTCATATTAATGAAACGAAACCCCACCTATCCTAATGAATGTCCCCAACAAAAGCACAGACAATTTCTATCACAAAAATTTATATATATTTAATATTACCTATGTTCCAAATTTAAAAGAATATCAAACAAGCCTTTCCATATCAGACGATGGGTCCAAGTTTACTATATCTCCTCCATTTCCATACCAATCTGAGGGTCACATATCAAAACAAGTAAAGAAACTCATCCATGGGTAAAACTGAATTTGGAAATAATATCAACTATAAAATTAAAAAATAAGAATATAAATTCCAACCCATAGAAACGTTTTTTGTCACCCATGCATGGGGCTGCAGCTACCCAAACATGAGATATAAATCAATTTCTAACAATATCCTAATATCTATTCTATCATAAAGTGAATTTTAATACCAATTAATATATTATGAAACTACTCTGATAAAAGTTTTAGTAACCAACCCGTTTATCCACACGAATAGTGTTTCAGGCCAATAGCCAATGGGTCTTAAGCACACCACCCCATATTCCAAAGGATATGGACTAGTAGGGATAGTGTAAATATGTGGTAGTGGGTATAAAATGAAATCTATTGATGATATAATAATGTAATATTAAAATGTATTACAGTGGATAATAAATTCCAAAATCTAGACTCGTTACACTCTCATGGATGATAGACAACAATAACAGTATCATCAATAACAATTTCAAATATCAACACCAGAATAAAAAAATATGACTAAAATACCATTTTAATCTGGGAATTCATAACAAAATAGTTCATACAAATCAATATGAATAACAATCATAAATGTTGGTCCTTAGTTTATTCATATATGATAACATGTTGATATAAAAATTAATCAAAAGTAAACAAATCATGATGTAGGAAACTCATGGTTTATTTTCATCAATAAAATGATAAGCATCCCAACACTTTGTCCCATATCTAGAGACCAATACATTACTTGATCGTAAATCCACAATGTAATCATGCATTTTAATGGTCCCATGTATAGTGAAGGATAAATCTCAGAAGGCCACTACCAAAGTGTTCTTATCTTTGATTTTTTTATTATATAGGTGTATAATAAATTGTAACTAAAACAACTGAAATGAATCAAAAAAAAATATACATACCTACCTTAAACATAATATCCACAAGGAATATGTTCACCTACGTTGGAAAGAACTGATGTACTATAGAGGACAAGATACATAGTCTATGCTCATTGAATCCCAAAAACAAGTAATCTCGTTGAACCCTTAGGTTCCACCTCCATATTTCACCCAAATAAACATTCCATCAATCATGTAACTGATGTCCTTATGGAATAAGATAACAATAAGAACCATTTCCCATATATCCCTTCTTGAAATCATTATTCGTATCAATACCCAATGTCGCGGGGCACAATAATTCTATCCCTACAAATAATATCACTATCTACTCAATACCAAACATCCCAAAGAAGGGTTATGTTTGTACTCCCATATAAGATTATTCCCATTGGACTCTAGTAAGATATGAATTTTTTCCATCCAATATCCTCATTACTATCCATAAATGGATCCCCACAATCCCCATGGATTTATATAAAAAATCTCTATTCAACTCCATAATTTCTATCTATCACATACATGTACCCAAATGAGTTGTGAATACCACCTCTTCATTAGAGTACTACTACATAAAAACAACTCAAAATAATATATTGGACTACATGAGTGATAAAAAATCACAAAAAAAAAACATTTTCCATTTCATTCTTGCGCCTCGTTCACATGAGATAGTGTCTCCCGACATAATGGTCATCACCATAACAAATATGTCAGACCATGCACGCAACATAAAAAACCCTCCAACAAAAAATGATGACTGATTCACCCAACCTATGATCAACATTACCCAAATATATATATCTTGAGCCCCAACTAGGATAATTATTATATCTTCTTAGTATAGATATCCAATGTCATTCCATTCCACTTGATTGGACCATCACAATATCATGGATCTCATCCCATGAAAATTATATATATATATATACATATATATATAATATAAATAAAATTACACTCAAACTCGTATTCCTATGTTTTGGCCTCTCTCTAAGTGTTAATTTGTTTTAGAATTAACGATCACTCCAATAATCATATCTAATGGATTCAATTAACTATTTAAAGGGAAACATTTAATTTACAAGGTCTCTCTCAAACTACCCAATGGAGAACACAAACAAAACCACCTTAAAAAATTATGAAATAAAAATGAATGATAAAAAACTCCTAGATTGTGTTTTTTGATTACTACAAGTCAAATAATAGCCTTTAACACAAACCGATGTGGAATAAATTAGTGTTTTACAAAAAAATATAAAAATAGGGTAAAACCCCATGAAAATATTAATAACACCATTGAGAGAGGTCATGGAACAAATCAATTCATTGGAATCATGGAGATATCAATGTGGATCCAAAAACATAGACAGATCGAAGAAATGATCCTAGATAGAAAATATGGATCAATTCCTAGTAGGGGAGGAAAATATTTATGCACTCCTACTATGTGTGACCCACGTAAGAAGAAGGAAGAAATTAATGAAGCAGAGGGAGGTTGAAAATAATAATTTCACACTTTTAATGATCCATAAAATTTTTCTTGCGTAGTTTGAAAAAGTATGCAACTCTAGCTGCTTAAGATCCTAGACCTGTACGGTTTGGTCAAACATCTTGGAAAAGCCATCTTGACTATGTTCATAGCCACCAGTTAAGTGGCACTAAGAATGTGTAATGCCCAAATATTTCCCAAACTATGAGAAATAAATTTGGTTACCTACTCTAAAAACTAAATTTGGTTAATAATGGATATATTTCCCCTCATACAAGGTTTAACAAGTCATTCAAAATACATTTGGATTGATCGTGGTTTCTCTTTGGAGGTAACACAACTTTTGAAGAATGTTTTCCACAATCTATTCTCTTTGAAATCTAGGGATTTCATCATAAAATTATCAAAAAATACAAAAAAAAACTCTGAAACACTTCAGTAGAAATAAACTGTTATTAAAAACATGGTTTTGGGTCCAAGAAAATCTTAGAATTAATTTATGCTGATCATGAATTTATTTGGTTTTCCCAGTATACATTGAAAATTCAAAACGGTTGAAGAATTTAATCGGCTGAAAAAACCCAGGGCATTGCACTCATGAGGATATATTACATTGGAAGTAAATTTTATTTTATAGAGTATTTTGAAATCATTGATAATATTATCATGATATTTGGGAGTGTGTGTCATTGATATGGGAGAAATGGACCCACCTCATTACCAGATTTCATTCTTCCACATGTATTATTTGGGTTGAAAAGTCTTCTGGAGGAGTGTTTGTAACATCTTGTTATCCATTTTGATGAAATTACCTTCACATTTCTTTTTTTTATATCTAATTGGGTCTAACTTGGGACTCCCATGTATGGTGAAAATTTTCTAAAAAATGACATAATGTTCATGGAAATATTTTTTTGGAATTAAATCTAGCTAAGTATAAGTCAGTTGATAGATTTTTAGGGTTCTTCACGAGGATAGAGAATACTGGAGATTGATTATTTTTTGTAATAATATATTTATTGTACAATGTTCCAGGTGATTACATAATGTGTAATGGGGTACAAAATTTATACGTCATCAATAGAGAAAATCTAGGAACTCTGTACACAACATGAAATGAATACATGATGTGTGAGGGATACATGGGATTAAATTTTAATAGATGGATTTTTTTAAAATAGTTGATGGGATTCTCGACATATGTAATCTATGAGTTTTAAAAGATATATGAATCTATTTAAAAACTTTTAACGTTTTGTATTTCATCTTTTAGGGTGCTATGTTGACTGAATTTTCATTTATTCATTCAAAACCCTCCATTCTCTTGACATAGATCTCCTTTACCTCGATTTTGTTAGCCTTTGTTCTATATGGATTGATTAATTAGATGAGTGGTTATTGTTGTGGTTGGATTTCATCTCATTGGGTGAGTAATCATTTATTATTATTCATTTCAATGATAAAAATGGTGTCATTGGGTGGGGTTATTAGATCAAATGACCCATGGTGATGATTCTTCATGTTTCTCTATAGATATACTGTGCGATCTCATTACAGTGGTCATTTCCTTTATTGGTTGTGGTGCATAAAGTGTGTGTTCATATGGTATGCCTTTTTTCTATTATTTACTAACCCTTTTTTAAAATTTAATCAATTATATAATTTATATATTGTTTCTTGGGATTCCATTGTGGGTGTGTGCACTTCATTGTTGGTTGATTTGGTTGCTGGAATGAGTAACCAGAGTATTAATGTAGGTACTTCCGTATCTATCTTGTGATGATGATATTCATTTCTCTTATTTTTGACATAAAAAATTTAAATAATATATAGGATATAACTGATTTTTTTTGTGTCTATAGATCTATGTTTTTTTAAAGGATGGTTTTCCATTGCATTGGTAAATGAAAAATGTATTTTGAAGCATTGGTAAATGGTATGTCAAATGGTTAATAAAGCACGGTTTGATGGGAATTGTTTGATGAGAATGTTTAGGAAATATATTACATTGGATAATTTGGTACTAAAATGGAAGTTAAGTAATAGGTCTCATCCACATTTGGGGAGGTGGTTGTCATGGCTATTTCATCTTTCCCCAAGGGATGTTGTTCTTGAGACTAGTTAGACCTATGTGGGGGTGGGGGTGGGGGTTGAATTTATTGGGTGTTAATCCAATATTAATATTTGATTCATATTTATAGTGAAATAATGACTAAATGATTTTTTATAGGTATTAGTGTCCTATCTGTCCAGAAATAGTTTGGTCCTTAGCGTGATGTAACACGTGGTTCTTCTGTCTTCTTGAACTATTTTTTGTTACTAAAATAGATTTGATAAGACATGTGATGAATTATTTGTTTTGGAATGATATATATACTATGATATATGGTTATGAAATTCCTTGATAAATAATTTAATAGTTTTATTTGGAAATATGCATAATGTAAAAAATCCAACTATGCTTTCATGGTTTTGATAAAAAACAAAAGACTATTATCTTTCATTGTTTTAATTAATATTTGTGTATTCTTGGATTATTTTTCATTAAATTGATATATAACACTTGGGTGAATCCTTATTGATCTTTTTAACTCATACCCTATGTACCTTATTGACAATGTGTAGAACTGATTATGTATTTTGATGTAGGGAAAGGAAAGGCACCGTAGTGGGGTAAAAATGATTTCTATCAGCTATTTTTGATAATTGGTGGTGAGATGGTGAGTGTTTTCCCACACTATCAAATATAATTGATGGTTTTCTTATTTTGGGAGTACATTGCGGTTGAACCTATAATTTTAGATTGTTTTCACATATGATTTTCTTTTTTTTTCATTGTTTTTTTATTTATAGAATATATATATATATTCACTATAATAAAAGTCATATATATATATATTCCATGTTGTTTTATAAGGTTGGGTGAAATTTTTCCCCATAATTGTTTTTTGATGCCTCAATTCAAGTCTCCATCCTATGGGGATTAGGAATTCCCTTCAGCAATGTGATGGATTAGGTTTAGTACTAGTTTGGGTGGGTATTCAAGTTAGATCATCACATACATTGAGGCATTAAAACACATGTACTAATTAATGATATTTCACTTATAATTTTATGTAATAGTGGGAATATGATATTTATTCTATACTCATAATAAAATTATCTTATATATTTAATATACTAATGTTATTATTTTATGATAAATATAATATATATAATAGTGGTAGAAGAAGTGATAAAATGGTAGATTCCAGGTAGGATGATTACCTCTTCTTTTGTATACATCCCTTATATACCTTCTGAAATACTCTATAATTGATCATTTAATAATACAAGAAATTCTATATAATGGATAGGTATGTTTAGATATATGGTTGGTATGATTTGGTCGAGCTGGGCCACTCAGGGTTGTTTTATGAATAATGGAAAATTGTTTTTCTTTCATGTCAATGGTTAGGACACACATGGAATTGGTTAATAGATTTAAATATAATAAATTAATTATAATGTTAATGTAGAAGCAATAAGGAAGATATACCATATAAAATATAGGTTATGGTTTAAATTTCGTCATCTAATTTTTTATTTGAATATATGGGATTATAAACAATATTTTTTAACCCCTTCTTTAGAAAATTTTACCCATAACTATGGTATTACATTTTTCAAGAATAAAGGCTTATAAAGTATCTTATAAGGAAAAAATAACAGAAATGGAAAAAGATGCATTTTTGCCCCATATAACGTACCTATTGTCTTACATACTTAATATTATTAATTTAAATCACATGATAAAATATTACATACAAAAATTAAATCCATTTGATGAATTATTCTCATTCTTCTAAATTATGAGAAAAAATATAGAAATTTATTTTAAATATTATCTTATAACACATGAGTAATATTATATATTAATAAATTTTTTTGAACATTATAATTCATCAAAATAATATTTTGAATAAAATTTAAATGATTATTATTTATTGTTTTTTCTACAATATGATAAAATCCATCATTGTTGTTTTGAACAGATTTAATTTAATTAATCCATCACTGAAAATTTAAAATATATTTCAGTAATAAAAATAAAATATTTATTCACCATGTGAACTTTTATATACATTCATAATATCTTCTTATAGATATTTCTTTTTAAATTAGGTTATTTTAAATTGAAGAGAGTGAAAACATGGAATCTTGCATTAGTTAATTTAATTTAATGAAATATATAAAAGAAAATGGTAGAAATTTGACTTATTTTGAAACCATGTATGGGAATGAAATAACTATACATATGATAAAATTAATTTTATTTATAGATTTATAAACCGTATTGCATTGTTTCGAAGCTTGTTTACCAATTTGTTGCTTATCAAGGTGAAAAATATTTACCATCATTAATATTCATAATGATAATTAACTTAAAGGGACATATTTTCCATGCATAATGATTTTGAAAAAAAAAATTATTTCCATTATTCAAGAACCAATTAATATATATTAAAGAAAGTAATTTGTACATAAATGTATAAAACACAATCGTGTCCAATTTTATTGAGAAATGCATTTTCCAGAAGAATAATCAACATAAACCAAAATCATGTATAATTGTAACTCCATTATAATTAATTAAATTCAAAAAATTAAATTATAGTTAGGTTACATTATAATAATATTGAATACATAATGGGAGTTATAAATAACAAGAATTATTTAGAAAAGTCATTATTATTAACTATTGAATACTAAATTAATATTTTATGATAAATAAAAAATACCACCGTAATTAAATTTTGATGTGATGATTTAAAAAATAATATCATTATTGTAATATACTATTTCTAAAATTGATATAAATTAATTTTGATGTCCAAACATAAAATGAAATAAAAATAATTTAAAATAAAACATATGTTTAAATTACAGAATGACTTCAATGAAAATTTATTACTAATTTATTGTGATTCAATAAATAAAATTATTAAATAAATCATTTTTAATGTTTTTTCATAATTTTATAATTACAATTCAATGAAATCAATCGTATGTAAAGGTTTTTAGGGTTCATTAAATCTTTTGGATGTGAATAGCGGATACTATTGAATGCCTCAAGTTAATTTGAATATAAATACAAATAAAATCATTTGGTGTAATAAAAATCAAGATCTACATATTTCAAGGGGATTATATTAAAATGTTTCTTATGTTGTAAGGGTTAATATACCAAAAAATTTAATCTCCTGCAATATTTTTAATCAATTAAACACATTTACTTTTCAATGGTGTAAATACAATCTTATTTCAATTTTCAATCATGATCCTTTTATATTTTATGAATTATAATGATCTTTTTAAACATATACCTCTCTATGATTAGATGATGATTGATATTAAGTTTAAGAAATATGTATAGAAGATAGTGGGTGGTGTATAATATCACATTAAAAATTATAGGTGTTGGTTTATATCTCATTCTATAGTATAACGTGGACATGCTGATCTAGTTCACAATGGCTTTCTCATGATGGGACTTCTAACATTTTGATGCATGTACAAAATTAGAGTTTTCACATAATCATGGGTATAGCTACTTTCATCTAATACGAATTCCCATAATCATAGTTGTTCCAAAAATCTATGCGGATCATAATTTAATAAAAAATTATAAATTCATTTCATTTCAATAAAATATGATGACATCAAGATTGTCATTTAATTTTTTATATTCCACAAATTTATAATATTATCACATGTTACATGAATATTGAGATATGTTTTGATATAGTTTATATCATTCATTCTTCATTATTTATATTTTTACACTATATGTTACTATAAAATTCTTTGGAGTTGCATCTATTCAATATTTATATTTTATTAGGATATTTATATATCCCTAATGTTTTCCATCATGTTATATAGTCTTAACCTTACTATGTGTTTGAGATAAACACATTATTATTACATTATGTCAACATGTTTTATTGATTACTATATAATGTGAGGTGTATTAAATGGATATATTTCTTAAAATTTGTGGATAAAAGTTTTCAATTTTAGTTAAATAAGGTATTAACATTACTATTTTTTTAAACAAAACCATTCAATTATTGAATTTTTATATTATTGAGAGATAGATAAAATAAATTAGGTTATTAATGTACTATTTATTTCATGTTATTCATGTAATGAAATTGTTTTTACCATTTCATTTTTAGTCATTTTGGTGATTAGTTTAGGTAAATTTGGATATTATTTTTTTACATTTTCCATTAGTGTTAGATCATCTTAGTCAAATCCATAGAGTTTAGTCAAAGTGTATAATAGTATCCTAAAATATTTTTCAATTCATTAGTGATGTATTTCACTAAAAATATATCACTATGTAGATTGTACAAGTTGATGATGAATGTGGAATAGTTGTTCCTAGGGGTAATAAAACATAAAGAGTATTTTTTGTTATCAACTCAATCATCACTAGGTGAACAAAAACTAATCCAATTTGAACACATAGTTTGAAACTGCAATGATAACTTCCTTATTTGGTCATATTACCCTAATGAACCACTATAATGGATTTAGATCATAGTAAATAAGAGCGAATAGACTGAGAATTGATTGATTAGAAAATATATAGTAACCAAGATCAAACTAATACTTATATTTGATAAACTGAGTGATGTATATTCTATCAGGTAATTATAATTGTAAAATATGTTTTAAGGTTTTATAATTGAACAGTATTTTAAATTTTTAACACACTTGTAATCCCTTTTTATGTTATTAATGACTTGAACTATAACAATCCAGTGGTTTATGGGAGTATGTGATAATTACCTAGATGAAAAATCTATTAGAAATTGAGATATAATGAAATACATTATGATTATTACAAAATCAAATATGATTAATAATGTAAACTATTTCAATGTACCAAACAAATTAATGTAGAGAAATGAATAGTATCTTTAATGTCTTTATGGTGAATATGTTGAAGTAAATACTGATCAATTTTCTTTTAGTCAAAAAATTTTGAATGAAGAAATATAGTTATTTCATCAATTGGATGTGAAGATGGTTTTCATGTGGTATAAGAATCCATTGAGTTTCTAACTATTGATTTAAAATAATGATTTTTACTAAATTTTCAATGGATTTTAAAAATCCTTCATGGTCCACATTGTCAATTCAATTTATTGTATACAAAGAAAATAAATACTATCCATGCCAGGAATGTAATTAAAAAATTACGAAGGATTGATGGAATATACAACCTCGAAGACCTAGAGTTGAATGAGATCATATAATATGAATATAACAGAAGAGTATAGTTGTAATTTTGTTTAAATACTCTATATAATGACTTAGTGGATGTATTCTAGTTCTATAAATCTAACTGTATCTATAGTGCATTCTATGAACATTATGTATCCACAATCATTGATCGATATTTTATGGAAATCATTTTGTTTTTTGAATATTATATTTTTTTAAATAAACAATTATAAAATGATAATATCATCTTATAAAGAGATAATTTATTCAATTTCTGAATTAGATTAGTGATCTTTAATATGAATATTGAAAAATTTACAAAAAAAGGAAAACATGTTATTAATAAATTGTGACCATCTTTTAGTGCATGGAAACATATGAAATTACTATGATGAAAAATAAATCCATTACATTTTCTTTAATATTATGTTATTATGTGCATTCCTATTAAATGGATGGTGAACATAAGTTTCTCCATGTGTTCTATATGAAAAAGTGGATAATATCTCATTAGAGATAAAATCTCATGGATTATCAATAATTTAACCACATTTAACTATTCCTACACAAAAATGATAATTAAATTGAGAGGATTCTGTTTTGATGGGGTTTAATTTAATGACCTTATAATTTAGTTACGTTAAAATAAAAAACAATGTACTTTAAATTGTATCAGATGACCCACTCAACATAAAAAAACCAAAACATATTAAGAATACATTATTAGAAAATC
This sequence comes from Viscum album, assembly GCA_963277665.1. Lineage (NCBI taxonomy): Eukaryota > Viridiplantae > Streptophyta > Magnoliopsida > Santalales > Viscaceae > Viscum > Viscum album. Next base: position 843,510,489 of record OY728151.1, read on the forward strand.
AATAATAAAATTATAATGGTAATCAATTAATAGGTATTAAAACACGCCATTATTTTAGAGGAATAACAATGTGTTCAATATATTTTACATCATGAAACATGTAGCTTAAATGGATGATGAAACATACTATTTAAATAAGAATTTTATAAACTATACTTTTAATTGGTGGCTATGAATTGGACTAAATAAATTATTGAAAATATATGGCTTAACCATGTATAAAATAATTCCATCATCTTTAAGGTGATTATTAAATTAAAAAATTCAATTGAATGTAAAATATTTATTTTTTTAAAATGTTATTTCTGCACACGATTGGTTTTTATCTAAATAAATGAAAATTTTAAATAATCTATAATAATATTAAAAAAATATATTTATATAATCAATAAACTATGTATATATTAGATTAATATTTTTCTTCTAAACATGATATAAGTGAAAATATAGTTTTATGAAAAAAATTATTAATTTTCCAAAAAAGTGGTTCTGTGGCATTTTGAGAACTTTTACTTAAATTAAAATTTTCTAATTTTCATCACTTTATATAAAAAAATGAACATAAATTTTAAATCATAATTTTAAATGTTGAACGCTTTTATATTGGATAATTTTATTAGAAGAAAAATTTTATTATGATGAATAGTGATGGATAATTTTTATTATTTAAAATTTCATTTTTTTTTGGAATTTAAGAAGATATAGTTTTTTTAATTTTTATTAAAAGTGATATCAGTTATGTTATGTTATTATTATAACAATTTGAATAATTATAATAAAATTTAAGTTAAAATTTCATATCATATTTTTTTATACATTATAAAAACATTTTCTTTTGAAAATAAAATTTTCAACATGTTTTACATTTTAATTCTAAATGAAATTCCTCTACTTATATGAATTATTTTAATAATATTAATTCCATATTTATAGTATAAAAATTCGATATTAGAAAATATGATGAACACGATTTTCTCCATAGAAAAATTAAATACAGTAAAAATCAGTTATTGCAGTAATGGTTAAAACATTGATTTTCACATCCCTAGATACATTATTAAATATAATTTCACAGATACATATAATATTAATTTTATAAACATTATTTCATATTAATAATTGCTGTGTCTAATATATCTATAAATTATCATTAATTTTTAGTCTAAAACAATTAATTACAAAGTTAAAGAAATTATGTTACTATTGTGAAAACCAAAATTGAAAATATAAGTACCCCTCGATGATAAGAGAATGATATGATTATGAAATTTATATTTATATGGGTTGGAGGTGTCTATTTAAAATATATTACATACAGACAATTGTTTTTAATCTTTTGAGGCACATGGGTAGTCAAGACTCGTCATCCCTCACCCTAAATTACCCCTCATGGGACTACAATGAGGGAACCAAGACTGGGATAGCCTGAGTCCAACCTCTAGTAGGCCTCAAAATGTAAAATAGAATAGTGGGTATAATACATTTATATGGTATGAATTTCTCTCTAAGATTAAATTTGGAATAGAGATAGAGAGATAAGACATATACCCCAATCAAAACCTTCTCAAAAAAATATATAAGCACCACCCTTGTGAAGACATGAAATATCATGCACTACTACAAAAATTGAAATGAAAACAACAAGAAGAAATATGTAACAGTGAAAAGGAAAATGAATCCCAAAAATCACCGACAAAAAGACGAGATATTAATATCCATATTGATATCCAAACTACTCTAGTTGACCTCCCAAAACAGCTCATGAAAAATATAAAGAACAAATGCTAAACTATAGTAAAAAAATAATGAAACTAGTTCATCACAAAAATAAGTATACATTCTTCATAGAAACACTAGGAATTACTCTCCCCACATATACAATATAGTAGATAATATATTATATTAGTAAAACAATAAGGGTACCCCACTCACACATCCCTTATCGTTTTCTAGTAATCCCCAACAATGCACATCTTGTTCCATCTCTCTCCAATATTAGCCGTCTAGAATACTTTTATGAAGGGATTAACAAATTTAACCTCAGGAATCACACCCTCAAAACATCCCATCCATATGAAAAAATATTTTAATGAATATTTTTTCAAGAGACACAACATCACATCATATATAATGTGTATAATAGATAATATATTTTTGCACAAGCCATCACAACCCATAAACTAAGTAAGTACCTCAATCCATCATAGACTATTCACATCATGAAAATATTAATATTTTTGATACTACATCATTTCTGAAATGTGTTATAAATCATCAAAAAAAATCATAAACTAGTAAAAAAATATCTGGAGAACTAAGAGTATTGCATATCAGCTAATGTAACTTCCAAGAAATGGAAGTAAGTCCAGAGGGATTTGTTAGAAATCTGTCTCCCCATCAGGATTTTAGGGAAAACATCCTCATAGAGTCAACTGGATGTCTATTACCTAACCGATAATGGTAGGATAGTGAGTGAAATCATAGAATATATATGAAATAACATATATTTATATAACAATATGGGTTTAACCAAGTCTATGAATTAATTTCATCTAACGTATTTCTTACTCCTAGCACCAACTAATAAGGCCATATATCCTATAAACGCACAAGCATTTTAAAGAAAAACATTAATTACATATTTCCATTATAGATTTTACATTCAGAAAATAATTCTATAGAAAATAATTATCTATCAACATTATTCAAGTTATATTAATATAATTATCAAGAAAAATCAATTCCCTCAATAAATAATCTTAATCAAATCCATGATTTCCCAATATTTACATCCTTTCAGTAATTCCATTCCATCAACACCAAAACTGTGGGTTAATAATTTTTTATTCATAACTAGAATAATTCTATAATCTAGGTACTCTTGTAAAACCATTATATTATACCACTAGAAAATATCATAAAAATAAGAACATCCTTTTACATCATTTATTGGGAAAATGAATGTTGTTTAATCATGAAATCCAATAATCAATCATTAAAATGATTGATATCAAGAAATAAGCCATCGTCTTAAAATCAATTGGTATTCACAAATTTAACTTTTTCATAATCTATAGTTCCATCTCTAACACTCACATTCATATCTTGATGTATTTATCCATCATAGGAGTCAAAAGCTAACACATAATATGAGCCTCTCATTCCACATGACATTAGAAAACCCAGTATCATCCTTCCCAATATAATGACTTCATCAGGTATTCTACACTCCTTATCACATCCAATAATGAAGATCTAAACCATATAACAACAAAAAATAGTTACTAAAGAAACAAGAATATCCAAAATGGAAATTTATGCCTTGAAACAGTGCATCTATTCACAACACTGAAATGCGACCTCACTGCTCCAGACTCACGGTGCCCATCCTTCCCAGAAAGATGGGAGAATCGGGACCTAGTAATTATATTCAGCAAAAAACTAGTCATTATTCCATCATGAATATATTGATTCATTACTCATAGGTTCCAACAATGATAAACCTGAGGCCTCAAAATATAACATATTATAAAATTTTTGACATTATCATAGTATGGAAATCATTTTGAAAAGTCTTAGAGATGTACCATTCCCATCACCATTCCTTTTCATTTCAACAGTCAACAATAAATTTATCATGATTTATATTATATAGAAATTCCATTATCATGGATGAATATATTTAATTAATATTTCACATTACTTTAATTTAAAAAACCATATAATTAGTATAAAGACCATATTCATTTCAACCTGCCTCTTTAATAGTTTTACACCCATTATTAATTTCATTTAGGCTTTACAATATTTATCAAATTATATTGACAACAAAATTACAATCCATAGAATATTTTGATAGGATAACAAGAATAATACCAATAACAGACTGTCTAGAATATCAATAGAAAAATTATTTTCCTAATATGAATTAGAAATATTTTATCACTAAAACAATTTATTTATTAGTCTTGTTCAATAATTATTAGATGAATTACACATCCATTTTAAGGGATAACCCATTTTAAATTTTTGATTGAACATAAAAAATAAGAGAATAAATTTATCAGTCACCCAAAAGGAAACAACTTTTTTCTAATAATAAATTATCTATGTTTTAGATAATAATCACCTCTCATCCAAGAATTTTAATCCATGGTTAGATTGTTCATGAAAATTTAAAAAAAATAAACTAATGTATTTTATTTAAAATCCAGATGAAAACACACCATCACATGATAGAAAAAAATAGAATATTCTAGATCACTATGTATTGATGAATAATGATTAGAATCAATCACGGTCAAAGGTAATCATGGATTCCTAGTGAGGGAACTTCAGATAAACAACAAACTGATATTTATTCAAATTTGTTTAGAAAATTCGAGGCTTTATAACTTATAAATTCATGATACGGAAATAAAAGCATGGTGTGATCCTCATTCATGTAATGTCATTGTTGGAATTTTTAATTTCATTAAAACATGGGACCTCAAACCATTTAATCCCAATTTATTTCATGTCATGAACCAACTTGTTATCCATCCTCAATAAATCCTCTTACATCACATGCATGACATGAAACTCTTACATGTCTTGAACACTAACTACATCCATCTTTAAGTATAAAAATACCTCCAGACCTACTCAATGCCTCCAATAAGAATTATAGACATGAAAAACATATATTGTCTATGACCAAAAGTAATTTCTCCCCTAATTTAGAGACTTTTACAATCATTTATCATACTTGAGATTGAAAATAAAAACTCAGAGGAAAAAAGGGTTCATCCAAACATACAATCCATGATCAATATCTAAATAACCATTCCATTACATTAGGTTAAACCTATCACTCAAAGTAAAAGTTTGAACCCACAAAACAATGGAATCCATCACATAAAAATCTCATACAGGAGATGTAAGGACCCAGCAATTGAGTGATTTTTTTCTTAACTACATTGGAATTTTACGAGTCTGCGAAAATTGACAACGTGTGATTCCGAATCCCGGTGTGCCCAGAATCAATTTCATAATTATTTTTTGGGTACATTCATTAAATGTACAAGTGAATTTTTATCACATTTGAATCGGTTCGTGGAATTGAAATCTATCGGCATCGTTGAACTCACAGCGTTGATATATGATTAATATGACTTTATCTATGACGGTTGTGGGTTGAGTTTAAATGATAGTTTTTGGGTTTTCATGGAAAATAATAAAATAATGTGAGCTTTAATTTATTTTTATTTTAGAGACCATGTGGGTTTTTGGTGGTTAAAAACTCCTCATGAAATATGGAGCTGGGTCCACCACTCCCTAACCTCCAATTAGTGGTTATGGTGGTGGTGCCCACCCGAACCTATCCTGTCATGATAGGTTACAAAGTGGGGACCACACAAGGCTAAAACCCACTATTGATGGAGGAGATTAAAACCTCTCAACTTTTCTTCATTAATAATGGAGATCCTCTTGACCTCCACTTAAATTAATTGGTGCCAAATCCCCTAATAAATTTATCCCAACAACCAATAATTAATTAGGGGAGCCATGTTATTAATTCAACAATTTGATTTTTGTGTCAATAAATAAATATAAAACAAAACATATCTATTATTAATTTGTATTGGAATTTATTATTTGGTGGAGCTTGGGAAATGAAGTGTTTGGGAGAAATGTTCTTCCAATGTAGAATGATCCACCGACAAAGAACGCTCTACCGACGAAGAACCCTGAACTTCTTCGACATCCTCCCTCAGATCTGACCAATGGGGGGAGTCTTCAACCGACCTACCCATCATATCATCGTCAAAGATCTTATGTAGCTGGAGATTGTGATTTCATGGTGGACGTGATGAACGACAATCTCCTTCGTCTTCTAGCCGCAACTTCAATGTTGATGACCGAAAATCAAAGGTAGGGGTTTTTTTTGTGAAACTTTCCTTTTCTTTTTCTATTATTCGGATTGGAAAGGGATCGTTGCATAGTTGTAAAAAAAAATTTGTTAATCATTCATAATCATTGATGTTCCAACTGTTACCACCCTAAACACAGAGGATGTGTGAAAAACCAACATGGCTTGACCCCTCCAATATTCTTGATTGTGTTCTTTCTTAGCATAGCGAGGAAGCGACGTTGAAGTTGAAAAAGGCACATGAAATGGCCGTGCTTATCGTGGCCTCCATGAACCATGCTGGCCCTATAGCATTACAGTGCCCCGACCGAGCCGGATTGATGGTGTGAACCACCACCGACCTCTTGCAGGCCCGACCGCATTGTCACCGACCTATCACGTGCTCGACCGCACCTCCGCCGGCATCCCGCACACCCCAGACAAACCCCACCAGCCCGCGTTGTCCCCAGCAGCACTGATTGATGCTGTACCAAACCACGTCGGCCTGGTCTTCTAGTTTCCTATTGGCTAGGTTGTGCCTTGCTTGGCTACCCACAACCCGCCTGGCGCCCTGTTCGGCCGCCCACCGGCCCACATGGTGTCATGCCCGGCCACCTCTCGGCCTGGCCGCACCCTGTCCTGCCACCCACCGGCCCACCTGGGGCGCTACCCGGTCGCCTCCTGGCAGCCTGACATCTCAAACTAGCCCACGAACCCCCTTTCGGTTCCCTGACCGAACCGTCGCGGCCGCGCCCTCGCGGCACTCCAGGACGAACCGGCCATATGCCCGAGACTAAAAGGATAATAACTCACAGACCGAGTGACTGATTGACGCGTCGTCTATTGCGTTGATACCCCTAGGACTAGGCGGACCATTAAGATACTTATACGTGGGGGTTCTTGATAGTTTTAGTATCAACCTGAAGTTCGTGGAGCAGATCCTCCTAGAGACGAGCAAGATTAGTGCAGAGACCTAGTAGCTGGATGAGACCTGACGACTGCATACCGATTCAACTCGGAGTGATTCGACTTTCCCAGTGTGGAGCACATTAGTGTCATGGAAAACCCACGATGTGGAACAGCTCTTTATGAGCATGGAAAACCCATGATACTCGATAGGAGAAGTACCTCAACATGCTACGAGGGGGAGAAAATCTATGTGACGCGGAAGATCCATGTTGGGGAGCACCTCTGTGTGAGAACGGCAGACCCATGGTACTCGATAGGAGGAGTGCCTCAGCAGTCCAAGGTTAGTGGGAAGCGCCTCTGTGTGACGCGCCTGGACCTCTGTACTCGATAGAGTAGGAGTTCTCCAGCATACATGGTTTCAATAATGTAAATAAAAACCTGGTTGAACTGAGTCAGTAACTTCGGTGTTTTTCTCATGATTGAGATGTATTACATAATAACTTAGTTATATTCATGATAATATACCAATGTGGGGTTATTTGTTGATTTCATACTTTTTGGTTTATCCTTGATGGATTTTGTGAGACCCTGAGGGTCTCGAGGTCCCAACTAAGTATTATTATACTCACCCCTAAATGGGATATGCCCAAACCTCGTTGTGTTGGATGCAGACGACATACAATGATGACTGAGGCTCAGTGTACCAGGACTGGATGGTACCCAGTTGTGGATCACACGACATAATGGTACCCGAACGAGATAGGCAAACTTGAAGTGTTGTGTTGGCCATATGAACCTACCCTTCAGGTAGGATTTCCTCGTGGATGATCCAAGAGTATTTTTACCTATTTCTAGTCCTTTTACTTTTGATTTCCTTGTACTTTATAGTTGGTATTGTATTTCTGTCCCCCTTTTAATTTTCAGAACTCCTTTTGTATATAGTTTTACATAGTGTTTTTCATCTAACTTCATCTCTATTGTGTGTTTTTTCATGTTTTCAAGGAAATTCCTTTTTAGTTTAGGTATTTTAAAGTTTTGGTTCTTGTTTCCAGCCCCCGGCCTATGGAAGGCGGGCATGGGGTGGTCACGGCATGGGCACCGGGGGATGGGTCATGAAAAATTGGAATCATAGGAGTCAGTTCTACCGCAGAACATAGAACTCGGATCATTAATTTCTATGAGGAAACAATGTTAAGGGTACTGAGTGTAGTCATCAGCTCAGAGAGTCCAGTTTTGGTGTGGCGACTGACATATCAATACACTCGGAACTTGACTTCTGATTTCCATCTCAGTGCATGAAAACACTAATTGCGTGAGTGTTTTAAAAAAAATTCATTAAGTCAGCTCAAGCAGGTCAGCTCACCAGGTATAAATCTTTGACGGTGTTGCATTTATTTCTTTCATGATACCTCCCCATGGATGACCAGCTAGAGCCCCAAGAGTTATACGCCCAAATAACACACCGAGCAATGAGGCCACGGTGCAGGGCCCTTTTCCAGCGGAGGCACCAGTAGTACAACAGCAAACGATGAATGCCACATTAGCGTGTTTCACGAGTTCCAGCACCAGAGGCTACCAATGTTCATGTGATAGATGGACACATAGGCAGTTGAGAAATGGCTGCAGGCTATGGTGAGAGTCTTCAGATTGGTAGGGACGCCAGCCGGCTTCACGGTGATTATTGCTACCATCCTTCTACTGGAAGTAGTGTGAAGATCGTAGAGCTTGATACTCCAGGTCCATGATAAGAATATTCTTCTCATTGAGGAATTCTAGAGCCTGATATTTCGGGCAGAGTTTGTTCCAGAAAATCTTTATGCGGTGCGCATACATGAGCTACTTCAACTGTAACAGGGAAGCATGACAGTGGCACAATACTCGGTGAGGTTCCCCTAACTCTCACAATTCTCCACATATATGGTGTTAGACACATTATTCAGTTCATGTACCTTCCAGAATGGAGTCAGGTGAAAGATCAGGGCTTCCATGATATCTCTCAGCATCTCAACGGAAGAAGGAGTTTTAGAGTGAGCCCTATTAGTGGAGAGTTTTCTTTGCTGAGAAGTCTCCAACAGCAAGACCCACCACTAGCCGACATGTTGCGGAGTCTTCTACCGCTGGTAGTAGATAGATGTCGCAGAGGTCAAAGAATACTAGACCCATGGTTTGATGAATACATGGCTCCGGATCGATTATACGGGGGCACCCAGGGCAGAGACACATGTGTGAGTAGTAGCCAGTGTTACTCATGCGTTGGGCATGGTTATATTGCTCGTGACTATCAGAACCTCTGTTCGGATGATCTGCATGCAGTTGAAGGATAGTCTGGGCTGAGACATAGATTCGATCATGTCATTCTGCATGGAGTTGGCAGACTTGGGACAGGATCTATTCAAGTAGATGGTGTTTTGAAACGTTTCGAGGTGTTATCAGCACCACCACCAAAAGATCCACACTGACCGTAGGGAGGAAGTGGATAGGCGAGATCTCAGCTCCAGGGAAAAGAGTATTATGATCATGGTACTCTAGAGATGAATCGAGGTACATTATATGTCTACTCTACCATATATGCATTACTTATAGACAAAGTATCCAGTCACTCCTTCATTTCCACTACCCATGTTCGGAGCTCGTAGATTCGGACGGATCTCTTGGCTCTATCCTTACGGCCGGAGACTCCTACGGGAGTAGGCTCTACGATTACGCACTGGTTCCGGTAGTGTGAGATTACTCTAGGTGTCGAGAGATTCGACTGGGATCTCCTAGTAGTGGCGTCGAGGCCTTACGAAATCATCTTGGGTATGGTCTGGTTATCTACATGTCATGCTCAGATTGACTGTATTAGGCTCAATGTGTGGGGTGTCCACACAAATGGGACCAGGTTTACCATCACCGGCGAGAAGGAAGACTTTTCAAAATAGCCCAGACATACTCAATGAATGGTGCAACCAATCACTCATCAGTTCAAATGCCTTACCCTTGGAGCCATTGATCAGGAGATTTTGAGATATCCTGTATTAGTGGACCCGTACGCAGATGTTTTCCCAGATTATGTTCCATGTCTACCTCCTCACAGAGAGGTGTACTTTTTCATTAACCTGTTCACCAGGACGACACCGATATCTACACCAGCATATCAGATGGCTCCCGCTGAGCTTCGTGAGATGCAGTTACAGTTAGAGGACTTGTAGTGGAAAGGATTCATCCGGCCAAGTTTTTCTCCCTGGGCTGCCTCGATTATGTTCTCCCTGAAGGAGGATGAGAGCATGAGGCTTTGTGTCGACTACCATCACCTAAACTAGGTGACCGTGAAGAAAAAGTACCCACTCTCGAAGATTGGCGACCTCTTTCATCAGATCAAGGGTGCATGGTGGTTCTCAAAGGTATACCTCAAATCAAGCTATCAACAGCTCAATTTTTGAGATGAGGATGTGCCGAAGACGAACTTCAGATGACTGTACGACCACTACGAGTTCTTGGTTATGACATTCAACGTAACCAATGCTCCAGAAGTATTCATGGGACTCATGAACATGATCTTCAAGCTATACATTGATCATTATGTCATAGTATTCATCGAAGACATTTAGATCTACTCGACTACTGAGGAGAAGTATGTCTACCATTTGCGGGTAGTACTGGACACACTCCAAGAGCACCCGATTTATGGTAAGCTCTCGAAATGCCAGTTATCGATCTAAGAGGTTCAATTTTTTGGAAGCGTCATCTCTGAGGCTCGAGATGTAGTGGATCTAATAAAGATTGAGGAAGTACTTGATTGAGAGACACACAGGAGTGTGACGGCGATATGAATTTAACTAGGTTTGGCTAGTTACTACCAGAGGATAGTTTCAGACTTCTCTAGAGTTGCACCACAACTATCAGCCTTGACGAAGAAGTGGAAACCCATTGTGTGGTGGAAGAGATGCCAACAGAGCTTTCAGGATATCAGACAAAGGCTAACTAGTGCCCCCATATTGTGGTTTCCAGAGGAAGGCCTAGGGTACATTGTCTAATGTGATACATTAGGGACCAGACATGGGTGGGTCCTGTTGCAAGAGCGAGTAGTGATCACGTATGGTTCTTGACAGCTGAGACAACATTAGCATAACTACCCTACTCATGACCTGGAGTTAGCAGCATTGGTCTTTGCCTTGATGATGTGGAAACACTATCTGATGGGAAAATGTTTTACCATGTATTCTGATCACAAGATTCTGAGGTATATCTTCTCTCTTCAGGACCAGAAACCGAGAAAATAGTGATGGATTGAGTTCCTCAAGTACATTGACTATGAGATAGTCTATACTCCTAGAAAGGGTAACATTGTAGCAGATGCACCCAAAAAGAGATCTGGTATATAGCTTCTAGGAGAGGCATCAGAGAATTTGGATTCCTTACAGATATCCATCATGGATAGAGATAGAGAATCCTTTCTACAGTCACATATAGTCACTCCCCCTCTTCTTTAGCGAGTTAGGGAGGCACAGTATGGTGACACTGACTGTGAGACATGATGTGCTCAGATATCTATTGGGTAGGCACCTGATTGATTTTATGAAGGTGGGGAGAATTTCGACCTCTTCACCGGATATACTATGGTACCAGATATACTTCTAGAGGATGTGTTGAGCGAGTTACACACATCGCCTCTAGAAGTATATCTTGGATTGGAGAAGATGTAACACGATATTGGACGACAACAATGGTGTCGAGGTATGAAGAAGGTAGTTGCAGAGTTTGTCACTCGATGGCTCACAATTCAGAAGGTGAAGGCAGATCACCTGGTACCAGCCAGCTTGTTACAACCATTAGAGTTCCTAGAGTAGAAGTGGGATGATATATCCATAGACTTTGTGATGGGTCTTCCGTGTACATCTAGAGGTCACGACTCTATCTGGGTGATCATTAACTAACTCACCAAGTCAGCCCACCTCCTACAGATCAGAGAGAAGGGTTCAGTAGAGAGAATGGGACACCTCTAAGATTAGGTGATGGGGTGGATACATGGAGTTCCTTCTTTTATTGTCTCCGATCGTGCCACATGGTTTACTTCCCAGTCAGTGTCACCATACTGAGATGGTATGGGATACCATGGAGAAGGTGATGATCATCCAAGTACGGATGAAGACTACATAGAGCAGACAAATTTCCTATGGTGATAGGAGACAAGGACCTCTGGAGTTTGAGGATGGCGACCACCTATTCCTACGGGTTTCACATCAATATCGTATATGGAGATTTGGACAAGGAGGAATGTTATCTCCGAGTTTTATCGGACCTTTTCAGGTCCTCGGTAGAGTTGGCGAGGAGGCCTACCCATTGGTGTTTCCACCTCAGTTGCATTGGGTGAAGAATGTCATCCATTTATCCCAGCTGAGGATATAGGTGCATGACCCTTCTCACATCATCCACCACAGAGAGATGGACGTTGACGATGGGGAAACTTTTTCTTAGTTTCTAGTAGTGATTGAGGATCGACAATAGAGGGTACTACATGGACGGTTTATACCTCTGGTGTACATTTTCTGGCAGCACGTGAACCTCCAGGAGAGCACATGGGAGTGGAAGGCTATGATGCGTGCTCTGTACCACTAAATGTTCCCTTTATTTATGTTGTACCCTACAGGGACGTATAGCCCTAAAGTGGGGAAAATGTAAACACATAGTAATTCAATGTAATTTTTCTTTCTTAAATACATGGGAATTTTACGAGTTTGTGAAAACTGACGGCATGTGATTTTGAGGCACAGTGTGCCCAGAATCAATTTATGATGTTTTATTCGGGTAAATTTAGTAAACATATTAGGGTATTTTTATAACATTTGAACTGGTACTCAGAATTAAAACTTGAGGGAACCATTGAACTCAAAGCGCTGATATTTTCCTAAGAAGACTTTCACTTCGACGACAGTGGGTCGAGTTTAAAAGATATTTTTTTTGGCTTTCGTGGAAAATAATAAAATAAAGTGTGCTTCACTTTATTTTTATTTGATCTGCGTTGTGGGTGTTTTGTGGTTAAAACCTACCCATGGAAGTTGGAGGTGGGAAAACCACACCTTATCAATCCATGAGAAGTTATGGTGGTGGGGCCCACATGAACCTTACCTCACACGAGAGGTTACAACGTGGGGACCACATGGGGCTAAACCCCCCCCCCCCCCCAATTGATGGAGGAGATTAAAACCTCTCAACTCTCCCTCAATTATAAGGGAGAGACTCTTGACATCAACTTTAATTAATTGGAGCCAACTCCCCTAATTAATTTGTCCCAACACTCATTAATTAATCCGGGGAGCCATGTTATTAATTCAGCAATTTGATTTTTGTGTTAGCAACTTAATAATAAGAAAATTCAATCTATTATTATTTTTTCTTGACATTTCTCATTTGGTGGAGATTGGGAAGAGAAGATCTTTGGAGAAACAATATTCCAACAAAGAGTGCTCCACTGATGAAGAACACTCCACTAACAAAGAACACTGACATTCTTTGACTTCCTCCCTCAGGTCCTTCCGATGTGGGGAATCTTCAACCGACCTAGCATATACATCATCCTCAATGAGCAAACACATCTCGGGATTGAGAGTGTGTGGTGGAAGTGACAAAAGACAAACTCCTCCATCTTCTTCTCGCGACATCAACGTCGATGACCGAAAATCAATGGTAGGGGGTTTATTTAGTGAGTCTTTCATTTTCTTTTTCTCTTCTTCGGATTGGAATGGAATCATTGTGTTGTTCTAAAACAATTTTTGTTCATAATTATTACTCATTGATGTGGCATGAATTACCACCCTAAACACGGAAGGTACGGGCCAAACCAACATGGCCTGATCCAACCACTGTTCTTTTTTGTGTTGTTTCTCTCCATGGATTATAAGCAACAATGATGGTGATGAAGGCACATGAAAAGGCCGCACATCTCGCGGCCTCCGCAAACCGCTCTACCCCTGTGGCGTTCTGGTGCGCTGACCAAGCCAGCTCTGCGGGCCAAACCACAATCGGCCTCCCGCGAGCTCGGCCACACGGTCACCAGCCTCCGGCGCGCCCGACCACACTACGGCCAGACTCCCACATGCCCCGCCCGAACCCCGCCAGGCCACGCCATCCTTAGCCTCGCTGAACCGCGTCGGCCCGAACCGCACCGGCCCAAACCTCACCGGACCGGCCTCTCCGCCTCCCTGCTACATGCCTACTAGGGCGCACCCCGACCGGCCGCCTCCCTGCCTGGTCGTGCCCTGCCCGACCGCCCACCGGCCAACCTGGTACCCTGCCTTGCCGCGTGCCCACCTGGCAGTGCCCTACCCGGCCAACTCCCCGCCGCTTGGACTCTCAAACCAGCACACGGCCCCCACTCGCAGAGCCCTGGCCGAACCGGTCTGGCTGTGCCCCTATGGAATGTCGATCCAGGCCGCACCCTCACGACGCCCGGGGCCGAACCAGCCCCAAGCCCGGGCCAAACTGCCCTCATGGCTTGTTGGACTGGGACCAGTGGGCCGGGACGAACATAATAGGCTAGCCCACCCAATGGGTGCGGCTGGACCCAACATGCCTGACTGGGTCGACCCGGAATGGGTTGGTCCAAGTCGTTCCGACCGGGTCCGACCAAACCCGGCCCCACTACTGACCCTTTACATTCTATGACCATATCATTGGCACCAGATGACTATTTGAAGAACCGTCAACAGTGCTGGTTTTTTATGAGCGCAACAGACCCTTTGTGTATACCCCATTGGAGTTGGGGGTAGTGTTGAGTTACGGTAAGGTTGGATCGTGCACAAATCTAACCGAGCCCTAGAGAATAAAAGGCTAATAACTCACATACTGGATGTCTGATTGATGTACCGTTTGTTGTGTTGAGACCCATGTGACTAGGAGGAACTTTGAGATACTTATATGTGGGAATTCATGGCATTTGGAGTATCTACCTGCAGTTTGTGGAGTTGATACTCCAGGAGACGAGCGTGCTTAGTGTGGAGACTTAGTAGCTCGCTGAGACCTGACGACTACTGACTGATTCGACTCAGATTGATTCCACTAGCCCAATGGTAAACACCTTGGTGTCGTGGCCAACCCTCAGTGGGGAGCGCCTCTATGTGAGCACGGAATACCCACGTTACTTGACAGATGGAGTACCTCAGTAGTCCAAGGTTCCTGGGAAGTGCCTCTGTGTGACGCAGCAGGAACACTGTTCTTGATTGGGGAGGAGTTCTCCACCAGCATTGGATTCGATAATGTCAATAAAAATCCTGGTTGAGTTGAGTCAATAACTTTTTTTCTTCATTATTGAGATATATTACATGGTAACTTAGGTATATGTATGGACATACACACAAGTGAGGTTATCCGTTGATTTCATACTTTGTGGTTTATCCTTGTTGGATTTTGTGAGACTTAGATGGTCTCAGGGTCCCTACAAGGTATCATTATACTCACCCCTGCACGAGCTATGCCCGCAACATGTTTTTTTCGATGTAGAAAACGAACATCGCTGACCAAGGATGAGTGTACTAGGACCGGACAGTACCCAGTGGGGGATTGCATGGCGTGATAGTACATGGAGGATACAGAAGGATGTGGAGTGTTGTGGAGGCTATCTGTACATACCCTTCATGTAGGATTTCCCAGTGTATGATCCAGGATCCATTTTACCTTTTTCCAGTACATGTACTTTCAGTTTCCTTTTACTTTATAGTTGGCCTTGTATTTCTGGCCCACATATACTTTTCATCACTCCTTTTGTATACAGTTTTACTTACATTTTTCTTCTAGATTGAGCTCTGTTGTTTGTGTTTTCATATTTAAAGTCAATGCCTTCCCAGTTTACGGATTTATGCCTTTAGTGCTTGTCTCCATCCCCTGGCCTATAGAAGGTAGGCTTGGGGTAATCACAGGAAGGGCCCTGGGGGACGATTCGATATAGGAGACATCTATCAAAAGAGAGTAATGAAACAATATGAAATAAAAAATAAACTATATGATATTGGGTTTTTTATGGTACTAGTCTTTTCATTTTAGGCATAAATGCACTTTACATTCTTTGATGGCTTAGACCCTATGTCGGTCCATGGTCCATATTGGTTGTACTTTGGAAAGAAGAGGAATAAGTAGCTAAAGGCTGAATGCAAGCTAATTTACATGTAGTGAATTTTTGATACATGTCATGTAACCCGAGGTCAGGATGTGTAATTATCTCATCAAAATCTTTCATGACATGTCATGGGTTTTATTTAGGAACGGAAAAGTCAGAATTACACACAATGTAATGTGATTACACACCGTGTAATATGCCGATAAGTTTTTTTTAAATTTGTTGTAGCCTCTAATTTTTGACATGGAACAAAATTTATATCACTTTCAGAACTAAAAATCACATATTATGTTTTCTCATATCGTGTTCTTATCTATGATACGGTTCAAAAATCATCAGTCACATTTGTAACACATCAACATGTAATTTATTCCTTCTTAGTCATTATTAATTTATCAATAAAACGAATTCTATAATTTGATTTAGCCTCATAGGAACTAATTTTTTTTAGTTCGTCCGTTATTCATATTCCACCAAAAATAGGGAATTTTAGGAGTTGATAGTATAAGATAACTATACTAAAGAGCTATGGTAGGCGGTCTATGCTTTTCTTCATATTTTTTGGTTCTTTTTGGGCATTCGACCTATATTCTTTTTGGCAAAAATTCGAAAGCTACCCTTTTTTTGAGAAAATTACATGTACTTGATATTGGCAGACCTAGTGAGGATTCATGTGGGTTCTTTTTTTCGGTTTTTTCACGTGTTACTCGATTCAAGGTCACCAATGGGGTTTGACGTAAGAAAATAATAAATTTTATGCTTATTTAAACCACCAAATGGGTGTGCGATTGTTCATCCCTAGTTAGAGGATGCATATAAATTTCTTGATAGTTTTGAATAACATGACCAGGGGATGTACTTCCTCCATAATTAGTGATATCATGTGATTCCATGCTTTTTTTCATTCAATAGCTTAAATTTCAAATGTGATTTTATGGTTGGGTATAACTATATGAATTGACTGAAGGCATATTTAAGGGGTAAAATGGGATGGTATTTCTATATGATTTGTGATTGATTAATGGAATGAATGGTTGGGAATAATCATCTATTGTTATGGTTTATCTGAGTGGGTACACCCAGATGGGTTTTGTTTTTTATATTGAAACAATTTAATGAATGGTTTAGTAGATTCCATAGATTGCTCTCAATGTGTATAGAATGTGGTAGTAGATGTGTTAGGATGACTCTAACCCTTGGGACTTGATTTAATGGGATGCCATAGACCTTTATAACTCGTAGATTCAACTTTCTTGGACTCATGTAGAAGCTGTATGTACACATGTTCCTTGGATTCCAATTAGTGGCTAGACAGAGTTTCACTAGGACACCCATGGGACACGATGTAGATTCCTTGGTTTTCATTACCTTGGAACAATCACTTCATTGTCTACAATTTTTACATGGATTCCTAGGTATATGACACCTTGGATCTAGCCTATATGAGCTACACATAATTATACAAAATGGACATGGGATAAATTAATGATTTATATGGCATGCCTAAGGGTTACTTGATATAGATGGATGTACGGAGTGACTGGTTGTTACTTGGTAATGTTGGGAGTACGAAGTGGACGTCTGAGTTGTTTACTTTTATTTTATCTACTAGGTTAGGAGATTACATTGTTATAGGTTACCTTGGGAGAGATGTTGGTTTTAAATTGCAGTAGACATATACCATGGGAATTAATTTTTATGTTATTTATTTACATATACTTTCATGAAATTTTCTTATTTTTTATTGAACATTAAAGACCATTGGTTTGTTATTTGATGGGATGTTTATCACACACCTTATCTAGGCCTCCTTTGGGAGCCCAATAGATTTTATGGTTGCAGTTGGTTGTAAGGGAAAGAACCCTAGTAAAGGTTGCTGATAGTTTCTTTGGAGAAGGAGATCATTGAACCAAGCTGAGACATGTGATGATAATATGAATTTTTGGTCTTTTTTTCTTTTTGGGGTACTTGTATTGTATTGTATATCCTTGTACTATTATGAATTATTTTTAGTTTCATGTATCATCTACATCATTTTATATGTGATATTTGTTGATTACACACACACACACACATATTCCTTTCTCGTATTCGTTTTCAGTTGACTACTTATTTATTAACTTATTTTATTTTATGTATTTTAAATATGATATGATATAATATTTTAATGTGGGAATAGTCTCCCAACGGACTTACCTAGGCCCTCACTACTATCCGGATGCCTCTGGTGTATGGGGATAAGTGATTGAGGCCCTGTGGTCAACCGATCATGGGTCACTATTGAGTGTAAACCATGTTCATAATGATACATAATGGTATCAAAGGTGGTATTTTCTGGTATTCCATTTATTTGATGACAATAGACATCGATATTAATGAAATTGATTTTGGTAACAAATTGTGCCTTAGAATATCTATCCCATGTATAGGTAAAATACCACTTGCCTAGATTTGAATTCTAGCATTTTGTGTTTTTACTATTATAGTTGATTTGATTTCACCACTGGTAGAAACACGTGATTTTTTCTATTGCTAATGATGAAATTGCGGGTACTATTTCAGTTCTATCCAAATGAGATGATGGTATTCCATCTTATTCATCATATATGCACTTTTTATAAATCACATTAAATGAATTTTTCATGCCATTTTTGTATTCATTAATTATTGCATATTGGTGTGATAGTCTTTGTGATAGATGTGACTAATTCTATGTTAGTATGGGTGTAGTAAATAATAGAGTTATGTCATCATTCAATTCATAAGGATTCTGGAAAATATGGATTGGAAAATGATACACCAATGAATTTCAAATGATAAAATGAAAAAAAATTATTTGTGAAAATGGGAAACAATGTTTTGATTGCATGAGGTGTTTTGGACCCTCATGGATTCATAATTAGAAATCCCTTAGAATAATTTCATGGATAATGGGATGTGGAACCAAATGGAAATATAAAATGATGGATAGAGACATGACCTAGACCAATCTATTGAGTGGCCAAGAGGTAGAGTTTCTTGTGGATTTGGTGGATGTTCCCTGTGCAGTCTTGGATTTAGGGTCATGATGTTGGATTACATAGTTCTTAGTCGGGTTTTGGAATTTTCTACGCATTCAATCTATGTTCGTTGATGTTTTTATTTTTTCAGGTGGTTGGTTGGCATTGTTGCGACATTCCACCACGATAACCTCTAGTGGTGAACATGGAGGGTGGTAATGACCATAATCCAAGGATAGTGGTCCATGGGGTACCAGTTGATCCTCATTTAGAGCTAGTCATGAAACAAGAGGTTGTCCTAGTTTGAGGCGTTGAGGCATCGATCGACAAGAGGTTCTAACGATATATGAAGACTTTCAAAGGAACACCGCGTCATGCCTTGTCTAGGTTTGTGATGAAATGAGTGTTCTAGTAGTAGTATCATGGCACGTTTTCATCAAATGGAAGTCCAAAAGCTACATATCTATGAATTGATAACACGTTAATGATGTTTGAGCACATGGAGATGCCTCTTTTGTGGAGGTCCAAGATCATGACTTTTATGATACATTGAGCAGAAAAGAGATAATGGCATTTTATGAATCAAAATCATTGGATACAGAATTTGGGTTTGGGTGAATTCAAACCCAATTTTTTTCAATAAATATTACCTTGTGAATCTATGAGCCTAGTGGGATAGCGATTCCATGCATCTGGAGAAGGGAGAGATGATGGTTATTGAATAATCGATACGCTATATAGAGCTACAATATTTTTCACTGATGTATCTTACTTATGAGATTTTGAGATCTATGCACTTCAAGAAAGGTCTGAAACATGCTATCAAGTCTCACGTAAAAAATTTTAGGTTGATTTATATCATTGTAATTGTAAATCAGGCACTTATCACTGAGTGGATGCTGAGGGAAGTTGGGGGTACAAAATTGGGAGTATTATTTCCTGCCTTAGTGGATCTATGTCTCTAGGAAATATGTTCCCTTTTGAGGGTTCCTATGATATGTATCCTTGTAAGGCTATGGGTGTAGGTAGATTATTGTATTACCATCAGTGTGTTAGGTGTGGACATATATGGAGTTAGTGAAATTGTGACCCAACTAAGCGTTGAGCTTGAAGCAGGATGTTGAAGAAGCAGCGGTTTGGAAAGACCTTCCATCCATTTGTGAGTGGTTAGGGGTTATATATGACATTGGGATGAGGAGAAGGTACTTTAAGTCCATGTCACGGTCTGAGCTAGGACATTGCATGCTGATTAAATCCAAGGTAGTTCGGTTCTTGGTGATGGCTGCTAGTCCCCACGTACTTAGTGACAGTTGTGTTGACCAACTCTGGGTAGCCAAGGAGTGTCATATGGCCACAGTATAGTCCACACATATGTTGTGAAATAGTACCAACATGAGAAGGATAATAAAACATCTATGGTGAGAGTTATAATTTAAATAACCTCTACTATTTAATATTAACTTTTTGATATAGGTGCATCACATAATTTTTATATCTTCATGGGTGGTTAAAATCAATGGGATTGCGGTTTTTCTTACTCATGGAGTTATGATGGTAGCAACACATTACAGAATTACAATGGATGATGCGGGGTAGCTTATTGAGTGTCCCATTGAGTTTTGTGGGTGACACATATTTTTGAGATTGTATGCCCTCATGATGATAGGGTTTGGCTTCATTCATGGGATTCACAGGAATGTAGATTTTCAAGCATTTGTTTATTTTTATCTCCGGAGGTTTAATTTAACATCACAAGAGGGTGTAATGTTTCTTCAAATGAGTGAATGGAATGTTTAGGTGTTATGATCTCAGGAATATAGTTTCTTAATATCATTTGGATTAATTTCTTATGAACGTCCAATAAAAATTTAAGGAATAAATATTATGATATTTGAACTGTTAGACACAGTAATAAAATGTTATGATCATGTTATCACGACCTTATTCTCATGTATTTCATAGGTATCTATATTTAATATAATTAATGAGGATCATTGATAATGACTTATTCTATTTCATTTTCATATGTTATTAATAAATTCATTTATGTTGCTATGATAAACATGATGTTCATTGTGGGAGAAATTTATGAAAATTCAGGAATTTAGAATAATTTTTTCAATATTTCTAAAGGCCCTAAACTATTATGCCCTTAGGTGTATGTTTTTGTAATGAAATTAATATTCATCATGAAATATGACATATTGATATATGTGAAGCTCGACTCACCATATACTACTTATCACCAAATTTAGTTAGAGAATAATATTTTTGAAAATATAATAAAAACGAAGATGACATTAATAATATTTAATACAAGGCATAGATAAATTATATATATAAAAAATATAAACAATTTTTATCAATATTTCTCATCACATAGAATAAATATTCCATTGAAACACTCATTTAGAAAAATTATTTCTTACTATTGATCTCTATATACATGCTTTTGGTGAGTCATTCAATCAATATATACTCAATAATTAACCACCAGTGATGATCAATATTTGGAATATGACCCATAGAATCTTTAAATTATTAACGGATGCATTTCTGAAAAAGCACTATGCTCTTCCACATGAATTAATTAAAATAAATAAATATAATTCATTAACCATAATCATTTTTATTAAAAAATATGTTAATCATTTTATAAAAATCCATTTCTATATACTACATGAAAATGGATTTCTGTTCTGATACCAAGTGATATTTTCAAAAATATTAGATAGAATTATTTAAACATGAATACATTGATTTATTGAATGAGTAAAAGGGGAGAGATGATTAATACATGAAAATTATGGTATATTTCTTATTAAAATTACAATAATACTCTCTATCATGTTATATATCACATTTCCATTAAAAGATCCTAATTTTACCTCATTAAAACACTTCATAGATCATAAAGCCATCACTTACATATTATATCTAATGTTACATGTGAGAGTAGATGAGTGTATCTAAATGGAATAAGATAGATAAATATTACCATAAATCATAGGGATAATACAATCTTAGATATGTCAGATATTAATTTTGGATCATTTGGAATTTCCAATGATTCAAGAGTGGGAAAATGATTTTTGGAGCCTATGAGGAGAGAAGTTAAATGGGAGTTTATGGTGTGAAAATAAAAAAAAATTATTTTTTTGCAACATTTAATATATATTTCAGGGTTTCCACATAGTTTTTCAATCCATACGCCAATAATTTTCTTATATCATGCATCATATTGAGGTTCACATTGTTGAGCCACAATGTTTTGAAAATAGAACACAAACCATGCACATTCTACTATCCTAAGGATCCCAACAACATGATTTCTACTTATAACATGAACTATTATTCTAAACCATTTGACTTATATGATCCTTTTCATTAAATCTGAAATAAGTTTATGAAATATTCATTTACATATTTCATGATTTCGTCTAACATTGATCAAATTATGTCATTCTGAAACACTTCCAAAACACATATACATACTCTAGAAACTATATAAACATAACTCAAGTATTATATATGATAATAATATACAATAACAATGTACATTACATGAATTCAAGGGTGTTATAATTTAAACATACCTGGTTAATAAAATACTAATTATATATATAAATATTTTATTGAAAGACTCAAAATTGATCATAATAATACAAAATATTCTTATCATTCCACACAAATTAATGAGGAAATTATTATAAAATGTATTATTTTTTAATCAGTAATATGGATTATTTATAAGAGAGAAACACCAACCCATAATTTTTATTACATTTAAACATATTATCCTTATTCTAATCTTAGAATGTAATTATATTATTATCTCATTAGTCTCTCAAAATCATTTGTTTTTAGAATACATGACATTTTGAGAAAGAATAATTTTTTGTTCTTTAATATTAATCTTATTCTATTTATAAAAATTAACATATAAACATAAAAATTATTTCCTAAAAATGTTTCAACCTATTTATTTATATTTTTACTTCTCAAATAAATCAAATGAATTCACCCACATCGGCAACTAATCGTTTAATTAATAATAACTCACAATATGACTTAAAATTTTCATCCTTGTGATGACACTAAATTAACGTAGGTTTTTCCTTAATATTTATCAAAATATAAACGATTATAATTTTCATTACCTTTAATTTTATTTTGAATGCATGTATAAATGTGTTCTATAATCTACAATAGGGAATATTAGATATCATATTTCACAATTTAAAATATATATTAAAACTAGAGTTGCTTTAAAAAATATTTTATTATAATTATAGTAAAATAGTATAATTAATTTCTATATTTCCTACTCCTCATCTAAAATATCTTATTGTAATACCCTGACATTTCTCCCATTTTCCTTAGAAATGACACTAATTTATTTTCCATTTATCAGGGAAAAAAATATAATTTCTTTTTCATAATTTCTTTTTCATATCATGAATTATATATATATATATATCATAATAACCTTCATAGATCCATGGGTAAACATATGTAGTTATGGATGGAAAAATACCTATCACAGTGTGTTTAACTCCTTACCAATTTTTGAAAATTAAAAAAAAATCTTTTACATATGAATCATTACTAACACTACATACTAAACTACAAGGTATTTTTTATATTTTCACTTGATTATATTTATATGATAAATAATACTTACCTACTCAAATAAGGCACTACTATTTCACAGAACCTGAAAATTTTAATTTTACGTATCAACTTATTTTATTTTACACATTCTCCAATTTCAATATTTCTTGAATCTTCCTAACACAAAAATTAACATTAAATATTAAAAATATAATCACTACATATATATGTTTACCCATTTGGTTTTTTATTTATATGGGAATTTCAAATAAATTTATTAATTTTATGCTCTAAACTTCTTTTACTGTAAAACAATTACAATTGAAAAAGGCATGTGGAAATTAATAGAAAATTTATTATATACTACAAATAATGATTATATATCTAAAATGGATTCCAAAATGAAAAATATATTCCTTCAATAAAACATGATATTTACTTTCCAAAATAACATTAAAACGGAATTGAGTAAAAAAAAGTAGTTACAACATATTTTTTAAGAATTTTTTTATTCTATTATTAATGATAATATGATTGAATCCATATTCAATATAAATATATACACGTATATCATTATTTTACAAAATAATAAATTTCCCTCAAATTATAGTTTGCATCTCTATTATAATAAAAAAAACTCTAATAGATTAACATGTTCCATCCCTGATCAAATATATACATTCATAAAACATTCAATATGTAAAATATATAAAAATATATAAAAATGTACTTTCTAAGAAAACAAATAGAGATTTTTTTAAAAAATAGTAAAGATATTTTTAGTTTTTTAATTGATTAAGATTGTTTCATTTATAAATATCTATGCATTTTGTCTCCCCTATCTTCCAACCCAAAAAAATGTGAAAAATATCATGAAATAAAAATTTTGTTTTATTTATAATTTTAATGATAATTTATTCAAACCAATATATGTTTTTGGATGTGTTTGAACATAATGGTTTCATAAATACTTTCTAAAATTGATTTTGGAATTATTTATATGATGATGTATTCAACACGTAGATTAGTTATTATATTTTTACCAGTATAATACTATGCTCTAACTATTTTGTGATGAAATCATAATGTTCCCTTACATTTTTTTTCATTAATATAGTATAGGATTCTATTACATATTAATTTAACATTTGTTTTTATAATGGGATTATAAAATAATAATCACATATTATGAATGATAATATTTATTTTCATACTTACTGCTTCCTTTCATTATTGTGTTACTCAAATGTTTCCTTTTGAACTATACTAATATAAATTCCCTCAGATTTCATGTCCATCAATCAAATTGATTCTCAGCAATGTAAATGAATTGTTCTTTCAGTCTTTATTGATCTATAATTTCTCAATCCAAATCCATATAATTATATGTATAGAACTATTTATAATTCCCTATAAAATAATCAAAAATATAATCAATTGTTCCTTAAAAGTATGTCACGATATGATTAACAACCAATAGGTGTAACTATTTCGGATAACATTGATACTATGTATCCAAAATGTAATAAAAATTATGCTATACATTTATTAGCTTATATAAGATAATAAATATGTCATCATTTAGTAAATTGTGGGATAAATTATAATTTTTTCATCATGTTTTCCTTACATGGTTCTGGACATAATTGCTGATGAAACCTATAAAACAACATAATTTTACAATTAAATTTAAATTTAAATATATTATATATTGGGTATAATATTTCAAAAAAACAATGACATAAAAATAATAACAATATATTTAATTGCGAGAACATATTATAACATGAGATAATAATTGAAATATTATGAGCATACAATATGAAACATTATTGAGAAATTTTCTTGAGAAAATTATTCAAAAATAAAACAAAAATATTTTGAATATAAAATAATAATCCTCCTAATTTTAAATGATGATCATGCCCCTATTCTATATGTGGTATCACGTATTGTAAATTTAAATTAAATATAAATATATATATTCAAATAAAAAATATAATGAATGTTCTCTATTATATATGAAATTATATATATAGGAATGTAATAAGACCATTATATATCTACTGGTTTGAAATGTTTTTATTTGACATATGACTCTAAAAAACAACTTCATTTGAAAAATGGACATTGGTTGTGTTTTATAATTGAATGTAATATATTTCCAAAATAATAAATAAATTTGAAAATAAATAAATAGTTAATTTGCAATCAAAATATATTATTATAGAAATATACATATTAATGGATTATATATTAGTATTATTATTAATGAATAATGAAAGGTATTTATAAAATACATGGAATGATTTTATTACCTATGAACTAGTCAAATTAAAAGCTTTTATGATGAATAATGATTATAATAATAATTTGGTTATCAATTTTATTAAAAATTAAATTTTTTTAATGTTTTTATAATAATCATTATTTATTAGGATTACAAAAAATAATAAATTTGTTCTCATTGAAATATAAATATAATGTATTTTTAAATGATTAAACCTATAGATAGATATAAATTTTATTATTAATTAATATTATTGATCTTAAATAAAATATTATATAAAAAATTCAATCTATTATAAAAATAGTTATTCTTATATATTTTATTTTTTCTATTAAAAAAAATTTGTAAAATTTTTAAATACGATTTTATTTCATAGATTAAATATTTTTATACATAATTCCAAATTTTTAAGGATGTAAGTTTCAATTTACGCATAAAAATATGTTTCTGACATAATAATTAAGTTACCATGATAATGGAGAAATAAGGTGAAATAGATTAAAATAAAATATATGGAATTTAGTATTATAAAACATTGCACTAAATTGGGGTATGGGAGCATTATCAACCAAACCCTATATATTTTCCATTATTTTTAACATTGGATTCATATTCCATGAGAAATTACATTCCTTAAAAATTTATAAAATTAGTATTTTTTAAATAAAACTCATCCACCCAAATAAAATGGATCCTCCTCCACCTCTATATCTAAAATAAAAATAAAAATTTATATAGTTACACCCTTTAGGTTTTCATTTCCTAAATACTCCTTAGAAATCATGTCTCCATTGGATCCTAGAAGGAATCCAAAATTTCCCTTTTTGACAGAACATGTATCAAGAATGTAAGAATTAATCAATATATATACAATGTTATTAACAAAATTTAAAAATTCCATTATCATCATAAATATATAAAAATATCAATCTCCACTATAATTATTATATAATAATATCATTAATCTATTTGAGAAAAATATTCTACTATTATATAACACTAAACTTATAATTGATATCAAATATGACATGTTTTTTATTGTACAAATTCAACCAACAACAAAAATATATCTATAGAAACATTATAAATTTCGTCATGTATAAGTATGAGGACATTAATTATGTGAATATGTTATAATATTGAGTTATTTATGAAATGAATATTGGAATATAAGTGTCACAAAAATCGATTAATGGGTATATATAGTAGCATGTTATTATCAACTGGTAACTCAAAACATTATAATCATTATGTCGAATAATGTGAAACATGCCAATAATCTATATAAATTAAACATTCGATTTAATGACCAATTATCGAACATAGATTACACTTCCATGAATTATCTAAAAAGATTGAAATCTTTATCAATGAATGATGATTAATGTAACCATTCGTATACTTGTATGAAACAATCGAAAAAACTATCATCCTATGGTCAAATTAAACAATAACTAAATCATATATTAATATTTAAATATAATATATTAATATTATAAAATTATTAAAAGATGAATAAGGTTCTCATTTAACTGAATACGATTTTTATGCTACTATATATTATGTTATGCGATTTTACAATTTCCACGAAAAATTGTAATAGATTTCATTACCAATAACTACTTGAAATCCAAATTTCATATTTATTAACTTATATATTTTTTAATTATCGGTTATTTTATACCTAACCCAAATATATTCATTTATTATTATTATTATTATTATTATTGTTTTTTATAAATATTCATTTGAAAGGATGTTTATCCATGGTGGCGAAATTATTTTTTCTTTTCAATTTGTTATATTTCATCTCCAATTAAATTATATATTAATTTTAATTATGAATTAATATTCTATAAATATATTATACCATAAATTCATAATCAACCAAACATAAAACTCATTAAATATATAGTTTAATCAATAATAATTTATGTTTTATTAGTCTATTTCTCTATTTATGTTGAATTGCAATACAAAGGTATGAAAAGATTAGCTTTTTGAATCATATTACACATGAACACATCATTACATTGTATTAAAAGAATTTATTTAATACTAATCCTCTTCATGTACTTATGGATTATTAAAATCATTTATATTGTCATTATTTTATAAATTCCATTCATTATAAATAATATATATAAATTATAAATGAAATTTATTCTTATTTTCCTTTAAATATTCTTACAATTTTATAATTGGATTTTTTATTTGTGATAACATCAATTAATGATTCTTATCCTTCACTGTGAATATTTTTTAATGACACCATCCACCATTTTCATTTTGATTTCATTTAGTAATTTCCTATGGTCATTTACATGAATCATATTCCTTTCTTAGTTGATAATGTTATAATGTTAAGGTTATGAATGAGTGTAATTTAATATGTAACATATATCGATGTTTTATCATTATGAGATTGTTGGTTCTTTCCAAATTTAATATTTGGTAGAGAATTATATTTCATGATATTATAGTGTTATATGTTGAATTTGTTGAATCATTTACAGAATTTTTCTTGGACATTGATAAAATGTTTAAATTATTATGCTCTGATCATATTGGTATTTCTACACTGAAAAGAGTTACATATAATAATGATATTACTACTGTGATGACCCAAAAATTCATTAATGAAAATTCATAATTATCTAATTAAATGTATTATTATGGTTATATAAAATGTGAACTTCATTGGTTTTATGTTTCTAGTTTTTATAATATCGTTATGAATTGTGACCGTTGTTAATATGGTCCTTGAACAGAGATCATATTGTTAGTATAAATATATGACTGTAACAAATCAAATTTACTCAGACAAAGAAATCCATAGACTAATCTAGTGGACTTTCCCTATTTTAAGCCCATGTGTCGAAGATCTGAAAGGAGGTGGTGTCATTGGGCTTTGATCATTCCCAATCCCATGCCGAGCTTGAATATGTTAAGCTTGAGCGGAACCGACTACGGGATACATGGATGTTAATAGAGATTACCACCTGAGTGATGTTATTCGAGAAACCCCAAGAGTCTATCACAATGGAACACCTTACCCTTCATTCTCATGGGGGAGTTATAAGGGCTTATGTAACAAGACTTTAGAACTAGGACAATGTACATTAATTTTTTATAAAGAATGTTAATTCATTTAATTATTTTTACTTTGTAATTATTTTTTAAGCACAAATAATATTTTAAGTTAATATTCACCTAAGAAATATATTTTTATAAATTAATGGATTTTTGAATTAAAAAATATTTAAATAAAATATTATTATTAAATTACTTTTATTAAATATAATTGATCATATAATTTTATGAATGCAATTGTAATTTGTTTAAGGATTGAAAACTGTTTTTGTCGAAACCCATGAATTTTCGTTAAATGACAGTTTTTATATTAAATGTAAAAGTTAACATGTTTATAAAATTATTTAGTCAAAATGAATATTAATTTTGGAATCAGGATGTCGAAATTATACAATGGTGAATTATTCATAATTTTCTGAGACAGTCGAATTTTTGGGTAAAAATTAAATACCGTTTAAATATATAATGTGTTTTATGACATCATAATGGAAAAAAAGTGATGTAATAAAATACTATAAACATAATTTTCATAGAATATATGTTTTATAATTTTAATAATGTTCTTTTATATTTGTTTTATTTATTTTAAAAAGCTTTTGTGAACCCTCCAATACATATAATACATTTTGTCTTTTTAAATTGATTTCCATGAGGCTGTGAGTCACCTCCACATAAGCCACCCTATTATTTTAAGAAGTTAGGACAGTGGAATAACAAAATATTTTATTTCAATACCCTTTGGAAAAACCCATTGGCAAATACCGTGGTCTGGTTTTTTGTATTGATTAGTTTAATCGGAGGTGTCCCAAATTTATATAATAAATAATTCACTCTCATTTCCTATATAAACCCACCCAAGATCCCACATCCTCATAACTCAAATGCTTTTTATCTCTACCAACCCCTACCATCATCCCTCTTAATAAACCTCCAATTGTTCCCCAAGCTCTCAAGAATCCTCTCTTATCTCTATCCCAATCCTTTGGGATCACACTTCCAAGTAAGGGATTTCATCCATTCTCATTTTTGTCTAATTTTGTTAATGTTGTTATGCCCTTTTTTCCATTTAAAAAGTTGGGGTACGATTTATCACCTCCCTCATACTATATTATTTATGTTTTTATGATGGTATACCCCTTTCTCTCTCACTAAATCATCTCATGTAGACCTGTTACCATGATGAAATTCCTTGAGGGATATTTCTCTCTTCTTTTACGTACAATTAATTCTGTTGAATTGTGCAACTAAATTTAATTATGTTTGTTGGTACATGTATCTATATGGCTCCCTTACTGTAAATTTCATGTATATATGATGATACACCCCTTTTATCTCTCATCAACCATTTTTATGAGTTCTTATTTCACAACGTTATGCTGCTAAAATTCCACTATGATTTTCCAAGCCAATGTCATTGTGTAGTGAATACCATTCCCATTCATATATGAAAGGTATTAAACATTATGAACATTTACATATTTATTATAAACCTTAATGAATGTATTCCACTTCCCTTTTTACTAGAATAAATTATGATAATTTATTTTATGTTGTATGATCCAAGTGGCACACTTACACATTAAATGAAATGTTTAAGAAGGGTGTACCCTAATTGCACTCCAATGCATTGGGTAAAATATAGTATCATGATAATCATGTGAAATAGGTTTTGAATCATGTTAATTCATTTGAAACAAGGATTTACTCATGATTCCGGTGCAACGAGGTTTTACTTATGCTCCATATGCAATGAGCCTCAGCTCATGCTAATTCCATTTAAAGTGTTGTGCCACATTTCCATGTTATGATTATCATTCATTATCATGCCTTTATATTCATGATTATCTTGTTCACCATTGATTTGACTACTTTATAACATGTATTGTATTTCTCATGTTATTCCATGTCTATTCCCTTACCGGGATTTATAGCACACCATTTTCTTATGCATGCCCTCAGGTTGTCCCATGAAATGCTTAGTATGTGAGAATGTAGTGGTCATGTAAAGGATGTTTTTAATAATGATGTTTTGTGTTTTATGTTCTATGATGTTATTTAATGTTCCTAATACCCAAATACACTATCCCTGTCGATCTTCTATGTTTTATCGAGTGAATATTTTATGTAATAAATCAGGATTATGTGTGTAATAAAAAGCATGGTTGTTATAGTTGGTATCAGAGGATAGGTTTATTTATTTTTGGGATTAAGATTAAAAAACCCTAGTGATGACACAGAGACAAGAATAATTACAATAAAAAATATCCCAATGTATTTGTGAGTATTGATTAATTGGTTTATCATGAAAATACCTCCTTATCTGGATATGAGCAGGTAGGGGTAGCTCGGGCACAGATGTATCCTAGAAGTAAAAAACCCAAAAACATCACTTTGAGGTAGAATCGAACATGAACTGGTGCAATACAATGGTCATTGATTCACTCATGGTTAGAAAACATCCAGGGGATATGATTTTGTAAATTCATAAGCTTAGTATGAACCCTTATTAATGGATATAAAATAATTCCCCTAAAAATATATGTTAGAAAGTAGATCATGGATATCATAGATAGAAGCCTATGGATTCATATGTTAAGGAAATAAAATTTGTTGATATATCATCAGTTTTTTCCTTGGATTACCATTTATGTGTTCCCCCTAACATTCTTTTTTTTATCCAATGAATGGTAATAGGAGGACTCGGTAAAACAACCGATGTGAAGATCAATTTGACGCCTATAAAAATGAGTTTCCATATACGATGGGAGCGGGAATCACAAACATTGTCACACATCTCTCTTAGTTAACTCATGATTTGAGTAGAAACATGTGTCAATAAGAATGTTCAAACCCCCCTATGAATGAACAAGTGTCTATCAAGAACATCAAGAGACAAAGGCCACTTACATTTAATGGATCGTCTGATCTCTAAATCGCTGAACAATGGATCAAGTCCATTGAAAAGATCATCTCCATCATTTAATGTCCCGAAAAAGAGAAGGTTATTATGGATGCTTATCATGGGGAAGGTGAAGCCGATCAATGGTTGATGTTGATCAAAAATAAGAATCCTGAGAAAGGGATTGAGGTGTTGGAATGAAAGGATTTCCAGAAGATGTATTTCGATAAATATTTTCCATGCACCCTCTGAATAAATATGGAAAGGGACTTCCTTTCCCTCAAGAAATAATATGGCTAATCTATCAGAGATTATGATGAAAAATCAGAAGTCTTTTACAATATGTCGTTGGCATTGTCGTTACCCCCAAATGCATGTTTGACCACTTCATTGGTGGGCTAAAACGTAGCCTATGGAAAGCACTGGAGATCCGTGACTTCGACAGGTGTGAAAAAGTTGTCTGATATTCCCTCAAGGATAAAATAGAGAATGGAGAATATCATGGGTATCATGGGGTTAAAAAGTGTAAGTTGGACTTCAATGCTGGTGGCCTGATGGATAAATCCAATGGTGCTAAGAAGATCGATCACACCACTTTCCAATGTTGCGGAAGGAAACACCCCAGAAATTGCCTGAAGGAGATACGAAAATGATTTAGGGGTGGAAGAGAAGGGAACCTAGCTATTAACTACCGATAAGAAAAATCCATAGCTTCAATAGAGGAGTGGAACACTCCGTTTGAACCTCAATGCATTGTTCATTGCTACAATTGAAAAGAACCAGGGCATTTGTAAAATCAGTTCCCAATGCCAAGGAATTTCAGAGGCATCCAACAACCTCCAAGGCACCAAGGGAGTAGTTTTTTCACCACTACTACCAAAATGAACCCCAACAATGATGTGGTGATAGGTACTCTAGTTATTAATTCAATAATAGAGAACATACTTTTTTTAGGTTCTATGAATTCTTTAATATCCCAAATGCTTAGTAGAACAATACTCGAACCACAAAAAATCATAGAAGTATAGATGACCGTGAGTACAACAAATGGGGAAATCAATGCATCCCATGAATTTAACTCCACCCATGTCATAATTTGTGGATTTATTTTCGAGGAGAACCTCATTGTACACCCTTTAGTGGAATTTGGTGCAATTCATGTCATGGAACAAATTTCCTTATATAGAGCCAACATAAATTATTGTGAGAGGGAAATCACTATCCATGTGGAGAATCGACCCCCGATTCTATACAAGTGAAACGAGGAAGAAGAATCCTCTATAGATCCTTCATCTCAATCATGGATATTATTGCCCTATGAGCATGCATTTCTGGCTCAGATGATTGAGTATACGGGGGAAAAATCATTGAATACATGCTTTTTTTGAGGGAATTTGCTGAAGTGTTTCCCGATGAATTTGCTAGTCTTCCTCATAGAAGGGATGTTGACTTCTCAATTGATCTTATACCTGGGGTGTTGACAATATCCAAGACTTCATATAGAATGGATGTTGTGGAGCTTGAGGAGCTGATGAAACAACTACGTGAAAATTTGGATAAAGGTTTTATACGACCAAGTGATTCACCATAGGGTGCACCAGTCCTCTTCATCAATATGAAACATGTGTCAATGTGCCTTTTCATCAATTATCAAGAGCTCAACAAAATCATGATAATGAACAAGTATCCTCTTCCATGAATATATGACATGTTCGAACAAATACATGGAGAACAATACTTATCCTTTGTGGATTTGTGGTCAGGATATTATCATGTAAGGGTGAAGATGGATGATATCCCCATGATTGATTTTTTTTACAAGATATGAGCACTATGCATTCATAGTAATTCCTTTAGGACTCAATAATTCTACAGAAATATTCATGGACATGATGAATAGAGTCTTTAGAGATTAAATCAACATATTTGTGGTAGTATTTATAAATGATATTCTAATATACTCCAAATCCAAAGAGGATCAAGAGGAGCATATAAGAACAATACTAACGACCATGCAGATAGAGAAGCTCTATACAAAGTATAACAAATGTGAGTTCTAGTTGATAGAGGACTCATTATTTGGCCATATCATCACATGTAATGTGATATCTGTGGATCCCTCCATGTCAGCAGCAATAGAGAGATGGTCGAGGCTAACATCAGTAATGGATATCCATACCTTTTTGGGGTTAACTAGATATTATTGACGATTTCTGAAAAACTTCTTAGTATTCACCAACCCTCTTACCAAGATAACATGTAAGGGAGTAATGTTTTCTTAGAGTGATGAATGCGAATAAGGCTTCATGGAGATGAAATGAAGGCATATCATTGCACCTATTCTCACTTTACCCACAAGTGGAGGAATTATTTTTGTATTCAATGATTCTTTGAAGAAGGGCTTGGGCTGTGTGTGGATTCCAAATGACAAAGTCACTACCTATGCATTAAGCCAATTAATAGTTCATGATTATAATTATCCAACACGTGATTTGGAGTTTTCTATGGTGATCTTCACAATAAAAATATTGAGGCATTATCTCCTTGGTGATAATTGAGAAATATATATGGGCCACAAAACCGTAATGTATATATTCACACAAAAAGAGTTGAACATGCGCCAAATTAGATGGTTAGATCTAATCAAAGACTACGACTACCCAATCCATTATCACCCTAGGAAATTGAACAAGGTGGCCGATGATCTAAGTAGAAAGGACCCATCAATTCTATCATTGATGAGACTTTTAAAGGACCCAATATTCTTATATTTGATTAAGATGGTCATTGGACCCATAAATAAGAGAACATCATCATTCCTTTCACAAATTATTGCTCAATCACATTTTTTGGAAATGTTATAGGATGCTCAAAAATATTATGTGGGAATTCAGAAGAGGGAGAAAGCTATCAAATAAAGTAAATCCTCAATGTTCAATGTTAATGAAGAAGGAATTTGGATATTTTTCAAAAGACTATGTGTTACATCAAGTGCAGAGCTGAAGAAGGAAATATTGGATGATTTGCATAGTTCAAATTTCTCTATTCATCCCGAAAACCAAAAGATTTATCGAGATATCCAAGAGCATTATTGGTGTGAGAATATGAAGAAGGAGATTTTTGAGAATACATCAATGTTCCTAGTGTGCCATCATGTAATGGAAAAGAGTCATATGTCTAAGGGGATGATGAAATCATTTCTTATACGAGCATGGAAATATGAGAGAATCACCATGGACTTTGTCAACCGACATATAAAGACATCCAAAGGCAAAAATTCATTCTGGGTTGTTTTGGATCTTTTTACAAATTCTAAACACTTGTTTCAATTTGGGAGGATTTCACATTAGATCATCTGGCAGAGATATATATCAAGGATGTGTAAGGATACATGGAGTACCACTATCTATTGTATCTAATATAGATCCAAGATTCACCTATAAGTTTTGGAAGAGTCATCACAATTCTCTATATACTGAGATGAACTTCAGTACAACATATCATCCTAAAACGGATGGCCAATACGAGAAGACAATCCAAATACATGAGGAAATGTAGAGAGTGTGTTCTATGGACTTAAAAGGAGGGTCGTAGCAACATCTTCTATTAGGTGAATTCTCCTACAATAACAGTTTCCACTCGAGCATCCGAATGGAACATTATGAAGCCCTGTATGGGAAGAGGTGCTCTACACTGGCATGTAGGGATGAAGTCGGTGAACGTAAGCTGATAGGACCAGAAATGGTCGAAGAAATCACGGAGAAGGTGAAAAACCTTCAACAACATATCAAGGCATCCTAGATTAGAGAGAAGAGTTATGCAGATAACTGTCGATGAGACATGAAGTTTAAAGTTTGAGACATGGTATTTCTATCCATATCTCTACGGAATATGGTCATGAGTATTGGAGTGAAAGGGATGTTAAGTCCACCGTACATCGAACCCTTTGAGATTCTGGATCGTGTTGGGGTTGTGGCTTAATGACTAGAACAACCACCTACCATAGTCAATGTACATGATTTCATTAATGTATCCCTATTAAGGATGTACATACCTGACCATTTACATTTATTCTCTTCAGAGTTATTAACACTATGGTATGATCTTTATTTTGAGAAGCAACGAGTGAATATCCTTGATCGTAGAGAAAAAGTTCAATGAAATAAGACAATTCCCCTCATTAAGTTGTTGTGGAGAAACCCCAAGATTGAATAAGTGACCTGGGAATTAGAGGAAGTGATGGTGAAAATTCACCCACATCCGTTTTAGTGTGGGAAAATGAAATTTTGATGGAGAAATTTCTTAAGGAGGGAAGATTGTAAGGACCAAAAAATTCATTAATTAAAATTCCTCTTGATCTAATTATATGTCTTATTATGGTTATATAAAATATGAACATCATTGGTTTTATGTTTCTGGATTGTAAAATACCATTATGAATTATGACCATTGTTAATATAGACATTGAATAGTGATCACATGATCCATATAAATATAGGGAATTATCAAATCAAATATACTCAGATAAAGAATGTGATGGCCTCATCCAGTAGGCTTTTCCCATACGAAGCCCATTTATCGGATCTCAGAAACGAGGTGGCCTCAGTGGGAATCGATCATGACCAAGCCCAAGCCGAGCATGACCACGTTAAGGTTGTACGGAACCGACTACGTGAGAAGTGGAAGTTGAAAGTGATTTCTACCCGAGCGATGTTATCTGATCCACCTGAAGAGTTTATCACCATTCCACACCTTACCCTTCAGTCTTATGCGGGTGTTATAAGGTGTTATGTAATAAGACCCTAGGACTATGAAAATTTACATTATTTTTGTATAAAGAATCTTCATTCATTTTATTATTGTTACTTTCTAAATAGTTTTTAAAGCACAAATAGAATTTTTAGTAAATATTCAACAAGGAAATCTATTTTGTTAAATTAATGGATTTTTGAAATAAATAATATTTTAATAAAATATTGTTATTAAATTACATTTTATTAAATATAAGTGATCTTATAATTTTATGAATACAATTGTATTTTTTATTATGGTTTAAAAACTGTTTTTTCAAAAACCCATGATTTTTCTGTAAATGCCGATTATTATTTTAAAAGTAAAAATTTACATATTTATAAAATTATTTAGATAAGATGAATTTATTTTTAGAATCATCATGTTGAAATTATCCAATGGTGAATATTTCATAATTTTCCGAGACAGTCGATTTTCTGGGTAAAAATTAAATATCGTTTAAATATATAATGTTTTTTATGACATCATAATGACCCAATTGTGAATTAATAAAATACTATAAACATTATTTTCACACAATATATGTTTTATCATTAAAATTATGTGATTAAATATTATTTTTTTTATTTTACAATGCATTTGTGCACCCTCCAAGACTTATAACACATTTTCTCGTTTTAAATTGTTTTCATTGAGAGTGTGACTCACCTCCACATACACCACCCTATTATTTTAAAAAGTTATTCCATTTTCCATATAAAATATTTTTTTCCACTAATATTTGGAAAAAAATGGGAAGAAACATTGTCTTGTTTTTTATTGATTATTTTAATGTGACATGTCCCAAACCAAAAAAATAATGAATTCCCTATCCTTTCTTATATAACCCACCAATGCTCTCACTTCCTTTTCACTAAATCCCTTTGGTTTTTGACCAAAACCTGACCTCCACTCTCAATAATCTTCCCAATGTTACCCAATATCCCTAGAATCCTCTCTCTAGCCTCTCCCAATCCATTGATATCACACTACAATG
The DNA here is from genome assembly GCA_963277665.1 of Viscum album. Taxonomy (NCBI): domain Eukaryota; kingdom Viridiplantae; phylum Streptophyta; class Magnoliopsida; order Santalales; family Viscaceae; genus Viscum; species Viscum album. The sequence goes on from OY728151.1 coordinate 843,548,062, forward strand.
TAAGGGATTTCTTCATTTCTCATTTTTGTCTAATTTTCATTAAGTAGTTATTCAATTTTTTTTAAATTAAAAATGTTGAGGTATGATTTCATACCACCCCCATAATTTTTTATTTATGTTTAATTGATGGGAGACCCCTTTATCTCTCATTAAATCCACCCATGTACAGTTGTTACCTAGCCGAAATTCCTTGAGGGGTTTATCCTTCTCTTTTACATCCAAAAAATTATTTTTAAATATGCATATAAATTTCATTAAATATATTGGTACATGTATCTATATGACTAACTTATAAAACATTTCATGTAAATATAATGAGAAACCAATTTATCTCTCATTAACCATTTTTATGAGTTCTTATTTCACATTTTTATACCGCCGAAATTACACTATGATTTTCTATACTAATATCATGGTGTAGTGAATACCATGCCCATTTCACTACCAAGGGTATTCACCGTTAGGAAAATATACTTATTGATTATAAAGATTCATGTAGGAATTCCAAATCCATTTATCGTGGAATAAATTATGGTGATTTATTCCATGTTGTATTATCCATGTGGCATACTTATGCATGAGATGAAATGTTTAAGAAGGGTGTGCCCTGATAGCCCTCGAATGCATTGGGTAAAATATTATATCATGATACATCATGTGCAATGGGTGGCGACTAATTCTAGTTCATGTGAAATGATTTTTTACTATTTCTTCATGTTCAATGAGATTTTAACTATTCTTCATCTGAAATGAGCCTTAGCTCAAGATAATTCAATGTTAAGCGTTTTTTACACATTTTCATGTTATGATTATCATGGTTTATGATGCCTTTATGTTTAGTTTTCTCTTGTCCTCCATTGATAGGTCTATTATCTAACATGTATTGTATTCCTCATATTATTCCATGTTTATTCCCTTGCTGGGCTTTATATATCACCCTTTTCTTATGCATGTCCTCAGGTTATCCCATTCAATGCTAAGTACGAGGGAGTGTGGTTTTCATGAAAAAAAAAATATTTCAAGAAATATGTTGTGTGTTTTGTGTTATTAGATGTTATGTAATGTTCTTAATCACCATATATAGTAGACCTATCGATCTTCTATGTTGTGTCAAGTGGAGATTTTGTGTAATAAATCATGTTTATGTTTGTAATAAAATACAGTGTTGTTATTACTACATTCTAATGATATTTATCATTTCATTTGGTAGTTTCGTGCTATTACCATGTTCGTATTCCATTATTCTTTTATAAAAATTTTCTCCCATAGCCATATTATTAGTTAAAAATTATAAACATATTGTTCACACTTATATGAATATTTTTTTATGTAATGATGAATGAATCATTCCATTACACATGATTTATAACAAATATTTAAATAGATATGATTACCTTATTTTATGTTAATATACAATTATTATATTCTCATAACCTTATATATGACTAATTATTATTTCTAATATTTATTTGATGAATCCTATGAATACTATTTAGGTGGATATCAGATCTCCTAATTTTTATGATTCAATTCCAGTGGCATTTATCGGGATTATTATCCAAAATTTATTATATCGGTATATCATGTATATATTTATAAAAAAAATCGATGATTTATTTTAAAATCCTTAGATAATGTAGAAAATCATTAAATACAATATACATATGGTTTATATGTCATGATATATTAGGATATTTAATGAATATTCATTATTTTTTTAACTTATGTTGTTATTTTTCTTCCTTATATTATATCAAGAATGATTTTGTTCATTTTTAGGATAATTTTAGGTGGAATTAGAGGATATATTTGAATATATCCTTTGAATAAACAATAGTGAATTATGATAAAAAAATATTTCATTTGAAGAAATTTGGGATTCATACTCAAATACATCAAGGAATTGATTTTTATGATCACATGACCACTTATACTTAATTTTAAATCTTCATACTCACACGTAAATTTTAATTTTCATTCAATGGTTTCAACCAAGAGGAATATGGTTTGAAATGATAGTGACGTCTAGTTCCATTATTATGTTAGTGAGTAGATAAAATAAAAAGGAGATGGATAAAAATAACAGTAGATATCCTAACCAACATCTCTAATTTAGTAAATATTTATAGTAATAAAAAAAACTCTCAAACAATCAATTGGAGGAACAACTTCCCAATGAGTCCATTTTGGGGATGTCCCACCTTCCTATATTAGTCATTATCATCGACTATTGAGTGAGAAATGGATTTACACAAAATAAAATTTATTTTCCATTCAACTGTAATATGAACATGATATAGTCTTCGCCGACCCTTATCCTTTATATGCTTTCGTAGATCAATAGATGATACTAATGAAGAATTTGAGGGAAAAATATGAAATTTACTACATTGTTTGAGATGAGTTTAATATATAATTTTAAATAATTATTTTCACAAACCACATTGAACAAGAACTTTGAGATAATTTATTTAGATAAAACAAAAGGAAGAAGAAACCACTTGTGAAAATAAATAAAATATCATAACACATGTAATGTAAACCTCTTGTTTTCTCATTTACCATGAATGATATATTGATTATTTCTTTAGTGGACTTGAACCAAGTATTTAAATGTAATTAACTATAAGGTATTTTTTATGCTATATATATAATGATCGATGGGATATTAATGTGGATATAGAACGTGGGGATTTCATTATTCTAACGTATTTTTTTATAATGATAGAAATATAGATATTTCTAGATAACTAAATAGGAAATGTTGATATTGGAATTATAAATTCACTTTCATACCAAAAAAATATAAAATAGGTGGAACAAAAGATTTTTTTTGAAATAAATAATAATTTTTTCACTTGAGAAATGAGTAACTATAACAATAAATATTATTAAGGAATGAAAATGGGATTTTCAATACAATATTTGTTAATAATGTACCATCTATTCCACTAAATACTCTATAATTCTCTAATTTTAAGTAGTTCATACATTATAGAAATCACACTCCATGTCCAATGTTTAATAATGAAAATAATAGTATTCAAAATCCAACTCTTATGGAAACTTTAGGGAATAATAAATCAAAATATAATAAATAGGTCACAAAAATAAATTTCAAAATGGAAACTAATCTTCCATTGTAGGATAATAAATGTCATATTTGATTCTACTTCTATACACACCTTTAAATATTTGTAATATTTAATGAAAAAAATTTCACCCCATTCAAAATTAGTTATTTAATTATAAGTTAAAACCTTCAATGGTACATTGATTTCATTTTATGTCTATATTTCATCTTCATAGTATTCTTTTAGGAATATATTTACTTCAAATAGAAATACACAATATTCTTTTAAATTGGATGAGTTATTGAGATAATTTTATCCATCTTAATAGATAAAATATTAATTATTTGTATATAGAAGTCATATTTCATATATTGAATCGAACTATAATCCTTAAAATAATTATTTATGGCTAAAAAATCATTATAAATGATTTATTCTATAATATTTTCTATAATAACCAATGTTGCGGGGTATTTAGATCATTTTTAATGAAAATATAAATAATAAACACACACAGATATATATATATATTCATATATTTGTTTTATTTTTCAAGAAGAGTTTACTTTTACTATAACACATAATTTTGTTGAGTATCCAATATTACTTAATACTAGTTCAATGCATAAATCGAATAATACTTATAAACGTTCAGTAATTAAAATAATGTAATTGAATAAAAAATAAAATAAAATGATGGAAAATCATTTATACAGACATGTACTTCACCATATCTTCCATTGGCTCTCTTTTTTATGATTAAAAATTAATTAATTCATCCAGATATTATTTAAACTAAATATTTAAAAATCTATATAATGAACAAGTGTCATTTACATTATATAATAATTTATTCAACTAGATACTAGTGGAATAATATTTCTCAATGGTTCTCTATTGATATGGATATTTCCAATATTATTATAAAATAGTGGAAGTAACCATAATAGGTTTCTATAAAATATTTGGGAACTAATAATTATTTTTTATTTGATTTATCCATACAATGCCACATTTCATCCGTGTAGATATAATGAATAATTATATTTTATAAATGAGTAATCAATTTTTTGATGTAATTATATATTATAAATTTATATATTAAAATATAATGGATTTTATTGAAAAATATTTTATAATTCAGTAACATACATTAAAATAGGATAGTGTGTTGGGATATGTAATGGGTCGGACCTCTCCGGTCCATTCCATTGTCGAAAAGAAGGTCTTGAAGTATTATGGAGGGTAGAATGGTCTTTTCCCACACTTTTCATAATTTCGTGACTACACACCTTGTAGTGTAAATGCATGTCGTCTAGCCAATCCTATATGTCGAGTAATGACTCCCCGCATACATGTTTCCCTCAAACCATGTGTTGACCATTCATAAGTTGTGTTCCATGTGAAGCCATGTCCAAGCCATGTGAAATAAATAAGTACACACTATGTAGCATATCCTACACGCCGTGTTGTGTCTCCCCGCGTACATGTTACCCACAAACTGTGTGTTGACCAGTCAATGGTCATGTGCCGTGTTGAAGCCGTGTCCTTGCTATGTGGAATAAATAAGTACACACTGTGTATCCCATCCTACACGTCGTGTTGTGTCTCCCCACGTACACGTTACCTGCAACCCATGTGTTGACCAGTAAACATCCATGTACCACGTTGAATGTCTTGTTGGAAGCAGTGTGGCGACTGTGTGGAATGGGCAAGTACACGTCGTGTATGTGTAATTACATGCCCTATACATTAGTTTTTCTTGCCTATAAATTTAGGGGGCCTCTCCAAATTTTCAGACCATTCCACTCCTCCCCATTCCTTGTAGCAGATCCCTCTCTGAGAGACTCCAAAGCCCCTTTCTTCCATAACATCTTTGTCCCAGCTCTGATTTACGATCTGTCAGTGGCCACTAGATTGTAATGATGAGGGGGAAATTATGAGATTGGATTTGTTGTTTTCTCCTCAGCCTTTCCTTCCCTGAATCCACCTGAGGAGGTTTTTGCTGAGCTATGACAGAAGCGAGGAATGATGACAGATGACTTCTAAAGTTGATATGGGGGAGCATTGTGATCAGAACCTGTTGAGGTATGGATTTTGACATCTTTTCTCAAACATGTACATCATGTGGGGTGGGTGTACTCTTTCTTTCACGAGACATATTAGAACCAGTTTAATTAATAAAATAACTCGCTTAAAGAACATAGATGGGGAAGTTGTTTTGTTTATCTTTGTTTATCGTATTGTTATTTTGTTTGTTTAATAGGATTATGCCTACTTAAAATCACGGTATTTAGGGGCCTTTTCATGTGAAATTAAATGTATCCCTATCTTTCTAGACATTCTTATAGAAACATTGTTGAATATGGAAAATGGTTAATCATGTAAAGGTGGCTGATTAAATAAATATATAGAACCCTTGTCTGATCACCCTTGTAAAACAATAATGGAATAATGAACATGTGGGTTCTCTTTTGTTACGTGGTGTGTGAAGCGGGGGGGGGGGGGGGGGTAAATCCTAGGTTATTACGAATAGGATGGGCAGTGGGGCTACGATAAAAAATATTAAAGGGGCAATGATGTGGCACGAGCCTTGTTTTGTGAACAGTGGTGGAGATGTGATTATATTTGCAGCAGGGCTGTAGTAATGGGTTGTGATATTAAATGAAAGTGGAAAGTTGATAAATGAAATGTGGGGAATGATAATGAATTAAACTTAAGAAAAATCAATGGGTATTTTTTTATGATAAAAAGGTTGTTTTTGTGTTTCTTGTGTTCTATCTAACTTGAATTGTGGTTGGAAGGGTTTTTCTATGAAATGATTGATCTGGTTTGATAATTTCTCAGTAGTTAAGGAACTAATAAAATAATATTGTTGAAACATGAAATCCTAAATGGGGTTGGGATTGTTTGTTGTATGCACGCTTCATAGTAGCAGTGCCGAGGAACGTGCTCAATTTCTCTGTTTAGAGGCCATAGGTTGGGCTGTGTGTTTGGTATACATATATATATCTATATTTTTGTGTTTTATGACACCCCACCCATGTTGACCACCCAGTGCCGAACACTCCCACTTCATTGGAGAGGGTTTTTTTTCTCAGTTACTAGATCCTTCCTGCTACTTCTTCCATAGGATGTGATGGCTTCAGGCGAACTTACACCTTAGATGGTTCAGGTAGGTTTCGTTTGGTGTGATTTTAGACCAAGACTCTTTGGGAATGTTTGATGTTCCCAAGAATCTTTTGGATGAGGCCCATGTGTGTTCGAGCGAAGATGTGATTGTGGTTTGTGAGGCCGAGGTGTGTGGGGCAGGATTTTTGGTTTGTGAGGCACAGGGGTGTGCGGGAAGGAAGAGTGTTGTAGCGTCAGGACGTTCGCTGTTAGGAAGAGAAGCTAACTAGTGGTGGGATATTATGTGGGGTTCCCAATACTCTTGTTCATATATACTACTACCTGTTGTTTTGTGTTTTTGGGGAGTGTGGCTGGTGAGGTTTGGTGGATAGAATTCCTTTCTAGTTTTTGGTTTCTTCTGTTGTTCTCACGGGACATTAGGATGTCTCCCCACCTGTGCACAAGAGCTTTAGGTTTCCATACTGAGTATACATGAATTCTCACCCTAATTTTACATTCAGTTTTCCAGGAGGACTACCAGGGCCGTGTGGGACCCTACTAGTCGGGACAATTGGGGTTGTTGCAGTTGTTGTACTATTGTTTCTTTTGGTATTGCACTTTTTGATTTTTCTTGTACTTGTACTTTGTTCAGAACTGTTTAAACATGCATGTGGGATTGGTTTGGGTTTATTTAATTTACTTGTTCCTTTTTATTTTAGTGTTTGTTTCTTCATATTTCCCAATCATAATTAATAAAATGTGCAATGCCTCCCATTTTTGTCAAAACTCATACCCTTGGTGTTAGTCGCCACTCCGGGACCTACTGGAGGAGGGACTCTGGGGTCATTATCTCCCTTTCACAATTGCCAGCATAGGAGGGTCATCTTTGGTGGGACGGGGTCATGACAGAATGGTATCAGAGGGGAGGCTGAGAGATAGGATGGATTTTGGAGTATGTCATAGTGAGGATTTCATGGGATGGTAGGGAAACAGTGTTGGCTGATCTTGGTGTGTGAAATAGGCCAGGGAAGACCAACTAGGACATGGGATTTTTGGGCCCCGCGTGATCTGATGTAAGGACTCTGATGCTATCGAATGGCCAAGTGAGACTACATTGATTGTAGGATAGAGAACCTAGGGAAGGTATATACATCATCTTGTTTGTGTTTTACATGATTTGTGTGTTTCGGTAAAGAAATTGAAATATTGTAATAAAATGAAACCCTAAGGAATTTCTTTACTTCTTGGGCTTAGGAAATTTTATTTACCGTATAACTATGGCACCTAGACGTCATCCCTGGGTGACTCAGACTGTATAGGGCCAACAGATTCAGGTGGTCGATCAGTTGAGGATTTACCGAGAGGAAAAAGATGATCAGTGGAAGAAGACACTCTATTCTTTCCAGCGACAAACCCTCAAGAAGTACGAGGGTAGTACTTACGATACAGAGACGGAGGGGTGGATTGAGGATCTAGGGATCACTTTTACTTTGGTAAGTGCTCTGAGGGTGTATTGGGTTATCCTAGCAGTTAGTAAGCTAAGAGGTGCGGCGTGTCAGTGGTGGACAATCTACCTCGGGGGGAGGTCCGAGACAGAGGTTCCACTGGCTGACTCTGAGAAGGAGTTCCAAGAGAAATTCCCTTTTTCCATGATCAAGGCAGAGATGTGGCAGTAGTTACTCTCCCTCTAGTAGGGTAGTATGTCGGTACGGGAATTGGGGATCATGTTCAAGGATCTGCTACGCTTTTCTCCGGATCTCTTTCCAGATGAGGAGTATCGGGCATGGCATTTGGGGGAGGTTCTTCGTCCTTTGCTTCAGTATGTTGTCACACCATTCACCCTTCCGACGTACTTGGCAGTACAGATGAAGGAAGAGGTTGTATAGAGTATGAACTCGTAGGGAGGTTCATCACGAGAGGGGATCCAGTTGGGTTCGTCCAAGGGGAAAGCAGTCAGCAGCAGGTCTCCTATGACAAGACCTTCCAGATTCAGGCCAGTAGGGAGCATGCCCTAGTAGTTCCAGTTCAGAACATCAGGTTCTCATCCCTTTCTCACGAGCCTAGGACCGATGTTTTTCTCTTTCGGAGTTTTAGGGCACATTCAGAGTCAGTTCCTGGCATGAGCATACTATGGTGGAGGTGGGTAGGTTTAGCGCCCGCCTCAGCAGCACCAATTGATGGTGAGTCCCTTCTAACAGTAGCAGGACCCTACTCCTCCAAGGGAAGACTTTTCGGAAGGAGGCCGACCTCACGGTGATCTTCAGGGACCTCGACCAGGGCATGGTCAGGGAGGTGGTCGACATAAGAGAGGCAGAGGAGCTGGGCATGGATAGTTTCATGCAGCAGAGTTGCCAGCTCCGACAGGACCAGAGGTGGTGCAAGGTATGATTTGTTTGTTCGGCACTCTTGTTTCTTCTTTGTTCGATTCGGGAGCTTCGCACTCATTTTTTGCACCCGGTCTAGCCCATTTTTGGGGTCTAGATGTAGAGATAATTTTCATACCCCTAGTGCTGAGTACACCAGTTGAAGGTCAGACCAGCGTATCTTGTGTTTTTCGGTGATGTGGGCTGACGTTCGGACCGCATCGGTCTAGTGGGGATCTTCTTTTGCTATAGTTGAATCCATACAATGTCATCCGAGGCATCAACAGTCAGTTTTTATTTAGTTCTGTTATCGACTCCTTCCGAAGAAGAGTCGTGTTCTCTGACGTGAATGGGAAGTGTGTAGCTTTTGTTTACGAGCAGAGCTATCAGGTGGGAAGCCCGCATATGATGCCTCTCCTTTCCTTATTAGGGGTATTATCAGTGGTTTCAGATGATACAAAGATGATGGATGTCCCAGAGGTTATTGTGGAGTTCTTTGATGTTTTTTCTGAGGAGGTTGTGACTCTACCCCCCCTGACGTGATGTTGAGTTCGGGATAGACATACAGCCTGGTGCCCGTCCGATTTCGATGGCCCCTTATCGGATGGTACCTTCAGAGTTGCGGGAGTTGCAGATTCAGATTGAAAATTTGATGGAGAAGGGTTTTGTTCAACCTGGCGTGTCACCATGGGGGGCACTAGTTTTGTTCGTGAAAAATGAAGATGGTGGTATTAAGCTATGCATAGATTACCGAAGGTTGAATCAGGTAACAATTAAGAACCGTTACCCCCTTCCAAGGATTGATGATCCCTTCGACCAGCTGAGGGGAGAAAGTTTGTTTTCTATGATTGATCTATGATCTAGATATAATCAGCTGAGGGTAAAAGATAGTAACATATCGAAGACGGATTTCAGGTGCCGATATGGAACTTCGAGTTTGTAGTGATTATGTTTGGATTTATGAATGCAACAGTTGTGTTCATGGGACTTATGAACCTTGTCGTCAGAGTGTTTCGGGACCGGTTCATCGTTCTGTTTATCGATGACCTCCTGATCTACTCAATATCAGAGGAGGAGCACATTGAGCATCTCAGGTTAGTCATGGATGTCATTCGACACCACCATCTTTCTGGGAAATTGTCGAAATGTATATTCTTGATGCAAGAAGTACACTTCCTTGGGCACGTAGTGTCTTAGCATGGAGTGTCAGTGGACCCGTCAATGGTGGAGGTAGTTGTTTCTTTGGAATAACCCAAGAGTGTGGCAGAAGTACGTAGTTTCCTAGGGATGGTAGGTTATTATTGGAGATTCATTTTGGACTTCTCTCCCGTTTCTGCTCCATTGAATGCTTTGACAAGGAAGGACCAGGTCTTCTTATGGAGCGAGTAGTGCTAGAAATCTTTCAACTACCTGAAGAATAAGTTGGTCAGTGCTCCAGTACTCAGGTTTCTAGAGGAAGGGTTGTTGTATCAGGTGTTTTGTGATGCTTCTGGCCTTGGTTTGGGGTGGGTACTGATGTAGAAGAAGGGTGTGATCTGTTATGGGTCTAGGAAGTTGCGTCCTCATGAGCATAAAAATGCCACCAATGACCTAGAGATTGCAGCAGTAGTGTTCACACTGAATTTCTGGTGACTTTATCACTTTGGGGATAGCATTTTGATCTTCTCAGATCACAAGATCTTACGTTATATCATCTCCTAGTGTGACCTGAACATACGGCATCGGAGATGGGTCGAGTTTCTCTAAGAAAATGACATCGAGATCTCTTACACTAAAGGTAAGAGAAACATTGTGGCTGAGGCCCTAATCATGAAGTCTCATTAGGAAGTGGTTCGGGAATCCCATGATGCTTGGAAAACGATGGGAGAGTTGGCTTCCTTGTAAATAGATGTAATGTTAGAGGGTGTTAGAGGATGTTTGTTTCAGATGACGGTGCAGTCCTCCTTGTTGTAGCTGGTGTAAGAGTCTTAGTGGGGAGACTCTGAGGCATATGTAATGTGGGATCATATCGATCAGGGAAATGATCTAGAAGGATGGTCAAAGGACAGCCGACATCAGATGCTTTTTCATGGAAGGTTTTTTGTTCCGGAGGTGATACGTGAGGGATTTATCTGTGAGATCCATAGCTCAGCCATGGGGGTACATCTGGGAGTCTCAAAAATATACCGAGACCTAAGGGAACAGTTTTTGAGGCCCGGGGTGAAATGGGCAGTGGCATAGTTTGTAACCAAGTGGCTAGTGTGTCACCAAGTAAAGGCTGAATACCTTGTTACCAGTGATTTGTTGCATCCTTTAGATGTTCCCGAGTGGATGTGGGATGACATCTCAATGGACATCATCATAGGACCACCCAGAGCTGAGGGTGGTTATGATGATATCTGGGTAGTGGTGGATTGACTGACGAAATCTGCTAACTTCTTTGAAATTAAGGAGTCGGTCCCAGTGAGTACCATAGCACAGAGGTACGTAGGCGAGGTGGTGCATTTTCATGTAGTTATGAAGACTATCATCTCATTCCGGGATACTCTATTTACCTCACGAGTCTGGAGGGGGTTACATCATGCTTTTGGCACCCAGCAATGCCTTAGAACTACCTTCCACCACTAGACCGATGGACAGACAGAGAGGACTACCCAAACGTTGGAGGAAACGATACGAACATGCGTTCTGGATTTCGAAGGATCATGGGTGCGACACTTGGTTTTAGTGGAGTTTTCCTACAGCAGTTTCAACTCTACTATTGGAATGGCACAGTGTGAGACTTTGTATGTAAGACCATGTCATTCACTCATTTTCTAGGCCATAGGTAGTACATAGAACCACGGACAAGGTTCATCTTGTACATGAGAGGATGAAAGCATCCCAAGACTGACATAAGTCTTATGATGATCGTCAGAGGGGGGCCATGGATATTGAGGTGGGAGATCAGGGGTTCTTGAAGGATTCCCCTCAAAGGGGGCAACGAAGGTTTGGTAAGAGGAGTAAGCTCTCCCCTAGGTTCATTGGCCCTTTGGAGGTGATGAGGCGAGTCAGCGAGGTGGCATATCAGCTGGCCCCGCCACCTCAGTTAGAGAAAAGTTCATGATGTCTTCCACGTCTCCTAGCTTCATCAGTATGTACAGGACGACTCTCACATTATCGACTAGGGAGAGATATATATGAGGGACGAAGTGACCTTCGTGGAACAAACATCTAGAATCGAGGACCTTAAAGAGAGGGTGCTCCATGGCCGAACCATCGCCTTGGCTCGTGTGTTGTGGAGGCATGGCGTCCTCGAGGAGAGAACATGGGAGTGGGAGGATCAGATGCACGCTCAGTACCCGGAGTTGTTTTGACTTGTGTTTTTCTTTGTTTATTTGAGATTTGTTTTGATTTTATTCTATGTACCTTCGATATATGGAATGCTTGGCTTGTCGGTTGTGAGACGTTTTGTTTCCATGTTCTCTGGAAGTGTGTAACATGTTCGGATGTGTGGGGAAAGCTAAAAACTCGATCCTTAATAGAGTCACATTATTTCAGATGCAATTGAACTTGTGCGAGTGAGTAAGTGATTCCTAAAATGGATAATATAATGACATGGTAGAATGAAATTCCCTAAACCATGTGTTCAGGAAGTGTGTTGGTTGTACGTTGTTGAGGGCAGTGTAAGTTTGAAAAATCCTACTATATAGAAGAGGGAAGACGCAATTCTTAATCGAGATGAATTAATGTGTATGCGATTAAACCTGTGCAGGTGAGTCCGTGTTGCCTAATGTGTATACTATCTTGACATAGGAGAAGGAATTCCAAACACCAATGATTAGGGTTGTTGGTTGGGTTCCTGTTATAACGAGATCCCAAAGATGTATCTTGTTGGGTTCTTCTGGGTAAGATTTGAATTCTCAGGGATGAGAATGTTTTAAGAGTTATCTGGTGTAATGGCTCGGACCTCTCCAGTCCATTACATTGTCTAAAAGAAGGTATCAAAGTGTTCTAGAGGGTAGAATGGAATTTTCCCACACTTTTTAGAATTGTGTGACTACACACCGTGTAGTCTAAGTACACACCGTGTAGCCCATCCTACTCTTTGTGTAGTGTCTCCCTGCGTATATGTTACCCTTAAACCATGTGTTGACCAATAAACAGTCATGTTCTGTGTTGAAGCCGTTTCCTTGCTGTGTGCAATAAATATGTACATGCCGTGTAGCCCATCCTACACGCCGTGTAGTGTCTCCTCGCATACACGTTACCCTCAAACCGTGTGTTAACCATTCAACAGCCATGTGCTATATTGAAGTTGTGTCCTTGCCGTGTGAAATAAATAAGTACATTTTGTGTAGCCCATACAACACGATGTGTAGTGTCTTCCCGCGTATGTGTTACCCTCAAACCGTGTGTTGACCAATCAACGGTCGTGTGCCGCGTTGAATGCCGTGTTGGAATCTGTGTGGCGACCGTGTTGAATGGCCGAGTACACGCCGTGTACTAGGAATTACATGTCGTGTAATTTATTTATTCTCACCTATAAAAGGAGGGGGCCTCTCCTCCATTTCATAATATTCCTCTCCTCCCCAATCCTTTGATCATAGCCCTCCGTGAGAGACTCCAAAGCTCCTTTCTTCCATAAGATCTTCATTCGAGCTCTGATTTATGATCCGTCAGCGACCATGAGAACATAACGATGATTCAGAACTTCTAAGCTTGGATATGTTTTTTTTCCTTAAGCCTTTCCTTCCCAGATTCCACCATAGGAGGCTTTTTCTGGGATTTGACAAAGGAGACAGACTCCGAAGGACGTCTTCTAATGTTAATCTAGTGGAGCATTTTGATCTGAACCTGTTGAGTTAGGGATTATTCCTTCGTCTATCTAATGTGCGCATCATACGGGGTGGGTGCCCTATTAATTTCACGAGATATAATTGAACTTGTTTAATGAAGATAATAAATGGATTAAAGAACAGGGATGGGGATGTTGTTATGTTTATCTTTGTTTATCCTATTGTTATGCTGTAAATTTAACAGGCTTATGCCTACTAAAAATCACAGTCGTTGGGGCCCTTGCTTGTCCAATAAAATGTTTCCCTATCATTCTAGACCATCTTATGGAATGATTGTGGAATATGGAAATTAGTTAATCACGTAATGTTTGCTGATTAAATGAATATCTTGAACCCTTGTGTGATCACCCCGGTAGAACAAAAATGGAATAAAGAACATGTACGTGCTGTTTAGTTACGTAGTGTCTGAAAGGGGGGGGGGGGTGAATCCTGCATTATTAGGAATAGTATGGGAAGTGAGGCTGCGGTAGAAGACATTAAAGGGGAAATGATGTGTCATATGCCTTGTTTTGTGATATAGTTGTGGGGATGTGGTTATAGTGGATACATGGCTACAGTTATGGGTTGTGATATTAAAAGAAAGTGGAAATTTATAAATGAACTATGGGGAATGAAATTGAATTGAACACTGGAAGAATCAATGTGGATTGATTGAAGATAAAAAGGTTGTTTTTGTCTTTCTTGTGTTCTATATAACTTGATTTCTGGTGGCAGGGTTTTTCTATGAAACACATGATCTGGTTTGATAATTTCCCATTATTCAAAGAACTAATAATCTAATACTATTGAAACATGAAAACCTCAATGGGGTTGGTATTTTTTTTGTATGCACACTTCGTAGTAGAAGTGTCGAGGCACATGCTCAGTTTCTCTGTTTAGAGTCCATAGGTGTGTTGTGTGTTTGGTATACATATATGTACCTATATCCTTGTGTTTTGTCGCACCCCACCCATGTTGAGAACCTAGTGTCAACCATTCCCATTTCATGGGAGAGTGTGTTTTTACCCTTAGTTAATAGCTCCTTCCTGCTCCTTCTTCTATAGGATGTGATGGCTTGAGGTGACCTTACACCTAAGAATCTTCAGGTTGGTTTAGAATGGTGTGATTTTATCCGAAGACTCTTCGAGCAGGTTTGTTGTTCCCAAGAATCTTAGGGATGAGGCCCAGGTGTGTTCGGGAAGGGATGTGATTGTGGTTTGTGATGTCCAGGTGTGTGCGGGCGGGATTTGCGGTTTGTGAGGCCCAGGTGTGTGCGGGGAGGAAGAGTATGGTAGCATCATGATGTTCACCATTAGGAAGAGTAGATAACTAGTTGGGGGAAATGGAACGAGGTACCCAAAACACTTGTTATTATATACTAATACATGTTTTTTTGTGTTTTTGGTGAGTGTGGATGGTGAGGTTGGGTAGATAGAATTCCTTGCTAGGTTTTGGTTTCTTCTGTTGTTCTCACGGGACATTAGGATGTCTCCCCACCTATGCAAGTGAGCATTAGGTTTCCCAACTGAGTATACTTGTATGCTCACTATAAGTTTACTTTCAAACTTCTATGAGGACTACTTGGGCCGTGCGGGAAACTACTAGTTGGGACAATGGAAGTTGTTGAAGTTGTTGTACTCTTGTTTCTTTTGGATTTGCACTTTTTGAGTTTTCTTCTACTTTTACATTGTTCATAATGGTTTAAACATGCATGTGAGATTGGATTGGGATTATTTCATTTACTTGTTACATTTTCTATTAGAGTTTGATTCATCCTATTTACATATCTTAAATAATAAAAATGGTATTGCCTCCCATATTTGTGAAAACTCATACCTTTGGTGCTAGTCGCCACTCCGGTGCCTACTAGAGGTGGGACTCGGGGGTCATTATATCCCTTTTACCATTGCCATCTCAGGAAGGGCATATTTTGTGGGAGGGGGTCGTGACAGAATATATAGAAATTGTTAATTCTATCCCAAGAAACAATCATTTTTGGGATATCTAATTCCATGAAACGGTCTGTCTAAAGATTCATCAATGTCCGATATTATTTTACAATGACCAATATCATCCACTATAATATAGATCCATTATTACTATACACTATCTTGATAAAATAAATTGTTTTTGAATAATTTCTAATGATTATCAAATCAAATTACATTGTTTACTCAAAACAGTGTCATGTTCCATCTAATGTATGAATGTGATGAAAATTTCATTGAGATCATAATAATTTCATTCATAAAACATTTTCTAACACGTACTTGTAATATACAAAATTATTAATTTTATATTGATGTATCAATTAAGGGATTCCAATGTGTCCCAATAAAATATGAAATTGTGGTTTTTTAACTCACATCAATCAATGATTCATGTGTAAAATTTCACAATGATTGATTTCTACATAATAGTGGTATGATTTCCAATATAGATATTTAGAAAATATATCTATAGTTAAAAGTGTTAAATATAAACTAATCACAAAATTTTAAAATATATATATATATATATATATATCCATTCACACTAAATGAGTTTAAGATGCACTGACGGATAGGGTTTTAATTGAAAATTGACTCTAATTCTTCAGTTAACTACCACAATAAAAGGAATTGATGGTGAATGATTCACTAAGAAGTATAGACCATGGTACCTACTCTATGTAGATTTTTTAGAGAGATTCAATACTCATTTATTTGTAAATTATAGAGCTACAAATGATATTTGAATGGGATGTTTTGTGTATTTCTCAAATTAATTATCAACTATCCATCGTTATGAAGACGATGGTGGAAAAAATAATTTATATGTTGTAATAGATGAATATAAGTATTATTCCATAGTAAATGTTTTATAGTAATTTAAATACATGATTTAACAGCTGAATGTGTGTTATTTCTATACAAGTAGCAACTAATGGATATCAAAATGATTCACAAAGTACACCTTTCAATATCCTTGATAGAAGTATAATGATTTATTAAGATCTCAAGATTCATTTTAAGAAGAAAACTTGGTGTGAGTGATATAAAACTATGTATCTCAATGAAAATTATACCAAATTGTTTTGTAGAATAACTGATTCCTAAGGTGATTATAGGTCTATTACCAATAGAATATATAATTTAGATAACATCAATATGGATTTCATTATGGTAATTCTGAAGACATCGAAAGGTAATAATTTAATTGGGGATGTAATTGATCACAATAAAAGTCCATGATCTTTTTTACTTATTTTTAAAATTTCTGTCTCAATATAATTTGCATGATATATATATAGGTTATGTTGTAAGGTTATGCGATGTAAAACATTCCATTATATCGAAATGAGATCTTGTGTTTACCTCAATGTTATTGACCAGTTCTAAACAATAATTGGATAAATATATGAGATTAATCATTTTAATTGTTCCATAGATAGAACATTACTATGGAGGAGAGAATCAAAATCTTATAGATATACTGAGATCCTGTTCCATGGATTTCAATACTGTTTTAGAGTAACAACATCCCTTAGTAGATGGTTTTAAATCAAACAAGTTGGGATGAAGTTGGAGAGTGGATACATATTGAAATAAATCATTCTCATTAAAATTCATTTAAGATTAAAACCATTTTATATCACATTAAAAATAAATTGATTTGATATATTACATATGATAAATATAATTAATGGCATGTAAGGTGTGATGTTATAGACAAGGTATTCCTTAAATATCTTATTGGAAGAGGGTTATTAGATTTTATGGGAATAGAATGTTGATCCGAAGATACATTTACCCATTCTAAATATGTGATATTGTGGAGAAAATAATTTACCCTCTTACACTACTATTATACCTCTCCCATGTCAAATATGTTTTCCATGTATCAATTAAGAGGAGACACATAAAATATCACTAATATGTTAAAAACTCATTTTTTTTATTTCCAATAATATTATAATTATTATGAGTAGAAACCATTAACATTTAGGGATCATATAAATAATATAACTTGAAATATGATCACTAAAGTGGTCGGATTTCTATATAAGGATGCAATGTTTTGGAAAAAAAACATGTTAACATACTTATGTAATGATGTACAAGTATAATTATTTTATTTTATTAGTGAAATGATTTTTTATGTGTGAAATTATTTTATGTGGGGAAATTATAAAAACTAATGATTTAGATATTTAATTTCCCATTAAATTAATTTTGTGTTGTACATCTGGTTTGAAAAATATATAAAAATGATTTGTATTACATTTTTATGACCAAATATTACAATACAATGATATAATTAATTCATTATAAGAATATAATATGAAATGTCATTATGAAAATTATAAGTGGAGTGAAATAATAAGTAAATATTAATACTATTATGTTAAAAAATATATCCTATGGGGTTTCATGTTTTTCATATTCCTTATTTCAATTTTGGAAATAATGTAAAGAAATTGAAATATAACAGGCATGTTGAGAGTGAAGTTAAATTATTGATTAATTTTTTTTAAAAAAAATAAGTATGGATATATAATGTAATGGAATTTCACCATCACATATTTCATTTCACATTTTCCCATTATATATATAATTTTTTTAAATTTATTATTTGGAAATATGTTTATTAGGTATATCAAATCGGTAAGCTATTCTATAGATGATCATATAATTGACATATAATAAATAATTTTGGAATTAAACAAAATGAGTATATTTAATATAAATATATTGTTATACAAATATATCTTTATGCCTTACATATACTTGTAATTATTATTAATAAATGAATTTATGTATTTATAAAATTCAATGACTCAATTTTATGAAAATTTATTGATAATATATAATGGTTATTAATGTGATCCAATAATAAGAAACATAAATATTGAATAGTTTTAAATGAATACTGTATATAATAAAAAATAAGTCCTCTTGGAATCATAATGTTATAGTACCTTCAGAGACTACTTTCAGAGTCAAAATATTTCATGAAAGATATTCATCGCCTACCTAAATTTGTTTCACTCATAATACTCTTCCTCAGCATTTAATACATAACTCATTACTTAATAACAAGAGGGAAATTGAATCATAAGAAGGTGTGAGATTTCATACTCATAAATGGTAAACAAAATAGATATAAATCAACGATCATATGAAATAATCTGATAAGAATAAGGGTAAAATGGTAGGAATATAACATAGAATGTTCATACCTAGTCATTCATAGATGATTATTCATGAGTCATGACATAAATCTTTTTCATTTTAAAAGACACTAATCACGATATTGTTGAATCATAATTAATCAACCCAGTGATATGAGAGAATATAACAATCATCATATCATGATAGAATAATTATCGCACAATAATTTTTATAAAATTTATTTTGTTAGTAAAGGATCACTACTATGATAATCATCACATCATGGAAAATGTATTATAATGGAATGGTTTAAACCAAGATACTATTTTCATCGCTCTAATGGGATCACTCCTTATCCTCTACATATTATCTCAAGAGATATAAACAATTAATCTATTAATTATAAGAATTTAAGGGCCAACCCATCTCATTATTACATCTATGATTATTTTTCTATAGGATTATAAAAACAATCATAACATAATATGAGAAATAACTATGGAAAATTATTTTGTTTTATTAAAATATCATCAACACATAATCATTGGGAATCCATAGGAGGATCATGGATTGTATGAATTGATAATATTCAGCGCAAATAATATAAAACATTGAAGGATATTATATTGATGACAAAAAAATCATAATATATTATGATCAGTTATGTGAAACACTAAAAATATAAACATTTCCTTAAAAAAATATATATAATTTTTTGAAATTTTTTTTACATATAATGTAATATTCAAATAATAGAATTTTCATAAAAAATGGAGAATATTTTAATGTTGAAAACATTATACCCATAATTCCTTTCAAAATTCTTGTAAAAATCCAAAATATACATCATTTTTATGAGAATAATATAATTCATTTATAATGATATTTAAAAATAAAAATTTTACAGAAAATGACATGAAATAATTGATTCACCATAAATAATTACAGTCAAAAAAATTAATGACTATAGACGTCGATGAATAAATAAATTAACTAAAGTGAAAATTTTAATAACATAAAAAAATATCTTCATCTTTATATGTAAAAAAGTATAAAATTATTCTAATAAATGAAAAATATCAAATCCAGTTTAGGTATTATATAATTTATTCCAATTGTAATTTAGCATAAACAATTAATAAAGGAAATATTGAATGTGACCTAAATCCAATACTCAGGTACATGTTTTCTTCATACTCATTCTTAATAAAATGAATAATGAAATTTTATTTAATGTAAATCTATACCAAAATAATATTCATAAATATATTAAAATAAAAAATTCCTTTAACATTTATTGTTACACATTTTCTAAAAATCAATCATTTCACACAATATTCAGGGGAATGCATGTTCATATTCCGAACATGTTTGGTTTTGACTGTTCTTGTTCTTGCACATAATTAATGAATTTATCGCATAAATAATCATAATAAGGTTATACATACCATAATTATTCAATATATATTCTTATTTTGTTAATTAATTTTAGTTGGAGATTAAATATTATTTACATCACTTGATGGAGATGGTAGTTCATACTTTAACACCAGTTGTTTTTCCTTTCTTCATTGACAGGATTGAATGAAATATGTATAATAATATATATTTAAATAATCTGTAATTACATCATAAATATCATTAATATTCATTAAAAACAACCATATTCAAATCCAAATATGGAAGACTAGAAAAATTGAATCCCATTTATTTAGGGAGGTGGAGGTACACATGTACACATAATCAACATTTTCAATTATCCTATGATAGAATGGAAGTAGAAAATGCATGTACCATTATCAAAAAAACATTTTTGTATATAAAATGAGTTTATTTCATCATATTTATATTGTAAATAATAATTCTATAATGATAAGGAAGAAAATGCTCATAATATTTTGATAATAAAAAAAATACCATTACTTAGGAACACTCCTTTGGATTACTCATTAATCCTCCAGAGATCAGTATTTTTGGAAGACATCAAGCACTAAGACATGGAGATTAAAATTATATTTTTTGAGATGGTATTGTATTATATATTTGGTTAAATTGGTATTCTGGTGAGTGGGGTGACACTATCCTTTTATATGTGATGTGGGAGCCTATCATATAAATACAAAAAAAAATTAAAATACATTAATGAATTAATTGGATAAAATTTACACAAAATACCTGAATATTTTAAAATAAGACAATTTAAGTAATAAATACCAACCATAAAAAAAATTTATGAACATATATGGTTTATTGTAAACCTTTTTATTTATTTAACACCTTGTTAACAATTTTTAACATTAATAGAGGTAAAAAAAATTTCTATGTTGCTATTAATTGTGATGAATAATGAATGTCGTATAATTATAAAAAATATATGTCCAATTTAAAATATGGAATAAATTTTATAAAAGTCAATTCATAATTGTTTTATAAGTTCAATTTATTATAATCTTCTTCAAGGTTATAAAACTAACTTTAGACCAAATTCATTTTAACATAATAGTTATTTTATTCAACTTCCATGTCAAACAAAAACCATTAAATGAATGATAATTTTTTTAACAAATATATAATATAAAAATTACATTAAAATAAATAATCAAACATTTTAAGTTCAATTTATTTTTATAAAAAAATATTTTTGTAGAAAAGTTTAGTTTTTATAATAACAACTATTATTATACAATTAAATGAATTTAATTTAATTTATAACATAAATATAATAAATTCATTAATTTATTTCATGTGTAAAAATGAATTTTACATAAATAATACGTTGAATTAGTTTTAAAAAATTCTAGATAAAAAAAATTATAAAATTACATTTAAAATATATCTTAATGATTAATAATATTACATAAATAAATTAGATTTTTTTTTTAAAAAATGTTATTTAATTTTGATATCTTATATTTTGGATCATTTTAAATTGTATAACAATTATTCATATGAATTTTATGATTCATGGTTTAAAATATATTAAAAAAATTTATATCATAATAATAAATATATTTTAAAATCATGGGGTGTCACATTTTATCCCCATATAATAACTTCAACCATTAAATTCTGTTAAATAAATACAGAAATCAATGGATTCTACAAATTATTATAATCCTCAAGTTCAAATGTAGCTTTCTAAAATTCATAAATCCACCATAGAATCCTTATTATTAATGTAATGTTTTTCCATGGAAGATCATCTCTTTGATTCAAGATACCTAATAGTGGTTTTTCATAAGAAAGATCATGATAAATAGCTGGATCCTCATCATTTAGTACATGTGAATGATATAATGATAAAAAAATTTACAAATGAAATAATATTTTTATTTAATAAATTCTTTAGTATATAAATTTTTCATAGAAAACATGTACACCAATTTTCATATTTTGGATCATTATAGCTTATCAGATATAAATGCCCGTTAAGAAAAATAATCATTGACAAGATATCCATCATGTCATTACTATAATGATTATTATATAATAAGTGTCTTGATAATAATAAATTTACTTTAATTTAATAATTGATGGCCTCAAATAATAAGATTATACCCTATAAGACCCATTTACTAGTGCTTCTAAGGGACATGGAATCATTACGTTTTTCTATTAACCTATCCAAACCAGATATTTAATAACTAAACAATATAAAAAACATTTATGAGAGAATTTAACGATTATCCTAATCCCAAAAAATCCTTCTGTGACTATCATTCACATGAAATTGTAACCATTGGACATCAAACCCATCAAGTTTAATCTAGTGTAATAAAGGAATATGTTTTTTGACCATATATGTGTTGATTTTTTAATTTTATTATAAATGTAATAATTATAAAATTATTAATTTTTTATTATTGTGTTGTAAAAGATTATAAATTTAGTTTTATATAGAATATATGACGATTTGATGAAATCAATACTTTATTTTTTTTAAAAATAAATATATTCTCAATTTACATAACGGAATTTATATTTTCATAAATTTATGAAATAAATTTTATATTAATAAAATATTCTTATTAAGTTATATTTATTTATGTTTAAATAACTGCATAATCTAATGAAGTCCAAAATAAATTTAATATGTGATATAGATAGGAAAGTTTCATAAAAAAGTATTTCCCTATGAATTCGGATTTTTATTTAAAAGTGAATATTATCATATTTAGATTTTTTGTTAAAATATTGATTTTTTATAAAATTATCATAGAAAAATTATGAAATATTTAATTTTTTTAATTTTATAGGATAATATAATTTTTATAGTAAATATTCTATCTTTATTATGTCATCATAATAGAAAAAAAATCATGTAATAGATTATATAAATGCAATCAATGACCAAAAATTGATTTTGACTTTTAAATAATTACCTTTTATGTTATTTGAGTAATTTTATTATTCTTTAATGAACCTTCCAATTCTTATATTATATTTTTTGGTTTTAAAATTAATTCATCATTATCATGCCCAACTTCTACCTCACAAATAGTTTTTTTATATTTTTTTCATGGAATTATTAAATATTTAAATCAATTACACAAAGTAAATAGAAAGGGATAATACAATGGGATTTTTTTTATTTATTTGTTATATATATTCTAAAACAATATATTGACATTAATTTTAAACTCCCATATCTTTTTTTATAATAACACAAAAAACCAACCACTACCCTTCACTAAAAACAAATTTATCGTGATTTTCTTCTCCATATCCCAATATATATCTAACATAATAATTTCATAGTATTGTAAGATGATCATCCCATATAGTGACTCATTAATATTTGAAATATTATTAAATTACTTTTTCAATAAATTTTCAGTAATTGATGATTGAAGACAAAAAGGCATAGGGTATTTGGAAAACTAGTTACATTAAACCTAAACCTAAAAATATAATAGAAATTATTTATTTCCAGGTCTATAATGAGATCCTAAATCCCATTTAACTTTTAAATCACATAGGATATCATAGGAAAATGATAAATTAAAGGGGAAACATAAAATACATGAAAGAGAATAATCATTATACAGAATAATTATATATGATCTAATGGTTTAACAATTTATCATAAAAGTGTAGGTTCATGTGTGATCAAATTGGATCACAAAATAAATAACATTGTATAATTAGTTCATTGAAGGAAATGAAATTTGGATGAAATAAAAAATCTATACATAAAAAAAATTCAGAATTACATCCATGAAAACATCACATGGATGACAGAGACTCATATTATATTAGGTATACTACCAAATAACATATATATAATATCATGGGACTAAATCATTATCCAATGAAATTTAGAAATATCTGGTTTTACTAGTCATAACGTGTTTAGGATTGTATTCTCCATAAAGCAAAATAAATCTCCTGGATGAATCGCAAAGATTACCAATGAAATAAAATGGATTTCAAAATCATCACCCATATCAAAATTAGAGGAAGTTTCATAAATATTGAAAATAACATAATTAAATAAATATTATGGATATTAATATCCAATTATATAATCATATTTCTAAAAATAATCTTTTTATTTGGGGAATAAAATATATAAATGATGATTTCATAAAATATTAATAAATTAAAATGATCCCCTTAATAGGGATATATTTTAATGATAGGATCTGATAAAAGACTTATGTATTCTATTACGTAGTAAAAGGTATGGAATAGTCAACTAGGTATATATATAATAGAAATATATACATATATTATGACCAATAAATAATATCAAAGGATGTAATTTTAAATTAATATGACATTAAAATTATCACCTGTAACATTTCATGTGGAAAATACCCTTTTATACATTGAAATCATTTATTTATAATCAAAAAATTCCCAAAAATGTTAATAAAAACCTCATAATTTAAAATAACTTTGGAAACATGTAATGGAATACTTATATCATTATGTGGTCTGGAAGATGTAAAATTTCATTCATGTCAAACAAGTTAAATGAACAGATTCCATTAAGACATTTGTTAAATCACTAAAAAGAATAATGGTCATAAAATGAAAAAAAAACCTTTGAATCCATTATTTAAAAAATACATTCATTAATACAAAATAATTATAAAATCATTAGAATACAATAAAAATATTCATGACCTCATTTCTGAAAAAATGTATATCAATGAAAATTCATTTTTTATCTAAGAGAGAAATAAATTATGTTATATATAGAAATCATAATATGTTCATATGAGTGTGTAAATACTGGAAAATGAAATTAAAAATTGTAGTAACCAAAATAAATAGATGAGATGAATGTGGATTTGGTTTGAAATAATAAAATCATTTAATATCACCCAATTGAGTATTGGTTATAAACATACATCGTAAAACATATATTGTATCGTAAAATATTTATGACATAATTAAAATGAAAATAATATTAAATTGATATAAATAGTATTAAATTTCTATATAAATAGTACTAATTTGATAATATAATATGTATAAATTCATACATGCAGATATTTTTACCCAATACTTTGATATCACAGTGTATAGAAGGATTCATGTACAAATAAATTGATAATGAAAAAAAAATGATTATTTGAGAATATTGTTATCAACATAAAAATATGGAAATATGGAATAAATAATATAAATTAATTAAAAATTCAATGGAGATGAGTTATACTATAATGAAAGGAAATTGATCTATGAATTCATTTATAATATGGTATCTTTCATTTCAAATCCCCTACGATGAAATATGTTGATGTTAAAATTAAATTTACATATATAATGTAGGATCCATGATTTATCATTGAAATGGGGAACAATATTAAATTTAGTCTAGTGAATAATAACGAGACATTCATAAATGAAGAGAAATTGAGATAAAATCCCATGACATGATTCAATATAATTCATGTATATCGTTTATCTCTAGGATAATGAACTAATAACCATTATTAGTTTCATTATGTGAACTATACACACTTAATCCCCTATATTAAATACTATATTTTATTTTATTCTATTACATGATTGACTAATTAATAGTTCAATTCCCTATTGTCTGTTTGGTTGGTGTTTGATTTTTAGTTTCCAAATAATGTCAGTATGTTGTCAATGGTTGAAGAGTTCAATTTTTCATAATCCATAGTAACATAATGATGATATAATTTCAATTTTTACATGGAAATTATAATATTAATCCCAAATATTGATCATTTTTGTGAAAAATGTACATTAATTCAATAAATTATGTCAGTACATCAATCATATGCTTGAGTAACATTTCAATTATTCAACAATAATAATAAAAATAAAGAAATAAATTTTTTATATTTAACTAATTATAATAATATCATAAAATACATTTAATAACATTATATACACTTATCTATAAAATTCATGTGATGTAGTTATGACAAATGAATCATGTCACCACATGTTTATGGTAATCCACACAAACGTAGTGTTAGGTCCACTAGGCTGGATACCCTGAGAGGGGGGGTGAATCAGGGTATGACTAATTAAAAATTAATGCCCGTTCTGATCTTGTTTCGCTGTTAAGCAAAACACTCTTCTCTCTTTTCCCTGTTGCACGATATAAACAGAATGTAAAGCAAGCACAGGACACATCAATTTTACTTGGTTCACCGCTAAGGGCTACGTCTAAGGAGCATACGCCGACAGGTTGCCGGTCGTACCGAATTCCACTAATCTTCACTAGCGGTGGATTACAAGGTTCGGGCTAGATCACTTCTATGCCCAGGCTCACTGCCTTTACAATGTTTAGGGTCAGCTCCCTGCTTTCCCAAGGGTCACTCCCTGTTTCTCTCTCTCTGGCTCACTGCCGGTGGAGAGGATCACCTTCTTCCTCTTCCTGAGCTCACTGCTCTTGGATGGAATTCACTCACAGTTTATAGACCTGTAGGTCTCTTCATTTTCCTGAAAGAATGCATCTTCTCTTGTATGTAGATGCTCTGTTGAAGTTTAACTTTCACCCGTTGATGAATATCTCTTTGCACCGAAGGTATCGGGCAAACTTCCAGCTTCCACACAGTCTGAAAATCACTGCGGGAACAAAACCTTACTTGGCGCGCAAGTCAACCTCGGCGCGCAAGTATCGGCACGCAAGTCACAACGGGCGCGCAAGTCCTCCTCTGACACTTGCGCGACACAAGCTTCCTCAACTCCAAACTTGCGCGACTCTCTTCCCTTTACGCCCAAACCACCATTGGTGCGCAACTGCAAACCGGCGCGCAACTTCTAACACCGGTGCACAACTTCAATCACTGGCGCGCAAGTCCCACCTGCGCGACCACACACACCACTTGCGCGACCACCACACCTGTGCGTCGGGAGCTCTCGTCTTGAACTCCGGTGAGAAATGAGGAGGGGTGGTCCGGTATTTATAGGCAATCTGACCACCCTGCGCGACGGCGCGCAAGTCACCTGCACGACCCAATTTCGGCGCGCAAGTCTCCTCTCCTTTAGACACTTGCGCGACCAACTCCCAAACTTGCGCAATCTGACCACCCTGCGCGACGGCGCGCAAGTCTCCTCTTCTTGTATCTGTTCTTTTGTACCGCCTCCAGATCATCCATTCCTTTTATCGACGTTCTTGAATCAGACATGGATCGTTGACCTCAGCTCTTGAACTCGACATTCCATCATGAAATCCTCTTTGTCAACAATCACAACTCAGATGTCTACTTTGTCAACAAACACAATCACCTCAAAAAGGCTTCAATGATACCTAGAGGGATTTTTGCCCAACACGTAGAAATTACTATATCATTTTTAAGGAATGGAAATTTATTAAATAAGATGATATAATATATTTCATGAGTGATAAATATGTCATCAATATCATATAAATAAATTAAATTCTTCATTTATACCATCCACTTGTTGTTGTGATGGAAAATGACTTACATCGATTCTCAACAAGGTAGTCTTACATACAAACAAACAATAATATCATTTACCAGTTGATGGTTATGTAGATTTATATAGATTAATAAATTAATATAATGAAATATTATTATATGTAAGATATCTAATTTATTTTATTAGTTTGGTAGGAGAATATATTAATGATGATGATTAGTAAAGAAGACTAAAATATTCTGCTAAAAACAATACTTATTTATTAGACAACATCATTTTCTTTTTATTGTTACAACTCTATTGATGGTATTAATATGAAACTAAGAAAATTAAAATGTGAAGATGGGTTTTATAAATGTAATTTGTGTGGGAATGTAAGAAATATTTTTTTTGAAGTGTGTAAATTAGAGAGGAGAATTTTCCCTTTCATATCATATGGTTGGGGTAATTATAAAATCACACAAAATATTCCATATAAAGAAACAAATTCTCTTATAAAAAATTAATAAATAATTCAAATATTAGATGATAATTATTTGTCAATATAATACCATTTGATAAAATTTGGATGTGTATGGATCCGGTGATCCCCTTATAGATTTTTTTTAACTTATGTTATTTAATATTAAAAACTACTATGACAATATGTTTTTTAGTTTTAGTGTACAATATTTTCAGTAAAATAGTAAAATTGGATAATAATATAAATAATTTATTATATTATTAGACATATATGATTTTATTTTATAAATATAGTTTATGTGATCGCACACGTAGTATAGTATTTGTGGGATGTGTTCATATTTGATTTATTTTCCCAAACTACACTTTCTACTATTAAAAAGTGTAGTGGTAGTGAGAGGTCAATCCCATGTGGATTTTGGATTGGTAGGCTGGAACTAATGCTTAGATTTCATGGGGAATGAGTCCTTACAAGGCGATTAATATTGGGATATTAAATATTTTTATGTCTTGGTAGGAAAAAATCAATGATAATAAAGGGATTGTGATCGATTTTAGGGTAAATGAAAATGATAATATTAAATTCTAAAAAGGTATGATTCAATGGTTTAGTCCGTGATGAAATAAAGTGGATGTAGTTAGATATGGTCATTTCAATAGTATCTATGAGAGAGATATCTATTACTTGGTCCACATATAGCTATATCCAAGATGCATTAAAGCAATAATCAATGGAATAATGTATCGTATGATACTTGTTATAGACTTTTCTACTCTAATCATTTTCACGATCATTCATCCAAACATCATATGGTTAGGGTTACTCAAAATAATTTTATTAAAAATTTATTATTAACATGATTAATATTCATCCTGGGTACCATGTTTATGGTTATAGATTTAATTAAATTTAATCAATTATACGCTCTATCCATACCCTGTTCGGTAAAGATGCTCGTGGTATAATAAACTCATAAAGAATTTAGAATTTAAAACATAATTTAAGTTACATCATAAAATTGTATTTTGAAATTAAAAATCATAAAAGGATTGATATTAACCAATTTTTTATTATAAATAAATGAATATGTAATTTAAACATAGAATCAATCAAAACACAAATCAATTAATAACTTTTAAGTAGAAATAGAACATGTGCATTAAGGATTTATCATATATTGATGATCCAGACAAATAATGCATGTAGTGTTGTGTTTGAGATATAAATAGGATAAATAATGCCTCATAAATCAATCTATCGGGATTTGGTAAATATAAAAATGAATTAAATTTATGGAAACTAGTTATTATAGACAATAGAAGAATAAAATCAAGAGATAAGGTGAGAGAGAATGAGAAAAAATTGATGGTTTTTCACTATTCTATATGTGGTTCACCTTTTGTAGGTAGATTATCTGGATATTATTTGGTGTGTAATTGGAATTCAAATTCTATAATTCCAATAAAATATTTTCTTCCCAAATTTTAATCTATGTCAATATCATGTGAATCTCCTCTAAAATACCAGAACTTGGAAATTGACTCCATTCATGTTGTGTATCTTGGCTCATGATGTTTATCATATTTTGTTATTTATTGTGAATGTGTGAATCAAAATTCAAATGTTACATGAATTGTATTGTTAAATCATATCCTATGATGGTATAATGGTTTGTACATGCTTCATGTAATTCATCACACGTTATTCTTATGATGTGAAAGTTGACTACACATTATATTATGAAGATTCAAGATGTGCAATGGGAATTTTTTTTGTTTCTCTAGTCTATACTTTCCAACCATGATAACATATTTTCTAAAATAAGCAACACATACCTGGTAAATTAATATGTAAAAACCTA
This sequence comes from Viscum album, assembly GCA_963277665.1. Taxonomy (NCBI): domain Eukaryota; kingdom Viridiplantae; phylum Streptophyta; class Magnoliopsida; order Santalales; family Viscaceae; genus Viscum; species Viscum album. The sequence goes on from OY728151.1 coordinate 843,577,760, forward strand.
GAAAATACATTATAAAATTATAAAAATATTATATATGATTTCTACTAATCAAAAAACACCAGACATTTATAATTTCACATCCTTAGGTAAAATGATTTGAATAGGATTTCAAATGATAAGATGTTTTTTAAACAAGAAAAATTCATTAAAACTAGATTAATAAAACTATGTGTAATCATAAAATAACAGTTTCAATAATCATACTTGAATTAAAATTTATTCATGGTTAATAGTTATGTTCATTAAAAAAAATAATATTCATTTCGTTGCGATTTATTAATAGTTCAACAAATTATATAACAATTTTCCACAAACCTCAAAATGAAATTTCCCTCATCACTTAGGGTGAAGTGATGCTAGAGTTAGGATCATAATATGAGTAAATTTTCATAATAATATAGTTTCATTGAATATATTATCTTGACTTCATATATTCAAATTCCAAATATTCTTGTGGACATCAACAGATAGGGTCAAATTTTTCTATGGTTGAGGGTAGGATGCTAAATAGTGAAAAAAATATCCAAATGGAGGGTAATATCTAATGTATAACTAATTAATGTTGTCAAATGTGGAATGAAATTACCCCTTTATAACTAATTAAATACACGTTCCTATTTGGTCATGATGTACACATTCATATATATCAAGTGAGTACAGAATGTATTAGATACCATTACTTTTCTCTGACTATTTCAATATTTTTAATGTGATGTCTAGCAGAGATCTCATATCCCTCTCCAAGAGTCATTAAATACTTTAGGGGATTCATTAGTCTGGAATTGTGGATTATTAACCATCCTAAAATATAACCCAATAAAAATATTCTTTTTAAATTTTCGATGGAATATGATGGGCATAAAATACCATGAATTATACAAGGATCATAATCAAACATTCTAAAGATAACCATAATAAATCTCCTCAGTAAATTCATCCTCTGGAAATTGGATGAAAAGAATCCCACACAACAGTTTAAGGTAATGTAATTTATATTACAAATAGTAGGGTGGGAAGGGATAATCATGTTGCAATAAAAACATCCTACTGTGGTTTTTCATGAAAAAAATGGGCTAAATGAAGGAAATATGTATGTTGAGTCGCAAGAAAATGTATCTCAAAAAATATTTCCTAGTCATATTAAACATTTATTTTTTATGTAATATATATAATAATATCTATATTCCTGTTCTTATATGTTTACATATCCCATGTGTCACTTAATAAATATTCTCAAAAAAGAATTTGAAATTTTAGTCTCAGAATCGTCTCCGGAATGGGAGTAAATATAGAAAAATGGTCATCACTAACGGTATATAATCAACTAATATGTAATATTATATTTATTTCAAAAATGTAAAATTTGAATTAAATTAATAATCATAACAATCATTCATAAAATATAACAATGAGAAAAACATTAAATTCGAACAATTTCTATCTTAAATTATTATTTCATTTAAATGACTGTAATGTGTTTCAATTTTAAACAACGCTTCAAAAAGATAAATTATTACTACAAAAATGAAATCATGGAATAATTAATGTGTATCAAAATGGATACTCATGTAAAACAACTTTATTCATAAAAGGAGACAGTGTTCACATAGTCTATGGAAGTACCATGGGTGGGTTATAACAAATAAATCATAAATTTTGGTAATAGAAATTGGAAAATGAAAAGGAATTTAGAGGTCATAGTAGTGAGTGGGGTTACATTGGTAATTATTTAAACATTAATTAATTTAAAATTCAGGATACCTATAAAAGTGTTGAGAACAAAAAATCCTACACTATAAAGACATTAGTCTACATGGTTTAATAATTTTATAATAAAAAAGTAGCAGGATCACATACTGATCAACAGTGAAATACATATGATATAATATAATGTATGTGGGTAAAATAGGACTAAATATTACTCATTATGAAAATAAAAAATACATGTAAAAATGACTTATAGGGAAAATATATTATTACAGGTATGAGAATAGTATATAAAATATCAGTTTCTTCCCACATATTTAATAACTGGGATGTAATATGCTAGAAATTTGACCTATGTATTATCTAATATCTTTCCATGACTATTTTATCCTCTATATTTTTTAGATACTGGTGGAAAAATCCTATAGATCATGTGGACATTTTTAAGGATTGGTAACATCAAGAGCATTATTATCATGGATCTGGTGTGGATGAAAAATAATTTATTCATGGTGTGATGGCTACTGAGCATGAATATCATGAGATAAATACTGATGTTATCTCTCAACCTATTCTAGGTATATAATGAATCATAAAACTAGGATATATGATAAAATAGGTGAATAGATGAACAAATATAAAAGAGAGGAGCTATACGTGGCTAATATCCAAGTACCATGAATTGAAAAAAAATCCCCAAGTAAAATAGTGAAAATATATGGGTTACATATATTTATAATGTGAAATGATAAAAAAATCAATGGGAATACTATTAGTATATAAATTACGATTTCCTTGGTAGAGTAAAAAAATCAAGAGAGTGGACCTAGTTACACTAAGAGAAACTTGTATCAGCAGTCAATTCATCGACAATCTTCTCATGAAATGAATGTGGCTACATATACCCTATCATGTGAATGTATGTAATACAGGATGAGGCAGGATGATTATTAATAAAGAGTGGTGTCCTGATTCAAGAAGCTATTTTATAGGTGAGTTGTGGAGAGTTACCAAACTAGATTGTCGACTTGTGTATAGAAGCGGTAACGATAAAATATACCACATTAGAAGGGGGCTTCAGGTCCCTTGGCCCTACTGGAATTCTACTCTGGATTTTCCCAATGAAAAATAGTGTCTATTATCATTAACGGTAATTCGTTCTAGTTGGGCGCTGGGGCATGATATGTAGATGAGAAAGGGTCATCAGTAGATAGTGGTGGCTGAGATGATTGTGGTGATGAATGGTTAGTAAAATGAGAGAAATCCATAGAGAAAATAGAGAGTTTTGGGATATCCATCAAATGATTTCTAGGATGCAAAGGTATATGGCCTAGAGATATGTTTTATTAGAATAGGTGGTAGGTGCAGTAGGGTAAGAGGAGGTGTATAAAGGTGGTGCCTCGGTCCCAGAAGCTGGTTAATGTTCTTTAGAGGAGGTTAGATTTATGTTTTCGACATAATATTTTGGTTCCTCATCTGCATATTAAACTAAACATGGTACCCACTGGTAGGGTTATCCATCATTGGTATCAAACTGTATCTTGAGAAACAAATAAAATTAATGGATTTCATTGGGTCTAGGGTGGTGAGTTGTTGGGTTGTTTTAAAAATATAGAGATTATGGGCCAATAATATGATAAATTATCTAAAAATAGTGTTCCTTATGTCTTCTATGTATTATATTTGTAATAAAATGGGAACTGAAAGGCCATATAGATGGTATGGAAGCTCGTTGTTGTATCTATGAAGACGATCTCCTTCTAACTGATGCAATTGAAAGACTCACTTCTGGTGAACCGGTCGTTTGTCGAGGCCCATTGTATGATGTCATGTTATGGACCTCGATGTTTAGTGGACTTCATGATTCTGGGATCATGCACAGTCTGAGAATCCTAGGAAATTTTTATCTAGAGTCACTTCGAATCTATCATTGACTTCTTAATCTGCATGTTAGGGAATATCTAGAATGTCATGAAATCATCATTGTAAATCTCAATCACAATGCTAAATTCTTTTATGGATGTCTCATGAGTTCATCCACATTGTCAGAATAGGAGTTTGTAAAATTAGACATCAAATGTTCCAATAAACCCTTTGAAGGACATTTAATATTTTTCATCACTTACCTCAACAATGGATGAAAATTTTAAGCTCTCATGGAGATGGAAGACCACCTAGATGATATGAAGGCGATCAATAATGGCCATAACATTGTTTTTGACAGTCTGTATCATCAATGGATACAACAGGTTGAGTGAAACATGATTTATTAGGTGAAAAAATGTTAGATTGGGTGTATATGTGGTAGTAATTATCATACAACTCATTCAAGCTTTAATGGGAATCCACAAGTATAGTGGGATTTTTTGTGGTAATAGTGGAAGTAATGGAATGAGATATTGGGGGTGATGAAGGTGTAGTACCTCGTCGATGCTTCACCGGAGGTGGATTAACTTATTAAATGACATGATCTTTAGGTTGATTCTACCGAATTTTTATTCAGCCCATTGAATTCCCAATGTTATATTAGGAGAGGAACATAAATAGTTGAATGAGGGATGGGGTCTTGAAAAATTGGAGGATTTTGGGTTGTGAGCACTAGTAGTGAGAGGGATGGAGGAGGGATGGCTATCGAGCATGGGGGAGGTGGTGTAGGATCATGAACCCTATGTTCACAACCTATATTTTAAAACATAATTGAAGAAATACATGATGTGTAACTGGGTATCACATTTTTATATAGAAATTTGATTAAATTTTAAGACATTAAAATACATGTCATGAGATCTGGTTACTCAATGTGTAATTTGTTCATTTTACTCATATTTAAATTACACCCTTGGCCATTTCTCTAGGAATCCACAAATCAATAGTAATGTTTCATGTACCAAATCAATAAAATGTTGACCTATCCTTAGTTTCCTTCAAGTCAATGCTTCATTTGACATCGAGATATAGACTCTTTGGTTCATATAGTAATTTCATACGATTGACACGCCCTTCCAGTAAGAATTCATAAAAATAATTTTAACCAATAACCATTCAATTTGAATGGATGTTATCCTTCACTGTGAATCATGATCATCCCATAATAGAATTCTAAAACAACCATAAATCTTCCTGAAAATATAGATTTTACCTTCAATGTGAACAATTTCAATTTTTATTTTAATAAAAAAATAAATTCACAATAAAATATATATGTCTCCCAATGTATTGATCATTATATTTTTTGGTTTATATATAAATATATATATTTTAATTTTCAAAAGTTTCATTTCTTATATATTCAATTTCAACCAATCGCATCATCATGGCTTCACCATATTTTTTACAACCATGATTGAGCATTATAATTTCACAATATTATTGATTCTCAAGATTGAAAGGAAAATGATATTTTTTTCTCTATATCAATATGAAGTGTGTTGTTCAAATGAGTGTTTTATATGGATTATGCTACAACCAAAGTGTATCAACTGATTTCATACTCCAATATCATTGACATCGGTTGACAATCATTTATAGGATTTGTTTGATTTCAAGATTTTACAATTCTACTTTACCGCTTATTTCTAGGTGGAAGGGAATTCATGTTATATACGAGATTCCAAATTTCACAAGCAATCCATTGCTAGTGTAATTTTTGACATATGTTTCTCAATATCTAATGACTAGTGTATGAAATAAAAATCATGAAAACAAAATTTTTATTATGAAATTTATTACCACTTTTGTTCGTTCATGATATGTAGCCTCATCTTCTACCTGTTTGGAAATACATTAAATACCATCAAGGATATATGTCATACCATGTAAATTGGGAAATGATCTAATGAAATATATTCCCAAAACATCAATGATTTCAATATCCATGATAGGGTATGGGGAATTTGGTTCCTTTTAGAAATATTTACCATCTATTGGCATTGCCCAAAATTTTTCAACAAACATCATACATCATGGTTGAGTGTTGGAAACAAAACGCAACACTAACAAATTTTTACAAACAATAAATTTTAATCCATTATTTCCTACCATTGGTGATGCATGACAAATTTCCTGAATATTTTTATTTTTTCCACTATAATGTAGTGACATGAAAAACCATCAACACTCCTCTTTAAAACGTGTGGTTTATCCTGGTACAAGTTTGAATTATGTTCCAAAAATATTATCCATTTATTCTATGATAGGTATCGGTGTAGATATTTATTCCAGAGATAATATTCAATATTAAAAAATATGGTTGATCCTTTTTATTTATTTAGATTAGAGTTTCATTGGGGAAGTCAGCCTCGATGTCTACATCATCTTGTTCATTTTATAAGTGGATATAGAAGTTAGTAAATATGATCAATGAAAAAAAAATTCCCTTAATATATTGGATGAATATGTCAAAATCATGAGTATTGTGATACATCTTATTAGTCTTAGAATGGAATCATTTTTTTCATCAACGATGATTTTTTCCCAAGGACTATGCCTCCTTGAATCATAAAGAATGATTTTTTCCTATTTAAAATTAGAAACATATCTTTGTAGTGTTTTTGGGAAAACTCAATATTTTTTAAGAATACCTCAAAATAACTTCTAGTCACTGAAAATTAAAACTTAAAATTTTCAATGAATTCATTCACTGTATCATAGAATTTATGATCCATTGAAATGTTTCTAGATTATTACGCATAATCAATGAGATGAACTGATATGAGAATGTATCATATAAACATGTGGTTTTTATTTTATGGTGACCACTATTTTGAATGAAATAATTTTATCCTGAATATCCATCTAGGAAATAGTATAATTCATGTTATGATAGTCTCTCTAACACCTCATCCGTGAATCAAAACTAGAAATGATCTCTCCTAGTTTCTGAATTTATATTTTTGTATTCTATGCATACTCACCACCTTGTGATGGATTAAGTTGAGATCAATTCATCTTCATTATAATTATCCACTATGAGACCACCTATCATAGGAAATTCATGTAGTTGGATCACACACATTCTATGAAAAATTGAGAAAATTATTCTACAATGTATATGTATCAATAAATAATTTTTAACAAAATAATTCATTGTTGGTGTGAGTGGACAATATGGTTAATGTTTAGGTTTTGTTACATCTTCTAGTAGAATATTATGGGAGAATAAATCTGGATTTATCCCTTTAATATTAGACATATCCTAATAAATTTACTTCATAATTCTTTTAAAAAAATAATTACATTTTAACACTTTATAATTAGATAGTTTAGAGTTAATGGCAACTAGTATTGTATTCGTCAAATCTAGAAAAGAATAATTTAGTGCACTCTATATGTGATTCGGTTCCAATATTTTTGGTAGAATGAATGAAGGTAAGAATGGTTGGATGTTATACAATGTAATTGGTTCACTGTAGTTTACTTAACCAATATTATATTCCTCATTCTTATTAGGGATGATTTCATTACTCCATTCTTCATTGATTATATAGATATCTCATCCTTATGTGATAAAGATAGTTTATTTGGAAAATGAATCTTCTATTTGTTGTAATATATTTTCAAGGTTGAACATAACTAGTTAATCAACTAAATGAAATATGAGGCTACCATGATTTAAATCAATCAATTCTATCATAGTGGTAAGTAATTGTCTAACTGTGCTGATTTTATTATATCCTTCCTCTTCTATACCAAAACATGGAAATCTATGGATAAAATGAACTTTCCACCATTGACTAAGACTTCATTGAGAATAATTTGGGGATAATTTTCATATTGGTAAATCAATTGGAGTTCTACCCTAGTGGGTTTGAGTTATTAGTGGCCAAGGTTGCAGAATATGCTCAAAGACATGAGGATTATTCTGGTTCCAAAATCATATAAGGCTCATACAACGTTTCATTATCCTATTGTGCATGGGATTATGAAACATTTAGATATCTCATTTTCAGTGGTAATTTCTACATAATAATAGTAGATAATTATTCATTTACCAAGTTGACTCCTAGGTCCACTGTTTTTATCTTGTTAGAAATTATTTTCTTACGTAATATGGTGTAGGTTGGCATCATGGAATTGCCTCAACAAATGTAATTTTGATGTGCAGTTTCATGAACATTTACAAAAAAATATTATAATTCCCTCCATTTCATCCTTTTCCAACATTATGATGATAATGAATATGTGGATTATATGATGGTAGAGAAATATATATATCTTCTTCCATTTTATCTCTTGTTTGGATTCTATTAGAAGGTGGAACCTATTGATTTGACACTTCTATAATTATAATTTTCATTTCATAAACTTATTCTTATATTACTGTTGTATGCATTTTGGTTTCCTCAAATTTTCTCCCCACTCATCGATATGGTTGATGGAAATATATCATATTTACACTCTTAAGAACCACTTCATTTTCCTCACCTCTTATGTAAATATCTGAATTACGAAGTAGAGTACCTGTAAATCTCTCTCACATAGTCTTTGAGATCTATCAAATTTGATGCTCATGGTTATGCATTGATTCCATTTGGTTCAACATTTCCATTTATTGGGTGGACATAAAATGATATTCCTTTAAAAAAGGAGGTGAGTAGATTTTATAAATGTGAATGGAGTGGTACCACTAGTTGTAAAGGTCTTGGTGGAGCTGGATGAAATTTTTTTTGCCCTTTAGAGAGAAAGAGATTTTGGGTTTTATGATGTGGTGGTCGAGGAATAGAATTCATTGATATATATCATGGTGGTTAGTGGATCCTTAATGGGACACACCCACTTCTTTTTTAGGATTAAATTTTATGGTTTTATAGTTTTTGTTGGGTAGGCCTTCATTTAATTTATTGTTGATGCTGCTAAAATTTCTGTCTTTACTAATTGTAAATAACATAATTATAATCATGTCCTTGTTGTTCATCATCACTTGTTGTGATGTCTTGATAAATGTGTATACCACCACCCCTTTTAATTTAATGAATTTCTTCTATGTGGGAAGGTGGGGATGTTGGTGAATCTAGTAATATAAATGATTTCTTCTTCTTGGTCAAAGACTGAACTTGGGAAACTAGTTGAGTATGACCTTCAACATCGTGGATCCCACACTTTGGTGCTCCATGAACTCTCTATAATAGAATGGTGTTATTAGAGACATAACTTAAAATTTATCTTTCTACCTCGAGTGATTTAAGAATTATCCCTTCACCAGTAGTGACATTAAAAATAGTGTGAGTAGCCAATTGGAGACCTTGGTAAAACAATATTGCATAACATGTAATTAAAATTCATAGAATATGGACAAGAAATGAACAAAGTCATGATGAATGTAAAAGACATAAAATCACCACAGAACATGAGTCAAAAAAACATGTCATATAGAATTTGAATTATGATTCCCATTTTTAAGATACATACTAAAGGAAGATACAATCTGGGAAAAAGGATAAAAATCATAAATGGTGTAAATTTACAAGTTCAAAAATTCAAACAAAATTTACATGCAATTTTTAAATATTAAATTGGTTTTGAGAAATCAATGGATTTGAATTGTATGATGTTAATTACCATTAAAAACTGAGAAATATCTTGATTATCTACCTGAAGAAGGTGAACCAAAGATAGAACAATGAAGAACATCTGAAATAATTCTCATTTTCTCTCGTCTTCTCTTTGGAATTTCTTCTTCCACATCCAATATAATTCACTTCCCATCAAAATTATTCATTTTTATATGATTACCCATGCATGTTGGATTGATATTAGAAGTTTTCTTCATTATTGTTACATCACCAAAACTTTTTTAAATACATTCTTCATCTTGTTTATCAAACTATGATGAATCATTATTTCACTTGTTCATATGAATATTTCAAGTAATTAATTTATTGAAATTTTTATTTGTTTGAGGATTGCATTTCTTATTCATTATTATAGGCTTTTTATTTGGTTACTCTTAATCCTAACAAGTCTTATATGTTCTTAATCCCAATTTTTGATGGCATGTTAATTATGTATTCAAATATTTTTCACTTTTTATTTCATTATAACTTGCGAGGCTAAACTATAAAGTGTAGGGACTGAGAGTAGCGGTGTTTTAATTTAATAAAATACTTAATTCTCAACATGGTATTCTTTATTAATGGATTCAGGTTATAATATAATTGATAATATTATTATTTTGAGAAACAATGACCATGGTTAGATTGAATGAATGAACATGACCTCATTAGAGTATAATATGTTATAAAAAAACCAATAAAATATTCTTCCTTAGAAGCTAGGGTTAGTAGATTCCGGATTAATCTTTCCCAAGACATAGGAATAAAATTATTTTGGATAAGTCAATTTGGCTTGACCCAAACTATTTATTCACCCTTTCTTGCTTCACAGGAAAATCATAAGGACCATGAAAAGGTAGAAAAAAGGATAATCCTTTTTTAGTGGATCTTTTGATTTCATAAGAATTTTATTCATTATTTTATCCATATTATAATGATTCAGGGATTGGTTAAAAATTCAAGAACCAATGACATTCTAAATTGTGATGATTTATCCAAAAAATTCATATATTAGTAATTCATGTAAATTTGAAAATGGAAATTTCATAACAACATCAAGGAATTTTCTTAATGACGATGGAAAATTATAAGGGGAAGCATGGGACCATTTTATGGATCGTACCAAAATTTATAGCATCATGTACCCAACATTTATGAATTTTCCCCCATTTTCCCCACACTATCTAGTCATTCTTTTATGTGCATCTTTTTATTACAAAAGAATTTGATTCGTTATTTTGGAGTACATATTTTTGGGAATAAGCAATTAATATACAAGAAAGGATTATGAGTAACGATTTAACAGGCCTATAATAATGAATATGTAATGTAAAACTAAAATATATAACAATTTCAATAAATTATTTACGTGAAATATGTACATGAACAAGTGAAACAACGATTCAATGTAGTTTTATAATCAAGATGAATACAATATTTAAAATGGTGTTAGATATGTGAAAATGATGAAGAAAACAGATAAAATTAATCCAACAAGAATGAGTAATCCTATAAAAATGAATAAAATTGTTGGAAAATGTGTTGTATAGGATGTGGTAGAATTATATATATAGAAAAGATGAGAGAAAATAAGGGAAATTTTAGATATTTGTCACTATTATATCATTGGTTCTTCGTATTTAGGTAGAAAATATGGATATTTCAAAATGTGTAATGGGAATTAACATCATGTAATTCTAATCCATGGGTTTCTCCAAAATTTTTGAATCTGTGCAAATCTCACATGAATCTTTTCAGAAATTTGGACCATGTAAATTGAATCCTTTAATGATGTGTATCCATTTTTCCATATTTATATCTTCCTTTAGTATGTATCTTGAAAATGGGAATCATAATTCAAATGTTATATGACATGTCTTTTTGACTCATGTAAATACGTCTTATACATTTTTATAACTTTCTTCATTACTTTTCATTCATCTATGAATATGAATTACAAGTATGGTAATGGTGTTTCAAAATTTCTAATGGGAATTATTTGTTATTCTGCGATGTTTTTCCATTAAAATCATGGCGATGTACTTAATGAAAAAACAGAAACACATACATGGACCATTATTGACTAAAAAAATGTATAATACATAAAAATGATAATAAATTATAATGTTTATTTCAACATGTTAATAGTATTATTATGATATATAAATCATTTACTAAAATATTAATTAATTTTATATATCATTAAATACAATTTTTATAGAATCCATTCAGTTTTACTATAATGTCATCAAGATAATATAGAAATTGAATAAAATAATTTAAAATAACATTTCCATGATATGATAATTTATAAAATTAATATAAAATAAAAATTTCGTATAATTACATTACAATTATTTTTTTTTATAAAATCACATATTTTATGTGTCTATTAATCGAATAAATATTGTATTGGTCATGCGTAGGCATTTAAGGTCAATATTTTTCCCATAAAACATATAAATAAATTCCCATAACAACAAAATGATTTATAATTCAATAATGTACTTATAATGGAACATATCCATTTCTACTCCCGAAGTCAAAAATGGTTATATAATAAAATAGAGGGAATTTAATTTTTTATCATTTCATTATATTAAATATTGTAAAGGATTAAATCATACTCAAATTGAAAAAAATAACACATATTCAAAAAAATTATGATTATGGATTAAATTGAAAAATCCTATTAAATTATTGAATGGTTATGTGTAATATTTTATTCCTTATTATATTAATGTTTTATATTAATTAAATTATTTTACCATTAAAATGATATAAAAATTAATAGGGATTATTATTCATAATATCTAAAAATTTAAGATATTTAATAAATTTGGAAATAATTACTCCAAATAATGAATCAATTGTTAATGATTCAACTGATATAAGTGATATAATATCATTTATATTTGAAATCGTAAAATGCAATAAAAAAATTTTTTTAAATAAAAACTATTATCTATAATTAATTATAATAAATTAATGAATAAAATTAATATTAAAGGCCATAATCTTATTATGCATAAAAACATAAACCTATTATATGTCATATCTAATAGAAAATATATTTCAATTTAGATAATACATTTTCAGAAAATATAGTTTCCTATAAAAATATGTATGTTTCACTATTAAATGAGAAATCAATAATGTTAGAAAAATAAAAACATTCCCCCATTATATATATTTGTAAATATAAAACTATAAATGATATACATTTTCACATATAATTTTTTTGAATGATCCATGAAATAATTAAAATATTAACTATAAAAAGTGAAAATAATTATAGAAGTACATATACTTTTTAATAATAAATTTTATTTAATAAAAAATGTGATCTAATTTTATAGAAATTAATCAATACATTTTTATTTTCTATGAACATTATAAATATTTCAATATGTGTATAATCCTGTTCATACTAGCAAATTTAGTGATTATGATATAGTAGATGAATAGTAATAGTAATACTTATCTATTCATTTAGGAATGATGTTTCATGTCCTACACACTATTGAACAAAGTCCGTTTAAAATATCTGGCTATTACATTAATCCCCATTAAATAAATTATTTTCTATCAACATTCACTTATTCTATGAAATTAGTGGGTTCATATTTGAAAAATACTTTTTTGGAATCCTATATCATAAAAAGGTTTAATGAAAGTCCTATTAGAAAGATTGAAACAAAAATGAGAAGTTCAACTGAAATAATATATAAAAAGATTCCATAAAATAAAAACAACATAGTGAACTGAAAAAAAAGATTTTTAATGATGATACATTCATGATATATTTATATAAATACTGTAAAATAGAAAATTTCATCGATTTGTCATTATATGATTTATATTTTTATTTTAGGATTAATTTTTTAATATTGGGGGATTATTTTACAATCTAGACTCTGAAAAAAAGAATGTATAGTAATTTTAATAATATGATTTAATAGTTTAATAGTTTTAAGACATTCAAATCTATTTCTACGAATGATTATCATTAAATATTAGTTTTTCATTCAAGAGGAACAAAAATTAACAATAAGTTGATCATAATATCCATAAATGTAAAAAAATATATTCATCCTATATTTAATAAAAACATAATTAGTATCATAATCTATGATAAAACACAAAATGATAAACCTTTTATATGAATAAATAATACATTAATCTAATAAATTCAATAACTAACCAATATCATTACATAAATAACCCAATATACATAATAAAATCCAGAACCATGACATTAAAGAATGTTTTATTATAAATGGTTTTCTCATTCACATAAGATTACACCTCAAAGTAAATTAACAATATTATCAAAAAGTACTTTATATTAAACATACTGGTTATATATATCAAACTATTTAAATATATCCTGATATATCTTTCATCTCATAAATAAACTATATAATATGTTTCATAAAATTAAAATAATATTTATCCATCAAATCCATTTAAAAATACTATTCTTCTATGTAGGATATCATTAATGCTAGATGTATGGTCTATTTCCTGGTCACTCTTCAGTTGTGGGCACAATCCTTCTGTCCTTTCAATATGTGATGGGATATATCCAGGCTTATATGTTAGATTTTTTATAAACCCATATTAATATATTTAAAATAAAAATCATAAAATACATTGATAATCATAAAAAATAACATTATTAAAAAATATCATTTATCCAATATGGTTTTCCGTTCATGTTATCTCATCCAAAAAAAAAATAATATTAATTTACTATTACTAACCTAAAAATAATAATCATATTAAACATAATTTTTATAAACATCATTGCACTTATTTATAGTGAATATACAATCCTTACCCTAAAATAACTATTTTCACTAAATAATATACAAAACTAAAGTGTTCTGTTCCAATTAATTTTCCCAAAATATTCTAAACCATGTTCAAATCCCATAAAATAACACCTTATTCCATGTATATATTCCCTTGAAATTGTGTTTGACCATATGATTATCATCCCCACACACATTTGGATTATATATTATCTCTATGGAATAGTATATTCAACCATTTGTTCTATTCTCTCATTGACCATTAGTGTTGATAAATAAAACACATATTAATCTTAGAATATCCCTTGAGATATTCAAACCAGCATACATGTAGGGACACACTCGATATGAATAATAACTATGGATTATATATAATAGACTAAATATTTACTCTATTGTTAATAATCAATTTATCTTTTCCAAAACAACTATAATTTTAGTATCTAGATAGTGATTTACTTCAATGAAAAACTCATATTCTTTTCCTTATGAAAACGTTACGATATTATCCCCTACATATGAACATCCTTTTGGTTTTAGCCAAATATCCCTAATCATAATATCAATAAATCCACTAATCCAATCCATGTATACCAGCTATAGTGACCCAACTATTTTACACATAATATTACATGACTTTTTCACCTAAATATCCATAACAAAAAAATATAGGATCGAAACACATATCTTATTTGAATGTGAGGTACATTAAATAAAAACATGAAGTAAAAAAATAAATTATTTACTTTAATATCAATAATTTTATCCTAAATTCATATGATATCATAAAACTGCACAATATATCTTAGGTAATGCGTAACTAAAATTAGTTATCTCAAATAACATTAAGGGATTCATCATTTAAAGTAAACAAAACATGAGATTAAAAGGAATAATATGATATATTAAATTATAATGTTAATGTAAAGTATCATTATTGAATAACATAATGAATATTTTATCATAATCTCATTGTAACAATGGAAATGTGGAATAAATACAAAAATTATACATTAGAATAATTCAAGGATAACTACCAAGACAAAACCACATGGCGGAGAAAGTCCCATATTGTGTTTGTATTACTCCCAAATCCCATACATGACATATCAAGTGAACCAATTTTTACACTTTTCCTTGGAGGAATAATTTGCCACACCCATCATATATTGTTCAAGATTATGTGTTCTAAAAAAGGAACTCAACCACAACGAATAATCATTAAAATTACCGATTAAATGAAATGGGCCACGTAATCATCACTCACATCATAATGTTTTTTTTTAATTATTGAAAAAATAAAATTACATTAAATATTGAGGATTTTATTATATGATTACATAATAATAGGCCTCAATACAATGTTTTCAATATGGGAATAAAAACATTTAATGAGTGTTATGAAAAATGACTGAGGAATTCAAAATCTACCCTAAATCTATTTTGATTTTAATGAATTAATTCTATATATTAATTTCTATAATTCCCTACCCCTTAAAAGAAATGGAAAATATGATATGTATTTATGTAATATATATATATATATAGGGAATTTTTTATAAATCTATAATATCAATGGGTGTCAACTTTGATTATAATTCCATTGAAAATATCAACCAAATCATTTATGGAGGAAAATAATCTTTTCTACATAAAAATATAATATTTTAAATCTCTATTTTCATTGAATATTTATGAATAAATATTATTTAAAAATAAATATAAAAACATTTAATGTAATAAAATATTGAATTATTAGTCATGATGGCGGAAAATTATATTAATTCAATGTATGATAAAAATAATATATTACATTCACAGATGTCTGAAAAATTCAATAGGTACCATTGATGGAAAAATAAAAAATGTTTCTATTTAAAAAAATTTTTAAAGGGTAAATTTTATATAAAATTATATTATATAGTAATATTAGAAAAATAAAAAATAATAAAAATTATTTTAGAAAACATTGTTATGAAAGAAAAAATTCCCCCCGAGGTGAAAAATATAGTTGGTTTTAAGTAAACAATTATTCCAATATATTGAGTAAATATATAGAGAAAAATAAGGGTATATAGGTAATCTCAACAAGTAAGTAGTGGATTTTAAATGAAATTGAGTTCAAAAAAATTATACATAATGTATCATATAAGGGGTCATTAAACATAAATATTCAACAAACAAAAATCCATTGTAAAATAAAACCTTTGTTCCATTATTATCATTAAACCTGAAAAACATCGATAGAAAGAAAATGATTTGGATCAATAAATCACATGAATTTTATGATTTGATTTGTTTAAATACATTAATGAGGTAGTATGTACCACATATTTGGAAACATGGTTCATTCCATGAATCACAAATCAAGAAAATGAGACTGTGTAAAATAATACACATCAAATATTCTATCTTTTATTGTGATCAAAATACATGAATTGAATATATGAAAATATGAAAACCCACTCAATAAAATATAAAATTATGAATAAAAAAATAATGGAGTAATAAATTATATTTTTATGGTTGTAACCAAATAAAAAATTAAAGTGTTATGAAATGATTTACCAGTTGGTAATTCCCATGTAAAATACACTTGGATGATATAAGAAGAATAGAAACTAAAAAATGAAAAAATATGACTAATTATTTATATAACAATTAAATGATTCATCATAAAAAATAAACTACAAACATAATAATAAATTATCTCTCAGTTAAGTGAAATTCAAAAAAAAATCATTACCTTGAGTGCAACTATTTCCTTCATATCCTTTTTCACATATATAATATAAAAATGTAAATTACTTTATTTCATATTAATATTTTAAATGATTAAAAACTATTACATAATTTTTTTTATTTCATTCTTTTCAGTGACATATCTTATTACTAAATTAGTTAATTTCATGTTGCGTGTCTTAGGGGTTTTCAATTCCTAGTTTCTAAACATCTTTAGTATGTTGACCGTGGTAAAAAGGTATATTTATCCTTAATATCAAGAATAATAATAATTTCATAATTATAATTTTTCTATAAATTTTAATTTTAAATCCTAAAATTAAATGTGTTATGAATAATTAGATAAATTATTGTCATTCAGATGGATGGTCGTACATATTCTAGTGTAACTCATTTTTTTCAATGATCAGAATAAAAAATGGTATTTATTATTTTAACATTATAAAAATGATAATTATATTAAAATTATCATTTTATTTCTTTAAGTACAGTTAAATACATTATACATATGATGTGGTTATGAAGCACGAAACATATCACTGCATGGAGGTGGTAATCCACACATATTCATGAAAAACAATATCTTTATTAACTTAATCAAAATGTAATAATATGGGTGATATATTATATTAAAGAATGATTAATATTTAATTATTATAACATATATATACATAAAATTGATAATTATAACCTGCTAAATGTGGCATTGATGGAAAAAAATTATATCAGTTCATGATGTTGTTTCCCACCATACATGAAACTACATTTCCATTACCATTTTATAGAATAGGTTCTGTATATAGGTATTTAAATTTTCATTATAACAACCAATTATATGTTATATAAAGATTTTATGATCTCATAATTCAAGGATAATGATGTAATTTATTAGAATAGGAATTTAATCTCAAACATAGAGTTAAAATCTTCACCACTTCTAAAAAACACATATAAATTACACATGAATAACTCTAGGAATGGTATTATTCAAAAAATAAGTCCTCTATAGTAGAAGGAGAGGGGTTATGAATTTAAATTTTTTCCAACCTTATCAAAATTAAAAGTATTTGTTTTTGTGATGGTAAGAGTTGATGAGTGTGACTATTTATAAGTGATGGGAGGGGTAATGTTTAATTTCAAAAAACATTAAATTAATAAAAATTAATTCTCATCAAAAAAGTATTCCAAATTTCTATAATTATAACATATTATTATGATTTTTAAATTTAATATTATCCCATAAAATTTGAGAGTAAATCGATTAGTTTTTTACCTTAATATTTTCTATCCTTTACTAACCTATTATGGAAATTGCATGCTATCAATATTTTTACCCACTAATAGTCATCATAGTGAAAATAAAAGGGAAATAGTCACATTAATGGTCCATAAATAATATTTTGAAAAATATAAAACTCTCTTTTCATATGATATTAGTTTTTATGAATTATAAATTATTTAGATAAATTTTAATTATTATAATATTTTATTAATGTAAAAATTTTAGCTTGCCATATTATTTGATGTTAATGATATCATGAAATAAATTTAATTTTAATACATTATATTAATATTACCCCAACAATTATTGTAAATAAAATAATTATTGGAACAATAGTGTTCATTGAAATTGATTTAAATTTAAATTTTATAAAAATATGTTCAATTATTATATTAATTGAATAAATATTATGTCCGTGTTGTGTACGCATTTTCTGTAATTATATTTTCCCTAAAAATTAAAATTAAATTATCTTGAAACAAAAAATAATTATCTTTCAAATATCAATTTGGAACCTAATATATCTATTACATATTAGTAAATCAAATATTTATAGATAATTAAAACAGGAAAAATCTATTTTTGGACATTTCTATATATAAACAAATATAAACCAAAAAATGAAATCCCAAATGTAAAAAATGAAATATATTACTTGATTGGATGAGTATTTATGATCCAATTAATAAATAGAAATATTTATGGTAATATTTTTTTCCTTATCATATTTTATAACCTTAATTAAAAATTCTTACATAAACCATTATAACAAAATATTACATTAATTACTATTCATAATGACTAAAAATAGAACAGAACAAATTAAGGAATTTTTAACTCCAGATTTTAAATATTGAATAATACTTTCAATAATCATTTCATATAATTGGATGAATATAGTTTCTAATTCAACAAATAATATAAATAAAAATAATGTTTTTATGAGATATTCTATTTAAAATGTAAAAATGTTTTTATTAAAAATTCAAAAATAATCACTTAAAATGGAATTATTGGATTAGTATTAATAAAAACGGGATAATGTTATATTTTGAATAATATAAAATATATTTTCACATTGTAAAAATTATGAATGTTTTTTTTTGATAAATATCAATATTCTCATTATTTATTGAAAAATAATTCTATAAAAACCAAAATATTATCCCTAAAAATTTATTGTTGTGATAATTTCAAAATTCATGTAAAAATTTTAAAATAAATTTTTAAATAGTAACATTAATTTATTATAATTTATAATCATAAATAAAAATAATAATCAACATTAGATAAAATGTATTTTTAATGAATAAATGAATTTACTAAAAATATTTTTCTTATTTATAATTAATTAAAAAATAAATTTGTATTATGTATGAAATTTATATAAAATTAATTAATTTTTTGATCCACAACATAGCCTTAAATTTTTTAATTATGTTACCATGATCAAATTTCTGTAATAATATTTCATATTTGTTTTAGGATATGTGTATAATGCCTTCTAAGATATCAAACATAGTTTTGTAAAAAATGATGGGTTTTACAACCCAAGATTCTATATTCGACCTCTAAAGGTTTGGAATCCTCTACTACTCATTCATCTACAATAAAAAGATTTATATTATTCATTTTCTAATCAAATATTTCATTTTTGAATATAATTATCACAACCCTGTTATTTTCTTTATGTTTATATTTAATGAGACTAACACATTTTCTCTTTTTACAACCTTCCATTATTCGTTATGTAAAATGGTTATACTTCAAAAATTATCATATGGTTTTCAATTCAAATCATTTGGGTAGTGAATAACCATCCCAATTTCCACTCAGGGGTATTAACTGAGATGCACATATCCTTCATTGATCGATGACATCCATATTTGTAACCCATAATACATTAAGAGGGTGTTAAATGATATCAATGGAATTTTGATGATTTATAATCATTGTGAAACACTGTTGTATACAAAATATATGAATGAGATTAATGGTACAATAATTATATTAACATCTAATTTATTGGGAAACGTTTTTACCTTATTGGAATCCTTTTATGGTGAACATGAGGTTATCACAATGACACTAAATTAGACTATATATATTGTAAGCCAGGAATAATGTCTATGAGGTCATCTTTAATATTGTTTCCATAATATATTGTGTCCTTAATGTTTTATTATTATATAATGATTTATAGTTAATGATTATTATTCTCATATCTTTTATATAACCTCTATATAAATCATGAATTACATATATTAATTTATCATCTTATTATTTTATTATTACCTTAATGGGATTTTTAGATCACTCCTTTGTTATCTACATCCCAATGCAATTAAAAACATTTTTAGAAGAGTGATTTAAATTTAATATTATGTTCTTGAATTTTAAATTATATCCTCGTATCTAGGTTTTATGTAACTATTTAAATTATCTATGTTAAAAAATAATCGTGAAATATCAATCAAATAGGACAACATTATGTGTTCCTATATATTAAATCATGACATAAATTGTATTATATACATGATTTTTCATGTTTGGTATCCAAGTAAATTATTATCTACTTTTCTGATTTATATTATAAAATCCATTTGAATTCCTTAAAATTATTAATAGACAATGGAAGATAACCCCACATTTTGTGAAATGATAATTGAAGTTGTCTGAAATAATGAAACGTACATTCTAGATAGCACAAGTGGATATGAATCTTGAATAGTTTTATATGAGGATAATAACATAGAAATGGACTGATTAGGTATAAAATTATTTTTCACATAGTATAATAAAATTTACCTCTCTACACACTTTTTTAAAAACTCTTATGGGATATGCAATGGTACATTGAAAGTCACATTAAATCCATTTATAAGGGGAATAAAAATATTTCAAAATATTTTATAATTGAAAATATACAATGGATAACATATATTAGAACCTATAAATTCATTTGTAAGTAAATATATTACATTTATGAGTTATCAATTCAATGTTTATAGTTCCCTATTTATATATATAATGGTTCAAAATTAACATCCAAAATATTCCCTTTATATTATTAATTTCATAAATATATGTGGATCTAATTCAATAGCCATTTACATTGGAAATGTTATGACTACCCTAATGAAATTTAAAAACATATGGGTTAAGGTTTTGAGAAAAGAATGAAAATAGTTACTCAAATAAGACATGTTCTAAAAAACATGAATTAAAAGGAAGTCCACATCCCCTGTAGAAGGAGAATGTATAAATTGATTCCAATATATAACATAGGATTCTAATTTTTTATGTATCTTCCAATCCCATAATCATGGAATAATTATTGAGATCCCTTGAAAAGATATTATATACCCTTTAATGCACTGATAATTATAAGGCCATTCATGTCTATTATGATATGGTGGGGTAATTTTATCAATGATGGGGACTGATCAAAAATATAAATCTGTAACAAAATATAATCTTTATGGGCGGAAAAACATCAATTAAATATATTTCAATAAATATTTCCATCGCACTCCTTGAAAAAAATAACAATTGAGATACATGAAATAAATTGAAATAATTATGAATACATTAGAGGATATGTGGTGATCATCTTATGAGTTCCACGATATGCCTCCAACTATATCAATTACATTAACTATAATGTTAGAAGCTTCTCTGATGGGTTAATTTCATACATATGATATTATTTGGATGTTTATGAATTTTAAAATTTTGAAGTTATTTTTTATGTGATTTTAATTTTGAAATTATTATTATTTAATATACAAGACTTCATGGTCTAAAATATTGTAAGGTAGTGAATTTATCTAGATAATTTGGGTGGTGGATACCAAATAATGTGATAAGGATATTAAATCTCTAGTCAGCCCTCGTACTTCTGTAAGACTTTTCAAAATCATGGAACATGTGCACTATTTGAATCATAGTACAAATCTAAAGGATTTCACTGATTTCTAATGAAACAACTATCTATGTTGTATAGTGAAAAGGATGTCATATTTTGTCCCTAATAATGAGGTGGATCCAAAAATTCAGTGGTTACTAGTATGGTTGTAATTAATTCTAGGATTGGGAATATACTATTGGATAATACTTATATGAATTTCATCATATCACATTAGTTGATAGTACTTTTTTAAAATAGAACCACAAACATGGGAATTGTTTAATCGATGAATACAAAATATTGGTCAATTATTTAATCCCCCTCATTTAAATCATCCATAATTAAAAAAATAGGCTTAATTTAAAATTGGTCCTTCTAATACTAAATCTCATTGAATTTAACTATATTCTATGTGAATAATTCATTTCTATGTATATTTCTGATATATATTTTTTAGAGAAAGTAATCATGTTATGTATCACAAATCCCCATATGATTCTATACATGTGTAAAGTGGAGCATGAATATCACTTGGAATCATCATCTCATGAAATATATTGTATACACATATGAAACATCATACCAAGATCAAATGAACTAGACTAGGTAAATGATCATCCTTGATAAAAAGACCAATTTATGTGAATTCACTAATATATTTTCGAAACAATTACAAAATCTTCTTCTTAGTCAAGAGGTTATGTTCTCAATTGAAAATTTTAATTATAATTACAGAAATATATAACTCTTAAAGTAATATCTATTATTGAACTTCATGAGTTAAATAATAAATTAATGTGAATCTTGATTTAGGTTTTTATTCCAATGGGCTTTACTATGGGTTTCACCTATCCTTTTCATCTATAATAAGGTTCATAAAATAAACTTGATTATTAAATATCTTTATATTAACAATTTTATGATATTGAAAGTGTATCCTCTATCACAAATTTCTAACTTGTTTAATAACATTTTTTGTTCTTAGTAAATCTCTAAGGTAGATCATTATTGTGGACAATATCATACAAATACGAACGAAGATATTCAAGAGACTAATTTTTTATAAAATTTAGGATAACTATGATTTCATAGTGATGATATTTAGATTCAATAATAACCTATTTAATTACACATATAAAATTAATATATTTAATGGATATTAATTATATAAATTTTTGGCATCCATTATAGATGAAATTCATATATACCCATAAAGAAAGGATGAACATTAAAATCTTTTTAATGTTTTACTAAAGTGTTGATAAAGGAAATTTTATTTCAGAACAAATGTTAATGTGTGTTTAGGATGAATAAGATATCATTCATAGGGAAATAATTTTTAAAAATAGGAAATCTGGGGATCCTTCAAATAATAGTGGAAATTGAACATTGTCCTAAACCAATTTCTATCAATGAAATTCATAGGATCCATAGATGATTTGGGTTCTATAATTTATTTGTGAGAAAATTTTTATGTTTTTTAATCTAAATAACCATGGTAAATCTAAATGCTGTGTAGATTTTTCTTATTGATGATTTAAATGATATAATTAAATAGTTATTAATGATTCTTTCCATTCTACATATTCTCAAATAACCCACCATTGGGGTATGATTTTTGATATATAGTGATTAATCGAATAATGTATTGGGTTGTGTATTAATTCTATAGGACAATGTCATTATTTATTCATCCCACAAATTAAATATCCTTAGTGAAACTTAATATCCCAGGATATGGAATTCAGTTACTGATCATTAAATTAATTATTTAGTGGAATTATTTATTTTTTTATATGTTATACATATATAATGATCAATAAAACCTAAAGTTCATATATTCCTTCAGAATTATCTCATAATGAACAAATATAGTGGGGTTGAGATGCTCAACGGTTACTATTGTTCAATCCATTAACATCATTATAAGTTGAAAAATATAGAAGATTATCTAACATTAAAGTATCCAAAAATCATATTCATGATGAGGATTTAATGGAATAAAATATTCATGTATTTATAAAGGATATAAATTGGAATAATAAAATGATTTTTATCTAACCACTCTAATAAAATTTCCCAACCATCAATTTTTTAACCGGTCACAGATTCCTAAAATAATGATGTTGTGAATCATTAAAAGATAGTTAATATTTCATAAATTATATTATTTAAAGTTAATGTCATATGTTTTTTATCCAAGAAATTTTTCCAAGAAAAACCATAACTAATGTGGGAACTTATGGACAAGTCATGTAGCTCATTCATCTCTATTCATCCAGGAACCTCTTACATGTATAGATATCAAAATAAATACATTATTATGTATAATATGAAAAATATTATCGTACAAAATTTCTCTAATGGATTTGTTTTCCAACATGTAAATTATGATAAAAAAATCATGATGGTATAATGACGCTATTTACCATACCTATATGAAAATTGTAGAACATAACTATGTTTTTTCTTATAGGGATACGCTAGAAATATTTAGGTAATAATTCCATATAGGTGGTAGTCAATGTCCACAAAAATATGTATCATTTTATTGAAATCATGGAATATTTTGATCATGAATGAATAACTATTATACACATAAGGTTTGAGTAAAGAGGGTGATGAGTTACAATATATATTTTACTGATAGAGATATGTATTTTACGTAGAGGTTCAAGAAATTCTATATCAATAGTTTGATTCAAAACAAAGGTTCAGTACTTCTTTTCACCCTTATATAGTAGGTTTTAATGATATAAAATTCAAACTGTAGAGGATATGATGATATCATATTCAATGGATTTCCAAGTATGTCGGGGTTATCACATTCCCATTTTGCAGATATGATAAGACAAATTTTTATATACTGTTATTTAAATGGATCTATTTGAGAATATTTAAAGGACGATGTGTTAGACTACATAAATATGAGAAGACTTTAGAGAAATGAATCTTATGATAAATGATCAAATAAAATATATTACATAGACTGTTCAAACCACTCAATTTCATATAAAATGTCAATAATGTCTATAAAAACTAAACAAGACCATAATTGATGTGGCATGTAGTCTGAGTTCAGAGAGAAGGTGTTCAATCATATATAACTATTGATTAAATTCATGACATATGAGAAGACTGGAATTTTAATACCAAGATACATAACCCCATTAGGATACATGATTACATTAGATTTGATGCCTAACAAAAAGAATCTTAATATATCATATCTACAAAAGGTTTTTTATTAAAATTATCACTCCAAAATAAGTGTATATTGTACCCCTCATATCTGTTTAATCCATAGGTGGTACCCTTGTAGGGTGATCACTCATATGAGGAGTAGCTTATGAATATATTAGATGATTGATAAAAAATTATATTAAATGGGAAATATCTCTTATTAAAATTCCACTTTCAGAACCTCATGTTTGCGGATGAAATATGGGAAGCAAAAGAGGTGATGAAGCAAATTTACCATCATATATTTATGGGTACAAAATGAACTTTTACACGTAAAATTTTGTATTGGTGGAATAATGTATTTACATCAAATTTTATTCCTGAATCTCAATTTTTATGAATAAATGACTCATTCAGAAATGTATATATAGAAAAAAGTACTAAATTGGTTATTTTGGAAAACAATAAAATGTAAAATTTAACATATCATTAATAATAATGTCCATTTATAATTTTGATATTGTATAGTGTCCATTATGAATGATATATATGAACTATTATGATAATATCCAATTAAAATAAACAAGTGATAGACATGCAAAGAATTTTTGTACCTTGTAATTCCTATTTCCTAGAGATTCTGAGGGAGGTTGAATCTCTAGGATTTTCCCTCAATCTATCCACACATGATATTCGACAACTAAAACAAAAGTCAAACCATTTACGAGATATGTT
The DNA here is from genome assembly GCA_963277665.1 of Viscum album. NCBI lineage: Eukaryota > Viridiplantae > Streptophyta > Magnoliopsida > Santalales > Viscaceae > Viscum > Viscum album. The sequence continues at coordinate 843,603,686 of OY728151.1, forward strand.
CAATATAACTAGAAACACATACCAAATCATGTTCAACATAACACCCTAAGATATTTCCTCCATCTCTTAAATTATTCTTACAATTTTGGACGATATAATAAGGGGTTATGTATATAATATATAATACATTTAATTTATATATGTTAATTTATGTGAAATGGTTATTCTATTTATAACTTCTTGACATTCAATTATATGTTATTATACAGTGAATCTGTTAAATTGTAGATTATGATATGATGAATAGAAATAGTATATTTTTTGGACATATCTATATAGTATCAATTAATACACTCTTGCTGATAAAATGAATAAATTTTTTAAAATTATATTTTAATAAAAAAAATTTATTATATATAAATGATTCTATAATTTAATTATATAAAATGTAATATTTATAAGTGTCAAAAAGTGATTAGTGTTGTAAGAAGTTGTACATTACCAGAGTAATGAGTTTATTTAAGAAAATAAATTATTATATATAAAAATTATTTTTGAGAAAGTAATATTTTTGAATCTAAAAGTGAACAATATAATACTATAAATTTATTATAATTTAATGAGGGGGTCAGTTTTATTGATATAATTATACTGTCAGTATTGTGACATCATATAAGCATAAAAGTAATGTAGATAATATTTAAAATGAATTCATTTACAAATATATATTCCCCCATAAAAATAATTTATTGATTATATTTGATTATTTTTATGATCCTTTAATGAATAAACCACAACATATATTTTAATTTTAAGATTTCAAAATCTGTTCTTTATGAGGAGGAATCATTTCTACATCACAAATGGTATTATTTTAATATATTGAATTCAAGTTAATATATAATTTATTTAAAAAATCCTCTATAGAAGAAATAAATTTTAACATCATTGGATGGATTGTGGTTTGAATTATATTAATATATAGATTATAAAACTAGTTTATCAAAATTAATAATGAATTATCTTCTCTTAATAAAAATAAATGATCAACCTCCTACTCCTATTCACCCAAAACACATTGATCATAACTTTACTCTCCATATAAATCTCTATATCATTCAAAAAGTTTAAAAATAACATATGAAACTCAACCCCAGCATTTAAAATCACCCACTTATATTGAGGGATTATATCATCCTCTATGTTATTCAATCACATTCTTTGTTTTATGACTAATTGTACGAAACTAGTTTTTTCTTAAGGTATGATGATTTTACATTCAATACATTTTCATTTTTAATACATACTTATGGACTATTGTGAATTCCATTTATGGTTATAGAGGTAACAAGGGTTTATGTCGATTGTTTATAGCCCGGAACACAGCTCTTGTGATGAACAAATGTATAGTTGATGGCTATTATAATTTGTGAGATGTAGTACGAATTGTGATTTCTAACCATGTGAGATAAGATAGTGTGATGGAAGATCTTGGATGATAGGATAAACAATATGATTATAGGAATATTTTCGTTTGAAAATGTATGCGATTTTGATAGTGGAACATTGTGTAACGGGCAAGTGCAACCCACAATAATGTCAATGTCCACTTTTGGCCTAGCCAGTATGGTTTTTCTTTCCATGGGAACTATCCATTAGACATCCCCTAAGAAAGGCCTCATGATGGGAGATGGATCCAAACCTACTTATAAAGGGGTGATTTGTGATCATCGTCCATTAATGTGGGATAGCCACAATCCACCCCTAAAGAAGGGACCAGTGTCCTCCCAGGGACATCAAATGAACAATGACTCATATACCATTTATAACGGACCATTCCATCATAGAAACATGATAATGACCTCAATGGGCCTAGCCCTAATGGTTTTTCATTCCATATGATCTGTCCATTAATACTCCCCCACTAAAAGGCCTATTGATGGGATCAGTATACACACCACCTTACAATGATTTTCTTCGTGTTTCCCCTCTTTTGACATGGGATAACCATAATCATTTGAGCATCCCATTCTTTTTTGAAGAAATATATGGCATATATTTTGGTAATTTTTTGTATTAAGAACCTTTGGGTTATGGTATTACATTATGTGTGTTTTGGTTATGTTATTGAGGAATTCAATAGATAATGGTTTCTACATGGTTTGTACAAGTTTTGGCCAAATTGTGCTCAAGAAAACTATGAGGAAAGTTGAATTCAGCAATGTTAGTGCATGTTTTTCATAACTGTGTTCCATCAAGACATGTAGGTAGTGGAAGACTGCAAGGTTGGTTCATGTTTTGGCCTAACTATGTAGGCTCCAAGGTAAAATTGTGCACGCTGAGCATTTTAATCCCAAAATTTGTTTTAAAACCACCCTATGCCCCCAAAATACATTAATTGGACATAGGCTTCATCATGAAAATTTATAAGTGTTACAAAAATTATTTAGAGTAATTTCAAGTCTTTATGAACACCATTATTTGATATCAGATGCCTGGATTGAGGATCCACTCTCCTCTCGGTATGTGGGTATCATCCAGAGTCTTCTCTCGTTCATTCTCATATCTTTTCTAGATATTTTCATGAAATATATCTCACTTTTTCTTAGATATAAACTTATGAGTTGATATCTGGATCTATATTTTTTATCTTGATCTATATTATCATGATATTTATTGCCTTTTTTTAAAATTTTGGTTTACTAATTTGGATATGAAGCTTGATCGATTACATTGTACCGCTTTGATTTTAGAGAATTTCTATTAGGATAACTTCCATCAATAAACCGAGGTAGGTGGTCGAACACAAACTCACATAGTCATGATTTATTTTATTTTAATTTGAGTTAATTATTTTTAATAATCTCTTGATAAATTATATTCTAAAGTGGAGAAATTAGGAATGTTTATTTGAATTGAGTTTTCCTTGGTTAATAATTTATAATCCAGTCATGAAATATTCAAAGGGGATTTCTAAAATATTGTTTTTTGGGGGATTGTATATTTATTGAGATATTGTATTTGAGATATATTTTTTTTAATGATAATTAATTGGAGGGAATTATTTATGAAATAATGTTATTGGCTATGTAAGATAAATAATTGTGAGAATTAATTATGTCCCATTATGTGATCAATGATAATTAATTATGATAATTAGTTATTACATGTTATGATATGATATGTAAAATTAATTGATCAATATTAATTATGTTATGATAATTTTGTTGATTAATTAATTAATTTATGAATTAGTTAATGGGTTATGTACTTAGTTAATAGATTAATTGATTAATGGCCTTTGAATTGCTGAACTAGTCATTGGATTATTAATTAAATAATGTTAAAAATTCTTGTAAATTAATTAATGATTAAATGGATGATATATTTGGGGTTCTATACATAGAATTCAAGGCCGATTAGATGTTGGGACATGGACATGTCTTTCCTCACCAATTGTTATCCAAGCATGAGATTTTGGGGTGCTAGGGATAAAAACCTCCACCAAATGAGATTATAAAGTTATATGCATGATGATCTATTTTAAACAAGATTATAGTTCTAGCATGTCAACCTAAACAAAATAAATGATAATAATGAATGATGAGCCATTGATATTTGTGGTGATATGAATGACAACCTTCACGAAATGATTAACGATATTGAATGCTGATTTCAATGGGAAACACGAATTGAAATTGGGCCTAATTGGATGATTAAATATGAAACATCATGTGATACTATTTAAATTATTCATTTTATTTGTTGCTTCATAAAATTTCATGTACTATATTTTTATTGGACTCGTTTTTTACACTGTTGGTTGTGGCCTTCTGAGTATTAATCACACCCTATTCAGGTCGCCAGATCTGAACCAGAGTATAATTTGTTGCTGTGAGACAAGATAAGTGAATGACACTATGTTAGGATTCTCAATGTTATTGGATCTTGGGATATGGAACTTGATGTGGTTTGGGGATCACTATGGTGTCGTTGTGTCATTTCATTCAGTTTCATTATAGACACTTGACATTTACATTGCTTTAGATTTTTTTAATAATTTAATTGAGTATTCAGTTTTAATTTATTAGATATCATATTATGTGTTATTTTTATGGTTGTTTATACGATTTTGTACATTGTTATTTTTATTTGATTATATTGGTCTTTTATTATGATAAAATATGGTATAGTCTCCTCATGAGTGATTTACCAAATCCTTTGTGTTAGTCAAAACCCTCTATTATATGGGGAGGCAAGACATAGGGCATGTGTCCAAATGGTTCATGGGACTGTTCAGTGGCTCCCTAGTTGGGACCTCAAAAGTTGTATCAGAAAAGGTTTTCATTTCTATGTTCTTCTTTTTTCTTACTGTTTTAGGGATGGTGGACATGAGACTAGGAATAGTTGAGTCTTGGTCATGAGCTTGTTCATGGTTATTTCAAACCCATGTATCGGGGAAAATCCTTATACTATGTGTGGGATTGTTTTGATTGCTTGGTTGTTACAATTGTATATTATTTCAGTATGGGTGACACAATTATGGTGTGGTGTGATAATTTTTTAAAAAAATATTGGTGAAATTTGATTTTTTTCGTAACGAGGCTTGATAGTTGAGTTTTCATGCAACATTCTAGGAAATCGGGTTTGTTGTGACATGCACCATTCTAGGCACTAAAAAACAAGTTATCGTTATGTTGTAGAACATGAATTTTTTTCCTTTTTGTGATATCGAAATAATGATTGTATGATGAGAGAAAATGGTCGTCTAATGAGAACTGTGATTGATTAATTCAGTATGATTAAATAATTAATTATTTAATTAATTAATAACAATTAATGTGATTAATAAATAGTTGTATTAATTAATGATAATTTTTATATCCATATTAACCAAGACCATGGAGTATGATTGTTAATTTTAGTGATAAGGCCTTGGTTTTGATAGTGTGTTAAGAAAAAATGGAAGGGATATGTTAATACTTGTTGTGTAAGTTTCTCATCTTACATAAATGATATATGTTTTCATTGTGAGATCTATGATGTCTATTTGGATTTGAAAATTAATACTTCCATGATGTTTGATTAGGGAGATACTGAAGTGTATGGCTTGAAACATACAAATAAACAAGGAACAAGAGTCACCATTAGTGAATGCTAAGAATGAAGGGGGTTGGTTTTGAGATAAATTTATTTGTTTCATGAAATTCATGGAGAGAGACCCATGGATGGATCAGAAATGTATGTTAGAGTTGACAATGGAGTTTCAGCTAAAACACCCTCATTATTTTACTTGAGAGTGGACCTTAGGGAGATTAATTGTGGATTGAATCCATAGAGATGATACTAGTCCATTTAGAAACTATGGAAGAGTGGAGGGTCAAGTTAGCAGCTTTCAGGAAACAAGGTTCCGCAAGTACTGGGGGAACATTCCGGTACGATCTGAACAGATTATTGATTTGTTATGGACGTACATTTCAGAGAAGTTCATGGAACACATCTGTCTAGGCATATTGAGATAAGAGAAGGCTTCATTGTTTATTAATCTGACCCAAGAAAACATGTCCATATTGGATGATGCTAGTCATTTGGATATTTATAGTGTTTTTCTCCAGATTCAGTTGAATATCAGGCTTCTTCAGCAAAACAATTTCAAGAAATACTTAAGTGTGAAATTGATTCCCAAGTGAATATATTTTGGTTAATGAAATTATTCAATGTAGCTAATCAGGATCTCATTTTAGAGGGGAACCAGAAGGATGCTTCTAGTACTGGATAGGTAGATTGACAATCAGAGAGTGTGACTTATGAATGAAAAAAGCACCAACATGAGAGAATTATTATGGAAAATGGAAAGGTGAATAGTCATGGGGAACTGTTTCTCCTGATCATTATCATGTGATTTACCAATAGGGAGCTAGGCAAGAACACCATCATACACATTGTCCTCAACCACTAGTGGAGTGTTGGTTTTTTGGGATGATGGGACACATACAGATGTTCTGAAGGAAGCAGCGGTAGGCTGGTGCTGAGGGAGCAGGTGCCCATAGTCAGAGAGTGGGAAGTGGGTCTTCAACACCATATATTTCTAGTAGATCATGTTCTACTGGAAGAGGTGGTAGTGGCCATGGATTTGGTACAGCAAGAAATGTGATCCTATATATGTAGAGTGGTGATACACATGGGAGTTAGAAGACACCATATGGAAGAGTGGAAGGATAGTTACTTGTAGTGAAGCCTACACTTGTGGAGTGCGAGGCTGGTCTATCGACATTGAAAGGAAATATTCTTATTTCTTCTACTTTAACAAGTTCCCTGTTTGATAATAGTGTATTTAATTCCATTTAATATATCTATCATTTTAAGGTGTTGAGCCTAGAGGTGGATTCTGTGCGAAGGATGATGAATATCGATACACCGTTGGGAACATGGTGTAGGGATTTATGTTTAAGAAAAGGGTGTTTGTTATAGATCAGAGAGTATCATTTTCATTTGGATATCAATGTCTTTGACACAATGGGATTTGACATGATTATGGGTATGGACTGATTAGTCACATACCGAGCCCACATAGATTGTTACCACAGGAGAGTGACCTTTGTATCTCATGATGGTGACAAGTATTTTCTTCGTGTCGAATGGGATATCCATGTAGGCCGAATAGGTCCTTTCACTTAGAGACTGGGAGATCTAACACCCCATGATTATAGTCTTTTTCTATATAATGGGAGTTGTTTGAAATATTTTCTTCCCCCAGTAGTAGAACTATTTCAGGATGACTTTCCAAATGATTTTTAGGGATTATAGCTGAGAGATATGTAGAATTGAAAATTTATCTCATGTTGCAAGCTGATCCAATATCTATTCTACCCTACATTATAGCACCGACTGAGCTTCAAGAGCTCAACACACAATTGGTTGAGTTGGAGGATAAAGGATTTATCCTTCAATGTATGTCGCCTTGGGGATCACATGTTTTTTTTTGAAAGGAAGGACAGAAGGAGTTTATACTTGTGTGATAATTACAATAATTCTAATAAAATGATCATAAAGAAAAAATAACCACTTTCAAATTTCGATGATCAATTTTACCATCTGATAGGGGGTTTTGTATTCCAGAATATCAATATGAGTTCAGGGTATCACTAGGTGAGAGTTTGGACTTCTAATATACCAACAACTACTTTCATGAGCCAATATAGACTTTTTGAGTTTTTCGTAATTATATTTGGGTTGTAAAATTCTCTATTAGTATTAATGGCCTTAATGGAAAAGATCGATCATCCGTATATAGATCATTTTGTGGTGGTGTTTGTGGATGACATCTTGGTCTACTCATAGACGCATGATGATCATGCCCATCATCTTGACATTGTCTTGAGAACACTGTGTGAGAATTAGATATATTCCAATATATCTAAATTTCATTCGTGTATATTCATGGTAAACATTATGGAGAACATCATAATGGAATAAGTTGTGGTAGTGGTCCCATAAAAAGTGTAGATAGTGATTTCTTAGAAGTAGCCAGATTTTTTTTTCATATCTGATTCTTTTTGTGATTAGGTGGTTATTAAAAGAGGTTTATCTAGTTTTTTTTACCATTTTTTATATCCTCTTATAGTTTTAACAACGAAAAATATACTGATTGATTGGAATTAATCATGTGATAATGATTTCGAGGAGTTTAAGATGTTCTTGACATCAACACCAATTTTGATATTACCTATGTCGGGTGAGGAATATATGGTGTATTGTGATGATTTAGTTCACCTATTATTGAAATATATATGTGTTCAAGAGGATCCTTTGAAATGGAAGTATAAAGGAGGTCTCAATGGACCAATTTTAAGGCTCGTAATCTTATAGATGTCTGAGAGTGTAGGTTCATGATGATCTATTATAATGTGGGGGAGATTGTGAGATCCCATCCATTTTTCATGAAATATAAAATGTGTTTTCATGTACATTTTTTATTGTTATTAAGTACCTTTGGTTAGATATATGACTTCGTGTGTGTTTGGTAGAAGTTATTATGGTACTGGGAAGACAGGGGGATGTAGATGATTTTCAAATGGTTTTTCCAAACCGTGAGCAAGCTAACCATAATGAAATTGGAAGTTGGCATGATTTGTGTACAGTTTTCCTAACCTAGCACCATTAATCGATGAATTAAGTGGAAGACCGCATGTTTGGTGGATGGTTTGTCCTAACCATGCGGCCTCCTAGATGAAATGGTTTTCACTGAGAAGTTTAATACAAAAAATGATATTAAAACAAGACCAACAACCAAAACCTCTCTAATTAGACCTTGAATTTAGATTGTCAATTTCTAGGTGTTCCCAAATCCATTCTTTGGATTTAAACATTGATACAAAAACTGTTCTTCGATATCGATAGCCTGGATTGAAGATCTTTTCTCTACTCGGTAAGTGGTATTCATCTTGATGCTTCTATTTTTATTTGTCGTATCTTTTCTGTATCTGTTCATGGAATATGTCCCTTATTTTGTTGGATATAAAATTATCAGTTGAGATCTATATCTAGGACGTTGGATCTAGATCATGAATTTCATGATCATGATTTCCATTTTTATCATAATTTTTGATGAGGTATTTTGACCTGAGGCATGATCGATGATATTGTGCTGCTTGGATTTTGGGGATTATCCATTGGGCTAACATCTGTCAATAAACTGAGTTTTGTGGTATAAATATAACTCTCATAGTTATTATTTATGATATTTGAATTTTAGTTTATGATTTTATAGATTCCCTTGATAATTGATTTCTTAATTTGGCGTAATTAAGAAAGGAAAATTGAATTGAGTTATCAGAGGTGATTAATTGATAATCAAATCATGGAATAAACAAAGGGTGATTTCCAAAATTGATTTTTGTTCAGATTTTATATTGGTTGATATATTTTGTTTGACAAATTTGATTGTTTTTTTCACATAATTAATTGTCAATAATTAATTAAGAAATAATGTTATTGTCTCTTTATGATATTTAGTTGTGATAATTAATTATGGGCCATGATGTTATAAATGATAATTAATTATGACAATTAATTATGAAATGTTCAAATTTGATATGGAAAATAAATTGTGAATAATTAATTATGGAATGAGAATTGTGTAGATTTATTAATTAATTGATGAACTAATTAATGGTTTTTGTTCTAAGTTATTTGGTGAATTTACTAACGGACATTAAAATGATTAACTAATTATTGGATTAGTAAAGGAATAATGTGAATAATTAATGTCAATTCAAGAATGGATAAATGGATGAGTTTATCTAGGAGGTAGACATGGTGTTCTATACTGATTTAATGTGGGAAATGGACATGGGGTTCCCCCAATAGTTATCGAATCATGAGATTATGGGGTGCTAGGCATTACACCCAACCTCGAATAAGATAACTGAGCCATAGGCATGACGACCTATACTCAATGATATTGTTGTTCTAGGAATGAATACATACAAAAAATGAATTATAATAATAAATATTGAGTAAAATATGATTTGGGGTGTTAGGTATGATGAAAGACACCAAATTATTAATGATATTGATTGATGATACTAATGGGAAACATGAAACGAAAATGGGCCTAATGTGATGATTATATATTAAATGAATATGTGATAACTGTATAAATAATGAATTGTATTTATTGCCTTAATATATTGCTAGAACAAAATTTTTACTAGACTAGTTTTTGACATAGTTGGTGGTGGCCTACTAAGTTGTACCGGCACCCTATTTGGGCCACCGGATCAGCACCCGAGTAGACAATGTTTTTTTTCAGAAAGGAAAAGGAAATGGCCCAAGGATATTTTTTCTAAATGGGATTAGATCATTGTTGAAGGAATTGTATGTGGTTAGGGTCCTTGTATTGAGTTGTTGGTTCTGTACATTCATTTTCATTCGACATAATAGACAATTTTCATTTTCATAGCATGGATTACCTATTAGTTGAGTATTTTACATTCATGTTTTGGTTGTCATATGATTTGGAATTTTTTTGGATATTTATACACTTCAATAATTGGTTATTTATATTTTATTCAATTGTTGTTTTATTATGATAAAAGACTGTATATTATCGTTAAGACTGACTTTCCAGACACTCTCTTCTTGTCATCACCATATGTAAAATGGGGATGTGCACTTGAGGGCATGTGGCCAACCAGCTTGGGAAACCGTTCAGTGTCACCCAGGTCGGGAAGTCACAATTTTCATGGTTTGAGAACAACTAGTCAACCAGTATGTACAAACCATGTAGGGTGACATTCACTATAGATAATAATGAATGGTTGGTCGACAGTTGTTCTAACCAAGAATCCAAACCAGGCATATCTATGTTTTGGGTGATTTCAATAAATTACACCAAATTTAAAACTACTCAAAACATTAATTCCTCATTTCTTTCTCCCATAAAAATCCACCCTTAGGGTGCCCACTATGAATACTATTCTAGGATTTTCCTCTGACACTCTTTCAAACTAAAATTCAATAACATCTTTTCACATTCAATCCACATCAGTATTATATAAATTAATATTTATTTCTTCTATTTTTTATTTTTTATCTACTTCACTGTCTTGGTGAAAAATAATTTTACCTATTAGATATTTCTTCATTCGTTCTTCAATCTTTTATTTAACAAAGTTGAATTAGGATTTCATACAAGACATGATATCATCTTTATACGTACAGTAGTTTCTCTCTTTGTAGAAACATAATTGTTTCTTTAAAACACTTCGAAATATTTCTATATATATTTCCAGATATGTGTACTAAGACAGTGTGATATTCTGAGGACCTGTGTGCCCGAAATTAATTTTTATAAAAATATTATATATATTTTTTCTATGAACCCAAAATTAATAGAATAAATTGCAATCATTGGCTCGATCAAATGTTCAAGGCCATTGATTAGTTCTCAATGTAGCATTTACCAAAGGATGGTCATATCCATCGTCATCACAGGACATCTGTGGAAAAATCCATATAGGGGAATTATCATAAATAAAAAAATTATATATAATAATTTTACACCTAATATCATATCAAATGATTTTTCTATATGGACTACGATTGGAAATATTATACCATCGTTGAGTTTGGGATGCGGCCTTTTTCCTAGGCACAACCTAAAATGATCATCCATGGATGTTCTGGATTCTACAACCATTTGAGGATGTTTCAGTGTTTTTATATAAATGTGAGTTTAAGGAAATTTTTTATCATATTCCCCAAATCTCCAAAAGGCCCTATTAACTCTCTCTTTATCTCCCACTTGTTCTTTCATTGATTGATAAATGTTTAATCTCTATTGAAATATCGGTTGGTCACTACAGAAGTATGGCACCTACATTAGAAACGATGAACTGATCATTTTTATGTAGGATTTCATCCCTTTTTTTATTTCTGAATAAATATTCCCTTAAATTCATTTTCATTATCATTTGTTTCATTATTTATTAATCAATTGTTGATGGTTGCACTATCCTGACCATCAAATTATGTATTAATGAATATAATTTTATATTAAATTTGTCTATTCTTCATGCATATTTGTATCCCACATTTATATGCATCAGATCAATGGTTGATCATTATGTAATGGATGTAATTATGATGCTCTCATCGCAAGGATCGGTGATCCATTTTATGTAATATGATTGGTTAACTAGAAGAGTCCCACTAGTTAGTGGAATATACCATTAGAGAGGTGAGACAACGATTGGCCAGCGGCCACGTTGAGATGGGTTGTCTGGTGAGGTGGAAGGTTGTGTAGATGGCCAATTAGTTAGTGAGGAAATACTGGTGGTACACAGAGTGGAGATACATGTCGAGTTCATGAGTAAGGCTTGGAAGTAGTTTGCAAATTAGATTGGAGATGTAGAGAGGTGGAATCCTAAGAGAGGTCCAAAGGTAGAGACATCAGCCCACAGTTCATGGCTCGACTATTAACATGGGTGGTCGGGATGGACAATAAGGTGGAGGATCAATGGAAGGAAGTATGTGGGAATGGTGGCACAACTGGTCTGTGGGATAGTGAAGTAGATCAGGCCGTCGGGGATGGTTCGTGCCAGGTGTAGGGTTCAAACCATAATGGATTGAGGAAACTTTAAATCTTTATTTCTCTTATACCGGGCATTTGATTGACACAATGTCTTTGACCATGAGTCCCACTCTTCATGATTGCTATTTTTAGACCACATTATGAAATTTTTTTATTACCAGGTATTGTAGCTTAATTCCACAAAATGTGCGGTTTTAATAACAATAATATAATTATTATTATTCAGGATTCTCATTCCAGATGAGAAGCCTACATGAAGTTTCTGATTGAATCTATGTATGTGTTACCATGACCATGATAATTGGGAGAAATTTTCAGGATGACTTCACGGTTTTTAAGATAATGTTTAGGTGTGGGCCCCATGGGGCCTTATATGCATGATTTTTTGTGAAATGAAACCTTTTCACTAGGTATCCATTTTGGATATCGAGTGGTAAATCCCATGTGTTTTTATTAGAGGATCACCATGGTTTGATGATTATAATAATTTTCACGAATGAGGCATGGGACCTAGCTGATAACTATCATGTGTAATGCGACAATTTACAACTTTTTTATTGGATGTCTGATTGGAGTGACTGGAGAGTCTACCTGTCATGTTTTTATACAAGAATCACAATGTTTTGATCCATTTGGAGGTGTATATCTTTATTTACAGTCTATTTAAGTGTGGAAGAATGAAATTTATATCATTAGAATATCCTTGTGATGTTTTTGACCCCAATCATAGAGTAGCGATGTTCGATGATTGCATCAATGAGTTGATCTATATTTTACATCTGAGTGTAATCCTCTTACAATGTACGGTGCAAGGCATGAATTAACTACTATTGAATCCCCATGACTCATTATGGTGTGGGTCTGAAAAGATGATAATAATAATGGAATTCACCCTCAGTATGGTTGTGGGTCCCCTCTCAGCTACATCCGAGTTGAATCCCCCTAACACACTAGGGAGATTGTCCTCAATGAACATGAGTGGAATCCCCTTGACACATAATGGTGTGGGTCCTCTACGATGAATTTTTATCTGGATACCACCAAACGTACAATGGTGTGGGTCTTCTAAATTGGTTTTACCTAATATAGATATGAATCTATGAAGATACAATCATTAATGTTACATTGGAATCCTATGTAAGAGATGCTCCATCTTCACAGAGATGTGACCTTGTGAAAGGACCTAAAACAGTGTTTTCCAGACAAACCAACACAATGATGATATTATTGTGGTATGTTGTTTGAAAACCATTAACTTGTATTTTATGTCTCTCATGGGGAATAAAAGGTATCAATGGCGGTCACTTATGGGATTATTGGTGACTTGTTTCTAGGGTCGGGCTATGAGATAGTGAGAACCTTAATATCTCATTTGGGATAATTTTATTGATAATATATATATATATACACACACACAATGTAGTACCCAATCCATGGGTTTATGTTACTCTCCTTCCAGGAGAGTCGATGACGCAAGGGGTATATCATGTTCTTTTCATGTCTAGATTCTTGTGGTTGGATGAGTCTTCTCTCCAACCATATGTAGAAAATACTCGATGAGATTTTACCTTCTAACCATCTCATGATCGTCATGTTTGGATGATCTTACTTCACCCACTTGTTTTTTTGTTCTATACTATTTTAGATACATTGTTCTATCTAATTATTTTATTTTCAGTTGTATATCCTACTTCTCACACATCGCATTTTGGGGTGTCCTAATGTGTATTTTTATACTCAACCCTATATATGAAATTACCACACATAGCGTGACTTCAGTTGAAAATTGAATGGTTGATCATATCTTCATATTATCCTTGGTTCATTGGTGCATGGACCATGTATGGTGTTTCTGGATTGGGATACTAGAATGTGGCACTCTCACCTATTTTACGTTTTCAGTTACTACTAGGTTTTGAAACTTTTTTGTTTGGGCATGTATTTTTGTTCATTTTTTCCATTCATCTTTACTTTGTTGCACATGAACATGTACTATAAAGAGGACGATGCAGGTTTTGGTATTATATATATAATACATTTGTGTGTTGTTTTCCTTTCCCACTACACTTCCGCATTGATTTGGATGCATGTGTGTGTACAGGGCCTTAGAAAAAGGACCCCCAGAGTTTTTTGTTCTTTATATACTTGTTTCCACCCCTTGGTCTACAGAAGTGGGATTGAGGTAGTTGTGGATCATGCCCTAACCTTGGTCGGGTAGTGAAAATGTGTAATCTCAGACGATTAAATCCTTGTTATTTTTTTTCAGATGATCCCTAATAAATAATTGGATGCATATAGGGAAATAGTGTTAATGTGTCTCAAGAATTGATCTTAGGACAGGGTGTCAAGTGAAGTTTGGTGGACGATGTAGTTATTTACAATGAGTTGGATTACCTATTTTTTTACTTGTCATTCTGAGACATTTATTGCAGGGAACATTGGTTCATGCTTCATATTCGGTTGATTCCTTGATTATAATTCTTGAGTCATCACCCAATTATTGTATATTTATATATGATCATTCAAACATGATACTCTACAATATGTTTCAAGATGCATCCAGGATTATAGTCATGAACTGGATACTTTCTCCAGTTCATGACTACAACCCTAGGAGAGATAATGCCTAAATTTACGTTCCATCATATGATCCCCATTCCCCTTGATGGACAGGTTGCAGCCCCTCCACATGTGCAGTAATAGTAAGTAATAGTAGAGAAGGCAGAGGTAGTGTGGAATCTGATTACACTCTATTATTACCAGCATCATAGATTATAGAGGTTTTTTAGTTATCTTGATCCTAAAAAGTAGTGGTTTTTCTAGAGTTGGTGGTCCACCACTTCTAGCTTATTCAGATACTAATGGATCAAATTGCAGAAGTGGTAGCCAGTCTTTTCCATGGAGTATCTTAGAGTTGGTGGATTCCAGTTTCCCATATTCATGTTTACTCATTAATCTTGTGGGAAGATTTCCAACATATATGGTATGAGGAATACAACCCCTAGTACCTATGCTCAATATGGATTTGTGAGATTCTGGAAGTTCAACAGGGAGGGATGACAGTTATTGACTATGCTTCTAGGTTCACAAACACGAAACTCTAATATTTGAAAAAAAGTGATGGTTACTTATGAGACCATAGTATTTTATAGGTACATTATATATATATATATATTCCATTATAGTATCTTTTTTCATTCCCACCTAAGTCTAGGTGCTTGAGATAGAACTAGTGATAGAGATATTTCTATCAGTGCAATGTCAGTTAGATGGATTTCGAAATGGGGACAATAGAGAAGATACGTTTACTACAATTAATATAAATTAGTTGGAGGGGCCTTGAGGTGATAATAATCTCCTTTATAAGACTAAATTACTTGTTCTAGAATATCATAGAGAACTGAGGCATCCCAAGGAGGGATGAGGTTATTCTTATGACATGTGAGATCACATGGAATGAGACTACCCGACCAGATGTGATAAAATTTATAGGATGATGGTATATAAAACTCTATGTTAGATATGATACCATGATTAGGGATCTCCTAGAAAGGTTCATGATGGACCTTGGGTTGGGGAAGTAGGTGGTGGAGCTTGAGGATGTTTATTTGTGGATGACAGTACGAGGAACTTCCACCACCGCCAGAAGACTACCAACATTAGGCTTTTGGATCTCTCAGCATGGGTCATGGGAAGATACATATTATGGATATATATTCTCCTACAATGTGTGATATTATAAGAGGTACAGATTATTTCCATTCTACCTTTTTTAGTGGAACTTTTTAGACACTTTGTGAGGTACCCTTTCCTCCGTTCTTATTCTTCGGGATTTTATAGGGTGATGTGGGGTGTCATTATAACCCTTTATTGGTGTTGTTTTACTTAGTAAGAATGCATGAGGAAGAGGGATCATAAACCAATACATATTTTTTTTGTGATGTGATAAAAACCATGAGGGAGATTCAGTGCCTCCCAAATTGTATATTATTGATGTGTGGTGGATGATTTCTTCTTTCTTGTGTGTTCATGGAAGGGTTTTTGCAGTGGATTTTCAAAGCAAGTCCTGTCATTTCCAATGGATTTTTTCTCCTAGAACTATTTTTTCATAGTATGTCGCGAGTGGGTGTAGAGGAATGTATATTTTTGGTTTACTATCCTTCTAATATAGGTGAATACCCACAGGATATGACACATATTTTACGTTCCTATATTCTTGCAGTTGGAAGAGTTTACTCACCTTTCATATTTGTTAGTACATTTGCATTCTCAACATCATCCTCGATATGATTGTTATCAGGTATAAGTCGATGTGATAGAGACCCCACATACAGAACTATGTTTCTCACTACTTTGTACATGTATTTTTAGTCTTCACCCTGAGTAGATGGAGACAGTTCCTCATGGGAGAGCACATTGTGGTTTACAACGTCCACGAGAGGCTTAGGTATATCATTACCCAGAGAGATATAAATCTGATGCATCAACACTAGTTGGCGTTCCTACAAGACCAAAACATTAAAATTTTATGTACAATAGGGATGGGAAACATTTTTGTATATTACTATTGAAGGACATCCTGAGTGTTCATATTACTCGATGATTTATCGAAGTTAGCTTCCCTGTATTTGACAATGGTAGAGCAGGTGGGTAGAACTTTTATATTGTTGAGGTTGTTGACTCCTCTCCTTGAGCATGTGAGAGATTCCCAGCTATGGGATATAGATTGAGAATTTCTGTGTAACTTGATATCCACATCCGACACACCTAATATTTATTTAAAATGTGGGAATCATGAGATCATGTTCCATGGGAGAAAAGTGATTCCCATTGAGATTTGTGATGATGTGATGTGGGAGCTCCATACATATCCCATAGTTGTACATCACCATGTGATATTGATCTACATGGATCTTCAGTGGTAGTTTTTGAGGTCTAACCTGAGATGATGCATTGCTACATTCAACTCACGATACATTACCCATAAACTGGTGAAGTATGAGCATTAGGTTCTGGTGGGTTTGTTTCATCACCCCAACACCCCATAGTGGAAATGGGATTGCATATCCATAGACTTCATCATAGGGCTTCTGTTCACAACCAAGGGCCATGAAACCACATGTGTGATACTATAATGACTCACCAAGCTAGATCAATTCCTTCTTATCAAGGAGTATATTTTGGGGATATGTTTGTGGAAATTTTACTCTTGGAATATAATATACCTTTATGGGGTACACTCAATGATTTTCTATGATAGTGACATGATTTTTGCGTCATTGTTGTGGAGAGTCATGTTAGAGTCTATAGGAACCTGGTTGTGGATGAGTATAGCCTTTCAACTGTGGACCGATGGGAATTCCCATATCACCATCCAAGGGTTGGAGGATATTTTGAAGGATTTCATAATAGATTTTTGATGGAGCTAGGAGGATCACCTTATTTTTTTAGAGTTTTCATAAAACAACAACTAATGAAATGTTATCATAATTAATCATTTTTAGGTACTATATAAGAGAACATTTTGGTCAACTCTACGGTGTACTGTGGTCGGAGAATCATCCCTCGTGGGCCCAGAGTTGCTTAAAGCCTAGACATAGAATGTTCATGACATCTTTGAATGGTTGAAGTTGGATATGAGAAGATATAAATTATACAAATATCTCCATTGTAGACCCTTGGAGTTTGAGTAGGGAGACCAAATTTTCTTGAGTGTCTCCACTCAATGAAAACTATAGAGGATTGACTAGGGATGAATGTATTCCCGAAGGTGCATCAGGTTGTTCAAGATTGTGCATAAGGTTGGTGAAGATATCTACCATGTTTTCCTAACCTATAGAATGAATGGGTGAATTTCATCTTCCACGTGCCCTAGATGAAGTGACGCATCCATGATCATATACACATCATAAGCATTGGTGAGCTAGATAATGAAAATGGATCCACCATTGCAGAGAATTGAGTGGAGATCGATGATCGAGAGGAGAAAAACATATATGGATGAGCCATGAACATGGTTCACATGTTGTGGAATTTCAAACACATGCCAGAGTGTTCTTGGGAACGTGAGAGATAGATTCAGGCTCAAAATACATTGTTGATTCCTTTTATTTTTATTTTCGTGATGAAAATATTAAAGGGAAGAATGATATAGATACCATATTTTCTCAATATAATACACTGAAATATTTATATATATATATATATATATTTCAAGTGATGGGAATTGAGACAACAAGCAATCATGTGACAGGGAGTTCCCAGAATTTATTATTATAAAAATATTATGTATATTTTATAATATGCATGTAATGAAAATATAATAACACATAAACAGTATACCAGATTTTTAATTTGAGGCCATGTATGAGACCATAATGGGACATTAAACCTAGGAGAGATATATCATTTTTCGGTGTAGGACTTCAGTGGAAAACAATGTCCATTGGAAAATTCAAAATTAATGTTATTAAACATAATTATTTTACCCCAAAACATCGTATCAAATAACATTTGAAGAGGGACGCATTTTGGACATTTGAGACTAACATAGAATTTGGAATAGGGTTTTTAGAATATGCATGATATAAAATGAGTCAGTGTGTAAGTTTCAGGTTATGCTACTGTTAGTGGAGGTTTCATTGTTTTTCTATAAATGTTTTTTTTATTTTTTTAATATGGTTATCCCCAAATTTCCACCAAACACTCTTGACACACTCTCTATGAAACTCTAATCCATTCATTGATGGATAAATGAGAAATCTTTTCAGAAACATAGGCATATATATGGAGACTAAAGGCACATGCATCAGCAACAATGATTGGATCATTTCAAAGTAGGTTTATGTACCTTTATAATTTCATAACATTGTTTCCATTGAATTAATTCTTTTTTCATCCATTTAATTGTTTTGATATAAATCATAAATAATTTAAATAAACAATAAATTGATCCATTTATTAATTACTATAATTTTATCCTAAATTAGAACATCTTTTATTAATATTCATCACCAACTTTTTGATGCATCAATTCGATGGATGATTATAGAGTAGAGCATGGTTCTTCGAAGCTCTCATCGCAAGGGTCGTCGATCCATGTTGGGATCTGCGATCATGAAATCAGATGAGTCCTATCGGTCTACTTAAGAGAAAACTGGAGATTTGCATGTGGAAGTTCCATGTTGAGAAGAGAATATAGATGAGGTGACTATAGGTGGGTTGTAGGGCTCGACTGTGAAGATGTTGGAGATGGTTGATCTGCAAGAGAGGCGAGGCAGGCGGCACACTAAGCAGAGAAAGATAGAGGGGTCGTGAGAAGGATTCTGATGTCATGTTCCAGGAGGTATAGAGATAGGGAATGGTGTATGTCACAAGGGTGACTAGAAGGAAGGATATCGTGCAAGCTAGGAATAGTTTCATGAGGTAGAGACACTTCCCCATTGTTCACCGGTCAGATGTTGATTAGTGCAACCGAGATGGACAGATAGGTAGAGGGTCGAAGGAAGGGGAGTTATGATGAAAATAGGTGGTTCTGGTCACATGACTAGGCCACAGGATGGCGATGTGGAATGGGATGGCCAGAACATGCTGACCTCGGAAGAGGGGTTTGACCAAAATGTGCCAGACCATCCCAATTTGGGTTGTGGCACATTTAAAAGTTCATATTTCATAAATCGAGTGTCTAATTGGTTTTTCTTATATAGACTCATGTTCCTCTCATTGAAAATGATATTTTTAGACTAGTTCAGTTTTTTATTTAAGGCTTAGGTCCATGGCTCAGTTCATGAAATGGCAGAATTTAAAAATAATAATAATATTAATTTTATTGTTCTGGCGTATCCTTTCTAAGACGATTCCTACATGAAATGTCTAATTAACATGCAATTAGTGGAATAATTACCCTAGAATTTTCATGAAACATTCATGATGAATATTAGGTATTTAAACTAATGTCGATGTGCAGGCCCCACGAGCATGTTTCCCCTACTTTGTGGTGAAATACAACTTTTTCACCATGTATCTATTTTTGATGATCTGGCAGTCGATCTAATGTGTTTTTCCAAGAGGATCGCAATTGTTCGATCCTCATAATTAATTTTGAGACTGGTTCATGGGCCACATGAGGTACCTTTCGTTCAAAATGTGGTGTTGTACAACATATTCATCGAATGATTAATTAGAGTGAGTTGGTAGTCTTCCTTGCTTGTTTTTTCACAAGGATCGCAATAACCCGATCCTTTTGGATGTGTGGATCATTATTTGTGGTCTCATTTATTATGGAATCATGAAATAAATATCAGTTGAATATAAGTTTGATGTGTTCTGATCCTAACACACAGACTAGCAGTGTTCGATGAATATATCAATGGGAATATCTATCAGTCACTTTTTAGTGGAATCCCCCTATCAGGTAGGATGTGGTTCAATGATGAAATAAAGTTGATTCCATTAACCTAATTAGGGTGGGGGTCCTATATGGAGAAAAATTGAGTGGAATTGACCATCATCATCGGTGTGGGTCCTCAATCAACTACATCTATGTGGAATCACCTGATTCACTAGGATGAGGCTCTATGATGAACAAGAGTAGAATTCCCCTAACTTATCAGGGTGAGGGTCCTATTCTATGATATTTATTGTGGCATCCCTATAATGTACAAGAGTATGGGCCTTATATATAGCTTATAATCATTCCAGGTATGGTTTATAGACGATACATACATCAATATTACATTTAAATCACTAGAAATAAGGGAACATTCCCTACTCAAACAAATCCTTATGACATGACCTAAAAACATTATGTCAAGAAAGAACCACCGAAGGAGGATAATATTGAGGTGTGGTGTGTGAGTCTCTTTGACTTGTGGGATAGGGAATACATGTGGAATTGTTGGAATTGATGGTGGTTACAATAGGGACAATTAGAGACTCTTTTTAGGGGATGAGATGTGACATGGAGACCCCATTATTATCACGTTTGGGATTATTTGACTATGAATATATATATATACTCTATTTTAGTAACCACTACATGGATTTAGGTTACACTCCTTCTAGGAGAGACAATTTTAAAAGGGGTATGCATGTTCATTCTATGTCTCAATTCATTTCTTTGGAAGAGTCTACTCTCCTAGAATATGTAGAGATGAATTTGTGGGAAGTTCAAATTCACACCATTTTTAGCACATTATGTCTAGATTTTATTACATCACTCATTAACAGGGTTATGTTTTACTCTTTAATATAAAATTTTAAAACATTTTAATTCCTCATCAATTGCATCTCATACTACTCCCACATTAACTTTTTAGGGATTCCTACTAATAATTTTTATTCACACAACTATAAGGGATTTGGCCACACATTTCATGCCTTATACAGACAATGTAAAAGTTGGTCATGACATGAGATGAGCGTAGGTATATATGTTCACTGTCCATGTATAGTGTTCCTATCTTGGGATCCATGTGTGGTGCTCTCTCAGTTTAATTTTATCAATTACTTCTATATTGTAGGAAATTTCTGTTCGGGAGTTTATTTTCCCCATTTCTTCATTTCACTTATACATTATAGTTATGGAACATATACTATTTATAGGTTAATTCTTGTTTGTGGTTTCTATATAGCAGAGTTATACATTTTTTCCCTTTTTCACTCCACATTTTCATTGGGTTGGATGCATGTTTGTGTACTGGATCATCATAAAAGACCTCCGCAAGTACTTTTTCCATTGGAGCTTGTCTCCAGCTCCTAGCCAATGGAGGTGGGATTGGGGTATTTTCATTTAGATCCAAGACATGTGTTAGGTCATGCCACTCATTATTTTAATTTAATATCATGGTGTTTAGATATGATATTGTTCCATGACCCCAATTCTCAGAATAACACCCTTTTAATGACTCTAAATCCTGTTATATAATTGTTTGTTATAATATATGAAATTAATGTGTCCCTTATATAAATGATAAATGGTTAAGAAACATTGATGGAACAAACTATTGGGGTCAGTTATGTATTTAAATGAACAATTTTTTAGGAATATGATGTTGGATTCCTCTGAGGTGTTCCGTGTATCCCTTGTTTTGGTATGTTAATATTGAATTTTACATTTTAATCTAAATTGATACGTCGAATAGTGAATTTTTATGTAATTTGAATTTCTATATGAATTGTAAATTTAATTGATTAAATAAAAGAGATCATGGGACTATGAGCCGTGAATTGTGCCAGAAAATTTCTTGTCACACATGAATTTATCTTATAGTGATTTTCCCAAGTGAGTAGTTATAATGCAATCCATAAATGCTTGGAAAATGTCTTTACTCACCATATGAAGATAGATTGAGTTGAAATGTACTTGGTTTTTACTATGAAATAGTAAAGTATTTTTGATTAAAATATATTGATTACGTGGTATAAAATTAGGATGATTTTTTATATTTATTGATTGACATGTGGATTAACATATGAATTCCATGGATGGTCTCATTATGATTTAACCTAGCATACACCCAATTCTAAAATAATATCATTATATAGATTTATGAGGATATACTCATAGGGGCTTTGACTGTTATATGTTGTGTGATATTAAGAATCCATGGGGTATTCCAATTATTGAATCAAAGGTCACTATAACATACATTCCAAAGGTGATACGTGAAATCCCTTAGTAGACATTAATAGATAGACTCGAATGTAAATGATTTTATACCACAATGAGATTGATACATGGGTTATTGTAAGGAAATCCATTAAAGGTGTTGTAGGGTGTTTGTATATATTATTCATGTATCAATAGATATATTCTATATTATTTACTATATTAAAGGTATTAGGTTAATAAATGAATAAATATTGATAAGATTTATGTGATGTGTCATCTACGATAAATCCATATCATTGATTTGGCCTTTGTGTTACCCATTATAGATGTAATTATTAGGAATCCTTTGGTCATATTGTTATTGGGGGAAGTCAGAAAACATTATAGGTCTTTAAGAATAACATAATTTTAAATGAATCATGTCTAACTGTTAAACAAGAGAATTATTTTTTTAATGAAATTGGTGAAATGAAATTGTTATAAAATGAAAACCTAAACATCATAGTATTTATTTTTATTTTATTACATCATAAAATATTCAATTACTTCCTAAACATTATTTGATATATATATTAGATGACACTAGACCTTCAGTGGTTTCCAATTATGATAACATATCACACTCTGTTTAGGCCATTGACAGGTACCTAAAAAGATATAATATTGTATATTTGGATAAGGGAAACATCTCTACAATAGGATGTTGACTATTATTTAGGAGAACAGCGGAATGGGAATGAATTGAGGATGAAGATTCAATCTGGACAGTTTTTAGTATTTTGTTAACATTTGTTAACTGTTGGGTACATCTTCTGTGAATACTATTTTTGATTTTTTTATTTGATACATATGACATGTATCATCATCATCTATATATGTGTTTCATTTTGGTATGTCTCACACAGTAATTTTTATAATTTATCATATCTATGATTAATTATTTTCTTATGATACATATCTTATATTGTATTTACTCTGTGTTATAATTTGTTGTTGAGGTACTCTTCTATTCTCATACACCACACAGGACCTCACTGTTATTCGGTAGCCTATAGAATTTGTGGAGATTCACTTAAGGCCATGTAACCCATCAGGTCTCATGGAACAATCATTTAAATCAATGTCCAGAGAATTACAAAGTGTTATCAAAGAAACTTTTCTTATTATAATTATTTTTTCATGTCTATAAAAAGAGTTATAAAGGTATTCAATATTTGAAATGTGTTGGGCCTAGCTGTAGCTAACCCACATACAGAGAAAATCCAATTTTCGTCAAACTAATGTGTTTTTTTAGGATTTTTTATATTATAGTTGATATGAATCCATTTTTGGGTGGTGAACATGCATTGTGATGTTATTATTAAAATTATTGTTTGTTCAATTTTGTTCAAACCATATTAGATGAGATTATTCCATCTAATGCATCATTTTAAGAACATTATTGGAATCCCATGAGTTGATTTTTCCCATTCAATTTTGGATGTATTACATGTTTCATAATATTCTCAAATGTGTTGTGATGGATATTGTTGTTGTTATAATAGGTATTATTGAATTTTTTTGGTATGGATTAGGTGGGATATGCATTTGGCTTCTTGAGTTGTACGAGTCAATATGGATTGTAGTTTTCTAAATAAATTTGTTCAGAATTAATAATGACCAATGATATAATGGGAAAAATATGAAAATGAAAATGAATTTAGGTGAAAAAAAAAACAATATACAAAAGAGAACATGACATAAAACAATCCTTGGCATTGATTAGTAGGTATTATGTCGTACTTATATATGATATATATGACTCCATTAACTAACTCAATATGTAGGTATAGGGGTGAATTATTATATTAGAAGGATTATACCTATCGTACTCATATGATTGTTTTTTAGGTGTAAAAAATCATAAAGTTTTTTACCCGAGGTGGGTTTTTGGAATTTTAAATGAATTCGACCATGAAGACCTCTAATAATATCCCAAGGTGGTGGTAAATACTACACTCTATAGTTGGTATGCCTTGGGGTAAAGGTGTATCCCTCCTTAGTGCATGTTTTGGAACCATTTTTAATACGAGAAACATTTGTTGAGGACCAGTTCTATGAATGGTTAATGCCTTTCAATAAATCCATTCAAGGAGAATGGTGACTTACCAAAACTATGGTATATTTGACGCATGAGTTCATGTAATATCATCTTCCCACATTTTCATGGGATGGATGTCATTCGACTACATACTCATAGAAATAGGACATTATATCAATATTTTAACATTTAGAGATTCTTCCTTATAGGAGGGTAAATGTAATGACATATCTACTGTGTTATTATTTCAAGAGATGGTGGTATATCGTAACACTGATGGATTGTCATCAGAAAACGTCATTGTGGGATTTTAATACTACCTTCTATGACTACATCTATCCCAAAAGTTTCAGGGACAAAATATCATGGGAGTTATTTCTCATTTAGTGTGGTACATTATCATTTATGGAATATTCATTACATTTTATTATTATTCCATTCATCACACATATTTGGGTGTGTAAAAATTTATATAATGCAAGAATATTTCATTATAGTCTCTTGAATGAAATTTAATCACAATTGAATGTATTTGTAAGGACTACGATTTATGGAATAGTGAATAAGGAATGTATAACCCAACGTAACCTAACTGAGGTTAGATGTGTTAGATATATTGACCCCAAATTGGAATCGATTAACATTAAATTAGTTTTATGGAATACATAAAACATCATATAAATAGACTGCCAAATACTGTAGTAGTATAGTTCATTTGGAAACATGGAGACCATAACATTGAAACATAAGTGAGCAACATTAGCTTCAACCAGGTTCTTCTTAATGAGAGCCCTTCTATGAAACATAAAAATTAATATGTATCTTCATAACCTGGGGGAAAGGAAACAATAAGGATGTTATCTCAAATTTTTAGTAAAAATATAAAATGGAATCATGTAAACATAAACATGACCATAGGGTTAAGGGAACGTCACAATATCATTAAAATATCATACCCCACCTATCAATAATCATACACATAAATCATGGAATAAATATTTAATGTTCATAAGACATGGATCATAATGAAATAAGGATCTTAATACATGAAACCATATCATTGTAATAAAACATTGAAATTTAAAAAAAAAATAAGAATATAATCTAATATCTATATTATCCATGGAATCACTGCCAAGAACATCTCATTAGTATGAGTTCACTAACTATACAAATTTTTAGTCGGGTTTCACTCCAACGATCATATTAATAGCTCGAGTTCACTCCTCATACCATCATGTAAGTCATTGTTCTCTCCCATGTCCATCTTAATAGGAAAGGTTCACTCCCAAGACAATTTTAGTCAATCAATTGAAATACAAATCATTACCCAATGCATTGGATGGGGATATAGGTATCATCCATATCATAGTGAAATCATAAAATTCATGTTAATAAGATCATAAATTATTATATGATTACACATGAAATGAAATTGGTGTCCTAAAAATGTAATCATTTTTTAACATGTGGATAATGATATAGGTTTCCTAATAATTTCATCATAAATGTAACCTATGAAAAAAGTTGGTTTGATAATAATATATCCTATAAAAGTGAAATTGCTTTAAAAAAATAATTACATAATAACATAATGCAGTTATATAAATAATATTATTGGAAATGTTGAATTGTTAACCTATAATAGCAAGTGTAACACCAACAGATGTTATATTTGAAGAAAAATAATTTCGAATGATATTTTTAAAACATATAATGAGGAAATTATCCTTCTTCAAAAAAAAAATTATTTTTAAAACGTGAAACCGTTTGAAAACTATTCTTTTGAATAAAATGAAAACATATAATTTATGCATTGAAAATATTTCTAAATACATTTACGAGGGATAAAATGTTGTGGATCTTGAAAATCATTTGAAAATCATTTTCCAAATGAAACTTATAAATGAAGCAGGAAAATGATTGTGAATAAAACTATTTGAAAATAGATTTTAAAAATATATTCATTTAAATTAATCACTTAAAAAAGAAAAAGAAACATCACAGAAATGATGTTTGGTAAATTTGTACAAGACATACTAGGTAAAAATAATATTCCTTTTTCACAATAAAATGATTAGAAGTGTACCTCGATAGGAAAAGGAGATGAATATTGATTTTAGAAAAACATATTTTGATTAAAAGATAAAAAACAGGTTAAAAATTAAATTTAAATTTCATTGGGTAATATTATATAATTTATATAATCCTTTTTATAACACAATGTTTGGAAGGAATCACGGTTCTTTGACTGAAGATAAATGTAGGGTCATATTTTTTAAAAAATAAATATTAATCAAATTAAGTAAAAAAGAGTTAAAAATATTACTAAAACATGTGAAAATAAATAAAAATTAAAGGATAAGAATATTAATTAGTCTTCTTGAATGATGGATCAAAATATTCCATTAATGAAAATGTGATAATAAACATCCATGATAAATGGTGATATTTTTTTAATATATTCATACCACATGGTAACATTGAATCACAATCCCAATTTAGGAAAAAGAAATTACATGAAGCATTAAATTATAAATATAAAAATTTATTCATGTTATAACATTCCAATTGTTAGGTATTCACCTCATATAAAAATATATGTGTATAACATGGTATATGTCTCAATGATGGAAAACTGAGACAAAATTAATTTAGCCATATGAAAAATTTAGAAACATAAACACCCTTATTGAAAGAACAAAAAATATTTATGTAAATTACTGAATATCATGGAAAATATATAAAAACCCAAAAATATGTGATCGGTGAATAAGGCATGTATCTCACAAAAATAAAGAGTGAGATGAAATTCATGTACATAGTGACTTGACTCTCATCATACTCATTCAACCCACTTGTATAGAAAATATAAATTCATATAAATCATTTAAATAATGATATTATATTATATTATACAACATATGAATTGATTATAAACATATATTACATTATTTTTAAACATCTTATGTTATGGTTTCACATCGGATAATATTTACATTGTTCTTCAAATGTGTCTCAATCTGTTATGTCGTGGGTCCTTATAGTTATATCATGTTTTCATAATGTAAAAAATGATATAAATATCATGTATATTCAAATTATTTGAATTATAATAATCCATATAATATAGTTTTATGAATCCTAATTCGTCGTTCATGGAGATGGAAAGTCGTATGTTCGCATGAACTATATTTCTATTAAATTGGCATGGTTAAAGGAGTGAGTAAATAGTATATATGTGTGTATATATATTTGTATATATTTAATTATTACAAAAGAATTATTATATCATATAAATCATATATATTCATGTAATCCATATTTAATAAATTCGATGTAGTGTATAGATGAATCACATCGAATCAAGGGGTGGTAATCCACACTTCCTCAAATAAAATTATCATATTAACATGAAAATGAATGTATAATGATAAGTGTAATAAAATAATTCATAAATATAAAATACATAATATATATATTATATACCATATATATGATGAAAATCCATCATAATATCAACCATGAAATGCGTTAATGGAAAAATAAATTATCTTCATTTACTGGGGAGAAAGTCCACCAAAGATGTAAACATTATATTTGTTACCCATTAGATGGATGTGTGTGAAAGTCAAGGCCTAACCCAAATCAAACCAACATACTTTTTTAATGATGATATTAGTGTGGTTAAAAATTTAATTAATACATTTTTTTGGGAGTTGGGATAGAAAATAAAATAACATAGTAAGGGTGAGGGTGTTTCCTCTTAGTTTTGTATCTCCTTTTGGATTCCACCAATGGGTTTTCTTGGAAGGATATATACTCAAGGGTTTTTTCATGCAGGAAGTGAGGTAATATAGGGATCTATTTGGAAAGTTTTTTTGTATATCCATGTATTTCTGAGAGGTGTGGGGAAGTGTGAGGAGACGAGGGATTTTATAATTTATAAAGGGTTCCACGGTAGTAATATTTAAAAAGAAATGACCTCCAACAAAATTAGTTTATTTAAGTTCGTCCAATAATGGATTAATTTTGATGAAATAGAGTATAAGGTCTATATATGGAAATCCCAAGGCTTTAGGATGACATTATAGGTTGTTTCAAGGCCATAATTTTATGGTATATTTCCATATTTACCTTAATTTGTCCTTAATCATTTTATTTCATTTTAATTACTTCAACAATATTTTTTGTCAAAAACTATTTTGATATTATTAGATATTATAAATCATCATGATTCCCACAATGTAATTAATTTTTTCAAATTATAAAAAATAAAGTTTGATAATATAATTTAAATATATTTTCCCACACTACTGGAAACAGAGGATTTCCCAATGGTTCTAAATCGTTGGGAATGGCTGCAGAACCGTTGGTTAATGTTATACCAACGGTTCTGCAGACCATAGGGAAGTAAGAAGTTGGGAAAAGTTTTTCCCAACGGTTTACTTTGAACCGTTGGGATATGGTGCTGAAAATTACCCTATCCCAACAGTACTGGATAACTGTTGGGAAATATTTTTCCCAACGGTTTACAACCGTTGGTATACAGGCACAAAATTATCAAGTTCTTCCCAACGGTTTGACAAACCATTGGGAAAAACCCAACATATCCTCTTTCCCAGAGGTTCTAAACCATTGGGAAAATTGTTTTACCAACGGTTCATAGAACCGTTGGTAAAACCAGACCTACACATTCTATGCCAACAGTTTAGAATCGTTGGCATAGCCTCTGCTGGGCATATTGCACAGTAGATCTGCAATTTACCCATTAGGTCTCCAATTTGGCCACCTTCTATCCAATTTTCCCACCAGGTCCGATTTGTGGGTTCCCTCTCATTTTCAATCCAATTATTGTACCTGCAATAACACTTACATATAGAAAACAAATTCATACACATTTAACATATAATGGTGGAACTATACACATCCATAATTAAATTAGAATTCATAACGTAATTATAAACATACATAAATCATTTAGAATTCAATTTAAAATTTAGATGACAATTATATGTGGAATCCGGAAGTCAATTCATAATTTGATCGGTTTTTCGTATACCATATAATTTTACTTGAAATAATGTCCATTTTAAACATAATACATACACCTGGAGAGCTACCGGCCACACCACGCCTCGGATTGAGGTGGGGTTGACTCGTACACGTCACATATGACCCATGGATCGTTGTGGTAATGTATCGACACAATCTGAATGCATTTGGTCAGTTTTCCGTATGCGAGTTGATGTTTTTCAATTAAAATGACGTACTTTTAAAACAAAATGCAGACACTTTGAGTGGTGCTGGCCACACCACGCCTCGGATTGAGGCGGCGTTGACTTGTACATGTCACATATGACCCATGGATCGTTCTCATAATGTTTCAATGGAAACTGAATCTGTTTGGTTGGTTTTCCATATGTACTTAAATTGTTGTCCATTTTACGCCAAAGACAGACACTTTGAGTGGTGGCGTCCACACCGCAAATCAGATTGAGGTGGGGTTGACTCATACACGTCACATATGACCCATAGATCATTGTTATGAAGTATCGACACAATCCGAATGTGTTTTGTCAGTGATTCATTGCTACTTGATGTATTTCTCTTAAAATTATGTCCTTATGAAACATAAGACAGACACTATTAGTGGTGGAGGCCACACCACACCTCGGATTGAGGCGGTGTTGACTCATACACGTCACATATGACCCATGGATAGTTATCCTAATGTTTCAATGGAAACTGAATGTTTTTTATTGGTTTTCCGTATGTACTAAAATTGTTGTCCATTTTATGCAAAAGAGAGACACTTTGAGTCGTGGCGGCCACACCGCCCCTCAGATTGAGTCGAGGTTGACTCGTACATGTCACATATGACCCATGAATCGTTGTGTTAAATTATCGACACAATCCGAATGCGTTTGGTCGGTTTTCCGTATGCCAGTTGATATATTTCACTTCAAATTATGTCCTTTTGAAACATAGGACAGACACTTTCAGTGGTGGCACCACACCGCGTCTCTTATTGAGGTGGAGTTGACTTGTACATGTCACATATGACCCATGGATCAGTGTGCTAATGTACCGACACAATCAGAATGGGTTTGGTCGGTTTTCTGTATGCTAGTTGATGTTTTTCAATTAAAATGACGTACTTTTGAACCAAAGGCATACACTTTGAGTGGGGGCGGCCACACCACGCCTTGGATTGCGGCGACATTGACTTGTACACTTCACATATGACCCATGTATAGTTCTTCTAATGTTTCAATGGATCCCTAATGCGTTTGGTCATTTTTCCGTATGTACTTAAATTGTTGTCCATTTTAAGAAAAAGACAGACACTTTGAGTGGTGGCGGCCACAACGTGCCTCGGATTGAGGCGGAGTTGGCTCGTACATGTCACATATGACCCATGGATCGTTGTGCTAATGTATCGACACAATCCGAATGCGTTTGTTTGGTTTTATGTAAGCCAGTTGATGTTTTTCACTTCAAATTATGTCCTTTTGAAATAGAAGACAGACACTATGAGTGGTGGCGGCCACACCTTGCCTCAGATTGAGGCGGGGTTGACTCGTACACGTCACATATGACCCTTGGATCGTTGTTCTAATGTATCGACACAATTTGAATGAGTTTGGTCAGTTTTCCGTATGCCAGTTGATGTTTTTTAATTAAAATGACGTACTTTTGAAACAAAATGCAGACACATTGAGTGGTTCCGACCACACCGTGCCTCGGATTGAGGCAGAGTTGACTCTTTCACGTCACATATGACCCATGAATCGTTCTCCTAAAGATACAATGGAAACCGAATGCATTTGGTCGGTTTTCCGTATGTACTTAAATTGTTGTCCATTTTAAGCCAAAGACAAACACTTTGAGTGCTGGAGGCCACACCGCCCCTTGGATTGAGGCAGGTTTGACTCGTACATGTCACATATGATCCATGGATCGTTTTGCTAAAGTATCTACACAATCCGAATGCGTTTGGTCGGTTTTCCGTATGCCGGTTGATATATTTCACTTCAAATGACGTCCTTTTGAAATAGAAGGCAGATACTTTGAGTGGTGTCATCCACACCGCACCTCGGATTGAGTCGGCGTTGACTCGTACACGTCACATATGACCCATGGATCGTTCTCCTAATGATTCAATGGAATCCAAATGCGTTTGGTCGGTTTTCCGTATGTACTTAAATTATTGTTCATTTAAGAAAAAGGCAGAAACTTTGAGTGGTGGTGGCCACACCGCACCTTGGATTGAGGCAGGGTTGACTCGTACACGTCACATATGACCCATGGATCATTGTGCTAAAGTATCGACATAATCCGAATGTGTTTGGTTGGTTTTCCGTATGCTAGTTGATGTATTTCACTTCAAATTATGTCCTTTTGAAACATAAGACAGACACTAGGAGTGGTGGCGGCCACACCACGTCTCGTATTGAGGCGGCGTTGACTCGTACATGTCACATATGACCCCTAGATCGTTGTTCTAATGTATTGACACAATCCGAATGCGTTTGGTCGGTTTTCCGTATTCCAGTTGATGTTTTTCAATTAAAATGACGTACTTTTGAAGCAAAAAGCAGACACTTTGACTGGTGGCAGCCACACCGCGCCTCGGATTGAGGCGGCATTGACTCTTACATGTCACATATGACCAATGGATCATTATACTAAATTGTCAATGGAAACCAAATTCGTTTGATCTGTTTTCCATATGTACTTAAATTGTTGTCCATTTTAAGCAAAAGACAGACACTTTGAGTGGTGGCAGCCACACCGCCCCTTGGATTGAGGCGAGGTTGACTCGTACTTGTCACATATGACCCATTGATCGTTGTTCTAAAGTATCGACACAATCTGAATGCGTTTGGTTGGTTTTCCGTATGCCAGTTGATGTATTTCACTTCAAATTATGTCCTTTTGAAACATAAGATAGACACTTTCAGTGGTGGCGGCCACACCGCATCTCTTATTGAGGCGACGATGACTTTTACACGTCATATATGACCCATGGATCGTTGTGATAATGTATTGACACAATCCGAATGCGTTTGGTCGGTTTTCCATATGTCAGTTGATGTTTTTCAATTAAAATGACGTACTTTTGAAACAAAAGTCACACACATTGAGTGGTGGCGGCCACACCGTGCCTCGGATTGAGGCGGCGTTGACTCGTACATGTCACATATGACCCATGGATCGTTCTTCAAATGTTTCAATGGAAACCTAATGTGTTTGGTCGGTTTTCCGTTTGTACTTAAATTGTTGTCCATTTTAAGAACAAGATAGTCACTTTGAGTGGTGGAGGCCACAACGTGCCTCGGATTGAGGCGGGGTTGACTTGTACACGTCAAATATGACCCATGGATCGTTGTTCTAAAGTATCGACACAATCTGAATGCGTTTGGTCGGTTTTATGTATGCCAGTTGATGTTTTTCACTTCAAATTATTTCCTTTTGAAACAGAAGACAAACACTTTCAGTGGTGGCGGCCACACCATGCCTCTGATTGAGGCGGGGTAGACTCGTACATGTCACATATGACCCATGGATCATTGTGCTAATGTATCGACAAAATCCGAATGTGTTTTGTCAGTTTTCCGTATGCCAGTTTATGTTTTTCAATTAAAATGACATACTTTTGAAACAAAAGGCAGAAACTTTGAGTGGTCCGGCCACACCACTCCTTGGATTGAGGCGGTGTTGACTGGTACACGTCACATATGACCAATGGATCGTTATCGTAAAGTTTCAATGGAAACCGAATGCATTTGGTCGGTTTTCCGTATGTACTTAAATTGTTGTCCATTTTAAGCCAAAGATAGACACTTTGTGTGGTGGCGGCCACACTGCGTCTCGGATTGAGGCGGGGTTGACTCGTACATGTCACATATGACCCATGGATCATTGTGCTAATGTATCGACACAATTCAAATGTGTTTGGTTGGTTTTCCGTATGCTAGTTGATGTACTTCACTTCAAATGACGTCCTTTTGAAACAGAAGGCAGACACTTTGAGTGGTGCCGGCCACAATGGGCCTCGGATTGAGGCGGCGTTGACTCGTACACGTGACATATAACCCATGGATCGTTCTCCTAAAGTTTCAATGGAAACTGAATGCGTTTGGTCGGTTTTCCGTATGTACTTAAAATGTTATCCATTTTATGCAAAAGGCAGACACTTTGAGGGGTGGCGGCCTCACCGCGCCTCGAATTGAGGCGGGGTTGACTCGTACACATCACATATGACCCATGGATCATTTTTCTAAAGTATCGACACAATCTGCAGGCGCTTGGTCGGTTTTCCGTATGCCAGTTGATGTATTTCACTTCAAATTATGTCCTTTTGAAACATAAGACATACACTTTGAGTGGTGGAGGCCACACCGCGTCTTGTATTGAGGTGGCGTTGACTCGTACACGCCACATATGACCCATGGATCGTTGTGATAATGTATCGACACAATCCGAATGTGTTCGGTCGGTTTTCCGAATGCCAGTTGATGTTTTTTTCAATTAAAATGACGTACTTTTGAAACAAAAGGCAGACACTTTAAGTGGTGGTGGCCACACCGCGCCTCGGTTTGAGGCGGCGTTGACTCGTACACGTCACATATGACCCATGGATCGTTCTTCTAAAGTTTCAGTGGAACCCTAATGCGTTTGGTCGGTTTTCCATATGTACATAAATTGTTGTCCATTTAAAGCAAAAGACAAACACTTTGAGTGGTGGCGGCCACACCGCGCCTCGGATTGAGGCTGGGTTGACTCGTACACATCACATATGACCCATGGATCGTTGTGATAAAGTATCGACACAATCCGAATGCATTTGGTCGGTTTTCCGTATGCCATTTGATGTATTTCACTTCAAATTATGTCCTTTTGAAACAGAAGGCAGACACTTTGAGTGGTGTCGGCCACACTGCACGTCATATTGAGGCGGCGTTGAATTGTACACGTCACATATGACCCATGGATCGTTGTACTAATGTATCGACACAATCCGAATGCGTTTGGTCAGTTTTTCGTATTCCAGTTGATGTATTTCACTTCAAATGACATCCTTTTGAAATAGAAGATAGACACTATGAGTAGTGGCGGCCACACCGTGCCTCGGATTGAGGCGGGGATGACTCGTACATTTCACATATGACCCATGGATCGTTGTGCTAATTTATCGACATATTCCGAATGTGTTTGGTCGGTTTTCCGTATGTACTTAAAATGATGTCCATTTTATGAGATTCCTCTGTGCGGGGGGTTGTTCGGGGTCCAAGGAAGAGGGTCGGGGGCCTGACCGGGGGGCTGTCTGGGGGGCTATCTGGGGTCCCGGGAGGTGGGTGGGGGGGCTGTTCGGGGGGTGTTCGGGGGGTTGTCCGGGGTCCAAGGAGAAGGGTGGGGGGTTGTCTGGGTGGCTGTCTGGGTGCTATCTGGGGGGCTGTTCGGGGGCTGTCTGGGATCCAGGGAGGAGGGTGGGGGGGTGCTGTCTGGGGGGATGTTTGGGGGGCTATTCGGGGGCTGTCATGGGATGTTCGGGGGGTTGTCTGGGGTCCAAGGAAGAGGGTGGGGGGTTGTTCGGGGGGCTGTCTGGGGGGGCTGTCCGGGGGGGGGTGTACGGGGTCTAGGGAGGAGGGTGGGGGGGCTGTCCAGGGGGTTGTCTTGGGGGCTGTCCGGCGGGGCTGTCCGAGGTCTAGGGAGGAGGGTGGGGGGTTGTCCAGTGTCCAGGAATGAGGGGTGTTCCCAAACACACAACCACTAAAAGACAAAAACATCCATAAAAACAGATAATATATAAAAATAACTCAACTCCAATACTATACTACGAGTCTAGATAAAACCAACAACTAGAATAGATTAAAAATAAAATCTCAGTAATATCAGCCAAAAATGTAATGGATCAACTTTTCCCACATCACCATCACCATCATAACCATAATCATCATCACCCTCTTCCTCGTCCCCATCATCGTCCTCGCCCTCGCCCTCCTCCTCTCCCTCCTCTTCTGCGTCAGAATCCTCGCCATCATCATCGTCAAGCTGTACATCATCCTGACCACCACTAGAACTGCCACCTGGTGCACTGTATATAGAACGTATTGACGACATATACTCATCAAAAGCTGGGCTGGCCTCTGCTGGAAGTGTAGGACGTAGAACTTAAATAAATTTCATAAACGCATTGTTTGCCCTAGCAGACTGTTCTGTCGTCACTGTGGCCCATTTCTCAGCCAGTTCTACCTATTCCCTATCTTGCTGTAGTTCGGTGGCACTACAGCTCATACCTAAGGAGGGCCAATACCTCTTTGGGGCTATCCTAGGTCGGCAGCGTACTCTGCCAGAATGCTCCTCTCCCAACACCTGATGTAAGTGATCTGTTGGCCCAAAATTGTCTGGTTCTTGGGCATCTAGGGCCTCTAATGCAGCCTATTACAAATATAAATATATCATTAAGTTAAGAAATAGATATTAAAAAATAAATTCAACAGATTAAAACTTACAATCTACTGCTGAGTCGCTTCGTTGACGGCACTTCCATCCTTTTTTCGTCTACTCGAGCAAAACAGTTTTGCTCGAGGCACACGTCCTTCAATATTTTTTATTTTCCTCTACAATGACATTGAAAAATAATGTTATATGAAAAATTTAGCAAACTATTAAATAATTTAAGAAACAAAATAACGTCTAAGTCGTAAAGATAACATATAAACAATTGTTAAACCTGCTTCCTCTCATGATCAGGCATCGTAGTGCGTCCCAGTGTGTGGAGGTATTTTTTTGCATCATTGTTATTTTTATTTTTTCTAGATGATTCCTTATTAAAATTAGAAAATTTAATAGATAGTATTAATGAAAAACATGAAAGTTATTATTTAAATACCTCAAATGTTATTAATACCATAAACTGGGTACTCGTCCAATGAGTAATCATCTGATGATACTGCTCTATAGGAAAATCATACACAACTGGTACCGCCTCTAAATCAGTGCCAACTCTAGGACGCCATCCCATATACAAATCATGCTTGTAGGCTCTCCAAAGCTCGCCTAAATCCCATAGACGTTCCGATCGTGCACCCTCACCATCGGGAAAATTAAATCGAAGCTGAAATAAAAATATTAATTCATATAAATACAAAAATAATTCATGGCATTAAATAGAACATATTTATTTACCCATATCTCTGCCCAAGCTCTATCCTTGACATCATGCGACAAATGTCTCCACGATAGCGGGCCGACAAGAATGATGTCGGAGTATTTGGCAAGCGTCGCCAAAAAACTCTGACATTGCTACCCTATTTTCTCAACCATTTGTTTGTCTTCATTATAATCCACCATAACCTGTGTGTGGCGGTTCCACACCGAATGCATGCGTGTACGCCCCCCGCCCACGCCTCCTATCAGTAGATGTATCTGTCATGAAAGAAAAACAAATATTTTATCAGAACATGTTATAATGAAAAGAAATATTTCTATAAATATTTGTTAGCTTTCTATAAATATACATGTGCCGGTATGATCATTGAGTGCCGCTGGATCCACAGAAACAGATGGAACACCCTGTGGTGGAATAGGAGTCGAAGACGATGGAATATAGAATCTCGGAGAGACAGAAGTAGAAGGAAACGAAGATGGGACAGCTGTCTGACCGGATGCTGACTGAGGAGTGGGAATCATCATGAGATGTGAAAATGATGGGCCAGAAGATGCAGAAGGAAGCGAAAACATGGGAGGCCTAAATATCCAGTGTGTCTCTAATGACACACCGGGATCAGAATGTAGGAAGGATTATATGTCAGTCGGAGGGACATGGTCTAGTCGGGTACGCGCAGCTGCTCGTCCACCTCTGGTACGAACCCTCCTCGTACCACTAGCCTGAGTACTGGGACCAGTACTAGGCTCCTTGTCGAATAACTGTCGACGTATAGGTGGGTCCTACAAAAATGTTTACAAAAAATTTAATCACATTACATTATATATTCTTTAAATATATCAAATTGAAATAAAGTACTCACTGTAGGCACTAATGGTGGAACGCCCATCTCCGTCATCCGACGATTGTTCCCCATAATTTTTTTCCGTCGTCTCTCTTCAATTGGCATTATGTTCTGCTTTTGAAAACAAATATGTAATTAATTATAAAAATAAAACTAATTTGTAACCCAAAAAATGAAATTCAAATAAAACTGCAACCAATAAACATTGAAAATTCACATAATGGTCAATTAAGCTATCAATTGTTTTAGAAGAGCTTGATTGGATTTAATAAATCATACAAGTTGTAATGTTCACCAAGTTAGAAATATTGTTTGACTATGTTTGAATACAGTTCAATTACAAATTAGAAATTGCAATTCAAATAAAACTACAACCAATAAACATTGAAAATTCACATAATTGTCAATTAAGCTATCAATTGTTTTAGAAGATCTTGAATGGATTTAATAAATCATACAAGTTGTAATGTTCACCAAGTTAGAAATATTGTTTTACTATTTTTTAACACAGTTCAATTACAAATTAGAAAATGAAATTCAAATAAAACTGCAACCAATAAACATTGAAAATTCACATAATGGTCAAGTCAGCTATCAATTGTTTTAGAGGAGCTTGAATGGATTTAATAAATCATATAGTTGTAATGTTCACCATGTTATAAATATGTTTGACTATGTTTGAATACAGTTCAATTCCAAATTATAAATTGCAATTCAAATAAAACTGCAACCAATAAACATTGAAAATTCACATAACGGTCAAGTCAGCTAAAATATATTTGTGATCAATACTAAATCAATTTGAATATTACCAACCTTAAAAACCCAACTCGAGGCAAACCAAATGAATTGAGAACATGGATGAATGATTGTATATATTTTCAACCACAACATCAGGTTCACAATCATCTCTGACAATTGAGCTATTTGAGTCATCAAAAGAAATAAATGGATTGGTTCTAATGGAACTAGGGACAGTGTCAATTCCATCATCACCATCATCAAAAATATGTCTTGGAATTACTTCAACTATGACACAAAATTCAGGTCGAAGATGGTCTTTGACATAAAAAACTTGTTCAGCCATTGATGCCAACACATATGGTTCTTCGGTAGCAAGAGTGCGAGTAATATTAATTACTCGAAATCCAAAACCATCAATAAATGTGCCATGTATCGTCATCGAATCAAACCAATTGAATTTCATCATTGTGACTTTTCCATGAGAGTAATAATCCAATATGATTATTTTCTCAACAACTCCATAATAACCCACATTTTCATAACGCAGTCTACTATCTGATGCACTGGCATAACAATCTGTTGTGGCAGTAACCATAACACCATCATGTTGTGTTCTCATGTTTCTTTCTTGTTCAGTGATAATAAATTTGTACCCATTGATAACAATTGATTTACAGTCACGAACCACAGTATTAGGACCAAAAGAAAAAGCTCGTATTTCCTCAGAGACGGAGTCATCAGACAAACTCAATACCTGCAATATAAATGACTATTAAAGTTAATTAAATATTGATATAATTATTTTAAACATTAATTTTTTATACCTTCAATTTTAACCAAGCAGAAAACTCTTTGCTATGAAAAGTCTCTCTGCTTATCAAAGATAAAAAATGATGCTTCCTATTTATCATTGTTTTATGTTACCTCTAGATAAAAAATATTAATAGTTTAACAGATATATATGTATGATATACATAATCAATTTAGTTACCTGATATAGTCATCGAACAAATCACAGTTGAACAAAACTGTGCGATGTGCCATCTCCCGCTCTTCATGGCTTAATGTCTTCAATGTATATGACCTAGGAATTCCTCCCATTTGAGGAAGTGATGGAAAACTGGGTTCAATTTGCTCATACTATTCTTCTTCATTTCTCATTGGTCTGTTCAATCTTGTAGTAAGATTAGACAAATACATCGAGCAGAAATCCATACATTCTTGAGCCAAGTAACGGTTCATGATAGAACCTTCGAGATTATTTCAGTTTCGTACATAAGACATTAATGTGAACATATTCCTTTCAGTTGGATACATCCAATGAAAAGAAACAGGTCCTCCGAGAAGTATTTCAGTGGGAATATGGATAGTCAGATGCAGCATGCATGTGAAAAATGATGGAAGAAATATTTTCTCCAACTCACACTAAATTAATGGTGCATCTGTCAACATTTTTTGCAAGAATGACTTGGAGAACTTTTTAGCACAAAGATCTCTAAAAAATGGAACAACCGAATAACAAACACCCTTAAATTATTGGAAAAAAGTTGACAGATTGCTATTGGAAGCAACTCATGTAGTAGAACGTGATAATCATGAGTCTTCAAATATTTTAGCTTCAACTCTCTTTTGTTGACCCATTTAGATATGATGCATGAATAGCCATCAGCAACTCTAATAGTCTCTAATACTTCCAGAAATTGTTTTTTCACAGGTGTCATCAAATAAGAAGAACATGGAAGTTTCCATTTATTTTCAATGATATTTACATGATGCAATTATGGTCTAATGCCCTAATCCACCAAGTCACGCCGAGATCGTAAATCATCTTTTGTCTTCCCCTTGACATTTAGAAGAACTGAAAGCAACATTTCACATATATTATTTTCAATATGCATTACGTCAAAGCAATGACGTAACAAATTGGTTTACCAATAAGTCAAATCAAAAAATATACTCTTCTTCCTCCAATTGTAACAGGTTTCAGTGGAAACATTCTTTCTCTTTCCAGATTTCATTTGAACCTTCCCGAATGAAAAACTGAAATCTTTCATTTCATTAAGCACATCAATTACAGACGTACGCTGAGGTGGATCATCGGTCTCTATGGTATTATCAAATCTTCGACGATTCATTCTATATGGATGATCCTTTGGCAAGAATCGTCGATATCCCATAAAACTGAAACTACATCGATATTTCAGTCTTCTAGATCGTGTATTCTTCATAAAAACTGTACATGACAGTTTTCACTTAGTGCTCCATCCAGAAATCATTGCATAAGCCAGAAAATCATTGATTGTCCACATAAGCGCAGCATGCATCTAAAATATGTCTTTCGAACATGCATCGTATGTGCGCACACCCACATCCCAAAGAAGTTTCAACTCTTTTATTAAAGGTTGCATGTATACATCAATATCAATACCGGGATCAGGAGGACCAGATATGATTATACTCATGAATGTGAAAGGTTTTTTCATACACAACCTTGAGGGAAGATTATAAATGTGTATAAAAATTGGCCATGTGCTATGCGAAGTAAGCATCTGCCCAAACGGATTAAAACCGTCGCATGAAAGTTCCAGCCTCACATTACGCATGTCAGCTGTAAAATCCAGATGTCGAGCATCAAATCTCTGCCATGAAAATCTATCTACAGGATGAACCAACTCATCATTAGTCTTCTTTCTCTCGGTATCATGCCATCTCATT
Source organism: Viscum album (assembly GCA_963277665.1). NCBI lineage: Eukaryota > Viridiplantae > Streptophyta > Magnoliopsida > Santalales > Viscaceae > Viscum > Viscum album. The sequence continues at coordinate 843,644,896 of OY728151.1, forward strand.
TTTATTGATATGTCATCAGACATAAAAAGATTCTGAAGTCTGGGGATCAATGGAAAGTGCCCCAATACTTTTTGTGGAATGTGGGATGGTGTTCCATCAGATTATGTCTTCCAGCGGGATGTGACACATTTTATACAATCATTTCGTTCAGCAGTTTCCTCCCAAAATAAAGTGCAATCTTTGGGGAAAGCATGAATTTTGTTTTCTTGAAAATCCAAGTTCCTCAACTAACTTTCATTGCAATATAGTGGTTTGATGGAATATCTGCATCATGTGGAAGTAAATCCTTCAAGAGGGTAAGAATGTAATCGATTACTGTATTAGAAATTCCATACATAGTTTTCCCATGAAACAATCGGATTAAAAATTCCAGCTTTTTCATTTTATCGCATTGTCGATATACTGGAGTCGTGGCAGCATCATTCAATTTTTTCACCCTATCAATATCATCATTTTCTCTAGATGCATCAGTTGTCCACATATCTATGTCTTCTTGAGTCGAAATCCTTTCTATTTCATGATGATGAATAAACGGAAACCGATCATCTAAAATATTCTCCATTCCATTCCATTCATTTCGATCATCACCAATTTGAGATTTCATTTTCTCCCCATTGTAATACCACACAATGTAGTTTTCTTGAAAACCATTTTTGGTTATGTGGTAGCTGACTTCTTCACGGCTCAACCAAGGTATACCAGCACAATTGGAACATGGGTAGTGTATGCGACCACTATCTGAAGCATTTTGAAATGAAAAATCTATAAAGCTCTCCAAATTGTTTTGAAAATCGCTTGAGATCCGATCGGTATCATACATCCAACTTATCTCCATGATTTAAAAAGAATTTATATAAGTCATTTTATCATAAAAAATTAAATAGGATTGAACTTTAATAGAAAATACATTTAAGTAAACGATAAAGGAAGAAAATAGTCAAGGTATCAACTACACATGTGAAAAAAACATACAAATGTGTTTTTGAAAAAATGTAAAACCAACAAGAAATTAATTTGTTATATCACATCAAAGCATGCCTCATCCCATAACCATATTAGTAGGGTATCATGTACATGAATAGCATCAAACTTGTTCCATCCTCCTACCCTACATGACCCCAACCACATGCCCCATCTCATTATAGCCTTATCACATCACACCTCACCGGAAAACACTAGGGAAATCATACTATATCTCACATGAAGACACATGGACAATCAAATCGCATCTTGCCTAAAAAAATGGTCAATCACTTTTGAACGAAGAGTAGGGAAGTCAGGGTAGCTATCTAACCATATAACCACCATCCTAGATATTAGAAAAAATACCCATAACTCAAAACCTCTGATCGTTGGTAAGTTTATCCAACTCTGGTTGGGAATGTGTAGAAATAACATAAAAATACATGATATGTAGATAGCACAAAAAAATCAACCTATAGGTTCACATTAACTACATAATCACAAACTTCACTACTACCATAAAACACATAAACCACACCTCCACCACATAAGACGCATAACATTTCTCACTTTCATTTATAATCCACATTATTCACACTTAAATTGTCCATTCATTTAATGTTAGATTAATTAAATCAATTTACCACACATCCATTTATATTTCATCTCATTTATTTAATATCTTGTTTTTTGGTTTTAACAGCATAATTTATTCCATAGATAACAAGGAAACTAATTAAACCACCACACAAAAACACACCATCTCACAATAACCATCGACTCCATGTTACATCGACCAACCATCTCACCAAAACAACCACATATCACAACAAAAATATTGCACATCACAGACCACCGCACAACCAAAACTATGAATCTTCAAAATTAGGAAACAATAAAGAGACATCGTGCCCTTATGAATGTACATGTGTAATGAAAACATTAATTGGACATACACAGATATAGGGATTTGACTACACAATTCGTGGAACAATCATAAATTTTTACAGAAACCCTAAAATTTGGGAATTAGGAAATCATTCGTAGAAGTATATTCTTTATAACAGGTGGAACTAAAATATAGTAATATAACTTGGTGGCTGGTGATCCGATGGATGATGTGGGGATTGGGAAGCGATTCTGCAGAGGAATCGCTTCTGGAGAGCTTCTGGAGACGAGCGGAATGATCTGGATCCGCTTCTGAATCGTGGAGGAGGCCACTGCTAACATTGGGGTATTTAGGGGTTTTTTTCCCCACGGTTCAAAAAACCGTTGGGAAAAACCAGTCTTTCCCAACGGTTTCATAAAACTGTTGGGAAAAAACATATTTTTCTCACCTATTCCCAACGGTTTAACGAAACCGTTGTGAAAGACTGAAAATTCTCCACTTTTCCCAACAGTTTTATGAAAACGTTGGGAAAGATACAATATACCAACGGTTTCTTTGAACCGTTGGTAAAATTTTTTTGGGAAAACTCCCATTTGCAGTAGTGCTAGTCTTGTCGCCTATGTGGGTTTTTAAGTATAACAATCAAATAATTCCTATGATTTTATACTCAATTTCAATGTGAAATTTATTATAATGGCATAAATTCATTAACTGTTAAAAATATTATCTATTTAACATATGAAACCAATTTATAATATAATTTAACATTATGAATAAATGATATGAAAACTAATTTTTTTTGAATCCATAACATTAACATTTCTTAAAAAACAATCTTTATAGAAAAATACAAAAAAAATCCATATAACCTAATTTCTATTTATATTTTTCAAATATGAATATTTTTTTAAATATATGATTTATAAAAGTTTCAAAAATAAGATTTAAAATAGATTCTCCATTCACAGCAGGTGAAAATGCCTCACAAAAATTCTGTTTTATGAGATAAATAGGTTTCATTTTTTATTATACGTATAAAATATCATTAATGAATTTAGAAAATATTTACATTGATATATAATGAATATATTAACTTATAAGTACACAATAATTTATGATAATTTAATTTATTAGGATAAAAATACCAGTGTGGGAAAGATAATTGTTTTCTAAAAAATCACCCCCTTTATATTTAATTGGTTATAATATTCATTTCTAAATAATTTGAAACTAATTAATTGATTAAATATTTTGTGAAAACTAAATATTTACATATGTTGGAAAATAATATTCAGAAAATATAACTTAACAGTGAGGTTACATATAAATGAAATTTTTTAAATAAAATATTATTATTCGGTAGCACTTTGTAATGAGTGTTACACAAGCCATTGAGGAAATTCATTATTATCATAAACATAATATTACCCCATTATTATATATATTATAAGATAACCATCATATTGCATGTAGTGAATTATTAACATCGAATTGTGTATAATGCAATCAAAAATTATTTCATTATTAATTTTTTTCATTGTTGCATGAAATGGAAAAAATATAAAAAATATTAAATCAATTTGAAAAATTATATTTCACAAAATATTAATGTGTTAAATTTTACCCCCCTTATAGAGAATTTCTCCCTTGAAATTATTCTAGTTTATCAATGGTTTAATATGTGATATTTACTTTCAATAGAAACCCACATAATTAAATTGAATAATAAAACATCATTTCAAAATAAGGGATAGATGGAACAATAATGGATTCCAAAATTACCTCAGAAACAGATTCCCACATAGGAGGAAGAAGTTCAGATGCTAAAACATGGACATGGAAGATAAATCTAACAATACTGATCTGGTGGATAGTGATATGGAATATTCTTAAGATAATGATGACAATCATAAATTCTTAAATATGTGATGACCTAATAGACCGTGTAATCTATCCGAAAAAAGGTTGTAAGAAAAAATTTATTTCTATATTGTTTTCTTAATGATGATTAATATTCATGAAAATATTTTTAAGTCATAGTTTCTAGTCAATATCACTATTTTTTGTTACATGATCCACATCACCTATATATCTAAAACTAATAGTGAATTTTACATTCCTGAAGCACTAATAGATCATGTGACGCATGAATTACAATCCCATTTATCATTAGATATCATCAACAACATGTTTTAATAACAATTCATAAAATATGCATAAATCATCTTGTGGTGTGATAATACATTATCCTCACAAAAATCATCCAAATATTAACATGTTCATTCCATAAAATTATATCATTATAATAAATCCATAATATAAATAAATTATAGAAAAGTGATAAAATAATATTAACATTGATCCCCCTTATATCACAAATTATCTCTTGGTTATAAAATTCTAAGCATGGGAATAACATCATCATATATTTTTTTGAATAATAGTAATAAAATGAGTTATGATAAAAACATATGGAAAACATTCATTATTCCAAATTAAAAAGTTTAATTAATATATTCCACAAAAATAAAAAACATAATCTTTATCCATGATGAAAAATTCCACTTAATCAATAATTCGATCCAGGGTAAAACAGTATCATCCAATTCAATTATTTATATCCAACATCTATCTTATCTAAAAATCATTATCTTAGCATTATAAAAAATATATGGGTTATCCGTTTCTTAAACATGAACATGAAATGAATATCACAATATAATTAAATCATGTTTTTATCTATTATAACTATTCAACATATTCTTGAAAATCCTAGTTAAAGAACATCAAATGAACAATCCTTATACAATTCACAATTCATAATTCATCAAACCAAATACAAAAATACATAAATCTTCCGTTATTATTGGTTGGAATGGAATATATCCATTTTTAGGATGTAAGTAGACACTTATGTTTGGGAATTGAGTTGGGTAATGCACATGTCCTACAGAGATGATACATTGAACATAATGTCATTTCTTTTACATTATGATCCTTTCTCCCATAGAGATAAAATAGTCAACTTCATTTTACATTTCCCTCAAGGATATTCATCAATACACATTTTCATGTAGAATGAAAAATCTTCAACCCTATATCATCCATATAATTTGATCATTTATAACGTTCCATCCTCCTCTTATGCAAAGTGTTAATAATATCACCAAAATTCACATTGTTAATCATATATCATGAGAGATAATTCAACATAATCACAATATTTTTCACTCTAGTAATTATCCTCTATAGTTTCTAAAAATCACTAGATTTTATGACACACTAAGTGTTAAACAAGCTCTTTTTGGATTCCTTCATTAACTAAATTTAGATATCTTAGTGGGAGCACTATGTATCATAAGAGAAAATCAAATAGTCTAGAAAACAATTACTTATAATATATATAAAACATGAAACCATCCTTAATCTATGACACCATTTTTTTTATCCTATGTTATTCATAATAATCATATATTCGTATCCAACATAATTTTTCATGTATAGTTTTTGAAATTTCAAAAGAATATTCCCTAGGTGATTCAAGCTATGTGTAAACTAAATCAATTTGTTATGTACCAGATTACATAGATTTAGTCCCGAAACATTTTTTCAGAGTTGTTATTTCTAGCTACATCTATTATAGAGACAATTCCACTTATATTATGAATATTGGGATGTATATTTAGGACACCACTAACTCTATACTTTTCCAAAATTCAAGTTTGATTTCCTATGATTTTAATTATCCTTAGAATTATCCTTTGACAATGCAATAGAATTCTCAATAAAGTTTTCTCATCCTAGTTATAATGATTATCTAAATCATCAATTTGATATATTTACGATCTTGGGACACTCTTGAGGTATTAATATTTCCTTTCAGGTAAAATTTGTTTTTCATTTTGTCTTACACGCTATGTCGGGCAATGGGATTGTTGGTTTTTTTTTGGGAAGGAATGTAAAAACAGGGAAAAAGTAGTCTACAGACCAGGTACACATCATGTACTTGTCCTACACACAGTGTACTTGGCCTACACACCATTTACATCTTGTATACATCATTTATAGGACTGTCAGAATGTGTATCCTATTTTTTTCAGAAAAAACAGACAGTACATACCGTTTAATTGGTCTAAAAATCAGGTAATGGCCCACTAGACTTTCTATAGAAAAGGTAGTATCCTCATATTTTGATGGGGATAACTATTTTCCGCCATTTTTTAGAGAAGAAAACCTATACTCTAGTTTCTCAGTTTCAGAATCCATCTGTACTCTATTTCTTCCATCGTCAGTCATGTTGGATCTACATCTGTAATTATTTTATTCTTTTCTTGTAGTTTTTTATTATTCAGAAAAATGACTACACTATTTGGATTTATGTTAATATGTTGTATTATCCAATTCATTATATGTTTGTCAGATTTATTCTAATCCAGGAAAAATCTATACTTGATACTAGAAAATCTATCTAATACTGAGGTGAGAAATGTGGTATATACTTTATTTCAAATTTTTTGGTGGTTATGCACATTCAAACCTTTTTTCCCGTCATACATTCCAGTGTGGCCTTGTTTTTTAGTGATTTTATTATAGTAGAGATATCCAAACATAGTGAGGAAGAATTTTGGTTATTTCTTATTGATTTGGCACTTGTTACATGACTCATGGCCACCCTAGTGGAGTGACTAAATGAAAAAACATGTTTATTCTTGTTTAAACCGCCTAAGGTCTGTGTCCTTCTCTGTGCCTTGTGAGTGGAATCCCAATAATGAATTGATTTATTAAATAGATTTCTTACAGGATATACTACCTCTTTCCATTGTTATATATTTTTAGGGAATTCATTATTAATTTAACTTGGATTATTTATTGAATGATATGGGTGGGTATACCTATATAAAATGACAACAGAATGTTAAATTGTTTATATGGGAGGGTCGGACCATATAACTATAGTTTATAAATGGTATTCATGAGTGGGTTTGCTCATGGATCATGTAGGTTAATGTGAGTGGGTATACTCACATGGAATTTTTGTTTAAATTGAATGATTTAATTCTTGAATGAATAGTTAATTGATGGCACAGACCGCTCTATATTGATATGGAATGTAGTAGTAGATGTGTTTGGTTGATATTTCCCCATGGCTCATGATTCCATGGTATGAATCTTCCATTTCTACCCCATGGATCCGACATTATTGGGGCTATGTAGGACTTGCTATCAACATACTTATAGGACCCCATCAAGTGCCTAATCATGTTTCCAAGAGGGACGCCCATGGTACACAATGGGATTCCATGGACAAGATCCTTAGATCCAACCAACATTGGTCTATAATTATTACATGCATGCCTTGGTACATGTCACATTGGATCCCACCCTTGTGGTCTAAAAATCACCATACGACATGGACGTTCTATTTTTGACTTCACTATTTGGCGTGGTTGTGGAATATTTTAATTCCATATATAGCATTGTTGTGGGTTGCATAATACAGACGGATGTATGGTGTGGCCATGTGACAAGTTTACTTTCCATTTAGCATCCTTATTATGAGTTGAATCTATTAGAGGTAGCATATAGGGCTGTATGGATTTACCAACTACTATAGACTAATTCCATGGGAATTCACACTTAACATTACTACTTGTTTACAATTCGAAGCACTTTTGTAGAATTTTTTTACAACTGTGTAATCATGGTCAATTTCCTACTAGGATGTTTATATAAAACCCTTTTTGGGACTCCTTAGGGACCCCTATTGATTATATTGTTGTAGGTTATGATAGAGGAAAACTCCCTATTACGGGTTGATGATTTTTAATATAGATTAGGGGTGCATATGACCAAGTGGAAGCTTTGGAGGCTATGATGACATTACTTCTTTTGTTCTTTTTAGAAATTGTACTGTATTATATTTCCATGTAACTATTTATGTTTTTCCCTAGATTCATGTTCCATCTGCATCATTGTATATGAGATGTTTCTTGATTATATATAGATTCTTGTTTTTCATACTTTCATATTGGTGAATTTTTTTCACATAAGCAATTCATTGTCTGTTTTGACTTCTGATGTGATTCTCTGTAAATGAGGGAATAGTCACCCTCACTTAATCACATAGTCCATCACTATTGTTATATATCCTCTGCTGTTTAGTGAAATGCACTTGATTCCATGTTGATAATCTATTTCGAGGCACCGTTTTGAGTGGCCTTTTGGACTGGAACATTAAAATATTTCATTAGATGTGTTTTTTCTAGTTTGAATAACTATTTTATGACATTAGATATGGACAGGAAGGAAATTTATTTTAGTAATAATCATTTCCTTTGAGTAGCTACCCAACATACAGATAAAATCCATACTGCCTCGAATTGGGTTCTGATTTATTGAATTTTGACTATTACAATTGATTCCATTCCTCCATTGTGTGATTCACATGATTTATTTTTTTATGATTAATGAAATTGTGGGTTCTATTTTAGTATCAACCTGATGTGATGACGGTCTTCCATATCATACATCATACAAATATTTGTTAGAATCATATTCCATGCATTATGTTATACAATTTGCGATGAATTATATATTTTATGATGTTGTTGTAGTTCATGTGATTGTTGTGACTAATGTTGTGTTAGTTGGGTGTTGTAGTTAAGGATGTGAAGTCGTATTTCATTCCATATGGAGTTGAGTCCCATATGAATTAGTAAGTGATGCACTGATGGAATGTAAATGTTAAATGGATGTGCTAAATGAATCGTTTGAATGTGAACGAAGGATTGGGTTGTGAAGTGTTATGGGCCCTATTGGATTCCAAATTGGTAACACATGGTGAAATATCTAGGGTCTCTTAATGTGAACTCTGTTGGAAGTGGAACATGAAATGATGGACATCGACTTGACCTAGATTGTCATTTTAGTGGGATAGAGGCATAGTTTCTTGTGGTTTGTTGGTTTTTCATTATATTGTTCTGGCTGCAGAAGAAGGATGTAGGTTTGACATGGTTTATAGGAGGGTCTTGATATGTCATATTATTTTTCATTTTACATTGATATTGTTAATTCGAGAGGATTTCATTTGGAATTCTACATACATGCCACCATGATTTCCTCCAATTGTACACCGTGAGGGAGCTGATGACCACAGTTTGTAGACTATGGAAAATGGACTACTGGTTTCCCTACTATAGTGCATGATGTGAATCTTGAGGATGTTTCTGAGATAGGTTCTGAGGCATAGTTTTGTGAGGGTTTTTTTAGATATATACAGATTATCCCAAGAGCACCGCAGCTTGCCTTGACTGAGTCTTAGCTGACATGAGTATTCAAGAAACAACATCCTCGTATGTTTTTAGGGGATGGGAGACCACATGTATTAAAGCTATGGATGGAGACCACATTAGTTATTTTTTATCATATGGAGTCACCTCCAGGGTTGAGGGTCAGAATCATGACATTCTTGGAACATAGTGCGTCAAAGCGTCAGTGCGACATTTTGAACCGTGCTGATTTCCTTTAGAATATTAAATTGGATGAAATCCAAACCTACTTCTATGACTAATTTTACCACATGAATCAATGAGAAGAGATTTCTATTGATTTTATGTGCCTTGAGTAGGGCATGATGAAAGTTATGGAATAACCATTATTCCTTACAGAGTTTTATTGTCTCGCATAGTTGTATCTTACTGATGAGTTATCAAGGGAGAGATGCTTCAAGGAAGGTATCAGAAATTCTATTAAATTTCATGACAATTTGTTTAGGGTTCCTTGTATAAATGAGATTGTGAATCATGCACTGATTTTAGAGCATAACCTTAGGGATTATGGGAGTATAGAACAAGTGATTTTTATTTCTCTACCCAGTTGATCAACGTAATCATATATGAAGCATTTTTTGAGGCTCCATGTGATGTGAGTGCTAGATAGGCTGTGGTTTTTGGAAGATAGGTATATTTCCATAACTGTGGTAGGTGAGTCCATGTGAGAAATTAGTGTGAAAAATACCAAGTCATTTGTCGATCTTGTGGTAGGATGGGTCACATGCATAGATTTTCCAAGACATTCCCACTTTCTACGAGTTGTAGTGGGTCAGCTCGGACAATTGCTTTAGGAGCAGGTTTTTCAGCATCTGGCCAGGCTCAGAGCCAGAGTAGTCTAGGCCGAGGAGGAAATGGTAGTGGTGGTCATGGACATTATAGCCATTCATTGGATTGTTAGAGACAACAAGTTGGATCATCTCATTGTATCTGGATAGGTTCACAGGGTTTTGGTGTAGTCTAGACATAAGCAGGTTCCTCTCACAGTTTTACCTCTAAATGAGTAGTTAATAGTCTTGGCCTTTTGGATTTTAATTTTGAGGGTATTTTTCTACTAAACACAACATATGGAGTTATAAAATTTGATTTAAAATTGTGTATTGAGTTTCTACATGAGTATGGTGGGTTCAACATCCCATGAAATATATATATCCTTGAGATGATTGGGTTTGATTTATTTGTTGGGATTGATAGGCTAGTAGATTATCAAGTGTATGATGACCACTATCGTCGGAGGGTGAATATCACATAACCAAATGGTGTTGTGTTTATTCAAAATTTTGAATGGTATGTTAAGGAATCTAGACCAGGACATGTGTATCATGGGATGGATGGAATGACAGCCCAGATTACTAGTTTGTTTTTAGTTGATCTAGGAGTGAGTCTGGCAGACTTTCCTCCCATGGATGTGAGCTTTAGGTATGTCTTTCTAGAAAAATTATTTGATTTACCACCTAAAATATAGATAGAGTTCTCCATCGGGCTAGTGTGAAGAGTTTCTATGGTATCCATTCCTCCTTACATGATGGCTATGATGGAGTTGTAGAGTCTCAACAGGCATATAAGTACCCATCCTTAATACATTACATGATATTGAATTTAGTGAAAAAAATCACTGCCTTTCGCATTGATGATCTTTTAACGTTTATATATTTAGTGAATTGGGACATAATTCATAAACAACATTAAACCATAAAACAGAGTGGATAACATAAATACTATATTCATTTCTTCTAATCTATAAATATTTTCAAATAAAACATGATTTTTTGAAAATTATTCAAAAAATTAAGATGAATATCTTATTTGTGTCACAAATCCTTATAACCTATGAAAATAATTTAAAAACCATGGGATAAGAACAAAAAGCTCAGTATGGGATAATAAAAAAGGAAAGAAAACATTAGTCCAGAAATACTTATAATGTAGGAAATCATTATCAAATGACCTATTTATCACCCTTATATAATTACTTTTAAAAACATTATATTTCCACAAAATTTCCATAAAAAATAAGAACATAAATATAAACATAATGTTATCGTGTGGGATTAAATACATAATCATTAAACCCACTGTTCTACCTTATAATTTGTAACCCTCGCTGCAACCTTATAATTTGTGCAACCATCACAGTTACACATGTTCTAACCATAGGACTAACCTAAAAACATAAAAATACCTAAGGAATTGGAGGGATATTTTTTCCAAATGTTCATATTAATCAATTCCCAGGAAGCAAATCATAATCATACAACATGAATAATTATATAAAATAATTTCATTTTAATATCATAAAATATGATTTTAAAATAGGATTTTAAATGAAAATACCCTTAAGAATATTATATAATGTAATTGAAACATAATATTGTGGATGGAAAATGTATATAAACTATATACAAACATAGTGTATGAATGTATCATGTCACACTATGGTGGAAGTAGTCCACACATCCTCAAATGTAAATATAATATTATCATGAAGAGGACTATATAATGATATGTGTCATAAAATAATTACAGAAGCTTTAAATACATAATAAATATAATATATTACATATATATAATGTTATTATATCATATTTTCATCCTTGAGAGGTGGTAAAAGTAAAAATGAACAATCATCATTCAGTGAGGAGGTAGTCCACCGTAATCGTAAATAGTATCAGCATTAACCATTAGATTGGTGTGTGTGTGATTGATGATATAAAACACAGTATAACAAAATCCTAGTATATTTATGATATTGGTGTTGTTATAAAAGCAAGTAATATTAATATTTTAGTGATTTTTTAATGAAAATAATATGAATGGAGTTTGAGGGATGGGGTTACCTATTAATCAGGTAACTCCTTTTGGGTTGCACAAAAGATTTTCCTTGGAAGGATTTCAACAAATGTGAGGATACATGGAAGAATTTTGGAATGTATTGAAGGTATTTGGGTATTATTTTGGTGGATTCCATGTTTCATTATTGGTGTTAGGAAGTGGGAGAAAATGTTCCCTTTTATAAAGGATGAGGGGTGGCACTCTAGTAGTATTTAAAAAAATGGAACAAGACCAATATTATTTATTTAAAGTGGTTTATTAAAAGTTAAAATTAGATAAATGGGTGTATAGGTTCTAAATATGGCCACATAATGTATTTAGGTAATGATTTTAGGTCATTTTAGGCCTTATGGTTATGGTTTATCCCTCTGTTAAGATTAATTTAACTTAGTCATTTAATATATTTTTAATGAATTCACTATTCTTTTTTCAAAAAATAATTATACCTTATTAGATGTTATAAATTATTTTAATCCAAAATATTGATTAAATTATTCAAAATTCAAAAAACAAAATCATATTAATTTAAATTAAATATAATCTTATAGTCAGGATGACCTTGTGGGGTTTTAAGGTAAAAATGAATATATGTTATCTTTGTTTTTATTTTGAATTACAAATTGAAATTGATTATCTTGAAATGAATTTTGATAATTGAGAAGAATATTATCTAATTAATCATTAAAAAGTATTTAAAATATCATTAACCATTATAAATAATTAGATGACATATCAGTTTTGAATTACAATCATAGATGTTTTTTAAATTCTTTAAAAATTAAACATTCTGGAAAACTACCAAAAATTCACCCTCTCCTATATTTGATTATTATAATGCAAGATTACTTTTAAATTTTCATATAATATTTATAAATTTTACAAAATTTATATATAAAATAGGTTCTCTATTATAAGGTGAAAAAATTTCCTTTATAAAAATATTGGGTTTTATGAGTTAAATTTATTTTATTTTATTCATATGCTTATAACATATATTGGATGATTATCACAAAAATATATACACGGATATATAAAAAATATATTACATTAAATTTACTAACTAATTTTAGTTAATTTACTTTTGTAGGATTAAAACATCATTGTGATAATAATAATAATTTTCAGTAAAAATACGCCCTTCATATTCAATTGGTTCTTTTATTCATTTATATATAATTTTTTTCTGATTAATTAATTTCATTTTTATAAAACCTTATATCTAATTAAGAGAATTAATAAAATTAATAAAATATAATTTAAAAAATATGTTATATTTTATATACGTATATATAATATATTATCATTCCGTAACACTCGGTCTTCCATGTTATGCAAGACATCATGGAATGTCAGTCTTGTGTGAAACAAAATCATACCTAAGACTCCATTATATAGGGAGGTGACCATTATTTGTTAGTTCATGATTACCTTTTTCATTGTTTATAATAGAATCTAAATGATGTTTCCTAAAAAAATTTATTGGCGTTGCATTAAAGGAAAAAATATATCAAATAGATAAAATTAATTAATAAATATATTTCACAAAATACAATGTTGTTACATGAGCCATGGTTTGTTGGTATCAATATATGTTACAAAATTAACCAAAAGTTTCATGAATTCCATACATCTTCCACACTGTGAAATTAGTATCCAATGAACATACTCATGTATCTCTGTGGCAGGCCATCGATTTGGGATACTATGGAATAATAAAACTTAGTCTATGAGAGAACAACATAGGTGTTGATCATGCAGCATGATGGGCCACCTACAAAGCAATTATAGATATTCTCTTCCAGAATCATATATTATTTGGCCTATACTTAATCCATGAGTTAGAGTGGGGTCAGAAGATTCTTAGCGGGCATGGAGCTTCAGTATGGCCAGTCAATCAGGCCGATGTAGTGTTCATTGTCGTCGTAGTTAGACCCATGTTTTGTATGGATAGGTGAGAATATCTTCTCAATGTATACATCAAGAATCATAGGGCCCCAAATCATGCCAAATATACTATTTTAAACTAACACCTAGGGAGATGAATCTCAGACCTTCTATTGTTATAGGTACTATTATAGTATAATATTCATTATATTATGAACTTTTCAATGTAGTAAAATCTCATAGATATATATATGTTCCCCTTTTAGAGAGACATGGACTTATGATTTACTATTATGATGGTGTTATTATTCTTGAAACACTTTTTGGGATTATGAGGTAGGGTGTACATTAGTGTACAGAGTTCTCATCGAGATTGGCTGCGGTCAATTAATTTGGGCCCTCGATGTCATCAAGATGACAGGTTATGACATCATTCTTATAGTGGAATGGATAGTTCCATTTAATTATTTTATTGATTTATATATTTGAAGGGTGACATTTAGATCACCAGATGTTGGGGGGATTATTAAAATGGGTGAATGGTATATAAATGGGAGTTTAGATAGAACCTATCATAATGAGATCGGTGGTATCCTCTAATGGCTTGATGGCCTTCATTTTTTATTAATGTTGATAATCCACATTTCAAGGGATGAGGTGGAACCCTTAAGAGGCCCGTAGGAATAATTATTACATGGAACGTAGGCCTTAGAGGAATTCATTAACCGTAGGCTTCAAACATTACATACAACCCAAACTAACTACATGGAACTGCTCCTCCCCGGCATCTTCATCGTGAAATATTCTCTCCACCATCGCATTGATGTTCGTCTAGGAATTCACGTGCATGCACTGTCTTGTCCCGATGGCAGGTGTCATACCCTGTCATTATTGCAATCCGTTTAGCTCTATTTTGGTGAAAACTCTTTTCTCATCCTCCTTGTAATGTTGGTTCCGTGTTTTTTGTATAGTTTTCATCTGCACTAAAGGTGTCACGAAGGCCTTAATGTGGCCCTAATCCCTTACTGACCCAAAGCCATAGGTTTCCTGAAGGCCCAAACGGGGGCATATTTGTGGCTGCTATAGTGCCAAACAGTGCATGCAACTGTTCCCGCTTGAGTACCCGCTACAGTACTTCACATTTCCCAATTCAGTAACTGCTACAATACTGCTCCAGTTACTTCTACGGTGCTGCTATAGTTACCGTAAATTTTGCCTCCTCCTAGATGAGTTAATCATTTCATGGATATTTTTCTAGATGAATTTTCAGGATTACCTCTAATGAGAGAGGTAGATTTATCTATAAATATAGTTTCAAGAGATGAATTAGTATCCAATAGTCTATATAGTATGGATACTACTGAGATGTAGTAGTTTAGGGGGAAGCTATTGGATTTAGGGACAAAATGATTTATTTTACCAATTACTTATCTGAGTGGTTTGCTTGTCCTTTTTGTGATACATTTCAATATTAACCATAGTATTTGCATAGATTACCATAAATTCATCAAGTTAAAAGGTTATGAAACAGTATCCTTGCTATATATAGATAATCTCTTCTACTACATCTAAGGATATAAAGTGTCCTAAATGATTTATTTTATATCTGGTTATTAGAATGTGTGTGTTATAATTTCATTCATACATCATGAAACATTTTGTAGTAGTTATGGCCTCAAGGAGTATTTGTTTTATAATGTTTAGTTTCATAAACATGCAAGTAGTATTCATGTCACTAATGATCAATCATTTCTATCCTTATCATGACTTGTTTTTGGTGTTCATAAAAGATTAAATCTTTCTGTGTTCGCATAATCAAAACATTCATGCCAAGCTTTATGGGAGTGTATGGGATACACTAGGAGAGAAATATTGATATTCTGTTATCACAAAATGAAACTATAGGATGGATTAGATTCAATTTATGTGTCATATTATCTCAGAGATAGATGAATTATTTGACCCAGGGAAGGGGAGAGCTGTATATTTTTAGGTGAAACCTAGGAACATCCTTGAGGTAAACTGTATCATAGATCTGGCTAGATATTAATTTATTTTCACACAAGACTTCCCACTCCTATAAAATACATTTATAGTCTTGGATTCTAATGGTGTATATTTTTAATTATAAAATGCATGTGATTATACCTTTTGGTAGCTGATGGGATGATTGACTTCATTGATTATATTGATTCTTATTGAACTACTAAAAGAGTTAAACTATATAATGTTATGCATTATGTATCGAGATAGAAGAAATTTTAATATATGTTAATAAATTCATGTTTTACATGTCTTTTTAGTTGATGCCATATGAGTGGAAACACCTGGAACATGATGTCGAGTTAGATACATTTGTTCATTTATTTGACTGTTGGGGACAGAATTTATTGTGGATGATCTTTTTGGGGTACATGGACAATAATATTCCCTTGTAGATAGTTATTCATCATTATCATTATCTAATGATGAATTTTAATTTTAGTACCAAAAATATTTTTTACCTCATGATTTCCTATATAAAAGGAAATGTTGTGGCCAATGCACTGAGTTGGAGGGATCATATATTCGAAGTTTAGTAGGATAGTAATGACTAGAAACTCGCATATTATTTACCTGAGATACAATTGGAGGTAAAGGAGTGTTAGGTACAGACATCATTGATAATGTTAATCGTAAACTCTATTCAAGTTTACTGATTCTGGATAAGGAAACTATTTGATTATGGGAGCGTAGTTATACGAGAGAGTGTGCCATGTTCGCTCGTCCTAGTTGGACCATAGTAAAGGATGAGGTTATGTGTGTCTATGGATGTTTGTGGGTTCTAGTGGATATATAGAAGGTTATAATGTGATAATTTCATTCTATATCATGTCTAGTTCACCCCAGCGTCACCAATAAGATTTTTTATTTACAACACCTTCAATTTCGGAGAGGTATGAAAAGATATGAAGCTAGTTTTTTCATAATATGTTCCCCCTATTATCAAGTTCAAGAAGAAATTCAGTATCCAGTTGGGCTTTAAAAGTGGTTACCAATTCCCGAGTAGAAATGGAATTATTTCATGATGGATTTTGTGATAGGTGTTTCAAGGTTAATTTAAAGAAATTTTTAAAATTGGGATGTTATTGGCATGATCACAATGTAATATCATTTCCTACCATTCAGGGAGACTATTTCAATAGATTAGATAGGTATTTCTTTAATTATATTTGATATTAAGACCTCATGGAGTTCCACATGATATCATTTCATATTGGGATGCTTGTTTTACTTCACAATTCATTCAAGGACTGTACTGGTTGTTAGGTACACATGTGCTTCTCAGTATATCATTCCACCCCCATATTGATGTTTATTTATATAGTATAATATAGGATTTGATGATATTTTTTGAGCATGTATCCAATATTTTGGTGGATCTTGGGAGAGGCATGTACCTCTAGTTGAGTTTGCCTAAAACATTTGAATTTGGGATAATATTTAGATGTCTCCGTATGAGGAATTGTACAGTTTTCCATGATAAATACCCATATGTTTGTTAGAGGAGGGATAAGGGGATATATTTGGATGTCATTTTGTTGAGGAGATCATAGATATGTTCAATTTATTTGAAAGCAGATGGATACTCAACAGTCTTGATATAAATAATACATTGATCACTACATTAGACCTCTTGAGTTTTAGGTCAAGGATCAGGTTTGTTTATGTTTTTCAACAAGGATGGTACATAGGAGGATCCTGATACAGGGTAATATTTCAATATGATATGCGAGTTCATTCAGGATTCTTGATAGACAAGGGCTAGTATCCTACCAGTTGTTATTACGTTATAGGTAGAAATCCATGCATGATGTCTTCCACGTATCTCAAATGACAAATTGATATTCATACATGTATCATGATTTTTATCCCAATGATGTTGTGTTATAGGTAGATGTGTCCTTTGAGAATAATCTTATATGTAATGTGGATCATTTCATGAAGGATCACTAAGGTCTGTGTGTTCCTATAGTATAGATTATATGGAAGTGGGACTATGTACATGGGGAGACCATGGAGTGGGAGACCATAGTATGAGAATAGTCATAGGATTTGTTCATATAATACACTTCATCAACCATGTATGGTCATTTTAAGGACAAGTATATTTAATATTTGGGGGGATATTTTATGATCTTGATACATTCATAGGGTATTTATCTTTTGCAATCCATCAATATTTAGTTTAAATTCATACATATTGAATAATTTGAATGTCCATTGAGTATATATAAGGTGTAGGGGGTTGTTAATATCCTAGAACCTAGCTTATGTGATGAATATTCCTCGCACATGGTTAGTATAAACCATGTGGGGTTGGTCACACAATTGTTTCTAATTATTTTAGGAAGTAAAAATGGATAGATGCGCCCACACAATTTGATAAACCATTAAATTTTAGGAACACTACCAATAGAAAATATAATCTATTTTGATAGTAGATGTTTCCATGGATTTTTCATGGTTAGTAAAATGTGTGTACAACCCATGTAGGGTACCCTTCTCTAATGATAAGCAAGAAATATTGTGGCACTATTTGTATAATCATGTGGAAAAACTGTGAATCCCTATATTTCTGGTGATTTTACTAAATTTACACAAATTTAATATTATATCTAACCCTAATTCATCATTCCTCTCCAAAAAAACTCACACATGGAGACCTATTGGAATAATGCTATAGGATTTTCCACCAACTCCCCATTCAAACTCTAATTGAATAATTTTTTGCTTTTTTTATTCCATATTAATGAGTTTTCAATCAATTTTCTACCATTTTTCATTTTATTCTTTATCAAGAAACACCTTTATATGTAAGATAATTATCCCTATTATTAGGTCCATCTTCAGTTCTTAAAATTTCTCCCACATAGTTGAATCAAGAGATGATATATGATGATCTATCCACTACAGGCCTATGGTAGGAAGTATCATCCATTTAAAATATTTTTGACATTTATATATAACTTGTTATAACACACAACTAATTCTTGTAGTTACTCCCTTGAAATAAATTTAATTTATTTATTTGTATTGATTGGTATAAGATATGAAATTAATGATCCCCATTGATAAATGTTAAATGTTTAGTAACCATTGGTGAAACCACCTACTAGTTTTCATTGTGTATTGATATGGAATATTTTTCTTACTTATGAAAAAATATAACTTTTAAATGCTCGCTTTACCCATTTACTGAGGATTTTAATATTGAATACTCAATTTAAATAAAAAATTATGTATTGAAATGTGGATTGATATGTAATTTTAATTCTAATATAAATTTATAGTAGAATTGATTAATGATATGGGATGATATGACCATGAAAATATGATTAGGAAAAGTATTTTCATGTGAATCATGAATTAATATTTAATGTTAATTACCCACATGAGTAGTTAAGTATAAATCATTCTAGGATTTTATAATTAAATGAATCATATTTTGAAGTGATATTGAATTGAAATGTTCTTCGTTGAGGCCATATCATAGTTTAGTGGTTTTTATTAAATGAAATTGATTAAATGTTACACAATGATATTGAATTCTTATATTCCTCAGGATAAACTTGGTTTAATATTCAAATTCCAGGGATGGAAACATTTTTCTTATACCCTACATACACATTAGTGTCACTCTGAATACCAATTCAGATTGATAGTGAATGAATCATTGGTTATTTCAATGTTATATATTGAGGTACTTTTGGACTTTTTATGGTCTTCTAAGGACAAAATCAAATGGAATAAGATCATTTATGAAATGGATGATACATAGGCTCCCTTAGTGGACCACCAATGATAGACTCAATGTAATTGATGTTATGAAATGCCTAGAGCGATAGCTTAGTTCTTGTAAGGATCTCCATGATGGGATTTTCAGATGTTGGTTTATATTATACATGGACTGATACATGCATTCCAAATTATGAATTTAAAGGATGGTATTAGATTCACAAATGAACAATGGAAGATATGAGTTATATGATAATTCTTCCATGAAAATGTAGAATCATGGATTCAGTAATTGTATTATACTTTGTAGACATCCATCTTAGGTGTATATTGATCCTATTCTTAATGGGAACACCGAGATACACGGAAGGTCTTGAATATTATTAATTAATTTATATTTAATTATTAAATAATCATAATTATAAAATGCATGGTTATATATATTATATAAGGTAAATAAAATATAACTGAGATTCATAAAATGACAATTTTGTAAAATTATATCATGTACTTTATATTATACTTAGTTTATGTATTTCCTAATAAAATAAAATTTTTCCCACTATTTGTTATAAATAATCACTATCATTATGGAATTAGACCTTGGTTGTTTTTCCAGGGGGAATATATATCACACCCTTTTCAAGTATCCGATTGGGTCCCAAAATGACTATATTAGTGCATGTATGGATAACAACAAGATTACTACTACAGGTTCTTGATTGATTCTTATGATAAGAGGATCATGGGACTATTTAGAGGCTCGTGACGCTAGCTGTATAGTTTTTGGTATTTTGTAATTTATTTTCATGTATTCTATATCTTCTTTTTATACTTATTTTGGTTTGTTTATTAGGGACACAATACATGTATCATCATTATATTTATATACGATTCCTTCAGGTATGTAATATATTTTGTTATTTTGATCATTTATCATCATTTTTGTTAATTCATTCATACTAGTAATTTTGTGATATTGTATTTATGTTTTGAAACACACTAATGGTGGGGGAATATTATCCCAAATAACACACCTAAGACCTTTCTTCTTGTCGGTAGCCTATGGAACATTGAGCGATGCTCTTGAGGCGATATGACCCAATGGGCTTTAGACACATTCATTGGTGTCCGAGTCAAGAATGATACAATTCTAGATTATAAATTATCATGTGATAGTATGTTCTTATGAATCCATTTTACCATCTAAATAATTGACATGTTATGATATATTTCCTTTTATAATCATTATTAATGACCATGACTATTTATGCACACCAATTATATTGCTAATGTTATAAAGAGATTATTTATAACATCTATGTAGTGTATATCCATCCCCATTTACAAAAATTTTTATTCACATGTATTATATTATCCATCATTCATTAGTCAAATTTAATAATGTAACTCACATTTCTTTATTGTGGGATTAAAATTGATGAAATATGTTATTATATTGTATGATTGATGTGGCATAATAATTAATGCACCTGATATTCATGTCATAGGTATAAGAAGAATTTTTTGTCCCACCAAAGGATTATGAAATTTTTTAATCTCTTATGATTCCATGTATGTTCGAAAACAAGTTATCCTATGTAATCTATGTTATTATGTCCCATTGGTTAGCCTTTAATTGTAATTACGTTGTCATGTTTTATATTGTTGCAACATTCCTTTTGTGAATTTAATTTGTCATATTATATAATGATTCGTTATTAATGATTATGATTATAATGATTTAAATGTCACCATAATATTCCCCTTGAATCATGTGTATTATTTTCATTATTATATTCAAGGATTATTCTCTTATAGGTCATTGTATATAAAAAATTTCTTTTGTATGTTCAAATGTTAGCCAATGTAGTTTTACAAGGAAATAGAATATTAAAATCATTATATTTAGTTTTAAATAATTTAAATTTTTTTTATTTATGTTATAATTCTAGGTATCTAATTTTTGAAAAATATGCCTTCTAATACTATAGGATTTGTTTATGTCTTCCTTTTTTTATAAATCATGAAATTAATTGTATAAAATATATGGGATGTAACATATTATATTTTAATTATATTCATTAAGGAGATAAAATAAACACATAATGAACATGATAATGTATAGGGGAAGTATCATTCAACAATATTCCAAAATGATATGATCAATAATCTCATAGGGTTAGTTATTTCTAAATAATAGCATTCCCTTTCTCTGAAATCAAGTATCATTTTTCATAGGGGATATTCAAAAGAATAAATTTTCACCAACATCAAATTCTATTTCACAATGATGATTTTCAAAATTAATTTTCAATCAACTATGAGTTACCATGATGTGTTTATAAATTACATTATCCAGAAATAACACCTCATAATGTAGAATATCCACCAGTTACTATGATCTTCAATTTTATCCAACCATGATAGAGTTTTATAGTTCTTTCTATAGAGTTATTTATAAGTATCCTTATTAATTGGAAACATAAATATATTAATTTAAGAAAAATATAAATGATGATGGTTTTGAACCTATCATGCGTTTAAAATGAAAGAATATTCTATGAGACTAAATTATAGGATTTTAATGATATAATTAGAAGGAATATTTATTTTAGAATTATATTCCATGATAATGATCAATTATTTATACACTTCTTATTAAAAATGTATCTGAACCACTTAGATAATCATATTATCCCGATCATATATGATTTAGTGATCTACTCCAAGAAACCTTACAAAATAATTAACATATAACCTAATTATCTAATCAAGTGAAATTTATATTCTATAAGAATGTAAATGTGATTATTTCCTAAAATCATTGACTAATAAAAAATAACATTCTTACATTTTGTTGTATGATGATGTTAAATGATGATACATATAGTAATTTATTATCATATCATCCTATGTACTGTTAATGTTTATGAAATCCCATTAGTCATTAGTCTCTACCATAATGCATAATATATACACTATAATTAAATCTTCATTCCACTTCACATTCTCTTTATAGTCTCTATACAAGTTGGTACACCCAAGTTGAATATATAGTGCTGATCATTGTGCATAATCAAGTGGATCAATCAACTATATTATTTATGGGAACTAACACATTTACATTAACTAGATCATTCCATCACTTTTTTGATTTAAATTAGTAAAATTATTTACCTTCAACTTCATATCTAAATAATCATTATATTCCTCATTAATATTAATGTGAATAATTTGTTGGATGTTTTTATGAGAATACTGGATTTATATTCAATTCATATAATTTCACCAACCATAATATGGATATCATTAATTATTCAATCTCATTTAATACTATTCATGGACGAATTAGAATTGGCTATCTCACTCATAGCATTGTACAACTTTTTCTCATTCCTAAGGTTATAATTTCTTGAAATGTCATATTTCGACACATATTTTTCATACATTACTATCATATAATTTTAGATAAATACTCAATACAATTTATAGTAATACAGTTTTGAGGAATAAATTGGTTTACTTAAATTATAAAAAATAATATATAAAAATTTATTACTTAATGATCTTCACCATTTCAAATTATGTTCCTCAAAACCATTAATATTTTTAAATATATCATAATGTTAAACTTTATTCATAACTGGGTGAAAAGGATAATAATAGAAGTTGAGATCCAATTCTAAAAAAGGGAATATTTAATATATAAAAACAAATGAGAATAAGCTGTAATAAGATAAGAATATGGGTAGGATAATAGGTAAAGGATTTATAATAATCATACCAAACCAGTGAGTGGACTTTAATATGGAATCATAGAGTATTGATATTCAACTATAGAACAAAATATATTATATTATGGATACATATTTAATAAATTATGAATAAAAAAAATCATAAGAAGATGAAATAAGTTCATATCATGTCAATAAGTATATAAAACCATTTTCATTGTCAAATCTCCCATCCAATATAGTCATAGTTGATTGGGGTGATGCCCTATAATGAATCATTTACATAGTAAAGGATCATTACTAGGAATATATTATTAGATATAGTCTATTACTAAACTAGGTTCACTCTTTATTTCTGTCCTTATTCTATCTTATCATATCCTTTTATAAAAAATGTATTACAAGGATATATAAATAATTCCACTCCATTATAACAATGAAAACAATACATCTATGTGACACAAGACCCTAAACATTCATTATAGCTTCAAATCATTACCATTTTAATGGTAATAGGTTTCAACATAACTTAATTATCATGATCATTAACCATATTGTTTAATAAAAAAATTGTAACCTTTGATTCCATACATTGTAAATTAGATGAACCATCAAAGAATATTTTTTTCAAAAATACCATTAATAAGTCACTAGAACTTTTCTTGATGAAAAAGTCATTTTTTTAAATAACAGATTTAGAATATGAAATTTTCAAAAATAATAAGGGAAACAATTAGTTCAAATGAAATAAGGAATTACAAAAAAATTCCATTAGTGAAAATATTATTCATAAAAGTGGAGAAATTAGTTCAGGGTATGACCATTAAAAAAATAAATTTCTGTTGATGGTAAGATGATAGAATAATCATTTCCAAAAAAAATACAAGAATATTACATGAAATAATTTTCATTAAATGTAAAAAAAATTAAACTAAGTGTTTTATAAATCATTGTAAATTAGTGAAAAATATTTTGGATAACATTCTAAGGATAAAAATATAACAATGAGAATAATATCGAATGATGAGAAAATGATGGTTGTTTTTTAATGAAAACATTTTTTCAGTCTCATGAGTTCAAAATGATATAAAAAATATTTCAAAAAATGAAATTAACCAAAATAAAAATTTTTTATAATGTAATTAATACATTGTAGACATAGATAAAATATTTTTATCATCATAACAATTAATCATAAAAAATCCCGATGAAAATGATATAGTAACATCAAACCCTTAACTTATGATAATATTGCTTCATAAAAAATATAAAATACTATTAAATAAAATATAATTTATTATTATTTATTATAAAATCATGAATCAATCCTAGAACATAACAAATGGTTTACTTTTAAAATCATATAACCCATTAATTAACAGTTATTCTTTTTACCATCATTTTGGGTGTTAAATACTTTTTTTCCTTGTATTTTTTGTTTCAATAGTTATAGTTCTATCACTATAATATTGTTTTATTAATATAAAAAAATTTAAATATCTATATAAATATAATATATATTCATTATATAAATATTTATAAACATTAATATGATGGAGTGATGAAATATAAATTACATCACTACATGGATATGGATGTTCAAACATATCCATGATTAGGATTTCAGTTTTTGATTGATAGAATGAAGAAAAAGTAATTTTAAAATAATATTTAATGAATAGTTATTATAAAATAAATATTATATATAACAATTAATTTTATTAATATAAAAAACCATTAATTATGGTGTTGGAAGCTAATATGTATCACTATGTGAAGGTGGTAGTTCTCACATAGGCATGTGTGATACATTGATATCCCATTATATTTAGAACTGGTGGTAAATGATTATTACATCATCAAAATTACTTATATTTATATTTATTATAATGTATTAATCATTATTTTTTGGATATGACATTTAAATTTGAGGTATAATAATATATATAGTTAAAATATATTTTTATGCTCACTACCTATTCTATGTGAGACTTCATTTAGATTATTCCTTAATATCAGTAGATTGGAAATATATAGAAAAACGAGTATCTAGATTGAATTAATGTATTCAAGTAAGGATTCTAAGATGGTTACTTATATTCCATAGGGAAAAAAATAATATGTACAATGGATGATATGTTTTTCATTTTAAATATGACTGCATGGACAAACATGGAATTTATTAAACTATTTCATTGATTTAATGGAACATTCATGGAAAATTGGGCCCAAATGGTAATTTATTCGAAAAAATGATTTTATAAATTAAATATATAATTAAAAATAATAATTTCATAGGTTTTTGTTGACTTCCTACCATTATATAATGTTTTATGAACCTCACATAAACATATTATAATCATAGTCTTTTTAATTTATTTACATTACTTTTTATTATAGATATACAAAAAATAAGAAAAATATTTTTAATTATATTAATTTTTATGAATGAAAATATGTAATTTATTTTTCAATATTAAATTTCTATAAGTGATAATAGTTAATTTTAATTATGCATGGTAACCGAAATGAAAACCCAATTTTTAAAAATGAATTTTTAAGCCGAGAAACTATTTTGAAATTATTCAATGACATTTAAACCCCATAAAAATAATGTTATCATATTACATTGAATATATAATATTAGTATATAATTATATTCATTAATATATTTATATTTAATAAATATATTAAGATAATAATTCATTTCCCGAATATAAATATATAGTTTTTGAAAAATGTGTCATAAACAAAAAACTATATTATACCAAAATTAAGTATAATGATAATTCATATAAAATAAATTATATTATTCCTCAATAAAGGATAAATATATTACCTTATGAAAACTTTTTATAAATAATGGACTATTTTCATGAAAAATTTTAATTTTTTGATAAAGAAATGAATTTTTTCACTATTTACTATGAAATATGTATTTAAAAATAAATAAATTTAGCATTAGATAAAAATTGAATTTTTTAATTTAAAAAATTATATTCATTTACAAATTAAATATTTCTAAAAATGTTTGATATTAATTATAATGTTCTTGGATCCCACATTAGTGACATTATTTGGAGGTATTCCCTTTTTTTTATTTTACGTATCATATTTATTCTTCAGTTTTCCGATGTGTTTTTTGAGAAAATAGAGATTTGAATATTGATATAAGGTGGAATATGATATGTAGAAATTTAAGGGATATTATGCACTATATCCTGGTAAACCATGCGAGAAATTTTGGTTTTGGACACTAGTGACCTCACAGTTGGTGTATAGTATTATAGACAATGTGGGGTAACAGTGCATCTTGTTCCTCTAGGATAGTAGGGGATGCATAGTTACAACACGGTTTGGAAACAATTTCCTTCTACCAATGCTACCTATCAAATTCATTAAAAAATAAGAATATACCCTTTTCCCTTCTTCATATTTAACCATAAAACACGTCACTTATGCCCTATTTGGTATTTTCATCCAGAGTAGCTCTATAAAAGCATTTTCGTACCACTAAAAGCCCAATATTTTGGGGTTTTGGATTTTATTCATCAATAAAACATCAGGTATGACTTATTACTAGATTTTCCCTCTTCTTCCCAGATTTTATTTCCCTTCTTCCTGTGTTCTTTTTTTTCTGTGGGTGTCTGAACATAAATATTGTTTAATAATATTGTGTTTGGTTACGTCATGATGGATTTTGTTGGATCCTTCATTTATAGGTTAATTTTTTTGGTGTGGTTATAGTTTATCACTGATTTGTAGATTTTACATTGTGTGAGGTAAATGATTCTATGCATTCATGTTATTTGATTTTTTTATATTATATCATGACATCTAAATGTTTCATACAAGTTATTTTTGTTGTCCAAAATTTCTTCTCAAAATGGTTTGAAATTCATATGTTATATAAATTGGATTTACAAAAGAAATTTATAATATTTCATAAGTTCATTCTAGTGGTGATTCATGAATATATTTTATGCCTTGGGTGAATGGTGTTTAATAGATTTTCAAATAGATTTAATGGTTTGACTGTGATTAAACAATATTTTCTAAAATTAATTTGGTTTATTTTAATTTTGGAGTCATTATTGTAAAACATAAATGATTATTTGAATTAATAATGTGATTTCAAGCATGTTGTTAACTGAATATGGTGTGAATATGAATTTTAAAGGATATTTTCCAAATCAAATGGTAAAATTTTATACATCTTCTTCTTCAGGTATTTTCAATGGCTTCATGAATAAAAAAAGTGGTCTGAAATTTATTCCAAAATGATATTGGTGATCATGTTCAATAGAAAGTAGTTTTATTTATGGAAAATTGAGGTTTCTATCTGATCATTGATCATTGGAAAAATATGAAAATATGAAAGGATCGATTTAATAGTGTGGCAGTTCTTTCTTATCATGTGTATGTGAATATGATGATTTATGTGATATGTGATATGGGATTTTGGGAAAAAAGAAATCATGGGTATCCTAGAATGGATTATAGAACTATTACGCTAATTGAATTGGTATTAGAGAGACCTATATTCATCGAGAATGATTTACAAATAAAACACAAACTAAATATGTTATATGATCAGTGACCAGAATAATTTTGGGAGGGGATACCCTCTACTGGCTCTTGTATGGTGTTGTTGTTAGTACTGGATTATGATTTGGTGACAATTGTAATTTTTGGAGAATTAATCCTTTAGTTGATCATGCTTGGGAACACTGTTTTTTGTTGTGTTAGAGGAATTATATCACAAAATTTTGAGGTTCATAGGGTCCCAAGTGTGCTAGTTAGCTTTTACAATTTTTCCATGGTTTTGTATTGTGACATTATTATTGTGTTATGTGGTTTTATCCATTAGTATATGGTACGCCATGTGTACATTTTAATTTCTTTCATGTTAATTTGTGAATATTTTTTTCCCTAGAGAGTGTTCATCGAAAAAAAAAATTAAATTTTTTCATGGAAATTGATTAAAATATTATTATGGTAATGTCTATAATGATTTGTATTCTAATTTTATAGCCTGGAATCTTTAATTTTTTTTATTAATGTTATTAATCTCACACCTTACATACACATTTTGGTGTATTTAGAATTTATTATATATGAACTATGTATAATAATAATGCATTGTGGTCGTGGTGGTTGATCATATTGCTATTGTTCAACTTATTAGAGGTTTTTTTGGTGATGGATTTATTATGGTGTCCATATTTATTCATTATAGTTTCTGTGAGGGTTTGATCATTCCCATTATATCATTCAACATCTGGTATTGTTTAATGTCATAAAATAAAAATCTTGAAGTTATTGTACCTTGTTTGGTTATGGTTATTATCTGTTTTGATGTTTATGAATTTTGGTTTCCTACAATTATTATAATGTTTGAAATCATTCCAAATGAATATTTTTTATACCAAGGAACTATTTTTTATCCTATTGGGATCAGGAACACCCTTAGGTACATTCCATGAATCATTTTGGGAGTCTGTTTGGATGGTTCTGCATCATTGTTTTTAACAGAATTGTATCAGTGCAAGTCACACAATTTTTTGGGTATGTTTAATTTTTATGATTTTGGATATATAGAAGCTAGGATTTTCTGGTCTTTAGGTTCTTTGGGTGAGTGGGGTGTCTGGCCGACACACCTCATGGAAGGACATAAGTCACCTTGTGATGTTTGTATTCGGTGTACCATTTCATCAAGTTGATATGTACAAGAAGAAAACATTATATAGACACATGGTTTAGGTAGAGTGTGTTGGATTGTATTTTCTTAAATATTATTGTTTTATTTGGAAATACTGAAATGTTTTATTTTTTTTGTTAATGAAAATTTTATAATGTGTTTCGATGGTCATTACATGTTATTGTTTCTTGATGTAGTAATGTTCCTACTTTGTTAATTCTTATGAAACCATGATATAAATAAAAAGAGGGTTATCTATTTCCAACTGATCACTAGATAGTGGAAGAAATATTTTAGGATATCCATGTATTGGGATAAACCGGGGAATCTGGCCCTACTCAAGTTAGAGAACTCGAACAAGGATCTGAAAAGGAAAAGACTAATGAGTTCCTCAAGAAAAATCCACCTTCTTTCTGAGGTAGTACAGATCCCCATGATGAATGTGAGTTACACGAGAAAATATATATTTCTATTTCTTAATACTCCATAGGTAGTTAGTGTGAAATTTGATTGGTACACATTGGATGTTCGTAGTCATAAATTGTGTGACTTGGTGGTGACAAAATTAATGCACGATAAAATGTGTTTGAATGTGATTAAGGATATATTCAATGAGAATTACTATCTTGTTATTTTATCGTTCTCTAGACCCTCGGAGGTTTTGGAGTACAACCAGGGAGACTGGACATTGATGAAGTGTGTGAACCAATTTTCATAGCCATTATATTATGCACCTGAGGTAATTTGTAATGAAAAAAATGAATTTTTAGAAGTTTGATATAGGGTTGTATGCTTATATTTTATCTCACGCCTAATTATTAAAGTTGAAAACCAGTTATTAGGTAGTCTATCATGACATAATAGTTAATATTGTTCATAGTATGATGTCTATTTTTTTATAGAGATGTGTCAGATGTGGACAATGGTAGTTATTTTGAGATAAAGAGGAAGTAGGATGATCATGTGGATAAGGGCGGCCGTAGTTCATGTTATCTTTCATGGTATTATTCTTATATTCCTTTATATTCTAGGTCATTTCTCTTCCATATATGTCTAATAGTTGGGAAATGTCAACCTATGGGATCATCTACACACACACATTTTCATTACTGGTGTGATAGGGGAACATGCTGCAATTTTGTAGAGTTTCACACCCATATTAGTTTGGTATAGTTTCTGTAGAATCTAAGGGGATTAATGCCCGTTCATAACCATCCTATATTGTGGTTTTTTGGTATTGATGTTATGGTATCAGGGATGGATAATTTAATGAGTAGGGTCATTTTATGGTATAACCTAATTTTTGTGGTCAATATCATGATTTTGATGAAAATAGTCAGCTTCTTTCTGTGGATCGAGTGCTAATGCAATCGGATTTTGGGAATGCGATAGATTGAGGAACATTTCTTATTGTATCATCATTAGATGTTTTTTATTTGATACTACATCCTCCATTTATATTATTTTTACCGGTATTTATCATGGTATTTTATTTTAACATAACTTATAAATCATGCAATTGACTTGGTCAAATCACATGATATGATGCGAGATCATGGTTTCGTGTGCCACCCATGAGATCTCAATTTGTTAGGGGTTGATTTAGAGTTTGATTTCATGGTTTTGGACATGGATATAATTTATTTTATCATCAGTATGGATTGGATACTTTTTCATAGAGAATATCTATTATTATAGGCATCAAGGGGGTTTTCTGGGACCTAATAAAAGTAAAAACGTTTTTCAAGGTGAATGGGATATGTGGATGGGATGTGCTGGACTTACACTTCATGAAATTTGAAATCTTGTTTTTCAAATCTCATCTCTCACATTAGTGTACTATGGTGGATTTTATAACTATTGATTACCTACAATTATGGATGAGTTCCCCTAATTATTTCATGATTATTTCCTATGATTTTCTCTTGAGAGGGATGTGGAGTTCACCAATGATTTGGAATTACAAACATAACTTATTTCTCTTACCTCATACAATATTTTCAGCACTATGATGAGGGAAATAATGTAATATAAATAAATTTTTAATACAAAGGAATCATTCAGCTGAGAATCTCAACATGGTCACCCCAGTGTTATTTTCCAAAAAATTTTATTGATCTCTACAACTGTGTATTGATTACAAGAATAATAAAAAGTTAAGGATAAAAAAAATCAACTTCTATCAAATTGATTACCCTTTCAATTAGATTAATAGGGAAGATGGATTTACTTTATTTATTTTCATTTGGGGTATCACCGTGTCAGATTTAGAGAGGATGATGTTCCCAAAATAGCCCTTCAAATAAGTCATGATGATTTTGGTTATTTAGTCATGGATTTTGGGTTGAAAAATTCTATAATGGTATTAATGAAATTCTAGAATATAGATTGTCATTAGTATCTAGAATCAATCATCATGGTATAATTGGATTATTAACAAGTTTATTCCAAGTCTTCTGAGGATTATGGTCATCAATTTTTAATTGATTTGGGAACACTTCTAGATAATCATCTTTCTATGTTGATTTCAAAGTGCACATTCGGGATCTAACTAGTGATGTTTTTTGGTAATTTGACCTTAGAATGAGGGGTTTCAATGGAACCTTAGAATATTAGTCAATTTATTTCCTGAGATCACCCAATTAATGTTTTTAATATTGTGATAATTTTTTCCTAGTTGGGTATGACATGTGGTTCGTTTGATATATATGTCAGATTTCTCCATCTATGATATTTCTTACTTAAGAAGGGGGAGAATCTTGAATGGATCCATGAGTGTAAAAGATCTTTTATTGAGATTAATTGGTGGTTTCAAATATCCCCCATTATGATGTTACTGAAATATATATAGGTATATTGGTTTATCATGATTATTTTTATGGGACTTTGGGGTGTGCTGATGTAGGATGGTTGTGTGTTGTTGTTTGGATCTCACCAATATTGACAAAATGTAATGAACTCCCCAACACATGAAATTGGGTTTGAATGGATTATTAAATACATGATGATGGGGAAAAATTATCTGTATATCGTGAATATTATAGTTTATTTTGATGATAAGAGTTTAGCCAACGTTTTATCTGAAATGGAGCTAAATCAAATGAAATGATATTGGGTTGCGTACCTCAAGGGCTACGATTTTGATATATTCAATAACCAAGATAAGGGTAATTTTTCTATCTAATACATTGAGAAGGATATTTCTAATCCTATCATTGATGGACTTCAATGATGATTTTTCTTTGATATGTAATTTTCCTCAGATGATCCAAGTGTCCAAGTAACACATTGGCGGGGTTATTGGTTAGTGTTTAACTAGAACCATCATTTTTGGAGTTAAATAAACCTTTTCAAATGAGTGATGATATTCTTCAACATTATATATATTTTAAAAATGGTTTGGAGACACCTTGTTAATTTATGCATCTCTAGAGGATGTTTTTTCCCCAATGGTCAGTTTATGGAGCAAGTGCCTTTATAGATTGTCGTGACGTAGAACATCCACTAGTCTCTATGGGCCATTTATCCTGGTGCCACATATATTTTTTATGATGTTTTTCTATTTTTTTATTGTCCATATATGTGTCAATATGTATATGAAATTTTTCCATGATGCTATACTTATTATCATGTGTAATAATAACACCAAATGCCCTATAGTGTTCTGTATCCACTACCTATTCCTACCTATAAGTGGTATGAGATTTTCATTCACATTATTATTAGCATGCCTCATATACCTAGGGGGTGAATTTCATTTGGGTTGTGTTTGACCATTCAATGAAATCATCCTATTTTATTCTAATAAATGATTCCTCTATTATATATGAGATGGGTATGTTTTATGTTCAAGATGTTGAGAGGCTTCATGGTGCTCCATTAAAAAAGAATTTAATATGAACCCATGTTTTTCCTTTTAATTTTGGGATGTCCTCCATAAGGTGATGAGGTCATTTGTTATGTTGAGTATGACATTCCATCCTTCAAAAATTGACTAGATTATGTAGTACAATCATATTCTTGGAAAAATTATCTTTTCATGTTTTTTGGATTCTATTTGTTCGTGATATACATATTTGGGATTGGTGTAATTTTAATATATAGATATATATGAATCCGTAATTTTAATGGCACCTTTTGTGGTCCTTTATAGTTGTTCATATCTGCCCCCCTTTGTGTTGGGCTAAAGCGGGAGATACATCATTGTTCGGAAAAATCCTTATAAAGGAAATGTTTTATAATATATTAGGATCAAGAATAAATTTTTAACCAAATATATTCAATATAAGTATTTTGTTTTGTAGAGGTTCTAATATTGGAAAATATCTTTCTACGACTGGGTATTCTTAAATGTTGAAACCCATATGGGATTTCATCATATGGATAAGAAAGGAAAGCATATTTCAATGTATGTTGTTTCTTTTGAGATTACTTAACTAATTAGCAATGTGGCATATATGTTATATTTTTCATCTAATTTTACAAAATTTCATGAAGTATTTTAAATATTCATGTTCATCAAGTAAAATCTATATTTATCCCATGTGTTTAAATCAGAGGAGTAAATGATAGAGAACATTATATTTTTTTCATTGATTCCAATGTGGATTATGGATTCCCAATAGAGTTTTCTTCCTTGTAATTTTATTTGGTTTGTCCAATTTCCATAAAATAATGGAATTGATGAGAATGAACCATTGTACCTAAAATCATCAACTAATGTGGTGTATCCATTTTTTTAATCAACAATGGAGTAACTTTTTGGGTGTAGAATGTTTTCATGGTGGGGAGAATTTTCACATATATAATTTTATTTTGAGATATTTTTTTTTTATTTTTTTTCCCTTGGATCCCCCATGTGATTTTGGACAAAAATGGATATGTGGGGATTCACTTAAAATTGAGAATTATTAGGGTATAGTTAGAAAACCCCATTCAACATGGCTGAGGAAACCGTATGGAAAATGTTGGTTTTGGGAAGTGGATCCCACATGGTGGGAACATTGTCTATTAGACTAAGTGTGATAACTATGTGGATTATACCTATTGAATAGTGGGGTATGAAAATTTCCACAAAATTTGGAATATCATGCGGCATAACTATATAACTTGTCCAGTTCATAAAAAATATAGAATCTACCTCTGTTCCCTCTTCAGATTTAACGGTAAGCACACACCTCATCCTCCCTAGAATGGGATTTCATTATTGGGATCTTCCATAAAGAAATTTATGACCTCTTGAACTCCATTATTTGGATGTATTGGTTTGGATTCATCAATGAAAACCTCGAGTATATCTATTTTCTCATGATTTCTCCCTTCATTTATGGATTCTATTTTATCATTATTATGTTATTTCCATCCAAAAGTTTTTTAAACATAAATAGTTTTTTATCATCTATAATTGGGTGAAATCATGATGGTTATTGTTGGTTCCTAACATTTTAGGGTCTTTTTGAGGTTAAGTTATTGATTTTCACTAATTTTTTTAATTTTTCTCAAAGTATGATATGTGGTTCAATGATTTTAAATTTTTAGATGATATTGATATGCTTCCATGAGTTCCGGAATCATTCCTATGGGTTATTTTAATAGTGAAAAAAAATTTGAAATGATTTGAGATGTTAATGTTAGGGATGATTTATTTTGAGATGAAATTTTTTATATATCTTATTGTGATTATTGTTCAATTTATTGAATATATTTTTTCCCCTGTGAGAAAGGTACAAAATTCATTTTCAAATATATTTAAGGTTTAGAACGTGTTTATAATGGAT
This sequence comes from Viscum album, assembly GCA_963277665.1. Lineage (NCBI taxonomy): Eukaryota > Viridiplantae > Streptophyta > Magnoliopsida > Santalales > Viscaceae > Viscum > Viscum album. The sequence goes on from OY728151.1 coordinate 843,679,785, forward strand.
TCTAAAATAATAATTGGGTTGTTTTGAATTTTTTATATTTTGTTTTTCAAATTAAATGTTTTTTTGAATTGTTAATGTGATGTAATGAATGTTGTAAATTTATTTTTATAAGGTTATGAATTTTTTAGGGTGTTTTCCCATGTAAATAGTAGGACTTTACATGGGTTCTTATTGTTATATTTTAAATGGGATTAATTAATTGTGTACGTGGCAATAAATGTTTTTGGAAATGGGTTTGGTATTAATGTAAAATGGAAAGTGGTCTTGATTATGAAAAATTTTGGTTTCCATGTGAGCTTTGAGCATTAGATCAATATAATAAAATGAAAGTGGTAATTTGGTTATATTATTTTGACGTTTTTCATGTATATGTGAACATGATGATTTAGATGGTATGTGAAATATAATTTTAGTACAAAGGAAATCTTGGATATCTTGGTTGGAAACTATAACTATTACACTAGATGACTCGATAGTGGCATTGGCCAGAATAATCTTGTAGGATTGAAGATATAACACTAACTAAAAAAGTGATATGATTTGAGACCACTCTAATTTTTAGATGGGATACCCTCACTAAATAATTTATTTTAATTATGTTGGTACTGGTTTATGATTTGGATACAACTATTATTTGGGGAGACCTTCCCCAATTGTGGATCATGCATGGGAACAATGTTGGTAGTTGGGTTGGATGATATTGATAATCATGGAATAAGGTTATTAAGGTCATATGTGTTATTTTAACCTATATTGGTTTATCTGTGGTTCCCTATCCATAAATGATTCTAATGTGATGTTGTTCTAGAAATTTGTATAAAATTGATCTTGTGTAATTTTTCATTCAAGAATTCATATTTTTGAAATGTTTTTTCTTTTAAAATTGTTTCTTAGAATGTTTTTCATTAACTATGTTCATGGAAATGATTCAAAAATTATTAGGTTAATATGCATCTTGATTGGTATTCTAATGTCATAGTATGGAATATTTACTTTTGTGTGACATACAACTGGGATATCGATCAGACCCTACATAAACATATTGCGGTGTGTAGACTATATTTTGTATGACCTAGGTAATGCCATGATATATCATGGTGATGATGATGGATTTAGTTTATAGTGTTCTATTTCATAACTGTGTTATTGGTGGTGGATTGAGGATTATGTCGCTATTGTTTCATGGATGTTTTTGGGTTATTTTTGTGTTTCCCATATGATCATTATACTTTTAGTTTTGTGAAATTTATTAATATTACATGATTGTGATTTTAAAAAGGGTTTAAATTTTTGATAAATAATATTGTCGATACCCAGGAAAATGATTCCATCCAATGTGGATTGGTAATTCCCCTTGTGCCAAGCCATGAATTTGTTCGGTTGTCGGGTTGGATGGCTCTTCGTCATGGATTTTTATATTGTGTGAAAATGTATTAAAACCATTTTAGGAATTTATTTTGATGTGTAAAATTATGATTGTGAAAATTTATTATCTATTTTGAAATAATAGAAACATTTTAATTAATATAAAAAACCAATACACATTTTTCATAATGTTGTTTCTATTGTTAATACATACAAATTTAATGGTTAGGTTTTAAAATTAACAAATATCATGGTTCGTAAAGACTTGTCGTTTTGTTTATAAATAGATATAAAATATTTCATGTTTTATATTTAAATATAAATAAATTAATTTCAGTATTACATTATACCAACACTAAAACGATTTCATTCATCCAAATTCCATCACTATAGAAAAATTAAATGTGGATTTATATTCTTAATTAATTCACGAGGATCCCTTATAGATTCAATAGTTTTCTAATTAATCCAAATATCGATAAAAGTGTGAGTAGATTTTTTTATTTGAAAATTTTATCCATTATCCTAAATTTTATCCATTATTCATTCATTTGAACGATAATTCCACAATAGTATAACCTATGATTTTATTACATATTAAGGATCATGTATCTAAATCTTCAAGAGTGATACATGGAACACAACAGAAATTGAATGATGTTTCCTTTGACTTCCAAGCGATATGATATAGGCCCAACTCGATCAAAACTTTTTAATGGACCAATATATAATGGGATAAAAATTCACTTCATTAAAAATATCATAACCTTGTTCAAGGGTAAATTTTCACGAACACCATCACACTAACACTAACATTGAAATCTAACTTATAATGACCATGTCCCCAGTATCCAAGAGTCAATACAAGTTACTTTTACATTGGCACATTATATAAGTAAATCATGTCCCAATGGAAAACATGTTTTATAAATCTTGGTAAAAATGATACATACCATGTTATTTAATTAAAAATTAATTTAATATATAATTTTTTTGATAATTAAATTATTCCATCAAGAATATCTCATCATATCAGTCTTTACAAACTTCATGGAATCCATAGGAAAGACAAAGAAATAATGGTGGGATCAAATGATCCAAAAGGTTGTATTATAATTGAATCTATTATGAATCAATATGTATAATCATCATTTATAGGTAAATAACTAAAGACACAAGACATTAAAATAATATTACTAAATGAATAGATAATTTAGAATTAATATAGTTGTCTAAATAAAAAAATGACATTTCATCAGTAATATAATAATTAAATTAATCTACATTTTTTTCATAATGACAATATCTTGTAAAACTTTTACTAAATTTGAATTAATGTGGTTCTTAATTATAGTATTCCATGTATCATAGGTACATGAAATAATATCTTTTATAGTAATTCATATAAATTTTTAACAAATATTCTGTAAAAATATTGTTAGCAATATCTATACAACTGATTCATCCCATGATGCATCTGATTCATTAATGGTATTGCATTAACAAGTCCACAACCTATATCTTGTATGTCTAAATTAATCTTCATATATCTAATAATCTATTTTATTCACATACAATGTGCTTTATCGAATCTACATATTGGGTAACATATATAAATTTATCAATATTTCCATAGTAAATAAAATTATGCTCAATATAAACAGAATATATAAAAAAGATACATGGTTTGAAAATTATCATATCAATGATAAATTAAATGGATATTTTGGGAAAATTTAATGTTTTAAGATCACATAAATGAGAATAACTCTAGGTTCTTATAATGGATATGAAAATGATTCCTGAAATTTCATGTCAACACAATAATTGGTACAAAATATAAAATGTAATATTGATGAAGAATAAGGACCGTATCAATATAATGTATACGTATTGGATTAATAATAAGGTTTTTTTTTTGGTTAAAAAGAAAATTAGATTAAAATAATTCATCCAGAAAATTTTCTATTTGATTTAGTAATTTTTTAAACATAGATATAAATAGAATTGTTTGAAAATAAGTTTTAAAACTGTATTTCATAAAACTCAACCAGTGAAATTTAATGGAAACATCATTGAAAATACATGATGTAATTCAATACAAGTTTTTCAATTTAAAAGGATCATTTATTCATTTTAAAAAGGAAAAATCATCATTGTTCGGTAAAAAATATGGGATTCCTTTCAATACATTTGGTCAAATGACATAATTGGTTAAAATTTCATTAATAAATCATTTAGGAATGGTAATATACATCTTGGAAATCATATGAAGAAAACCAAGATTTATAATCAAATAGTTTTGGACCAAATAGATAAAAGAAGATGTGTTTTCATAAAAGTATTTTCCAAAACCATTTCAGTACCCCATATTAGAATATTGATGATATTAGTTAAAAATAATCATTAATAAGAAGAATATTAAATAAACTTATGGAATATTAAAAAATTATTAAATAATTAACTTTAATGTAATTTCTTGTGTAAAAAATCCTAAATGAAATGATATTGTGATGTAAACCCTAGTATATACAACAAAATTAATGTGAGATGATCCAAAAAATTCATTATGTGTACACTCTATAATTCCATAGAATAAAAGTGTAAATAATATAATAGATTTTTAAAATTAATGAGAAACATACTCATAGAATGTTAATGGCAACGAAGAAGCAATATAACCCAATGAAGAGTAAATGAGTTATTGAATTCCTTAAGGCATGGTAAGCTTTAATCCAAATCATTATATTTTATATAATTCAAATTAATAAATAAAATACCATTTAGAATGTATTTTTCATTATAATACATTTTTTGTGGTATTATATACTCCTTAAACTAGTAATTAGGGTGATAACATTATAATAAACCCCAATAATATGAAATTTAGACAAAAACCATTACCTTTCGCATATTTTGGTGGAACAATATTTTACCTCTTATATAATGGTTTTAAGAATATTTTTATGCTATAAAATTTCCATATTAATTTTTATGACATGAGAAATGATCCTTTTATAACATGATATTTCCATTTTTTTAATAATTATTCTTTATTTTGTTTTTTTTGGGTGTTAATATCCATATTTTTAGAGTATGTATTGACTCGTTATTTTTTCCCCATTCACCTATCTTGATTTAGTCATATAAATGATGTAAAAAATTATTTAAATTAAATATATATTCTTTAGATATATATATATATATATATATATATATTTATGTTAATCTATATGATATGCAGATTTGAATTGGAATACTACATTCATAGAGACGGTTGGCCATATGTTGGGATTAATGTCATTTTTACCTTTTAGTCAATCCAAATAATGAAAAGTAATATATATATATATATATATATATAGATATTATCATTATTGTATAATTATTATTTCATATGTATGAAATAGTTTTATTGAAAATATCCCTAATACATTCCATGTAAACCATGTATTAATCACCTCACTTCCTGAGGCGGTACTCCATTGTTCAATGAGCGATGATATCAGAGTCCCACAAAATAGAAACCATGAAGTTATTTGGTATATAATAATTACAGTTTAATTATAACATCATAAATATCATATATATAAATATAATTTATAAACTACAAATTTATCATTATTCTCAACCATGAATGGTTATAATGGAAAAATGAACAACATCTGTTTGTTAGGTTGTAGTTCATCGTATAGATAAATGATGATGTCTCAAAACAATTGATTGAAGTGATTGATTATGTACATCAAGAAAATAACAAAAAAACATGTTTTATATTTAATTATTTATGTATAATTTAATTTAATTTTGGAATTATAAATTAATTAGGTGAATATTGAAATAAATAAAAAATTCTTTCAGAAGAAAATTTCCTCTTCTTCAGGTATCCAAGATAGGTTTACACTAAAAACATCATTGGTATGATTTTTTTCACAAAATATGGATTCTAGAATAAGGGGATGATTTTTTTATTTATTTGGGAAGGTATATTCCAATTCAATGTGGTTTGAAGCTGTGATGTGTAGAAGAGATGAAGTAGAATTTTATAATTGAGGTGAGTTGAACACTTGCAATTTTTTGAAATACTGAATTCAAACCATGTTCTATTGTTGTGATCATGCCCCAAAAATGAAACATTGATTCTAAAATAAGTTATATGGTCTATATAAGTCCGTCTAATGTTTTTTGGACATATTTTTTCTCATTCATGAAAATTATTTACAATGTTTGACGACTATGTAAACCTAATTTCATCTTTATCGATGTAAATAATTCTAACACCTTTAATTAATCTATTTGTAAAAAAATTATTGCGAACAAAATAAAATATATAATTTTTTATTATTATAAATATTAAATAAATTTTGGATACGTAATTCAAAAAATGTGGAATATTTTAATTTAAATTTAATCACATAAACATGGTGAGAAAGGGGGTTCTAATATGAAAATGTTCAAAATATTACAATGTTATTATATAAATATTTAATATAAAAATGATTGATTTCACTTAAATTGTATAAGTATATATAAAATATAAGTATTTTTTCATTACACAAAATTTAAAATACAACATAACATTATATGTTAATTAATAGAAAAAGCAGTTGTCAATTCAAATTATATATTCTTCACTCTTCATCCAATAATGAAACATCTTACAAAAATTCAAAAAATTCACCCTAAATTTTTTTATCATCAAATTTAAAAAATATAGTTTTTGTTTTCAAATAATATTTATAAATGTTTCAAAATTTTATGTTTAAACTATGATCCCCCTTAAAATGATGCAACACACGGATTATAAAAATACATCATTTTATGCCAACAAATTGAGTTCTTAATACCTTCTTCCAATCAAATATATTAAATAATTTTTTTAAAAAAATTATATATAATATATTGATTTCAATATTATCATCCAATAATAGTAAGTAATTTAATATATTATTATTAAATTCCATTGGTTCATTCATTTTTTTAAAAATAACATTTCTATTATATTCAATTAGTTTATATATTCAATTATAATTAATTTGTAACAAGTTATTTGAACCACATATTTTCAAAGGATATTTAATCTTATTTATAAACTGAAATTTAATATCTATTAGATAAGTAACATTTTTAAAAATAATATTTTTTTTTGTAGAACTCATTCTTTCATGTAACATAATCTTTTGAAGAAAATCATTTTTGTGTGAAGCAAAAGATAAATAATTATTAAATGAATATGAAGCTACATAAATGGGTGAATTTTTTTAAATGTTAAATATTCCAAAAAAAACCTGATTTTAGATTCCCTTATATGCTTTTTGTTCCATTTCATACACAATATTCAATATTATAGTCATATTATATATTTTTTGGGGGTAACATTCTCTACCACATAATTAAATTCAATCTTCCCAATTCAAAAATTATCATGCGAATAAGTGGATGGATATTTGAGAATTATTATTTTTTAAAAACCCATACATTAAAATAGTTAATAAAATATTCTCCAAATATGTTATATGTTGATTTAAGAAGTCCATATGGAATAACAAATAAATATGAATATATATTGTAGAACACAAATGGCGTGTAAATATTTGGGCATGGAGGAAATGTTTAAATATTTATAGAGAATGTCTATCATCATTGATCAGAAACAATTGAATAATCAATTTGATTTTTATGGGCTGAAAAAAATAAATCTATCTATTGAAAAAAATTTATTTTATATAATTACAAATAATATTAGTAGGATATGATTTATTTTCAGGATTATTTTTCTACAGTTGTGAAAATATTATCATGTATAAGAATATAAAAAATATACTTACTTGTTGCATATTTATTTCATTATAAAAACCTCAAAATTTAGGTTTTATTCTATAAATATAATTTTAGTCACTTATTTCTAAAAAAAATTATGGCTAAAGCACTAAAATTCAATCTCTACAGATCACAGGATCCATAAAAGTGTGACAAGTTTTTCGGTATGTCTTTACATTTTTTTAAAAATCAATATGATTTATACATTAATCACTAAAAAAATATTAATTATTCTGATTCATCATTAATATATATTCCTGAAATGTTTATCTAAAAACAGTGACATATTAACCATAAAATCACAATTGAAATAAATAGGCTAGAAACCCTAATCATGATTCAGATATTGGTTCATGATTGATTACTTTTTAAGATATGATTGGTTTTCACCTTATAGTTAGTGTGCCCTTTTTAATAACTATATTAATATATTTCTTAAAATGTTCCGAAAAATATTATCGACATCCATTAAATAATGATAATAATTACATAACCTATTTACTATGGTTTTTAATACAACTTATTTTTTCACAAAGTATAATAATATTATTTTTATGTTATTACAAAATAATTAATGATCTTTGTAAACATAATGACTATCACTACTTTTAATCTAATTCACATAAAATTTATAGGTGTTAGTTATCAAATAATATTTCTTCTAAATAATATTGACTATATAAATTTTTTATAAAACATCATTCATCGTTGTATAAAACCATCACATAAAAACCAAAAGGCTGTTTCTATGAAATTGATTATATGGTCAATCTTAAAAATATAAATCCATGATGGTATCCACAGCTATTATGCATATTAATACACAATTGCATCTAAAACAAAACATGTTCCATATATGTTTCATCATACTGGTGACCAAAAATTTATTTGTTAAAATATTTCTAAAATTTTGTTTTTTCAATAAAAATAAATAAATCCCTCTTCTATTGTATTTCCACATTGCCCCCTCCATTTATTTTTGAAGAACCTAGTTATTTCATTATTATTATCTATTCAAATCCATTATAATGGTTTGTAACGAAAATGGGAACATTCATAACAATATCCCCTTGTGCTGTCATAACAGATGGGATGTAAGGCCTACTTGGTTACGCTCGAGTCAAACATGATAATACATTTTCAAATTTTTTACCCTGAGGAACATATGTTATTGAACCATTTCCAGTTACAGTATCCAAAAGAGGACATATATCATGGATGAACGACATAATATCTACCTAATAACATAATATTTATCTTTTATACTTATCTTCAATGTTTATAATATGGTTATCTTCCCTAATATATGTTTTCATAAATATAGTCCCAAAGGATTCCACTATAATTCTATTATAACAACTACAGAGACTACATTCTCAGTAGTAAGGAAGTAGTGCCAACTAAATTTATATTGGCACTAGATTCAAGGAATGGACATCCAAAAGGAAAAAATAGTTTAGTATCATTGGTACACTAGATACATACATGATCCTAGTATTAAAATTTAATAAAAAATTAAATAATTTTTTTTTTAAAATAACTAAATTCCATCAATAAAATCCCTACATTTCAATCATAGTATACTTAATGGAATCCTAGGAAGAGGATAAAAAATAACAATAATTTTCAATAAAAATGTTCATTGGAACACATCAGAATATAATTTGGGGGAAATGAAATAATTTTTTTTATTATAATGTAATACTGAAGGTTTTTATAATTATTATTTTTCATTATGTGTATATAATAATATTTCACCATTGGAAGTTTAAAAATAAAAAATACTGATATGTAATTAAATTGTTACAAGTAACCATTACCATGGTTGTGACTTCCATTATATGAGTATTAAACTAAAGAATAAATAATTTATAATTATTAAAAATAAATTCCATAACCATACTCACTTAAATATTATCATTTATGATTTTCTCATATCAGTTTATAATCATTATATAAATATTTATATTATTAAAATCTCTATTCCGGGTGATAAATCCTTCAGTTTTTTTATGTGTTTGGGTTCTATAGTAATGGTCCTTGATATTTTTTCATGGTTCTAACACCATTAAAATGTTAATAATGAAATAAATATCATATATATTAATTACATAAGTTTTTATAGACATCCATAAAATTTAGTGATAAAAATTTAATTAAATAATTCATGGGGATGGTAGTCCTTATATACGTATAAATGTTGTTTTTCATTTTATTAGAGTGGATAAAATTAATGGTAAATTTTAATTAACCATTTAATTATTATGGTAATATCATATACATTTCAAATATATTCATTGCATATATACATATAATTAATCGGGTCAAAATAAATTGAAAATTGAATCACATTGCTTCTTGTTGATGGTGGTCCAAACGAACATAAAAGTAGCGTGATATTTTTCAAATAGTTTTTAACATAAGAAGGTATATGTGCTATTATTATTCAATAATTATATTTTCATCCAACATTATATCCATCCATTATAGGTAGTAATGGAAAATGAATTATGTCAGTTTATAAAGGGGTAGTCCCCCATACACAAGACAGATAGATTCATTTCTTGTTTAGTGTAATTTGATTCAGATATATGTTATGAAAAAAATTATATTAATATATTAATATAAATAATATTTTTTTTTCATATTTTTTTTTTCAATTTTTTTTAGAGATATAAGAACAAATAATATAAAAATGAATGGATGATAATTGTACCTCTCCATCAAACAACATATTTAGGTCTACACTAATATCACTCCAATGATGGTTTTATTATGAATGAAGGATTATATGTAAATGTTTTGGGTCTATGTAAAGGATTCATTTATTTATTATACAAACACAATGTATCATTATGAATGGATAGGATATGATAGGTAATTTCCTTTTATAATTGATGCGAACATGACACATGAATTTTTACAATGTTTCACAATAATATAAAGACATAATAATTATGAAATGGAAGTATATAAGGTTATGGTTGATAAAAATTATTCCAACGAAATTTTTTCATCTCTATATGTCTTTTTAACTCTTATGTATATAATTAACCACTAGTAAACACATTTCAACCTCATAAATAAGAATAAACTTTACTCTTTATAAACATCATTATGGAAAATATTTACGATGACATTATTAACCAATATTAAATATTGTGTTTCTTATTACGAGATACATTTTATCAAATTAATTTTTGATAAGTGGTATAATTTAATATAAAATTAAACACACAAACATCAAGAATTTTGTTTTTCTAATGAAAATGTTTTTTAATGTATATAAAGTTTTCATATTAAAATTCCACATAAAATGTAATATAAAGAAATAAATTGAAATACTAATAATATAATTGAATTTTTATTAATTTGATACAATTTTTTAAAAAAATTTATATTTATTTTTCATTAAACAAAAATAATACTTTTTAAAAAACATCATTATTTTCACGATTTATATTACACTTAATATGTTTAGAAGATATCATAAATGGACCCTAAGATTATTTTTTTCAATTATATGACAAGAATAATTTTTTTGAAACACTTTTTTATTTAGGGGATAAAAATAATGTTAAAAAAATAACACAAAATTTGATGAAATGTATATTTAGAAAAATATTGTTCTTATCAATAAAATAAGAATTTTCGTTTTTCACATGACTAAAAAAATAAGTCAGATTATAAAAAATATGATTTTATATAAAATATATGATTTTATTTAAAATCATAAATCAATAGTGATTAATTTATCAAATTAAAATATGAACACATTTTAGGCATAAAAATAATATATCTAAAAATATTACATTTACCCTTGAAATGATTTCAGTTTTCCATTAAAATAAATTTATAACAAGTGATTTATTTTACACATGTGAAATATATATATATATATATAACATAATATAGTTGTTTCTATTCATACATAATTATTTAATGGAAATTTTATTATATTATACTATATCCATTTTCATATAGATATGGGATTGTCTGTATCACCTTCTATCGATGTGATTATAATTATGTAAAAAATAAATATGCCACAAAATCTCAGGGTGTTACAGTCTACCTCCATTAAAATGATTTTCCCCATAAATTTTATCAAAATAAAACATTAAGGAGGGTATCATTATTTCATTATATCATTGGTTTCAAATAAATGAAATCTTTTAAAAGTACATGTCATTTAATTTCATTTTTTGTTTTGTTTTGGGGGTTTCCCATTCATTTTGTTTGAAATGTTGGTTTTTCAAAATTTGGGCCAAATCGTGAGCCCATTTACAGATTAAAAAATAATTTTTGTTTCTTTCATAACTCATTAATTTTCAATATTTTATAGATATTCCACTTATCAAATGAAATACTTTGATATGTTAATCCCACAATAATAATTTGGACCACATTGGAATAAATAATAATGATGGATTTGGGTTTTATATTAATGTGTTGGATCTGCCTGAAATCCCATTCCCTACATTAATTTTTTATTATTATTTAATTTCTCATTCAATTTTTATGTTATCACGGTGATTCCAAATCTCATCGGAGCCCACATACTAATGGAGGGACCCCATTCTCTTCTTCCCCTCTTGGAAGTTCATATTAATCATGAAGTAGAGAGAATCTTCAATGAATGTCTCAAATCATCCAATTTTTAAAAGGTAAATTGTTTCATTCATAACTCCTTCAATTGTTTATCATTTCCCCAATTATAGTTACTACATGTAGTACTCAGACTTATTCAAACCTCATTTTAATTTTTGGTTATTGGGAAATTCATCTACTAGTGTATTTGCGTCATTTGATTCACAATTTATTCAAGTTAGTTTCTCTCTTCCATTCCTTCCTTGTCCATAGTGTTTCTTCCCTCTTTAATTCTGTTAAAAATTGACCCGATATATGGTTTTATAGTTGGGGTTTGATTTAGTTCCTTTTTGGTAAAATATTGTCTTTTTAGGTTTGATTTCACTACCTCATGGTGTTGCGGTGTTGTAGATGATGATTCTCATTAATGAAGTGGTGTTTTGACAGAACAAGTTGGTAGTTCCATGTGTAAGAATCCTAAGATAAGTTATTATTGCTTCATTCATATTTTTATCCTGATTCTCTTACATTATGATCTGTTTAGGAATCATTTTTTGGTAGTATTTATTAATCATTTAGTTTTATAGTTGTAAATTTGTTTGAAAATATTTGTTTTCCATGTAAATCTTTTGTTGTACCATTTGAGGTAATTTTATTGCCTTTTAAAGTTGTTAAAAAAATGCTTATAGGGCTGAAAATTCTGTTTTTATTGGTATTGGGGTGGTTTTGGCATTGAAAGAGGGTTTTGAAATAGGTTTTCTGTGCAAAACATGGTTATAACTCTTTGGATTCCTTTATGAAATTTTTAAGTGAATTTTGGATATACAAAAAATGGGAAAATGATGTAGATGTAATTTTTTGGTGAGTGTGTTAACATAATATGGTTTTTTCAAAGGTAATGTGGTAATTTATTATTGAACCATTTTTATAATGTATTATAAACTTCTGAAATGATTTTTCAAATTACAAGAAAGGTTTGAAACACGATTGCAGGCTATTTTGTGTGAGTACGATGTGAAAAATGTATTTTTGTTTCGGAATGATGTATGATGTGAAATGTGTGTGGAAATTTGGTGTGCTAGTGACATGGAAATGGTGTTTAGATGTGAATGTTTTATTTCATGTCTTGTGGATCTTTTTTGATCACAAGAGGGAAAAACTGGGTATCTAGTTGGATGGACGTGTACTAGTTATCTAGTTATCCCATAGGGTATGGCGCCAGTTTCTTGTAGCACGTTTTAAGATGACAACACTAACTAAACTATGATGATTAAGATTATGGGGGACCACTAGGTTATGGTCATGATCCCTACTATTGGATCATGTGCTCAAGAACAAATATTAGAATGGTAACTCTCACCGAGATATGTGGTACTTCATAACCACAACGAGCTAGTGCCAAGGGGTGATTTCACATTTCTTGTTCTCATTAGATACATTATGCTTACCATCAACATAAAATATTTTTTTCTAGAAAATTCAGTATCATTATAATTCTATTTAAAATTTTTCATTCTTTAAATTATCCAACTTAAAAACTGTTTTTATTTAATGTTTCATATTTTAAAATTTGTATTATGATATCATGTTGATGAAAAAATGCATGCTTTCATCCTTGAATGTATATCACATTTAATATTTTAGTGGTGTAATCCTATTAGGATTTTTCTCACACCCAACTGACACCCATGGGTGTAGGTAGAGTTTTTTATTTTTTCACAGGTTTGGGTAATAATTTTGGTTCCATTTGTTTGGATTTTTAATAGCCCTTCTTGGTGTAGTGTAATGGATATGGATTGAGGGTGGTGAACCTTTGATTGAGTAGGTTCCTTGGCTATCCATTTTGGGTTTCTATAGCTGTTATAGTCATTTAGAATGGTTTTAATTTATTTAAATCAATTCTTAATTATTATAAATGATGGTCTCTCTTTAAAAATCCATAATTCTTATATTGTATTTGATTGAGGTTCTATGTTTATAAACTCTGGTATGTCATTTCCAAATTCCATTTTGTGATACCTGGGAACTTGTGCATCCTATGAGGAATCAGGAATCCCTTCGGGCCATGCTACAGGCCTGGTTGGGAGATGGTTTTTATAGTGACCAGATCTTGTTTGTGACCAAATGGTATCAGAGGTGGTTCTATCTTGTGGGTCATGTATGTTTGGGAAGAGTCATAATAGTCTAGATCTAAAACATTCGAGACATGAAATTATAGTTATGTATAGTGTGCCAATCTAGAAAAAATCATGATGGGATAAAAGTCTTCATAGGGAAGTCAGGAGTTATCTATGTCCTTTGGTTTTCCTGGTTTGATTATGATTAGCAGAAATGAAACTATATTTGGTTTAATTGTCACAGTGAGATCGTAGGTACATTCAAGCCATGTAGATCCATGGGTATTTTTATAAAATAGTATATGTGATAGTGAAGTGATTGGAATATAGCCACCAACCATATATACATGTCACCCACCAAATACAGTTTCCTCTTGTAATGTATCATGGCTCTTTGTTTTGGAATCATAGTTCTTGTATTTAAGGAAAAAAAGCCATGATTTATGTAATTTGACCTTTTATGGAATAATTTTTTAGTATAGTGGATGTGGCTTGATTTCTAAAATGGTAAAACTGAATTTTCAGAATTTTCAGGAAATGGAGATTGTTTTTTTAGAAACTATTTTTAAATCATTAAATTATGTTAAAGTTGGATTTTAAAAAGAGTATCCAATAGTGTTTTCTAAACTAATGATATTTTCTTAATAATATGGAATGCGTTGGAGGTTATGTGTGGATTTTGGAAAGGGATTTTTATTTTGTAACTAGAAAACATTAGAAAAGTATAATAAAATTTGGGAATCTTATGATGGAATGAGAAGTGTTGAGTACCCAATTTAATATGTATTTGTGAAATGGATTTTATCAGGAAATTAGATGTGTTTTGAAACGGGATGAATTTTTTTTAATAAATGTACATGAATTTAATGATAATTTTTTTTCAATGACTAGTGATATTTTGAAATGTTTTATAAGACGTAATTTTTTTTCATTTCATGGTTAGTGGTCTTGAGAACAAGGATGTATCATTTGAATGTTTTGGATTTCAAAAGTTGAAGGAATTTTAGTTTTGTACTTTGGTATTTCTATAAGAGACCACATGCATGAGGTTATATGGGGTGATGGATAGTTAATGGAATGAATAGATGAGTTCCAATACTAATATGAGGAGGGTTCCCTATGTGGCACAGAATCATGCTTGTCTGAGGCCCAGGGCTACCATTTGTGGATGAGCTAACCACTGAACCATTTGTTATCAATGATATGATTTTAAGGGAAAAAATAATGTCTTGATGACTCGTTTGGGATAGTTCATCTTATGTGTTTTTAGAAATTTTTTTGAGGGATGTTTCCAGTAAAAGTATAACTATTGTTTGAACGGTGTTTGGGTTTGGGATTGGTCAGCAACCAATGATGAAGGGATGGTTAGTGGTATATTTATTATTAATTATGTAGGATGCCTTTATAGAGGTTCCATTCAGGTTTTCCAATCTATTTTTTTATTTTTCGACCAATGGACCATCTTGGTTGGGTCGTTGGGTTCTCTCATTAGATAAGGTAGGCCCCCACTAAGAGATAATGCACTACTGAAGTCCGGCTGATATTGTTTCGCAGTTGGAAAATCCTCTAGTTTATCAACATAAAAGAGTTATTCTCATGATTTACTGATTTATTAAACCCCCCCCCCCAAATTAAATTTCCATGTTTTAGGGACCCTCTAGTGGTGGG
The DNA here is from genome assembly GCA_963277665.1 of Viscum album. NCBI lineage: Eukaryota > Viridiplantae > Streptophyta > Magnoliopsida > Santalales > Viscaceae > Viscum > Viscum album. The sequence continues at coordinate 843,695,345 of OY728151.1, forward strand.
TGATTTCTTGTGGAGGTTTGAAAGGGACCATACTTCCATGCATTACATGTGTCGTCAAAGGGGACATTAGTTTGAGGTTTTCAGTGCTAGATTTTATCTAAGAGGGCATATGGGGCATTTGTTAGTCTATTCGAAGTGAGGGATGATGTTAAGCCACACATGTGGAAATTCTAGTAAAGAAGGTTATAATTGATGATTTTTGAAATTGTGTGTTTTTGGGGACTTTAATTAAGATCCACTTCCATGTCTTGTTTCTATCAATCATAATGGCCATGTTTATTGATGCCTTGTGATAGCATGTTCTCGTTTTATTGAAAGGTAAATGTTGTGAAAACCTATGATAGTATCCGCTTTTTGGAAGGGTGTCTCCCTCCAAAAAAACTCCTCATCTTATATTTATAGGAAGGTGTTTCTATATGTCCCTTCCTCTTTACATTTAATATGTTAAGAAACAAAGGTTTATGTGTGTGCATATTCTAATAACTAGTTCTGGTAAAATATTTGGCTATGGTAAATTGTGGTTGGAGTGAGTTATGTCTCGTGGAGCCCATCCGAGATCTTGCTGTAGCTTTTTGTGGCACTAGAAGAAGAAATTAAATTTTAGGTCATCAAAAGCCTAAATATGTGGCCAAATATTCCTCAAAAATTTGAACTCCATCCATAGGTCTTGGAGTGAACCTAGTGCATAGTCAGGGAAATCACCGAGTCATTAAAACCAATTTTTTTTTATTTCCTTAGTATGAAAGATGGGAATAGTTTAATCCTATGGTGTCATTATCTTATTCATTTTGTTATTTTATGGTGGTAGAGGTGCGAGGACCATCTATCCTTTTTGTAGCCTAATTTAATAATTTCCCCCCTTCTCATTCATTCTATTTTTTGGAGAAATTGTAGAAATTTTGTCTAGGGAAATTAATGTTCACTGTTTGTGCATGATTAGTAGTAACTGTACGCCAACTTAAGGAACCATTTGATAAGAGACAAAATCTACCGCAAGGTCTCTACACGGACATGCCGGTTGGACCATGAAACTATTCTACTTTTCCCTATTGGATAGAATGCTTGGCAGAGTTAGCACACGATTTCCATAACCGTGCGAACTTATCGTGCAGTCATGCCAACCCTTTAAATATTGGGTTCTTTTCATGTCGGACAATGCTAGTCTGTTTATATGGTTGGTTCCTATGGATGGGAGACCCTATGTTGATTTCATATGTCTAATTTTGGAAAAATATAATACCATTCATCCCCTTATTCTGGGGATTCTGTTTGGGCCTCCCCCTGTTAGTGTCGAGATTCTGTCTTCAGAAAATTTTGTTATGTCTAATTGTTGGGAGCCCATTTGTGTATCCCTATATCAGTGACTCAGTTTTTTACATGGAATAGGCTTTGAATAAGGTAGTCTTGTTTGGAACTATCTAACTACCAACATCTTCATTGGTTAAACATTGGTATTGGAGAGTTCCCAACTGATTAGTTAAAGTTAGTTCAATGTAACCATGTTCGATGTTGTTGTTCATTTGGGTAAACTGGTTGAGTCTTGTTTAGATGGTTTCTGAGCTATTTCGTTTGGGATGAATTTGTAATGTTATTTATAGTGACAGTAATGTATTTTATGTTTTTGATAATGATATTATTCCTTCCTTTATTGATCAACTAGAGATATCTTATCATTTTTGTTTGCGGTGGAACTTGGCAAAGTAGTTCATTTTGGCCTTTTCTATTGGGTTTGTTTTTTTCCCATTGGTTGAGCTACAAATTCCTGAGGGCTTACAGTTTTATGGTGGGGATAATTTTCAAATACATGAAATATTTTAAATTGATTTTTAATTTAATTTCCAGTCATTCTTTTTTTGGGGGGTTTCCCATGAATTTTGGTGGAAATTGAAGGATTTCAAAAAAAAAGGGCCAAACCGTGATCTCATTTTCAAATTTATAAAAAAATTCTTTCTTTTATAGCTCTATAATTTTTAAACATTTTACACCAATTATACTTCCCAATTGGCATACCATGGTATGTTGAACCCACCATAACAATTTATAACTGATAGGCATCCATAATAATGACGGATTTGGGATTTTTATTAAGGGGTTAAGCCACCATGAATGCCCATTTGCTAATTTAATATATTTAATTATACAATATTACATTCTATTTTACTGTTTTTTAGTGATTCCAACTCTCAACCAATATTAAATACCCAAGGCATGCCCCAATGCTCTTCTCCCCCTATTTGGAGCTCATATGAATCGCGAATTGGGGAAAAATGTATCTGGATGTCTCAAATCATCTAGATTTGAAGAGGTAAATTTTTTATTTCACAAATCATTATATTTTAAGTCTTTTCCCCCATTAATGTTCTTAAATGGTCTCTAAATCCTTATTCAAACATCACTCACATTTCTTGATATTTGGAAATGCATATACTTGTCTATTTGGGTCATTTTATTCATTATTCAGTCAACTAAGATTTCCTCTCTTTATTTCTATCCATATATTTAGGTTTTCGTCCCTAATTAATGAAGTAATGAAATGTCTAAAAGTTAGCGTTCATAACTAGGGATTTATTTGGGTTTTTTTGGTAAAATATAAGAGTTTTTTGTTGAATTTCACTCCCTCATGGTGCGAAAATGGTGCGATTGATGTTTCGAACAATGAATATGTTTTTTGACACAAAAGATAGGTGGTTCTATGTGCAAGAATCCTAATATCAGTTAGATTTGATTCATTAATATTCTTATCATGCTCTTATTACAATTTTTTTGGTTGTAACCATTTTTTGTAGTATTGATTAGGCGTTTGGATTTATAGTTTCGTATTTGTTTGAAAATGTGTGTTTTCCATTTCTATCATTTTTTGTATAATTTGAGGTAATTTGATAACATTTTTAATGTGGTTTAAGAATGGTTTCTAGGGAATAAATCTCCGTTTTTATTGGTATTGCGGTCATTCTGTCCTTGAAAGAGGGTTTTGAAATTTTTTTTTGGTGAAAAACATGGTTATACCCCTTGGGAATATTTTATGAAAACTATATGTGATTTATTGAGTTAATCAATGTGGTAAAAGTATGTGAATGTCTTTTTTTAGTATGTTCACTAATGATGGGTTTTTTAAAGGTAAAGTGATAATTTATGATTTCCTTTATTTTAGGAATGTTTTATAAATTTCTGAAATGATTTTTAAAATTTTCAGGTAATGGGAGAAACATGATTGTGGGATGTTTTTTGTGAGTATGATGTGAAAAAAAATAATTGCATGTGAATGTGTATTATGTGACATGTGTGTGGGTTGTCTTTTTTTTGTGTGATTTAGAACTGGTATTTCTATGTGAAAATTGTATTTCATGTCTTCTAGAACTTGTTTGAGCACAATATGGAAAACTTATTTATCTAGGTGGGTGGGCGTGTAGTAGTTTTTCAGTGATCTCATGGGGTTTGGACCCAGTTTCACATAGACAGTTTGGAAATGAAAAAAATATAAACAATGATGATGATGTTGTTGTTGTGGTACTACTAGTTAATGGGTATGATCCCTACAATAGGGTTGTGTGCACGAGAATAGATATTTGTATGGTTACATTCACTGAGATATGTAGTACCTAAGACCCACTACGAGCTAGTTCCTAGGGGTTATTTCCCCTTTCTTGTGCTCATTAGATACTTTATTCTGACTATCGGTATACAATATGTTGGGATTGAAAATTTAGTATCTCTGTCATTATGTTTATAATTTTTTATTCTTTATTGTATTCCACTTGAAATTTTTTTTTATTTAATGTTGCATCTCCTTAATTCATTTATCATTTCATGTTTATAAAAACTTACAAGATTTTTATCCTCGAATTTTTATCACAAGAAATATTTTATTGGTGGCATCCTACTTGGATTTGGCTCACACCCTACTTACACCCTTGGGTGTAAGTATACTTGGTTATTTTTCCTTAGGTTTGGGTAATGATTTAGTTATAGTGGTTCATAATTCTAGAGGTCCTTTATCGGGCAGTGTCAGGGAGATGGCATGAGGGTGGGGCCCCTTGACATGAGATGGTTCTTAGGCTATCCATTTTGTGTTTCATAATTTTTATAGTCATTGATAAATGTTTTAATTTATGTAATTCAATTATGATTTTTTTTAAAATATGGTTTGTTGTGAATAATTGAAATTTTTATTATGGGATTTGTATTTTGTTTTATGTTTATAATCTCAGGTCAATCATTCCCAAATTCAATTTTGTGATACTTAGGCGCTTGTTCCAGCCAGTGGGGATCAGGAATTCCATTCGGGCCTCGCCACGAGGTGGGTCAATTGGTTGTTTTGATGGAGACCAGATCTGTTTTTTGACAATATTTTATAAGAGAAGTATCACTCTCTTGGGTTGTGTTATTTAGAGAAGAGTTGAGATAGTCTGATGCTAGTATAATCATAATGTGAAATTATGGATTTCAGTAATTTTCTTGGCCAAAACACCTCATTAAATGATAAAAGTAGACAAGCGATATTGGGATTTATCTAAGACCTTTTGTTTTCATGGTTTAAACATCATTAGGGGAAATGAAATGAGAGTTGGGTTAATGGTATCAGTGTGCTCATAGGGCCTAGAAAGCCATATGGAGCTATAGATATTTACCTAGAACACTCTCAGATATTGTTAAGGGATTTTCGTATGTTGGAAAACCATATGACCATGTCACCCACCGAAACGAATTTCATCTTGCATTGTCTTGTGTCTCTTCTTGTTAGATTCATGGAACATGGTTTTAATGATAATAAATACTTGATTTAAGAAATGTTAACATTTAAGAATGTATTTTAAGGTAAATTGGAACCGGATTGATTTATGAAATGGTAGAACCGAGTTATTTAGATTATTTTTAAAATAGAAAATTATGGTTTGAAACCATTTTTTTATGTTGTCTATTGTGTAAAATATTCTTTTAAAAATATGTTTCCAATAGAGTTTTCAAAAATTTTGACACATGTTTTAATAGGATAAAATGTTTTGAAGGTCATGTTTGGAGTTTGTAGAGGGATTCTGATTTTGTACCTAGAGATCATTTGAATTTATTTATGAATTTTTGTAATATTGTTTTCAAATGAAAATACTATGGATACAAATTTATTTTGGAATTATAAAATAGAGTTTTTCATTAATTTAGATGTGTTTTGAAACTGGCTGAAAGGATTTATAATTAATGCACATGAATTTAAATTTAGTTTTTATTGAAAGATGTGTTATATTTTTAAATCTTTTGTAATAGGTAAATTGGGTATTGATTTCGTGGAAAAAAGCCTTGGGAAAAAGGATGTATCAGTTAAAAGTTGTGGTTTTCAAAAGTGGCAGGAATTTTTTTTAATTTCTGGTATTTCTGAGAGCGACCACATGCATGGGGTTATATGGTATGGCAGATAGTTAATGGAATAAATGGATAAGATCTAATATTGATATGAGGAGGGTTCCTATTGTAGCACGGAAACATGCATGTGTGAGGCCTAGGGGTTACCATTGGTTGATGCACAAACAACTGAAAACTTATTTTTCAAAGAGATTATATTAAAGGGAAAAATGATGTTTTTATGATTGGTTTTGGATAGTGGTTCTTATGTGTTTTAAAAAATTATTTTTGTGGGATGTTTTGAGTCCAAGAACCCCTCTTGTTTGAACGATGTTTGGGGTTTTCGATTGGTTGGCAACCTAGGTTGAAGTGCTTGTTAGTGTTCTCCATTTGATAAATGTTTCATGATGCCTTTACGGTGGTTCCCTTCATGTTTTTTAATATTGTTTTAGGTATGTGTTGACTAATGGAACAACTTGGTTGGGTTGTTGTGTTCTCTCATTGGATATGGTATGCCCCCACTAAGAGTTACTGTACAACTAATGTGTATTCCAGATTGTTTCATCATTTTAAAATCCACTAGTTAATCAACTAAAGAAATTTTTTCTCGAGTTTGGGAGATTTAGTATACCCCTTTCATATTTACATGTTTTGGAGATCATATAGTGGTGGGTTAGTTCTTGTTGAAGGTTGATGTATACCAATGTTAATTAAGTGACATCAGTCGTCAATAGTGAAAGTAGTTCAGGGTTGTCAGTGATGGATGTTCACTAAGAGGGAATCTAGGTCCTTCATCAGTCTATTTGATGAGAGGGCTAGTGAATAGCCACCTGTGTAGAAAATAAGGACCAGAGAGGATATAACTGTCATTTTCTAGGGTCGTTTGCTATTTGTAAATTGGAATAAGGTCCCTTTCCTAGTCTTCTTTCAATCAGTCACAATGGTCATGTTTGGTGATGCCTCGTTATTTCAGGGGATTTTCTAATTGAAAGGTGAAGGTTTTCCATTCCTCTGAGAGTAACCTCCTTTTGGAACTGTTTCTCCCTTCAGAAAATCTCATGATACACTATTTAAAGGAAGGAGTTTCTATATGTCCTTTCATCCTTCCAATTCTAATGTGTATAAATAATGTTTTATGTGTTTTCATCTTATAATCACATGTTTTGGTAAACTTTTAGGTCATTGTAATGTGAGGATGGAGTGTGTTATGTCTCGTTGAACCCATCTGGGATCTCAATGTAGTTGTTTGCGGCAACTGAAGAAGAAATTACATTTGGGGTTATCAAATGCCTAACAAGGAGGCTGAAGATGCATCAATCATTTGAGCTCCTTCCATAGGTCCTGAAGTGATGTTGGGGTGTAGTCACTAAAACCCCCTGGTCATTAAAAACTTTGGATACATTCTAGTGCTCAGTATAAAATATGGGAATAGTTTAAACTTATGGTTTCATTATCTTGTTCTCATTGTTCATCTTTGGTGGTATAGTTAAGAGGACCTCGTTTCAAAGTTATATCTTATTTTTATACATTCTCCATTTTTTTCCTTTTAGTTTTTGGAGAAAATTTTGATATTTTGGCTAGGAAGATTAATGTTCCCTGTTTGCGCCCAGTTAGTAGTAATTGTGTGCCAACATAGGGATCTATGTGATAAATGATAGTAGCTATCTCATGGGCTGCACTGGTCTACACACCTTCATCCATGTAACCTCTATAGGTTTCTGATTTGGAAGTAAATATTGGAATGATTATTACACAGTTTCCCAAATTGTGCAGACAAACCATGCGTCCATTCCGTCTATTTAAATTTTGTGGTCTTTTCATGTCAGACCATGTTAGTTAGATTAGATGGTTTATTCATATAGAAAAGAGTCCCAATATGGGTCACACATATTTTCTTTTAAAAAAATATAATCATATTCTTCCCCTTATCCGAATGATCCTCTTTGTGCCTCCCCCAGTTAGTGTCTTGATTCCCTCTTGGGGAATTTTAAGTTGTCTCTTTTTGTGGTGAGCCAATTTTTGTCTCCCTATATCAGTAAATCAGTTCTGTCCATTTTCATATTATGAGGGTAGGTATTCATGTTCTTAGTTAAATAACTTCTAACATCTTCATTGGGTAAACATTGATATTTGATATTTCCCAATGTTTTAGATAAAATATTGTCAATGTAAACTTGATCGATGATGTTGTTAATTTGGGTAATCTACTGGAGTCATGCTCAGATGGTGCTTGTGGTGTTTATTTGGGGATGGATTTAGAAGGTTCATTATTGTTAAAGGAAAGTGGAGTATGTTTTGAAATGATAGAGTATTCATTCCTTGATTGATCAACTAGAGATATCTTAACATTTTTGGTGGCGATGAATCTCGGCAAAGAATTCCATTTTGGCCTTTCTGTTGGGTTTGGTTTTTTCCTTTGGAAGTGATGTGGCATTCCAAGGGTAGAAAGTTTTATTTTGGGGATAATTTTCACATACATGACATATTTTAAAGGTATTTTTATTTTTACTTCCAGTCATGCTTTGTTTTGGGTGTTTCCCATTCATTTTTTGGAAATAGTTGGTTTTCAATATTTGGGCCAAACTATGTGCCCATTTATGGATTTAAAAATAAATACTTTTTCTTTTATAACAGCTTAATTTTTCAATATTTTACACTCATTACACTACTCAGTTGGAATACCTTGGTAAGAGTAACCCACCATATCAATTTTGAACCCATATGGATCCATAATAATGGTGGATTTGGGTTTTCTTATAAAGGTGTTGGGAGAGACCGAAATCATATTTCCTTATTTTTTTAGTTCTATAATATCTCATTCAATTTTTATTTTTGTTTGGTGATTCCCACTCCCAACCGATACCACTTTCCCAAGGCGCTCCTCTATGCACTCCTCCCCCTATTTGGAGCTCATATTCATCGCGAATTGCGGTAAAGCTTCTCTAGATGTCTAAAAGCGTCCATATATGAAGTGGTAATTTATTTCGTTCATAATTACTTTAATTACTACTCTTTTCCCCATTCCAGTTCTGTATGACCTCCTCAGCCATATTCAAACCACACATTCATTTTTGGCTACTTTGAAATTCATATTTTTCTATATTTTTTTCATTTTATTCGAGAAATATTAAAGTAACTGTTTCTATCTTCTATTCCATCCTTATCCTTAGGGATTCCTTCCTCTTTAAAGAAGTTATAAAATGTTTAGAAGTAAGCGATCGTACTTAGGGTTTTATATGGTATCTTTTTGGTAAAATATTAGGGTTTTAGTTTGGATTTCACTCCAACGTGGTGTGGTGGTGGTGCAGTTGACGTTTCACACAATGAATTGGGGTTTTGACATAAAAGGTAGGTGGTACCATGTGTATGGTTCCTAACATGAGTTATATTTGATTCATTAATATTATTATTATGCTCCTATTATATTTTTTTGTGGGAAAAATTTTCATTAGTATTGATTAAGCTATTGGACTCATAGTTTCATATTTGATTGAAAACGTGTGTTTTCCAAGAGTATCATTTGTTGAATTATTTGAGGTAATTTTATATCATTATTAATTTGTTTAATAAATGATTAAGTGGATGAAAAAACTGTTTTTTATTGGTATTGGGGTTATTTTGGCCTTTAATGAGGTTTTTGAAGCTGTTTTTGTCTTCAAAACATGGTTTTGCCCCTTAGGATTATTTTACGAAAATTGTTATTGATTTATTGAGTTGACCAATGTTGGAAAAAGATGTACGAGGACTGCATTGGTGAGGGTATCCACATAAGAATTTTTTTTATTGGTAATGTGGTCATTTACGATTTCAATTATTTTTCAAATGTTTTATAAATTTCTGAAATGATTTATCAAATTGCAAGAAATGCGTGAAACAAGTTTGTGGGATTTTTTCTGTGAGTATGATGTGAAGAATGAATATTTTTTTATGAAATAAGTATTTTGTGGCGTTTGTGTGTTCTATTTGTTGTGTGTGTGACTTAGAAATGGCATTCTCATGTGAAAAGTGTATTTCATGGCTTGTGGATGTATTTTTAGTACAATATAGAAAACTCAGTTATCAAGGTGGGTGGACATATACTAGTTTGCTAGTGATCTCATGGGGTTTTTCCCAAGTTTCATGTAGATTTTTTTGAAATGAAAAAAATAACTAAAATACGATGAGTATAATGTTATGGGAACACTAGATTTTGGGTATGATACCTAATAGTTTCTCATGTGATCGAGAAAATATATTTGTATGGTTACTTTAACCGAGATGTGAATAATCTGGGACCATAGTGAGTAAGTTCCTAAGGGTTATTTCCTATTTCTTGTGCTTATTAGATACTTTATGCATACTATCGGTATACAAGAATTTTGGATTTAAAATTATGTATCTTTGAAGTTATATTTAAAACTATTTACTCTTTAATGTTTCCCATATGAAAACAATTTTTATTTAATGTTACATCTATTTAAAATTCCTATTATCATTTCATGCTTATGAAATCATGCATGAATTTCATCCTTGAATGTTTATTATAGGGAATCATTTACTGGTGGCATCCTACTGGGATTTTTGTCACAACCTACTAACATCATTGGGGGTAAGTCAACTTTGTAATTTTTTTGCAGGTTTGCGATACTTTAGTTCTAGTGTATTAGGTTTCTAGTAGTCCTTCTTCGTGCAGTGTCAGGGAGATGGCTTGATGGCAGTGACCCTTCCAATTTGGATGTTCATGGGATGTCCTTATTGGGTTTCTTCATTTGTTAAAGTCATTGATATTTTTAGTAATATATGTATTCAATTCCGAATTTTTGTAAAAGATCGTTTTTTCTAAAAAAAATTATATTTTTTATTTTGCATTTATATGTTGTTTTATGTTTTTAAACTTAGATAAATCATTCCAAAATTCCATTTTTTTTATGCTTGGTCCCTTGCTCCAGCCTATGGGTATCGAGAATGCGCTTCAGGACTTTCTGCTGGCTAGGTCGGGAGCTGGTATTAATGGAAACCTGATCTGGTTCGTGGAAAAATGATTCAAGAGGAGGTTCACCCTCTTTAGTAATGTTATTTGGGGAAGAGTTCGGATATACTTGACCAAGGATTATCATAATGTGACATTCTATGTAACGCCCCGACCCTAGTTACCCAGAGTCGGTGCATTATTACATAACATTGGCATGATCACAAGAAAGATCAAATCTCGAAAGACCGATTGGTTTAGTAGCCTTGGAAACACTAGATATATTCATAAGTTTTACATTACATCATAAAATGAAAAACTACTACAACAACATAATATCTCCATAATCCACACTCATATCCCCTCATAATATCCCTGCAGGTCATTCATAATTTACTTCTTCACTTCCTGGGAAATATAAAACATAGAAAAGGGGTGAGCTCAAATGCCCAGTAAGGTTAACAATATAGTGGAAACTTTCATAAATAAGAATAAACATTTAAGGCAATGTATAACTAAAACAAAATCCTTTCAAACATGAACTTTCAACATGGTATGGCATAAATAAAATGAAATTATGCCATTTACTTATTCACATGGATATTCTACTAATCGAATAATCACATGAAAAAATCAATAACTACTTTCATAATGCTGGAATGCATAATGCCAGACTATCATAACCACATAGTCAAGGCCTCGTGCCAAGACTACAAATAAGATTTTGTCAAGGCCTTTTGCCAAGACACTAGTTTGTCTCATGAGACCTACCGATAAATTTTTTTTAGAAGATACTTACGTTTAAAATTGCTCAAATATACTCCAGTGATTTTCTGAAAATATTATGCAAGTTTCTAAAAACAAAATAACTAATTCTAAGACTACTCGACTAATTTCAGGCCATGATGGGTCCACTCCCAATCCCTTCCTGTCTACCAAACTCGAGAGTCAAGTTTTCTGAAAACATTTTTATGCTTGCGTTAAATACGTATACATTTGCACTGGATTTTCATATATTTGAGAGAAATGTATCCTTTTTGAAAACATTTAAAAATCACATAACTATAAAAGAAAAACATTATTTTGAAAATATCCTTACAATCATGTAAGGGAAGATTCAAAGGTGTAATAATGGTAGAGAATAACCGCACCTGTCGTATAAGATAAAAAAACATTCTTACCTTAATTCTGTCGAAAAGGATAAAAGGACATTGTTTTGAAAACGATGGAAAGATTCCTCTTATAAAAAGTCAAACAAGGGTATAAATTACTTTAACCCATATTCTTGTAAATAATAAAAATGTTTTGAAATACATTTTGAAGAAACATGGATGTGGATGATAAAGAGATCCAAGTAGATTATTACATATAAACAACCTCGGATAATGAAGAGATTGTGAAATAACCCTTACCTTGTACTTTTCCATGGTTAGGGTAGGTTAACCCCCTGTATAATGGTGAAATAATTGATATTAAATTATACAAGAATCATATATATTAATATTATATCATATATGATCTTTTAACATTGATTTGTTAATAATATCTTAGAATTATCGTCGTTTCGGGTGTTAACTTACTTGTTTTCTTTTATATGTTTTGTTATGTAAGACATGTATGTAAAGGATAGGTTGTATATTATTCATATCCAGAATGATATCAAGTCCTTATACATCATTTTTAAATAATCAAATGATAATTATACTTGAATGGATACGATGGAGAATGAATCTCATCGCGTTCGTGGAGACGGTAGTCCGTACGTACGCACGAGCGACAATATCATTCTTTTGATATTAAAATAATATATAAATGGATGGTATATCATATATAAAGAATCATTAACATGTTATATTTATTATTTACATGAGTTACACATCATTATTATACCCATCCAAATAATAATATATTGAATAACAATTACACCACGACGTGGAGACGGTAAGCCGTACGTACGCACGTATGGTGACATGTTATTCAAAGGGTGGATAGAATACTGAATATGGTTGTACCATATTTATAATAACATCACAGTATATGTGAGATACTGGAGTTATTATTTTATAATGGTAAGAACAAAGAAAGAGGAAGTGGAAGAAGAATGGAAATTAGAAAAGGGTGGTGAAATCATTACCTTTTCTTCGGGTTCTTCCTTTTGATTTGATCAAAAGGGCTCCTTAGGTTGGCTTTCTGATCACACTAAGGCCTCTAGGTTGTAGTGAGGGATGTTGGGAGAGTATTTGGGCAGAGTTTGGCCGAACCAAAAGGCTTTTAAGGTGTGAAGAAATGAGAAGGAGGAGTGCCCTTTTATAAGAGGGGTGAGGGGCACCTTTGGAAAAGCTAGAAATATTAATTTATAATAAATTCATATTCGGTTTCCAATGGCTCCAAAGTTGACTATTAAAAGGCTAAGGTGGGGATAGGTCAAAAACCACTCAACCAATAGAATTTAGACAGGTTTGGGTACTTATATTAACCTTATCTTTAAGTATTAACTCTAAGTTAATTAGTTTCACTTTTACAATGTCTCTTTGTATTTTTATATAATATGGTTAATAAACTTACTATATAAATCCAAGCGTCCCCCAAGTGGTCCATTAATGATGAACCTATCATGATATAAGTCTCTTGGCCGAACCTTAGATTTTCAGGAATTTAATATCAATTAATAATATAATATTTGTTTTAAGAACTCTTTTATGTCAATTTTGACACTATTCAATAGTTGATTTTTTTGAAACTCATAACAAATTGATTACTTAGAAAAAAGTCAATTAAATCAATCCTAATATATCATATTATCCTATAAAATTAGTTTAATTCATTAAAAGTTTCAAATTATATTTATTTGGATATTTATAATATCAATTATTTTAATTTTTCACTATTATAGTAATTACTGCATCATCATTGTGTCATAAATAAAATAAATTATTTAATGTCTAAAAATAATAAATAAAATATAATTATGTAGGAAATCGTTTTATCTTTCTAATTAATATTTATAATATAAAATCCAACTTATATAACCCTCTGTAACAATTGTTTTGCTAAAAGATATATGCTTGTGTCATTTTTGTATTCATTTTGACTTAATTAAAATAAAGTGTCATTATCACTTACAAGTGGATCCATGGGGTCCCAAAATCGACCCAAAGATGCCCATGGTCGACCATGTATCAACCAATAGGGTTAAGACACGTTTTAGGGTAATTTAGTATTATTATAATATTATTTTTTAACCCTTATTTACCGGATTTACCCTTAACCATGGTAAATAAAATATTTACCGCAGTAATTATTCAAAATGTCTAAAAATAAAAGTTACCTATTTACACAATTTGAACATCCTGATTCCAAATATGGAATCCATTTTCCTAAATTCAAAACACAGAAGTGGCAGAAATTAATTTAAAATTAATTCCCGCTGTCCAAACAAAAAGCGTGTTTTAAGAGATAATAACTATCAAAAGATTGACACTTGTTTATGTTTGGTTTAATTGTAAAATTATGTCCAATGACTAACATTATATTAAATGGTAAAAATATATTCTAAATATACTTTAAAATTACTAAAATTCATAATTTATCACTATTAATAATTTTGATTAAAAAAGTTGTTTTTAATTAAAATTTAGTAATTTTCACTATTCATCAAAATATGAAAGTTATCCGAAAAGTACAAAAATTTCACCTTAGACTAAATTCGATATTCCTAATCCAAAAATGAAGTCCATTTCAAAATATAAAATATATATAATTTAAAAATTTAGGTATTACTATTCATAACGGCTAGTTTGATCGGTTGTGGTGTGTGTTAAAACTCGACGTTGCGTACAACACACGCTACTGTTTTATTCAAAGGAAAGCGTACCGTGGAAGCTTGGGATGTTTCATTTTAAATTTTTTGATGTCTCCATTTAGTCAAAAAGTTTAATATATTGTATTTAAAAAGTTTTCACTATCAAAATTTGATAAAAGTGCAATACTGAAAATGAATCTGTTCTTGCATTATGACTAAGAAACTCACAATATGGATTCTAAAATTATAAGGATTATATAAAGTTAAAAATGTAGTTAATGCTATTCATGACCTCTTTTAATGGATTTTTTTTTGGTAAGTCCTGGTGCAATTGAACTCGGTGTTGCGTGTAGTTCAAGTTATTGAATTATTTTGAAGAAATAACACACTATGAAATCTTGGGGTGTTACATTCTCCCCTCCTTCAATAAATTGCATCCTCGCAATTTGAAATTGTTCTTCGAAAATAAAAGGTTGAAAATAGATAATATATTTGTGGGAAAACCCACATCGGAAATTGGGTTACTAAAATTTAGTCTTAATATGAGGAAAAGAGAAATGAAAGGGTCACCACCAAATTATGATCTTGATTAGGAGAACATTGGTGGCAATTAGAGACATATAACCGGAGGAAAAATGTAAATATTTATAGGTAGTGATTGAGGTCATCAATCACAAACAAGTATAAAATTGAGTTCCTTAAACTCATCAATCTATGATGATTTGAAATACCATCGGTTCAACAACACATAGGGTATTGGGATAACACATTTTTGACGTTTCAAAATATCTTAGTTGAAATCCCACATCGAAAAATGAATTAATGAGGCCTCTATTTAAAACAAAAAGTGGAAAGTATGAAGATTACCTAAAATAACACATACTAGGGTTCCATGTAGGAAAATATGGATATGGAAGAAAAATCTAACCATCAATTATCTGATGGAGAGTGGTAGAGAACATGGCTATGAAAAGGCCAACAATCCCAAAGCCATAAATTAATGATGATTTAAGGTACCATCTAGGAAAACATTTTTGTTCTAAGTTGCTTTTCTTAATGTTGAGGAATTTATTTATGATATTGGATATGATCATAAGGAGACATACTTACATTATAATTAGAGTTTTATCCATTAATAAATTTCTACCACAAACTCATCTTTCACTCTAAAAGATAATAGAATGTAAAAAAAATTCTATTTACACTATTCATATAGGGTTCCAAAATAAACGAATTTATAATTCATCTACATGATATTTTAATAAAAACTACATTATTTAATCAAGGACATCTCATGGGCCAGTGGTAGGTGATACACCCTTTTCGCCCTTCGGTTGCGGGTTCAAGTCTTGCGGTCTTGCCGGACGCGACGAGTTGCCGCCCGACCTCCGGGATGTCCTTTTATGGCAATCCAAAATAATCCAAACTAGAACTATCCAAAATAATTCTATCCAAACTCACAGCCCAACATTTATAAGGAAGGTAAACATAATGTAGATCCTTTTTACCCCATAATAGCATATGAATACCTTCATCATGTATTCTTTTAATACACTGAAACATCCTGATTTACCATAATCTTTGTTGATTACATTCATGCTCCCTTATTCCATATAGAATGCTGGATATACTTCATCAATCCAAAAATGTTTTAAACCCTAACAATGATGGAATAGAAAAATCATTAATCAGTTTCAAGGTAGTCAAGAATATCCAATATAATTTATCCAAATCAATCATGTATTATTCTAAAATCATTGCCTCGGTATCAGAACCATATTATGGTTTATCTTTCTCTCAACCATATATTTTCAAAAAAATTAACCTTCTATTGAGTCACTTTTCTTTGTTCCACACAATCTCAAGTCCTTAATGAAATAGTACTACAGTACAATCCTTATATACTCCATAATTATTGTAACAAGTACATTGTTGATACAACACTCAATTGACATAATCAACATAAGAACTCTAATCATTCCTCTTCATCTGTGGTAGTATCATAACTTGATTATTATCCAATAACATCATTTGCAGCATAGTCTGATGACTGGGACATAGGTTTGCATAGTGTCCAAACTCCTTGCAAATGAAGCATTGTACATTTGAAACCATTTTCTTACCCTTGCAGTCATGTACTTTGTGCCCTTTTCCTCCACAATTATAACAAACTCACATTCCTTTCAGGAAAGTTCCAGGGTGTTTCTTTCCACAGTTATCACATATGCTAAAATTCTTCTTTTCCCTCTTCCCTTTATCCATCTTTCTCTCTTCTATCCTTTTCTTCTCTTGCTTCCCTTCAAAGCCATAGGACTCAGTAAACTCTTTACTTATCTTATCAACACATGATATTATTTCTTCATATGATGATAATACATGGGAGACTATTTCTCTTATAAATTCTAGCTTAAGACCATGAAAGATATGATCCCTTCTTCTCTTTGGATCATGTGCATTTCTGGAGTTCTCATTCCTTCTACTGGGCGCCATTTCTAAACAATGGAATGCACTAGATCAGTTTATGAATCAAAATACATAATCCCATACTTATAAAACACTTAACATAAATTGAACTATTTATGGATATAATCCATAATCAAAAAAATGTCTCATTTGAGGATGTATATACTCATAAACCCTTCATAATGGTTTGTAAAGAAAATGAGAATTATCCTAAGCATATCCCCCGGGAGTGTCGTAACCAAGATTGAAGCAAGGCCCGTTGTCGTGCACCAGTTCCCGTTCGAGTCTAGCTCAAAGCGGTGTTATCGGGTTTTACCCCTAGCTACATCTGTGCCAGAGCCGCCTCTACCTGCTCCTATCCAGACAGGGATGTATTTCTCGGAAAACTCACAAAATCTCTACAATACCAAAATTCTAGAAAGTTCTTCTATACTAATCCTCAAAGTTCATCTTAGGTCTACGTGCTCTAATAAGAGTTTATCTAAATCTATCTTCCAAGGTTTGTACTAAAATTCCTCTGATACCAACTGTAACGCCCCGACCCTAGTTACCCAGAGTCGGTGCATTATTACATAACATTGGTATGATCACAAGAAAGATCAAATCTTGAAAGACCGATTGGTTTTGTAGCCTTGGAAACACTAGATATATTCATAAGTTTTACATTACATCATAAAATGAAAAACTACTACAAAAACATAATATCTCCATAATCCACACTCATATCCCCTCATAATATCCCTGCAGGTCATTCATAATTTTCTTCTTCACTTCCTGGGAAAAATAAAACATAGAAAAGGGGTGAGCTCAAATGCCCTGTAAGGTTAACAATATAGTGGAAACTTTCATAAATAAGAATAAACATTTAAGGCAATTTATAACTAAAAAAAAATCCTTTCAAACATGAACTTTCAACATGGTATGGCATAAGTAAAATGAAATAATGCCATTTACTTATTCACATGGATATTCTACTAATCGAATAATCACATGAAAAAATCAATAACCACTTTCATAATGTTAGAATGCATAATGCCAGACTATCATAACCACATAGTCAAGGCCTCGTGCCAAGACTACAAATAAGATTTTGTCAAGGCCTTGTGCCAAGACACTAGTTTGTCTCATGAGACCTACCGATGTAATTTTTTTTAGAAGATACTTACGTTTAAAATTGCTCAAATATACTCCAGTGATTTTCTGAAAATATTATGCAAGCTTATAAAAACAAAATAACTAATTCTGAGACTACTCGACTAATTGCAGGCCATGATGGGTCCACTCCCAATCCCTTCCTGTCTACCAAACTCGAGAGTCAAGTTTTTTGAAAACATTTTTAAGCTTGCGTTAAATACGTATACATTTGCACTGGATTTTCATATATTTGAGAGAAATGTCTCCTTTTTGAAAACATTTAAAAATCACATAACTATAAAAGAAAAAAATTATTTTGAAAATATCCTTACAAGCATGTAAGGGAAGCTTCAAAGGTGTAATAATGGTAGAGAATAACCGCACCTGCCGTATAAGTTAAAAAAAACATTCTTACCTTAATTCTGTCGAAAAGGTTAAAAGGACCTTGTTTTGAAAACGATGGAATGATTCCTCTTATAAAAAGTCAAACAAGGGTATAAATGACTTTAACCCATATTATTGTAAATAATAAAAATGTTTTGAAATACATTTTGAAGAAACATGGATGTGGATGATAAAGAGATCCCAGTAGATTATTACATATAAACAACCTCGGATAATGAAGAGATTGTGAAATAACCCTTACCTTGTACTTTTCCTTGGTTGGGGTAGGTTAACCTCCTGTATAATGGTGAAATAATTGTTATTAAATTATACAAGAATCATATATATTAATATGATATCATATATGATCTTTTAACATTGATTTGTTAATAATATCTTAGAATTATCGTCGTTTCGGGTGTTAACTTACTTGTTTTCTTTTATATGTTTTGTTATGTAAGACATGTTTGTAATGTATAGGTTGTATATTATTCATATCCAGAATGATATCAAGTCCTTAAAAATCATTTTTAAATCATCAAATGATAATTATACTTGAATGGATACGATGGAGAATGAATCTCATCGCGTTCGTGGAGACGGTAGTCCGTACGTACGCACAAGCGACAATATCATTCTTTTGATATTAAAATAATATATAAATGGATGGTATATCATATATACAGAATCATTAACATGTTATATTTATTATTTACACGAGTTACACATCATTATTATACCCATCCAAATAATAATATATTGAATAACAATTACACCACGACGTGGAGACGGTAAGTCGTACGTACGCACGTATGGTGACATGTTATTCAAAGGGTGGATAGAATACTGAATATGGTTGTACCATATTTATAATAACATAACAGTATATGTGAGATACTGGAGTTATTATTTTAGAATGGTAAGAACAATGAAAGAGGAAGTGGAAGAAGAATGGAAATTAGAAAAGGGTGGTGAAATCATTACCTCTTCTTCGGGTTCTTCCTTTTGATTTGATCAAAAGTGCTCCATAGGTTGGCTTTCTGATCAAACTAAGGCCTCTAGGTTGTATTGAGGGATGTTGGGAGAGTATTTGGGCAGAGTTTGGCCGAACCAAAATGCTTTGAAGGTGTGAAGAAATGAGGAGGAGGAGTTCCCTTTTATAAGAGGGGTGAGGGGCACCTTTGGAAAAGCTAGAAATATTAATTTATAATAAATTTATATTCGGTTTCCAATGGCTCCAAAGTTGACTATTCAAAGGATAATGTGGGGATAGGTAAAAAACCACTCAAACAATAGAATTTAGACAGGTTTGGGTACTTATATTAACCTTATCTTTAAGTATTAACTCTAAGTTAATTAGTTTCACTTTTACAATGTCTCTTTGTATTTTTATATAATATGGTTAATAAACTTACTATATACATCCAAGCGCCCCCAAGTGGTCCATTAATGATGAACCTATCATGATATAAGTCTCTTTGCCGAACCTTAGATTTTCTGGAATTTAATATCAATTAATAATATAATATTTGTTTTAAGAACTCTTTTATGTCAATTTTGACACTATTCAATAGTTGATTTTTGTGAAACTCATAAAAGATTTATTACTTCTAAAACAGTCAATTAAATAAATCCTAATATATCATATGATCCTATAAAATTAGTTTAAGTCATTAAAAGTTTCATATTATATTTATTTGGGTATTTATAATATCAATTATTTTAATTTTTCACTATTATAGTAATTACTGCATCATAATTGTGTCATAAATAAAATAAATTATTTAATGTCTAAAAATAATAAATAAAATATAATTATGTAGGAAATCTTTTTATCTTTCTAATGAATATTTATAATCTAAACTCCATGTTATATAACCCTATGTAACAATTGTTTTTCTAAAAGATATATGCTTGTGTCATTTTTGTATTCATTTTGACTTAATTATAATAAAGTGTCATTATCACTTACAAGTGGATCCATGGGGTCCCAAAATAGTCCCAAAGATTCCCATGGTCGACCATGTATCAACCAATAGGGTTAAGACACGTTTTAGGGTAATTTAGTATTATTATAATATTATATTTTAACCCTTATTTACCGGATTTACCCTTAACCATGGTAAATAAAATATTTACCGCAGTAATTATTCAAAATGTCTAAAAATAAAAGTTACCTATATACAAAATTTGAAAATCCTGATTCTAAATATGGAATCCATTTTCCTAAATTCAAAACACATAAGTGGCAGAAATTAATTTAAAATTAATTCCCGCTGTCAAAACAAAAAGCGTGTTTTAAGAGATAATAACTATCAAAAGATTGACACTTGTTTATGATTGGTTTAATTGTAAAATTATGTCCAATGACCAACATTATATTAAATGGTAAAAATATATTCTAAATATACTTTAAAATTACTAAAATTCATAATTTATCACTATTAATTATTTTGATTAAAAAAGTAGTTTTTAATTAAAATTTAGTAATTTTCACTATTCATCAAAATATGAAAGTTATCCGAAAAGTACCAAAATTTCACCTTAGGCTAAATTTGATATTCCGAATCCAAAAATGAAGTCCATTTCAAAATATAAAATATATATAATTTCAAAATTTAGGTATTACTATTCATAACGGCTAGTTTGATCGGTTGTGGTGTGTGTTAAAACTCGACGTTGCGTACAACACACGCTGCTGTTTTATTCAAAGGAAAGCATACCGTGGAAGCTTGGGATGTTTCATTTTAAATTTTTTGATGTCTCCATTTAGTCAAAAAGTTTAAAATATTGTATTTCAAAAGGTTTCACTATCAAAAGTTGATAAAAGTGCAATACTGAAAATGAATCTGTTCTTGCATTATGACTAAGAAACTCATAATATGGATTCTAAAATTATAAGGATTATATAAAGTTAAAAATGTATTTAATGCTATTCATGACCACTTTTAATGGATTTTTTTTGGTTAGTCATGGTGCAATTGAACTCGGTGTTGCGTGTAGTGCAAGTTATTGAATTATTTTGAAGAAATAACACACTATGAAATCTTGGGGTGTTACATTCTAGTAATGTGTTGTGCGCCTAGCCAGCACACCACCAAAAAGGATAAATGTCGCCAAGGGAATTCATGATTTATCTATTTCCTTTGGTTTTTAAGGTTTGATGATGATTTGTTGAAATGAAAAGAGAGTTGGTACAATGGTATCAGTGAGCTCGTAGGGTCTGACAAGCCATATGGAGTCGGGAATATTTCCCTAGAAAACTATCCATGACGGTGAAGTGATTATTGTATGGCCACCAACCATATGTCCAAGTCACCCACAGAATCAATTTACCTCTTGAATTGTCTCATTTCTGTTCCTTTTGGAATCTCAAAACATTTTTTCAAGTGTAAAAGATGTGATTTAAGAAATGTGATCATAAATGAAATGATTTTTCTATAAAGCAGAAGTGAAGTTTTTGATTAAATGGTAGAAATAAATTTTCAGGATTGTTTTGAAATGGATAATGGTGTGTTTACACTTATTTTTAAAGAAGGATATTATGTTAAATATGGTTTTGAAAAAGTGTTTTCAATAGTGTTTTCTGAACTATGGAATAGTGTATTAATTTGATAGATTGTTTTTGAAGTCGTGTTTTGATTTTCAAAAGGAATTTTTATTTGGTAACTATAGATCATTTGAAATGTTTTATGAAATTTTGGAATTCCATTTTCAAATGATAAGAGTTATTGTCCCAATTTAATATGGATATATGAAATGGAGTTTGTCATTAAATTATATGCATTTTTAAATGGGCTTAAATGTTTGGAAATTAATGTATATGAACTGAAAGTGAGTTACTATTGAATGAATGATGATATTTTGAGATGTTTTATAATACATAATTGGGTTTCTATTTTATGGACATGGGACTAGATAAAAAGGAATATTCATATGAATGTTTAGGTTGTCAAAAGTGGATTGAATTTTTGTTTAAACCATTGGTATTTTTTTGAGAGACCACATGCATGGTGTTAAATGGGATGATGTGTGGTTAATGGAACAAATGGATGAGTGTTGGTATTCATATGAGGATGGTTCCTGGTGGGACCCGAAAAAATACATGTGTTAGTCAAGAGGGGTACCATTAGTCGATGCACTAATATCCAAACCATTTTTTCAAAGAGATGTTATTTAAGGCAAAAATGATATCTTCATGACTCGTTTTGGATGGCATGTCTTATATTTTTTCAGAAATTTTGTTGTTATGGGTTGTATTTAGTCCAAGAAACCCTCTTGTTTGAAAAGTGTTTTGAGCTTGGATTTGTTCGATAACATAGGTTGACGGGTTGGTTAGTGGTCTCCTTATTAAAAATGTGTTACGATGCATTTACAATGGTTCCCTTCATGTATTTGAATATGTTTTGTGGTACATTTGGACCGATGGACCAGCTTGGTTGGGTCATTGGGTTCTCTTGTTGGATAAGGTACACCCCTACTAAGAGTTAATGCATTAGTAAAGTGAATCCAAAATTTTTTCTCCATTGGAAAATCCACCAGTTGATCAACATAAGGATTTTCTTTTCGAGTTTTGTATATTGAGTATACCCTCTTAATCGTTCCATGTTCTTGAGATCCTATAGAGATGGGCGACTTCTCATGGAGGTTGTTAGAGACCATAGTTCCATATGTTACATGAGTTGTCAAATGTGATAATAGATTGGGGTTTTCAGTGTTGGATGTTCTCTAAGAGGGCCTATGGGTCCTTAGTCAGTCTCATCAAAGTAAGGGTTGATGTTAACCCACATATGTGGAAAATATGGTCAAGAGATGATATTATTTCAATTTTATGGAATTGGGCGCTATTTGGGATTTGAAATAAGAACTATTATCTTATTTTATTTCTATCTATTTCAATGGTCAGGTTTGGTTATGACTTGTGATTTCATGTTCCTGTTTGATTGTCAGGTGGAGGTTGTGAAATCCTCTGAGGGTATCCATTTTTTGGAAGTGTTTAACCAATTTTAAAATCTCTACATCCTCTATTTATGGGAATGTGTTCCCTTGTTTCCATTCCACATTACATTACTAATCTGAAAAAACAAGGGTTTATGTGATTCCATATTCTAATCCATGATATTTTAAAATTTTGGGTTGTGGTAAAGTGATTTTGGATTGTGTTCTGTCTTGTTTAGCCCATTTGGGATCTATGTGTAGTTGTTTGTGGGACCAGAATAAGAAATTCCATTAGGGGTTTTCAAAATCCTAACTGCAAGGCAAGTGATACTTCAATAATTTGAGTTTCATCCATGGGTCCCAGAGTAATGCTTCAATGTTCTCAAGGATATCCCTAGGTCATTGAAACCTTTGGTTGAATTCATGTCCTCTGTATTAAAATGGGAATAGTTTAATCCTCATCTATCATCATCTTGTTCTAGTAGTTCACATATGGTGGTTGAGGATGGAGGATCATGTTTATATATTTTAGCACGATTTTTTACTTTCCCCATTTTTTTCCTTCTAGTTTTTTGGGAAAAGTTTGAAATTTTTTCTAGGAAGATTAATGAACATTGTTTTCTCACAGATAGTAGTACCAATGCTCCAACCTATGGAACTGTGCGATAAGAGACAATAGATATCGCAAGGCCTCCACACATCTGTGCACCTTGGATCATGTAACGTTGTGAGGTTTTACCTTTGGAAGGAATTCTCAGCATGGTTAGCGCACAGTTTCACAAACCGTGTGTAATAATTGTGCGACAGTTCGAAGTCATTAAATTTTGGGGTCTTTTCGTGTTTGACTATTCTAGTTAGTTTATATGGTTGGTTATTATAGTTGATAGACCCACTTTTGGTCTCAAATATGTTATGTTGAAAAAATATAATAAAATTTTATCCCTTATTTTAGGTCTTCCATTTGGGACTCCCCTTGTTAGTTTCCCAGTTCCGTCTCGGTAAAATTTATCTTGACTCTTATGGTTGGGGGTCTATTTGTGTCTCCTCATTTCAGTAACTCAATTTTGTACATGGTATTGTATTTGGGGTAGGTAGTCTTTTTTGGAGCAATATATATACCAACATTATCCTTGGGTAATCATTTCTATTAGAGTGCACCCAATAGTTTATTTAAATTAATGTCAATTTAACCTTATTCGATGTTAATGTTCGTTTGGGTAAACATCATGAGTCTTGATCAGATGGTGTTTGAGGTTTTTCATTTCGGATTAATTTGGAATGTTCCTGATCATTATATGAAAGAGTAGTATGTATTTTATTGTGAGATTATTCCTTCCTTTATTGATCAACTAGAGATATCGTATCTTTTTCAGTGGTGGAAAAACATGGTAAAGGTGTCCATTTTGGCATTTCAGTAGGGTTTGATTTTTTCCTTTGGACATGATGTGGTTTATGAGGGAAGAATTATTTATGCTGGGGAGAATTGTCACATAACAGACATATTTTAAAGGTATATTTTATTTAATTACTAATTTTTCTTTGTTTTGGGGGATTCCCATTCATTTTGGTGGAAATGACATTTTTTTCAAAATTTGGGCCAAACTGTGAGGCCATTTCCAATTTTAAAAATAAATATTATTTCTCATTTAACTACCTCATTTTTCATAATTTTACTCCAATTACACTTTCATATTATCATTCGCCGGTATTTTAAACCCACCATATCAATTTGGACCCCATAGGAATCCATAATAATAACGGATTTGGGTTTTTTTATTAAGGTTTTGGGCCATCCTAAAAGTCCATTTAATAATTTAATTTAATAATATAATATAATATCTAATTCACATTTTATGTTTTTCAGTGATTAACACTCCCACCAAATCCCAGATACACAAGGTGCTCCTCTATGCTCTCCTCCCCCTCTTTGGAGCATATATTCATCGCGAATTAGGGAAAAACTTCTTTTAATGTTTCAAATCGTCTAGATTTTAATAGGTAAATTGTTTTTTTATAGCTCCATCAATTTTTACACTTTTCCACCATTCATGTTCTGAAATTTCCTCTATATCCATATTATAACCTCACTCGAATTTGTCACCATTTTGAAATTCAGATATTGGTGTATTTGGGGTGGTGTTATAGAATATTTATTCAATTATGTGTTTCTCTGTTCATTTCAATCCTTCCACATAGGGTTTACACCATCTTTCATAATGTTCTAAAATTTCTAGCTGGTTGGTTTCATAGCTAGGGTATGATTTGGTGACTTGTTTGTCCAATATTGTGGTTTTAGGTTGGATTTCATTCTCTCATGGTGCGGTGGTGGTGCGGTTGAAGATTCGCATTATGAATTGGTGTTTTGACACAAAAGGAAGGTGGTTCTATTTGAAAGCATTCTAACATGATTTAGCTTTGCTTCATTTACATTTTTATCATCCTTCTATTACATTATTTTTTGTTTTGGTAACCATTTTTGGTAATATTTAGTAAGCCTTTAGTTTCATAGTTTCCTATATTTTTTTAAATGTGTGTTTTCTAGGTGTATTTTTGGTTGTATCATTTGATTTAATTTTATAACATTTGAAAGTTGTTTAATAAATGTTTCTAGTGATTAAAACTCTATTTGGTATTGGTATTGGGGTGATTTTGTCCTAGAAAGTGGGTTATGGGATGGGTTTTGTGTGAAAAACATGGTTATACCCATGGGGATTGTTTTATGAAAACTATAGGTTACTTATTTAGTTAAAAAATATGGAAAAGGATGTACATGCACTATTTTTGTGATTTTGTTCACATAGGATGTTTTTTCGAAAGGAAAATTGTTTTCGAGCTAAGAGGCCAAGAGAAAATGGCCCATCCTTGGAGAGAGAGGCATCCACGTTAACCTTATGACTCCCTTCCTTTGGGGGGATCCAGTGAAGGTACTAGTAAGGGGAAGTTCTTGGAAAAAAGAGTCGTCCGCGGTCCTTCCATCCCCCAATCTGGGGAAGATCTTTGTAGAAAAATATGAACCACATCATGCCTTCTAGGAACTGGATATTGCTGAGGCCTATGCCATACATACAGGGATGATGCTCATTGTGGAACGTGGATGGGCCGATATCATCATCGAGTCTGACTGCCTTTCGGTTATCAATGCGATTAACCATGGTGACTCCGGACTCCAGGCCTTTGGATTTATCATCAGAAGAATCTGCTCATTGTATCACGACTTCTCTTGGTGCACCCTCTCCTTAACCAAAATGGAAGGAAATAATGTGCCCCATCAGCTGACGGCTTTAGGCCACTTCGATGACAACCAATTATGGTTGGAAAATTTTCCCTTTTGGCTCTGCTTTTGTACGACTGCTTATATTTGCCAATAATATAATCCTTCTATCTTAAAAAACAAAACATTTTTATATTTTTTTATAAATTTGAATAATGGTTTATCAAATTGAAATAAATGTATAGAAGATGTTTGTGGGAAATTTTGCAGGAGTATGAAGTGAAAAATGTATATTTGTTTGTAAAAAGATTATTGGGGGATATGTTTGTAGGATGTTTGTTTTGTGTGTGACATTGAAGTGTTATTTTTGTGTGAAAATTTTATTTCATATCTTATGGTACTTGTTTGAGCAAAAGTGGGAAAACCTGGGTATTTATGTGGGTTGATATATACTAGTATTCTAGTGATCTCGTGGGGTTTGGACCCAATTTCACGTAGAAAGTTTGACGATGATAACACTAACTAAACAATGATGATGATGTTGTTGGGGGAACACTAGGTTGTGGGTATGATCCCTACTACTAGCTGATGTGAACGAGAATTGATATTTGTATTGTTACTTTTACCATGATATGAGTTACCTAGGACCCACAACATGCTAGTTCATATGGGTTATTTTCTGTTTCTTATGTTCATTGGATACATTATTCTTACCAAAATCATATTGAATGTTTTCCTGGAAAATTCAATATATTTGGAATTCTATATAATTTGTTTTATTATTTAATGTAGAAAACATGAAAACTATTTGTATTTAAAGTTCCATCTCTTTAGAATTATTATTATCATTTCATGTTTATGAAAACATGAATGCTTTTCATCCATGACTTTTAATCACAATGGATATTTTAGTGGTGGAATCATTATGGGATTTATCTCACACCCTTTAGTGTCAGTGGACTTGGAAATTTTTTCACTAGGTTGGGTAATGATTTTAGTGACAGTGGTTTGGGTTTCTAGTAATCCTGGTTGTCATAATATCATGAATATGGATTGAGGGAGGTTTCCATTTAAATGTGGAGGTTATTGGGTTGTTATTATGGATTTCTTAAATTGTTTTAGTCGTTGAGAATTATTTTAATTTATGTAATTCAAAATTTAGTTTTTTTTAAATGATGCGCTGATTTAAAATTCCATATTTGATATATTGGATTTGATTGTTGTTTTATGTTTATAAGTTCTGGTAAATCATTCCCAAATTATATTTTGTGATACCTGGACACTTTTCCCATCTAGTGGGTTTCATTAACGCCCTTCGGACTATTCCACAGGATGGGTCAGGTGCTGGTTTTAATGGCAACCAAATCTGGTTTGTGACATTGTCTTCACAAGCAGCATCTTGAAATTTCATATCCCACCATAGAACATTGAAAAAGTTATTTTTCTTGTTCAATAAAACATTATAATTGTGATGCATGATTTATAATGGTTGTCCATTATTGGAATTAACATCCTCATATGTTTTGAAATATGAGTTTAGTACATGTTTGTTATCAAGAATGTAAATCATCATGAAAGATACATGGATGTAATAATGAAATTGAGAGACAATATATTGGATTGAAAAGTGATAAGATACAATCCCTAATCAATCAATAATCATGGAAACAAAAACATCAACAGATTTAAAAAATACATTTTTCTATGATATCATAACATTCATATATGGTGAAATTCATAGAAAAAACAACTCTCTAATATCAAACTCTATATATCAAAAATGTTTATCAACATATATTTTTATCAACAAATTTCTTTCTTCATTTGATACTGAATGGATATGAGTTTATCTTCCATTTAATCATATAACCATGTTCTCAATAACTGTATTTACTATCATAATCCCAACACATTGACATTTTTCAATAATTTACATAGAGGTATTTAAAAGGATCCTTTTGAATTCCCATTTGAAATATATTATTATAATAAAAATATATTAGGGACATTTGGTGATGTAAATAAAAATTGTATTCCATAGAAAATTTTATCAACATATAAATATAGGATTGAATTTGTTATCTCATTATGGACATTTATCTTTGAAAGATAATTACTGTCAAAACTATACTCTATATTCAGAGCATACAAAAGAATTATCTAGAACTTGAGGTTAAACAATTGATCCTAATCAGATATAGTATAATGTGATGCCCCATAAAAATGTACAAAATATCATATTATTATTATGGAATGAAGATAATGATTGAAATACTATCTCTTTTTATTGATGTGTTCTTAAATCATAAAGCGATCAAATATAACTAGAATATAACTATGGAAATAAATGTTTGGGGGACTCTAATTGAAAAAATCAAGGGTGATGCTTTGGAAGTTCATTTCTATTATAAGAAACTGTTGTAACATCCCCATAGATTTCATCCTATCTAGGATTACATTCTTATTTATTATTCTCCACAATATATAACATGTTATATCTCTCTTCATTTCATCCATCTAGAAATACTATTTATAATTTCTATATATTTTCATACACTCGTGTTGAATTGATAATGATAACTATGAGACTCATCAAACTACTATTTATTCATGTTTGGTATGGATTGAACACATCATCAATTCCAAAACCATATCATTCCATCACAAGAATGTCAATCCCAGGATAATTTCTCACCTTATACTTTTTCTCAACATCTACCATACGTTCCACTTTAATCTTCATGTAGATTTATGGATGAATAATCAAATGGGAAATATGATATTTATCCCATTCATTGAAGATTTTAGGATCAATCCTTCAAATATATACAAATATTCTTTTTTTATCCTCATCATATATAATATTTCATGATCCTTTGGACTCAAATCATCATTATCCTTGTTCAGTTTCCAATTATTGTAATATATCAAGTAGTCATTATCATTAATCAACTAGACCAATATTCTCTAAAATACCTATTATTTTTGAGTTAATATATATTAGACATTTATGATTTGTATATAATTCCCAAATTTATAAGTAAATATAATTCCAGTCTATCATTAATGCAAAATGAAAAGAATATTACTCAAAAACATGATTTGGGATATTTTTCTCATGAATCATCAATTTTCACAAGGTATATTCTATATCAATATAATTATGATGCATAGAAGAACCAAAAATATTGAATAAAAATATTGTACCAACATATCCACCCATCATGGTAATGTGTATATAAGTGAAATAGCTTTCCTTATGTTTAGAGCATTTAAATATTCATCACATTAATATGTCAAAAGGAACTAGTATACCTTCTGAGATAACATGGTTTTTGGATTAGATAATAAATATAAATTCTCCACAAATTACTAATAATATTTAACTAATGAATGAAAAATATGGATCTCATTCATATTGGCTACATTGGGAAAACATTAAATAACATTTTTTGTTAATGGATCTACTTATAAACCCGCTCAGAATATTATATGACTCGAAAATGAAACTTTTTATAAATAGATTCCAAACTTTTTGAATTTTTCATACATTCATTTTATCCATAGGTAAATCTAAAAAATATTATCTTAATTCACTTATTTTATATTTGAATATATAATAATATCTTACAAACTTATTTTCTCAAACTATTAAGGAAATATCTAATGAATGTATTTATTAAATCTATGATGATAGTTGTGGAATTAGAAACAACACACAACAAAACTATTAATGAAATATGTACAATACCTGAAAGAAAATGTTCTCTTGGGTATATTTTTCTTCGTAACCTCAATTGATGATATCCAGAAGGAATATGGCTATTTCCAAAGAATTTAGATCTATTTAGTAGATCAAAAATATCATTAATATATGGTAGATAATACTTGTTCTTGACAGTGGTCTTCTTAGTTTCACGGTAATCATTATATATTCTCATTGATCAGTATACTTCATAAAAAAAGAATTTTATCCCCCCATGGAGACCCACAAAGACAATTAAATCCATTTTTATGATTATCCTATATTTATTATTTCATTCCATTAACTCAATCAATGCTATTATATAGGGAGTCATTGAAATTTGGGTCACGTGATCTAACATTGCATAATTTTTGTTTATAGATTACATTTAAATAAATCTATCAAAACCTATCATGAGAACTAATCTCATAATATTGTCTATATTATTTGAATTAATACACTAACATGGAAATTGATGTAATAACACATATTTACAAGATACTAAAACTGTTTAATCTTAAATTAAGCATACAATTTCACCACTTAATAATATATAAGAACCATTAATAAAATAAATGAAACCAATATCAAAACCAAAAACTTTATGAATTTCTATGAGTAGAAATAGATCCAGAGGATGGTATTAAAAATATATATCAACAATAAAATAGGAATCATCTTTAAAGATAAAAAAGATTTAATGCATATAATTCAATTTATTCTTTTCCCCTTAAAAGGATATTTTTATGAAAACATATCTATATATGACCATTGGTTAATATGAATTATGATCTTTTTTGATATTTATTTATATATATATAATTGTCATGATTCAATTTAGGACATCATAAAATCATTGGTTAAATATGTATTATTATTTAAACTCTCAACATGAAATATGAGAAGCATAATATTTATCATTGTTTAAAAATAATAGAGTTTATAAAATAAATAGTCTTCAAAAAATTGTTATATGATATTTTAATAAACACATTTTGTGGATATTTCTTTCTAAATATATGTGTTAAAATTTAAATAAAAACATATATTATATTATGTGATATAGGATATTTGTTAAAGTTAGGTCACAATTTTGGTGTGATAGGATTTCCCTATGAGGTATTGGGCATTATAAATATTTTAATAAATTCTTGTTCTTAATTATATAATATTTGTTTTAGAAAATTAATTATAATTTTTTCATTGTTAATTTCATTTTTTATGTATTGTTTTTTAAATTGCGACCTCAAATTTCATTAAAGAGATTTGGCATGCCATGACAGTTATTGCAGGCCCACAGAAAAAGGTAACGACTTCCTAATGGAAGGTGGTCCTTCAAATCATCAATTTAGTTATTATACATTTTATTATATTATATGAATTCTATTTATCTTACATGTTGAAAATATATCCTATTTAAATAATTCACACTAATTGTTTATTTAAAAGGAAATAGTTGAATAAACAAGGTGTATACTAGGGCCACTAATATTCTCATTCAGCTATCTTTGTTTCTTATCCCTGAAATGAAAAACCTTGAACTAAAATCTTGGAACCCATGAGGGATGTATCTCATACAATTAAAATCAGTAGTATTTTATACATGATTCATCACTTTATATTGTTCTATGGGCCCCCATTGGGTCCCTTAATGACCAACCAATCGTGAACATCATTTCCTTTGGTTTGGATAGTGATTGTAGATGTATATACAATAAAATTCATAAAAATAATTATATCCTAACGGTATATGGTACAACATATTGTAGTAAGTGTTTGACCACACTCGTCACATTATTGTTTTCTTTAACGTGATTATTATTGATGAAACTTTGAATTTTATTGTGAAATGTTGATCTTAACCCATTGGGAGAGATGTGAATAAATTATATAATGGGGACACATAGAGGTATGTCTTGGGATCATTATTATTATGATAATACATTATTGAATACTATCTAATCATGATCCCATAAGAAACTCCTAAAATTTTGATTTTGATCATAACATGATGATTGAATTCTAAATGAATTACCACTGTAATTTGGGTTCAACCCTTTATAGGGTTTTTCAAGGATGTTTATAAGGATGTTTAGAACCACTCAATTATATAATATTATGTATTAATGAAAAAACCATCGAGGGATTACTATGATTTTAATAAGGATTTTGTAGACAAAAAATTTCAGAACAGACAATAATATTCAAGGACTGTGATATTGATTAATTTAATTAATTCATAACAAGTTGTTACATTAAAATAAGAGATAATTTTATTAAATATTAGCCATGTGATATCCCCTTTAGAGATTATATGAGACACAATGTTGTATTTTATTATTTACTAGGACCAATGGAATCATACAATAGATTATAATTACATGGCATGAGTGGTATGGAATCCAACTCAATGCCAAATTTACAAGATGTTTAAATATTTAGTTGAATCTTTTATAATATTGACCAGTGGTGAATAAATGAGATCATATTGGTAGGTCATGTATCCATTTATGCTGATGAATCTTTCATAGAGTGATTTTTTCTGAGGATGAATTAGGTATCATAAATCATAATTAGGGATGTATGTGTTAATATAAATGTACATGAATGTAGTTCTATGAATTCAATCTGAATTATTTATTCATATGATGTAAATACAATTAGGATTTTATAAATAAGGATCGATTAAGCACTTAATTTATTATTTTATTTCATGTTATAACTGGTATAGGGTGAGAACACAACACGAGCATGAAGTTATGACATATTTATGTTGTTAAATTAATTCAATTAAATTAGCTTCAGTAGTCATTAATTATTGTAATTATTATCCTCGTTATTATCTCATAACTCCATATAGCACACTTACTATATATCTATGGAATCATATTGGTTTTTACCTACCTATTTTTTACTCATACACTATATGGGAATTCCTTTCACTAGTTTACATGATAAAACATTTACTTGGTTGTAGGAATAGGATTGGTTGAGGTCTGAGGCTGATCACGGTTGATAGCTCAGATGTGTACAAGGATATGGGATGTGGTATAACACAGTATGGGATTTTGAAAATTGAGAATTTATTTCTATTTAATTTAATTAATAATATATATAAGGTCAAGTTAGAGGTTGATTAGTGTCTCTTGTAAGATACTGATGATTTTTCCTTTAGTGTATTCTATTCATCATTAAAACCATGTAATATTTATTTAATCTTTAATATGATTATTCAATTCTTGTAGAAATTGAGTTATTTCATTATGTTTTCTTACTCTGAATGAGGTCATATACTCCTCATAGAGACACTCCATGATTTCCTGGATACTCGGCAACTCATGGGATATTAGGAGGCATGATTCCGGCCATAACAGTATGTAGTTAGATTAATGTTAATGGAGTGAAACTAGAGAGTCATAACATGTGTAATGGGTATAGGTAGAAAAAACAACAAAATTTCATAATAATAAACTATATAGTAGAATAAATATGATTGTATCAATTAATCATATACCTAGTAAATATTAATTCACCTAAAATGGTGTCTACATAAATGAAAAATTCTTTTATATTATTACATTCAAAATTTCATTTGGAATTATAATTTTATCATTAAACTAAATTATTTAAAATATTATGAAGAAAGCTAATTTTAAAATAAATATGAATATGGATAAATTAATATTCAATGTATCAGGTGTTTATAAAGGAGGTAAATTATTTTCATGTCTTATAAGATAATAGATAAACATTCAATCATAATTTTGTAAAAATCCAAAAATATACCACATTAAGAAAATGAGAAAATGATTTCTTGTAAATAAATTTTTAAAAATTCAACCTTTTATAAATGTTAATCTAAGAAAAAATATAATAATATTATAATAATTCATGAATACATTCGTATAGAACAATGAAGTCGAAGAAAAATCAATTATATTGAAAATATAAAAAAAGTAGTATTTTAACTGAAATGTTATATCGTAATCTCAAGACCATGAAGTGAGGTAAATAAAAAAGAAAACTTGTATTCAAAAAACCCATTGGATAAATAATTCATGAGATTCATTATATGTAGACCATAAGATTTTATTATCATAAAGGTAATCATGAACAATCCTAAAAAATAATCGTATTTTAACAGAAAACCATACCTTGGATCCAACATCATTTATATGTGTTTTAACCTTAAATATAATAAATATAGGCTTATTATAATTTTATTATAGAACTATGGTATTATAAATTGTATTTATATGAGAAACATAAATACTTTTATCTCCAATTTATCTATAAATAAATATTAAAATCATTGTCCCAGATGAAAACATCTTTTTTGAATAAATTGTTTTGGGTGGTAATTTTATTAATTCTAATATTTTTATTTTTACATAACACAAATAATTTTTATTATGATATAAATATCATATATATTTAAGATATACATATTTATAGATATCCATTAATGTTGTAGATATGAAATTGTAATGACACAATTCATGAAAATTGTCTGCATATATACACATGAATGCAGTTTTTTTATTTTGATTCCCAATTTAAATATAATTATTATTTTATAATATTTACTAAATCTATACATAATACCATTCTTGTATAAAAATGAAAATAATATCATTACTTCTTGGATGTGATTTTCCACATATACACATGATGGACATTATCATTTTCCAACGATTTGGAAGATTAGAAGTTAGATGTGATATTATAATTATATATTTATAATTATGTCCAAAATATCATCTAACTATATATATTAATTAAATATGTTATCATTTTTAACAATGATAGGGGTTATAGAAACAAAATTATATCAATTCACAAGGCGGTACTTCATCGTACACATGATCGATAATGGCATTTCCTATTTTATAGAATAGGATAGATATAAAAGATTTAAAAATAGAATAATAATATATAATTATATTGAATATAGTTGTGTTATTTTTTCATAATATTTGAATAGTATATGACAGTTTTAAAATATTATAGAAATAAAAAACACATGGTTATGAACTATTATACTTTTTCGGAAAACCTCTTGTGGTTTTTATCCAAGGCCTTAGTAATAAGGATTTATGATCTAATTAGGGACTTTAGGTCATGGTTAGGGATGTATGGAAAAGGTATTTCTATGAATTATACAAATATAATGGATCTTTAAGTGATGAAAAGATGGT
The DNA here is from genome assembly GCA_963277665.1 of Viscum album. NCBI lineage: Eukaryota > Viridiplantae > Streptophyta > Magnoliopsida > Santalales > Viscaceae > Viscum > Viscum album. Next base: position 843,730,502 of record OY728151.1, read on the forward strand.
ATATTAGTTCCCTTAAAAAAATTTGTGAGTATATAACTTTTAATTTATTAATGAAAAAGAAAATGGAAATTTCACTTTCTTAAAAAAATTCATCAAATGATTTATCATGTTTTAAAATGATTATTTAATTATTGAAATAAAACCAACCACTAGTATTTTGGAAGGATAATATTTCATCTTAACACTTACCTATTTAGTTTAACACCCTATAATACTATGAAAATACTTCTATTTATTACACATCAATATCCAATTTATTATATCTAATTACACATAATAAAATAATGAATATTGACAATCAAATTGTATATTAGAATTCGGTACATTACATAACAACATAAAATAGGTAACACAGTACCATTATTGAAAACATTTTTACCATGATCATATTTTTTCATCTATAATGAATCATATTTAACATGTATTATATTTTTTTATATTTAATGGAATATTTCCATTTCTAGGCACCAATAATGAATGAGATTCCAACACTCTATGTTCCCAGAATAAATTTTTGAAATATATTAAAAAATATAATAGGATCTGCATGATTTTATTCCTAAAATATCATAATATTATTCAAATGGTATCCCAGATATTAAATTCGAGTGCACATTTGAGTTCAAATGGTGGATTTTACCGTAGGCGTGATATAACCTTTCTTGACATGATTCATTTGAGGAAGCGAAATCCTGGGTGTGGAATTGAATAAAATAATTATATATAAGTAACTATATATTTATTTTTTACACATTAACTAGTTAGTATTTATGTAGAAAACTATGGATAACTCCTAGGATTAGATTCATAACCCAAGGGTGTTTTTTGATTGAATTGGGGGGTAACTCTTAGTAGAATAGAAATGAATTCGATGATCGATGATCGATGTAAAAAATAATGAAAGGATCACATAAAAAACAAAAAAGTAACAACATTCTTCATTAGTGACCAATTCAAATGTTGAATGGTTGTTTCATTTATTTGGCTTCATTACTAAATATTAATATTTATGAAACACAAGAATCAATTGAACAATAGATTTATTCATATACTAGTAATTTAATGAAAATATTTTTTTGGAGGGATTATTAGGGAGACATTATATGTGATTTAATTGTTATCCCTTCATTCTTTATTCATACAAAAAAAATTGAGGTCAGAATTATCATCATATGAGGACTGTTTCCATATATTTTTATTGTCCTTATCTCCCTCTATTCTTCATTAATGAAGGGAATGTTTTTGATTGGCTGATAGTTTGACATTACATTATTAATTGGTCATTCTCTACTAATTTCTTATTGAAACGAACCGACATTGTAGATCTAGGAACGACCAGATTTGGTGGTGGAGCGATGATGGATGCTGTTTTGAATAGGATTGTATTGTATACCCACATTAATGTTCATTGGTGGATAACAATGCCAAAAATATTGATCCTATTTTTTGGAATGGATTTGATGGATAGAACCTATTGTTCGTCAACAACATGGATTGGATGGGTCATATCCCTAATTTTCCATGTGAGAGTATCTCTAGATTGATGTCTAGATGAACAATAAATAATGATAATTCTATATTTACTATTCTAGAAATTTTCTACACTACATGGAAAATAACAAACAACCGCATGTCATTTTTTCAACTCCTAGCAGAGGCCAAGGTTTCATGAAGAATATAAGTATCACACTTTATCTAACCTGGTCACATGGAATGTGGTCCACATTAATGGAATCTAATGTACCTTATAGGGTAAATAGACATAGGATTGGGTTCATGGGTTGTAGAATGTCATTTAATCCACTACATGGACACGGAAAGAAAATGTACATGATATATTCAATGTAATGGTACATAGGTAGTGTACAGGAGTAGATGACACGCAGTTTCCTGTTACATGGACACATGCTTGAGAAATGTCCCATTTAAGCAGGACCAATGATCTAGGGCTACATTGTGGAATCCTCCTACATACTATGTGATATAAAAAATGTGCTTGATCACTTTTCCTCTATATGTTTTACTTGTTTAGTTATGGAAAATTTCCATAATCCATTCCATAAAGGTTAGTATGGAATTTACATCTTCACATTGGACATCAATTTCATCAGTATGAATTCATTTTTAAGTTTGTTGGAATCACTCCAGGAGTCCAAGTGTGAGATCCTCTATTCATATTCATGTCATAGTTTGATTTTTTTTATCATTGTGGAAAACACTAAATTGGTATCGATTATCAACATAGCGTGTTAATCTAGATTGAGTTGTTGGTATTCCTTATATATAAAATTTATCCTCATCTATGTATCATATATATTCATCCCTTGATCTGGTAAATTTAATGGAGAGACCCGAATTGTTTTCCCACTTTGACCAATATCATCAAACCTATTGGATATAAGAGTGTGTTTTACCGGATGAGTTATTTCTTGAATCTTCTAGCAGCACTCCAATGATTTTATATTATATTTGTGAGTTAAATTTAGACTATGTTTTATTGTAGATATCATGAAGATGTTTTTTTATAAATGATATTGAAATATACTTCTGTTGAGATGATTTTATTCTGTTATTGTTTTATTTGATGTTTTAGGGTAACCTAGTATGTATTGTTTACACAACCTTGCATGGACATTACCTGCATGGGTCATGTCTAGTGCAGATTACCTACCATTAGAAAGAGTATTTGATGGATTGGGACCTGAAGGTTCATAGTGAGATGGAATAAAATGAGTAATGTTCAAGTTGTATCATAATAAGAGTACCTATTTTTACCATTAGGTTGGGATTGTTTTATCAATATTTCTAGTGGGATTGTATGTCACCCTATTTTCTCTCCTTTATTTCGTATCATACTATAGTTGTGAGTGTAATGGCCCAGACCTCTCTGGTCCATTTCTTTGTAAAAAATTTGATGTGGTCAAACACGACATGCGTTGTAATAATAATTTTTATAATAATAATTGATAATGGTGGCGTGAAAATATTTGGTGTTAATTAGATAAAATGGTTTTAATTTAATCATTGTAAAATATAAGAAATAAAATCGAATATATTTAATAAAATGATGGGAGGCGCATGGAATAAGTTATAAATGAATAAATTACAATAAATGAGGCTCATGTAATAAATTATAAAGGAATGAAATGCATGGGGTGCATGGGTGTGACATTGTACAAGAGGCATTGTGCGGTTCTCCACAATTATAGTTGGAATTGAGTTAATAACATTAAAAGGGTATTATTATATAATAATTTTTTATAATTATAATAAAATAATAATATTATTATTTTGGGTGATCAAAACTTAAAAAGTCTATAACTTCTTCATATGGTGTCGGAATGACGAACCGTCAGTGGCAGCGTAACCCTGAAATTATGAAGGTCATTTTAAGACCATTAATGAGCTACTTTTATGACTCATGCCTCGGGTCAATGAAACAACACATATTGATAGAATTATCATTATTATTAAAATGTGTGGAAACCGCGTGACGTGTTGTGTGTTAACCAATCATAACATGTAACGTATGTACGGTCACATCGCGTATTTATTAATGCACTCTGAATACGGATTTACCTATTCATTGCCTATATAAGAACAAGGTCATGTTTTATCTTCCATATCGATCGTTTCTTTGTCGCACGACGACGCTCTTGGACAATCGAGAAGTATTCCTCCTCTAACTTCTTTGTCTGAACTCCGATCGTCGATCCGTCAGCGGCCACAGGATCGTATCGACGAGACGAAGCTTCTAAGCCCAGACTTTTCACCTTTCCTTCTGGCATTCCTTCTCCAGCTTCCATCCTAGGAGGTTTTTGTCGGGTTTGGCGAAGGCGGAGGACACCGAAGGACGTCGTCGGAAGCGACGTGATCGGGACCTTTTGAGGTAGGGGTTTACCTTCGTCTCTCTATTTGGTGCAACATGTGGGGTGGGATATTTCTCTTTTGTTCCATGGGATGTAGTTGAACTTTAAATAAATATAATAACCGGATAAAGAACGGTTTGGGGTTTTGTGTTGTTTCTGTTGGCTTCCAGTTTCTTTATCTTCTGATTGTGATTTTGGATTGAAAGGCCTTTGCCTACTGAAAATCAAGGCCATTGGTGGCCTTTACGTGCGCAATTGATATCTGAATTGTTTGTGGTTGTTTTTTTTAAAACACAGAAAATGGATAAGCACGTAAAGACTGGCTGATTAAATGAGAATGAAAACCTTGTGTGATCACCCCGGTTGAACAAAATGGGAATAATGAACATGTTGGTGGTTTGGTTGTTTGTGGGAAATGTTTTTGTAAACGATGGGGTTGAAATGGGAAGTGGTTGGTTGTGGAAAATGCCTTTATTTATGAAAAGTGTTTTTATTATGAAAAGTGTTTTGGAAGTAAAAGGTGTTTTCAAATGCGGAAAGGTTTTGTGTGTGGAAAGGGTTTTATGTGTGGAACTTTTAAATAAATTAATGATGGAATGTTGTATGGTTGTGATAATATTTTGTAAATGAAATGGCATGTGGTTGCTTGCATTTTACCTAACCTTGGTAGTGGATGGCAGGGATATGTTTGTGAAAGGTTTTGTCTGGATGATAGTTGCCCAGTAGTAATAATTTGTTAAACCATTGCATGAAACATGAAAACCTAAATGGGGTTGGGGGATGATTGTTTGGTTGTTGATGCATGCTTCGTGGTAGCAGTGCCGAGGCACATGCTCAGTTCCTCTTTTTAAGAATCCATAGGTTGGGCTGTGTGTTTGGAATATGTATATATATAATTGTATCTTTGTGTTTTGTCGCACCACACCCATGTCAAGCTCCTAGTGCCGAACACTCCCATTTTATGGGAGAGGGTGTTCCCCCTTAGTTACTAGCTCCTTCCTGCTCTTTCTTCCAAAGGCTATGATGTCTTCAGGTGATACTACACCCAAGACTCTTCGGGTAGGTCTCGGAGGCTGTGATGGCTTGAGGCAACCTTTATCCCAAGACTCTTCGGGCAGGCTTACCGTTCCCAAGAACCTTCAGGATAAGGCCCAGGTGTCTGCGGGCGGGTTAGTGGTTGTGGCCCAGGTGTGTGCGGGCAAGATGCGTGGTTTGGCCCAGGTGTGTGCGGGCGGGAAGAGTGTGGTAGCGTCAGGACGTTTTCCGTTAGGAAGAGCAGCATCTAATTAAGTGGGAAATGGTGCGGGGTACCCAATAATTTTGTTCTATATATATACTAAACATGTTTGTGTTACTTGGTGAGTGTGACCAGTGAGGCTGGGTGGATAGTTTTTACTTGTTAGTTTCTGGTTCTTCTGTTTTCTCACGGGACCTTAGGGTGTCTCCCCACTTGTGCACGAGAGCTTTAGGTTCTCTACTGAGTATACTTGTATGCTCACCCTATGATGTTTCAGGTTTTCAGGAGGACTACCAGGGCCGTGCGGGACCCTACTAGTCAGGCAGTGGGAGTTGTGCAGTTGATGTTTTCTTGTTTTCCTTTTGGTACTGTACTCACTTGTACTTTTGAGCTTCCTTGTACTTGTACCTTGTTATAAAAATTGTTTAAACATTAATGTGGGCTTGTTTTGGGCTTATTTATGTACACTTGTTCTTTTCCCTTTTTGGTGGTTGACTTGTCCTGTTTCCCGATCCAAAATAATAAAAAGGGTAATGCCTCCCATATTTGTGAAAAATCATACCCTTGGTACTAGTTGCCAACCCGGGGCCTACTGGAGGCGGGACTCGGGGGTCATTATCTTCCTTTCACCATTGCCAGCTCAGGAGGGGAATCTTTGGTGGGAGGGGGTCGTGACAGAATGGTATCAGAGCTGATGGTTGAGAGATAGGATGGATTCTGGACTTAGGCACAGTGAATATTGCATGGGATGGTAGGGCAACAGTGTTCGTTAATCTTGGTGTGTGACATAGGCCAGGGAAGACCGGCTAGGAAACGAGATTTTAGGGCCCCCCGTGATCCGATGCAAGGACTCTGAGCCTACCGAACGACCAAGTGAGACTATATTGATTGCAGGGTAGAGACCCTAGGGAAGGTACATGGATAATCATGTTTGTGTTTTACTTGATTTGGGTGTTCTGGGAAAGAAATTGAAATAAAATGATAATTAAAACTTTGAGTTTTTCATTACTACTTGGGCTTAGGCCTTCCCTGTTTACCGAACAACTATGGCACCTGTACGTCAACAGAGCGGCAGAGGAGTGGGACACAGACAGTTTCATGCAATAGAAGTGGCAACCCTAGCAAGGCCAAATATCAAGAGAGATGTTTCCGGTTTTACTTAAATGCCCTCATTTATGTTTTGTTTAAATTCAAGATCATCACACTCCTTTGTTGAAACTCATTCTCGCCCATGCTTTGGGCCGAGAACTTTTTTTTTCATGAATTTAAATGCTAAGTTGTTTCCATGTTTCCTTTAAATGTGTGTGAAGAGTCATAACATGTGGGGAGAGGAGGACCTAATCCCTAATCAAGACGCATTAATGTGGATGCGATTAAGCCCATGCAGGAGAGTCAGTGCTGCCTAAAGCGGATAATATCTCGACATGGGAGAAGGAATTCCTCAATCCATGTGTTCGTGAAATTTATTGATGTTTTGTATGGTGTTGGGGGGCAGTGTAAGTTGGAAAATCCTAATATATGGAAGTGGGAAGGCTCAGTCCTTAATCGAGAGGCATTAATGCGGATGCGATTAAACCCGTGCAGGCGAGTCAGTGCCGCCTAAAGCGGATAATATCTCGACATAGGAGAGGGAATTCCTAACTCACATAATTAGGGTTGTCGGTTGTTTCTTGTTATGACAAGAGGCCTGAGAGTTAACTTGAGGGGTGGTTGTTCGGACCTTTCCCCCTTTTATGGGTTAGTTTTAATTCTCGAGGACGAGAATGTTTTGAGAGGTATCTGGTGTAATGGCCCGGACCTCTACGGTCCATTTCTTTGTAAAAAAATTGATGTGGTCAAACACAACACGCGTCTTAATAATAATTTTTATAATAATAATTGATAATGGTGGCGTGAAAATATTTGGTGTTAATTAGATAAAATGGTTTTAATTTAATCATTGTAAAATATATGAAATAAAATCGAATATATTTAATAAAATGATGGGAGGCGCATGGAATAAGTTATAAAGGAATAAATTACAATAAATGAGGCTCATGTAATAAATTATAAAGGAATGAAATGCATGGGGTGCATGGGTGTGACCTTGTACAGGAGTCGTTGTGCGGTTCTCCACAATTAAAGTTGGAATTGTGTTAATAACATTAAAAGGGTATTATTATATAATAATTTGTTATAATAATAATAAAATAATATTATTATTATTTTGGGTGATCAAAACATAAAAAGTCTATAACTTCTTCATATGGTGTCGGAATGACGAACCATCAGCGGCAGTGTAACCCTGAAATTATGACGGTCATTTTAAGACCATTAATGAGATACTTTTATGAATCATGCCTCAGGTCAACGAAACACCACATATTGATAGAATTATCATTATTATTAAAACGCGTGGAAACCGCGTGACGTGTTGTGTGTTAACCAATCAAAACATGTAACATATGTACGGTCACATCGTGTATTCATTAATGCACGCTGAATACGGATTTACCTATCCATTGCCTATATAAGAACGATGTCATGTTTTATCTTCCATATCGATCGCTTCTTTGTCACACGACGATGCTCTTGGACAATCTAGAAGTATTCCTCCTCTAACTTCTTTGTCTGAACTCCGATCGTCGATCCGTCAGCGGCCACAGGATCGTAGCGACGAGAAGAAGCTTCTAATTTCGGACTTTTCACCTTTCCGTCTGGCCTTCCTTCTCCAGCTTCCATACTAGGAGGCGTTTGTCGGGTTTGGCGAAGGCGGAGGAGACCGAAGGACGTCGTCGGAAGCGACGTGATCAGGACCTTTTGAGGTAGGGGTTTACCTTCGTCTCTCTATTTGGTGCAACATGCGGGGTGGGATATTTCTCTTTTGTTCCATGGGATGCAGTCGAACTTTAAATAAAGATAATAACTGGATAAAGAAGGGTTTGGGGTTTTGTGCTGTTTCTATTGCCTTCCAGTTTCTTTATCTTCTGATTTTGATTTTGGATTGAAAGGCCTTTGCCTACTGAAAATCAAGGCCGTTGGTGGCCTTTGCGTGCGGAATTGATATCTGAATTGTTTTTGGTTGGTTTTATTAAAACATGTAAAATGGACAAGCACGTAAAGACTGGCTGATTAAATGAGAATGAAAACCTCGTGTGATCACCCCGGTTGAACAAAATTGGAATAATGAACATGTTGGTGGTTTTGTTGTTTGTGGGAAATGTTTTTGTAAACGATGGGGTTGAAATGGGAAGTGGTTGGTTGTGGAAAATGCATTTATTTATGAAAAGTGTTTTGATTATGAAAAGTGTTTTGGATGTAAAAGGTGTTTTCAAATGTGGAAATGTTTTGTGTGTGGAAAGGGTTTTATGTGTGGAACATTGAAATAAATGAATGATGGAATGTTTTATGGTTGTGATAATCTTTTGTAAATGAAATGGCATGTGGTTGCTTGCGTTTTACCTAACCATGGTTGTGGATGGTAGGGATATGTTTGTGAAAGGTTTTGTCTGGATGATAGTTGCCCAGTAGTAATAATTTGTTAAACCATTGCATGAAACATGAAAACCTAAATGGGGTTGGGGGATGATTGTTTGGTTGTTGATGCATGCTTCGTGGTAGCAGTGCCGAGGCACATGCTCAGTTCCTCTTTTTAAGAAGCCATAAGTTGGGCTGTGTGTTTGGAATATGTATATATATAATTGTATCTTTGTGTTTTGTCGCACCACACCCATGTCAAGCACCTAGTGCCGAACACTCCCATTTTATGGGAGAGGGTTTTCCCCCTTAGTTACTAGATCCTTCCTACTCCTTCTTCCATAGGCTATGATGGCTTGAGGTTACCTTACACCCAAGACTCTTCGGGTAGGTCTCGGAGGCTGTGATGGCTTGAGGCAACCTTTAGCCCAAGACTCTTTGGGCAGTCTTACCATTCCCAAGAACCTTCGGGATGAGGCCCAGGTGTCTGCGGGCGGGTTAGTGGTTGTGGCCCAGGTGTGTGCGGGCGAGATGCGTGGTTTGGCCCAGGTGTGTGCGGGCGGGAAGAGTGTGGTAGCGTCAGGACATTTGTCGTTAGGAAGAGCATCATCTAATTAACTGGGAAATGGTGCGGGGTACCCAATACTTTTGTTCTATATATATACTAAACTTGTTTGTGTTACTTGGTGAGTGTGACCAGTGAGGCTGGGTGGATAGTTTTTCCTTGTTAGTTTCTGGTTCTTCTGTTTTCTCACGGGACCTTAGGGAGTCTCCCCACTTGTGCACGAGAGCTTTAGGTTCTCTACTGAGTATACATGTATGCTCACCCTACGTTGTTTCAGGTTTTCAGGAGGACTACCAGGGCCGTGCAGGACCCTACTAGTCAGGCAGTGGGAGTTGTGAAGTTGATGTTTTCTTGTTTTCCTTTTGGTACTGTACACACTTGTACTTTTGAGCTTCCTTGTACTTGTACCTTGTTATAAAAATTGTTTGAACATGCATGTGGGCTTGTTTTGGGTTTATTTATGTACACTTGTTCTTTTCCCTTTTTGGTGGTTGACTTGTCCTATTTCCGGATCCAAAATAATAAAAAGGGTAATGCCTCCCATATTTGTGAAAACTCATACCCTTGGTGCTAGTCGCCAACCCGGGGCCTACTGGAGGCGGGACTCGGGGGTCATTATCTTCCTTTCACCATTTCCAGCTCAGGAGGGGCATCTTTGGTGGGAGGGGGTCGTGACAGTGAGTTTTTGATGTATGCATGCATGATTGTTCTGTTGTATGTATATTTCATCATTTTATTTGATTAGATGTGAATCTAGGTGTACATGTATGTAGGATATGTCCTACCATGTTATTGATATCTCAAGCATGAATATTATAAAAATATATGAAATTGATATAATATTATTTAAAAAAATTATTTGGATGACATATCATTGTAAATAAATATGTTAATTTTTAAATAACAACTTATATTAATATGTAATAATTTTTTTAACTATAATATAAAAATTATGTTTACAAAAAATATCACAACTAAATATTATTTCTAGTGTTTATATAATCTATGTAATCTGTAATATAATGAAAAAATAAAAAAATATATTAAATAAAATTGAAAAAATGGAAATGATAAATCAATAAATATATGATTAGTATATGAAAAATTATTTTTAGATATTTAAAAAAATTTATAAAAATATAATATGTTATAGTATTTTTAAATGTAATGCATTTTTGATTAGATAATTCATAATTCAAAATAAATTATTTAAAATTTAAAACAATATTAATTCGTATTTATATTTTCATTCATGTTAGATTACATTAATAAGTAGTATGTTGTCAAATGGATTTTATAGTTGTAAAAAAATGTCATGTATGAAAATTGATATATTAAATATTAACATATTATGTTAATAATTTAATTGAAAATAGATATATATCATAATAAAATTATTAAAAGGATAAACTAAATATATTTCTATAGTATAGTATATTATTTTATATTTCATTTAAGAAGATAAAATTTTATTTTAATAATACAAATAAATTGGCCAGTAAATCCCACTAGGGACACACTTCTAACACACATGTGTGACTAGGGGTTGACCACATTGGAGGAAGGTCAAACCAGCATGTTTGGTAGAATGAAGGGCACATAGAACTCCCATAGTTTTTTCATGTCCATTTATTTTATTCCTAGGTGAGTGCATTAGAATGAGTATCATAGGTCAGTGTGGTCTCTAAGCCAGGATTTATGTGTAGTGTTTAGAGTCTCAAATCACATTCTCAACTCAAGTAATACGTGGCATGGGTAATCTATTTTACCTTCCTAGATCATAATAGAAATCCAAATGTGGGATAGGAAAATACATGTACTAAATCACACATGTTTTAAAAAAACCATTTATTACACATCTGCTCAATGTAATTAAATTGGGCCCTACAATATTTACATGATATCATTTCTAACCCCACATGTGAAGAAATCTTATATTCTTCTTCATTTAGTTCATTAAATGAATAACTAAATTCTATTCCTTTTTGATAATCATTTTACCCTACCAATGATTCAAATTCCTCCTTTTTCATAAATACATAAACCATTGGGGGCCAACTCGAAGCCACCTAACACCATCAACTTCATCTGCCTCATAATTTCATCTATAGATCGACATATATCCCATAATAACACCAAGATACCCATAGATATTTATTCCTACTATATAATGGAAAGTGTTATATTTCATTTGGAATGATACTATTGATAATAATATGATTTTAGGCTAATTGTTATTTTAGAAACACGACATGAACCAAATAAATTTTTTTTATATAAAATTACATGCCCCAATTGTATTCTTTTAGTTGTATCATGAGGATTCTATCTGAACTGATATGTTAGGACACCATTATAAAAAATAGGTTATTGTTATCTTGTATGTAGTAGGATTGTGTTCATTGGAAAATATATTTTTCCACACATGTTTTGTATACAGAGACACACACAAACAAAAACACTCACACGCACACACACACACTCATATATATATATATATGTATATTCTAATTAGATTTTTTATATTTAAACATTGCTGAAATTGTTTTTATGAAGGCTGGGTTTTACTTATTATTACCATGGGATATTTTGTGAATTGGTTGGTTACCATTAATTATTTTATCAATCTTCATTAATCATGTCGTTTAGAGGGAGTATTCGAGTGATCTTCTTCTCTAATGATATATTTGGAGTTTTAAATTGTAATGGGAAACACACTTTTTGATTTTAAATGGGGGAATTTTTTCCTCTTATGTTAACAAAGACATATGAAATTATTTTAGTTGTGTAAATTATTTTAATTCTATTTCTTATAATTCACTTGGAGCTATTGAATTTTGATAAATATTTTTGTTTGTAAAATATATTTTTTAAATAAATATAAATGAATATATATATATATATATATATTTCAATTTAAAACTATTTTTATTCTTTTATGTATATATAATTATTTTAGTATATGTATCATTTAATTTAAAAATATTCTTATTCCGATACCCATTTGCATTAACATAAATCTATACAGGTCTGTTTATTTTTCTATAAAACTTCTTTTACTCTATATTATATATATATATATTAATAGATATGTATCATTTTATATAAACATTTTTTACACTCATATCTATATATGTGTATATAAATTTATATGCATATATACTATTTATGTAAAACACTTTTAATTAATATATATATAGAGTGTTTTATATTGAAATTATTTTTTTCTAATATATATATATATATATATATTTACATTGTTTTAATTCTGTTTCATTTGAAACTGATAAGGTTCCTATTTTATTTATTGATTTTCCATGGTCTTTATTATGTTTAATAAAAGTTTCATAGTATTTATTTCCAAATAAATGTGTTACACAGTAATATGAGTGAAGGATTTCAGGATTAAACCCACCCCCATACAGGGAATTATCTAACTATATGATGGGTTCACCCTTATAATGCTTTGTGAGACCAATATAACTAATATGATGGTTTTCCCCATATAACAATCCAATGCAAAAGATAATTTTTTTATCTCATGAGATTCCATGTATGGTGTGAAAGGTGTTATCATAACCACACACTTTTTTTAGAGAGTAATCTTAATATATTATGTAACTCTTCCCTCTTTTTTTATGATGTCCTTATTGTGATTTGTGACCATATGTTATGATCTATGGTTCCTTTATGAATTATTTTTAAATTAATATGATTATTTAAATGAAATAATCAATATACATATCATTATTTAAATGTATATTACAAGGGTTAAATGTTTTGAAATTTCATTAAAAATTGTTTTTCATTACAATGTTCTCATGGTTTCTATATGAGGACTAAATTGTAAAAATTTCTAACACATTTTTTTATATTTCATTTCAAAACCCTTTCTTGTTTCTTCATGTATATAAGCCCATTACAGTGCTGTTGTTTTCACACTCAATTTTTTATGGACCTATATTCCCAAAAAATTGGATGTGTAAAAGAGAGTGAGTCATTGATGTTCTTCTATTGTGCATAACTATTTAAAATAAGATGAAAAGTATTATGGACTTCCATTTTTTATGTGTTATAATTCGAATGATATAGTGTCTCTTATATATTTAAAACACTAAACCTTTCTGATCAAGGGAGGTTTTATAAGAATCAATGAAAAAAATTAAAAATTAAAAAATATAAATTGGAATAAGACATAGGTTATCTAACATAGGGTTTGAGTTATATTAATATCTCATCCTCAAGAATTATTGGAAGTCTAGGAAACTCATCTAGTATAAAATATAAAAATTCCCTTAAAAATATGTGAATCAGCGGTGTTGATTTTATACCTTAGCATTATATATAAACAACACTTTGAATAAAAATAAATTCCCATAGAGTGGATGTTATTTGCATCAGATGATCATATTTATTAATGCATAGATAGAAAGTTATATATTACATTGGAATATAAAATATGACAACCCTTCCATTGATGTTGAAGTTGCATTTTTATAGTGAAATAAAATTCATATGTATGATAACATCAAATGAAACCTTGGGGTGAATTATTATATTTTTAGGTTTCACATTCAAAAAAAACATATACCATAGAAGAATATTAGACTTTATTTGTGATCATCATATAAATAATATTTTTCACAACTATTTATAAGTCCAATTATTTTCATATAATTTTGATACCCTAATTTAATTCACTATATTCAAACTAGTGGGTATATCTAGTGTAAAATTAAATATTAGTAGTTTTATAGTGTACAGTTGGTATACACTTTACATTGTCGGTTTCATACCCCACAATAGAATAAGTGATCTTATCATACCTCTACATTTAACATGGATTACGAGGTTTTTGATGTTGATCATCATCATTAACCATAATATGTGATCAATGTTTTTAACAATTCCCACACTCCATTAAAATGAATTAATGGAGTGTGGATGTTGTAATTAATCATCACTCTCTCTATTAATATAGTTGAATAATATATACCAATCACTTCATCATTCAATTTCCTGATGAACATTAATTCAAAAAGAAATATAATTCTAATCCATTTAATACATTTTACTTCCATAATTAGATCATATATATTTCCCAACTTCTACTCTATATGGTTTTTAGGATTTTTCATTCAATTCCATTTTTCATTTCTAATCAAAATCATGACATTATTAGGTAACACTAATCTCAATTTCATTCTTGATGGAACATTATATAATTTCCTCACATCTACAAAGGTTCCTTATGACTGACCTCCTTTTGATACATGGATTTAAGACAAGAATGATTAAATCAATATTACATTCACATTTTATGAAAATGCCACAAGCATAACATTCAAGTACTATAAAATTTTCCATTGAGTTAGAAACATATTTTTTATCCTTTTTCTTTATATAATAAAATTCCATACCCATTTTCTCACAATGTATAAGAGAAATATAATTATTTTAAAATAATATAATAAAATCATTCCATTCCATTGAGTAAATTTATTCTGGATTCCGAATATTTTTGATAAGTTCCCATGAATGATCTTCTCACCTTCCAAATAATAGATTAAAAAATTGAAAATACCATAATATTAAAACTATAATGTGGAAAATTAATTTTCAGCCACGTGGATAAATATCTTTGAAACAAGTTGACAACAAGACCCAGTACAAAAGGTTCAAGTTTCCTCTTAATGGACTCAATAGAAGTTTGTTCCATCCTATTCATGTATGGATTATCAACTTGATTCATATCTTACTAATTTCATGAAATCATAGAAACAATGTTTTTCATACCATCTCTAATAAAATTTGGTTTCTCAAGATTAAAAGTAATGAATTTTCAATCACATTCATCATTAACATTATTCTTGCATGGTTTATCTGTTTACCAATATGAAAATAAATATTATGATTAAGAATAATAATGTTGAAAATATTTTAATCCTGAAAATTCATCTATACGATGTCTAAATACCAAAACCTTACATTCAATATATAACAACATAGGTTTTTCATACATCATTCAAGATCATTATCTATTCAAAATCATTATGTTATTTCACAATGAAAATATGAATAAACATATTCATATATAATATGAGTGTCAAACTAGGTGTGATGTTATTGAACACTCACCATGAATCATAGTAATGGAAAAATATAATTAAACAACAATTTTCTTTTTAATTACCCATAAATGTTTATATTCCAATACCATTACCACGTAAGGTATCAAAATAGGGATTTCATTCTTGAAAAGGAACAGTAATTTTATTACCAAAACATAGGATATTATCATATATATATTTATATATATATATAATAATTCTATTCATTCTCACTAAGGTTTTCTCATACTAGTTTCTAATGGTTAATTGAATCCCTTCAAGATACAAAGAATAAAAAAACATAAATTTAATAGATAGATAATACATCTTAATATATGTATAATCCTTTTATAAGTACATAATCGATAATAGAATAATATAAGTATTGGATCTTATTATATATGTATATATAAGTTATTAATTCATTGTTGTCACCCATAATTCACTTCAAATATAGATCCCATTATTGATATATTGTTCGGAAACTCAATCTTCCTCAATAGTAAAATTAAAAAAATGAAATGGTGATATTTGATACTCAATAAGAATAAAAAAGAGATATATTATAGTTCACATAAGCATAACATGATCATAATAATATGATTACATTAAAAAAAATTGGAAAACAATATCATTTATTTCATAGATCATAATTTTAAATAATCGAATAAATGTTCAATGTTCATAAGAAAAGAATCATAATAAAATAAGGTACCATAGGATATTTATGCATATTAATATAAAAAGGAAGTGTATTTTTTATTAAACATAAGCCTAAAAAATCCATTCCTATGTATTTACTACATATAACCAATACATTCATTATTTAAAGGAATCTCCCTCCAATCCATCTTAGTATTCATATTACACTCCCATGAAAATCATAGTGGATAGTTTTCAATAATATACTATGTTAACTTCTAGTTATAATCCTATTTATCTCATCATATATCAATATTTACCCAATACATTGCAGATCTATATCACTTAATTTAATTGATATAAATTTTTTCAAACAAATAAAATGAAATTAAATACATATTAACCTATAAAAAGGAAATGGGTTTCACTAAAATATCATCATAGTATTATCAAATAAATGTATATATCATTAATAAATATGGAATCAAATCATCATAGAATTAAACACAATGCATGATTATGTTTATTGTGATATGGAAAAATTCAAGAAGGAATTTTTAAATTCAACTACATGATGGGTAAAATGTTAACAAGTGATCGGTAATATGAATTTTTTGGTTGGGATACCTTTAAATAATTAATTTCTTTTAGAATGGGTATTCATTTTTAACACATAGGTTTTTGGTGTTCCTATGGGGTTTGGTTCATAGAGTTTCAGTTTTGTGAAACTGTTTCATATGGTACACAGGTTTTGGATTATTTGGGTTAGCCATGTAGACTTACTATGTGCCCAATTTTTATAGGCATACATTATTGGGAATCCTCACAGTAGTTGAACGAAACCCATTCTAGTTTTTTTTATTTATTAATCACAAGTCACATATTTGTCACACTGCTAGTTCGGTTTGTTTCATGACTATTCAAGATCAGTGTTCCTTAGATATTTGACTTGGAAAATTGGGCCATGTTATTGCCAAATTAGATTTCAACCCATGTATCCCATTAATATTATGGAATTTTAAATTTTCCTCATATTTTAATAGGGAGGGTAAACCCCTTTTTCATACTCCTTCTCCAACATGTGACCCAGGTGGTCCTCTCCTCTCTTTATATTCATCAAACCCCATCTAAGTAGGTGTTTTTATGAACATCTATTGTTATTTTCGGTGTGAATTATCTTTTGGTATGAAATATAGTTCTTTTCAACTCATTATTATTATTTGTAATTAACTTTGGATAAAGATTTCAGTCTAGATTTAATTAATAAATAATGTAATTAGATATCAATGATAGGGATTTTTCTCTAACAAAGAATTGTTTGACCTAGAATGTTGTTTTATTTTCATCGTGTACTTTTTTGTTGATACATTTTCTATTTATATTTTTTAAAAATTATTAGATTTAATTAATTTATCATGGGTTAATTGAAATCATTTCCTTGTAATTATTCAAAATCCAATGTTTATGATGTGACATAGAATATAGGAGGGTTTTAAGTCACAATTTTGGTGTGATTGGCTCGACCGATGAGGTTTTGGTCATTATGAATATTTTAACAAAATTTCCTTTTATTTATATAATGTAGGATTTTGTAAATTTATTATAATTTTTTCATAGTTAATTTTATTTTTTAATTATTATATATTTGAATTAGGACCTTGAATTTTATGAATGTGATTTGGAAGGCCATGACAGTTGTTGTAGGCCCATGGAAAAGAGTAAGGTCCATATAATGAAAGGTGGCCCTTTAAAACATGACTTTAGTTTTTATACAATTTTATAAAAGTTTTTTACTTCTTGGGTTCATCCATGTTCAAAAAATACTATTTTAATAATTCAAACAAACTATTTAAATAACTATAAACTGTTAAAAAACAAGATGGAAGCATGGGGTCACTAACAATAACTATGATCTCTCTTCATTTCTTATCCCAGATTGGAAAAACCATGAACTTTCTTATTGAATGCCATGATGGATTCATGTCATACAATTCCAAATAGTAGAATCCAATCCATGATTAGTCTCTTTATGTTGTTCTAGGGGCCCCCAGTGGGTTCCCTAGCAACTGAACAACCCCGAGTGACATTTTCTATGGCTGGGGTAGTGATGGTATAAGAAGTCACATTAAAATGCATAAAAATCATTTATACCAAATGGGATATTGTAAAATAGAGGGTATTAGGTGTTCTAACATTCTCTCCTCTTTATTTTTTCCTTTCACATTATTTTTTAAAAGTTTGGGGTTGAAGCCTCATTTTATTGTTAAACAAAAGCAAAGACCTATTTTAACTGGGTAAAGGTAGACCCATTATATAGCCCGAAGGCCCAGTGGGCTTGTAACCAATTACATAGCTTGTATGCCTAAATTTTTTTCCCAATGATCATTCTTTTAATACTAACCTTCCTACTAATGTATCTCATAGTTGTTGGGGTTTGGATTAGTTTTAAGAACCCAATAATACTACAAGAAAAATTGCGGTTAAAAACCCCATTGTGCGCAGGTTACATTAGTATTACTGTAGAGGTATTGTAGCAGCGCCGAAACTGTAGATCGGCGGGTACCGTCCTTTAACATGATTATTATTGATGAAACTATGATTTATAATGTAAAACCTTGATCGTAGACCATTGGGACTGATGTGAATAGTGATATAATGGGGACACCTAGATGTAAGTCTTGGGATCCATATTATGATCCTACGATTTTTAATGTTATATAATCATGATGCCCAAAAGAAACTTCTTGAATTTTGATTTTGATCTGATCATGATGATTGAATTATAAAGGAAGTACCTTTTTCATTGGGATTCCTCCATTAATAACATTTTCTAATGATGTTTCTAATGAATTTTGGAACCACTCATTTATATAATCATAGGTATTAATGATGAACCAATCGATAGATTCATATGATTATCCTATGATTTTGTTGAATAACCCCTACTGAACTCACAATTATATTCAAGGACTATTATGTTGATTAATTAGATTAATATATACCAACTTATTAATTTTGATCTAGAGATAATTATTAAAATATTATGTAAGTATTATCACCTGTAGGGATTATACGAGTCACAATGTTTTGATTTCCTATGTACTAGGACCAATGGACTTGTACAATAGATTATATTTACCTGGCATGAGTGGTATGTCATCCATCTCAGTGACATATTTAAAATATGATTAGATATTTAACTGAATCCTTTATTATATTGGCTAGATGTGAATAATGGTGATCCAATTTCTAGGTCATGTATATATCTTTATAGATTAATCTTTCATAGATTCATTTTTAGTGAGGCTGAATTTTGTATAATCGATTATAATAAGGGTACTATGTTTTAAAATAATTGCACATGAATTTAGTTATATGGCTTCCAGCACAATGCCTTTTTCATATTATGTATATTTGATTACGATTTTGGAACTGGGGATCAATTAAGAGATAAATTTATTGTGTTATTTCTAGTTTTATCGTAGATATATTAAAAACTCTACATGAGAATGCACTTATGATAGATTTATATTGTAGTATTTTTTTCATTTAAATTAACTTATGTAGTCATTAATTTTTGTAATTTTATTCCTAATTAGTATCCCATAATTACAAACACAACATTTTCAATATATATGTGGGATCATAGTGGTTGTTCCCTACTGATTTTTTAAACATATCCTATATGGGAATCCCTTTCAGTATTGTTAATGATATAAACATTTGCATGGTTGTAGGAGTAGGAAAGGTTGTGGTTTGAGACTGATCAAGATGGATAACTCAAGTGTTTACATCGATTTGGGATGCGTTATAACATACTGTGGGAAGTATAGGATTATGAATTTATTTCTATTTAATTTAATTAATAGAATATATTAGGTCATGTGATAGGTATATTAGTGTTATAGGTATGATATGTATGATTGATCCTTTGGTGGATTCTATTCTTCATTATAAACATGTAATAATTATTGAATCTTTAATATGATTATATACAAATGAGTATGCATTAAGTTAATTCATTTACATTTATTACTCAGAATAACTTCATTGACTCCTCATAGACACACTATAGGTTATATGTGCTAGTAGATAGTATATGGCACATTGGAAGGAAAGATTAAGTCCTTATTGGTATGTATTTTGGACAATGATTATGAAGTGAAACTGGTTGTGTCATGGCACGTGGAATGGATATAGGTAGAAAACTTAATTTTATCACAATAATAAATCATATTGTGGAATAAATAAGATCATATCAATTGATTGTATGGATTTTAAAAAAATAACTCACCTAAAATGATGACTTCTTATATGTAAAATTCATTTTAAATATTACATTGAAAATTTCATATAGAAATATAATTTTATCCTTAAAATAAATTATTTAAAATATTATGAAAAACCCTACATTTAAAATATTAATCAATATATGTAAATTAATATTCAATTTATTTTTTGGTTATGATGGAGGTAAATTATGTTCATGTAATCTGAGACAAAATAAAACATTCTTTCATACTTTTATAAAAAAGTGAAAATGTACCTTAGTCAGAAAATGAGAAGAAGATTTATTGTAAATATTTTTTACAAAAATCAACCTTGTATAATTGTTAATTCAAGTAACAATATAAAAATTTTAAAATATAGCTGTAATACATTTGTAGATAAAAATGGAATGGAAGAATAATGAATTATATTGAAAAGATAAATAGTGTGGTATTTTTACTTAACTGATATTTGGGAATATCAAGACCATAATGTGAGGGGAAAAAAGATAACATGTATTCACAAAATACATTAGATAAATAATTCAATAGATTCATTATATGAAGATAAAATGATTTTATTATCAAAAATGTAATTATAAACAATCCTAAAATGTAATGACATTGTAACACAAAAACCTCTCTTTAGTTCAAACTTTATTCATACAATTTTAATGTTGGGGCTGAAGCCTCATTTTTATTATTAATGAAAAGAAAATACATCTTTTAAATTTGTATAGGGAGACCAATTACATAGCCTGATGTCCCATGGGGCAAGTAGCGCATTAAATAGCATGTAGGCCCAAATTTTTGGCCCAAGCCCATTCTTTGAATAGTAACCAAGCTGTTATAGTACATGCCACTACTATAGTGTCCTGTTGCCACTAAAGTGTCCTGTCAACACTACAATACACTCTGATGAACAATACCACCACCACTATAGTGGTATTATAAATTATACCCTATATTAAATACATAAACACAGTTATTATTCATTTATCAATAATTAATTGTAAAATTCATTATCCCAGATGACAAATTCGTTATTTTTCATAATATTTTGTGGTTGGTAAATTTTTTTAATTCTAAATTTTTTATATTTACCTAACATAAATAATTTTATTCATTATATAAATATCTTATATATTCAAAATATACATATTTCTAGTTATCTATAAATGGTATCCATATGAAATTTTAATGACACAATTCATGAAAATAGTATGTATATATTCACATGAATGCTGTTTTTTCTTGTTTTGATTAACCTTTTCGAAATCATTATGATTTCTTATATATTTAAAAAATATATAATTAAGAGTTATAAAACGTTATTAGACATCCGCTTGAGTTTTTTGACCAAAACCATAATAATATGAATTTATGATCTAATAAGGGACTTTATTTCATGGTAAGGGATGTATTGTAATGATATTTTTTAGAATTTTAGAAACAATATGACTCTTTATTTGATGAATGGAGAGGGTATTAGTGACCTTTATAATTTATGTGATTCTAACACTATTAATTTATCCATGATTATGTAAAATGACATGCCACTTTCTTGAACAAATGGATCAAATGATTTCTCATGTATTAAAATGATAATGGAATTTTTGAAAAGAAAACAATGGATGGTATTTTTGAAAGATAATTTTATAGATTCACAACTACCTTTTAAGGTTAGAACCATGTTAAACTATATCAATACATCTCTTTATTACAAATCAATATAGTAAATATTATATATAATTACACATATTATAACCTATAATATTTACAATCTAATTGTATATTGGAATTAGGTACATTTCTTTAAAACATAAAATAGGTAACAAAATTACATTATTGAAAACATCCTTACCATGCTCATATTGTTCAATATGTATTGAATTATATTATATATTTATTATATTCTATATATTGTATGGATTATTTTCATTTCTAGGCACTAATAAGGAATGCAATTCCAACACCCGTTGATCCAAGAATAAATGTTACAAATATATTAAATATATAATAGAATGTGAAATACGTTATTCCTAAAAAAGTGTAATAACATTTAAATGGAGACCCTGATATGAAATTTGAGTGCAAATTTGAGTTCAAGAGGTGGATTTTTACCTAGGTATGATATAAACATTCCTATCATGATTCATTCGTTGAAATGGAATCATCGGTGTGGAATTTTGTAAAATAATTAAATATATATAAATCTCTTTATTCAATGTTGATGGTAAAACTGTTGAGTATTTATGTAGAAAACTATGGATAATTCCCAAGTATATTTTCATAACACTAGGTTCATTTCAGAGAGCATTGGGGGTCACACATAGATGAATGGAAATGAGATAATAAATTGATGATCAATGTACAACATAATCTAAGGATTTTATCATCTACAATGAAGCTACATCATTCTTCATTAGTGACCGACTCTAATAGAGGATGGTAGTTCCATTTATTTCGATTCGTTACTAAATATTAGTATCGATAAACAATATAAATAAATTTACAAATAGACGTGATTCATAGAACAGTATACTTATGAGATGTTAATATTTTCATGGATTATTAGGGAGAAATTCATTGTGATTATATTATTATCCCTTTATTCTTCATTCTATGAACACCAAATTGTGGTCGAAATGATAATCAAATGTGGTCTGTTTCCTTCCATTTTTCTCATCCTTTTCTCCCTCGATTCTTCATTCATTGTGGGAATTATTCATTTGGACCATGGTATGAAAACCCTTATAAATAAATCATTGTGCATAATATTTTTATGGAAATGATCCAATATCGTAGATCTGTGATCGACAAGATGCTCCAGTGGTGCGCTGTTAGAAGGAAAGTTGAATTGGATAGTTTTGGATACCCACATTCATTTTATGCAGTGTACAATGAAGCACAGAAAATGATCCCATTTTTTTGAAGGGATTTGATGGATAGAACATATTTTCCGTCGACAGTGGGGATTGGATTGGTCAGATCCCTAACATTTCTCTGAGATTGTCTCCAGATCAATGGGTGGAGGAACATGAATTAATGAGGATTACAGATTTGGAATTCTACAAATTTGATGTACTAAAGAGAACTCACCAAACAACCACATGTCATTTTTGAACCTTCTAGAAGTGGTTAGGTATTCAAGAAGTAGATAAGTATCACACTGCATCTAACCTAGTAACATGGCATGTGGTCCTCATTGATGGACTCGAATGTTCCTTATAGGGTACACAAACATAGGTTTGGGTACATGGGTTGGAGAATTTCATGTGATCCACTACATGGTCATGACATATAATACTACATGAGATATTATTGCTCCTGTACATAGGCAGCGTACAAGAGTAGCTGACATGTAGTGTACTCTTACATGGACATAGGCCAATGACATGGGTCATTTACATTAGTAATACCTAGGGTTTATGGCCACATTGTGGAAGCCTTCTACTTCTTGTGAGATTTATAAAACATGTCTTGGATCACCTTTCTTCTATATCATTCACTTTTTTAGTTAGGGTAAATTTCTTTAATCCATTCCCAGAAGGTTAGTGTGAAATTTCCTTCATCACATAAGACATCAGTCCCTTTAGTAGGAATTCATGGGAAAAATTTTCAGAATCACACAAAGAGTTCTAGAGGTATATCCTCTATTCATATTCAAGTAATAAAGAGAATTTATTTGTATTTTTGTGACAAATATTACATCAGCATCGATCATTTACTCTGTGGGTTAATTCGGATTGAGTTGTTTATATTCCCCACAACATAAAAAATTTATCATCATCTATGAATCTTATCACTTCACACATTCATCTTGTAAATCATATGGAGAGACCCGATGGGTTTTCCCACTATGTCAAATTTCATCAAAGCAAGCAGACTTTGGATTGTGTTCTACTAGACAAGTTCTACATTGAATCTTCAAGATGCTCTCCTTAGATGTCATATTATTGTGTTGAGTTACATTTAGACTATGCATAATTGTAGATATTATGAAGTTATGTTGTTTATATGTGATATATAAATATACTTGTGTAGAGATGAATTTATTCTATTGTTTTTTTCATTTTTGTTTATGGGAATCCTACTAGGTACTATTTACTAAACATTTCATGGACATTTCCTGCACGTGTCATGTCTTATGCATACGATCTACTGTTGTACATATTATTTGACCGATAAAGAATAGATGGTTCTTAGTGATACGTGATAGATTGAGTTCTGTTCATGTTGTATCAAAATAACAGTACACTTTTTTACCTTTAGGCTAGGATTCTTCTATGATTGTTTCGGGTGGGATTTTATCGGGCCCTATTTACTCTCTGTTACATTGTTTCATACTATAGTTGTGAGATTTATACGCAAGCATTCATTATTGTTCTGTTTTTTGTACATTTCAACATTTTATGGTCTTAGAGAGGTATCTATGGGTACATATATGTACGATAAGGCCTACTGTGTTATTGAAATGCCTTATTGGTGTCAGTCGTCAGCAACTATCCTATTAGAGGTTTGATTCGTGAGTCATTAATGTGCCTCATTGGGATGTTTTGTACTATAGTGGTATTAGAAGAGTTGGTTCTACCATTAGTCTAGAGTCTATGATATAGCATTGGGTCGATACTGTTAATGGTTTCCAGTATGGATATCATCCAGGTACTCTATTGTTAGTGTAGCGGCTGATGTATTGATACCCCATGACTCTAACCACCTTTTTTAAAATCATTACATGATAACAATGGATGTTGGTAAAACAATGGTACACATATCATACAGGGATCAGTTGGTCTCTCCATGTCCCTCATGACACCAATATCAAGATATACTAATTGAATATTTTAGATATTTCTTATTTCATGATTCCATCTTGATGTATACCAGTTATGATTCAGCATAATGATCATGTGGATGTTACCCTAAGTGATAGGTATTCCATATTGGTACTAGTTCATGAGATTCTACCTCCATGTGGTGCACCATCTATACCACCAATGGTAGATCAGCTGATGGTACATGCAGTACCAACATACGGGGTGTGCAGGATGAGCATGCTTCACATGTTTTTGACAGATACCACTCTTGTTTCAAGGAAATTACAACCCATATGTATCTAAGGATAAGATTGTGGTGGTAACATGAGTTTTATATTAGTTTATCACACTATAAGAGCACATGGTGGTCTTGGCGGTTATCCATCTCTAGTACCTAAAATCGCAATGTTAGGGGTTAGTGACCCTGTCATATGATGAGGTGTCTCTATCATGGTCATTGTTTGAGATCCTTTTCAGAGAGGAGTTATCATCGACAAACCTGAGGAAGGTGATTATTCAAGAGAATATGTAGCTCCAGTGGGTAAACACAATGGTAGTTAAGGAATCCTCAAGTTTTACCACCCTATCATGGTACCCAATTGATATGGTTCAAGACTAGTTATTCCTAGCTTATAAATTTAAAAGAGGGCATCATAGAGAAATCCAAGATAGAATTATAATTTTATGAATTCCTACATTAACTAGGGTTATAGATATAGAATTGTTGGATGGTGTTTATTGGATAACCATATATATAAAGTGTGTTTTAGTAACAAGTATACAAGAGCATAGATCATACTTTTTGAGAGTAGATGTGAATCCCATGGAAATTTACATGCGATATGTTTTAGAATAAGGTCTCATAATAGAGGTTGTGTGGTTAAAGGATCTTAGTATGGGTCTAGTCTTCTCCAAGGAGGGGTTTTTACTAATGTGATGAAAAGGTAAATCTTGTGAGAGATTCTCTATTCCACTATATCAATGATTGGGAGACCATGCATATTCCTCCAAGTTAGAGGAATCAGTAGGACTAGGTAGGATCACTAGGTGATATATGTGGAAGATGATATGGTAGAGAAGAAGGAGGTGGTATACACATTATATTGTTTAAACCACCAACAAAATTAGGTACACAATATGTGCCATAATATGGACGATATGGGTGTGGAATTATATAGGTGGTCAATGCGTGAAATCATGGACACTCTGATAATGATTCCAAATATGATCTTAGTATTTTAAATATTTGTTTCAATATAGATAAAAATAGTTTCTACACTTTTATTTTATGCCAATAATCTTTTTTGAGAATTAAGGATTCCTATTGAGACCCTTTTTAAGACCCATGTACTTGGAGACTCATACTTGAGAATACTCGGTTATCACACACATAAACTAACAGTGGAACCATAACCCTCAGAGGTGGTATATTTTTTTGGATCTCCATGTAATAGTGATAAGATCTAACGACTACATATTAGGTATAGATTGGTTATCAATAGTTAAATGCTACATTTTCTATTTTTGGAATAGGATGAGGTGTGTCCATAGTAATGAAACTAGGCTCTAAATTTTTATTGTAAAGGATTCCTTGGTAGAACATGATGGATTAATGTATTTAGAGGCTACAAACAATTACCCAATAGTTGGCTTGCCTAGCCCTTGATGAGTGGATGACATGTGTTCAAAATTTCCAATATTTGTTGTTGAGTGTGAGGATTCCTTTCCTAAGGATGTTGCAAGATTATCTTCCTGCGAGAGATAGAAATATACATTGATAAATACCCTGGGATGAAACTGACATATATAGAAGGATATCAAATGGCTACCATAGAGCATTACAAGATGAGGGTTCAATTAGTGAAATTTATGATAAAGGGATTTCGTAGACCTAGTGTTTCACCCTTTGTAGACCCAGTTTTGTTTGAAAAGAAGGAAGATATGTGCATAAGGTTATGTGTGGAGTACCGAACCCTAAAATAGGTGTCCTTTAAGAATATGTATTCACTAAAAATATTTCTGACATCTTTGATAAGTTTTTTGGGTCCTGATAGTTCTTGAAGGATATCCTTGGATTATTATATCACCATTTTTACATCTGGGATTGGGATATAACAAATATTGAATTCAAATGTCACTATGATCAGAACATGTAATTTTTTATTCCCTTTGGCATGTTGAACAACCCATTTGGGTTCATGGGACTCATAAATTGGATCTCACTGCCTTTCTTCGATATGTTCATGGAAGTCTTTATCGATGATATCCTTGTGTACTTGTTGTCTAAGGATTAGCATCCAATACCCTTGATAATGGTTGTTGAAAAACTCTAGAAGAAACATCATTACATAATTATCTCAATGATTACGTTATGGATGTATGAGTTCATATATCCTAGACATGTAATATCAACAGATGGTGTGATAGTGGACCCAACGATGGTTCATGTAGTGCCAATTATGGATCCACCCAAGAGCACGATGGAGGTGTAGAGATTCCTTAGGTTGGTCATATATTACTTGATATTCAAGCATGATTTATCTAGGTTATCATCTCCCAGGTTATCATTGAATTGTAAGTGGAATCATTTCGTGTCAAAATATAGGTGCCAACATGCTTTTCAATAGTTGATGAAATGGTTGATCAGTGAAACCATATTCAAATTTCTAGAACAGGTTGTCGAGTAGGTAGTTTTATGTGATTGATCAAAAATTAGGATTGATTATGTTCTAATGCAAATGAAGGTGGTGATTCACTATGACTGAAATCATTTAAGACCACATTAGAAGAACTATGTGGCCCATTATATTTACAATGTTGTGGTAGTCATTCCACTATTTATGTGGCGACGCTACCTATACGAACTCTTCCTTATTTCATTACATAATATTGGATTTAGTCAAGGAATAACTCCATTTCACATTGTGTATCTATTCATGTATAGAGATTTGGGAATTGGGACATAATACATTAATAAAATTACACATTATTATAGAATGAATACTAGAAAGAGAGTATTCATTTGTTCCACAAATATAAAACATTTCACATAAAAAATGATTCCATTGAAAAATAATAAAACAATTCACATGGATTCCATTTTTGTCTTACACATTCTTATATCCATGGAAAATCATTTAAAAGAATGTGATGAGCACAAAATCTCAGTAAGGGATATAAAAGGAAGGAAATAACACATTAGTCCACAAACACCTGTAATGTATGAAATAATTTTCAAAATACAAACTTATCACCCATATATAATTATTTTGTGAAAGATGAGATTTAGACAACATCCACACAAATCATTAGAATATAAATATAACCATAGAGGTATCATGGTGCATTACTTACATAATATTGTAACCCTCTCGGCTACCTTATAATTTTTAACCCTCACAGATACCTTAGATATTCTGTAACCATCACAATTACACATGGTGTAACCATACCTTTGACCTCCAACTTACACATATACATTTAATTAGAGGAAAAAAAGGTCCCACACTTCATAATAAACAATTCCCATGTACCAGAACATAATCATACAACATGAAAAATTTCATAAAAACTTTTCTTTTTAATTTCATAAAATAAAATATTAATAGAGGATTTTAAAAGAAAATACTCTTTTATATATCATATAATTCATGTGAGAATAAAATGAGTGGATGGAATATGTTAATACAATGTAAATAAATTTAAGTTGACATAATATAAATAGAAATAATCCCAATATTTTTTAATAAAACCTAAATAATGAAGTAGAATATTTACCCAATGAATGTTAATCGGGTTAATAATTCCCTTCCCTCGTGTTTTTCTTACATCCAACACATTTAAATGTCCACTTAATTATTTCTCCTTAAGATCCTTCTTAAGGCATTTGGTTTTGGTCTTTTGGTAAGACCAACTACTCGAGGACAATGAGATGAGCCTTGGGAGGAGTATTTTGTAGAATATAGGTGAGTCTAAAGGCTTGAGAGGTGTGGAGGAATAGGGAAATGACGGTGATATTTATAGTGCATGGGAGGGTGTATTTTTCATTATTTTAATCATTATTATAATTTTTTTAACTAGGACTATTAATAGTCTGAGTTCATGTGACCAAAAATATTAATAATGGAATCTAAGATTTAACCATGTGGACATACTTCACAAATGATGGAATAAATAGTGTACTTTTCTGATAATTTTATTATACAGTAATTTACAGTATTTCACTATTCATTAAAAAATCAGCAATTTCATAAAAATTCCAAAAATTCCACCTTAAAATATTTCGACGTTTAGAATTCAAAAATATAGTCAATTTTTTTAAAATAACATTCTAAATATTATTAATTTAATCTTTAAATAATATGATACTTATTTCTAAAATAAACAATTCTAATTCTATAACTGCTTTTATATCACATTGAAATTTTACCAATGATGTCATTATCATAATGCCTAAAGAAAATAAAATAGTAATAAAATTTATTATTCATTAGGTTCATATTACTTTTAAAATTCATATTCATAAGGGTATGTACTATTCAAAAAATAAACATGTTGGTTCCATAATAATGTAAATAACATGCTGAACACAATTTTAGATGACTGTTTTATATAATTCAAAACATAGAAGCTGCAAAATTATATTGAAATTTAAGTAGTAAATATCCACGTAAAACAAACATTCATGCATTTTAATTTATTTTTTCTTTAAATTTGGGTGTCACATTATCCTCGTATTCTGGAAATTGTGTCCTTGTAATTTTATTGACTTATTTTACAAATGATGGTACATTTACCTTATAGCATATTTAGACCCCCATGTCGCTTTTTCGACAATGTGGTTTCTCCCTAAATCTATTACTTGGTGGATTACTTTATTCCGCAATACTTATTCCCTTCGATCAAGAATATGAATTGGTTTCTCTTAATAAGAACGGTTCTCTTTCAACTGAACTATTTCCTAGTTTAATACATGAGTTGAATCTGGAACATACTCTCTCATCATTGAAAATTGAAATCAATTGTGTAATAGAGACAAACTCGGTGGAAAAGCTACAGGATATTCTACTGGTCCAACATTATCCAGTATTTCTAAAGGACCTATGAACCGCGAATATAACTTTACTTTCTTTCCAAAAAGAATAACACATTTCGATGGAGATATTTTATGAAAAAAGGGCCACATACCTCGAAAGAGAAGTCTTTAATTCTACTATCTGCAAAAATTTTCTGCCTACTATGAGCTTTCCCCATGTGCTATTGGATCCTTTTCAATTTTTTTGGCCGCTTCCTCTTCTAATTCTAGACCAATCAACTTTACTTCATCGACTTCATCCCAAAACACTTGAGTCTGACACTGATTCCCATACAATGCCTAAAATATTTCCATCTGAATACTAGAACATAAAATATTATTATAAGAAAACTCAACTAAATGAATATGTTGATCCAAAATATCCTTGATGTCCATTGAACAAAATCGAAGAACATCCTCCAAACTCTGAATAGTTTGTTCTGACTAACCATCTGGTTGAGGATGAAAATCTGTACTAAAACTTAATTATGTGTCCCATGACTTCTGAAAGCCCTTCCAAAAGATAAAAGAGAACCTGTGATTTCGATCAATTACAATGTAAAGAGGAACTCCATGTAACCTGAAAATCTCATTGATTTATAGTCTATAAATCTGATTCAACGATATTGTATTTAAAATATAAATAATATATGAATATTTTTTCACCCTATCAACAATAACCCAAATCGCATTTTTATATCGAGATGTATTAGGTACTACCACCAAAAATTCAATGGATATATTCCCACATTTCCACTCTAGCACAGGAAAATGATGAATCATACCCTTCATTAATTGTCACTTTCCATTAACCTGTTGACAGGTCAAACAATTCACAGTAATATCATCAATAACCCTTTTCCTTCCGTCCCACCAAAAATACTCTCAGAGGACTGTGCACATATCAGTACTACCAGAATGAACATAAAATGGAGAACTATGAGTTTCATAAAACAAATCATTCTTCAACTGCGAATCACAAGGCACACACAACCTTTTTCCAAATCGCAACACACAATATTCATAACGGTTAAATTTCAATCGCTTACCCATGTTAATCAATTCAACCTTTTAATATAGCTCATGGTATACTCTCTATGCTCGCTTAATTCTATATGATAATGATGACATCGGTGAAGAAGAAAATTAAACAGTTATATTTCCCTCACCAATAACATCTAAGACAAAATTCAACAAATCATTAATCAAGGGATCATGTTCCAAATGTAACATGGTTAATGATGCATGATGTTTTCGACACTAGGAAATTACCACATTGTTTTCTTTTCCTGGATGTAAATTGATCATGCAGTGATTATCTTTTATCCCATCATTCAATCTTCTATGACTTCTGTTTAATTACTTCTGATTGAATCTATTTACTTCGGAATTTTATAGTTAGTATATATTTGGCATTTTTCTCCATAAATAAAATTCCATTAAATTTACAAATAAAAAACATAGATTCCAATTCCAAATCATGTGTTGTATAATTTAACTCATTAGGTTTTAGTTGTATTTAAGAATAATCAATTACCTTATCATTATACTACAAAAAAAATATTTCCCTTCAATGAATCTTTACTGTAAATGATAAACTCACCATTTTGGGATGGCAAGGCCAAAAATAAAACATTCTCCAATAACTTCTATAGTTCGTCAAAACAAACATCACTATGAATCTCTGTATCATTTGTAGGTCTTGTCCATTCAACATCCACTTTTTTAGCATCATCAACTGTTATTCCATCCTAATTTACAATGATCCCTAGAAAATAATTTCATTGAATCCAAAAATAGTACATTCTGAATTTTCTATATAGTTTCTTTTTCTTTACTATTTGTATAACAACCCTTATATGTTTTTCATGATCTTTTTTACTCTTAGAAAATACCATAATGTTATCAATAAATATTACCCCAACATTATCCAAGAACTCATGAAATATTCTATCGAAAAGATCCATGAATACAAGAGTTTTATTACATTACCCAAATGGCACAACAACAAAATCACAATTCCCATATCTAGTACGAAAGGCTATTTCTGGGATGTCATCCTCCTTCACATTCAGCTGATGGTATCCTGATCTCATGTTAATATTGGAAAAGTACTGAGCTCCCTGGAGCTGATCAAACTAGTCGTCGATGTGTGGTAAATGAAACATATTTATAAATATTTGTTATTAAATGAACTAGAATAAATTCAAAGTCTCATTGAAACAACATTCTTTTTAGTGAACAAAATAGGATCACCCCCGGGTGAAGTTCTAGGATGAATGAATCCATTATCAAGCAAATCCACTAAATGATTTTCCATCTCAAGAAGTTCTGTTTGAGACATAAGATATGGGGGTTTTGAAATTGTATTAGCTTCAGCAACAAAGTCAATTGTGAATTCGACTTCATGATCGGGTATTACATTGGTTAAATCATTAGGAAAAACATGAAGGTATTAATTTACCACTGGAACACCATTAATCTGAATAGTTCTGTTTTTTCTACAAAATGACAAAGATAACATTTATTTTCTTGTTTTAAAAATTTCTTAGCTTCCTGATTTGTTATCTATTATATGGGTGTGTTCTTATATAAAAACTGAAACTCTTTATGAAAAAATACATATATTTCTCTACAGTCAATCTTAACAATATAAACAGAAAGCCAGTCCATTCCTAGAAGAGCATCAAATATGAATAAGGGTAAATAACTAGGTTTTCAAGTAAAGTCATTCCACAGAGCACAATATAATGATTCTTATAATTTTATGATGCTATAATATTACCCCCGAGTGTTTAAAAAACATGTTCTAGTCTCATTTTTTGTGGTGATATTTACAATTTACCTATAAATATCTCAAAGATTAATGAATATGTAGACCCTGAATCAAACAAAATGTTATAAAAATATGAGTAAACAAATAGAGTACCTGATACCACTTCGTTGGATGGACTGTTATCTGCTAATGTAGTCGCAATATATATCACTACACCATTATGCTTATTTAATGGCTTCTTTTCATAATTACGATGTCCCTTTGGGCATGAATTTACACAATGACCCTTCTCACCACATTTAATAAACATAATATATTTCATTGTCCAAATTATTCTTAGGATTATTTTCATTAAAATATCTGAAAATATTTCGAAAATTACCACATCTAAAACACTTCCAATTTTTGGAGAGATATTCCCCTGGGTTCTTCGTACAACACTTTTCACAAAATGTTAACTGGATTTTCTTACCATCATATTTGTTTGGTTGATTCTTAACCATCACTTGACATCAAGAAATATTCTTATTGTTTTTTCCAAAATGTACATGATCATCAGCAAACTCCATCTCAAACCTTTCAATAAATCGGATAAGTTTCTCATAACATTTTAATTCATGGGAGTCCAATGGCCTTTGATTCCTTGGCTTCTGTCATGAGTAAAACTGGTTGACTTTTCTATCAAGATCTAGAATAATATTTACATCATACCTCCCTAGTCAGGGGAATTTCTCATCATACAAAACCATTGAATCTTCCTCTTTCTGATTTAATTCACTAAATTTCTTCTCCAACCTATGATGTACCTCCTTATGAAAATATATTTCAATGAAAATATATTTAAATTCATCCCATTATAATGCATCAATATCTTCTCTTTCCAAAAAATACTTACCATTGACCACCAGTGCTCAGTTACATCTTCAAAATGATAAATGGCTAGACATATATTTTGATTATTTGAACTTACGATAACATATAATATCATTTCAAGGGATTTAATCCTTCCTTCATCTGCTACTAGGTTCTAAGATTCATTGAAGGCTGGAGGGTGTTGTATCATAAAAGGATCAATTGTTGTCATGTTTTGAAATGGTACCATCGGTCATTCTCTTACATGGATTCCATGAAAAATTATTTCTTGCATTAGCTAATACATTATAGTAACAAACTACTTAGTTCCAATAACAACCATTCTAGGCTATAGATTCAAAAGGATATCGTTCTTTCGGTGCCTCTCCTCTTCATCTTCCATGAAAATTTTGTGGAAAAACATTCTAAACAATCATATATTAGTTGAAGCAACATTTTAATCATTAAATTATATATCATTTCAAATTGACCATAAATTAGAATAAAGTAGTTATTGTAATATTTAATCATTATCCTTACCCCTAAAGTTACCTAAACCATCCATTTATACCAACTATAAGAACTTTACCGTATTACATTACATAATCTTGTGTTTAGTTAAGGAATCAATTACATTCACATTGAATATCTTTATATGTTTAGTTTTTTAGAGAATTGGGACATAATACGTTAAAAAAATTCAAATTATTACGGAATGAATACAATAAAAACAGTATTTATTACGTGAAAAAATATAAAACATTTCACATAAAACATGATTTCTTTGACTAATCATAAAAATTAAACATGGATTACTACTTTTTTATTACAAAACCTTATATCCATTGAAAATAATTTAAAAACATGGGATGAGCACAAAATCTCTGTAAGGCATATAAAAATAAGGAAAGTACACATTA
The DNA here is from genome assembly GCA_963277665.1 of Viscum album. Classification (NCBI taxonomy): domain Eukaryota; kingdom Viridiplantae; phylum Streptophyta; class Magnoliopsida; order Santalales; family Viscaceae; genus Viscum; species Viscum album. The sequence continues at coordinate 843,765,091 of OY728151.1, forward strand.
TTCCACGAACACTTGTAATGTATGAACCCATTTATAAAAAACATTCTTTTTCACTCATATATATTTACATTGTGAAACATGATATTTAATCATGATTCAAACAAAAAATAAGAACATAAATATAACAATAAAGGTATCATGGGGAATTACTTACATGATATTTTAACCCTCTTGCCCACCTTATAATTTGTAACTCTCATTGTTACCATACAATTTTTGCAACCAACGCAGTTACACATGGAGTAACTATACGGCCAACCAAAAAAAATACACATACCCAATGAATTTTAGGGAAATATAGGTCCCGCACTTCATGATAAACAATTCCCAAGAACCATAACATAATTATAAAAAATGAAAAATTTCATAAAAACATTCATTTGTATTTTGAAATACAAAATTTTAAAAGAATATTTTAAAAGGGAATACCATTATATATATAATAATATTCAAATGAGAATGAAATGACATGATGGAATGTGTATATACACTGTAAATATTTATAAGTCATCATAATATAAGAATAATTCATCACTCAAACATCATTAAGACAACATAAATAATGAAGTAGAACGTTAAACCAATGAATAGAAATCTGGTCAAGAATACCCTTTTAATGTCCTAAAATGTCAGTATAATTTTTTAAATTATATGAAATTATTTCAAGACGGAAAAATCTAATGGTACATGATTCGGAGCTCTAGAGTGCTCGGAATTACCTGTTTTTGTTTTGTTAAGCATTAAGTAGAATTTGTAAGCAAGATTCCTAAAAAAGTGGAATAGCTCTTAAACTGTTTAATGGATCAGAAATCTGAGTGAACCATTTCTTTTAGGATTATAGGTTTACCCTAGGCATGACATAAATTTAGTCGGCACATGCCTCCGATGAGAAAAACATGAAATGGCATATCCATTAATAAAATTAGTAAATAATGTTATTTTATTTTTTACAATTCATAAAACTCACGAATGGTAACTCATATTAATAATTTGATACCACTGTTGAACTCATTAGGGTAAGATTTATTTAGGAAGATGCTAAAATTGACAAACATAGTCCACCAGTGAAATTTAGTTTTTGGTCATAAATAAAATAATTAAGTGACAATTATTTTATTTTAAAATCCATATCCTCTAAACGATAACTCAGATTGGAAAACCGAGAATACCATTGGATTCGTTTTGGCATGATTAACTTAGGCAGATCATAACCACGACTGTCGTGAATTGAGGGTGACTGTTAATAATTTTCTGAACATTTTTTTGGTTATGTTAATAAAATGCGTGAGCGGTGTTTTAGAACTTTTGAACTCTTCATCAGATTAAAATTATGATGGAACTATTGAATCTACAACACCGAGATTCTCTTAAGAGAGGCATTACTTTTTCTACAGTAGGTCCGAAAAGAATATATTTTTTGTGACTTTTTAAAATAAATGAAATAAATAAATTTTGATATTTTATTTCATATCCTCCAATGGAAAATAAAATGTTGTGGGGTAAACGATGAGTCAATACAGTAAATGTATTGACCTAACAACATTATGTAACAATGCCTTTGGGTAATTAGGAAGCTTCCTAATTAATTTGTCCCATTAAAATCCACCGTCATTAGTTACCCTCCCCCTATCATATATATATGGAGATTGGGGGAAGGTATCAGCATTGATTCTCCATGAAATGAAGTGCTATATGAGAACCATGATGTAAGACCTTTAGAAGACATAGCTGACCCAACGGAAGGTGACAGGCGACAATGAACCACAAACTGAATGGGAGAAATATTAGTGGCGTCATTGGGAAGTAGTTTCATGAATGAAGAACACCAAACCACCTTCAAGAGAGGTAATTTCTCTGATGATTCCAGGTAGTGGTTTATTCGATTATAAATTCTAAATTATGTCCCTCTTCAACATTATTGAATAAAACAAAGAACATTGGTAAACCTACAGACGGGTTAACCCACAAATTATTCATCTTTGCGGGAGGTTGTAGGGGGAAATGTTGTGGGGTTTATCTTGTTGTTTAATTAGAATGTTTATTAAATACCTAACCATACTCATGTTATGAGCTATCATGGAGGGTGTGGGCCTATGGAACCCGACCCAAAACCTCCTCTATATTTTCTACATCCCTGTGCCTCAATGGGAGGTCGACAGTGCGACAACACCGACAAGTTAGGTGGTGGATAGAGAGTTGACACACGCCAAAAGAGGAGAATGTGGCACAAAGCTTCAACAGTCTTTGGAGAGGCTAGAATCTTTTGGCCATGGAGTAGGTGAGGCGTTCCATTGCATTCCACTGATGAACAAGGAGTTCCATGACCCATCAGCTGTGTCGACCGGAGAAAGGTCGCCGGCCTGCCGGCCTGCTGTGACAGAACCGATAGGGGTAGGGAACACCACTAGTGGCACTCCCACGCAGCATCAGGGCTACAGCCTGCATTGGTTGCGGTGGGAGCAGGGGCCTCTAGATCGACCGGAGTGTATTGGACAGGGCACACACCAGCGGCGAACTCGGTGGCCAAATTGCGGCCCATCATCCGCGGCACGGAGGAACTACAGTGCCATGTGGTGCCGTGTCAGGTTAACCCTCGCAGGTTAACCTGATGATGTGGATTCATGCCACATCATCCTTTACTAAATGCGGCATGTCCGAGTATCCCCAGTGGTATGCGCCTCCAGGCAGGTGGCACCACCGGGTCGGTCCAGCGGACTGACCCGCCCCTTAGCAGACCGACCCACAGCCCAGCCTAGTCGGGCCGGTCCGAACAGGCCGGGTGGACCAGGTCTGGTCAGACCCGAGTCAGTTTGGGTCGACCCATGATGATCCGGGTTGGCCCACACTGACTTTGGTCGGGGATGTCAAATCGAGGCGGACCAGACCCATACCCATTACCGACCAATTACACAAAACGGGCCCTAACTTCTAAATCATACATCTGTATGAAGATCCATCTACAGATTCAGGATCCTTCGAGTGAGATGGTACTTTGACATACACCAAGATAATTTTGGAGAAACATGGAGTATGGATGGCTTGGATCTCACCCAATTCTAACTACAACCTTGGTATAGAAATGATAATAACGTACAGATCGGGCGTCTGATTGGTGCGTTATCTGAAGTGTTGGAACTATTATGACAAGGAAGATCATCTGGTTACATCTTGTGAGACTTCATGCCAATTGATATATGACTTATGTCTTGGGGAGCTGTTCTCCCATGATCACTACGTACGAAAACTAGTGACTAACTAAGACCTGACTGTTGCTGACTTTTTCAACTCGGAGTGACACGATGGCCACAGTACACGATGGGGAGGAGTACCTCAGTAGGCCACGGTGGGGAGCGGGCATGGTACGTAATATGGAGGATTACCCAAATCGTCCATAGTGGAGGAAAACATCTCTATGTTACCTATAAGTCCCATAGTACGCAATGGAGAGGAGTACCTCAGCAGTTCATAGTCTGTGGGAAGCACCTATGTGTGACTCGTTATGCACACAATACTCGATAGAGGAGGATTTCTCCAGCAACTGTGGTGTTCAATGTTGTGACTGGTGATCTTACATGATAATATCTCTAGTGAATCCTGTTGCTGGTCATCAACATTCATAGAAATCCTGTGTGGGTCATCATTATATTCTTGATTCTCTAAGTTGCATATCTAGTTTGAGTTGTGTCTGTAAGATTGTTCTTTGTGAATGAGATCATGAATTTTTGTTTTACTTTTTGGAGTTCTGAGAGACCTTTGGGGGGTAACATGGTCCCAACTATGTATTGTTATACTCACCCCTACCCGGGCTTTTCACGCACCTTGTTGTGTCTTATGCAGACAACGAGCAGTTGGTTGAGGCTTGAGGGTGACTGGACTAGGTAGTACATAGAGGAGACAGGCGGATGCGGAGAGCTGAGGAGGTGATATGTACCTACCCTTCAGGTAGGATCCTTAGAGGAAAACTCAGTAGTTGTTTTACCATTTCCAGTTGTATGTATACTTTTTAATTGTACTAGTTCTTTCAGTTGGCCTTGTATTTAGGCCCCTTCTACATTCAACACTCCTTTTTCTACAATAGTTTACTTCATAGTTTCTTCTTGTTGTGTTTGTAGACCATGTGTTTGAATAGGTTTAATGTAAATGCCTTCTTATTTTTTGGAATATGCCTTCTGGTGCTAGTTTCCTGCCCATACCCTATGGTAGGTGGTCTTGGTGTAGTCATGGCATGGTCCCCGGGGGACGGGTCGCGACATAACTTACCTCGGGTTTTTCTATCTTCCAAATTGATTAAATATCATCTTAATTTTTTCTCATTGAGATGCTTTATAAGGACTTTGGTTTTGGTTATTTGGTAAGACCAGTAGCTCTAGGACATGGAGGAGTGACTTGGTAGGATTATTAGGAAGAACATATGTGAGGATCAAGGTTTGAGAGGTGTGGGAATTTGTAATGGAGGGGAGGTTTTTTTTCATTATTTTAATCATTATTATAATATTTTTTCCCAAGACTATGAATAGTATTAGTTCATATGACCTAAAATAGTAATAATGGAATGTGTGTTCAAATCAGGTGGCCTTAAATTACATATTATGACATATATAGTGTATTTTACTGATAATTTGATTATACGATATTTTTTCGTATTTCACTATTCATCGAAAATTCTCGAATTTCAAAAAAATCCAAAAAATTCACTCATACCATTTATCGACATGTAGAATTAAAAAATGAAGTCCATTTTTTCATAATAATTTTATAACAATTATTAATTTAATTTTTAAATTACATCATACTTAATTCAAAAAATAAACAATTCTAATTCTATAACTGCTTTTATATCACATTGAAAAATTAATCAATATATCAGTATCATAATTACTTAAGAAAATAAAATAATAATAAAATTTACAATTCATTAGTTTCAAATTATTATTCGTATTTCTATTCACAAGGGTATGTTACTATTCACAAAATAAACAAGTTGATTTTATTAGACTCCTAATAACATACTGAACATAATTCTAAATAACTATTTTTAAACGTTCAAAACATATTAGGAAAAAAATTATGTTAAATGGATAGTTTTAAATTTCCAGTTAAAATAAAAATTCATGCATTTCAAATTATTTTTTAAAAATACCTTGGGATGTTACACTACCTGATGGGAGAGAAGTTTATCATCAATTCTGGTCACAATAATCTATATTAAATCTTCTCAAATAATGATCATAACATGATTTGGAGATGATTTATAGTGATCATATATAATTATGTCTTTGAGATACTCTATACTCATAGGAAGGGTCATGTGGTAGTAAATGATCTTAGTGGGAGATACAATTTTCAGTTACTAAACAAGGCATTAGAACAGTTCACATCATTGCAGTTATATTTCATTGATGGATATGTGGAATTTAACCTACAGTTAATGGTTGTTACCTTACTACTCCTATGGTGAGTTATGGAATTTCAAATATGGAAAATTTACTACGAGACACTGTGTACTTAGATATCCATGGGACATGCTCCTGGTTGATTTTCTCATAGTGGGGGTGAATTGTGTTTTTTTTAGGTTGAATGATGGTAAAGTTGATGTTATAGTACATGGATGTAATAGAGTTTCATATATATCTTTTTTGGATACATTTATGCTTGAAAAATATTTACCCAGACATCTTATGTATGTTTCAGTTGCTTGGAAAGAAGAACAATGTTGCAGAGGTAATTTATTGATTCCTTATATGTCGGCATGTAATGGATGATCACTATGTTCCAGTGGTTTTAGACCACACCCATGATTCTCTATAGTGTAATTGGGATGTCATATATATGGGAATTAGGATGATCTTACACTATATGTATTAGTAACAATATTACATATTTGTGATTTTTTACCGACTAAACATGTCTGACCAATTCTTAGCTATTCAGTAGCATATTTGAGTGAAGAGTTTGGGACTCCTCTACATTGTGGGGATTGTCTGACTCCATGGAATTACATTGAAATTAATTTATTGTTATGATTCTTTCTTTATATCCCAAATGTGGAGAATATTACAGGAGGCTTTGGGGACTAAGATACACTTGGTAATAGTGTTTCACCGCCAAAATAATTTTCAAATAGGGTAGACTATTTATGTCATGGTGTACATATTGGTATCTTTCATGATGAAATTTGGTTGTAGTTGGGAGGATCATCAACCATTGGGGGAGTCTTCATACAATAATTGTTACTATTCCCCCATTTTTATGGAACTATTTGATGCATTGTACGGGATACCGTGTTGGTCTCCACTATTCTGGAGTAACCTAAGATAGTTAACAGTCAAGGGCATAAACATGGTGCAAGCTAAAATTGAGGTGTTTTGTATCATCTAGAAAAATATGTGGACTAAACAATGCTATCATTTTCCTTGTTCCTATATAAGATACTGAGGTCATATGATTCTAGATTTTTCACCAAGTCATAAATTATAGAGATTTGGTTAGGATTACAATCTATCTCTGAGGTTAATTAGAACATTGAGATAATATTTTGACATGTCACGGTTGAAAAAATCAGATATCTGACTTTGTATTTTCGTCAAATACATGAAATATTTTCTGTTTCACTACTATCAAAATACATCCATGACTCCTTACAAGTTATCGACACATGTCGAGCTTGACATTGAAGATGGATCTACCTTTTCTAAGAATCCAGTACTGATCGAGGATTAGTTGGAGAGGATCATTCATGGGAGATCAATTCATTTAGTTTTATCTTGTTGGTAGCAAAAATATCTTCCAAATATCACTTGTTAAGGGGAGGCTCAAATTCATAATCAATACTCACAGATCCTTCTCTAACCATTTTTTTTATTTTCGATATGTAAATCCCTATTGTTTGTAGAATTTAATGACTCGGATTTTCCATGTATTATTTTTTGGATATTTTATGGATTATTTTCGAGATTAGAAGATGATATGGTGTGGGATTATAAGTTCAAGTGTTCCAAGAATAAATGTTAGATATATATTCAATATTTTAAATATAATGCGGGAATACATTTAATGAAAATTGTGGAATAACCTCTAAATAGGGGACCAAATGATAAATATTATGGATCCATTGATATTACTATATAGGTTTTAAAAATAGAACAAAAAAACTTTTGTGATAAGAATAATTATGCGGAAATTTCATTGTTGGTGTTTCGTAGTTCCTTGATACATGTATACTAGTTTTAAGAATGACTAATTCTAGGAGGATTCCATTGGATTTATTAATGGAACAAGAAATATACAACAGTTTTTTATCTAAAGGGTACATGATTTCCAAAGGAACGTGTTTGTTAAGATTAAACTTCACGATACATAACAAATTGCATTGGTCGTGAGGACGGGAGGTCGGACATTTCACACTATTTTGGGGGGAATTATTGTCTACTATGGGACTCTATTTATAATTTAAGATATTTTTGCGAGTCCTTATTAAATCACTATGTATATCAAAAGTATCCCTTGTAATTTTCATTCACTTATTCACACATGTAAAATTTATAATAATTATTATACATTCATGGTTCTTCATTAATAGATATATTTGTATGTATTCGAAGTTCTCCATCAATGGTATACTCTAATATACTACTTCAATATTCTTTTGTTCATTGTTATGATGATACTGCTTTTTAAGCCACTTAGTGGACACTCTGAAATTTTTTGTCATCCAGGGTGATGAAGGTTTGGTTTGATCTTGGGATCAGGCCCATAAAATGGGCATCCTATGTATCCTTGTAAAAGGAATCAGAACCCTCATAGTTTTGTGCCACATAATGGGACACATCAAACCTTTTAAGGTCATGTGATAAGGACCTAGCTATAAAGTTTAATGTCATGTTGTATGGATATCTAAGCGGAAGGTGCTTAGTCAAAACATAGTGAGGTACTTATAATGAATCAGTACAGGAAACATGGAAAGGATATGGGTTTTCATGGAGGATCAGACCCTGTTGGGAATATGGCCTAAGGATAACAGGGTTGATTTAAGGTATTGGGTTTGAAAATCAAGGATGCTTACTATGTATCCCATGTGAATGAGAATCAAAGACCATGTAGTTTGATAAGTCTCAAGGTGCGTGGCACGTTTGTATGTTTCACCTGTATACTTTAAAACAACAGGCATTACCAGATAGAAAGACACACCTTGAGGGGCTCTGAAGGATGTAGATTATTCATCTTTTGGGGCCATATGGATTTGAATATACCTAGAGTATCCATTCATGATGTAAAGTGCTTCATATCTAGCCATTACATAAATTAAATTCTATGAAGTTTTTCTGGAAAATCAACTTTAAGATAATGTCGTTTAAGATCTCCAAAATCAATGAAAACTATAATTTCCAATTCTTCTTTTTTCCATGGGACAATGTTGGCCAGGCATTTGGGATAATGAAATTTTATGACAATTTGTTTATTAATAGTATTATCAATATCTGCTTCAATTTTTTAGGTATGAGTTTGGTGTATTCTTCATGATGGTTTCTTGAATCCACAATGTTCATTTTTTAAAAACGAAATGATGGGTGGCTACAACAAGATTATGTCCTGGAATTTCTGTACAATTGCAATAAAATATATCTATGTTGCTTTAGAAATTATTTATACACCTTTTTCTCTCCAGAGGTCATGGCGACACTAATTAGAGTGGGGTTTGGATCTTCTTTTGTACCCAGATTTATTTCTCTGAGCTCATCCTCGGTGGTAGACCCACCTTCCTCAAATGTTGGAGGAGCATCCCCAAGATCTTATTCTTCTACTTCATTATGTGTTACCCTTCTGTTTCCAGATTCATAGAAGATTATGAGGCAAAAATCCTAGAGTTTGAGGGAAATTCAATACTTGAAGATCCGGAAGAAGAGTCCAACATATCTGACCCTGCTGATGATGAAGGGTCTTCCAGTGGAAATAAGGGGGAAATGATCGATTGAGAATTGATATATTTGTCTTACTATAGCATTGCTAAAATTTATTCTACTCTTATTGATGATGTAGAGGCTTTTTTTAGTTCAACAGTTAAAATTAAAACATCTACATTTAGGCTTCCATCATTGCCTGTTGGATCAACAGTTTCTCCCATGCTATCATGCTTAGTTTCCACAATTGACATTATGGAAGTTGTTGGAAGAGTTCTTGGATTTTGGTATACCTTTTCAATTTTATTAATAGGTATCACATACTCTATACTCAAATGTATTATTGGGTTTGTTATAAATTTTTTCAATCCATTTAGATCATTAACTTTGGTTATTTCTTTTGTCATAGACATCATTCCTTTTATGTGATAAAACAATCCCTCATTGAATTGTGATTCACAAATTTTGAATGTATCCTTGACACCATACAATTTCATGATCTGACCATTGAAACAATACATAAGATAGTGGTGGTGTAATGATGTTATGGCTACATTTTGATGCAACCAAGGCCTTCCAAGATGAATATTGAAGGTTGTGTCCTGAAGACTAACCATGATGTCTGAATTTGATACAAGATATCCAAATTGAGTTCTGGGTTTAATTTCACATAGAGGTTCATTCTCATTCTTCTCATTACCTTACTACATTAATAAGTAATGGGATAAGGCATATTCAGTCAGGCCCAATCGAAGATGTGTACGAATTGGAATTTGGTTGACTTCAGTTCCATTATCAATGAATGCCCGCCAGATTTCTATATCATTGACATTTCTGATAAAATACAAGGGTCTCATATGTTCATCTACAACATCATATTCATCTTCATCTCTAAATGATACGACTGTATGACATTATGCAGGATCATTCTCTATATAGTAATCTTCAACAGCAGCAACTTCGGTTTCAATCTCTTGAGGGCTTGACAAAGCCTCAATGAGTTCATCTCGAAGATCATTTGAAAGATTCAAAGAATCCATAATAGATAACATGTCTGGTACATGGGATAATATTTTCATGACATCAAACATTTGGTCCAAAGGTTTGTTCTTGCTAGCATGAAGATGTAGTTTTGCAAGTTCATTGGAAGTTGATGCTTCTGATGTAGCTTTATTCTGTATTGGAGAAGAAGCAAAAAATACTATTGCCCTTGGTTGAATTGACTAACTAGATCAATTCACTTGCTAAGATGAATATGGTGCAACTTATAATCAGTTCACCAAAATAATTGTTTCAGAACTGTACTTTTCTTGAATGGATGAAAATACTTGTTCTTACTGATCCCACAAAAGGGCTCTTCCAATAGTTTATGCTACATATATGGTTTGAGAAGCGGTACAATTTAAATTTAGGTATCTAGAATTCCCACTTTATCCCTTGTATCTTCGACAATGGCCTCTTCCTATGGTTCTCCAATTAGTGATAAGAATCTCAGCTCATTATAAAAAGAATCACCATTAGCAGAAGGATCCATTAAATGGATAATATGGACAAGAGAAAAAATAAATTCTTCATCTAATAGAGATTCGGCATGATGGGTTAATTCTGATTATGCCATTTGGTGGGGGTGGTGCTAGTGATTTAGAAAGAGATGTCATAAAAACATCTAGGGTCAAGGATAACCTTGGCCATAACATGATCTCATCTTCTTCTGAATTCTCTTTGTCCTTATGATCAGTTCACATCTTTGAATAATGTCCTTTTAATGAAGGTGGTGTTGTTATAAAAAGAGTGGCAGAAGACATAATCATTTATTTCAACACTGTATGTAAAATGGCATGATTATGGACGATTGTTTCCTTTATCGTGCAATTATCATATTTCTATACATTTTTACATTTGACATCCTTACATTCACCTTATTCCTCTATATCAGTAGCAGTAAATCATGCTACTTGAGCTGACAATCTTTTCAGTTTCACTTGTCTTGAATCTACCATCTTTTTCCAAAGGCCTATGAAAACAGAACATTCTTGGATGGGATTCCCTAAATTCTGGTGAATGGGACAATAATTCTAATGATCATCATCTATTTAATTATTTGGTTTCTTCAACCGTGGAATGTGAACAAAATTCTTTTTCCGATATGAGATAATGTAACTAAAAACTTGTTCTTTCTAGAAATAATAAACATTGTTCTTAATTCCTCAAAATTTTTCGGCCATTAACCTTATTGATCATCTTGACAAGTTGGTCATTGATACTAGTGATGAGGAGGGTTATCCCATTAATATGGTGAAGGACATGAATTAGAAATAGGTACAGGTTTCGTGCTTGAGTGTAAATTTAGCATCTTCTTCTTTTCCTATCCTCCTTCCCGTAACTGATGGAATTAAATGAGATTTTGTCTTAGATTCTATAATATAATCTTCTATCTATTGAGCGATTGATGTAAGGTCTTGTATGCTCTGTTGTATGTCACTGGGATCAATGTTGTGTGTATATAATTGTGTAGATTTCTCACAAAAATTGGTAACAACTCTTCTTTATGGAGTGATAGACATAAGGAATATGTTAATTCATTCAATCATGCAATGAAATTTTAATCTCTTTAATTCACCCAATGTTTACAATTGGTATTATCAAATACTATAAAAATTGCTAGCGTTGAGATAAATTGAAGAATTAATTTCTGATGAAGATCTTCCCAGCCATTAATTGATCGAGATTGGACCATGTATACCCGAAAAAAAGATGGTCCATGTAATGACTACAAAAAACACCTAAGATTTACTAAATCTTGTTGTTAATGAATTCCCCATCAAGGGATCACAATGAGAAATGAAATGTGTTATGTGTTTTTCCATTCCTCCTGAACCATTTACGATAGGGAATGTGGTATTCACAAAATTTGGTGTGGGAGGAATTCCATCCCACCATTCAGGTTAAGCACTATTTTATGGTTGAACTAATTCTTGTAATTCCTTTATAGCTTCCAAGTGATTCTTTAATGACTAAATTTTTTTCATAAGAATTTGGGGAATTTCTTAATGAGTTGTAACCTATGTAGTTTTAGAAACTGGTGCTTCAGATGGTGTAATGACCAAAAAAACCACTGATGGTGGTGCTGATATTTTCTTTGGATAACCCATGGGAACAAGACTATAAGGATTTTTCTAATATTTACATGATTGTGTACCCATTGAAAGGAATTTATTGTATGCATCTGTAGTTACTACATATTCACATTTTTGAGGAGCTCCTATAGGATTTTTAAGTTGAGGACCTACTTGGGGAGTACATCTAGCAGAAATTCTGCTTCGAAGTAACTCTGTATTAAGTGTTTTCAAATCCTTATTTCCCAACTCATGTCATGAAAATAATTCTTGAAGAGAAAAATAGTGAACTTATCCAGGGGAAATGTGATATGAAATATGGATTTTTTTCTTTTCCCCTTGATAGATTCCTTTCGGAGGGGTGGGAGTCTGTTATTTGAAGGCATACTTAGATTCTGGTTAAGCCTCTAATTTTGGGTACATAGACCTTCTTCATTTGCCTCAGTGTGTACCATATTAGGGACAATAACATCATCTTCTGATTCCCCTAAAATAGACTCATTTTCTAGAGGATCTTCTGTAGTGGTGTTAATGACATACACTAATTCATAATGTATCGATGGAATTCTATTAGTATTTTTGTAAGAGCATCTCCCTCTAAATCTTACATGACACTTTGGTCACCTATATGATGAATCCTCAGGAACTGTTTGGCAGAAAATAACAAGAAGGGAATCCTTGGATAGTTAATTTGTATGCCCTCTTTGGGGATTATTCCCCAATCAGGAGAAAGCAGTCGTCAGTTGAGGAGGTGATTGCATATGTGAAAAAGACACCAGCCCTACAGGTTGGGATTGTTCCTATTCTTCTTCTTCAAATCATTGAACAATTTTAAATGAATTTGATGGTTGAATTAAATGAACCCCAATCCGTGCTAGCAAGGGTGATTCTTGAACTGATATGGATGAAATTCATGCAAAATCTCTTTGGATTTTGTGAATTTTGATTCAGACATTGGATATGTGAATTATCTGAAAACAACTCAAATCACCAATTTCGAAAGATCTCTTCTCAATTTTAGAAGTTTTCATTTGTGATGCCTGACATACACTATGTGGGACGTATGCACAATATTCATAAATAATTGATGTAAAATTTACTCAAAAAGTTATTTTCTTATGACCTGGCACTGATGAGAGCTGGTTGAGGCCTATTCTTGAGCGTACATTTGATTACATACAAATTCTGTTGATTGTGGCCGACTGTGGGAAATAACATTGCATGAATCCACTTTTAGCAGACTTTGATGATTATGGAGTGTAGTGAAATGCAATTCTTCATGTTAACACCATTCTCTGATATGAACACTTGATGGTGAATCAGAAATTAAATGGAATAGATTCATTTGAGAATTGAGGCGTACATGATGAAGGATTCTGTGATGTCATTCATGCTTGGGATGTTGGGAAACTGAGAGAGATGCCAAGTAAATTTGGAATAGATACCCTTCTATTACATTTAAATGATTTTGATATTCATCATATGGTAATACTTTTGTTTTCAAATGATGAAGAGTGTTTCATAGGTTGAGGCGGATATCCGAAATGCAATCTTCTACAATCAATTATAGAATTTTATACTGAGAATCTTCCGACAGCCATTACATTACTCGTACATTTCCCTTATCGAATTTTTTCTTCATGTATAATACATCTTCATATTCTTTCACTAGTGGTATCTTCACTTAGTCTGACCAAAGTAGATGCTCTGTATTTGAATACGAATTACCCAAGTGAGGTTTGGATAATTCTCTCTCCCTTAAGATGCTTCCTAGTTGATAAAGTATTTCACCTATCAATGACCAGGCAACAGGCATGAATGGCCCTGTGTTTGAATCTGCCTCGAGATAGGAGGGCTTTCACATCACTACATTTTCAATTATATAATTGTTTTGATAATGAAAAATACTACTGCAGAAAGGACTGTCGAAGAAAATTCAATCATGGGGAGGATCACCATGCTGGATTACAGCAAGGGGTTTGTTTTCTTGCTCCTTGGTATTCAGGCCACATGGAGGGTTTTTGTGGCTCTCATCTAGAGATAAGAACTCTGGATTGACTAAATTTTCCTGAATCAAGCTTTCATGATGAAGTTTATGATGAAGAACATCAGAATTACAACTACTACTACAACCCTAATTTTGTAATGAGAGGATATGATATAGTGCTGCAATAGATAAATTTAATTGGGCTTCAAGAACTCCAGTATTAAGAGAATCCAAAATTGCTTCATGACTCATGATTTTCCAATAGTCCATGGTGAGTATTTTTTTAGACTTTCACTTATACTAAGTTGGGGCCACATGCTGGTAAAAGTGGTTATCATTATCCTTTGTATGTGCCTGCCTTGGAGTGGTTACTAGAATGGACCGATTACCTCCAATTGGAAAGGGTGTATTTTATCGATCTTGTTGTCCATATGATATGAGGAAGTATGCCCATGACCATATTGAACTAGAACAGATGATTGTATCTGCTCCGAGATTGCATGATGATGTGTCATCCTATGTGTGGGGAAATAATTATGTGTCTATTTCTCCGGTACTGCTAAAGTGGTTCTTATAATATCCTGGCATGCTTCCAGAATATGGGCATAGATTTCCCTCTGCCCTTTCACAATTGATAAGATATGTTTTGTGACATCAACGACCATAACAAGAATATACATCCATTATGTATCGGGTGTAGGTGTATATGTTTTCTCATATCAACCATTTCTTTTCAATAGGGATTGACCATAATCATGTATGGGTGAAAAGAGTTCGGCCTGCCCCAAACTTTTCATCATAGAATTCCTACTATCTACTCTAGGTGCTACCAAATGATACTATTGGAAGAGTTGATAAACATTGGAAGGTGTCCGTGCCTATAGGTTGTTTCCTATTTAGTATGGTTGAACGACTTCCTTCAATACTGGAAAACGAGACTGCTGGAAGAATGGGTGATTATAAATATGTGTATGTTCTTATTGACTAGTGGCCACCACATTAGATTGGCGGGCTTCTTTAAATTTAGTTAGACAAGCCTACTGATTGACTGTCGACTTGTAAGCTGGTGTGTGTGCATATTCACAGTACTCCACTGGATTTATCTGGTTAGATTGCTGGTTTTCTACCAGAGGAGTTAGCTGGACAACAAAATTAGGATGGAAGGGTATATGTGCAAGTTCTTTGTTTTCCATCAAGTTAGATTGATGGGATTCTCTCGAAGGGGTAGAAGTAAGAACATGCTCCCTGTTGACCGAAAAGTTTCCCCGTTGGTTTTTCTTGCATCCCCAGGTCTGAGAGACCAGGGCCAAACATCCAGAGGCAACACCCCCATCATGTTGGTGGTTCACTACCTTGTGATTCTATTGAGGGCAGTTGCTGGTCGGAGTCCTCAGGAAGGACTATGGCATTATGGAATTGAGTCATTGATTGGCTACTTGAACCACATCCCTATAGTATGGGAGGGATTGATTATTGGGATTCTGGGATAAGGACCCGAAATGGTTGAAGATGGTGTTGGGAACCGTCTGGTTCTTTATCACTAGTCATCGTTGGTCTGATGATCGAGGATTGTTATTAAACTAGAAGGCCAAATGAGTATCTTCTAATTTTTGGATTTACCATACCGGTGATATTCCATTACCTGCACTTTAGAGACCCAGCATTGAAGATGTTGTGTTGGGGATGAAATCCTTCTTATTGATGGGGATCTATCTAGAACAGTGGTCAGGATGTTTAAAGATGATGTTTTGAAGAAATCTATTTTGAAGTGATGAGAATTATGAGAAAAAAATGAAACATCAACAAAATCTATTATAGAAACATATTTTTAGATGGATACAAGAGTGATTGATTCCATTATCTTGCCTTCCTTTATCAATTGAAAGGGCCCTAATTGGTGGGTAACATTATTAACATGGTTATGGATTCATGTCAGGTTCAACATTTTTATTTCATAGTTCCTTGAAATGTGTATTCTATTTTTATGAATCACCGTTCCCAAAATATATCCATTGATTTATTTATGGAACAAAAAACATCCAACAGTTCATTATCCAAATGGGACCTTCTTTCCATAGGCATATGTTTTTTATGATTGAACATCATGATACTTAAGAACATGAATTGGTCGATAGGATGGGAGGTTAGACTCATCAAACCCATTTGGGGGGACTTTTTGTCTACATTGGGACTTTATAATTTTAGATATTTTCATGAATCCTAATTAATTCACCAATTATATCATAAGAATCCCTTGTAATTTTAATCACTTATTAACATGTGTAAATTTTATAATCATCAATATGAATTCACGGTTTTTTATTAATGGAGATATCCATATGTATTTGAGGTTCTCCATCAACAATATCCTCTAATATAATATTTCAATATTCTTTTTGTCATCATTCTGATGATACACGTTTTTAATCCACTCAGTGGGACACTCTGGAATTTATTTTCATACATGGAGATGAAGGTTTGGTTTGATCTTGGGATCGTGGCCATAAAATGGGCTACCTACGCATCCTTGTAAAAGGAATCAGAACCCTTGTAGTTCGTTACCGCTGAATGGAAAACATCAAACCATTTAAGGTCATGCGATAAGGACCTATCCATACAGTTTAATTTGATGTGTTATGGGAATCTATGTGGAAGGTTATTTGTCAAAAAAATTGTGGGACTTATACTGATGCACCAAAAAGTACATGTAAAGGATATGGTTTTCCAAGTAGGATCAGAACCTTTTGGGAATATGGACCAAGGAGAACATGGTTGATTTAAGGTATTGGGTTTGAAACTAATGGAAGCTTCCTACATATCACATGTGAATGAATATAAAATCCCACATAGTTTGTCAAGTATCATATGAGAGTATAGTCCTTTGAAGAAAAATGAGTTTGGCGTTAATTCCTGAAAATGATTCCTTGTTGATTTGAGGATTTAATTTTGTGCTTATTTTTATTGAGGATGTCCAAATTAGGGGAATTAGGGTTGTATTCTTGAAGAGGATATTTACTGATCTCGAGCCCTAATAAGGCTTCCTACGTATCTCAATTATGGTGGGAATTAGTGTTGTCATATTTTATATAACTATGAAAATGTTGTGCCCATGAAAAATCTCTAAGCCCATGTTATTCATGCTAATTGTGAGAAACAATAGGATTTCAAGGATTCATCAATGGAACTCATACTTTTCCACCTACACTGGTGGTTGACGGTGCACCTATGGTGGCCATGGAGAATGAGGTTGTGGTGACCTGAGAAGGGGGTGACGCAACATACATTCCCTCTATTCTCATTACATTGGACAAGGGTCAAATAGAATGAATAAGGGAAGAAGGTTAGGGGATTAAATAAGGATGGTTGCCCTAAATTTGATCTGGTCATGGAGGGAGACTTCTACTTTATTAAAAATGATCAAAATTATGTGTGAACAGTATATTCCCTACCATAAATTTTATGTTTCCTGCACTATGAGAAGGGCCAGGTCGGGACCCAAACCGTTATTCTCATAATCAAGAACATCCAAACACTATTCTCATAAGAATATTCCATGTGATTGTGGATATACAAACACATAGACACTACATGTATCCCTACTCCCATATAAAACAAATGTGGGAAACCTCGTACTGTGGAAATACAAACCCAAATAGAAGACACACTGATGTGACATTCTCAAAGGTTTGAAATGTTAAGAGGTTTTGGTGGAGGTCTCAATAGAATCTCTTCCAGAAAAGGTATCCAAGGAAGAAAAATCATTTCCATTAATGGAATTGAAGAAGTATTGATGGCTTATAATCTAAAGAGAGTAAGTGAATCAAAGAGGGGTGCCCTACTAGGTATGGGCATGAAATTATGGGTGCGAAAGTAGGCTTGGGAGACTTGATGTTAATATAAGTGATGAAGAAGTAGAATGTTAATACATGGGCGAGACCTTTCTCGAGACTTCAAGAGTATTCATATGTGGTCTCAGAAGTGGGGCGCTTAGGTTCCTATAAAATGAATAAGCACAGTGCAAGAATTTCTAATAAGGGGAGGTAGGTAATTTAGTTTTTGAAGTGTTATGGTATTTATTAACTAAATGGACATATGTCCAATGATCCTCCCTTATATCCTCCTCTCATGGTGTTGAATAACATCCTTGAATGATCTGGAAGACTAGGGCGATGTAATAGGTCAACCAGAGCAGCAATTGTGCTGCCAAGAAATTAGTCCATTAAAATGACTACCCCAAGGGTCTATTTATACGCAAAAATAGGACCTTGGGTGAAAAAGGTTTTTATGAACAAGTGGGATACATGAATATTTTGTAGTGCACAAGTAGTTGCACGCCATATGGGAGCACCCATGTAGACTTGTGTGTCCCCAGTGATTTTTCCTAAATAGGGTGCAACTTTCAAGAATTATCCAAAAATAAATTTTTTTACAACTCCATCACAGTGGCATGTATTTGTTTTCATGTGGAAATAAATATTCAGTTGTGGAGAAGTTCATGCAACTCATTTCATGGTGTCATCAATTGGAAATGAGTTAAATAAAATAATAAAATAAATGATTTCGTTGACACAACAACTGATGAGCCTTATTATACTAATATAGAGAAATTATAGGGTATGATGAATAACCCTGAATATATTTGAGAGGCATTAGGGATATCATTGGAGGTTACCCTCATTCAAAAGGAAATAGGATTGTAGATCGAAGATAGTCGTACAACATAATCGAAGGATCTGTCCAACACTAACAATGCCACATAGTTCTTCCTCAATGATCTATATAAATAAAGGTTGTATTTTTTTTATATCTATTCATTCCCCAGTAATAATATCTATACTAATTTGAATCAATCGAAAAACATTTTGATTCACCGATCAGGAGTCATGTGGGGTGTGTTCATATGCGGGGATAATTTAGTATAATTTCTTTAAGATTAAATTTATATCTCTTTGTTTTTATTCTAATGGTGAAGAATAAATGTATACATAATAATCAACTAATTATTGTTCCTATTTATTTTTCATGTGATTTTCTCCCACAATTCTCCATTATTCTAGGTAATTCTTCTTTTGGAATTTTATCTAGTATACCACCATGAATCAATGATTGTCGACGGATTTCATGGAGCGTTGATCCAGTATCGTAGATCACGGAGTGGCATGACATGGTGTTTGTGAGACTATGGAAGATACAATGATTTGGATGGCATTGGATACTAGGAATCGTGTTCTTCTTTTGAAATGAATAATGAAGAATGATCCTCTTTTCCAAATAGATTTGATAGTTGGATCCTATTTGTTATCCATGAGAAGTCAAGGATGAGACAATTCCTTGATTTTCATGGTGAGACATTTTTTAGATCTAATTTCAGAGTCATGAGAATGAATTTGAATTCATGATCGGTATTTTTTTATATTTCATCACATCATAACGTATAACTATTAATCGTACATTATGTGGGACCCTCTTAGTAGTTTATAGGGGTTCATTATGGAGATAAATGTCACATGGTTTTTGACCCTATTACATGGTGTGTTGTCCCATTTAATGAACTCGACATGTACCTTATAGGGTATATAGACACAAGTTGGTGTACATGGGATAGAGGAAAACATATTCTACCCTACATGGACATGTCAGGGACATGTACATGGGCTAATCCAAGTACTAGTACAAAGGTAGTGTACACAAGAAGTTCACACTCCTTGTATAGTTATATGGAATTGTGCATGAGACATGGGTCATTTAAATGGGTAGGACTCAGTGTTTAGGGATTGAATAGGTAATGTTTCTATATGTATTTTACATTATAATATGTTCCATTAATAATATTTCCATAGTATCTTGGTGATGTTTCATTAAGGTATTCTCCAGATATACATTCCCTGATGGTTTGGATGGAACTTCAATCTACATAGAATACATAGATCCCTTCAGTGAGAATTCATGGATAATGTTTTTGGAATCCCATTGTGAGTCCTGAAGGGTGATCCACTATTCATATACATGGCCTTGGTGGAGTTCTTATAATTTTCATGACCAACAATATTCAGTCTCTAATCTTGTACTTAACGGGTTAATATAGACATAGTTCTTTCTATAACCCACTGATTTGGGAGTGATCCTCGTCTATTAATTGTGTCTCTTAACAACTTTAGAGTATACATATTATGGAGAGAATTGAGTAAAATTACCTTTTGGATAAACATTATCATTACTATGAGGATCAGGAGTGTGTTCTCTCAAAAGATTTATTTGTGGAATCTCCGTGCTCGAATCCTTGACTGACATATTACATATAGCAACCCTTATATTTTATTAAATTAAAATTAAATAATTTTAATGATTAATAACATAAAAGGGTTACATATTATATATATAAAGGTTTATTGTCTTGGTTAAAATAGAACTATAAATAACATTTACAAAATAATACATAAAAATGTATTAAATTCCGTCTTCTCTAGATTCAAATTAGCCATTGAATTTCCATATTACAAGTAGTATCCTTTGAATATATATCAAATAGGGGTCATATAAAAACCTAGTAAGAGGATAGATAATATAATGAAACTATATAACATGGAGTGATTATAATCATACCATCTCCATCATTATCATGAGATGGAGAATTAGATAACGTCATGTAATATGGGAAAACATAAAATTGAATCTTCTTGCCTTTGTGGTTAAATACAACACATATCTGTGAACAAATATAGAATCATGATCATGAATATATCAGTTTTCTTATGAGATAAATCTATTTAACCAATGAAATGAACCTCTACATAATTCATGGTGCACCCATCATAATATAACATTTACATTGCACTATATAATTTTGGGTGCACCTTTCACATCATAAAGATTACATTATAAATCATGCCACATATAATATATATCAATATTGGAAATAATATAACCAATTTAATGGATTTCCGTTTATATAATAATGGTTATATACATAAACATTGGTTTACCAAATGATAGATGGGGAAAATATACATGATATAAAAATCAGCATCATTGACTGAGAAGTGAATGGTGTGTTTTATGAACGAATAGATCATTTCAAAAACAATTTTTGTGAAAAATTCATATTGAAAATTAGTATATCCTAGAATAATTACGATATTGATTAAAAAATAATATTTATGGAATATCCATAAAAAATATGGAGAGAGTTGGAAAACCCAAACAAAGAGAGCTGTGTTCGGGAATTCTCTTAATCCTCAGGTCTGAATTCTTTCTTCACTATAATGTATTCTATAATAAAATTATATTCATTAATTAAAAATTACATACCTTCATTACATGAATATAATTTATTATGGTTTTATTATGTTCATTTATTTTACTTTATATGAGTTATAATGTACAATTTCATCGCTCGTGAGTGTTTGTTTATATATTTTTAATGATCGGTACATTTTAATACATGAAAGGAATATCATTAAAATGATTATGAATATCTCAAATTAATATTATGTGTTATTAATGATCCTCTATAACCATCAATTATCTCTAACGGTATTTTTTTATATTACATGGGGTTGATTTAAAATATAAAAGTTAATGATAATGGTTTTAGGTTAGTATTGGTGGTTTTTCGATCACAACGAACTCGTATTGTTTTATCATTTTTATGAGTATAATTTATTTCCCAAAATGGTTATAAATTAAAATTAAAATTATTTTTTAAACCATTTCTATATTTTTTAATATTCATGAAGGTATTTATGGAAAATGAACTTGTATCATCCATGATGTCAATAAATTGACACATCACGGGTGATGATTTTATTTTAAAAAGAAAATTTTGAGAGCTAATAGATTAATCATGTATCATACATTATCACGATATAATTATATTATATGTAAGGTTATAAGGTTATAATTTTATATTCATGAAGGTAGGATAGTATATAAAAAGAAAAGAATGGAAATTGAATGGAAGTTAAATGAAAAAGAGAGATTATTTAACTCTGGAATTCTCTTATTGAGATCATACTAAAGGAACCTAGGCTTGAACATTTGGTGAGAAAATGATCTCCAGAATTTGGTGGATGAAGTAGGGAAGAGTAATAGAAAATATATATCCAATTATAGAATCATGAGAGGTGTGAAGAAAATAGGGGTGAGGGTGATATTTATAGTGGTGGAGAGGGGTGTTTTCTCAATATTATAATCATTAGTTAACTATTTTGTCCCAAGACTATAAGTGGATTGATATTTATCAAATAATATTTTATAATAATCAATGTGTGTTCTAGATTGGGGATCATACATCAATAATTATACCATGAATTGTTTATCTAGATTATAATGTATATATACTATAAATTACTACATTTTACTATTAAGCTAAAATTTATGTATTTCAAAAAATATATAAAAAATTTCCCTAACCATTTTTTTTATTTGGAATTAAAAAATAAAATACATTTTATGAATATAATTTTATAAATACGAATAATTTAATTTTCAATTAAATTCCTAATTTACATGGAAATACATATTTGAAAATTATAACCGATTTTATAACACATTGATAATTTACATAAGGATTAATAAAATTATATTAAAATAATATGAAATAAATATATTAATGTACGGAAATTTTTTATGAAAATGTATTTTAATTTAAATTATGAAATTAATCATAAAATTGTTTTTAAATATTTATTACATACAAAAATTCCAACAATCATTTAATAATTTCATAAAAATTCATTTACATGGACTATGATATAATTATACCATTATTTTATTTATAATCTTCCAAAACCTTATATATACCATCATGGGTGAGAATACAATTCAGTTGGATGTTTAACTATTCATTAGGGTCATATTATTATTCCTAAGGCCAAGTTACTATTTAATCAGTATTGGTTTCTTAACTTCTAGAAATAATTCTCATTTAATAAATTAATCATTTATAATACATTTATTATATCTTATAAGTTAATTTATGTGATTAATAACACAATACAACACAATAAGAAGCTATAAATTTCATTTTATTAAATATTTGGTCGTTATATTTATCCCCTGTTTTGAAATTTCATGCTCGATATTTTATTTTACATAAAATGTGCACGGTACTTCTCCTTCATATTCACATATAGTTCTCATGATTCTTCGTATTACATATGGTTACTCCAAAACACATTGGGAAGGTTGGTTTTCCTATCGAATATAAACAAATCTCTCTAATATATTAAATTTATTGGATGTTCCTTATAATAGTGATCATATTCCAACTATACCATCATTGAGATCTGTAAATTTGTGGGATCTGGTATTGATTTCCTCAAGAGTGATTTGTGAAACCCATCATCAACGTGAGACATATTTTGTGGAAGTGAAGGCCGATAGTCCACTACACCAATGTGATCGAGTGTCTCAAATGGGACATTTTACATTGTTCTTAGCTTCCCTTTCTTTCCAAACTGAATGCCTCTATGCCCTAGTGATATATAAAGGATGAATTTATCTACAACGTTGACCTCCTAGTCCCTTCAATGGTTGTCATCATAGATCATTTTCTAACTCTAAGAATATTTGATATGTTTATGGATGGATTGAACCATCTCTATAATCTCTTACACAAAATTAGGTCCAAGTTTATTTCTACCTCCATCTTCATCGCAACAGGTTAGAAGTCTATGTTGCAATCCATTCAGAGTAGCATATGGAGGCATCTTAGTACTCGAGTGAAGCTATTATTGTATGAGAACTCAACTAATGGGATATTAATATCCCACCCACCATTTAATTAAAAAAGTACACCCTTAGATTTTTTTGAGAATCTCAATAGTCCCTTTTTATTGTACATAATTTTGGGGGTGACAGGTAGTTATGAAATTTAATTAATTACTAAACATATGTTGAATAATCCTTCAAAATATAGATAAAAATCTTTGATCATGATCGGAGACAATAGATTGTAGAGCCTAATGCAGTCTCAATAATTCTTTCACATGTATCATTTCAATTTCTTCACAAGATAGATCATTCCGAATAGCAATACAGAAGGATGTCTGGTGAGTCAGACCAACACAACCCATATCACATTATTTCCTTGGGATGTAATTAGAAGACCCATGAAAAGTGTTTAGTGACATTATTCAATTTCAACATGGGTATAATAAATAGTTTCATCATCCATTTAGCCTTCTATCACTCTGAATTAATTTGATTACATATCAAATACCTTGATATATATTCTACAATATCCTTCTTCAATTTGTCCATCCAAAATGGTTCTAACATATCATGGTTTATCATGGTTTTACCGGGATGGATAGTGAGTTTTGATCAATGTGCATTATCAAATAAATCCTTCTTTATCAAAGTTGAGGAAGGCACACACAAAGCCATGTTCCAAACTGAATTTCACCATCATCATTGATATGGAACTCTAGAAGCTTCCCTTAAATTACTTCTTTCACCCACTTTTAAAAATCTGTATCGTCCCATTATGCCACTTTAATTTTATCAAGGAGGGAGGGTTGGGAAATATTTTTGGCAAGGTAATATTTATTGGTCGTAGTTATGATTTCCAAATCCATGCTTCTCATATCCATGAATATTTGATAATTCTCAATCCACAACATCGATAGAGAAGGGTGTTCATTTCTATATAGACCATCAACTACATTGCTTTTTTTTAGGATGATAGTGAATAGAGAAATAATAGTCTTTTATTAGCTCTAACCATGTCCATTGATTCATGTTATGTACCATTTTCGTGTATACATATATTAGGCTTTAATTATTGGTATATATGTCACACTTATGACCATTGTTGTTGTTTCACTTGATTTGTAAGGAAGAAATTACATCTTTTATCTCTGGATTATTTGTTGGGTAGTTATTCTCATGGTTCTTTAACTACCGTGATATCTAGGCTATCATGTTATCATTTTTCATTGTTCTACAACCCAATAAATTACTTGAAGCATTAGTTTATAACACAATATATTCTCCACACTTTGGTAATGTGAGTAAATGTGCAGTTATCAGCCTCCTCTTTAGATCATTGAAGTATTCATCACATTCTTCCATCAACACATACACTACCCATTTCATTTTTATCTTAGTTAGCGGGTTTGAAAATAATGAATCATTTCTCAAAAAATCTCAGTAGGTCCCAAGTAATATATGAAAATACTTGGTTTTTGTGATACTAGAGGGTCTCATACATGGCTCAATTTCATTTTTTATGGGTCCACCCAAATATACTCTAATGGGATCACATGTCCCAATAATGAGACTTCTTTCATCCAAAATTCACACTTACTAAACATGGTTTGCTACTTATAATTCCATAATGTCACCAAAACAAGGGTTATATGTTCTCCATGATCCTCCTGGTTCTTGGAGTAGATGGAAATATCATCGATAAATAGTATGAAATATTTGTAGATGTAATGTATAAATGTTATATTAATCAAATCCATGAAGATTTTAGGGGAATTACTATGTCTGAAGGGAATCTAAAGAAACACATAGTGCACATACATTGTACAGTAGGCGGTTTTTTAAATATCTTCTGTCATTATCTTTAGTGGATGATATCCATAATTGATATCCAATATTGACAAGTATTGATCTCTTCTATACTAATTGACTATGTTTTCAGTCCTTGTAAGTGGACACTTGTTCTTTACGTTGATATTGTTTAGTCCTTGAAAATCAATACACACCCACTTTGATGCATCCTTCTTCATGACAATGACTGATGGCGCACCCCAAGGTGATGCACTAGGTCATATGATCCCTTTGTCCAAATACTATTTTATCTACTTATTTATCATCTACATATTGATTTTATCCTTCCTATAGGGACAGTTTGAGATATGAGTACGTTCAGGTATGTGTTCTATTGAGAAAACAACCTCATATTGCTGGGGTTATTCAGGGAACTCTTCATAAAATACATCACTGTAATCCATTATAATGCAAATTTCCCCTATGCTTGTAAATTCTATTGAATCATCTATTTGAGCGAGATTTTTTCCTTCATTGGGATTCAACACTTACACTATTAATGGGTTTTTCAATTGAGACTCATGATCATCTATTCCTTTTTAGATGAACACGTGATGGTATTGATTATTAAAAGAAAGTTCACATTCCAAAGAACTTATATGTTATCTATATAAAAAGGTCATATACTCCTCTGTATAACATCAAATTCCACGAAGGGAAGTTTCATGAGAATTGATGGATGAATCATCCCACATACACCAACATGAGAAGTGTCTAATAGTTGGGTTTTATTGATTTCACCATATTATGTTTTAAGGTATGTCTCAACATCAAGGATTTGGTTATTAAATTATATAGTTCTCGAAAACATTCATGATATAATAGAATGAGTAGACCAAGAATCATATAAGACCTTTTCCATAATACTATAAATAGCATGTGTACCTTGTACAACATTTTTTTTCACTCAACATCAACTATAGGGATGGTATAAGCCTTTCTTTTCTCCTTCTCATTTGGTGGCTACTAATTATGATTAACCTCGAGGACTTGAGGATTGGTGCACTAGCTTGCATAGTTCTCGTACTCCTTAGACTTATAGCATTGATCCATGGGTGGTTCCCTCCATTACTCCACAACATTATTATATATCCTCATGTATTTTTGACATTCTTAGTCATGGTGGCCTTATCTCACAGACTTTAATAATTTACCCATCCCATTGATGTTGTTCCTTTGCTACTTCATCCAAAAAAATTACATGTTAGTGGTTGGGTTTTCATTCCACATTCCCACTAGATCCTTTGACATGAATCTATATCTATCATTTATTATCAAAATAGCCATGAGAACATTCTCCAAACCCCATCTACAATTTTTGATCACAGTAAATCACTTCATTTTGACTCCCACGGTCTCAAAATAAAACAAACATTCTAAGGATTAGTTTTAATACTCTAAAAATCTATCAATTTTTCTATCAATGTTAATAACAAAACCTAAATTGTACCATGCACACCGTCTAAATATTATTATCATAGTATTTTATAGATTTTCCTTTATTTTTCATCGACTATATTAATTCTCTCTATATCATTGTATGATGTGTATTAGGGAAATACATATTACGAATCATTATCTTAAATTCTTCCCACTCAATCTCATTAATTTTGTCTCTCCGCATGGTGTTCTTAATCAACATCCACCATTTGTTTGGCCTGTCTATCTAGATGTTAAATTTCTAGAGTCACCTTCACCATCTCAGAATTGTGAATCATATAAATGATCATGTACATTGACTTGAACCAATATTCTATGATTAGTGGATTACAAGATCCACTAAATGTCAGTGGTTGTGGATACATTAAACATTTGATAGCCAATTTCTCCCTCATAGGATAAGGTGTACATTTTACATTATTCATGTTATTTTTCATAACCAAAGATATATTGTTAATAATAAAAAGGAAATTTTTAATTCCACGTGCCAAATCATTGGGGTTTTCCTTCTGGAAATCGATTCATTTTCCATCATATGGGACATTAGCCATTATTCACTTGGTTCCAACCATTTTATAAAATAGATAAAATTAGAAAAAAACATTACTCATCATTTTATGAATAAATAATTTATTCCTTTGTGATATTTAATTTAAATTAATATTTTATGGGATTCATATTTTTATAAATGAATCTTTGGGGATTACTTATACTTATTCTCATACAACAGGTTTTCACTAAGGCACTCTAATCATAATTCCTAAATTAACTGAACTGTACTCAGATAGCATCTATAGAGACTTCTATTTTTATAACATTAGTATTACATCATTGTAATTATAATACAAAATAATAAATTATCATCATATGGATAAAAAGATTTAGTGTCATGGGAAAATTAGGATGACACATTAAATTTACAAATAAAACCTAAACATTTATTTAATTCATTCTTCTCTAGATTTTATTGGCTCTTGAATTCTCCCTAGTACAAGTAGTCACCAAATGATATACACCAAAAGTGGTGAGAATAAATCCTTATATGTGGATAAATATGACCAAGAAACTATATAACATGTGGCGAGATTAATCATAACATCTACACCATTACCATTAGTAGAATCATTAGATAAATGGATGGAATATGAAAATGAAAACAAATGAATCATCATTTATTAGTAGTTAACTGCCAACAATTGTTTTCAAAATGGATAGTATCATGGTCACAAATAATTCAATTTTCCTTGCGAGAAAAAGAACATTTTCCAATGCATTACAGTTCAATATAGATATAGGATAACCTATCACATAATAACATATACATTTGGCTATATAATTATAGGCACACCGATCATGTCCTAACATTTACATTATCATTCGTTACACATAGAATATATATAAATAATGGACATAAATAACTCATGGAATGAAATGAGGTTCATTTAATAATTATTACATTCATAAAATTGGGTAACCCAATTAATGGGGGAATGAAATACTTGATATAATAATCATCGTCCTTTATTGAAAAGTACAAGGTTTTTTTCTTGAGAGAAGAGT
Source organism: Viscum album (assembly GCA_963277665.1). Taxonomy (NCBI): domain Eukaryota; kingdom Viridiplantae; phylum Streptophyta; class Magnoliopsida; order Santalales; family Viscaceae; genus Viscum; species Viscum album. The sequence goes on from OY728151.1 coordinate 843,793,653, forward strand.
ACTTTTGAGATACATTATGCTTTTCATAAATTACATGAGAAAAAATTTATATCATATAAAGTAAAATATTATGACGAATGAATGAAATTTAATAAATATACATTCTGAAATGGTGTGAAAGGGGGAACCCCGAATAAAGAGTGTTGGGTTTGATAATTCAACATACCTAGTGTATAAAAGTTATCTCCACATTACTGTCTTGTATAATAACATTTGATTAATTAATAATCAATTTCATTAAATTTTATAGTTTTATATAATTAATTATTGTTTATTATGTTTTTTATTGTCCTTTATATTAGTTATGTAGTTTAACTTCATTTATCAAGAGTGTTATTTTTTGTAGTTTTCATTATTGGATCGTTTCTATACTTGAATAAAAGATCATTTAAAATGATGATGAATTTATCGAATTATTTTTATAAGTTATTATTGATCATAAAAAACAATAATTGGTCATAATTTTTATTTTTTAATATTACATTATGATGAATCATTAGATAAAAGTTATTGATGATCATTTTAGGTTAATTATGAAGGTTATTCGACCACAACAAATGTGTTTTGTTTTATAATTTCATATTAAAAGTATATGTAAGATTCAGAACAAAAAATGGGTAATAAAATAAACTTTATAATCTGTTTTATGTCATTTTATTTTTTTATTAATATCCTTGATGGTGCTTATGATAAATGATTGTGCATCGCCCATGATGTCAGAAAATTGATACAACACGTGTATTGATTTGAATTTTATAATGAAATAGAGATAGAGGTGGAAAATTAGGGATTGACAATCCATTAACAGGATATAAATATTGCATATTTGTTGTAATAGAGTTATCATGACAATTGGATAAATTAAGAATAGGATTTAATTAGAAAAGAAATGGAATTGAAAAGAAATTAAAATAACAAGAGAGAGGATTTACCTCTTGATTTCTCCTCTTGAGATCCTCTTCAAGGTGACTTTGATTAAAATTTTGATGAAAACAAGAGCTCATAAATATGGGGGAGGTTCTATGGAAGTTAATGATTAAAAATTTAGGGAAGGATCATGTCATTATAGGTTATATAAGAAAAGGGGTGAGGGGTAGTATTTATAATGGAGGACATGTATGTTTTCTAAATATTTTAATAACTAAATTTTTATTTGGGATCTAGACTACGAATATATTAACAATTACCAAAAAATAAATTAATATAATGAAGGTGAGATTGATATTTTTTGTTCATACATCAATGATAATACAATGAATATTGAATTTAGTTTATAATTTTTATATACTGTAAATTACCATGTTTAACTATTCAAAAAAATCATGTTTAAAAAAACACTAAAAAAATAACTTTAAAAATTTGTTTACGTCAGGAATTCATAAATGAAAACCATTTTATGAAAATAATTATAAAAATAAGAGTAATTTTTTTAATATAAAATCACATTTACTTCAAAGATGTGGATTTTTAATTTTTAAATGATTCTATAACACGATTAAAATTTACACAATTTATCATTTAATTATAATAAAATCCTAATACATAAAAATATTAATTTAAGAATAAATTCTATGAAAATTAATTATCTTTCAAAATATAAATATAATCATATATTTTTAATAAATATTTATGAGTTACAAAAATACCATCAATTAATTTATTATGTTTAAAACATTCATTTACTTTGAATATGAAATAATTATACTGTTATATTATTTATAAGATTCATAAATTTTATTTATAAATTCATGGGTGGGGTTACTATTCATTTGGAATGTTTACTATTCATAAGTTTCCTATTACTATTCCTTAAGACAAGTTTCTATTTCATTGAAATTTGTTCTTTAACATCTAGAATACATGTAATTTTATTATTCGTTCTTATATAAACCTTTTATTATAGTCTATAAGTGAATTTATTTTCTTTTTGTAATTCCCCGACCCTAGTTATCTACTGTCTGTGAAATATTACATAACATTTTCATGATCAAAAGGGATCAAATCCCGAAACACCAATTAGTTAACTAGTCTTTGAAGTTATAGAAGCATAATTAAGTTTTACATTAAATTATGAAATAAAAAAAACAACATTGTGTCTCCATTGAACACATTCATGTCCCATTGAATATCCTTGTAGGTAAGTCATAATATACTTCTTCACATCTGGGGATAAATAAATCATTGAAAGGAGTGACCTCAAATACTCAGTAAGGATATCAATATAAAGGAAACATTCATTAATAAGAATAAACATTCATGGAAATGTATAAGAGTAAAACATAAGACTTTTAAACATAATCTTCAGTTTTATATATACAATGTAAATCAAATAATTTCATTTACTGATTCACATGGATATTCTACAAGTCGAATAACAACATGAAATATCAATAGCCTATTTCATATTAATGGAATGCATAATTCCGGAGATAATAACCACAAAGTCAAGGCCTCATTCCAAACTACAAATATGATTTTGATAAGGCATTGTTCCAAGACACTAGTTTGACAAATGAGAACTATCGATGAATCGAGGAGCTATATCATGATACACCTGTCCCTTAAAAATTCCAATGCATTACTCATTTGAAAAGGTTGAAAATAACATAAACATTAGTATGAAAACAAGCATACAAAATGTTAATACATTTACAATAATCAATGAGTTGTAAAAAAATAACACATTCACTATCAACCATATCAAAAAAAAACCTTAAATATAATATGGAATATTGTATCATAATAAATAAACTTTAAACAAATATAAAATTCATCAATGGATCTTGACATAGATGAAATCAAAACCATTTTGAGAGAAATATCTCTTAATATTTTAAATCATTTAAAAAGTCACATTATTTTAAAATAATAAATAAATTTTGAAAATATTATTATAATCGTGTAAGGTAAGCTTCGAAGGTGTTATAACAGCGGAAAATATCCACACTCACTATATAATTTAAAAAACATTCATTCCATAACTTTGCTGAAATGTTCATAAAGGAATGTTTTTGGGAAATGATGAAATAATTCTTTTATAAAAATCGAATATAAAGTAAAAAATGTGTATAAATTACTTTAACCCATATTCTAGTAAATCAAAAAAATTGTTTTGAAATACATTTTTAAGAAAAACGGGTGTGGATGATAAAGAGGTCCCAGTAGATACTCACATATAAACAACCTCGGATATTGAAAAGATTGTAGAATTAACCCTTACCCTGTGATTTTCCTGGATAACGGTAATGTTAACCTCCTGTATAATGGTTGAATCATCATTATTATATTATGAAATAACCATATACATTAATATGATATCATATATGATCTTCAAAAATTTCATTGTTAATAATAATTTTGTAGTTTCATAGCATCAGGTTTTAACAGATTCATTTTCATTTATATGCTATGTTACATAAGTCATGTTTGTTATGGATAGGATGTATTTTATTCATATCCAAAATGATATTATGTTCTTAAAAATTATTTTTAATCATAAAAAGAAAATTATTTTTGAATGGTTATGATGGGGAATGAGTCTAATCACGTTCATGGAGACTGTAATCTGTATGTACGCATGAGCAACAATACCATTCTATTGATGATTAAATCATATCTAATTGGATGGTATATCATATATAAAGAATCCATAACATTATATATATTTTTTTACATCAGTTATACTCATTGTTATACCCTTCTAAATAATTATGTGTTTGAATAACAAACTACACCCAGACGTGGAGATAGAAAGTCGTGCGTACGCATGTATGGTGAGTTGTTAATAATTGGATGGAAATCATAATGAATATGGCTGTATGATATTTATGATAACATCAAATTATGTTTAAGGAACTAGTTTTATTATTTTGGTATAGAAAAAATAATGAAAGAGGAAGTGGAAAAAAATGATCTTTGAAATAGGTGGGGAAATTATTACCTCTTCATCGGGGGTTTATTTTTTAGTTGATTTAAAGGGCTCCATAGGGTGGATTTCTGATCAATGTAAGGACTATAGGTATAAGGTAGTGTATTTTGGAGGATATTTGAGTAGGGTTTGGTCGAACCAAATGGATTTGGAGGAGTTATTTGAGAGAAGGGGAAGTACCCTTTTACAAGAGATGTGAGAGACTGTTTATGAAAAGCATGAAATGCTATTTTATTATTAAATTATATTCCGTTTATAATGACTCAAAAAATAAATTATCATTAAAATAAAGTGGGGATGGGTAGTTAAACTCTCAAGAAATAGTTTTTTTTGACATGTTTAGTTCACCATGATAACCTTATCATATTTATTTAACTCTTAGTTAAATAGTTTTAACCTTTGCCATGTATTCTTGTATTATTATAATAAATTGTTAATAAAATTACTATTAAAATACAAGATAACCCAATGTGGTTAATTATTAATATATAAATATCTATAAATGTTCTTTAGTATAACCATATATTTTTATAAATATTATATTAATTAATAATATATTATTTGTTTTAAAAACTCATTTTTGTCAATTTTGTCACTATTTGGTATTTTGTTTTTGTGAAAGTCATAACAACTTTATCACTTCGAAAAATATATATTTTATCAACCCCAACATTTAATATTAACCTATATAATTAGTTTAATTAATTAGAACTCTCATTTTATATTTTTTTTGAAATTTATAAAATCAATTATTTTATTTTTTCATTAGTAAGATAATTACTACATCATCATTGTATCATAAATAAATTTAATTATTTAATGTCTAAAAATTATAAATAAAATACTATTATGTATAATATAATTTTATATTTATAATGAATATTTATTGTCAATTTTTTCTTATGTATAACGCAATATTAAAAATGGTTTAGTTATTAAAATTTTAATTTTACACTTTTAACTCTTCATGAAATAAAATAATAATAATTTTATAATCTAATCCAAGAGGACCAAAAAGATCAAATTTTATTCCAAGGGTTGATTTTGGACAAAATACCCATATCCAATATAATTATTACATGTGTTAGGTAATTATAATATCATTTTACCTTTAATTAGACTATTTATTTTTAACCACAGTAAATAAAAGTCAAATGTTATTATTCACACAAAATTATTTTCATCTTATTGAACAAAATATTTATTACTGATGCATATTGTGTCTCTCATATTTTTGAAATTAAACTCATAGAAGCAGTAAAATTATGTTTTATGCAAATTTGCAAATGCTCTTAGAAATTGGGAAAAAGACTATAGAATGTTCATTTAAATTTTATATATCTAATATGATTATAAAATTACTAAAATTAATTACATTGAACATATATAGGTATTATGTATATATTTTTGACAAATATAAATATAAATAAATAACTACTGATTTAAATAGAAATTTGTTTTTAAACAATAACTCAATGTTTTTCCACTATTCATCAAAAATTGAAAGTTTTCAAAAAAATACCAAAAATTCACCCAAAGATAATTTTGATATTCAGAATCCAGAAATGAAGCCCATTTGGAATAAGATAATTTACAATATTTGAAAAAGTGGGTATTACTATTCATAACAGATAATCTGATTGGTCGTGGTGTTTAAAACTCCAAGTAGCATACAATGCCAGCTATTGCATTATTCAAAGGGAAACGTATTGTGGATGAATGGGGTGTTACAATTTTTACTATATGAAATTACTATAATAAGGGATTAATATTCATTGATTATTAATTGGGTCATTACATCCCATTTGATACATACCGTTAGTTGTTCTTCATTATTGAGTATATCTGGATACTCTTGTTATATGTATGATAGACATAAACATATAGAGAGATAACTATAATTCCTTTTTGATTTCTTTTTGGTTTTGGGATGTCCTTCATGGTATTTTTATAATCAACCCAGAAAGGTAATTTCCCACACATGTCATATCGTGTGCAGACGATCAACCTGTTTATAGAGTCCTTGATGTAGTAGGAACTGATGGTTCATAGTTATACTAAACTAACTTAATTGTAATTCTTCAGTATCATGATATATGTCCCAATATTCCCTTGAGGTTGGGGTTATTTTCAATATATTTTTATGTGGGATTGTATTTGGTCCTTTTTTATTTCCATTAAGTCATGTCAATCATTTTTTGTGTGATTTAGATTAATGATTGAATGATTGTTCAATTGTTTTTACATTTCAGCATATTATGGTCTTGAAGAGTTGCGTGTGTACAGTAACATAGGTTATGGCCTACGATTTTGATGATATGCCTTCTCATCACTAGTAATTACCACAATGACTAATATTGTAATGATTCGGGAGTTGCGTCATGGGCCCCATTGGGACGGGTCATGACATTATAATATTTAAAAATGGATGGGACAACCAAATGACATATATGTAGATGAAACTGGTCATCTATAAATACCAGTTAGAACAAAAAAATGGAATAAAATGCATAAATTATTACATGTTAGTCAAAAGTAATATCAAGGATACATAAAATTTGTGAGAATCTTAAAAATAAAAAATGAGGAATGATATGAAAAGATTACATAAAGAAATGATGGAAATGTGAAAATAAAATAGAACAAGGAATCATTAAAATAAATTTTTTTTTAAAAAATAAACTAATTGTTTATATAGTCCCATTATATAAATATTCACACCGTTATATCTTCAAAACATTTTCATGAAACTCCCAAATTTTCCAATGCAATTGAGTGAAATATAAATCATGGTTCACTAGTCATATAAATTTCATTCACTTGCATTACTGTTCCACATCAATCATAAAACATAGAATAATTTCTCATCACATTTTTATTCCATTATATATATTTTTGTAATAAATACATGTAATTCCTCATTAAATGAATTTTAAAATTTTAAGGTTGAATATGATTGATATTAAGTGGTTGTGGGTATTCAGTACTAATTTATTTTTCAGGGAAATCACTGTGAAATGTCAGTTGTATAATAGGGTCATATAAATTCTCAGAGGAAGGATTCGTGATAGTGAAAGTGGTGACTCATAATATATATGAAATAGGCTATGTATTTTCGATATGGTGTAAACTATCCGAACAATATGAAATTTAAATAAAAGGCATAAGATAATGAATATTTTTCAAATGGAGGAGATGGATATGATCCCTTAACATTATAGTGTGATTCCAAAAATAACAAAAAAACTTCCCAAGATCTTGGGGGAACATTTGGATGATTATATAATTGTTAGAGAAGAGTATGGATTTTCTAAATGTATTTATATTGGAGTGGAATGGGAAAATGGGTGGGTTTAAATATGAAAATTGAGTGGAGTTCTTTATTATTTCCCAAAAATAGGTTTTATACTATATATAATAAAACAATCAAAGCCAAAAAACCATACCATGGATATTTCACATGGTATCAACAAATGATAACTATTATTATTTTTTTAATAATTAAATTAGATGGTATTATTAAAAGTATTTAACTTTTTTATGGGAATGTGAGTCATGTTCTAAAATAAAAGCTTTTAAAACCATTTATTATAATATAGTTTTTCAGATGACACATAATAGATATATAAAATAAATTAATTAATCTATAAATTTAATAATATTAATGGTAAACATATATTTGGTCATGGATACCATTTATAACATTTATTATACCATTTTTTGATACTTATTATGTCATAATTCTCACTATATATTTGTATAGTATATTATTTTTACAAAAATAGTCGACAATCTCAAAAAATTATGAAAAAATCACAATCGAATAAGTTATACATGTTTATTCAAAAAATAATATTTATTATATCAATGAAATTTTATAAATATATAAATTTTACATTTTATAATATAATCTAAATTTAATGGGAAATGTTTTGGTTTTTGATAATAATAGTTTTCCAAAAATAATAAATATTACATTTAATATCATAATATTTATATGATCATATATATTTAATAAATCATTATTTAATAATAATATTTTATTAAAAATATTATTTATTTCATAAATCCACTACTTCATCCAAAATATATTATTTGATATAAATTCAATACTACACACAAAATAATCATTATGTGCTTTATTGTATTAAAATGAAATATTTTTCTAATGTAGAAATAATAAAAAGAAAATATATTCATTATTCAATACAATATTCATATTCATATTATTTTTGTCTTGATAAATATGCTTTTATTAAACAAACAAACTCCCAATGGGTAATGTGTGTGATGGTGAGATTTCTAGCTGCTGGTTTTGATTTCATGGTCCAATATATTATCTTATTATGATTTAACTACTTTTGTAAATGGTTTCACTCGTGTTTTAGTTGTTGGATATCAGCATGGGAATATGGAAAATATGAGTGATTCTATCACCCTTATATGAACTAATGAAATGTATTCAGAGTGTATTACCTGATTATTTGATGTTATCCCTTCAATTTTCAATGTCAGTTGGATTTGTTAAATCCATATATTTATATTAATCATATAGTCAATATTCAACGGAAACAATATCAGGGGTTCTGATTCTTACAGTTGATTAAATCCCATAGGTTATATTAAAAATTTTGAAGTGAATATGTTTTCGGTATCTATATATTGTAATAAGGAATTTAATTAAATCATCAGGGTAATTTTATTTTTAAAAGATCATGTCATTATAATTATATCCCCATCCAATATTTCGCATAATAAATTTTCTTTTTACACAATAAAATATATGAAGGTAATTATGATTCATCACATACTCTAATTCCCATATCACTTCATCGAATTTGTGTTCAAACCATAGAAATGTGACTAGGTGAACTAAGTTTTTACATAAATACATTGTCTCTATGATCAATGATCTTCATCAGATTCTCCTCTAATGATATATCATTATCCAATAATATAACCTCTGGTTATAAAAAATATGTGGGGTCTGGTATATACTTCATCTAGAGTGATATTTGGGACACATCTTGTACTTTAGATATGTTAGGTTAGAGTTCTAGTTGATAGTTGACCGCTCAGATGTGTTCATGGGTATCTATGGGACTACTGTATCTTATAAAAATATTTCACCTCTTCACAAATATCATTAAATACATTCATTGAAATTCTTGATGTAATACATTATCTCTATCCTAAAACTATAAGTCATATTGATGATTTTAAATATAGAATTTATGACTACTATCATTTTCCATGAAGTGTTTTTGAACTGTCTTAACCATTTCCACCATTTCCTCGTCTATTAAAGCAACAAACAGTTTTCATTCCCTAACATCACCCCAAAATTCATGTTTTTTACCTCTTCCCATAAAGGGATTCATAGGGATCGATTTGGATAATTGAGTGGAAACTACTATTTAATGAAACTCAATAAGATGTATATATTTATCACATCATCCAATGAAGTCAATTGAGAATGCTCTCAACATGTAATTGATTCACATAATTTTCCTCAGATATTGGCCATCAGTTTGGGACTAATAGTCCATTCTAAATATCAACTCAATTTTTAGAATATTATTGATATTATTCATTAACATAGAATTAAATATTGGTTCTTGATTAGATTCAATTTTTCTTTGGGTTCCATACATAATCACAACATCTCTAATTTATATCCTTGAATGTGGATCGAGTGAGATGTTTTCATCAACTTTATTTAATTTAGAATTATTCATAAGATGGTCCATGATAAATGATATAGTAATATTTCTTCTTGATTTATTTGGAAGGGTCGTGAAAATGTCCATGGTAATGTTTTCCCATTTACATGTTCGTATAGGTAAAGGCTCCTTCATAACATTGGTTATTTTCCTTTATTAATTCACATAATAACAAAAATGACACATTGATATATATTTTGTGATCTCCTTCTTCACATTGTCCCATAAATAGTTCTCTTAGATATCAGGAAACATTTTTATACAGTATGGATTGATTTATAATGTTAATCAATGTGCCTAAACATACATATCCATAATTATCTTATGATTTTCTTATACACATATTGGTGACCAAAATCTTAAAACATTTTATTAAATAACATTTTACTCAATGGATTTTCCTTCTCATATAGCATCCAATTAATTTTGAATTCCAACATCATATCATTGAGAATCTGTTATGATATTTATAATATGTTATTGAGTATTCATTTGTGAAATGATGGATGAAGTTTTTAGTCAACATTCCATCCTTTTTAAATCATCTATGTTTGGATCCTTCACAATTATCATCAATGATAAATTTCTGGAATCCTTTATACATAGAGCATATTCCACAATATTTGGTTCCCCATGATGGTAGTGTACTGATAAGTAATGGTCATTAGTGATTTCTAACCGTCAATAATGGGGATTGTTCTTCTCTTTTTATGTAAATATATATTTCTGCCACTTTTGATACATTTATAATTTACACATCTTCCAAAAGAGAGAATGTTGCCTAATTTTCATACTGATTATCACTTCAAAAAACTCTAGATCATATGTTGGGTAGTTTTATTAATGAAAAATTGATTTAATTTTGAAAACATATATCACTTTTTGATTCTCCATTAACATGTTTCCCAAGAAATTATTCAATGCATTTCAATATAGCTCAATGATATTATCATTTTTAGGTAGCATAAGGAATAATACTATATCAAGAATATTTTTAAACTCCATAATTATATCTTTTCATTAATTATTACAAACAATGTTTACTCCCATCTCAATTGTTTTTGGATAACTGGTTTTAAAATCTTGAAAATATATCACCTATCAATGGTAGTAGCTAGATAATCCAACAAAAATATGTATTTTTCTCAAATATATTAGCCCCACCCATCAGTCAATTACATCTATCAATGAAGTGTACATTGATATCCCAATACTTATAAGACTATTCACCATGATTGATATATACTTCAAACGCATCACATATGTTTCTTACATTTTATAAATATTACCCTTCCATATTGTCATTTTCATTGTTCTCATATTGTCCTCATTCTCTTCGAGGATTTTGAAGTACATTAAAATATCATATCTAATGACATCCAAAATTATTTAGGTATTCACTAAAGAATATATTCATCATGATCAATATTATTTCAGGTTAATTTTGTCTCACTAATGGTATTATAATAAAAACATAGTTCCCATAACAGTATATAAAGAAGTAAAGGTAACATCCCCCTTCTTCACCAATAATTGATATTACCCCAATAAAAGATTCGCCTTGGAGAAGTCAAGGGGCACACATATCTGATTGAACAAGTCATAAATATATGTAAAGGAAACATTTACATTATTGTGATCTATTGTAGCTCATGAAAGTTAATGAAAAGGTTAATTTACCCACCATTATTATATATTATAAGGATTAGTGAACGCCATGTTGAAGCACTTGGATGTGTGGACCATTTATCTAGATTATCCTATTGATTTTCCATCAGCTACTCATGATCCAAAAATAATATTATATAATGATTCATAGATTATGGAAAAAATTTCTATATTAATTAGATCCATGATGATGACATATGAATTGGAAACTCTTAATGGAATATCTATTTATTTATAGTATCCACGTAAATATATGGAAAAATGTCATTCATATTTCCTCATTTGATGAGGAAAAACTAATGATATCAATATCATAGGACAACAATTGAAATGAATTTAGTTCCATGATGTTGATAAAATAATACATCAATATATCATAGATGATATTATTTCATTATTATAACACTATTATGTTTTCACAAATAAATATAATGGTGTATTGACCAATCATTCAATTTCTAAAAATGAACAGGTTCACCCTTTGCTGAATTACATGTTTGAAAGAATCCATTATCAATATTCTCATATAGTATCCGGTTCAATTAAAAAAACTCAATTTGGGATATTCTATAAGGATTGATTGAAATAAATTTATGAATATGTTTATCTATCAATGATTACGCAACATGATGATTTAATGTGAAAAAGAAGAAAATCATCTTTAAATACAAAAACATAGTCGGAGATAATATGAATATTATAAATTTTTAGTTTCTACCCAACAATTTGAGATTAATACCTCTCATGAATAGGTAATAATACCTATACAATTGAATTAGTTTCCATTATAACGTCTTATTAATCTTCACAATAATTGAAAATAATGGGTTGATTTGAAATACAAATATGAAACCCCTTCTTCATCATTTTCTATATGATCTACTTAGATAGGAACAAATTCACATAAAATTCCCTATAAATGAAAATTTGATGACTTTCCAATAAAAATTCACCACAAACTACAATCATATAGGAGCTAGAAACATGTAATTAGTCTATTATAATATTATGAATATCCATAGATAATTCAGTATATAATCGTTGAGATGGGAATATTACATAATTAATAAATGATGTTGACATAAAATAATGTGTAAAACCAATATCAAAATAACATATTTAACATTCTATGTTTTTTATTATTGTTCCATTCACCAAAATGTTTTGCAACCTATATTAGTATTTTTCATCACATGAGATTCCCATTTTTATTTTGGATTAAAACATTTGTGAAACCATCTATTATAATAAACCCTCATATTCTGAAACTGGTTAGGATAAATATAATACTCATTGTGATTATAGAATTACAATGTAGGGGTGTATTAAAATGATATTTCAATGAATTATTTTCAATGGATTTACTCATTATATTTCCTTAGAATTCGTACACATGATGTTCATCCATTCCATTCATGAAACATTTACGATCCCCTATAGGAGAATCACCCCTACTATTCTTTCAACGTATTTAGTATAAAGAATATTAGTTTTATATCTTAAATGGGTTTCAATATTTTAAATTCTCAGAAATTAAATCATTATATTATTTTTATTAGAAAATTTAGAATAATAGGAATCCCAACTCTCAATTTCCACCATGAAATCCCATGATATGATACCTTCAAAGCTAATATCGTTCCTTATGTCTACAACCTTTGAATTTTTTTTGATACACTAAATAACCAATAAATTATTCATTTTATGTAAATAATGACACCACATGAGTTTTTTATAATATTTTAATGTATTCCATATAAATTCTAATATATTCATCATACCTCTTATTATGATAAATTAATATTAATACCATTTTCATGAAAAGATAATACAGAAAATCAGATCAAAATACACCTATAATCTGAATCCATTACATGGTTTCAATTTATTAATTATTACAATGTATTATTAATAATGTTATATCACTGTTCTGATTCACCTTTCAAGTCATACACATCTATTAAAGCACACTCATTCTCATCACAATGGAGAATAGGATATATCTTTTCATTCATAATGAATGAATTTTCATTCACTATTGGATCAGATGACCAGCTAAATGAATTTAGATTTTGTCTCATCAAACACTCAATGGTGTGTTTTCTTATTTTTCTAATTGGTATATTCAAGATAATTATTATTAATACTATTTCATGACTATTAAAAAAAATACATTCCATCTCCCATATAGTTTTATTTCAAAAATATAAAAATCATTATATTTCCCCCAATTTAATTATTGAAAAGATTCAACCATGTTATCACATTATATGAAATTAATAATAATTACAAATGTATCCAAATATAAAAACAAAAATAAGAAATCATATAATTTTACAAATCCTTCATGATATATAACAATTAGATACAGGTTAGTATCAACCTATAATATCTTTAGGATCACCCTATATCATTTTCCATCATCAATGGGAAATACTGTATTTTATCATCAGTTTCTTTGTAGACAAATATTACAAATTAGTTATATTCAACTCTGATATAAATTGAGGTGATACAATAATGACATACATAAATATTACATCATTTTGATCAATATTCAATACATTTGTAAATATATGAAATATAACAAATAACAATTAGTGTATTTTGATACTACATATCTCATCATCATATTTGATGAAATATATTAAACTTCTCCCACAATGTTATTCTCAAAATTTAGTCTTCGAAAAAATTTCATACATAAAACCTAACTTCACAACCTGGAGGAAATGAAAACATACGAGATGACAACATCATGTTCTCAATAAATCAATACCAATGATATATTAACACATGATACTATGATTGAAATAGATAAGAAAAATGAAATGATACCATAATCATAAGTTTTTTATGATCAACCCCATTCATTAGTAGATCATAAATAATTATTGACATGATAGATTTTTAGCATTGAAAAATACATAGGTCATTTGAGAGACTAATCGTGATTAATCAATCATGAACCATGAGATAATATCATAATATATTTATCTTTCAAATCTAATTGTTGGCTGATCATAAGAATATAACATAATTTCATTAGTCATGGATCACTATTAAGACAATAATCACATAGTGAAAAAAAAATCGCATAATATATTTGGTTCACACCCAAATCACAATTAATAACATTAGTTGCTTGATTTTTTTTTATAATAACATATTTATATTATATTCAATCAAAGATCATGGTTGCTGTCATTAAATCATATGATAAATGAACGGTATGAAAAATAAAATAATAATGACGTAGAATAAAAAATCATTTGAAATTTCATTAGAGAGTTACATTGTAAACCTGGGGGGGGGAAATTTCATTTGTAACAATTAAAACAATAAAAATTAATGAATGATGAGAAAAATATTTCAAATTAACCATGCAATACATTAAATGTAGAATCAATTATCAATTTTTATGTTAATGGAAAAATATTTTCATTTGATAAACGTTAACATAATTATTCATTTCCAGAATTTGGTAGTAGGTTGAAAATACCTCAATCTGAAAATGAAAATCCGATTCCATCTAAAAAATTGTATAGAAATAATAATATGGAAAAAATAATTTATATATTCAGTTCAATGTGTAAATGAACATTATTTATTTTTTTAAAGTTAACGGATATCGAAGAAATTGTACTTTGACAAAGGAGAACATAATATCGACATTTATTAAAAAGAGTTTCATGATAATTTTATGAACCAAGGAGAAAATATGGTCAAAACACTTGAATGTTTAATATTTAACCAGATGAGAAGAATATATATTGAATTTAAAGGATAAGAATACTATAATTCATTTTATTTGAAGTTGAACTTAGAAAATATCAAAAATAAATGAGATTGAATCATAAACCATTACCCAATATATTTTCATTCATTATATGATTTCATTATATCGTTTATAAAAAAATTTATTTAATATAAATTTATAATAGAACCATATTCATAATTTAATTTCAATATATAATTTCTTAATTATTTCTAATTACGCATTTTTAAAAATTTATTTGTTAAAATAATATTTTGGGTGAAAACAATTCGATTATCACAGATTTTTGGGTTTGACGGTTCCAATCCTTGTAACCTTTTCATGGTGTTATCTTCCCTATTATTTTATTAATTTTATATTTATCTTATTATTAATTATACATTCTTATAATACTATTAATATAATGTTGTTATGAATGTTCAATTTCATTTCTAGGTGGATATGTTACTATATATTCATGCATGAGTAATATTTTCATTTTAATGTAATTCAAAGAAATAATGATGAATATTAATATATCATTCCAAAAAAATATTAATATAATATATATAGTATATATTTATTTAAATCATCTATATAAACATCCATGGTTGGAATACATGAATACTGAATCACATTTCTTCCTAGAGGTGGTAGAACACACAAATGACATTATCATCTTTTATATGATAAATAGATAGTAAAAATTCATATTATATTAACATAGAAATATATTATTTATTAATGTGATTAGGTCAATATTTTAATATAGTAATTGATTATTTTATGATTTTAATTGATGAAATAAAATCAATAATTTCAAGTAAATACAATTAAAATTTAAATAAGAAACCTCCTTTATAATAATTTAAAAAAATTCAAGTATTATCATTAGGCAAGGAGATATAGGATGTTGATAAAGGACTCAATGAAGTGTTTTTGTAGGTATTTTGGATATATGTTTCATAGTATGTGTGATATAATCAAGGTTACAAGGCATATTTTTAAAACTAATGATGGATGAAAATTTTTTATGAAAAAGAATAATATAATATAATTATAGTTTAATGATTGGAAAGTGGAAAACATGTTCAATAATTTGATTTTATATAATTTAAGGTAATTTTATTTTCAAAATAATCACATATATATGTGTTTATTCCATATTTTATACATTTTATTTTAGTAAAACCCCCACATTAACCCTATTAATCATATTATGTGGTAATTTTTTTTAAATAGTTAATGATCACTATGAACATAAATTAAAGAGGAATCATTAAAAAATAATGTAATTTTTAAAAATACGGAAATAATTTCATGAATTTCAACTTTCAAAATAAGGAGATTTTATTTTCAAAATAAAAACACAAATGAAAATGAAAACTAACTTAGTAAATTAAATGGTTACTCATAATGCTGAATTTATTAAAAAAATTATAGTCGTCAAACTATTAAATGAATGTTTACATATTTGATTATATATATTCTCAAAACATTTCCCAAAACTGAATAATATTTAAGGACTAATTTTTTTTATTGAGTCTAAAATAAATTTCGTGCATAAATGTAAATTTTCATCAAAACATCACTTTCCCTTTCATTGACATTATATTCATTACTAACAAATCAATGAGTAATTATTTTTTTATAAACATGTGAAATATTATTTTTAACTACATGATAATATTGAATTAATCATTTATGATCCGTATATTACCAAATAACTATTTGAAAAACTAATACAAAGTAGTTCATTAGGGTTAGTAATATTTCCCAAATGAATTTGAAAATATTTTCAATAATTTTATTTCAATTAAATTTCATATAATGATATTCATTTAAGAATTTAAAAGAACAATTGACATAATTTCATATATATTATTTTCTTATTCTATCAAAAAAATAATTATTAATGAAAAATTTATTGTAAAATGTCTGGTTGTTACAATTATAATAATAATAATTAATTTTAATCAGATGTTGATAAACTTTTTTAATGTAAAAATAATTATATATAACAGACCATTTTTCCTTAATTAATATGTCTTTATATATTTATAAATTTTATTTTTCTTTTTTGAATGATAAATATAATATATTGTTTAAATTTATATTCCAATATATTAAGAATAATTTAATTTCAATTAATATTAAATATCTTTAAGAACACATAATTATTTTAAAATAATTTTTATACAAAAATAGTTTTTCATATATATTTTATTTGTCAATTTGGACAATAATTTTCTCATATTTAGATATTTAATTATATTAAATATTTTAAAATTTTTAAATTAGAATTTCAAGATTAGTAATATATTTTATCATCATTTTTAACAATGAAAATATTTTACCTAGTAAAAAATTGGGCTACCATATTAATGGTATAATAATATCAAAATGGGTTAAACTATTTAATAAATTCAAAATATATCATTACACATTTCTTTAAAATTCGTGGATTGGAAAATTAACATGGAAAGTGTATCATTTGACATTTATTTCTACAATTATATTAACTTTCCTAGAGAAATTATATTCCAAGAATATTATAAAATGAGTTTGTTTAAAAATTCCACAATTCTAGAATAATAAAACCACTAATCCTCTACCACTTAAAAATAAAATCAAACCATTTGGTTATCTCATAAATATTTTCCCATTCAGAATCTACTTATGGATTTATAGATCTTTAGAATCATTTTGATCATTGAAT
Organism: Viscum album; assembly: GCA_963277665.1. Classification (NCBI taxonomy): domain Eukaryota; kingdom Viridiplantae; phylum Streptophyta; class Magnoliopsida; order Santalales; family Viscaceae; genus Viscum; species Viscum album. The sequence continues at coordinate 843,811,448 of OY728151.1, forward strand.
GATTACTATTTCATAAATTATAAAATACTCATATCTAGAAAGAGAGAATTCATTATAGTACATATTTATTCATAATATATTTCAATATTCATAAAAAATAGAAATCATATAAGTATTGTTCTCTACTCTTATGTTGTTTTATGAAAATTAGTATGTTTTTTGGAAAATGATATTACTCAAATACAATAATAAACTCTCACTCATTATATACTATGACATGTCAAATTTGGGTTGGTTCAACCACCAACATTAACGATGCATTACAAATATCAAAATTTTAATCATTAATATATATCATGAAACAATAATGAAAATATTTAAAATTAAGGAATAATTAATGATATAAACATGGTTTTTGAAGTGTGGCACAAATAATGAATCATCATATAATATAACATGATGATATCATCAAATTACCTGAAACATGACCATCCTAAATTTCACATTCATGAACTATATCGATAAATTTCTTCTTAATGGATATTAGGATGAATAAATAATATAAAATAAATAATATTATAATTTAAATAAAATCTATTAATGAATTTTTTTTCAATAAATGTGGATAGACATTACATTAACAAATATTATATAAAATAATAAATATCCTTGACATATAATCAATAAATTTAAAACTAATAGATATATGGGAAATTATATATTATAATTATATTTTGTAGAAGGAAATAGATATGAATTAGATAATAATTTTTTTATGGTTATGATTATTTCTTAGGATGTAAATTATCATTCTTAGATGTTAGTGGTGAAGGTCATTATTTTATTTACAAATATCCTTTTCAAATTGATATTTCTTATAATTGGGCATCCATTAAATTAAATTATATATTTTTTAAAATAATAAAAATATATATTCTTCTCTTAGGGTTATTTATAAATCATTAAATCTATTCATTCCATTTAACCTTTCATTGTATCAAAATTCAGCCAAGAATTAATTAGTAAGTAGAGATGGCCTTATGGTTTTTATCATCCAAGAATCATTATCCACCCTATCGATAATACATATTTTATTCTCATTTAAATATATATATATATATATATATTTCAATGCAATATAGAAGAAAATTTCATTTGGGCTTTACTCTATTTAAAATATATTCAGAGGAATCATTTCGTATATTTTTTTATGGGCTATTCTCAATTTAAATTTATGTTTATTTATAAAATTATAGATGAATACTTTTTAAAAACATCATCAAAATTATTTAATTCTCCAACATTAATTTTTGGATTTCAATGAAAATATTCCACTCCATTTGTTTGAATTTTAAAATGTAATTTAAATTCATATTTCTTGAACAAATTATTTTCTTTTAAATTTTTTATCAAAAATAAATAATTATTTTTCACCTAAAAATCATAGAAACTTTCTAGAAGTCTCATATTTGTGTTTTTCATATACGTCAGAATATAATATTATGTACTATTGATTACAAGGAATAATCATTAATGATACCATATACCTTTTTTCTTAAGATGGATTATGATATATTTTTATGGTAGATGACATGAAACACATACTTAGAAATGAGTTAATTAATATATGATAGTGTTATTAATGTTTTGATGCTCATATTAGTAAAATACTTATGATGTGTATTTATGTCAATATGCTATCTATAATTTCCCATTATTCATTGGGTTAAAAAATTTATATTATGTGATAGAAAAATTAACATTGTTAAATTTTAATATGTTCATAATATAATGATTTGAACATATTGAAATGGTAACAATGTTGTGAATGTGAATAAATAATATTTTAAAAAAATAATCTATATACCTTATTGAAATATTCAAATTGATAAGAAATATAATTTTTATGTAAACATTTCCATAATTTTACTATGTTTCTAATTCCACCACACGCCTTTGTTATTCCATATGGATCATTGTTTTTTCCAGATGTTTGAAAATACTATTGATATGGTAAATCTATTATACTGTCATAATGAAACATTCATGGACCACGTTAACCATTCCATAATCCCTTTAATCATATATTTATACCACACAAATGTTCATTCCTTATAATTATTGACTACTGTTTTCACATTTTTATGAATCCTATCTTATATTATGATGAGAGTCTTATTCTATGTATTACAATTCATGGTCAATATTTTGTTGGTTATTATTTCATTATTCTTCATTTTGGTTCCATGATTATGTTACCACTACAACTTATTAAACATTTAATCACTTATGACACTCTATTTAATTCTCCTAAGGTAACAAATACTTTTCAATTATGCACATCGTTATAATATGTATCAATTTTTAAGGAAATTATGAAGGGTACTACGTATTATACATATATAATGTTATCATTTTTAGAGAATTTTTTTATTTTGAAGGTTTATTGTAATATAAGATGGGAATTAAAATAATCACTAATTATTTTAGTTCTTTATGTTATGGGGAGTGATTTATTGTCATATTTAATGAAAATTCATATAAAATAATTTTGTATACATATATTTTATGCCTAGGACACAGAAAATATATTTTATTTTCCTAGATATGATAAAAATATAGATTATACTGCTCATACATAGCTATGAAAAAAATGCATATACCCATATTTTACTAACATTCATCCAAAAGATAAATATGAGTTCTTTCATCATTAACAATTCATACATAGATCACTTACACTATGAAAATTCCTCTGAATAATTAATCTTTCTAAAATAGAATAACATTTTTTCAATATTTTCAATCACTACAAGTTGTTATTTCTTTTTTAATTTCATATATTATTTTTTATCAATTCCATAAATTTTGAATTCCATATTTTTCTAGAACATCTCCAACCACGAGAACCAAACAAGGGGTTTTTGTTTTAAGGAATAAAATTCACTTATTTACATTATGTCATTTGATTTATCATAACATAATGGAAATCCAAAAAAAATATACAGTATTATTCATTAAAAAATAAATATTAAAATTCCATCATGACATCCTGTTGATAGTTTCTAAATGATCTATGAATTACAACACCTATGAAGAGTGTTTATTGAATATTTTATCTCTATGTGTGTAATTTTTTTTTATATCATTTCCATAACCATTTTTATTTACCAATCATAATAACCATTCATTTTTTAAGATCATCATTCCATTTATATAACAATTTTCTATACACCCAAATGATTCTTATGATATTTATATTAGTTGTAATATTCACCAAATCAAATTTTGTATTTTTTAAATATTTTATCTAACTCATAATTAATGAACATGAGGAATGATTAATAATATTATAAATCTTCAAATATATATTGTTCTCTATGAGAGAATAGGTATTTATTTTTCACAGATCTCATCATTTTAGTAGTGTTTAAGGTTATTTACTATTGAAAATATTTGACACATCACATCTCATATCATCTTTTTATATTTTATGTAAATAGTTGAAAACCCTTAAAAACTCTTTCATACAACTATTAGGTCGCATACTCATATTCAAAATTTATCATGTGTATTCCCATGTTCTTGTAACCATTTTTTTCTTCTTAGTCAGAATATTTACTTAAATATGGAATGATAGATATGTAATCAAATTATAATTCCAAAATTTTTAAATCAATTCATCCCATGATCTTGTTTATCATCTTATTGAGACACTTATAATTGTTACAATTCAATATGTATCCCATAAATATTCTTTCATACATCATCTCTTATTATATACCTTAATTTTCATCCATATTATAGATATTAAAATTTATCTCAATCACTAAAAAGTCATTCCACATTGTATTTCTTCACCACCATATCTCATATAATGTATAATTCTATATGAGGATCAAAAAATATTAATTTTAATGTAGAGTACAACCTATATGATATCTATATAATTGTGATAAGAAATGTTTAATTCAATGATTATTATATTTTTTGAGTAATTTTTTATTCCATTTCTCGATTCTGTGAATCTATTATTTAATGGTGTTATCACTAATGATATTTCATTATTAATTTCATACTATAATAATTTACATTCATCCTAAATGGAGGGGTTCAACCTTGAATTGTCAGAATATATAATTTTGACCATTGTTCTTCTCCCATTCCATAAAATTTTCTAAAATAAATTCCTACACTCAATCACTTTTAGTTTTTTCTAGATGAATATGATAAACCACATTCTACTAAAATAAAAAATTCAATATATTATTTATTTCTCATAATATTTTTAAAAAACCATCTTAGGACCACACACATCAATGTGAGTAATATCTAGAATATTTTTTCCCTAATATTCTTAATCCTATAAGAATTTATCATATATTTCACTATTACAAATATTTCATATTTTTTCAAACATTCATCAGAGGTTTGGAGTGACAGTCAACACATTAAACTATGATATATTTTCTCTTATTTCATGATTAACATCAATAAGACTTCACTACTAAAGGATAATATCTTCTTCTCAATTTTATCCTCTAATTATATATTTCTATTCGTTCTCTATCTCATAATAAATGAATTTCATATATTTAATTGATAAACCATCCCTTCTATCTAAATGTTATCTTATTGTTTCATGAAGAAATTTGTTAACACTCAATACGTGATGATAATGACCATACCGATAATGTAATTATATATTAATTGTATCAATTTTAAACATCCTTGTAATTCTCTATCTATTTATTTTTAATCTCTATAATCATTGAACCGGACCATACTACCAAAATAGACCATCAAATGCTTTATATGGTTCATGTTGGTTTTTATGTGGGGGTATATCCCACATTGAAAAATGAATTCTCTGGTATTCTATATTCATTTGATTAAAACTTCACCCTTTAATTTTTATCATTTTTCAACTTATCTTCACAGAAATCACTCAATGAGTTATGATATATGTGTCTCTCTATTATGTTTACCCACCCTAAATAATAACATCATGCTCCACTTCCTTCAAAGGATATAAATTTATTTTAAAAGCGATCTAAATTAAAATTTATGCTATGATACAACCCTTGGATTAAATAATAGTTATAATGACATCTCAATTTCATTAAATGTATTTATTAATAGAAAAAACAATAAAAATTATAATAATATTATTGAAAATATAGTTTTTTAAATATTATAATATGTTCTCAACCACTATTTTTTAAATATGGGATTCTATACTCATATATCTACTATATATTTGATTCAGATCATTATACCACCATGATAGAAAAGTAATTTGAATTTCATTATATGAGGTATTTTATGATTGCATACCATCTATATATTTTTACCATCTTAGTATCATATGGTTTTTTTATGATTCCATTCAAATTTAGTGTGGTCGTGAATTTTTTTATTTCTATCATTATTTACAAAAAAATACACAATATCTAATTTATTGAATTCACAACGAATACAAATTTATTTCATTGGACTAGAACTCAATTAATTTAAATTATTTCTAATCATCTCTGTACTAATTTTTGGTGTTTCTATGAACTCGTTATTGGATTGATTTATAAAATGAAAATTATTTTCATCACCGTCTACATTCACCATTTCCTTGATATTCTATCATAGAGACACAAATTATTCAACATGACATTCAACTCACTTTTTATATCTCTTTAATGCTTCTATTAATATCATAAAACATATTTTTTACCATTAGTATCTATCATAATGTTTTTTAAAAAAAATTATAAAGGAAAAAAGTCCTTATAAAAATTTTCACTCAATGTTACTTTTGATTTATTTTCATCAATATATTTGGATAATAACATTATATGTCTATGTAACACCCTGATCCAAATCGCCATACCAGATCCAATAATCCACAAAACGAAATGATATTCTTCCAATATAGTAGTGGTTTATTGAACATTAGTGATATTATAATGTTATTTGAGGAGATTATTACCTCTATAATCAAATATCTCACATTATAATTAGAAAATATATGTAATGCAAAAAATTTACTAATGAGAAGAAAAACATAAGAAATTATATAATAGATTCCATAAAAAAAATAGTTGTATAATAAAATAGACCACCAATGGGGTTAGCTATAGGATTCTAGGTTCTCTTATGGTGCAAATTTGTTGGTATCTTGTAAAAATATTACTTACATTCTCTTTTTTGGTTAAATAAAAATTTGTGTTGAGTAATAGTTGGGCGATATTATCAAAGGAAGTGGAAGGAGGGATATATGTTTGTTACATTCCAATTACATGTGGGGTACTTGTGATACATAATAGGTATGACATACACGATGTGTAATGGTCTAGCTATGAACATTAATATCATGGGGGGTGTTTGTCTTGGGATGGAAGACCTCAAAATTTACATGACATGTAAATCATTTACATGTAATGTAAGTTCCGATGTATTGTTTTTAAGAATGAATGTAGGGGCCACTATGTAACAGATTGAAGTCGTACCCACCCAAATTTCATTCATATTAGTATACACTGGAGGAATGAGGTTCGATTATGTATCATTTCACAATCCAGATGTCATTTAATCTTAATTTTGTCTCGTTGGATACACATTTAGGAGTTCTCTATTCCAATTTTGTTTTTATTTGTTTGTCTTGGTGTCTGTCATTCTATTTAGGTGAAATATAATATTCCCTATTTTCATGGTTCTTTTTCATTATTCATTTTTCTCTAGATCTAGACTAAATTTTAGGATGAACTATATGATTTTTATACATGGATTATAGGGTAGGTGGTCAATACTGCTCCCTAGAGAATTGGTGTTATATATACCTAGTTAACATTGTGCATCAACTTGTACATTGTAGAGGTGGCCAGATAAATTTTTGGGTAACTTAATAGAATAAATATGCACCTTTTGGAAGCCTCTTGTTTATCGTTTGATGGTTGGATTTATTCTAGCCTCATCCTTGGAAACTAATGGGGTGTTTCGTTTACTTTACCTAACATTGAATGTAACATCCTGCCCATTCCTCATTAGCTTGATATGGTAGTGAGGTAATACTAGGCCTTATGAGTTGTTCCAATGGTGCCAAATGCGGGTAATAAATGTAGAGGGCTTCGAGAATAATTTGGGGAATGGTTTTCCCTTGTGATGAACCATCCAACAAACACACCATTACCAACAAAACAACCCAACACATGTTCAAATAGAGACCCAACCCATAATTTTCCAAAGGAAAAAAAATAAATCATTAAAAATTTTCAAATGACAATACAACCAAACAAAATATCAGAGTATCAAGAAGAATAATACATAACATGACCCCCCCCCCCAAAGAACATAAACACCACCCATATCTCCACACCAAGCTTCATGCTCCATGACCCACAAGATCACCCCTCATCACGATGAACTGAAAGAAAAATGTGACGCTTTACTCTTACCAGTGTCCTAGAATACCAACTATGTAAGTGCACCCAAGTTCCCATGAATGTATGAGTAACAATAATTTGTAGGAAATTCCCTAATTAATTCCCCACACATTCCACTAAAAAGAATCGTTATCACATTTATATTAAAAAAATTATATAAAACATTAACTAGTATTGCCATTATCATAATCCAATCATACCCTTACCATGAAATGTTAAACAAGGGAAATCCAAAACTATGGTATAAGTTATATCACCATCACACACTAGCCCAACAAATATGATCATGAAAATAAACACATTACAAGGCAAAAAAATGGTGGAACTTATGTCCAATACATTCACTATATTTTCATCTAGTGGCGCTTCTCTTCCACTATCCATAATGGTGGATATTCATTGCACTATCCATCAACTTTTATAGTGATAAAACACACCCACTTTCATACAATCAACAGAATAGAAAACATGTTATCAACCAACAATCATAAATCACCATGACCACACAATAATAACACAAAAAATTTCTATCACATTCTAATTCATTTTAATAAATCCCCCATTTATTGAATACACCCTTCTACCATTTTCCATGCCACTTCCAATACCGATAAAACCACATATTTGTTTTGAAAACCATATATAAAAACTATTTTCATAATATAAACAACAACTTAAAATATAAAATCTATATTTTTAAATCACATAATTCAACCCCTCTTTGACTGATATCTTGATTCTATAGAAAATACTGAAATCATCACTCAATGGGTTCCCACCTAGACTCACACAACCTATTCAAAATTATTATATACAAAAAAAATTCATTGCAACCAAATTCATTAGGTCTAAACATGTTTATTGGATAGAAAATCATCATACCTTTTAGGATTGGGTGAAATCAACCCCCTAGAAACATCTCCCCAAATCTCGTCAATGCACCACCAAAACCACTGTAGATCCTCTTCCATATATTAAACAAGACCGAAAATCATCACATTAGGATACAAAAACCTTCAATCTACATGAAAAGGATATAAATCTAGAAAATGAACAAATGGAGGAGAGTAGATATAGAGTGAATCGAAAAAAGAATACCAGAGGAGAGACGTACCCGAGTGGAACTTCTTTCAATCCCCCTTGAAACTCCTTCAAATCGTATCCAAAATGATTGAGGGGCCAATCAAACCCTAAAGAACCAAAAATCCCATGTGATGATTTTATGGAATAATGTTTGGATTGATTATGGTCAAACCTGATCATTCCCAATTTTTTAGAATTGAAACATTAAAAGCCCTCATGGATAGAATGCAATGTTTGACAAATCTTGTGTTTACCATGAGGACTACACATGCTCAATGAAATATCTCATGGCCTCCCCTATAGGTTAGGCAAACCACACACAAACCATTATAGACCCCACTACATCAATTTTCACAGTTCCTGGGATTCTCTCATGGTTTCCTCTAACTGTTCACATAACGTGCGACCCTTAATGGGCCTCTAAAACCATCCAAAACCATTCCAAACTCTCACAAACTCTTCCAAAATAATCCTGTGAACATTATTCACATAAAAAAGATTAAACTAAGGCTAAATACCTCAAATCATGGGTGGTACATTGAACCACCTATGGGGTGTGTTTTTGAGCATTCATAGTAGGATGATGATCTATTATAATTGAATTGAATTGATTTTGTTTCTTAGGATTTGGTTTGACTAAATTTATATCTTATACATGATGTGAATTATTTAATAGTTTAAAATTGAATTTTTATATGTCTACATATTATAAAAAATGTAATTGAATGGGAATTGTTATATTATTTGGATGTCCTCATCGAAGGAGAAGGAATTAAATGTTTTATTGAATGTTGAATGATTCCATATGATTCGGTGGTTGTGTTTCACTATGGTACATGATAGCTCTAGAGAGTCTCATTCACTAGTATGATCCATTTAATATGATTCTATGTGAATCTACGGTTCTTTCTACCCCTTGGATCTAATTGGTTGGGGATAACAATGGACATCGTCTATTGAAATAATCGGTCAACAAAAATTGAAGCCTAACCGAGTTTCTATCGAGATTCTCCTAGGAAATGATGTACATTAATTGGTTTACAATAACATTAATCCATCCATTAGTGGTCTAACAATTATTATTATAATTCTCAACCCTGGAAAATGTGACACTTCTACGTAGAGATCTTGTTCAAGGTAAATATGATACTTTTGATTACATGGCGCATCCATGTTATAAGTGATACTTGTGATTATACGGCTAGGTTATTTTAATTGTGAAATGTTTGGTTTTATTGATTTGTTGTATGTTTTATGAGATAAATGTATATGGAATGGCCATTTTTGGCTTGATATATTGTGTATATGGTGTGGTCAGGGTGTTATCTCCTATTTAATTTACTTCAACTATGTAATAGGGTCTTGAACCTTGTTTTGTAGGGAGACGTGTTTGGCTAGATAGATCGACATTACCGGGGTTTCTTATTCCTTCAGAATTATTGCATTTATGATATACATGTGATATAAATTGAACACATTATAGATTTTAATTCACATATTTGAATTATCATACACAGTATCAGTGGTGGTTTACTAGGATTTTATCTCACACCCTGTCTTCTGTGTCGTTGGATACGTGGAAAAATATTATTCATGTAGTTAGGGATTAGGAAAGTAACCTATATGTTTATGATTGAATATGTGATATGATTATAAATAGGGGAGAACAAGTCTAATCTGAGGCTCATGATGCTATCATGGATATCCCTTTTGGACTTTTAGTGATTTTGATACATGTATTTTTCTTTCAACGGTATACATATTTTGGATTCATTTTAGAGACATGACATGTATCATCATCAGTTTTTAAATGATGTGGTTTCATCATATTGAGAATTATTATTAGTATCTTGATTTTTTATCCATTGATATTATGTTTCAGTGATGGTCGGTTACTAGATCAGTGTAATAGTATCTATTCATGTTTCTTAAACAATATTGTTACTGCTTCCTCTATTGATAATTAATATATATCCTCCATGATTCACTACGGTAACTATGAAATAGTCTCCCTATAGACACACCATAGAACCTAAAATCTAGTTATAATCCTCTATCACATAGGTCTATATACTTCAAAACCTATGAACCACCGGGTAGGGCCACTAGATAGAGGAATTTGGGTGAGGAAATTACAAATTTTATTCAGAATATTTTTCTTTAGGATTATTATTTGGTGACAATTGTCATAGATTTGTAGTTATTCGTGTTTGGTAATGAGTAGAAAACCCATTTTCATGAAAAAAATATAAATTCCAAGAATGCAAATGGTTTTTTACTCACATTGACTATTAAAAATTACATTATTTGACATTTGGGTGATGCACATGAATTGTGATGTTATCGTTTATATGATTACAGGTAATCTTTCATTGAAACCTGAAGATATTAAGGAATTCTTATCATGCATACTATTATGATCCTACTAGATTTCAAATTATATATGATTTTACATTACCTATAGGATGCATTTCTTGACAACATGAAACTATATTGTATTTCTCTTTTAAAATATTTCCTATTGTGATAGATATTTTGTGATGCAAGAAAATAAAAATGGATGGTATATAGAGTTATTACTATTAACTTGTAACGACCCAATCTCTTTGAGTAGTATATTAACTTACTCTTAATGATTTAATAATATGTTAATGGTTAATGAAGAAAGAGGAGTCGATGGATTCATCCAGTAGACTCGAACCTTATGAATCCCACTTATCAGAGCTTGGGAAAGAGGTGGCATCTTTGGGCTTCTCTTTGGACCAAGCCCAAGACGAACTCCAGCGTGTCAAGCTTTAACGGAAATGCCTACAGGATAAGTTCAAGTTAGTAGAGATTACTACTAGGGCATTGTTATCTGAGCCTCCCTCGGATTCTCTCACCATAGCACACCTTACACTTAGGTCATATGCCGGTGTTATAAGGGGCTATGTGACGAGACCCTGGCTTCTTTGTGTAATCCTTTGGGATGAATGAATTAAGATTTCTTCCTTTAGTGATGTTTTTTAAACTCCAAATGTTCGAATAATTTTAGAATGTATTTTATTGATGAATTTTGAAAAAAGGATATTTTAAAATATATATGTAAACCCTAAATAATTAATGATGTGTAATGAATTTCCAAAAATGGTCTTCTACAAAAGTGTTCAGTAAGGAATTTGGAGTCTAATAAGATCAACTTAATTTTTGATGAATAGTAAATTATGAATAGTGATTTTACACTTAGGATTAGTAATGTGAACAAATGGATTAGTAATTTCACTCAAAGAATGTTTTAATATAATTTAGACACCTAGATTAAGTAATGTGATTCAATAAAATGGGAAAATAAAGGTTTCATAAATTATTAGTCAAGTATTAATTTTTTTTTCAGGTGATTAGTGTTTTTTAATTAAAAATTTAATTAAAAATGATTAGAAAATTATTTTTATAAAAAGGAATTTATTTCTGAAGTCAGAGCATCGATATTAAGTAATTTTAATTTTTGGGGATTTTTTTGAAAAAAATGAATTTTCGATGAATAGTGTTTTTATTTAAAAATTAAATTATATTTTTTAGAAAATTATTTTTATAAAATGGAGTTCATAAATGTATTTAGAGCATCAATATTTGGTTAAGGTGAAATTTTGGGATTTTTCTGAGTAAGATGAATTTTTCCGTGAATAGTAAAAATGCAGTTTTAGGGTTTCGGTATGTTTAATGACAACATAACTGTGTCATGATGATGTCATGAGATCGTTTAAGGGTTATCCAGACAAAGGGTGGTGAATTATTGTGTTGGGGGCCCCATGTGGCCTAACTTTATGGGAAATATCTTGATAGAGCACATGGGTTTGAGAAAAGCACTTGTGAGGTGTCCCTTGGCCATTAATGCCCTGTCCCCTCACTTTCCCTATAAATACCAAGCCCTTCTTTTATCCTTTCGACTCAAAAACCATCCTCAATGATGTTCTGGCCTCCTTACCTCCCAAGGAGACCTACCAAGGTTTCCCCAAGCCCTCAAGGTCCAAACCTTTGAATTTCAAGAGTCACGTTTTAAGGTAAGGGATCTGACCTCTCTCTTTCTTTTCATGTAATCTCTTTTATGTCATTCCTTTTATTCTCCATGTTCTTATGTTTGAGGATGTTATATTATACTCCTCTTACTTCCCTTTTAATTTTTATATGATGAGAGATCCCCTCTTACTCTCATAATTTCTTTTTATGAAAGTTTATGTGATGTCGTTAGGCTGCCGAATTTTAATGGAATTCATTCACCCTTCTCTTTTTCAATGTTCTACTTTCATGTCAAGTATTTCAAATTAATTTTTTATATTGGGGTATGATATCTATATCTATCATACTGAACTCTTATTTTCACATTATGAGAGACCCTATTTGATCTTTTGAAATCATTTTTGTTGAAGTTTAAGTGACGTCGTTAGGCTGCCGAATTTTCATAAAAGAAATCTAATTGTTGTCTTCCTTCCATGTTTTTCATTTCAAATGGTATTTCCTTAAAATTTAATTAACATGTTCATATATCCTTTTTATTCTGCCCCTCTACTATTTTATGGGTCATTTATGAATGATGGACCCATGTCCCCTCTCTTTTCAATGTTTTCTAAAACCCTGAAACATAGCCGTTATGCTGCAGAATTTTCGTCTCAAAATACCTCTCTCTTTTCTCAAAATTATTTTATGTTATAAAGTGAATACTCAAAGCTCTTATTTCTACAGGGATATTCACATATATATCAAAATGTCCTATTTTCAATTCCAGTATTTACATACATGAAACCCTGTTTCCCTTTCCGTGGGTTTAATGTGACATAAAGATCATGTATTTAAAGCAGTTTTTTTTAAAATGTTATGATTATGAAATGAAACTCATTTCTTTTATGCTATATGGGTTGTTTATGAAATGATTGATGATGATATATGTTGCTCACAATATAATAAATACATGTCAAGGGTGCACCCAGATATCGCTCCAATGCATTGGGTAAAGGCTAAATCTCTAGAGATGACTTTTTAGACTGATACCTTGGTGAATAACCTTGGTAATTTTTAATGACACCTTGGGGATGAACCTTGGTGAAACGAAATGATTGTCAATATTAAATGTTGCAGCCACATCTTCAAGTTATGAAAAATGTTATTTTTATTATTATGTATCTCACGATTCCTTTCTCATTCCTTAAAGTTATTTTCATGTCCTTATTGAAGTATCTCAAGTTCACATGTAAAATGTTTTTCTTGTTTCCCTTACTGGGCCTTCTGCTCACCCTTTATTTTGATGTATTTCCCCAGGTTATGAGATTCAGTAATGAACCTAAGATAAACTTAAGTAGAATCCTTTCAAGTGTTTAAGAAGAATGTTTCATGTTGTTTTCATGTATTATGTTCCTTGTTTCCAAGACACTAAAACATAAAGATCCTCAGTTCCGTGTAATGAAATGAATGTTTATGTTATAAAAAGACGGGATGCTATAGTTGGTATAAAAGGATGGTTTAGTTATTTTTGGAAATTATGATATAAAAAATTTAGGAAGAACCCTATAGACAATTTTAAATATAGGAAAACTTCCTGGTATTTTGGTAAGTATTGAGTAAATGGTTTATCAAACAAATAAATACCTCTCTGGATACGAGCAGGTAGAGGTGGCTCTGGCACAGATGTACATATGGGTAAAACCTGAAAACAACGCTTTGAGCTAGACTCGAATGGGAACTGGTGCACGATAACGGGCCTTGCTGCACTCTTGGTTACGACACTCCTGGGGGATATGTTTGGTTAATCACAAACTTTTTATGAATCATTATGAATGAATTATAGAGAAGTGTAATTGTCTAAGAATGATGTCTCAGTTAAAATATTCATAAATGAAATAAGTTTCTTACTAAGGTTTTATTCATTTATAAAATGGTGGTAAATAGGAGGAACCGTGCCGATGGTGACCGCAATGCACCATGTGCTGACGGCCCTCCGATGGAAGCCGGAATGGAAACATTCATGCGAATGATGAACCAACTCACTCAAGTTATGAGTAATAACTTGAATCTATCTAAGAGGCTGATCTCACCATGAAGGGAACAACACTCTGTTGAGTCCTTCATGCATCAACGACCACCATTTTCAGTGGATCTACTAACCCTTTTGTTGCGGAACAATGGATAAGCTCCATTGAAAAGATCTTTTCTGTACTCCATTGTTCGGAACAAGAAAAAGTCACCCTTGTTGTTTATCGCCTAGAGGGAGAAGATGATCAGTGGTGGTCACTGGTCAAAAACACGAGGCCTAGAGGAGAGATGGATGCTGTGGAGCGGGAAGAGTTCCGAGGAATATTATTTAACATGTATTTCCCTCGTTCCATGAGAACGAGAATGGAGAAAGAGTTTCTCGAGCTGAAGCAGAAGGAGAACAAATCAGTCAGAAGCTATGAGAAGAACTTCACACAACATTCACGATATACCTCTAGCTTTGTCAGGGATCCATGTGGGAAGGTTGATAGATTTTTCGGTGGGCTGAGACCTCATCTGTGGAAGAATTTAGCCAACCGAGACTACGATAGCTACGAGGAGATCGTGCGTAGTGCAATGAAAGTCGAGCTGGAGTTTGGTGAGACGCAGTGGTCTCATAAATCTAATGAAAAGAAGAGATCGTTTGAGACCAGTTTAGGGACGACTTTTGAACAGGGAAGAGGTGGAAAGCAAATTCAACTTACCACATGCAATAAATGTGGGAGGAAGCATCCGGGGAACTGCTTGGTCAAAGTGGAAAGTGCTACAAGTGTGGAAGAGGAGGCCATATTGCTCGGAATTTTCGTAGTGAGTTGAAGCCTCAACTCCCCAACACTATAGACAGAGGAATGATGGTTATGGCCTTACCCGAAGTCCATTGCTTCAATTGTGGATAGTTTGGGCACTATGCTAATCTCTGTCCAAATCCAAGGGCAGTGGCGGGGAATCACCATCAACCTCAGCAAAGGCCAGGGGAGCAAGGTCGTTCTTTTGCTATCACGACAACTGAAGTTGAAGCTCCGAATGATGTGGTAGAAGGTACTCTTGTTGTCCTCTCAAAACTAGCAACTACTTTGTTTGATTCAGGTTCTACACATTCATTTATTTCTTCCAAGTCTGCAATGAATATAGAATCAATCCCTGGATTTCATGAGGTAGAGTTTTCAGTCAAGACTCCAAGTGGGATTATCCATGCGTCAACAGTGTTTAGAGACTCTAGTGTTTACTTTAGTGAGCACAATATTATCTCAAATCTAGTAGTAATTTCCATGGTGGAATTCGATGTTATACTAGGGATGGACTGTCTCTCAAAGTATAATGTTAAGATCAAATGCAGAAGTAAGGAAATATCAGTAGTCTTGAATAAACAACCTACAGTTATCTCCCAAGGAGAGATATCCTGAATTGATCCCTATCTAGAAGCACCTCCTATAGCTTTCTTTATGGAGTTAATTGGAGATGATGAAGAAGAAAAAGGGAGCATTCAAATAGATGATGTTCCAGTTGTTCAGGAATACATGGATGTATTTCCTAAGGAGTTACCTGGACCTCCCCCAGAAAGAGAGGTAGATTTCTCCATTGAACTCGTACCTGGATCTCAACCCATATCAAAGACCCCGTATAGAATGGAAAATGTGGAGCTGTAAGAGTTAAAGAAACAACTCCAAGACTTGTTGGAGAAGGGGTTTATCCGTCCGAGTGTGTCTCCTTGGGGGGGCACCAGTTCTCTTTGTGAAGAAGAAGGATGGATCACTGCGGCTATGAATTGATTATAGAGAACTAAACAGGATCACAGTGAAGAACAAATATCCTCTTCCAATAATTGATGCATTATTTGACCAACTTCATGGGGCTCAATTCTTTTCTAAGATTGACCTTTGATGTGGTTATCATCAACTGAGGGTGAAGAAGGATGATATTCCAAAGACCGCCTTCCGATCAAGATATGGGAATTATGAGTTTACTGTTATTCCCTTCGGCTTGACTAATTCTCCTACTGTCTTCATGGATTTGATGAATAGATCCTTTAAGGACTACATTGATAACTTTGTGGTAGTTTTTATTGATGATATTTTGATATATTCAGAATGTTGTGAGGAGCATTAGGATCATCTGAGGGTTATTTTGAAAACTCTGCGGAAGGAGAGGCTCTTTGGAATGTTCAGAAATTGTGAGTTTTGGTTACAACAAGTGGCTTTCTTGTGGCACATCGTAACCAATGAAGGAATCTCAGTTGACCCTGCAATGAAAATGGTTGTGGAGGAGTGGCCTCAACCAACAACAGTAACTGAGATTCATAGTTTCCTTGGATTAGCGGGATATTATAGGAGGTTTGTGAAAAAAATTTCACGGCTTTCCAATCCACTAACCAAGTTGACTCGAAAAGGGGTAAAGTTAATCTGGACAAAGGAATGCGAGGAATGTTTCCAAGAGCTGAAGAAGAGATTGGTTACTGCACCTGTGTTAACACTACCCTCTATTGGAGAAGGATTCGTTATTTTTAGCGATGCATCTCTAAATGGGCTTGGGTGATTCCTCATGAAAAATGACAAGGTAATTGCTTATGCATCTTGACAGTTGAAGATTCATGAGAAGAATTATCCTACGCATGATCTAGAGTTAGAGGTAGTTATTTTTGCCCTAAAGATATGGAGGCACTATCTTTATGGGGAGAAATGTGATATATACACCGACCACCAAAGTTTAATGTATATTTTCACACAGAATGAATTGAACATGAGACAAAAGAGATGGTTGGAGCTTATTAAAGACTATGATTGTTCATTTCATTATCACCCTGGAAGAGAAAATAAAGTCGCGGATGCGTCAAGCAGGAAAGACCCTATTGTTCTGGCAACAATGAGGATCCTAGGAGATCCCTTGAATAAATATCTAGTAAAACTGGACATGGGAATTATAAGGAAAGGGAAATCATCACCCCTATCCCAAATGATTTCTCAACCATCATTACTAGAGAAGATCAAGAAGGCTCAAAAACAAGATCCTTTGCTGCAGGAGACGTTTGAGGCTGTAAAGGATGGGAAGTTCCCTGACATCAATCTTGATCAAGAAGGTGTAATGAAATTTCATATAAGACTATGTGTTCCATCTATTCCGGAGATAAAGAAAGAACTGATGGATGAAGCTCATAACTCTACTTTCTCTATACATCCGGGAAGCACTATGATGTATAGAGACCTTCATGATCATTATTGGTGGGATAACATGAAGAGGGAGATTGCTGATTACACTACAAGGTGCCTGGTTTGTCAGCAAGTAAAGGCAGAAAGAAAACTTCCTAAGGGGGTATTACAACCGCTACCCATACTAGTATGGAAGTGGGATAATATCACTATGGACATTGTAACTGGTCTCCCAAAAACATCAAAAGGAAACAATGCGATATGGGTTATTGTGGACCGTCTCACCAAGACAGCCCATTTATCTCTATTTGGGAAGATTTATCTCTGGATCAGCTTGCCATGATATACATAAAGGAAGTGGTGAGGCTGCATGGGGTACCACAATCCATCGTGTCTGATCGTGATCCATGATTCACCTCAAAATTTTGGAGAAGTCTTCAACATGCTCTGAATACTGAATTGAATTTTAGTACGGCCTATCATCCTCAAACTAATGGCCAATCTGAAATGACTATTCAGACACTCGAAGACATGCTGAGATTATGCTCAATGGAATTTAAAGGTTGATGGTATCAACACCTCCCATTAGTGGAGTTCTCCTATTACAACAGCTTCCATTCGAGTATTCATATGACACCCTATGAAGCTCTGTATGGAAAGTTATGTAGAACTCCCACTTGTTGTGATGAAATCGGTGAGAGAAAGCTTCTTGGGCCTGATCTTGTGCAAGAGATGACATAACAGGTCCATGCCATCCAAGAACACATAAAGGCTGCTCAGAGTCGGCAGAATAGCTATGCGGACAATCATCGAAGGGACTTGAGTTTGGTGTTGGTGACAAAATCTTCCTTCGAATTTCTCAATGGAAGAATGTAACGACCCAATCTCTTTGAGTAGTATATTAACTTACTCTTAATGATTTAATAAGATGTTAATGGTTAATTCAGAATGATATGTTGATGGCTTCATCCAGTAGACTCGAACCATATGAAGCCCACTTATCAGAGCTTGGGAAGGAGGTGGCATCTTTGGGCTTCGCTTTGGACCAACCCCAAGCCGAACTCCAGCATGTCAAGCTTGAACAGAAATTCCTATGGGAGAAGTTCAAGTTAGTAGAGATTACTACTAGGGAAATGTTATCTGAGCCTCCCTCGGAGTCTCTCACCATAACACACCTTACACATAGGTCATATTCCGGTGTTATAAGGGGCTATATGATGAGACCCTAGCTTATTTGTGTAATCCTTTGGGATGAATGAATTAAGATTTCTTCCTTTATTTATGTTTGTGAAACTTCAAATGTCCGGATAAGTTTAGGATGTATTTTATTGGTGAATTTGGAAAAAAAGGACATTTTAAAATATATATGTAAACCCTAAATAATTAATGATGTGTAATTATTTTCAAAAAATAGTCTTCTACAAAAGTATTCAGTAAGGAATTTGGAGTCTAATAAGATCAACGTAATTTTTTATGAATAGAAAATTATGAATAGTGATTTTACAATTAGGATTAGTAATGTGACCAAATGGATTAGTAATTTCACTCAAATAATGTTTTAATATTATTTAGACACCTAGATTGAGTATTGTGATTCAATAAAATGGGTAAATAAAGGTTTCATAAATTATTAGTCATGTATTAGTTTATTTCAGGTGAATAGTGTTTTTTAATTACAAATTTAATTAAAAATGATTAAAAAATTATATTTATAAAAAGGAATTTATTTTTGAACTCAGAGCATCGATATTATGTAATGGTAATTATTGGGGATTTTTCTGAAAAAAATGAATTTTCGATGTATAGTGTATTTATTTAAAAATTAAATTAAAATTATTTAGATAATCATTTTTATAAAATGGAGTTCATAAATTTATTTAGAGCATCGATATTTGGTAAAGGTGAAATTTTGGGATTTTTATGAGTAAGATGAATTCTTCACTGAATAGTAAAAATGAAGTTTTAGGGTTTCAGTATGTTTAATGACATCATAACTGTGTCATGATAATGTCATGAGATATTAAATGTTTGGCCAGCTAAGGGTGATGAATTATTGTGTTGGGGGCCCCATTTGGCCTAACTTTATAGGAAATATCTTGATAGAGAACATGGGTTTGAGAAAAGCACTTGTGAGGTGTCCCTTGGCCATTAATCCCTTGTCCCCTCAATTTCCCTATAAATACCAAGCCCTCCTCTCATCCTTTCGACTCAAAAACCATCCTCAACGTAGTTCTGGTCTCCTTACCTCCCAAGGAGTCCTCCCAAGGTTTCCCCAAGCCCTCAAGGTCCAAAACATTGTGTTTCAAAAGTCACATTTTAAGGTAAGGGATCCGACCTCTCTCTTTCTTTTCATGTAATCTCTTTTATGTCATTCCTTTTATGATCCATGTCTTATGTGGGAGGATGTTCTTTTATATTACTCTTACATTCATTTTCAGTGTTATATGATTAGAGATCCCCTCTTACTCTCATTATTTCATTTTATGAAAGTTTAAGTGACGCTGTTAGGCTGCCAAATTTTTAAGGAATTCTTTCACCCTTCACTTTTTCAAAGTTCTACTTTTATGTCATGTCTTTCAAAATATTTTTTTTATATTGGGGTATGACCTCTATATCTATAATACTGAAATCTTATTTTCACATGATGAGAGACCCTATTTGATCTTTTCAAATCATTTTTGTTGAAGTTTATGTGACGCCGACTAGGCTACCGAATTTTCATAAGAGAAATCTAATTTTTGTCTTCCTTTCATGTTTTTCATTTCAAATTGTATGTCCTTCATATTTCCATACCATGTTCATATATCCTTCTTATTCTTCCCATCTACTGTTTTATGGGTCATTTATGAATGTTGGACCCATGTCCCCTCTATTTTCAATGTTTTCTAAAACCCCGAAACATAGCCGTTATGCTGCAGAATTTTCGTCCCAAAATGCCTCTCTCTTTTCTCAATATTATTTTATGTTATAAAGTTAATACTAAAAGCTCTTATTTCTACAGGGGTATTCACATATATATCAAAATTTCCTATTTTAAATTCTGTTATTTACATACATTAATCCCTCTTTCCCTTTCCGTGGGTTTAAAGTGACATAAAGATCATGACTTTAAAGCAGTTTTTTTAAAACGTTATGATTATTAAATGAAACCCATTTCTTTTATGCTATATGGGTTGTTTATGAAATGATTTATGATGATATATTTGGATCACATGATAATAAATACATGTCAAGGGTGCTCCCAGATAGTTCTCCAATACATTGGGTAAAGGCTTAATCTCTAGAGATGACTTTTTAGACTGATACCTTGGTGAATAACCTTGGTAATTTTTAATGACACCTTGGGGATGGACCTTGGTGAAACGAAATGATTGTCAATATAAAATGTTGCAGCCACATCTTCAAGTTATGAAAATTGTTATTTATATTATTATGTATCTCATGATTCCTTTCTCATGCCTTAATGTTCTTTTCATTTCCTTATTGAAGTATCTCAAGTTCACATGTAAAATGTTTCTCTTGTTTCCCTTACTGGGCCTTCTGCTCACCCTTTCTTTTGATGTATGTCCCCAGGTTATGAGATGTAGTAATTAACCTAGGTGGAACATAAGGATAAGCCTTTCAATTGTTTAAGAATAATGTTTTATGTTGTTTTCATGTATTATGTTCCTTGTTTCCAAGACACTAAATCTTAAAGATCCTCAGTTCTGTGTAATGAAATGAATGTTTATGTTATAAAAAGACGGGATGCTATATAACTAACCTATTTTCTCTTAATTAGGATATAGGAGACCCCATAAGCTGTCAGATGTGTAATGTTGAGAAATGGACCATTGGTCGCGTTGATAAAAACATGTTATGGTGTGGATTTAGTGGATGGAATATTTTGGATCATGAGGAGTTTGGGACCTTATATATTGGGAGTGACACATCTTTTGGTTCATCCATTTATTTGAGAATTTTTAATTGAATATGTATTAAAATGGAAATTGATCTGGAGAAAAAGAATTGACAAAATATAGACTTTTAAAGGGAATGAGTTAGTGTATGTAGTCATTTTTTAGACTATTTTACTCTACATAGTCATAGATTTAGGAGAAGGATGTTTAGTATGACTAATTTATCAGATGGTTGTGAAATGTCCTAATCATTTAGAAGTGAACCTTGATATTGAAATTTTTTGGAATGATTTTGGATGTGTATATACAATTCACCATTAAGTCCACTAGTTATATACTATGAGGGTGGAGATGTCTATGATCTATAAGCAGTGTTCCATGGGATACAAGTGGATCCTTCATTAGTGCATGTTGTGTGACCAGTTTTATTTATCAAATATAGGTTTTGCGACACAAATCTATGATGGGTTTTTACGCTATATGCTTGCATTTTAGGAAGCACAGATTTTTCAATTATAAACTGATGAGATGATGTGTGTGTTCTGGATGAAAAATCCTCCCACATTTTTGGAGGATGAATATCCTCATTAATTTTATCTATGGATTGATAATAAATATTTATACCTTTTAGTATCTATAAATACCTCATTAGAGTAGTGTGAGGCTTGCACCATACATTATATGGGGAGAATAAAATCACTAGTGGGATTTTTTGAACCATCATGCAAGGATGTGGGGTATAGTTTGGGATGATTTCTAAACAACGTTTTATATTTAGTTCAACATTGATACTCTGATAGAAGAGTGGTCAAGTGAGTACATGAATCTAAAACAAGGAACCACAGAGTGTTTGGTATTATTTATAGATTTTTATTTTTTTTGAGATGGTATATATTGAAGATGAGTCATCGAGAGTGACATGGTTCATGGAAGGTCTCTTACATGGCATTTGATCATAGATCAGGTTTAATAGATAGACCTATATTACAAGGTTAGTATCTCAGGGGCCAAATATAAAATGGAACCTGAGGAAATCTAGGGACATATAGTAGTGCATTATAGTCTCTCCGCCCAATACTTCGACACGAAATTCCAGGAATTAATGTTTTGATACTTCCTTTGATATGATTACCATCCATATAGTTAGTTTTATTTGTATGGTATTCTATCATCAGTGAGAAAGACAAGGACAAGTGATGAATCATTTAAACTAGGGAACAATTGAGGGTCAATATTGTGGAAGGATCTTCCATGTATAAAATTCATGCAATAACATCCCATAAGAAATTAGAGGTTGGGGGTAAGATTTGACTTCCGATTCATTATTCAGTTTCATATCTCAATTTCCCTTAGGGATATTAAGAAGTAATTTTTTTGTTAGGATGAGGTGGTGGTTGACATGGTTGACATAACCAAAAAATATGTTTTCCATGATAGTACAGTGCACCTACTCTATGTGGTGATGTTGAGCCACATGGTGAAATTACCATCCATATATATTCTATATAGCATAAACCTGAGGGTTAGGATACATGATAGTCTATGTTGATATGTGATATCTTATTACCCTTTACTCTTGTATATTTACATTTTGATACAATTTCATCACATGGTTTCATATCTACGAATGTGGTGGAATATTTTTGGCTCATTATACAATTTTCACATGGTATCACGATACTTGATACTCTATTAAGTATCATAATGGAGCATGTTCGCTAGTTTTGGTAGTGACTCTACGATATTTGGGGGTTTCACTTTGTGTGGGATCTTTTATTCCTCAATATGACCATGTTTGATGTCATTATCATAATAAAATTTCTAGTTTATATTAATTTCTACATTTATTAGTATCACTAGAGGGTGACTTTCAAAACACCAGTGGGTAGAGGCTATATTAACAAGAGTGAATGGTATATCCATTCAACTGAATTTGGACAATAGCATCGTGGGTTGGGTAGGATGATATCCTTGATATCTTGTATATATTTAGGTTATCGTGGGACACTTCATGATAAATTCCCTCCTATAGTTGATAATTTGATGTTAGTTTTCGTAGATGAAATTTCTGATTTACCTCGCAATGTATGGGTGTAGTTAAACAATGATCTATTTTTAGAAGATGCATCAGTATCCATTCCTTCTTATAGGATGGATAATATGGAGTTGTAGGAGCTCAAGAGGAAGCTACATGAAATTCGAGGAAGGGGTTTAATCAACCCAATACTTCCCCAAAGGGATATCTGGTCTTCATTTATGTAATTATGGATAGTAAACATAGGATATGTGTGGATTACCATATTTTGTAAAAGATAACTATTAAGAACATGTATCACTTACCATAGATAGATGGAAATTTTTACCATTTTCGATGAGCATAGGCTCTCTTGAGAGCTAATTTGAGAGTTGGATATCATCTGGTCCACGTTTGACTAGAAGACAAACCTCATTCATCTTTTTATATTAGGTATGATCTATAGAAATATCTGGTTAGGTTGTTCGACCTCATGAACATGCCGATAGTTTTCATTTCTCTAATAAAACATGTTCTCAAACCTTATCAGGATTCATTTTTGGTGGATTTCAATAATGGTATATTTGTGTATTCTCACAATGGACATAGCCAAGAAAAAATATATTTAGATAATTTTGGATACATTGATATAGAATCATATATATGGTAATATTACAATGTGCCACTACTAGATGTACAGTATCCAATTCATTGGTCCTACTATCTCATAGATATTAGTATAAGTTGACTCGTATATTTTGAGAGATATAGTTTCATTGTAGTATCCCTAGAACATCATTGACATACAAATATTCGTAGGGATGTATAGATATTACATGGAACTCATGCATGAATTATTATTCATGGAAGTGTCATTAAGAATATTGAATAATATTGATGTAACATTTTTATGGTTATATACCTTCTAGAAATCCTTTCAACGGTTTAATGGGAGTTTAACTTCAGCACTTATCATGATTCTTACAAATATGGGTATGACCTACACTTTTAATTGTGACTAATCCGGTATACGTCATATTGGTGTTATTATATATTCAAAAACATTCATGGAATACATTTTTCAATGATTGAGGTGGCCCAAGATGAACTACTTGACACATGATTTGGGTGTAGCGACAACTGTACATTCTTTTCACTATTGAAGACACTATTTACTTGAAGTGAACTTTGTGGTGTATAATGACCACAAAAACCTCAATAATATGTTTACAAAATATAATTTGATTTTGAGGAGGTGAAGTTAGCTATATTACCAAATGTATTTGGACACAGAGCATACCTATATCCATGAAAAGGAAAATGTTGATGTTGAAGAACAGTGTTGTAGGACTCATATATAATTATGTGAGGATTCTAGAAGTATGTTGTAACTTGGGGACCTATTCGATGATATTAACATGGAGGTGAATAATATTCAGGGGATGTCATTTATGTTATCTTTGGGTGTGACATATACTCTTCTAGAAATAGTAATGATATGGAAACTACCTGATTCTGCGGGCATAGTACTTCAAAATACTGTGGAATGAGAGGAACCACATCCTAGTTTGACCATATGTGAGGATCAAATTATGGACATATAAGGATGTTTTTCAATTATGTTGGATACATGTGAGGATCTGATGTGGTCGTTTCATTCCTCAAATTGGGTTGTGACCCAAAAACCACTAAGATATATAGTGACATAAGATGTTGGTATTAGTGGTTTGGTAAGATGTAGGAGTTAGATGTTTTTTTAATTATATGTTCCACCTCTAAATAGGAGGAGGAAGAACACCATTGACCATATAGACATTAATAGTAATTAACTGTTCTAAAGTGTAAATATGATGATTTCATTATGTATTTCATGACCAGTTTTCCATGTTCACCTAAAGGTAGTTAATAGTGTGGGTTCTTATTGATAGGATCATAAAGGATGTTCATTTCCTACTATTTAGGTTACATTAGTTTAAATGAATATGGGAGGTTATAGATCTATGATATATTATGATATCACAGTTCCCAACATAATATCATTAAATATAGGTATTTTAAATTTACATATTCATTCAATTTGAGTTTGTATAGGGTGCTTGGTACATAGGTTCTATTGAGCACGACATACCTCCCTCATAATTATATCGAGTTAGAGTGTACTATTTAGTTGATTAAGGACATTTTATGGGAATGAATCTATGAATTTAGTGGTTTTTGGGATTGACCAATATCCCTCTTTGAGATCACCTACAATAAAATTTATCAGGAAACGATATAAATGTATCGTAATGTTTTATTGTACGGTATAACATTCTGATGTCCCATCTTCTAGATAGTGGTAGGTGATGATGCATTACTAGTAAAACTTATCATCTAGGAGACTTATTATTAGCTCATGTTGATAAAAAATGATTACTACTACACTGTATCATCAGAAATAATATGTTCCTCACCGAGGGAGACCATTATTATTTGGGATCGAGTATTAAAACTTCTTTTGTGTCTCTCCAAGGTCGGGACATAGATTGATTGAGAGAAATGGTAAATGTATACCATGAAACTTTAGGTTGTTAACTATTCTAGATATTTCTTGAATAATATCCTATTAGTTTAAATAAATTTGGGGTACCAAACCAGGCATGATGTCTTCCACAAATCTCATCTTCCCCATTATCATTGAGTCCCACCTCATGATTTTCATCCTGATTTGGTAGAGATACATACATATACATCCTTTGAGTAGTATTTGATTCATATCAATCACTGAAGAATGATGGTTCACTATGGTTGGTCTATCCACTAATACTGATGTTATTGTATAACATGATTTAAAATGATGGTACCTAAGAGCGGGAGGCTAAGGTACATTCTCAGTTTCAGGATTTATTATCAATCGATTATTGACCACCCATAAGAGGGAAATTTGGAGATAAATTTTTTTAATGGTGGAACTATATAAGATCCTAGGTTTTTTTGATGTATATATTTCTGTTTCTATTTAATATCATCATTACTATATTTTTTTGTCTAATACCCTAGGTTGATCCATTGTCTGATTGAGTAGTTTTCGTAAAGGAAGTGGTAAGAGAGATATAAGTTGGCTACATCCCAATTACATGTTTTTTAATTATTGTAAACATTGGATATAAGTTACAAGACAAGTAATGATCTAGTTGGGACATTTAATATCATGTAATAGGTTTTTACAAGCGAGGATGAAAACATGTTTTACAAGACATATAAGAAATTTACCAAAAGAGTAAATCAATTACAGGACATATAAATTTTGGAGTCTAGTTTTTAAAAATAGAGGCTTGCACTTATAATATTCCAAATTAATCCTCACCCTCAATTCCTTATTAAATAGGAGTGTCCCATAAATCCAAGAGGTAGGATTTAGGGCATTTTCATGATCTAGACTCTGTTTATTTCACCTTTAGCTATGTTGTATCATTTACAGTGAGCTATATGTTCTGAATCTGCCATTCATCATTTTTCATTGTATCAACATTGATATTTAGCAATGAGATAAAATTCTATATTTTATATTTCTCATCCATTATTAATTATCAACCTAATTTGGACTGAATTAGAGGCTGATACTGGAAGAGTGTTCTGCTATTTGTATTTAGTAGGTGGTTAATACCATTCCCTTTGATGTGTGTGCATTAGATTCCTAGTTTTCATTGTATCCTATTATAGACATTATGGATAATCCCTGATAATTATTTTAATAATTGAATTGAAGAAACTTGATCCTATTTGGTTACTGGTTTTGTATTATTTAATGGTTGGAGGTCATCTGTCATCATACTAGGACACCAATGGGGTGTTCCATTCCCTTTGAATAATTTTTAGGCACACATGTGGTTTGAGCACAAGCTTTCCATGTTATATGAATCCTCTTTATAATTTAATTTATTTGAATTGGTTTTTAGGAGATGGGTTGACTGTGTTTCCATGTTTTACATGATGTCAATTGTTTAACTTCTTAAATGTTAATTGTTATATTAGTGGGAAAAATCATCTATAATTAAATGGGAATTGTTATATGAATTTTAAGAACCCATGGAATGTGATGGCTTGAAATGATTCAATAGAAGAAGAATGTTTCTGTAAGATTCCATGGATGTGGTACATCATGGGTCTTGATAGTGGTTGAGATTATCATGTATTTTTTCCCTATTGATTCTGATTTTGTTGGATGAACTTTAACATAATAACACTTAGAAATCTATTGATTGGACTCATAGCACATATAGTATATTTACATTCTATTTGGACACCAATTAAAGAATAATTGAGTTTCCATTGAGATTCACTTGGGACTAGATGTGGATGAATTGTTTAACAATATATTGGATCAGGGCCAACGGGGTATCACAGATATGATTATGTGTCCTGATCCTTGAGAATTTGACACTATATATTATAAAACATTTTCATAGTAAATGTGAATCTTATGGTTATATTGATATACCATGGTAAATGTGAAACTTCAAATTATGAAGCACATTCATTGTAATTGTGACTTTTATGATTATAGGGGTGGACCATGGCTGTAAAGAGAAAAAGGTTATACGTAATTTTTTTGTTTGACATGATATACTGTGAAATAAACAAGGTTGTTGTGCATAGTCCTATTTACATTTCTTCATTCTTTATAATAGAAGCATGGTGCTTGTTATGATGTGATCATTATTTCTCTATGTAGATCCACTGTATTTATTTTACTTATTACGTGAGAACTTATATGATTTATGAAATACATGGGAAATACATTGAACATTTCTCATCAGGTATTTCACAATATGGACATGTTTTAGACACCGGTGGAGGTGCCCACAAGGGATTTTATCTCACACCCTATCTCCATAAACCATTAGGTACCCGAACATGTTTTTTACATCCAATTAGAGACTAAATAACATGACCATAGTTCAATGATTGACATTTTTATATATATAAAAGAAGGGGAGAAGATGACTGGTCAATGGTATGAGGTCTGTGATGCTATTTTGCATAAGTCTTTTGTCCATTATGGTAATTTGATACATATACTTTACTTCATATTGAATACTTATTATTAATTTATTGAGGACACATGACATGTGTAGTCATCATTTTTATATCACTCAATTTCATGTTTTTGAGTGTTATAATTTTATTTTTGAGTACTTATCCATGAAAATATTGTTTCATCTATGATCGATTACTGGTACATTGTTTTAAAGTCTAATCATGCTTCTTATGCATTTTTGTTATTGCATCTTCTATTTTCTATAACAATATATCTATTATCATGCACTATTGTTGTGAGGGAATTCTCTCCATGTAAACACCCCATATTCCCTCACTACTAGTCAGTAGCCAATTAGATTCAGGAAGATGTTCTTGAAGAGATATGACCCACATTCTCAGAGCACTAGATAGTGGAATTCTGGCCGAAACGTTATAGTAGTTAAAAATAACACTAATATAGTTTTCCTTCATCTATGTTAAAATAGAACAGATTAAGGGGACCGATACCATAAAAAAAATTAAAATGGCTAAAGGAACCCCGTTATTAGTGTTATTTTAGTGCTCATAAAGGGGAACCACCCTTTATACTCACTACGATTTACAATGTTTTTTAGTGCTGTTAAAATCAATATTATGCATTTGATAAAGACCATAAATGTAATATTCATACCATATTCTTCATTTTTATTCATTAATTACATTATATATTTGATTTTGTAATATTTTTATCATTTTTAAATTTTTTTTTTATGATTTTACAAATGAAAACATTGTATGTTCTTGGTTATTCTATAATCCAAAAAGAAGAATACTAGGTTGTGACTCCAAAAGTAAATTAAGTGCATACTAGGTAGTTAATCCCAAATAAAGTATGGATTATTCCTTCTTCTATTGAAAAAGGAAGAGTTTTCAAATAGTTTATCACACAATTAAAAGTAAGTTTCTGTTGTGGGATCCTATAATATCTCTGTTTTGGTAATTACATAAAATTGAAATAGATCTCGGGGATCAAAAAAACTATAAATTAAATATGTTCTTTTTAATTTACACCTCCACATTGTTTACACTACTCATCAATGTTCGTTATTCAATAATATAACTATTATTTATTTTTTCTTAAATATTTAACATAATATTAAACCATATCCAATTTTTTTTTTCCATCAAAATATAAAAAAATTATTGGTGGATCCATAAAATTTTTTTGTAATCTCAAATTATTTTTATCTATTTCCAAATATTTTGTATCTGATGGAAGGACCTTATTATGTATGATTTATCATTGATACGCATTTTCCTGATACTATCAAATGGTTTCATAGGAATGTTAATTTGGAAAATCCATGACATAAAAATATACAAAAATAATATTCCTTTCTAATAATGGAAGATATTAATTCCAATGATGGATGGATTCATCACCCATCCATGATAGAAGTGACTTTACATATTGGAATGAACAAATAGAATCTGTTATGATGTTGTTACATTTGAATTAATGGATGATCTAGGGGAAATCAGATGAGATACAAAAATATTATCCATACAAACAATTTGGTTAATACATTTTATCATATGTATTGAATTACATTATAAAAAAATACTTTCTAATATGTTATATGTATAAGTCTCTATATCCATGATCCATCATCTAATGCATAACATTGAATATAGATAATTTTACATTTTACTCACAATATGATATAAAATTATAAAATATCCAATATGTGAATGAAATGAGTATCATATAATTACTAAAATATGAGTAAAAATCAATTTATGAACCAGATATTTCCACCATTTATAATAACTTTTAATTGATTATGATTTCATTCAGAAGTAATGAATAAAAAAAATCCAATTGAATGAGGGATAATGGATTTGAAACAATTATTCCATTCAAAGAAATTTCAGAATGATGGAAGTATGATTTTTAAAGAGTTCACCATAGATGAACTAATCTGTTCAATTCTATATAATGAAATTGAATTGAAAAACATCGATTATGAGGTTTCTATAATGTAAAAACGTATTTACATTACGACTAATGTGAAAATATTATATAACTATTTTTTTTTTCTAATATCCAAAAACATATAGGGACACAACATATATTATAATAGTGATTTTCAAATTTATGAGTAGAAATTTTATCAAGATTAAGTTAATATGGAAGAATAAAAATTTATATAAAAAATTTAATACCATAAATAATCATGAAAATTCATATATAACATTTTACGTGTGAGTGAATAATGGAAACATCTAGATTTTTTACCCAAAACAAAATCCATCAATTAATTTCAATGTTAAAATATAAAAATAAATAATGATTTTTTGGACAATGGTATTTTTCATATAGAACTATAGGAATAAGAGACTCATATAATGAAAATTAAATTGGTATCATATTAATGTTGATCATAAATACATCTCTATTGTTTTGAAAGTTACTAATTATAGTTATAGTTGTGATTATTTTTTTCAATTGTAATTTAGTTGTTTTATTGAATAATAATTATAAATTCATGAATGACAATATCAGAATGATCTTAAAATAGAGAGAATTAGAAGATAAATATAATATTTTAATTCAATTTAATACGAATGAAAAAAATAACCTGATGGTTTGGATAAATATCTTTCATAGAATGTTCAATATAATAATAAATGGGAATCTCATATTCTAATACATATTAATGTAAGAGAAAGAATTTACAATTTTTTGGATGTAAATAATAAGGATATAGAAAAGTTTCTTAACTCATTATTTTATCCTTATACTACGATGGGAATTAAAGGTTGAAGCTTAATAAATAAGTTAATAAATATTTAAATATAGTTTCATGTTTTAATGATAATGTCAACACTGATTTAGAATTTATTAAAATTGATAATAATGATTTTAAGAAGGATTTTTTAAAATATAAATAAAAAATATCAACCTATATACATGGAAATATGAAATATGATAATGAAATTTCTATGATGTTTATTTTATTTTTGGGTTTTCAATTATTTACTCTAAATTTTATTTGATTATTTTTTTTTTCTCTATGAAAAATAGTTGTTGTTTATAAAGATTAAAATATTTGTTTCATTTGTGATGCTTATTTTTTTATATTTTAATTTTATTGTTTTACTATTTATTAATCTATATTTTATAAAATAATTAATTTATTAGGAGTTACCCATTGTTGTTAATTTAGTTAATATGTTGAAATATGTGTTTAAATAGTCATTATATATTGATTTTTGTCTTGATTAGTCTTTTTGAAATATATAACAACATATGGTTTATTTCAAATTATAAAAAATTGATATATTATTATCATGTAATAATTTATTTACACATTATATTTGGTAAAAAAACTTTCTTAAATTATCCACTCACTGACTACATTATATGATTATTTATACAATTATTTAATGAAATGATATTTTAGAAAATCATTATTCTAGGAAGTCCTCATTATATTTAAAATTTTATTATCATGAATTCTAATGATGATTAATTTAATATTTATATTAAATAGTAATGGACTTCCATATATAGATCATATAGTTTAATTATATGAATTATATTTATATTCCATCACTATTTAACTTTTTTGATATGATGTTAAATCAAATGACATGGATTGAATGGCTAATGTAAACTTTTTTTCAAATGGTTTAAATTTCATTTACTAAAAAAATTCAAATACATCAAACATGTGAACATTATTTATTTATTTATATTCAATCAGATATATGAGATGTTAACATAGGGTGAGATTTTGTTGAAATGCATAAAAAATTCCTTGATAAATATTTTGTTATGAAATAAGTATAAGGTTGAATTTTTTCATAACAAGATATTGAAATTATTAAATTAATTTGTTTGATAAATTAAATTGAATAATTAATTATGAATATATATTTATTATCTTTTTTGATGAATTTTAAAAATCGTGAAAAAATTGCTATTTTTAAATAAAAATTTTAGTTTTTCAATGTAAAAAATCGGGGAGATTGTTAGTGTTTAGAATTTTGATGTTAGTTTATTTTTTTATAAAAAAAATTCTTATATTTTAGATTAATTATTTAAATTATTTAATTATTAAATGCTACACGTCCAACCCAGAATCCACTGAACAGGTGCCCTGGGATGAGTCATCACATGACATCAAGAATTCATCTCCTTCTCCCATATGTTTCTAACAAGCTGTGAGAGTATAATAAAACACATGAGGGGACTATACATTAATTTTTTATATTAATACAATCTATATAACATACTAGATAAGGGAATCAATAATAAATAAACTAGAATCATGCATTATGAAGCATTTACCAAAAAATGGGTACAAATCACACTTCATCAATAAATATTTCATGTCATAATAACAAGGCCTAATGTGATGACAAACCAAAATAAAGACCAACAGATGAATCACCATAATATTTCATGACACAAAGTTTCAATCCCTCATCTTTGAAAATTACCTTCCAAAGTCAACTCCCTATAATATGGACATATAATTTTTCTGAAACTTCATCCATGAAATCTACTCAGGAACCAAATGTTGGCCCGAGCTGACTATGAGTAAATATTTGTAGGCCACCATCCATGGTGTCGAAAAAATATCTATTCTATGAAGATAGTTAATTATTGTACTAAATAAATGAATATATTAACAATTGATAATCCAGTCACCATTCGTTATCTATATCCACCTAAACTATAACCATCATTTGTTAAATCGGTTAAGAATTTACATTAATAATAATATCGATTCTTCCGATAAATTATTATGAATAAGTGATTAGGATTGTTTCCTATCTAATTATTTTTAAATATTTCCTAAATAATAACATCACACATACCTTGGTGTATTGGTCCAGGTGTTCTTATCAAATAAAACCATTAGGGAAATGAAGTATTATTACCCATCTATAAACCATGCATTATAGGGTTGGGGTTTAGAGCCTCAGTCTAACCTTAAAAATGGACATAAAACCTCAAGTATAATACCCCAAAACCATTATTCCATGTTCCCATGATTATTATTCATTTAAAACAAATACCATATAACAAACCATAAATATTCAATTTAAATAACACACACTCCATATTCATTCTACCTATAAATCAACATCTAGCCTTAACCCATTAGAACATTTAGATATTATATTGAACAACCCATTTATCCCATATACATTTTTCATAATTTAGTTTATTTTTTATATTTAAAAATTCCCATTCATTAACTCATTTAACACATTAATCCATTCACATTAATTACCTCATTTATGAATTTCAATTAAAAATACACATGTCATTTGACACGTTCATATTATTCCATGAAATCCTTTTTCACATTATGGAAAAATATAGTATTCCCTTTCTAACAACTAAAAACTTCTATAGTTAATTCCATTTGCATTTCAATAAATCATATCAATGTGTTCATCATGGGTTCTATATCATCTCAAGTTATTCAGGGATAAACATTACAATTTCCTCTTTCAATAATGTCCGCAAAACACATGGGTGGCCCTAACCCTTTATAATCAATCTATACATATCTTATGGGGATCATTAGGGTTTTAAATAATCATTCTTCGAACAATTTTTCAAAATATTAAAAATTTAATCAATTTCAAAACATGATAGGAATAAAAGGACAAAAACATAAGCATAAATCAACTTCATGTCTATGATACATATCTTATAGACTACAAAACTCAATTACAAATTTTAATGCATGCTTAATGAGGTCTTTTGAAGTAGATTCAAATATTCTTTGAAGAACAAACCTAATATCCATTGAAAAAGTGGGTTTTAGGGCTTCAAAATAATAATACTAAAAATATATTACCTACTTTTGAATAGATAACAATGGGATGCATTATAATCATCTCGAGTTTTGAACACCACCAAAATAGATTCCAAACAGACCAAAAATGAGGTGGATCAAACCTTGGGAAACATTTGTCATTTTAGTTCATCAGTAGTGTTGTTGGAGGGGAATTGGAGGAAAAATTGAATAGATCAACTAAAATATCAGGGGGAGGGGTGTAAAAACCAAATTTTAATGGGGAAAAGTTCTAAGTACATGGTTTTCTAAACATTTTTCTAGCCTCTGTCCAAGTGTTGTATAAGTCAAACAATTACATGGGGAGATTAGTTGTTTTGAAAACCCATGTTCAAACCATTGGGAATGGATCTATTCAATTTTTCATGGTATAAACTCCCTTGTTGAATGGTTTACTAAACCATTCATCCCACCTCATGTATATAATGGTTTTGGTACATGTTTAGTACTAACGGTTCCAAACTGTGAAACAAGCACAGTATGGCATGATTCTCCATTCATTCATGTCCAGAACCCCAAAAATACCATGAGCCTCCTCATACACTCCATAAGCATTTCATAAAAAAAATCTAATTGAGTTAAACAAAAATTTATACCAAATAAAACCTCCATAAATCTTTTGATCATAATTTCTACCCACCTTATAAAAGTTCATCAACATGTCACACATCCATGAGTTAGTGAGCTACCATGGTAATAAGATTGTGCCTATGGGGATGCATATAAATCATTGTCTCTCATGATTATTCAAGAACATTACCATAATGAAAAAATAAAATAACCATAGGTACAATATTTCCATGGATGGATTTCTCACTATGATACATAATATGATTTGGGTGCTCCAAAAACGATGCATTATCCTCTAGATGAACATCCCCAAGATCAGTCACATGGGATGGGTTAGAGTGATACTTTTGAAGATATAACACTTGAAAAAAATGTGCATTCCACTATACCATTATTGAAGATCCAATTGAAATTATACATGTCTGATCATATCCAAAATCTCAAATGATCCCATGTACCATGGTTCCATCATATCATTTTTCCAAATCTGTTGATCCCCGAACATTGCAGACACATGATGAAATAAATTATTACCCCTATAAACATAAGGGTTCCATAATGCTGATACACATATGATTTTTCTTACATTGAGTTTTATCCAAACACATTTGAATCACCTATACATGTACTCACATCACATTCGTAATACTCAGTCTGAACAACTCATATTATCTTACCCCCTTCCATCACAAAGGTTATCTACATGGAATACCATAACGCTCATCATATGATTCCATCTATATCATTTCTAGGTATGTTTTTTATAGGAAAAATCATTGGGTGACAATTTATTCGCCCAAATCCCACTAGAATCTAAGACAACTTCCCTCAACAAGTCTTAATATCACCTGAATAGTATTCATCATCTTCCCATCATTATATGGGAGAATATCTATACACAAAAACACATTGGAACCTAGAGCTCTATGTATCCCCTATATGAATAATGAAGTAAAACATGGATCATCATATAAAACGATAGTTCACGAAACTCCATGATATTAATATATCTCCTAATCATATATCTCCCTGAACTAGTCAATTGTAAAAGACTCTTTAACCATTAAATAAATGTTCTACCATATTCAACCATTACAAAACTACCCATTTTCGTTAGTATTTTGATGCTTCCTCGGTAGACGCATTAGAGAATCAATTATCACGTCAATCTATTTCCATTACATATTTATAAAATGTTCTAAAAAACAACATGTTCTATAATTATAATCCTTCACATACATTAAGGTATAAAATCAAGCCATAAAACAATGAACTTCATTCGTCATCCATGGACACCATTACTACAAGTAATGGGAATGATAAATTTAGTTCAAACATGGGTAGAATGCTTACCTTGATGTGTGACATTCACACATCAAATATTCTTGAATACATGTAAGCACACCGATATGGACACAAAGATAGATGATCTCATCATCCCGAATAGTCCAACAAAAAGGTGTCCCCCACCTTCAATAATTTCTCTCAATTTAAAATATTATAAATCCTTATATGATCTCTCTTTGATATGGATAAATTGGGTGGTTTCAATGACAAAAGATGAAAGTAAAATAATCATTGACCATCCTAATCATTTAGCCACATCTCATCAAACAATTCCATCATTATCAATTCAAAACTATATTCCTAAATTGCATGGTTTTGAGTAATATAGACCAAATAATCTACAACAATGTTTCCCTTCCCTGGTGTGTATAATAGATCAAAATCAATGGATTACATATAATTAATTGATCTTCACTAATTAATAATATGATCCCATTGGTAGTAGATATAATTTAGTATTTTATGATTGGTATACAATTTAATACAATCTAAAAACAACCAATTCTTCCAAAAAATTAAGTTAGAAACTACTATTGCCAAATCGAGATCATGCATTGGGTAGTTCTGTTCATCGGGCATCATCTACAATGGCTGATACACCACAGTACGATTAGTCTACATCAACAATACCATGATTCCTTCAATATATGCATCACATGACATGTAATAATATATACATGGATCAGGTAGGATTAAAATAGGAGAAGTAGTCAACCTCTAATTTAACATCAAGAAGGCATTCTCAAATTCCCCTATCCATTGAATCTTTACAGCATTTTTGGTCAAACCTGAAAGATGATATACTAAATAGGATAAATCTATGATGAACATTTGAAAATATCGTTCTAGAAATTGATATAAATATGTACATCAAACAAATTATTTTTATTCTCCCAAGGAATGATAACTTGAATATTTTCTGGGTCCATAGACAGAGAATCCATATAAAAGATGTGACCCAAGAAACATATCATATATATTTAGACATTAGAGTTTGATAACAAGATTTATAACATATTTGACCTTAGTATACTCATGGCTACATAATTATTTTTTTCATTACATTCACGAGTCTTTGGATACACCAGGATTTCCTCAACAAGGAAAACTACAAAAATATAGGTACATGTGGATATTTCGTTTCACCGAAGACTAAAACATTAATAGCACATTAGTCAGCCTCACTGGAATAAAAAAACTCATACAAACCCCACATTCTTCTGAATATAGTACATTTTATATCATAAGGTCTTACCCTCAATTCATCATACCTTAATCTCAAATCAATATTCAATAACATATAATCACCCACTCAAATGGTCTAAGAGATCATCGATTCATGGTTGAGGGAACCAATTCTTAACAATTATATAATAAAATATGATATAATAAATAAAAAAATTGTGGATCCATAATCCTTTTTGGATAATAAAACCATGTATTTTAAGGGTGAAATGATCAGATGAATTAACCACTTGTTATCTAGTTCCTCCAACCATTTTTATATACCTCTACTTATTCTTGTGCCAATTTATTTGGAATAAAAGAAACTAGTTATTCTACTAGAAGTAACTGTATCCTGATCTCGATCTCCCTAATGGGTTGTAAATTCATGAATTCATCAAGGAAACATCCTGAAACTGATTGAAAATATGATGAAAGATATTCTTATCTACTCCCCCATCATCCCACAATACATAGGACACATAAGCTATGAGTTTATATAACTATTGAAAAATGATACCTACACAACCAAGTTGAATAACTCATTCCCCATGGTGAGTATATGTATTCCCCTCCAAGGATGTGAACATTACCCTTCAAGGAAAATAATTGATATTTTCCTAGTACAACATTATCAAATCAATCCCCAATATAAAATCAAGAACTAAAATTTCATGGAGAACATGTCCCATAGAAAAAAACACCAACAAACCAGAAGAGCGCACTCCTTATACTGTAAGATATTTTCTGTACAAACCCATAATTGTGTACCAATTCACAGAAACCATCACCTATGCTCCACTTCTAGGACCAAAGTTGTTACAAATTTTGTAGACATATGATAATTTAAATATCCTATGTGATATAAATAAATAGAATGAATGGTATCCATAATAATGGTACCTTTAATAGTCAATGTTCAAACCTAACCACCTACGGGTGCTGGATAAACTATGTGAAGATGACATTCCCCTTTACCCATAGCTCTAAGATGAGTTCCTGGTGCTACACTAACCTAATGATATGGGTTCTCTCACCTCAGAGTACCACACCCACCACATCATCCAACATAGAAAGTAGAGCTCCACATACCTACTGGAAATGGAGAATATGAACCCCATTAGGAACTTTGTTTTCGGCCTCAAACTTTTATCAATGACTAGATATTGAGAAATACGATAGAACATCTTCATATTCCCATCATTCCACATTCTCGTAACTCTGCTAGTTGTTTGGGCCACTGACCATACTTGTGTCCTTTACTGCAAACCTAATAGAAAAACACTTGGTCTCCACCCTGAGAGGTTGGTACTATCCTATGGATATTCTTCACACTTCCACCACGATTACTCTTTTTGATATTATAAATATATCCATTAGAAGTCACACCTCTGGACCATTCAAATAGAAGAAAACCCCACTTCTTAATTCCTTATTTATGTTTCCATAAAAAATATGGACATTATTCTCAACATAAAAAACCTATTTAAATTTAATTTATTCACCTAGCACATGGTCTCATGCTTGTGACCTTCCTAATAGTGTTTCATTGTAGCTCCCTCTTCCCCGTCCAACATTGAGAAAAAAAATTGTGAGTCGGTGAAGCAACAAAAATAATCCAACACAAAAATAGTCCCATATGAAATCCAAAATGGTTTCACAACCTTCTAATATACCAATGTATCTTGGTATCAGTTCTCTAAATTTTTTCCTAAAAGTATTTCTACCAAAAAACAAACATCCTTATATGTTTTAAATAAATAATCCCACTAGTTCATCACTGGTCCCTTGAAAATACAACCATCGACATTAAATCTCTTCTCTAGAGGAATCTACAAGTGATCTAAAATCACATAGATCAACTATATCCATATCATTGTTTCTGTGGGTAATCTCTCTCTAAAACTAATTAGTGAGTGTTATAACTAGAACTCTCTGATTAGATAAAACAAACTCGGCATGACCAATATTGGGCCCTATTCCATAATCTATATAAATTGAGAAATTGTTTCACTTATCTGCTCCTCTAATTTATCACCTTGAACCACTAGAATCTCTTATATAATATTTTGAGGATCATTCATGATGATGTCATAATATCTCCCAACAAGAACCTTCCATTATGGTGGAATTTCTCTATAATTCCAAACATACATCTTAGAACACTTAACATAAAACAACTAATTTTGTCAAAAAAATAAGGATCTCTACTACCCATAAACACTCATCATTAATAAACTACTCTAATAAATATATCCACGTCTCTATCATTCCCTGATCCACCCCTACCATAAGTCATGATCAATATGGGGTAAACTAACTCTGAATCCCACATGCCTTTTAATTAAACATCCTTTTCACCATTTTTACTTTCGCAACAATAATTTTCATCTTATAGGAATCTTACCATCCTTATAATTTGTGACAAAATATTTTTAAACTATTTATATCCTTTTCATAGGAACAATTATTTAATCAATTATTTATATTATTCCCATTTACCCATTTTCATTATCTTTATTAAACACCAATTCTATCCATTTTTAACAAAAAAAATGAAATTTCTTTGGTCCCTCATTTGTCCCACATCATCCCTATGTGTTATTACCATGCTGCATGCCACATAATTCTATATATGCCTAAAATAATGCCTAGATTCAAAATCATGTGCCATTCATCCAATAATATATATTATAAAATAGTCAAACCACTCAAAAAAATCATCACCAAATAGTGAATTGTTATTCAACTGTAACAACACCCATCAAGAACAATAATTCCCACCCAGTGTAATTAGGTTTTCCCAAAAAAATGTATTAGATAATCTTATGAAGGATCTAATTTTCAATCCCTGAAATATCCTAATATCCTATATAACATTCAAAATTAGTGTTTTAAATGAAAATAACCTCACCGCTACTACATTTTAAAACCACCAAGAAGGAGACCATTGAACCGGTTCCCCGAACCGAGTCATCACTTGACTTCAAGAGTCCCATCATGTATTCTAGTGGTTATTGACGTGTAGTTAGGGACTAATGGAATATGTGGGAGACTATACCCTATTTATGAGAGAAATCAAAAATTATATAATAATATATGTAAAAGAAACAATAAATAAAACATAATAATGAATTATTATACTTATCCAAGAACTGGGTACAAACAACACCCAAAAAATAAGTATTTAATGTCATTCAAAGAGTTCCCAAAGTGAATGAAACCCAAAATAAATACCAAAAAATCAACCCCTAAATGGGTCTTCAATCCATGTATAGATCCCTCATCCATGAACATTCCATTCCCAAGTCATCTAACTATTATATGTCCCTTTCCATTTTCCAGACCAACAACAATGATAACTGCTCGAGTACCAAGTGTTCACATAAGAAGGATGTGAGTAAAACTTATTAGGCCATAACCAATGGTGTTTAAATAATATCTAGTATAAGAACATAGTTTATGAAAGTAATAATTAAATGAAAATCTAAACAAGGGTTAAATAGGGTTCCATTATTGTTCGATATTCCCTTAAACTGTCATCATCATTTATTTCATTTTTTTTAAATGTACATAAATAATATTGTGGACTATGTCATTGAATAAAAATGCATAACATATTACATAATGTTCCATATATCACAAGGTATAAATTTTTTATAAAAAATTAAAGAACACTTACCTTGTAGCCTTGGTTCTGGAAGTCTCACAAAATACAATCTTTTAGGTAATAGAGCCATTGTCCCTTTTCTCACCCATGTATTATTGTGGTTGGGTTTAGAGCCTTATTAACCTGACCCATTGGTGCAGATCCACAAGTAAAATAACCAAAAACAACTAAGCCATGTTAAAATTATTTTTTTTTAATTTACCACATATACCATATCACAAAACATACACATTTAATATAAAAAACCATTACATTTCATATTCATTCAACAAATAAATAAACATTAATAATTAACCCATTACAACATTTATCATTTACATTTCAAATCCTATTTAACTCATTTCCCTTTTTGATACCTTAGCCCATTTAGTATAATAAAATTCACATTATTTAACCCATTTAACACATTCTTCCATTCACAATAATTAACCCATTTAGGGATTGCAATGAAAATTACATGAGTCATTTGACCCATTAAATTTAATCTATTTAACTATTTTTCAAATTATTTGAAACAATACGTTATTTTACATCCAATATATAAAATCTAATACCGTTAATAAATTTTAAATTTTAGGTTAACATATCAACATGTTGATCATGGGATGTACATTATCTCATGTAAATTCTAGGCTTTGCATTATATTTTTTATTTTTTTGGAATTTGGAACACCATATGGGTGGCCCTAAAGCAGTCTAATCAATTCCAATGCATCCCATGAGGATCATGAGGTGTTCAATTCATCATTTAGGAAACCATTTTTAATATCATATTAATGGAATAAATTTCACAACATGATATTAACAATATCATAACCACATATGAACAAATTAACTTCAAGGAAATGGGATATAATGTTTAGACCACCTATGATGATTTTGAAGATGAATTCATGCTTAACCGTGACCTTCAACTCATATTCAAAAAACCTTTGAATACATATCATATGATCCATTGGAAATAAGATATATTTAGGAAAAAAACAATAATGAAACAATAAGGCATAATCTAAAAAGAAATCAATGTGAAGAATGGGAATAACCTGGAGCATCGTTCCACACCCAACGACACTCCATATGGCCTATAAATGAATGAGATT
The DNA here is from genome assembly GCA_963277665.1 of Viscum album. Taxonomy (NCBI): domain Eukaryota; kingdom Viridiplantae; phylum Streptophyta; class Magnoliopsida; order Santalales; family Viscaceae; genus Viscum; species Viscum album. Next base: position 843,853,760 of record OY728151.1, read on the forward strand.
GATCCATGTGCATCCTTGATTGTTTTCTATCACCACTATGGTTTTTGGAGTAGACATGTAGGAATTAATCATTTATAACACTTAAAATCATGATGGGTTAAAAGGGTAAAACAAACTTTTAATGGGGAACACAATTTTTTCACATGGTATACCAAATCGCGTGCCAATTATGCTCCATCCTCTGTAAAGAGTGGTACATGTTGCACTGTTACCTAGGAAACCCGCACAGTTAGAAAAAACAAGTGCCAACCATGCACAATGGATATATTCAAAGCTACATGGTCTAGAATCCCCGCTTACATGGTTTACTAAACCATTCACCCCTCCAATTGGATATTAATGTTTCAGTGCATTGTTAATACAAACTATGCGTTGATCATGAAACATGCACATAAAGACTTAATTCTTCAATATTTTATGTCCCAATCCCTTTGAAGTCCAATGAGCCCCCTAAAACTCCTGGTAAAACATTAATTAAAAAATTCATATATTTGAAACAAATTTTTTTAAAAAATATACCTCTATGAATTCTTTGACATTATAATAATTCTCATCTTTATTGAAATTAAAGCATGATTCATTATTATTAATAATTAAATATATAGTGTTAGTCTTTAATTATATTCACACCTTTAATTTTTCCATTTGAATAATTTATTTTCAATGTTTCTATATAGTTTAATCATATTACTTTATAATAATATTTTAAATTTAATAATTCTATATAATCAATCATTATATAAATTAGTTATTAAATTTCGGTAATTAAAATTATTTTTTTATTCTTATTAAAAATAAATGTTTACAAAATTCACAGAATATTATTTCTAAAACTATTATATAATCATTATATAAATATTAATTATTGAGTTTGAATTAAAAATTTTTCAAAGTCATAGTATTGCAATTTAATATAATTTTGATTGTTTTTGAAAAAATTATGTTTTCTGATTTTACTATTCGGTGTATAATTATTTATCATTTTCTATAATTTTTCTTGTTTCATTTTTAAAATGTAATTATATTTTTGAAAATAGAATATATATGTATATATATATTAATTGATATATATACATATATTGAAACTATATATATATACTTTGAACTAAAATATTTACCTTTTTTTACTACACAAGTGATCCTTATTCTCTATAACACCAAACATCCGTCCTTAATGGTGATACAAATTCATTTGCAAGACCATATTATAGATTCATAGTAGCACCATCTCATGTCCAGTATGTTTTATATCCCTTCCAGTATTACAATAGTATCTATCCACATTATTTTATTTCTATGGAAGCAATGAATCATCAACCAACTAACATTTAAACCACATAATCTATTTTCTAGTCTATACATTCTTAGAATTAATTATATTCTCAAAATAAGGCTCTAAAAGTTTGGTGACAGCATGCAATATGAAACCTATGAAATAACCATGTCTTACCCTCTCACTACACTAGGGATCCTGGACAACCTCAAAAAGTAAACTAAATCAACTAGCTCGACATGACTTAATGAATTGATTATTCTCCAATATATATGACCTAGTTATTAAAAAATCATCAATGTGGTAGTTTTAAAACTTCATCAAAACCCGCCTTCGTTCAAACCATTCTTAAATCATTATTTGAAATTTAATAGTTGAGAGTAATTAAAATTGGATTTTAAAAGTTACATTATATAGTTACCCTCAGCCTACCATGAGGTTATTTTCCAACAAATATTGTTGGTATTTACCAACATAGCATGATTATTAAGTTAGTGTTACCATGAGATATCCTAAGTCACCATGAAGGTGATATACATGATACCATGACGACACAATGAGTTACCATGGATCTTAAACTACATACAGTAAATTTCATTAAATATTTAAATAAGATAAATTAATCATATAGAATATAAAGTTCAACATACCATTAATGTAAAACAAATATACCATGACTGTATTTGGTATGTGATCATGAAGGAAATTTTTCATGTTATAATGGGTTAATTTTTTAATTTACCACAATAGTATTTTATTTGATAAAAATGGAAAATTTCCTTAGAAAGTTAATATAATGATATTATAAAAAAATATTCATATATTAAGTATGAATAGCACACACATTGGTACAGTATCCATACTGACCTCAAGGGATCTAACTTAAATGATCAGTTCTTTTGGATTTCATGATTTTTAAAAAATTCATGTCATCTAATATACTTCATTTTAATGGCGGTTAATATAAATTTTAATATGATATTTTTTTTAGAATATTTTATTTTTTAATATTCATAAAAATATAATTATATATTACATATATATATATATTATTTTAGTCAAATTAACATTACATATACAATATAATAAATAAATTTTATATTATTATATATTTTTATATTTTTTGAGAGATTGAATTACTACAAGACGATATATTTTATTTTTATCATTTTAATTGTTTCAATTATTTTATTTTCTTCAAAAAAGAATATTTTAATTTGGGTTAATTAGATTAATGCCTGAATGAAAAAGTTTCAATTATATTATTGAATATGTGAAAATTATAAACATGTAACGATGAGTGTCCACATTGTAAATTTTTATTCAACATTCTAAGGTGTTGGTGAGTTTTAATAAAATCGTGCATGAAGTGAAATGAAAATGAACATTAATGATTTAGATACCTCTAGATCACAATGATAATGACTAGTAATTAATCAATTGAAATGTGATCATAGAGAATAAAAATCCAACACATTTTAATCAACAATGATTCATACATAAATTATGTGATTTTCATGATACATTACTTCAATCATCTTTGAATACAATTCCATTAATATGACCATGAATGAACATAAAAAATCAAATCACTATTTCTAATTTGATCAATGATCATTGAGATATATAGACTTACATATCATCATCTCTTCTACTGTTCTTATATTTGTATTAATTATTAATTGATTAATAATTTCATTCACTTATTTTTTAGCATTATATTTAACTATTCACAATAAGAATAAAATATTATCATTGTTATTCTACAACCTATATAGAAGTTTCATAGGATTTGACTCTGAAATAAAATGTTGGTTTAACTATGTTTTGTTTTCTATATAAATTATTGTATGTTTCTCCTAGTTATTATAGATGTAAGAGTATGTAAACATCTTATCACATCATTAAATGTTTCTTTCAATGTGGGTATTTATTTTCTCTTCATGTATAGAATATTTAATTTCATTCTAGTATCATTGTGATATGAAATGATAAAACAATTCTATATTTATACATTAATTTCCACTAAAATATATGTTGAACATGGTAGTGAACTTTTGTTAATTCAGTAAATTACAATGACTGATTTCATTTTAAAAAAATATAAATGAAAATTAACCCCTATAATATATTTATTCAATATATATCAATCCAATAATTGGTATTAATGGTTGTTCCTTAATGAAATGATACTAAATCATATTTCTTAATCTGATACCAAACAATTGTAATCATAACGTAGTAATATATTAAGTATATTTTAGAACTATTATTATTTTACAAAATACATTAAATTTGATTCAGAATTAGTTTTTTTATACATATGTTTTAATGTTTATTATTAACCATTTTGATAACCTGAATATATGAATCCTAATAGCCTATGGAATAAATATTAGTTTTTTATATAGTTTTTATAATTGGAAATGGTCATTAGATATCTCAAAAACCCAATTTTTATTGATGTGATTATTAGTATTGGAATGACCAAATGTAATAATAAATTAAGATGTTACGATTGGAACAATATATGATCATAGTTAAGTAATATGACCTTCCAAAAGTTTATCTTGTGACTATTGCATGAAATTACCTTGAAAATTATGATTTAATAATCATGTAAAAAATATTTTTTAATCATCAACAAGTTGATTTTTTGGTAGCCATGAATCAGCCTTAGTCAGTTTATCATTCGAACAGGCATCCCGTTCTTATCCTTTTACTAATCCAGGATTTTTCTACTATAATATTTATCTCCCTTTGGGATTGACACAAACATCTATCATCCTTGTTTTGCTTCAATAGTTGAAATGTAACATCATCATTCTCCATGAACAACTCCTTCATCCTTGTATAGTTCATTATCAAAAGGTCGGATTTGATTTCTCATAAGAAGGCTCATATAGTATAGCGACATAGCATGGTGAAACACCTACCATAGAACCACTTTCACACTAACACATCACCATATCACTAATTAAACCTCCATATGTACATTGCATTGACCAGTTCAGTGTGCCTCCATGAATTGATAGGGGTACACCATCTCCACCCAAGAAATTAACTAATTATCCATGTAGAAAAAACTCTACCATATTGATGAACCACTATTCTCAAACATAATGTGAATAATTATTGAAAATGTGTCTGTGATGAGTAATTAAATGTATCCATTTGATGTTATCAAATTTAATAACTACCAACTTGACATGATGTTATTTTCCAACCTACCATGTGGGTATTTCTTGATCTACCAAAACAATCATTTTTCTATTACCATGGCTTATCTAAAGTTATAATAAAGATAACGTACAGATTACATTGATGCCATAAAAAGTTTCCATGGATTTTATATTACCAAACAAGAATATTATACCATCATAATGTAGTATAAAATAAACATAAAACAATTCTAGTAGGACCTACCGTGATAGTAAAATAAATCCACCATGAATGTAATTGTTATGTGATTGTGAATTTATTATTTAAACATATGATTAGTTATTTTTTACTATGTCTTAATGAGTATTTTACGTGACCACATAAAAATTTTGTTCCTGTTGTTAGTATACAGACCATAGAGAAAATATTTTCACATTATCCATATACTTATGACTTTGAATTTTGTTTATTATGATAATTATTCCAACAACATGAAAAATTTGATTGCATGACCAGTATACTAACCACATGTGATGGCTCTTTATGCATACTGACCACAATGATTATTTCACCCATAACAAGATCATTAATTTTTTATTTGAAAAGACTTGTTTTCCAATATACTCTATTATATTGTTATTTTTTTATATTATAAACTAAATATTTCTAATATATTTTAATTACTGTATTTCATTATAAATTAATTTTTTATCCAAACTAATATCTTATTAATTATTTAAAAGAAAAAAACTGGAAATTAAATTTTGGATATTTGTCTTCATTTATGATTTTTTTTAATTTCTGAATTATTACAAACCTATGGATATTATTTTAATCATTTTATCTTTTAAAATAATTCTCAATTATTATAATCATAATATTATAAATTTTTTAGAGAGTAATATGAATTAATTAAAGAGAGTCAATATTATAATCGAACTAATGTTATGAAATAATATGTAATGAATTGTTTCCAATTAATAAATATAAATATCCCTTGTATGGATGTGATGAAATTTTTTATGCTCCTACGTGAAGAGAAAAAATAAAAAAAAAGTTAGTGATTATGACTCCAGGCATTCTTGTAGATGATTATTAAAAATTAACATGTTGGAATTTTTAAATTCATATAGAAGTAAAAATAACTTGAAATGTTCAATTAATCAATAAGTCATATGGAATTGAGTAAATTGTAATGATTCTAAACTATGATCTTATATGAAAAGTTTTATATTGATAAAATCGTGATAAAACATAAAAATTATACTTCTTACTACTAATGTGATCAATGATCTTCAATGTATAACAAATTCTAAATCATCTACCCTATTGGTCATTAATTTCAATATCGGATTCCTAGATTAATATTTTATTTCAATTATTTATAACTCTTAAAACTAGTTTATTTATTTTCCTTTCTTAATATTGACTCATTATTGTTACTATACCACCCAATAGGATGGTTCTTGGGATATGATTCTAGAAAATAATCCTATAATGGAATTATTATGAATCTTGTAAGGGGTCATTGTTGTTTCCCCTTGTATTGTAAAATGAATTTTCTATAATGGGGTTATCAAAACACTAAATTTATGTTTTCATTGTGGGTATATGTCCTCTCACTAATTGGATAATATTCAATTGTGGATTGGGAACCATGATCTAAAACAATTAAATAATTGTATCATTATTTTCATTTTAAATTATCTACTTGTTGACAACTGCACTGCAATGGTTATTAATCCCTACTAAAACACTTTCCATTTGTTTTTAAATGTCATGAAATACTATTGATACCCTTCAATTATATTATTTCTATCAATATAAATCAAAAACATATAATCTGTTATCTAAATGATCCTCTCACATTGTCCATATGTATCCATATGATACACAATAGTCCTGTTAAACTATGTACCAAAGCAATTTTCAAGACTAAATATAAGTAAAACATAAAAGAACATGTATTCAAGATATGATATTAAATATTTATCCATGATGGTGTAAAGTCACATATATATATAATTTTTTAGATCATCCCATGAAATGGTAACACGAATTGGAATGAAATGTTCCACATTGATCTGTTAATCGACAATAACCAAAACAACACCATGAGTCCTTATGGTCCTAAGTAACCCCATAAAAAGTCATTAATCAAATAATCTATAATCCAAATAGGAATACATGTTTTATCAATAAAAATAATGGAAATTTATGATCTACTTTTAGACTATGAAAACTAAGACATCGTGAGGTAAAACCAACATTGCCTCTCTTCATACCTAGCCACCAAAAATATTGTTAGATATTATGGAATAACTTCACTGACCAGGGATGTAATGTACATTTAAAAAACTAAGAGTCTCACATCATCCACACAGGGAATGAATCTGAAACTAATACTCACCCCTGAATAAAAAAATAACATCATCTTCATATATGGACTACCCCCGAATATAATTGTCTCTATACAAGTGGTTTTGTATCACCTCACAGTCATGGTCCAACTGTTATTTATATTTCACATGATCCATAAAATGAATAAATAATCAATTAGGGTTAACATGTCCACAATCCATGATCTTTTGAGGAATCCACTGGCCATAATAACGTTGAAAATCATCAAACACCATTTTTCCCTGGATGGCTTCCCTCTTGGATAAATCATATTGAGAGTTTTGTGGCGAAGAGTGTCATCAGTGGACTTCCATTACTTATGGAATCTTACATATCAATGTCAAATGTCATTAGATACTCCACTAAATCATTTTAAAAAAAATTATATCCAGCTAATATTAGATATATGTATGGTACTTGTGGTATCTATGGTTGATAAATCTCTCAATAAAGAGATATTGTTTCCAACACATAATGAGATAAACTATGGCTACGAACTCTATGTATTAGGTCATGAAATTATTCCTACCGTGTCACATAATACCTAACCTATACATGACTACCTTATATATCAACATCAACAGAAACCATAACCCAACACATTATCCATCCCAATAATCTATTTTTTAACCATAGAAACTAGAATAATCCATGTTGGGGATGTTGTGAAACTCCTCTTCCACATTATGAGGAAACCTTCAAACTAATAATTCCACTCAAACAAAACCCCATTTGTCATGACCCGTCCTCAGGGCCCGTGCCGTGACTACCCCAAGCCCGCCTTCCATTGGTCAGGGGCTGGCGACTAGCACCAAGGCGTAAATCCCAGTAAAAAGGGAAGGCATTTCCTTTGTAAAGTAAACAATCACACAGAGTACAAGTGGAAGAAGTAAACACTAAGTAAAAACTGAGTACAACAGTAAGTGCAGAAAGTAAAAAGGGGCCGAAATACAAGCCCAACTGTAAAGTACAACTCGAAAGGGAAAACAGCAACTAAAAAGTAAAGCTGATACGCCGAGCTATCCACTAGAAATCCCACCTGAAGGGTGGGTACAGATAGCTCCTATGCTCCTCGGGTCCCGTCGTCCTCTCCGAGTATGTCCCGCCCAGTGGTCCACCTTCGGGTACCGCCTCGTCATCACGTCCACCTCTGGGTACCGTCTCGTCGTGAGGTCCTCCTCCGGGTACCATCTCGTCGTATAGTCCACCTCCAGGTACCATCCAGTCCTCAAACACTCGGCCTCTGTCAGCACTGCACGTCGTCTGCAACCAACAGAACGAGGTGCGGGCATAGCCCGTGCAGGGGTGAGTATAACGATACTCAGTAGGGACCCCGATACCCTCAAGGTCTCACTAAACCAACAAGGATAACCACAAAGAAGATCTCAATAGATAACCTCTACTTAGGTATATTCCCATACATATACCTAAGTTATCAAGTAACCCGTCTCAAACATGAGGAAACACAAGGATTGTGAAATCAACGGATAACCACTACCCGGGTATATGCCCATACATATACCTAAGTTATCAAGTGACCCATCTCAATCATGAGGTAAGCACAAGGTTAAAAGTCTCAGCTCAAACCAGGATTTTCATTATCGAAACCGTAACTGCTGAAGAGCTCCGTCTCTGGAGTGTACAGTGGTCCTGTCACGAATCCGGGGTACTGCTCACTAACCTAAGACTGCTGAAGTACTCCTCCTATCGAGTACTGCGGGTCAGCCACCCAGATACAGCAGTGCTTCCCTCCTAGGTATGTCACCCAAACACAGTAGTGCACACCCCCTAGTAGCCTGCTGAGGTACTCTCCGGACGAGTACCGCGGGTCTGCACTGTCACACAACTAGTGCTCCGTCCGCCATGGGTCTGTACCTCAGAATGTAGTGCTCCGTCCACTGGGCTAGTCGACTCACTCCAAGCCGAGTTGGTCAAGCAGTCGTCAGGTCTCAGCCAGTTACACGGTCTCCGTACTCCGCACGCTCGTCACAGGGAGGGTCCGCTCCACGAGCTACAGGTCGATACGCCAAGTATCCCAAAGTCCCACGAAGAAGTATCTCAAAGGACCACCTCGTCATAGGTGTCTCAACACAACAGACGGCGCGTCAATCGGACGCCCGGTCTGTGATTTATTAGCCTTTTCGTCCCAGGGGCCCGGTTGGTTTCGTGAGAGAACCAAACCCGGCTGTATCTCAACTGTACCCCGAACTCTCATAGGGTATACTCATAGGGACCTTTTCTCAACGAGATCACCAACGCCGCTGACGGTTCGTCAAACGGACATTCTGTCAGAAAGATATCAGCTTTTTTGTTCCAGGGGCCCGGTTGGATTTCGGTGCGATCCAACCCGGCCACTATCCATCTGCATCTAAAACTCAGGCGGAGGATGCCAAAAGTTCCGTATCGTCAACAGGAACTCAACGCGATAGACGGCGCGTCAATCGGACGCCCGGTCTGAGAGTTATTGGCTTTTTCGTTCCAGGGGCCCAGTTGGTTTTTAAGGAAAAATCAACCCGATTGTACTCCACCTGCGTCCAAACCTCGAGTGGAGTATGCCAAAAGATCTGTATCATCAAGAGTAATTCAACGAAACAGACGGTTCGTAAATCGGACGCCCGGTCTGTTAGTTATTGGTCTTTCTGTCTCACATCCACCCTGGGAAACATCCCAGGAGGTCACCCATCATGATCACTACTGTAGGCCAAGCACGCTTAACTATGGAGTTTTAACCACATAGGCTCCCGAAAAGGAAGATGTACCTCGAGTATAATATACCGAAACGACTGTCTCGATCCAAGGATCACGTTGCCGCTGACGGTGAGTCGTTTGGAGGCTCGTAGCCCAAGATACGGGCATTTGACCAAAAGTGGACCGAAACTGGGGGTCTGGGCCCGGGCCGACCCGGCCCGACCCCCCCCCCCCCCCCTAGGTCGGCCGAACCGGGTCGACCCGCCCCGGGTGGCGACCCAGCCCGATGACCCGGCCCGGCTCGGAAAACCCGGCTCGGCGCGGCGGCGCGGGACGGCACGACGGCGCGGCCTAGGAGCCGTTCTAGTGCCGCGCGCGGGGGGCAAAGCCCCCGCCTTTCCTCAGCTGGCGGCGCGGCAACCTGTCGCGCCTAAAGAAAAACGCCCCCCCCCCCCCCCTCACGTGGGGGCCTGCCTTCGAGAAAACGGGGGGCCGCCTCCCCCCCCTTTGTGAAACCGGCCCCCCTCATAATGGGGGGGCCCTTAAGCCTGACCGGGGGAAATTATTTCCCCCGGTTTTCTCCCTTCCGGCCGGCCCAACCTGGCCGGCCGGATCTTCCTCAACGGGACCGGCAAGGCCGGTCCCCCTTCCCGCATCCGACACCGGCGGCCCGGCTGGCCGCCGGTCTTCTCGTTCCCCCGCGGCCCGGAACCGGCAGCGGCCTTCGTTGTCCTGCACGGTGCGACGACACCGCGCCCCTCCACCGCGGCCCCGCTCCGGCCGCGGTGCCTTCAACTTTCTTCGACGCGGCGCGACAACGTCACGTCCTTGCATTATTAAACGACGCGGCGCGACGACGCCGCGCGTTTCTTGCCGCATGATCCTGCGCTGTGCGACGGCACCCCGCCACACCCGTTTCAATCCACAACAAAATCAACATCAATAGGAGGAGGGTCGGCCGTGTTCGTGTGGTCCGGCCCCCTCGCGTTATTTGCTAACAATCGGCCTTTAATGAAAGATAAACTTTCACAATCTTTTAAATTAAATAAAAATATTTGGAATCAAGGCCCGACAAATATAAACCTTCATGTTCGAAGGAGATATCCACATAACATTAAAAAGTTAAAACCCCTACCTTGATTTAAGAGGTGACGAGATTCGGCGTCGCGAAAAGAGATGTCGCGGAAGAAGACGTCGTCGGTATTGCGGGTATGGCGTCACGGAAGACGGTTCCCGAGAACGTGGCGTTCTTCGTCGATGTCCGACCGTTCTTCGCGTTCTTTGTCAAGAGGATGATGAGACTTCAAGACTTCTAAGCCTTCTTTCCAAAATCTCTCAAACAACACAACCCAACCAAATGAAATAAGTTCTCCACTTATTTAATTAACTTCACATGCCTTTTGAAATTCATGTGTTTGAAATTCAAAAGACTCACACAACTCACCACATTAAAATCAAGTCATTTAAGACATAAGTTATAACTAAGATAAAATCATTTAAGTAAGAGTTGAGGGGTTTTAGAGGATATGAAGAGGTAGGGTTCGTATGGGCCCCACCGCCCTCATAACCTCCCAAGGGAGGATGTGTGGTTACCCAACTTCTACCATGAGCTAACACTTAGAGTAAGTTAACAAAAATTGTAGTGTAGTTATAAAATAAACTTCCACAATTTTTATTATCAACACTCGTGTAAACGAAACTCCGGAACAGGAGTTCCAAAGTAATTACCGGTGCTGTGGTTCCATCAGTGCCCTCGGAATTCGATTTCGGGCACCGGTTCAAAAGATAGAAATTCCCGCTCGCTCGTTCACTGAACGTACCTGAGCCAAACTTTGGAAATTAATTCCGGGCACACCGTGCCTCGAAATCAGGCGCCGTCAGAAACTGTGTTCTTGTAAAATTCCAAAGAATATTAATAAAAAAATTTCCTTGAAATTTTCGGGTCCTTACATTACTCCCACCTCAGGACTTTACATCCCCGTAAAGCTTCAACACAAACTAGGGTCACAAAAGCGGTACAGAGCACGCATCTGAGCCTTCCGCTCCTATGTGCTCACCTGGAGGTTTCCGTACTGCCAAAGAAAGTGCACCTGAGGAATTGATCGTCCTCATAGGATCTTCTTCTATCGATCCCCGATCCCCACTAGAATATCCGTGAAAGACACCCCATCTCCATCGTCCAGCTCCTCATGGTCGATGGTATGCGAAGGGTAGATCACGTATCTCCTCAGTTGAGATACGTGGAAGTCGTCGTGCACATGGTGCAACTGCGGTGAATGGGTCAAGCGGTAAACCACCCCGCCTACCCAACTGGGGACCTAAGAAGGTCCGCTGAACCTTGGAGATAACTTTCCGCCTTGGCCACATCTCCGTAAACCTCTTCGAGGTGAGACCCATATAAGAACATGGTCGCTATCCTCAAACTCCAGAGGTTTCTAATTCCTATTAGAACTGGAACTCAAACGACTGCTACCACGAGGGTAAGGTTGGCCGATTCAAGAGTGATCGGTTGCACCCTCCTGTGAAAGAGTTTATCCCGTGATGCCTGGGGTTTCCTTTTCGCCGACCAAGGAAAACATATCCCGACGTTTGCCTAAAACCGTCAATTTGAGTATGAACAGTTATTGCCCATTCCATACTCAAACTAACGTCGTAAGGCCTTGACGCTGTCACCAAGAGATTCCAACCGAAACTCTTGCCTCGAGGGTCTGACCACACCGTCGGCGTAAGTGTGATTATCGAGTCTCCTCCCATGGTATCTCCAGACGTGAGGTTCAAGTCCACGGCTTACCAGAAGCTCTAGGTCTGGAACAAGATTTGTGAAAGCAAGAAATGATTCACATCGACGTCCGTTACTACAACAGCTAGTAGTGGACACAGACTGTCCCTTGAATCATTTCTAGATCCATTGGGTCACACTCCTTGACCGCATGCAGCTGCACTCTTCCTCCGCCCTCCATCTCTCTGAGCCTAGCAGGAATAACTAAGGCGGGTGGTTGTTCAATGTTAGGATGTACATCACCTCATGCTGCTCTCCATGCTCTGCCCCCACGTCTGCTGCTTCGTAGACTCATCTCTCTTTTATGCTTCCTCTTCTTTAACACGCCCGAGTCTCTAAGACTGGCACCGGTTTCCTGTTTCTTACTACACTGTGCAGTCTTCATCCTCTCTTGGATGTCCTGGACCTCCTTAGTCTCACAAGAGCTGCTATGATTTATTCTTTGCCGATAATAGAAACCCGGACTCATCCCCTGGATGAACCACATTCGTTGCCTAATACAGTCAATCCTGACATGAATGATGCATTCATGCCATGGATGACGTCGTAAGGCCTCGATGTAACTACTAAAAGACCCAACTGTCACTCTCGCCTCCAAGGGTCGAGTCACACTGTCGGCATCAGTGTGAGGTCACTGGGTCCCCTCTAGTAGAAATCTCGAAAGTGAGGGTCAAGTCAACAGTTTAACCGGGACCACTCAGTATCATCCAAACAAAAGGATAGGAAAGAAAACAAAGATAAGTTTCTTTTTATTAATGCATCTCATAGTACAAGACACGAATACAACAGCAAAATGGAACTAGAAGTACAAAGGATGTATCCACTAGTTCCTCTCCTGTCCACCTGTTCCCAGAGCTCTACTACATTGTCCACTGCTCGACTTTTGCTCAAGCACCAGCTGCTGCTTCTGTCTCGGTGGCTCCTCCAACACCCACTCATCAACCGTACGAGGAGTCGGACAGTCACGTGCCAGGTGACCCTTCCTGCCGCAAGAGTATCATTGTCCGTTTCTGGAACGCCTGGCTCAGACCCCACCTCGGGTGCCCCGCACCACCAGTCCTAAAACCCGAGATTGTCCAACTGCTAGTCTGGTCCTCCTGGACCTCTGCATCATCTGTCTACTACCCACAGATGACTCGGCTACTGATTGAAAAACACACGACAAAGGCAGAAGCTCCTGTACACGCTCGGGGTGTAGAGCTACTGGAACAAACTCCACCCTCAATAAGGTCTCGAAGTCTTCCCATGCGAAGGTCATCCCGTCGCAAAACTTAAACAAGTGGCTCCACCACCTGCCTGCTGCTGCCTGAAGGAGGCTGGCAGCAAAGATCACCAAGAAGTCTGCTGGCATCCCCACTAGCCTGAAGACTCTCACCACAGCCTCCAACCAAACCTCAGCCGCCTGCGGGTCCGTCTCTCCCCAGAACCTGGGTGGCCTCTTGCGCTGGAACTCAGGAAGCGCGCTCAAGCGTCGTGCATCTCCTACTGCTGGGGATGGTGGCATCGGTGGCCCAACGGATAGTAGTACCTCTGGTGCCTCCACTGCAAGAGGGCCTTGTACCAAAGCCTCGTCGCTCGACAGGCTATCAGCACGCACATCCCTCTGGGCTCTAGCAGGTCGTCCGTGAAAAGGAATTCTGAAAGAAATATCGTGACACGGTCAAACGTTTATACCTAGTGAGCTGACCTGGTTTGAGTTGTTTTAAGGGAAAACCTTTCAAAACACACACGCAATTAGTGTTTTCGTGCACAAAGTCGGAAATCAGTTGTCAGGGTCCTGGTGTATGGATACGTCGGCCGCCCGCACCTACACTGGACTCCCTGAACTGAAAACCACAATCGGTACTCTCAACACTATTGATTCACAGAAAGAAACATCAGAGTTATAAGTTCAGCGGTAGAACCGAACTCCTCTGATACCAATTTGTCACAACCCGTCCTCGGGGCCCGTGCCATGACTACCCCAAGCCCACCTTCCATAGGTCAGGGGCTGGCGACTAGCAACAAGGCGTAAATCCCGGTAAAAAGGGAAGGCATTGCCTTTGTAAAGTAAACAATCACACAGAGTACAAGCGAAAGAAGTAAACACTAAGTAAAAAATGAGTACAACAGTAAGTGCAGAAAGTAAAAGGGGCCGGAAATACAAGCCCAACTGTAAAGTACAACTCGAAGGGAAAACAACAACTTAAAAGTAAATCTGATACACCGAGCTGTCTACTAGAAATCCCACCTGACGGGTGGGTACAGATAGCTCCTCTGCTCCTCGGGTCCCGCCATCCGCTCCGAGTATGTCCCGCCCAGTGGTCCACCTCCGGGTGCCGCCTCGTCGTCACGTCCAACTCTAGCTACCGTCTCGTCATGAGGTCCTCCTCCGGGTACCATCTTGTCGTATAGTCCACCTCCAGGTACCGTCCAGTCCTCGAACACTCGGCCTCTGTCAGCACTCCGCGTCGTCTGCAACCAACAGAACGAGGTGCGGGCATAGACCGTGAAGGGGTGAGTATAACGATACTCAGTAGGGACCCCGGGACCCTCAAGGTCTCACTAAACCAACAAGGATGACCACAAAGAAGATCTCAACAGATAACCTCTATTTGGTATATGCCCATACATATACCTAAGTTATCAAGTAACCCATCTCAAACATGAGGAAACACAAGGATTGTGAAATCAACGGATAACCACTACCCGGGTATATGCCCATACATATACCTAAGTTAGCAAGTGACCAATATCAATCATGAGGTAAACACAAGGTCAAAAGTCTCATCTCAAACCAGGATTTTCATTATCGAAACCGTAACTGCTGAAGAGCTCCGTCTCTGGAGTGTACAGTGGTCCTGTCACGACTCCGGGGTACTGCTCACTAACCTAAGTCTGCTGAAGTACTCCTTCTGTCGAGTACCGCGGGTCAGCCACCCAGACACAGCAGTGCTTCCCGCCGAGGTATGTCACCCAAACACAGTAGTGCACACCCCCTAGTAGCCTGCTGAGGTACTCTCCGGACGAGTACCGCGGGTCTGCACTGTCACACAGGTAGTGCTCCGTCCGCCATGGGTCTGCACCTCAGAAAGTAGTGCTCCGTCCACTGGGCTAGTCGACTCACTCCAAGTCGAGTTGGTCAAACAGTCGTCAGGTCTCAGCCAGTTACACGGTCTCCGTACTCCACACGCTCGTCACAGGGAGGGTCTGCTCCACGAGCTACAGGTCGATAGTCAAAGTATCTCAAAGTCCCACGAAGAAGTATCTCAAAGGACCACCTCGTCATAGGGGTCTCAACACAACAGACGGCACGTCAATCGGATGGCCGGTATGTGAGTTATTAGCCTTTTTGTCCCAGGGGCCCGGTTGGTTTCGTGAGCGAACCAAACCCGGCCGTATCTCAACTGTACCCCGAACTCTCATAGGGTATACCCATAGGGACCGTTTCTCAACGAGATCACCAACGCCACTGACGGTTCGTCAAACGAACATTCTGTCAGAAAGATATCAGCTTTTTCGTTTCAGGGGCCCGGTTGGATTTCGGTGCGATCCAACCCGGCCACTATCCATCTGCATCCAAAACTCGGGCGGAGGATGCCAAAAGTTCCGTATCGTCAACAGGAACTCAACGCAACAGACGGCGCGTCAATCGGACGCCCGGTCTGAGAGTTAGTGGCTTTTTCGTTCCAGGGGCCCGGTTTGTTTTTACGGAAAAATCAACCCGACCGTACTCCACCTGCGTCCAAACCTCGGGCGGGTATGCCAAAAGATATGTATCATCAAGAGTAATTCAACGAAACAGACGGTGCGTAAATCCGACGCCCGGTCTGTTAGTTATTAGCCTTTCCGTCTCACACCCACCCTGGGAAACTTCCCAGGAGGTCACCCATCCTGATCACTACTCTAGGCCAAGCACGCTTAACTATGGAGTTTTAATCACGTAGACTCCCGAAAAGGAAGATGTACCTTGAGTATAATATACTGAAACGACCGTCTCGATCCAAGGATCACGTTGCCGCTGACGGTGAGTCGTTTGGAGGCCCGTAGCCCAAGATACGAGCATTTGACCAAAAGTGGTCCGAAACTACGGGTCTGGGCCCGGGCCGACCCGGCCCGACCCCCCCCCCCCCCCCCCCTGGGTCGGCCGAACCGGGTCGACCCGCCCCGGGTGGCGACCCAGCCCGATGACCCGGCCCGGCTCGGAAAACTCGGCTCGGCGCGGGGGCGCGGGCCGGCGCGGTCCGGCGCGGCAGCGCGGGCTGACACGGCGGCGCGGCCTAGGCGCCGTTCGTGTGCCGCGCGCGGGGGGCAAAGCCCCCGCCTTTCCTCAGCCGGCGGCGCGGTAACCTGCCGCGCCTAAAGAAAAACGCCCCCCCCCCCCTCACGTGGGGGCCTGCCTTCGAGAAAACGGGGGGCCGCTTGCCCCCCCTTTGTGAAACCGGCCCCCTCATAATGGGGGGGCCATTAAGGCTGACTGGGGGAAATTATTTCCCCCCATTTTCTCCCTTCCGGCCGGCCCAACCTGGTCGGCCGGATCTTCCTCAACAGGACCGGCAAGGCCGGTCCCCCTTCCGGCTTCCGACACCGGCGGCCCGGCTGGCCGACGGTCTTCTCGTTCCGCCGCGGCCCGGAACCGGCAGCGGCCTTCGTTGTCTGGCACGGTGCGACGGCACCGCGCCCCTCCACCACGGCCCCGCTCCGGCCGCGGTGCCTTCAACTTTTTTCGACGCGGCGCGACGGCGTCGCGTCCTTGCATTATTTAACGACGCGGCACGACGGCGCCGCGCGTTTCTTGCCGCATGATCATGCACAGTGCGACGGCATCGCGCCACACCCGTTTCAATCCACAACAAAATCAACATGAATAGGAGGAGGGTCGGACGTGTTCGTGTGGTCCAGCCCCCTCACGTTATTTGCTAACAATCGGCCTTTAATGAAAGATAAACTTTCACAATCTTTTAAATTAAATAAAAATATTTGGAATCAAGGCCTGAAAAATATAAACCATCAAGTTCGAAGGAGAGATCCACATAACTTTAAAAAGATAAAACCCCTACCATGATTTAAGAGGTGACGAGATTCGGCGTCGCGAAAAGAGATGTCGCGGAAGAAGACGTCGTCGGTATTGCGGGTATGGCGTCACGGAAGACGGTTCCCGAGAACGTGGCGTTCTTCGTCGATGTCCGACCGTTTTTCGCGTTCTTTGTCAAGAGGATGAAGAAACTTCAAGACTTCTAATCCTTCTTTCCAAAATCTCTCAAACAACACAACCCAACCAAATGAAATAAGTTCTCCACTTATTTAATTAACTTCACATGCCTTTTGAAATTCATGTGTTTGAAATTCAAAAGACTCACACAACTCACCACATTAAAATCAACTCATTTAAGACATAAGTTATAACTAAGATAAAATCATTTAAGTGAGAGTTGAGGGGTTTTAGAGGATATCAAGAGGTAGGGTTCGTATGGGCCCCACCACCCTCATAACCTCCCAAGGGAGGTTGGGTGGTTACCCATCTTCCACCATGAGCTAACACTTAGAGTATGTTAACAAAAATTGTAGTGTAGTTATAAAATAAACTTCCACAATTTTTATTATCAACACTCGTGTAAACGCAACTCCGGAACAGGAGTTCCTAAGTAATTACCGGTGCTGCGGTTCCATCAGTGCCCTCGGAATTCGATTCCGGGCACCGGTTCAAAAGATAGAATTTCCCGCTCACTCGTTCACTGAACGTACCCGAGCCAAACTTCGGAAATTAATTCCGGGCACACCGGGCCTCGAAATCAGGCGCCGTCAGAAACTGCGTTCTTGTAAAATTCCAAAGAATATTAAGAAAAAATTTTCCTTGAAATTTCTGGGTCTTTACATTACTCCCACCTTAGGGCTTTACGTTCCCGTAAAGCTTCAACACAAACTAGGGTCACAAAAGCGGTACAGAGCACGCATCTGAGCCTTCCGCTCCTATGTGCTCACCTGGAGGTTTCCGTACTGCCGAAGAAAGTGCACCTGAGCAATCGATCATCCTCATAGGATCTTCTCCTATCGATCCTCGATCCCCACTGGAATATCCGTGAAAGACACCCCATCGCCATCGTCCAGCTCCTCATGGTCGATGGTATGCGAAGGGTCGAGCACGTATCTCCTCTGTTGAGATATGTGGAAGTCGCCGTGCACCTGGTGCAACTGCGGTGAATGGGTCAAGCGGTAAACCACCCCGCTTACCCAGTTGGGGACCTAAGAAGGTCCGCTGAACCGTGGAGATAACTTGCCGCCTGGGCCACATCTCCGTAAACCTCGTCGAGGTGAGACCCGTATAAGAACATGGTCGCTATCCTCAAACTCCAGAGGTTTCTAATTCCTATTTGAACTGGAACTCAAACGACTGCTACCACGAGGGTAAGGTTGGCCTATTAAAGAGTGATCGGTCGAACCTTCCCGTGAAAGAGTTTATCCCGTGCTTCCTGGGGATTCCTTTTCGCCGACCAAGGAAAACCTATCCCGACGTTTGCTTAAAACCGTCAATTTGAGTATGAACAGTTATTGCCCATTCCATACTCAAACTAACGTCGTAAGGCCTTGACGCTGTCACCAAGAGATTCCAACCGAAACTCTCACCTCGAGGGTCTGACCACACCGTCGGCGTAAGTGTGATTATCGAGTCTCCTCCCAAGGTATCTCCAGACGTGAGGGTCAAGTCCACGGATTACCAGAAACTCTAGGTCTGGAACAAGATTTGTGAAAGCAAGAAATGATTCACATCGACGTCCGTTACTACAATAGCTAGTAGTGGACACAGGCTGTCCCTTGAATCATTTCTAGATCCATTGGGTCACACTCCTTGACCGCATGCAGCCACACTCTTCCTCCGCCCTCCATCTCCCTGAGCCTGGCAGGAATAACTAAGGCGGTTGGTTGTACAATGTTAGGATGTACACCACCTCATGCTGCTCTCCAAGCTCTTCCTCCACGTCTGCTGCTTCGTAGACTCATCTCTCCTTTAAGCTTCCTCTTCTTTAACACGCCCGATTCTCTAAGACTGGCACCGGTTTCCTGTTTCTTACTGCACTGTGCAGTCTTCATCCTCTCTTGGATGTCCTGGACCTCCTTTAGTCTCATAAGAGCTGCTATGATTTCTTCTTTGCTGATAAGAGAAACCCGGACTCATCCCCTAGATGAACCACATTCATTGCCTAATACAGTCAATCCTGACATGAATGATGCATTCATGCCATGGATGACGTCGTAAGGCCTCGACGTAACTACTAAAAGACCCAACTATCACTCTTGCCTCCAAGGGTCGAGTCACACTGTCGGCATCAGTGTGAGGTCACTGGGTCCCCTCTAGTAGAAATCTCGAAAGTGAAGGTCAAGTCAACAGTTTAACCGGGACCACTCAGTATCAACCAAACAAAAGGACAGGAAATCAAACAAAGATAAGTGTCTTTTTATTAATGCATCTCATAGTACAAGACACGAATACAACAGCAAAATGGAACTAGAAGTACAAAGGACATATCCACTAGTTCCTCTCCTGTCCACATGTTCCCAGAGCTCTACTGCCTTGTCCACTACTCGACTGTTGCTCAAGCACCAGCTGCTGCTTCTGTCTCGGTGGCTCCTCCAACAGCCGATGATCTACCGTACGAGGAGTCGGACAGTCACGTGCCAGGTGACCCTTCCCGCCGCAGGAGTAACATTGTCTGTTTCTGGAACGCCTGGCTCTGACCCCACCTCGGGTGCCCCGCACCACCGGTCCTAAAACCCGAGATCGTCCAACTGCTAGTCTGGTCCTCCTGGACCTCTACATCATCTGTCTACTGCCCACAGATGACTCGGCTACTGATCGAAAAACATGCGGCAAAGGCAGAAGCTCCTGTACACGCTCGGGGTGTAGAGCTACTGGCACAAACTCCACCCTGAATAAGGTCTCGAAGTCTTCCCATGCGAAGGTCATCCCGTCGCAAACTGAAAGAAGTGGCTCCACCACCTGCCTGCTGCTGCCTGAAGGAGGCTGGCAGCAAAGATCACCATGAAGTCTGCTGGCATCCCCACTAGCCTGAAGAATCTCACCAAAGCCTCCAACCAAACCTCAGCCGCCTGCGGGTCCGTCTCTCCCCAGAACCTGGGTGGCCTCTGTCGCTGGAACTCATGCAGCGAGCTCAATCGTCGTGCATCTTCTACTGCTGGGGCTGGTGGCATCGGTGGCCCAACGGATAGTAGTACCTCTGGTGCCTCCACTGCAAGAGGGCCCTGTACCGAAGCCTCGTCGCTCGACAGGCTATCAGCACTCACATCCCTCTGGGCTCTAGCTGGTCGTCCGTGAAAAGGCATTCTGAAAGAAACATCGTGACACGGTCAAACGTTTATACATGGTGAGCTGACCTAGTTTGAGCTGTTTTAAGGGAAAACCTTTGAAAACACACACGCAATTAGTGTTTTCATGCAAAAAGTCGGAAAATAGTTGTCAGGGTCCTGGTGTATGGATACGTCGGCCGCCCGCACAAACACTGGACTCCCTGAACTGAAAAACACACTCGGTACTCTCAACACTATTGCTTCACAGAAAGAAACATCAGAGTTATAAGTTCAGTGGTAGAACTGAACTCCTCTGATACCAATTTGCCACGACCCGTCCTCGGGGCCCGTGTCGTGACTACCCCAAGCCCGACTTCCATAGGTCAGGGGCTGGCGACTAGCAACAAGGCGTAAATCCCGGTAAAAAGGGAAGGCATTACCTTTGTGAAGTAAACAATCACACAGAGTACAAGCGGAAGAAGTAAACACTAAGTAAAAACTGAGTACAACAGTAAGTGCAGAAAATAAAAAGGGGCCGGAAATACAAGCCCAACTGTAAAGTACAACTCGAAGGGAAAACAGCAACTGAAAAGTAAAGATGGTACGACGAGCTGTACACTAGAAATCCCACCTGAAGGGTGGGTACAGATAGCTCCTCTTCTCCTCGGGTCCCGCCATCTGCTCCGAGTATGTCCCGCCCAGTGGTCCACCTCCGGGTACCGCCTCGTCGCCACGTCCACCTCTAGCTACCGTCTCGTCGTGAGGTCCTCCTCCGGGTACCATCTTGTCGTATAGTCCATCTCCATGTACCGTCCAGTCCTCGAACACTCGGCCTCTGTCAGCACTGCCCGTCGTCTGCAACCAACAGAACGAGGTGCGGGCATAGCCCGTGCAGGGGTGAGTATAACGATACTCAGTATGGACCCCGAGACCCTCAAGGTCTCACTAAACCAACAAGGATAACCACAAAGAAGATCTCAACAGATAACCTCTATTTGGTATATTCCCATACATATACCTAAGTTATCAAGTAACCCATATCAAACATGAGGAAACACAAGGATTGTGAAATCAACGGATAACCACTACCCGGGTATATGCCCATACATATACCTAAGTTAGCAAGTGACCAATAACAATCATGAGGTAAACACAAGGTCAAAAGTCTCAGCTCAAACCAGGATTTTCATTATCAAAACCGTAACTGCTGAAGAGCTCCGTCACTGGAGTGTACAGTGGTCCTGTCACGACTCCGGGGTACTGCTCACTAACCTAAGACTGCTGAAGTACTCCTTCTGTCGAGTACCGCGGGTCAGCCACCCAGATACAGCAGTGCTTCCCGCCGAGGTATGTCACCCAAACACAGTAGTGCACACCCCCTAGTAGCCTGCTGAGGTACTCTCCGGACAAGTACCGCGGGTCTGCACTGTCACACTGGTAGTGCTCCGTCCGCCATGGGTCTGCACCTCAGAAAGTAGTGCTCCGTCCACTGGGCTAGTCGACTCACTCCATGTCGAGTCGGTCAAGCAGTCGTCAAGTCTCAACCAGTTACACGGTCTCCGTACTCCGGACACTCGTCACAGGGAGGGTCTGCTCCACGAGCTATAGGTCGATACTCCAAGTATCCCAAAGTCCCACGAAGAAGTATCTCAAAGGACCACCTCGTCATAGGGGTCTCAACACAATAGACGGCGCGTCAACCGGACGCCCGGTCTGTGAGTTATTAGCATTTTCGTCTCAGGGGCCCGGTTGGATTCGTGAGCGAACCAAACCCGGTCGTATCTCAACTGTACCCCGAACTCTCATAGGGTATACTCATAGAGACCGTTTCTCAACGTGATCACCAACGCCACTGACGGTTCGTCAAACGGACATTCTGTCAGAAAGATATCAGCTTTTTCGTTTCAGGGGCCCGGTTGGATTTCGGTGCGATCCAACCCGGCCACTATCCATCTGCATCCAAAACTCGGGCGGAGGATGCCAAATGTTCCGTATCGTCAACAGGAACTCAACGCAACAGACGGCGCGTCAATCGGACGCCCGGTCTGAGAGTTATTGGCCTTTTCATTCCAGGGGCCCGGTTGGTTTTTAAGGAAAAATCAACCCGACCGTACTCCACATGCGTCCAAACCTCGGGCGGAGTATGCCAAAAGATCCGTATCATCAAGAGTAAATCAACGAAACAGACGGTGCATAAATCGGACGCCCGGTCTGTTAGTTATTGGCATTTCCGTCTCACACCCACCCTGGGAAACTTCCCAGGAGGTCACCCATCCTGATCACTACTCTAGGCCAAGCACGCTTAACTATGGAGTTTTAATCACGTAGGCTCCTGAAAAGGAAGATGTACCTTTAGTATAGTATACTGAAACGACCGTCTCGATCCAAGGATCGTGTTGTCTCTGACGGTGAGTCGTTTGGAGGCATGTAGCCCAAGATACGGGCATTTGACCAAAATTGGTCGGATACTGGGCGTCTGGGCCCGGGCCGCCCCCCCTGGGTCGGCCGAACCGGGTCGACCCGCCCCGAGTGGCGACCCAGCTCGACGACCCGGCCCGGCTCGGAAAACCCGGCTCGGCGCGGTCCGGCGCGGCGGCGCAGGCCGGCACGGCGGCGCGGCGTAGGCGCCGTTCGTGTGCCGCGCGCGGGGGGCAATGCCCCCGCCTTTCCTCTGCTGGCGGCGCGGCAACCTGCCGCGCCTAAAGAAAAACGCCCCCCCCCCCCCCCCCCCTCAAGTGGGGGCCTGCCTTCGAGAAAACGGGGGGCCGCCTGCCCCCCCTTTGTGAAACCGTCCCCCCTCATTATGGGGGGTCCATTAAGGCTGACCGGGGGAAATTATTTCCCCCAGTTTTCTCCCTTCCGGCCGGCCCAACCTGGCCGGCCGGATCTTCCTCAACGGGACCGGCAAGGTCGGTCCCCATTCCGGCTTCAGACACCGGCGGCCCGGCTGGCCGCCGGTCTTCTCGTTCCGCCGCGGCCCGGAACCGGGCGCGGCCTTCGTTGTCTGGCGCGGTGCGACGGCACCGCGCCCCTCCACCGCGGCCCCGCTCCGGCCGCGGCGCCTTCAACTTTCTTCGACGCGCCGCGACGGCGTCGCGTCCTTGCATTATTTAACGACGCGGCGTGACGGCGCCGCGCGTTTCTTGCCGCATGATCCTGCGCAGTGCGACGGCACCGCGCCACACCCGTTTCAATCCACAACAAAATCAACATGAATAGGAGGAGGGTCGGCCGTGTTCGTGCGGTCCGGCCCCCACGCGTTATTTGCTAACAATCGGCCTTTAATGAAAGATAAACTTTCACAATATTTTAAATTAAATAAAAATATTTGGAATCAAGGCCCAACAAATATAAACCTTCAAGTTCGAAGGAGAGATCCACATAACTTTAAAAAGTTAAAACCCCTACCTTGATTTAAGAGGTGACGAGATTCGGCGTCGCGAAAAGAGATGTCGCGGAAGAAGACGTCGTCGGTATTGCGGGTATGGCGTCACGGAAGACGGTTCCCGAGAACGTGGCGTTCTTCGTCGATGTCCGACTGTTCTTCGCGTTCTTTGTCAAGAGGATGAAGAAACTTCAAGACTTCTAAGCCTTTTTTCCAAAATCTCTCAAACAACACAACCCAACCAAATGAAATAAGTTCTCCACTTATTTAATTAACTTCACATGCCTTTTGAAATTCAAGTGTTTGAAATTCAAAAGACTCACACAACTCACCACATTAAAATCAACTCATTTAAGACATAAGTTATAACTAAGATAAAATCATTTAAGTGAGAGTTGAGGGGTTTTAGAGGATATGAAGAGGTGGGGTTCGTATGGCCCCCACCACCCTCATAACCTCCCAAGGGAGGTTGGGTGGTTACCCGACTTCCACCATGAGCTAACACTTAGAGTAAGTTAACAAAAATTGCAGTGTAGTTATAAAATAAACTTCCACAATTTTTATTATCAACACCCGTGTAAACGCAACTCCAGAACAGAAGTTCCTAAGTAATTACCGGTGATGCGGTTCCATCAGTGCCCTCAGAATTTGATTCCGGGCGCCGGTTCAAAAGATAGAAATTCCCGCTCGCTCGTTCACTGAACGTACCCTAGCCAAACTTCGGAAATTAATTCTGGGCACACCGGGCCTCGGAATCAGGCGCCGTCAGAAACTGCGTTCTTGTAAAATTTCAAAGAAAATTAAGAAAAACTTTTCCTTGAAATTTCCGGGTTTTTACACCATTTTAATAAGATATTTTAATGGTATATGTAAAATAGATTATCCATCGACAATGTGTCAGTAATACTCCGCTAGCATATGGAATCTCATTATTGTGAACACATTTATGGACTACATAGGACATAATTTATTCTCCTTCTCCATGTCCATTAAAATTATTACCATAGAAATAAAATTCCAATGGTACCATACCCTCAAAATGTTGAAGTGAAACCATATAATATTGTTATATTGGGGATTTAAATTTTTTTTACCCTTTATAATGTCTTGGTTATTTGATAGAAGATAGAATACCGTGAAGATATCTGTATACTCTTTATGAATAGAATTACAGAGAAGTTATTATATTGATGAAATATCATATTCATGAGATCCATATTCAATGTTGGATCGTTTTTCAACCTAAAATCCATGAATAGAAACACATATAGTCCATACCATCTCTTAAACACTACCATGGGAATATCCTACTCCATAGCCTATTATTGATGTTATATTGAAGGAAGACCAACCATGGAGAACCAACAATATCAACGAACATCATAAAACATACTATAAATAATGGGAATAGGGAAATTATTAATAAATATTAAATTAATCAATGTCATGTAGTTCACACAAAGCCATAGATTACCACAAAAAGTTTGGACAACAACACAGGATAACCCCCAATGAGATGTGGTCAGTCAAATAAATCACATAAGCTTCAAACCCTATAACTATACCATTATATATCTTAACCAAATTAGTAACAAAAGATATGTAAAAATTAATATCAATTAATCATAGGGAATAAGAGCAATAAAAAAAATTAATTCATTATGCTTGAGTAAAGCTTCTGAAGTCATTTGGGAAAAAATTATGATAATGATCTACCACTGGATAAATTATAGAGGGGGATACTTATGATCATACTAGACGTTCCAATATGGATACATGAAAAGTGATCACTATAGTTACCAATATGTTTAATACCATCTTATATTATATTATATTATTTTATAAGTATATATATACATATCTCTTCTTGATATATTGTATGTCACATGTCTCCCATATCATTCAATTTGAGATCTATACCACATCAACCACACAATTTTAAATTTCCCATATAAATAAGTCATGTATTAGATGGTGATGTCAAAAATGTGTCCATTGTTTACAAAAACAATTATAAATTTATGACACCACTTCATAAATTATATTTTTATTCCCAAACGATTGTCATGAGGGGAAAACTTATAAGACATCCTAACCAAAAAAACATGTACAAGAATAATATAATATGATATTAATGAATGTGAAGCTCATATATCAAAAAATGTAGTTGATATCATAATGGTAAACTAGAAAATACCTATAACATTGGATGTCCCATATGAATTTTGGTTGAAATTTCATCCATCATATAAATCATGCTAACCTAAAAAACATGACTCGAATGTGCCACTGATATCTATGGTTCCATATTATACTACGTTGGAGGATCCTTTTATAATCCATGACCTATTATCTATGGAACCTGATGTGTTGTATTTGTGTAAAAGAACTGATGATATACTATAGTTCACCATTAGTGAAATTTCATATTTGTTATCATACACAATGTCAAAAAACATTTTCCATCCAATCTTTCATCACACGGTGAGACCAATTCTATATAATGGACTAGAGTAATTACTATATTTAACCAACTATAATCAAAATTTATGTACCTCCTTAGCCATATAATCAATAATAATAATAGGGGGTCCAAATTCAAAACTAGTATGAATATTCTTCAGTACATTGTATGATTCAAGAAGATGTGTTATTTATTCCACCGGTAGATCCATCTCAAATGTAAGGAACATATAGAGAACATGATCAAAAGTCATCTGGTCGAGGCTCATAACCCGAAACTCGAGATATGGATGATGAAAATTATTGAATATCATATCATCCCATTCCTGATTCCCATCCACAAACGTTGAAAAACATCCCATATATGTCAATATATCTTATTATATAGAAACTAATATTGTTCCAGGCTCATTATCCAAAGTCAACTAAGATCGATCCATCTTTAGCATGATGTGAAATAATTTATTTAAGAGAAACTCATTGGAGGAATCTTATGTAAGCCCATAAAGACGTTATACATGTCCCATGGCACACCACAACCACCTGTAGGGTCCCTATGGAACAAATTTCATAAGATTCACCACTATATCCATTGTGGAATCTACATTGTCAAATATCCCCTCAATTATATCAACAATGTTCTCTACAATTTACGGAACACCAATGACTACAAATTATAGTGGATGCCAAAGCTCAAAAATAATAGGCATAGTTGAAAATCATCATTTTATACCTCATACATAGAGAAATAACAATCTAAAAGACCCCATTTTTGTAGAGACCCGAAGCTTGACGTACATTAACATTACATTACATTTTCGGAATACTTAGTACATAACAAAAACACACACACAAGGATCATAACAGTCTAGTGTCTTTGGAAACACGGAATATAATCTTCTAATCTTGGTGAAAGATATTCAACATCTCCCATAAAGATCTTCCTTTTATATACCTAAAACCTTTCTTTATATCCTGGGGAGAAGAAAACATAAAAGGGTGAGCTCAAATGCCCAGTAAAGGTAAACAAAAGAAATATCAATCACATCATATACATAAGCACATAACTTTTGGAAATCTTAACTTGTAAAAGAGATCATAATTTCATAACCTGGTATAACTCATGGTAGTGAAATGTAATCATAATAATCATAACATAAAACATTAAAATTTGTGGCATACACACATAATCATAGAGAATCATTTCTTATTAGTCAAGACTCATTGCCAAGACTATCATAGTGGACAAAGTCCCTTTCTAAACTTAGTCACCCTCGTTTCAGTCCTATTTCACTGAACCGGTATAACCTACCATTCCAGCCATGTCTATCTCTTGAGATATAAAATCTTTACCGAATGCATTGGAGGGAGATATATGTCTCACCCATCTCTTAATGATACCATTCTTATGTGTGCCACAAAATCATAAATCATACATCATTTCATAACCCATGTAATAAAAATGGGAATCTTAAAAATCATAAAACAATTCATATAAGATATCATACATGTCTATCCGAACAAGAATATAAGTGAAATGATCATTAAAATCAACTAAACAACGGGACCCGAACAATGAAATTGAACATTATAAACAAACAAAAAGGTTACGAACGAACTCAAAAAGGTTATAATAAATAACTTACAAGTAATATAGGTTATTTAATTATTTATTAATGAACCTAATTTGATTATTTAGGTTATTAATATCTAGTGGATAACACCATCAGACTTAAGGTAAGAGATCCTCTATATTTCACTAAAATTCATGAATGTCGTCTATGTTGTGCCCTTTTATCTATAATTAATAAGAATGGGGTATGATTTATCACCATTCCCATACATCCCTCATGATTTATAAGTTATTATAATCCTCCTTTATCTCACATTAAGTCCTCTTATGTACACCAGATACCACACAGATAATCCTCAATGGATTCAACCCGAACCTCCATTGTTCATTCATGTTGACTTATCTTTTTTTTACCAAAATTATGTTGTCATATATTTTTATGTGAACCTTATAAATTATTTTTAGATGTACCTAATTAATTTATCAATTCCCTTTCATCATTCTCATTCAGTTATATACATTTTTTTAAGTGATTCCCTCCTCAATAATTCTTAATAAGAAAACTCGTTTTAAGGGATCTTCATATTTTTTTAAGAAATTTTATGTTCACTCAACCATTTATTTTATGATGCCATTTTTTATATAAAATCAGTCTTTTTATTATGTTAACCTTCTTGTTTTTCATCTGGTTTTATATAAAATATTGTTCCATTTTCGATTTTAAATTCACTTTAGTATCTTCTTTAAAACAATAATAAAATGTTTTATTGATAATAATTTCCTAAATACTCTTGTTACTTGTTTTCACTTATGTTTGACATCACTTACCATAATATATGACTATTTTACCACATTAGTGTCCTTGTAATTTTTAATTCATTTCCCCCATGTAAAATTCTATTATAATCTCATTCGTTTTTCATTATGACCTAAATGTGATACCGATTTGTTCTATGGGTTCCCTTATGTTTATGTATGATTGATTGTGTAAGATTATTTTTGCGGAAAGAATATTTTAGAATATGTTAAGAAGTGTGTCCCCAGATAGTGCTTCAATGCATTGAGAAATTTATAGTCTCAGGAGATGTTAGGTGTTATGGTCATGGAAGTTAGCCTTGACTCATGCTACCATGTGCAATGGTCTTAGTTATTAATATCAACTTGTGCTCCCCTCTGAGCAACGATCCTTAACTCATTCCAATGTCATGATTTATGTTTCATAAAAATTACTATTAATTAATGTTCATGTGATCCCATATTTATTTTTTATGATTCTATATGCAATTTTATATAATTATGTCATGATCTCTAGCCTTTGTGCTGAAGCCTTGTTCTTATATTTAATCCCTTACCAGGATTTTAGCACATCCATTTGTTCTTGTTATCCCCTAGGTAACCTATGGTGATGTAATGGATCAGAAGAAGTTAGGAGATCTTTATGAATATTAAATTAAGGTGATTTTTTAGTTCAACATTTTCAGTTTTATGTACCTAGTCTTCTAATACACTATACAACACGATCCATGGCATGTACACTGATTTATATTTATTCATGAAACCATTTAATATTATATATACAAGTATAAAATTTCTATAATTAATTTCTATCTCACAAGATTTGAATCTAGTAAATTCAATTCCATATTTGGAATTTGAATTCCATATATTTTCATATTTTCTAGTTATTTATTTAATTTATATATATTAATTTTATTTCCTTCTATCCAGTACATAAAATGTTGATGATTACTTTTTCATGAAAAGAAAAACTTATTAATTGATCTTTTGTTGTCTATTTCTCTCTCCTATGTCCATGTACATCAAAATATGTATATGGTTACATATTGGCATAAAGTTTTAATAAAGATTATTTTTAATACTATTTTATTTTTTAAAAAACCATTATAATAATTATTTTAATTTTTGTACATATTAATCAAATTTCACTTTTAACAAAAGTGTAAAAATGATCTCTTTTCATGTATATGGAATTGAAAAATTTTCTCACAAATAGGAAGATTATTTTATTTAATGAATAAATATTAATTTTAAATGGTTATTTTTAAATAAAATATTTTTATAAATATACATGAAATATTTAGTTATACATGATATTTAATGAAAATGATATTTTACTTGTTTTAAAACATGTGTTCTAATACACTTTTGAAGGTATTTTTTATATATTTCAATTTAATTATGTATTGTTATGATTAATTTGGGATATGATTATATGGTACCTTACAATTTAATTCTCATGATGTCAAATGATAGTTATGTTTTAAGGATTACTCTATAAAACTTTTTTAATTTACCACATTTTAATTATATTATGAAGATATATTTATGAATCCTATTTATTTTCAATGAGTTATCTGATTATGATATTATTTATGATATTATGGGACACTTATTTATTGGATAATTATGTTATGTGAAGAACTATAATTATATATCCCTTTAATTCATTGGGTCATGACTGATATCTCATGAGAGAAAATGAACTGAAATGGGGAGTTCACAAAATTCAAAAGGAAATTATCCAAATTAATAGTCTTGGTATGGATGTGTGACAATTGAAATGATGCAATTCATGGTGATATTAGTCCACTATGTGACTTCATCTAGTAATATATTATTTACAAGTGTATTTTACATAATAAAATACATTAAATGATTATATTTATTCCAAAAAATATGGGACTTATTTTAATTATATGTTCTCATGGATCGTGATTTATTATTGATGATTCCACAATCTTATGGCTTAGGATTTTTTAGAAAAAATCATTATTCCAAGAATCATTATTATTTTTCTTTTAATAGTTGGTTATTATTTTCATATATAATAATAATGTTATCATAACATTATTATTTTCTAATTCTAACGTATTTTCATTGATTGATATCTCATATAATTACCATTACTGAGCATCTAAGCTCCCCATTTATTATTTTTCCATTTTTTTGATTTATAATGTAATGTTTTAAATATGTTATGTATAAGAAGGGTTTAATGAAATATGAACATTGAGGTAGATGATTAATTCTATTAATGAAATAATTCTATTATGTTTCCAATCTATAAAAATTCAAAAGCATTATAGTTCTAGGGAAAATGTTATTATGATATATACTTAATATTTGTCAAACATGATTTAATATTTTTTTTAATTACAAGTTATTCACAATGATTTATTATGGGGAATTAATGTTACACTCAAATTTAATCCTACTAGTACTTTATTATCCTTAATCATATGAAAAATTATGTCAGATGATGCCCTTTGTTATTCATTATAATCCATTAATATATGGAAATGGATGAGTTATTAATAATTTTCAACCTACAATTTTATTGGATAAGCATTATTTAGTTGGAAATTTTTGTTTCAATATGATAAAGAAATATTTATTGTTTCCAACTATTTTAATAGGATCAAATGAATAAAAGGAGAGTTCTATGGAGTATTTATAATGTTGAATATTATTTCTCTATGAAAAAATTAAATGAAATTGATGTTGATCAAATGATGGATTGTATTGTGATTATTTTCCAGACTTGAATTTCAAACATGATGATTAATATAAAACAT
The DNA here is from genome assembly GCA_963277665.1 of Viscum album. Taxonomy (NCBI): domain Eukaryota; kingdom Viridiplantae; phylum Streptophyta; class Magnoliopsida; order Santalales; family Viscaceae; genus Viscum; species Viscum album. The sequence continues at coordinate 843,885,362 of OY728151.1, forward strand.
AGAAGAAAAAAGGATGATGTTTGAATGAAAGATGATATTGTAGAAAAAAAGTTCCATCAAAATAATCTTAATGAGTGTTTATATGTTTTATAGTCTTTCTAAAATGTATTAAAATTGATTAAATATGATTTGATGATATTCCATAGATTCATGTGGTGAGATAAAAAAAATTATATTATTTATTCAGGAAATCTTGAAATATTATATTGAATTTGATAATGGACTATTCCATGATAATTTCACAATACATTGGATGTAGTTAATAAGAATTTGTGAACAATATATGTCTACCATGATATTTTAAAAGACATATTCCATTTTATATGACATGTCAATATTTTAAATGAAATGGAAAATTTTCATATTAATTATTTTTGTGATTTGATGTGATTTGAGGGAAATTTTAAGGTATACTAATTTTCAATAATTACTATTTAGATGGATGAAATAGTGTAAAAGAAAACATTTACAATACTTATATTTATTAATTAATAATTATTTTTAATAACTATTTGGGAAAAAATTGGAATATTTACTATAGAGAATTTCCTAATATAATAAATTTTGTAAGAATTTTGGAATTTGGTAAGACACTATAGTTGGTAAAAAATTTTATTCTAATTATTCATTCTTTTTTAATTACATATGTCATTATTTAATAAATCTGTTTACATTATATTATATACAATCATTTTCCAAAATTTTATTTTTTTTGAATTCTGAATGATTATTCAAATGATTCTATTCTTTTCTCTATTTCTGAAATATAAGGATTATTTAAATAAATCTATCATTATAAATTGTGTTTAAGGAGACAATAATATAACGAAATAGACACTACAAGAAGTTGAGGTGGAAGGGGATTTCAAATTGGGTTGGTTTTATTCTTTGGGAACTAGTTCCACCATGATATGAGGTTTCACACAACATAGTGAGCAATTTAAATGTGTTCTTTATTTACTGGGAACATTATTTACAGAACGAATAAGATAAATACTCATTAACTTTGTTTAATAATTGAATACATATAATTCAAAAGTGTCATATATGTTTGAATGAATCTATTTGATAGGTAATTAAATGGGAATAGTGGATGATATATGATTCCAAAAGTTAAATATATTTATTGAATAAAATATGGAAATATTATTAATAATATATTTAGTAAAGGTATAATAAAGATTATAAGTAGGATAAAATAAATTATTGAAGACATATGATTATATTATCATCCATATCATATGAGTTTGATAAATAATAAAGATATGACACTAATTTTTCTCAATATATATATATCAAGGAGAGAAAAATATAATCATTTGATCATATTGAATATTTTCTATGTTAATCAGGTAATATTTCTAACACTTCTTCATGGATCAATAATTTTTTTTATCAAAATTAAGAATAAATACACTTTCAATTTATTATTATCAATATTATAGACATAAGAAAAATATTCATATGATCATCCTATAGTATTAATTATTATATAGTATTAATAGTATCAGGGGGAAACTAAGGAGATTTATGTTTATAATACAGATACCAATCCCATTTTATTTAGATGAAGAGATATGTGTTACATTGTTTGTCACTTCAAGTGGTAAAGGACGATTTCCTATATATAGTAAATGGCATCCTGGTTGATCCCAAAGACTAAATTTCAGGTTAGTGATTGAATTGCTCCTTGTTAGTTCCTACATTAATGGTTTATGGTTAAAAACTTTTCATGTATATTATTAATAATAAAATAGTAGTTGTGTGCATATGCTTTTAAAACAACCATGCACTAGGGAAATAGTCCTCCATATTAGAATAAAACCTCGTTAAAAAAATAAATATAGTCATACAACCAAATGTATTTATTTCATTTCTTAAGAAAATGAGAGGAAAGAACAAAGAAAAAGATAACAATGAAGACATACAAAATGAGAGGGATCACATGGGTCTATGATTATGAATACCTAGTGCACCCCCAATGACAAAATCCATGCACTTTGGAGGAAGGGAGATGAGACTGGAATAACATTAGATCTTATCACTGGGCAGGCAATGGAGGCATAATAGTAGTCTTATTTCATTAATTTAATAACTTAAAAACTATTTTATAAAAAACGAAAATTTGGGAGAGATATATCAATTAAATAATGAAATTTATAAGTAAAAAATGGATAATGGTTAAATTTGTAACAAGTCACCGATATTTATCCCCCTCGCAATTAGTTTTGGAAATTTCTTAATTGTTCCTAATAAATTTTTTATGCAATATTATATTACAACGAAGAGATAAAATGGTTCAATATAAATACCTTAATGAGAATAATTGGGAATCGCTAATATATTGGGATAATGATTAAGTTCATAATTTATTTTAATTTAAATAGACAATTAAATGTTAGAGAAGATCAAATCCATTTTGCAAGACCTCATATCAATATTGTATTGATAGATAAATAGTGATAAAATATATATATGTTACCAAGATTTATATTTTAGATATAATTCGATATTTCACATAACATTATGAAAAAATATTTATTTTATTTTAAACTATCATAATATTATATTATACGTATAATGCCCCCATTGAGATTCTTGATTGAATTAATGTTATGGCCTACAGAATAAAGCCTCCATATAAAAATATCTCAAAAAGATAATTTCCATCATTTTTCCCAATTGATTAATTACATTACAGTCCACTCACATGTATTTATTCCATATATAGTGTAGTTAGCGAAAAATATTTTAAATGTGTAGTTTCTTTTTAAGATCATACACAATTATGAAAATATTATATTCAACATTGATGAGAAAATTTTAAATGTACAATGGAGAAACAATAATTATAAAGTGGCAACATGGAAAATTAATAATTATTTTGAATATTAGAATCCTCATTTGTTTTCTTATTACATTTATAGTTGAATTTTTTTAAAAAATCTCCAATGTTGTTAATAACATAATGACCCTGGCTTTTATATGTGATTTTTTTAATATATATATTAATATATTAATTGTACATGTAAAAATGATATATATCATTAAACACATGTACACCCAAAAAATGAAAAATAAATTATTACAACATTATATAATTTTACAAATGTAGTATAACTACAATCCATAAATTTTAAAATAATACAATGTGAAAATAGAAACACTTAAATAAAAGATTTACTTTGGTGTAATTTTAGTAAAACATGGTTTCCTTAAATTATCACACCCATAATCAGATCTATGAAATTAATCAATTAATGTATTATTAGAATTTTTTTAATGTATGTATAGATAACCCTAGGAGAAGCTTGATTTATTAAATAATGATTGAAATTTGTTTTTTTATTATGATATATAAAAATTATATGAAAATTGTTAATTTCATAGTTGTAATACTAACATATTAGAAATGTTAGAAGACCCTAAGAATAGTAAAAAAGATGATATGTACAAAACATAACTGACTATTAGATTAATTAATTAATTAACCAAATTAATAATTTTTTTCCTATTTATAATATTAGTTAATGTTTGTATCAAATATGATGTACAATAATTACTCTATAATTGAAATAAATTGTTTACATATGTATATGTTTTCGAAAAACGGAATTTTCATTATCTAATAAAAGATTATTTTTTATAATAAATAAATATTAAAATGACATAATTAACAATTTTTTATAAAAATAGGTGAATTATTTAGAATCATTTGTAATGGCCCGGACCACTTCGGCCCATTCCTTTGTCAAAAAGAGGGTCATGAAGTGTTCTGGAGTTTAAAATGGAATTTTCCCACACTTTTCAGAATTTTGAAACTACACGCCGTGTAGTGTGAGTACACGTTGTGTACCCCCAATTCGGGTATACCCCATGTTCAAGGCCATGTACTTGTCATGTGAAATAAATGGGTACATGTCGGGTACCCAATACTACATGTCGTGTAGTCCCTCCCCGCATACGCGTTACCCTCAAACCGTTTGTCGACCAGTCAACGGTCGTGTGCCATGTTGGAGCCGTGTCCTTGCCGTGTGAAATAAATGAGTACACGTCGTGTAGCCAATACTACACGTCGTGTAGTCCCTCACTGTGTATGCGTTACCTTAAAGCTGTGTATTGACCAGTCAATGGCCGCATTCCGTGTTGAAGGCCGTGTTAGAAGCCGCGTGGTGAACGTGTGAAAGGGCCAAGTACACGCAGTGTACCATAAAGTACACGCCGTGTACTTTTGTTTTTCTCTCCTATAAAAGGACGGGTACCCTCCTCTTTTTCAACTCACCATTCTCCTCCCCATTCCTATGAGCAGAGCTCTCCCAAGAGACTCGAAGGCTACTATTCTTCCATAACTTCTTCGTCAGAGCTCTGATTTACCATCATTCAGCAGCCACAGGATCATAACGACGAGGCAAAACTTCTTATCTTGGATCTGTTGTCTTTCCTTTGGCCTTTCCCTTCCAACATCTACCCGAGGAGGTTTTTCAAGACTCAACAGCAGTGACGGACGCCGATGTACGTCTTGTAAAGTTGAATCTGGGGGAGTGTTGTTATCAGATCCTGTTGAGGTAGGGATCTTACCTTCGTCTCTCTAGATTGTGCATCATGTGGGGAGGGTGTCCTCTTGTTTACATGAAACACTTTTGAACCATTTTAATAAAGATAATAACTAGTTAAAGAACGGTGATGGGGAAGTTATTATGTTTACTTTTATATCATGTGATATTATGTTGTGAATTGAATAGGCTTATGCCTAATGAAAATCACGGTCATTGGTGGCCTTTTCCTGCGCAATTTAATGTTTCCCTATATTTCTAGACCATTTTTGTGGATGGAAACTCCATGGAACGTGGAAATTGGTTAATCACATAATGTTGGCTGATTAAATGAAAATCTGGAACCCTTGTGTGATCACCCTGGTTGAACAAAAATGGAATAATGAACATGTGGGTGTTGGCTTGGATACATGGCATGTGATGGGGGTGTTTTGTGGGTTGTTGTGGATCGGGTGAGCAGCAGGGCTGCGGTTGGCTTGGTTGTGGGATGGTGTGAATGATATGTGGCTGACGGGCAGCGAGGCTGTGATAAATGTTATTAAAGGGATTTTTATGTACGGGTTTCGGTGTGATTGTGGTTATGGTGGTTGGAAGCGGGGCTGCAGGGATGGGTTTGAATGTGAACGAACTATGGGTTGTGAATAATAAATAAAATGTGGAAGAGTTAATGAATGGTGGGGATTGGTAATGGAACAGGAATAATAATCAATGGGGATGGTTGGTTAAAAAGAAGGGACTAGCTTGTTGTGCTTGTGCTTTCGTAAATTGTTTTTTGGATGGCTGGGATATGCTTTTACAAACATTTGATATGGTTGGTTGTGGTTGGTTGCCCAGTATATAAGGAACTAAATAAATTGATGTTGTTGAAACATGAAAACCTAAATGGGGTTGGGGTTGTTTGTGGTATGCATGCTTCGTAATAGCAGTGCCAAGGCATGTGCTCAGTTCTCTGATTAGAATCCATAGGATGGGCTGAGTGATTGATATATATATACATATCTGTATCTTTTGTGTTTTATCGCACCTCACCCATGTTGAGAACATAGTGTCGAACACTCCCATTTCATGGGAGAGGGTGTTTTCCCCTTAGTTACTAGATACTTCCTACTTCTTCTTCCCTAGGCTATGATGGCTTGAGGTGACCTTACACCTAAGACCCTTTAGGTAGGTTTCGATTGGGTGGCTTTAGCAAAAGACTCTTCGGGCAGGTTCTACTGTTTCCCAAGAATCTTCGGGACGATGCCCATGTCTGTGCGGGCGGTATACGTGGTTGTGAGGCCCAAGTGTGTGCGGGCGGGATACGGGGTTGTGAGGCCCAGGTGTGCGCGGACGGGGTACGTGGTTGTGAGGCCCAGGTGTGTGTGGGCGGGATATGTGGTTCTGAGGCCCAGGTGTGTGCCAACAGGATACATGGTTGTGAGGCCCCGGTGTGTGCCGGCGGGATACATTGTTGTGAGGCCCAAGTGTGTGCGGGCGAGGAGAGTGTGGCAGCGTCAGGACGTTCGCTGTTAGGAAGCGAAGCTAACTAAAGAGGAATGGTGTGGGGTACCCAATACTCTTTTTCTTATATACTAATACATGTTTTCATTGTGTTTTTGGTGAGTGTGGCTGGTGAGGATGGTTGAATAGATTTACTTGTTAGGTTTCTTCTGTTGTTCTCACAAGACATTAGGATGTCTCTCCACTTGTGCACAAGAGCATTAGGTTTCCCTACTGAGTATACTTTAATGCTCACCCTACGTTTACTATCAGGTTTCCATGAGGACTACCAGGGCCATGCGGTACCCAACTAGTCAGGACATTTGGTGTTTTTGCAGTTTCTATACACATGTTTCTTTTGGTATTGTACTTTTTGAGCATTCTTGTACTTGAACCTTGTTTCAGAACTATTTTAACATGCATGTGGGATTTTTTTTGGGTTTATTTTGAATACACTTGTTCTTTTCCTTTTTGGTGGTTGACTTGTCCTATTTCCCAATCATAAAAATAAAAAGGGTAATTCCTCCCATATTTTTTTAAAACTCATACCCTTGGTGCTAGTCGCCACCCTAGGGCCTACTGGAGGCGGGACTCGGGGGTCATTATCTCCCTTTCACCATTGCCAGCTCAAGAGGGGCATCATTGGTGGGAGGGGTTCATGACAGAATGGTATCAGAGGGAGGTTGTAAGATAGGATGGATTCTGGAGTTAGGCACAGTGAGGATATCATGGGATGGTAGGGCAACAGTGTTGGTTAATCTTGGTGTGTGACATAGGCCAGGGAAGACCAGCTAGGACACAGGATTTTAGGGCCACCATGATCTGATGCAAGGACTATGATCCTACCAAATGACCAAGTGAGATTACATTGATTGCAGGGTAGAGACCCTATGGAAGGTACATGCATCATCATGATTTTGTTTTACATGATTTTGGTGTTCTGAGAAAATAAATTGAATAAAGTGATAAAATGAAACACTGAGAGTTTCCTTACTACTTGTGCTTAGGAGATCTCTATTTACCGTACAACTATGGCACTAGGACGTCATACTCGAGCGTTTCAGACGGCCATGGCCCAGCAAATTCAGGCGGTCGATCAGTTGAGGAATGACCGAGAGGAGGAAGATAGCTAGTGGAAGAAGACTCTCTGTTCTTTCCAGGGACAGACCCTCAAGAATTATGAGGGTAGTACATCAGATAAGGAGATGGAGGGGTGGCTTGAGGAGCTAGAGATCTCTTTTACCTTGATTCATGCTCTGAGGTAGTATTAGGTTCCCCTAGCAGTCAGTCAGCTGAGAGGTGTGGCGCGACAGTGGTGGACGCTCTACCTCAGAGAGAGGATAGAGGCAGAGGTTTCATGGGATGACTTTGAGAAGGAATTCTGAGAGGAATTCATTAATTCCATAATCAAGGAAGATAAGCGGCAGGAGTTACACTCAATTCAAAAGGGCAGTATGTCAGTAAGAGAGTTGGGGATCATGTCCAAGGATCTCCTGTACTATTCTCCAGATCTCTTCCCAGATGAGTATTCTCGGGCGATACGTTTGGAGGAGGGGCTTTGTCCTACGCTCCAGTATTCTATCACCCCCTTCACCCTTACAATGTACATGGAAGTATAGAAGAAGGAAGAGGTTGTAGAGAGGATGCATTCGTAGGGAGGTTCACCACGTGAGGGGATCCAGACAGGTTCGTCAAAGGGGAAGGATGTCAGCAGCATGTCTCCTGTGATGGGACAATCCAAGTTCAGGCCAGTGGGGAGAAGGCCCCAGCAGTTCCAGTTCAGATCATTAGGTCCTCATCCCTTTTTCACAACCCCAAGACCGAAGAGTTTTTCTTGGGGGGGTTTCGGGCACATTCAGATTCGGTGCCCGACCCGAGCATAGTACAGTGGAGGTGGGCAGGTTCAGCGCCCACCTCAGCAGCACAAGTTGTCGGTGGGGCCCTTCCAACAGCAGCCAGACCATGCACCTCTGAGGGATGACATTGAGGGAGGAGGACAACCTTAGGGTGATCATCAGGGACCTCGATCATGGCGTGGTAGGGGAGGAGGATGACATCAGAGAGGCAGAGGAGCTGGGCATGGACAGTTGCACGCAGTATAGTTGTCAGCTCCAGCAGGACCAGAGGTGGTGTGAGGTACGATTTTTTTGTTCAGCACTCTCGTTTCTACTTTGTTCGATTCAGGAGCTTCACACTCCTTTTTTTTCAGCTAGTCTAGTCCATCCATTGGGACTGGACATAAGGAGACATTCCGTACCACTGGTGTTGAGTACACATGTTGGAGGCCAGACCAGCGTATCTTGTGTTTGTCGAGGATGTGGGATGATGTTCGGACCACATCGATCTAGTGGGGACCTTCTTCTGTTATAGATTCAGCCACACGATGTCATCATAGGCATCGATTGGTTGTTTTCCGTTACTTCTGCTATCGACTGATTTTGAAGAATATATGTGTTCTCCAACGTGGACGGGCACCATGTAGCTTTTATTGGCGAGAGGAGCTATCAGGTGGGAAGCCATCGTGTGGATCCTCTCCTTTCCTTGTTAGTCAGGCTATCAGTGGTTATATCTGATATAGAGATGATGGATGTCCCTGAGGTTGTTGGGGATTTCCTCGATGTTTTTCATTAGGAGGTTGAGACTCTACCCCCCAGACGTGACGTTGAGTTTGGGATAGACTTACAACCAGGTGCCCGTTCGATTTCGATGGACCCTTATCAGATGGAACCTTCGGAGTTGCGGGAGTTCTGTATTCAGATTGGTGATCTAATGAAGAAGGGTTTTGTTCGACCCAGCGTATCGCCATTGGTTGATCCAGTTTTGTTCATGAAGAAGGCAGATGGTGGTCTCAGGCTATGAATCGACTACCGATGGTTGAACTAGGAACTGTAAAAAACTGTTACCCCCCTCCATGGATAGATGATATATTCGACCAATTGAGGGGGGTATGTTTCTTTTCTATGATTGATCTATGATCTGGATATCATTAGCTGAGGGTGAAGGATAGCGACATCTTGAAGAGGGCTTTCAGGTGTAGGTATGGGCAGTTCGAGTTTGTAGTGATGTCGTTTAGAGTTACAAATGCACTGGTTGTGTTAATGGGACTTATGAACTTTGTATACCAAGAGATTCTAGACCGGTTTGTCATTGTGTTTATCAAAGAGATTCTGCTCTACTCAAGATCAGAGGAGGAGAAGGTTGAGCATCTCAGGGCAGTCTTGGAAGTCCTTCGACACCACCAGCATTATGGGAATTTGTCGAAGTGTAAGTTCTTGACACAAGAAGTACATTTCCTTGGGCATTTAGTGTCTCAGCATGGAGTGTCAGTGGACTCGTCGAAGGTGGAGGCAGTTGTTTCTTGGGCAGCACCCAAGGGCATGGCATAAGTTCGTAGATACCTGGGGGTAAACAGGTTACTATAGGGGGTTCGTTTCAGACTTCTCTCGAGTTTCCTCTCCATTGAAAACTTTGACGAAGAGGAACCATGTCATCCTATGGAGAGAGCAGTTCCAGAATGCTTTCGACTACCTGAAGGAGAAGATGGTCAGTGCTCCCGTACTAAGGTTATCAGAGGAAGGGTTTTTGTATGAGGTTTTTTTGATGTTTCTTTCCTTGGTCTTGGGTGCGTGCTGATGGAGAAGAAGGGAGTGATATTATTTGGGTCTAGGCAGTTACGCCCTCACGAACGTAACTATGCCACCCATGATCTAGAGCTTGAAACACTAGTGTTCGCAATAATGTTTAGGAGACATTACCTCTTTGGGGATCACTTTATGGTCTTCTCATATCACAAGTTCCTACGTTATATCTTCTCCCAACGTGATCTAAACTTGCGGCAGCAATGATGGGTCGAGTTCCTCCAAGACTATGACTTCGAGATCTCTTACACTGAAGGTAACGACAACTTTGTGGATGATGCCCTGAGCAGGAAGTCGCATAAGGAAGTGGTTTGGGAATCCACTGATTCTTGGAAAGAGGTGGGAGAGTTGGCCACCGTGCACTTGGATGCAAGGGTAGACGGTGTTAGAGGCGGTTTGATTCAGATGACGGTGTAGTCCTCCTTGTTGCAACAAGTGGAAGAGTCTTAGTGGGGGGACACTAAGGAAAAAGTAATGCGGGATCGTGTCGATCAGGGAAACGCTCCAAAAGGATGGTCAGAGGACAGCCGAGATCAGATGCTTTTTCATGTAACATTGTTTGTTCCGGAGGTGATGCATGAGGGAGTTCTCGACGAGTTACATAGGTCAGCCTTGGTAGTACATCCAGGAGTTTCAAAAATTTATCGAGGCCTGAGGGAACGGTTTTGGTGGCCCAGGGTGAAACGGGTAGTGGCGAAGTTTGTGGCTAAATACCTAGTGTGTCAGCAAGTGAAGGCTGAACACTGTGTTCCCAGTGGCTTGTTGCATTTTTTAGATGTCCCCGAGTGGATGTGGGTTTCCATCTCGATAGACTTCATCACAAGACTACCCAGAGCTCAGGGTGGTTATGATGCTATCTGGGTAGTGGTGGATCCACTGACGAAATCAACTCACTTCTTAGCAATTAAGGTGTCGGGCCCAGGGAGTACCTTAGCACATAGGTACATAGATGGGGTGGTGTGTTTGCATGGAGTTATGAAGACAATCGTCTCAGATAGGGATGCTCAGTTTACCTCACGAGTCTGGAGAGGGTTACATCATGCTTTTGGCACCCAGCTACACCATAGAACTGGTTTCCACCCCCAGACCGACGGGCTGACAGAGCGGACTATCTAGATGTTGGAGGACATGCTGCGAGCATGAGGTCTGGATTTCAGGGGATCATGGGTACTACACTTTCCTTTAATAGAGTTCGCCTACAAAAACAGCTTCCACTCTACTATTGGCATGGAACCGTTTGAGTCTTTGTATAGAATACCATGTCGTTCACCCATTTTATGGGAAAATTTTGGTGAGACAGGTGCTCTTGGGCCAGAGGTAGTGCAGAGCACCACAGAGAAACTTCAGCTTGTGCGTGAGAGGATGAAAGCGGCTCAGGACCGACAGAAGTCTTATGCTGATCGTTTGAGGAGGCCCTTGGAGTTCGAGGTGGGAGATGATGTGTTCTTTATGGTTTCCCCTCGATGGGGGAAGGAGAGGATTTGGAAATGGAGCAAGCTCTAACCTAGGTTCATCGAAACTTTTGAGGTGCTGAGGCGAGTCGACGAGGTGGCATATCAGCTAGCCCTGCCACCTCAGTTGGAGAAGGTTAATGAAATCTTTGACATCTCCCTGCTACATCGATACTTACACGATGAATCTCACGTTATCGACTGGGGTGATTTATATATGGGAGACAACGCGACCTTCAAGTAATGACCTATCATAATCAAGGATCGTAAAAGAAGATACTCCGTGGATGAACCATTCCATTGGTTCATCTGTTGTGGAGGCATGGAGGGCTTAAGGAGAGAACTTGGTAACGGGAGGCCCAGATGCATGCTCAGTACCCATAGTTGTTTTGAATTGTGGTTTCTTTGTTCTTCTGAGCATTGTTTTGATGTTATACCAAGTACCTTTGACATATGGAATTCTTGGCTTGTCGGTTGTGAGACCTTTTGTTTCCTTGTTCTTAGGAAGTGTGTATCATGTCCGGATGTGTGGGGAAAGGGAAAAACCTGAATCTTTATCGAGACACATTAATGAGGATGTGATTGAACCTGTGAGGGAGAGTCAGTGCCGCCTAATGCTGATAATATCTCAACATAGGAGAAGGAATTTTCCCCAAACCACATGTTCGGGTAGTGTGTGGGTTGTATGGTGTTGGGTGCAGTGTAAGTTGGAATATCCTATTATATAGAAGTGGGAAGGACCAATCCTTAATCGAGATGCATTAATGCGGATGTGATTAAACCCGTTCAGGAGAGTCAATGTCGCCTAATGCAGATAATATCTCGACATAGGAGAAGGAATTCATATCACATATGATTAGGGTTTTTGGTTGGGTTCCTGTTATAACGAGAACCATAAAAGGTATCTTGTTGGGTTCCTTTGGGTTGGTTTTTGAATTATTAAGGACGAGAATGTTTTAAGAGGTATCTGATGTAATGGCCCGGACCTCTCAATCCCATTCATTTGTCAAAAAGAGGGTCAAGAAGTATTCAGGAGGGTAAAATGGACTTTCCCCACACTTTTTCGAATTTTGAAACTACACGCCATGTAGTGTGAGTACACGCCGTGTACCCCCTCACCGGGTATACCCCATGTTCAAGGATGTGTCCTTTCCATGTGAAATAAATGGGTACACACTCTGTACCCAATACTACATGTCGTGTAGTCCCTCCCCGGGTACGCGTTACCCTCAAATAGTGTGTTGACCAGTCAACGGTCGTGTGTCGTGTTGGAGCTGTGTCCTTGACATGTGAAATAAATGAGTACACATCGTGTATCCAATACTACAAGTCGTGTAGTCCCTCCCCGAATATGTGTTACCTTCAATCCATGTGTTGACAAGTCAACGGCCGCGTTCCGTGTTGAAGGCCATGATGAAAGCCGCGTGGTGACCTTGTGAAAGGTCCAAGTACACAACGTGTGCCAAAAAGTACATGTCGTGTACTTTTGTTTTTCTCCCCTATAAAAGGAGGGGTCCCCTCCTTCTCTTCAACTCACCCTTCTCCTCCCCATTCCTCTGAGCAGAGCTCTCCAAAGTGACTCGAAGGCTCTTTTCCTTCCATAACTTCTTCATCCGAGCTTCGATTTATGATCCATCAACGACCACGAGATCGTAACGATGAGGCGGAACTTCTAAGCTTGGATCCATTGTCTTTCCTTCAGCCTTTCCTTTCCAACTTCTACCCGAGGAGGTATTTCAGGGACTCGATATCAGTGACGGACATCAACAGACATCTTCTAAAGTTGAATCTGTGGGAGAGTTGTTATTAGTACCTGTTAAGGTAGGGATCTTACCTTCGTCTCTCTAGATTGTGCATCATGCGGGGTGGGTGTACTCTTGTTTAAGTGAATCACTTTTGAACCAGTTTAATAATGATAATAACTAGTTAAATAACAGGGATGGGGAAGTTGTTATGTTTACTTTTATATCCTATGATATTATGTTGTGAATTGAATATGGTCGTTGGGGGCCTTTTCTTGCTCAATTAAATGTTTCCATATCTTTCTAGAACTTTTTTGTGGATGGAAACATCATGGAATGTGGAAATTGGTTAATCATGTAAAGTTGGATCATTAAACGAAAATCTGGAACCCTTGGGTGATCACCCCATTTGAACAAAAATGGAATAATGAACATGTGGGTGTTTTCTTGGATATGTTTCATGTGATGGGGGTGTTTTTTTGGTTGTTGTGGATTGGGTGAGTTGTGGGGCTGCGGTTGGCTAAGTTGTGGGATGGTGTAAATGATATGTGGGTGACGGGCAGTGGGGTTGTGGTAAATTTTATTAAAGGGATTATGATGTATGGGTTTCAGTATGATTGTGGTTATGGTGGTTGGTAGTGGGGTTACATGGATGGGTTTGAATGTGAACGAACTATGGGTTGTGAATAATAAATAAAATGTGGAAGAGTTAATGAATGTTGGGGCTTGTTAAAGGAATGGGAATAATAATCAATGGGATTGGTTGGTTAATAAGATGGTACTTTCTTGTTGTGCTTGTCCTTTCCTTGCTTGTTTTGTGGATGGCAGGGAAATGATTTTACGAACGTTTGATATGGCTGGTTGCAGTTGGTTGACCAGTAGATAAGGAACTAAATGAACTGATTCTGTTGAAACCTGAAAACCGAAATGGGGTTGGGGTTGTTTGTGGAATGCATGCTTCTTAGTAGTAGTGCCGAGGCACGTGCTCAGTTCTCTGATTAGAAGCCATAGGTTGGGCTGAGTGTTTGGTATATATATACATATTTGTATCTTTTGTGTTTTATCACACCCCACCAATGTTGATCACTTAGTTCCGAACACTCCTATTTCATGGGAGAGGGTGTTTTCCCCTTAGTTACTAGCTCCTTCCGGCTCCTTCTTCCCTAGGATGTGGTGTCTTGAGGCGGCCTTACACCTAAGACCCATCAGGTAGGTTTCGATTGGGGTGGGTTTAGCCCAAGACTCCTCGGGAAGGTTCTACTATTTCCCATGAATATTCCGGATGAGGCCCATGTGTGTGCAGGCAGGATACGTGGTTGTGAGGCCCAGGTGTGTGTGGGAGGGATACGTGATTTTGAGTCCTAGGTGTGTGCGGGCGGGATACGTGGTTGTGAGGCCCAGGTGTGTGCGAGTGGGGAGAGTGTGGCAGCATCGGGATGTTTGCCGTTACGAAAAGCAGCTAACTAATGGGGAATGGTACGGGGTACCCAATACTCTTGTTCTTATATACTACTACCTGTTGTGATTGTGCTTTTGGTGAGTGTGGCTGGTGAGGTTGGGTGGTTAGATTTCATTGTTAGGTTTCTTCTATTGTTCTCACGGGACATTGGGATGGCTCCCCACTTGTGCACGAGAGCTTTAGGATTCCCTACTGAGTATACATTTATGCTCACCCTACGTTTACTTTCAGGTTTCTGGGAGAACTACCAGGGCCGTGTGGGACCCTACTAGTCAGGACAGTTGGAGTTGTTGCAGTTGTTCTACACTTGTTTATTTTGGTATTGTACTTTTTGAGCTTTCTTGTTCTTCTACCTTGTATCATAACCATTTTAACATGCATGTGGGATTTTTTTTGGTGGTTGAATTGTCCTATTTCCTAATCATAAAAATAAAAAGGGTAATGCCTCCCATATTTGTGAAAACTCGTACCTTGGTGCTAGTTGCTACCCTGGGGCCTGCTGGAGGAGGGACACATGGGTCATTATCTCCCTTTCACCATTGCTAGCTCAGGAGAGGCATCTTTGGTGGGAGTGGGTCATGACGTCATTAATCAAAAATTATGTATGGGTTAATTTATTTTTTAATTTTTTAAAAATTGAAAATAATGAAGGTTGATAGTGAATCATTAATCCTCAATTCTGATAACTCTAGGTTTCAATGAGATTTATTAGATACTAGAAGAAACATTATTATACATTATATATAAATGTCATTTTAGATTATTGTTTTTTTACATACTTGTATAATCAACAATGTATAAGAACCTCAGATTTATATGAATAACTAATTGATCTTTCATACATTGTGAATATTGGGTAAACTCTTCTTGAACTAACTCTAATTTCCATTACATTTCCATTGGTCACGAAAAATGATTTAATTTATCAGAAAAAATACTATTGTATCATTGATTAAATCATTCAATTCTTTACATAAACATCATTTTACATTTACTAAACTAATTCAATGATTTATTCCACAAGATGGGATTACTCCAACAAAAAATATGTTCTTTTTTATTATGGTTTATTTTTATGTTTTATACTTTTTTAAGAAAATTCTTATAATAAGTTTCTCCTTTTTATATTATAGACCTAAAATTTATTTTATTTGATGATGATGTACTATATCTAAAAATAATCTTTCATCAAATGTGCATAATTATTAATTTTATTTTAATGATTATTATTATTATATGTCCTATGACTAAAATTAAAACCGATTTTAAAAGTCATTGTATCTATAAGTGGGAAAATATAAATAATTAATCATTTATTGTGATTTATTATAATTTCTCATATCACATTTCTATTCAAATATGGATTTATCCCAATAATATCATATATATATATATCTAGGATTATTAAGCAGATAATTATTTTCTCAATATATTATATTGATGAACTCAACATTATTCCACTAGTGACCTAATCTTTTTAGATTCACCCAACATTTTCTAACCCAAAGAAAAACCCACGAAAAAATTAATCTTATTAGGTTCACACATCACATGATTACCTTATATATGATACTGTAGGTGAATCATTTCATGGAATGACACAACTGGTTGGATGATCAATGTATTGGTCAGTGTTTTTTTGATGGAATCAAACATGGAATATATTAAAGGAAATTCAATATCACCAACTTATATCATATATTCCCCTAACATGTATACATGATTATAGTGATTTAATTTATAAAATTATTAATCTGAATAAACCAATATGTTCAAAAAATATTGATGTGTTTCTCTTTAAACAACTCATGGACTACCAAGAGTAAACGTAGAAAAAAAATTAATCCATTTTCATATGATTAATGTTCCTACTTAGATGAAATAAAGTAAATTTAAAACTGTTTTAACAGTTTAATGAATATGTGACATCCATTCATAAAATAAATAATTTATACCTATGAATAAAAAATAAGAGAATAAATAATTCATTAATTTAATCCTGAGATAACCTATTTTGTAAAATTTATAAATAAATATAATTCTATAAATTGTATAATTTTCCCATTAATTATAAATATTCCATAATGAAAAGAATATAAACACTATTTATTTATTCTCAATATGAACTGCTTAATATGTTTCATTATATTGAAAATATATTAAATATTTGATATAATATGAAACACTAAAATTATATTATACAATTTGATTATTTAAACAATTTTTATAATCGAAAAATAAAATATATAATATTATATAAACGTTGATAAAATTAAATATCAAAACCCTTTTTTATGATTTAAATAAGTTCCTAAAATATGAATTTACGTTAAAAAAATTCAAATTAAATATAATGAAATGTTATTACTATTATATAAAACACCTTTCTATTTTTTGTTATTTTATAATTTTCAAACATTTTATAAATTATAATTTTAATTTCTATATAGATGTTTTAATATTAATTATATGTTATTTCATATAAATTGAGAAATATATTTTAATATTAAAAAGAAATATGATGGTAAATTATTATCATAAACATTTTATTATTAATTATATGGAAATTATGATTAATAAATTTATCAACACCAATATAAATTAATAAATATTACATATTATATATTTATATGATTTATAAATAATGTGTTATCGATCAAAGTCAATTCCTAAAATAAACATCAGAAAAATTAAATGATTCATTTTAATAATTTTTTGAGATGTGAGGTGAATTATAATATATGATTAATAACCAATATTTTTGAATGACATTAAAAAGGAAATGATGACTTATGATATTTTCCTCTATAAGATATACTCGCTTCATCTGAAAAGATAGGTAATAATAACATAGAAAATACAAACTCCAATGTCATTAAATTGGTTTATCAAAAATCACAACTATAGTGACCAGATCCATTTACACATATTATTAAATCATTTAATACATAATTAGATATCAATTACAAACAAGTGATATAAAAGCCTAATGTATTTTGTAGATTAGGTGCATAATTAAAAAACATGAAACTAGAATAAAATATATGTTTATTAATCTCCATAATGAGCTCCTAGATCCCTTAGAGACCATACAACTACATATGATATCCTGGGAAATTCATAGATAAAAGGTATGACCTAAAAATCCAAGTAAGGGAATAAACATGGAAAATAAGCATAACACATGAGTTTGTTGTCCTAAAATTATAACATAAATGGAAAGGATCATGAATAAACATATAGAGGTATAAAATATAGATCATAGAATAATTTGATCCTAGAAATATTGTAATGTGAAATAAATATATACCATGACATAAATATGATTCAAGGCTCAATGGAATGATTATATCACATAGTGGACAATGTACCACAATGGATTAGGATTACTACCCAATCCCATACATAACATATGATGAGTCTAAAACATTAACCAATTAATTGGAGGGATATCTAGGTGGAACCATCATAAAATTTACATTCATATGTGTTCCATATAAAATACTCAATCATTTGGAATGAATATAATGGTTACCCATTGAACGAAATGGGTTTTATAATCATTTCATAAGACAAAACCAATGAGAATATCATAATAGTATACATTAAAAAATGTATTAAATTATTATTGGACTACCATGAATTAAAAAATAATAATATATCCTGAATATCAATTTCTAACCTAAGTGATGACCTGAAAATTTATTTTTAGGAAACATTAGAAATGTGCCACTTTAGTACAATTTTGAGGAAAAGAATACAGAGTCCTTAAAAAATATGTAATAATAATTATTTAAATAAAAATATAAGATAACTAAAAAATTCATGATAAAATTACGTATTTATGAAAAAAATATTGTGGATTAAAATAGTTTATAGAGTGTACTTGAAAATCAGTATGAAATAGAGAAGTTTCCTTTAACCGGGTTCACTTTTTGAGAGGAATTATGAAGGGGTCCTTATAAAATATTCATTTACTTAAAAATAAATATGTATTAAGATAAATATATATGATTGGAAATTATAAAATAAATATATGTAAATTATATAGGAATAATTAAGGAAAAATGAGATTTAATGCTACACAAAGGAAATATGGTGGTTTAGATAGATCCCAAAACCTTTTGTCTAAATGCATTATGAACGTTCACATAATTTCTTGTATAATCAAATTGGATTCATTAATTTATTAAATGAAAACCTCATACACATATTTCTGATTTATTACAATTTTATTAAGGTAATTTATGCCCATTTTAAAAAGTTTTAATGTTAAATTTCATTATTTCGAGAGGTTTCGTTAAATGGATTCAGGGTCGATTAACTTATTCATAATTATGGATGATCTAGTAAAACGGGTATATTTTTTACAAAATTTAAATAAAATGGTATTTAGGAACATTATAAAGTTTAAATGGTCCCATATATCATTTTTTATTACATGGTAATGATTGATAAGGTAAAAATTTTATTGTTATGTGGTTTCTACATTTAGTAGGTTTTACTTACCATAATGATGTAGTTTCATTTTATTTAATATTATATATATATTAGTAGCATAACCTGAAATATTTTATAATAATATTATTAAAATATTATTTATCCATAATAATAGTTTTATTACCATCATTGAATGAGTTAATGGAAAGTGAAAACTCATTATCCACAAAGATGTTTTACCGACATAATTTAGACAGTGGTTTCATTTCATTGAATAAGAGGATGTGTAAAAAAGTATATATATAAAATATTCAGTTATAAATATTAAATAAAGGTATATACATGGTAATAGATTTGTTATTAATTTTTTCATGAAGGATTTGAAGAGATTGTAGAATAAGAAATGAAATAAAATTATGTAGTTTGAGAATGTGGCCTTTGGAATATCATCTACTTGAAGAACACCATAAGGAACATGAAATTAGAAAATTGGTGAGAAAATATGCACTTGGATGTTGTCAGATTTGGGAGGAGATATATTGGAGTATTTGTTTCATGATTCATGGATTTTAAGGTGTGAGTGGAAGGGGTGGTGAGGGGTGGTATTTATAAGGGGAAGATAAGGGTGTTTTTGATTATTATACTAATTAGATTAATATTTTGGATAAATATTATCAACAGGGTTGAAAATATTCACTATATAAAGTAAAATTATAATTTAAATTTGAAATATTGGGTTCTTAAATCATCAATGACTAAAAAATTCTTCTATAAGGCTAGAAATTTTAAATTACCTAAATTACCATATTTCACTATTCACTCAAAATGAATCTATTTTTTAAAAATAGAAAAAAATCACCCTGAATAGTTTTTTTGGATATTTTTTTAAATATATTAGATTTTTTTAACATAATTTAGTATATTTAAGAAATTTAATTTCTAAATAAAATCCCTATTTATTCAAAAAATATTATTTTAATATTATAATAGATTTTATGACCCTTTAGAAAATTAATTATTGCCTCGTATGATAAACTTCTATTTATAAAAAACATAATATAAATTTTTGAATAAAATTTATGAAAATATATTTTATTTTAATTCATATACTAATTATAATATTTCAAATAAAATATTTATCATTTACAAAAATACCAACATTTATGATATAATTTTTTCCTAAATTATTTTCTGGAATCAGAATACAAATATATTATATTTTTATTTTACAAGATACCAAAATATTATTATTATTTATTTAGGTGAATATACTATTATAAAAGTCTGATTGTTATTAAAAACAGTCATATTACTATTCCAATGGTCAGATTTAATAATGGCCATTTGTGATCCCTATATCATATAAATACCTCTTCTTCCATTCATTATTAATTCACATAAATTTTTTATGATGTTTTTAAATAATTTTTTCGTTGTGATTTATATTTTATAGTTAACATCATTTTTATAATAGCATTGTTCAGTAGTACAATTATTTTTGGAGGATCATGTGATTCTAAATTATCTTTTTCTTATTTTGTTATTTCAAATTTATTATCCATATTTAATATTTGGCATTATTATCAGTTTTGTTGACAAATGTATCATTATTCATTTATGAGAATATTTTTTTTGCTTCTCTATGTTATTTATGTTCATTATACTACATGTAATAATTATAAGATGGAAAATTTCATTGATAGAACTCAATGTCCTTACATTCTTCCTCCATTATGATAAATCACCCAAAAAATTAAATTTTTAATAATAAATTAAAAAAAGGTGAGGGTACTTATCCTTCATAAATTTCTCCAATTCTAATAACACATCTTCAAATTTAAAGATCTATCATTGTACATTCATGAGATGAGTAGTCTTGATGCATATAAAATTATTTATATGGTCCAAGATCTTCCAAAAATGCTCCCTATAATAGATATCATTTTACAATTTAACCTCATATTAATTCTATACATGTGAGGGATCTAGTATGTACATCCTTAAGAATGATATGTGGAATACATCATATACTTGATATGGGGATGATGGAAGTGTTGTTCGATAAGCCATAACTCTGACGTTATCAAGAATATTAAAGTAGTTGATATACTTGAAACTTCAATTTTCCTTCTTCCCAAATCACAAGACTTTCTTCCATGGAGGTATGTATAGGAATACCTCATCCATAAACATAAACTCTAGGTCCCATTGATTATCATATTCATAGCTATAATGTCATTATTGTGTATTCAGGATGTATTTCTGAATGGACTTCACCTTTTATTCCATTTCCGTTACCATTTATGGTCCCAACATACTATGTCAACCAACTTAATCCTAGCATATATGTATTATATATATTATTAGATAAAGGGATTCATATGGATATATTTGTATAATTTATAAGAAACTATTGTTTTAATATAATTCAATTAGAGGAATATTTTTTCTCAATACTCCTTCAAAGTCCATTGAGCATACTATCAATATATAGTCCAATATCATAATATTCCTCTCAGAATAGACATTGGTTTAAGGGTTATAATAAGTAAAAAATTTCTTCTCATTGCTTATTGCATGTTAAAGTCAATTCCAAAACCGAGAGTTAAATATATGATCTTGATCAGATATATTTGATATTGGTACTCCAGGTGGCCTCACCACTTCTCTGATGTATATTCGTCCACGCTGATCAATTGAGAAGTCCTCCAAACATTCAGTAATGTGATAAATAATTGAAAAATGATCTACATTACCAATATATCATTATTTCACGTTGATTTCATAATATTCCAAGTGACAACTTCCATTGTGACATTTTTTCCTTTTCCATAAAGATATGGGTAATGGTTGCATCATCCCCTTAGTCTTTCGCCGTTAAGACTTCACTTGCTAACTTACTAGGAAGTTTGATAAATATTCAACAATATCATTATTAATTTTATACCATCAATAGTGATCTAATAGGTTTCAATGTATCCATGTTCTTTGTGGGTGGATGGAGAAGGTTGTTCTATGGGAATCATTCAAAATATAATTACTCTTTCACTATATTTTTATAGTATAAATAGTCATGTCCCTAAAATTATGACTCATTGCTCAACAATTATTATCTATGATAATTTCCCATTTCTAAAAGATTCAAATTTCTTCTAAATTTCTATATCATCACTTTGACCATCATTTATCATCCTTAAAAGTGAAGGTTGGTAAATTATTTGACAAAGGAATGATTATGTTTTAATGTTTTTGATTACCATTTTTATTATATTGAATACTACGAAAATTAGACCCGTCAAAATTATAATCATTGATAATGTTGTTGGATACATTCTACATAGATAATATACCACATTATATTCATTATTGGGAATGTGGTGGATTGATTTATAATAATCCTGGATGATCTATATCGATCTTCTCTAGAAAATAGTATGCTCCTTATGTGTGAATATATATTTAGGGATCCTGTGGTCATTATTTATCTCACAATTAACCCCATTTAGATAATTCCATTATATTTTTAATGTGAAGATCAATGATTTAAACTCTAGATCATTTGTGGGAACGTTTTCCTGATGAAATTTCATCTACCATTAGGTGTAGGCTACCAATTTATCATTTTTATTTAGTACACATACAAATCTCTTCATTGATGCATTATTTTATACCCCAAATATTTTTCCACTTATGGGCCATGTACGTACTCTTACAGTGATAAGTCATTATTTCAAATCCTTGAAGTATTATTCACATTAACTATTCTAAACACGATTTACCACTTCTAGATCATCTTGTTTAGTGGGTTTGAAAATATGAGTAGTTTCTCCAAGGAAATTAGTGATATTAAGATAAACCAAGGAAACTATGAATCTTTATTATAGATTATTTACTGGGACACTCCATAATTTTATTTTTTTCTAATATGGTATCATAGATATCACATTGTTAGTGATAACATTCCCCAAGAATGTATATTCCTCCATCTAAAACTCACATTTAATATAATTTTCATATAGTTTCTCTGTCCATAAAGTATTTAACATATTATTTAAATGCTCCTCATGCTCCCTTATGATCTATGAGTATATCAGAATATCATCTATAGATATTAATTTTTTTGAGGTTGTCTCTAATGAATCTAGTCATAATTTCCTTGACTATTTTAATAGAATTAGTGAATATCATAAAGAAACAAAATGAACTTTTATTGTTTATACATTGTTGAAATGGAAGTCTTGGGATTATTTTCCTTGTAACATTCTCGAACCAGAAGCCACTAAACTGGCGCTTCATAATAGGAGGTAGCATGATCTTAATTGTGCCTCCACATATGCCAAAAGATGCGGAATAACAGCAGGGATCCAAATAATCAATTGGGGAGACTATACCTCATTTTTATCAGAGTAAGCCACAACATAAGATAAAAAATAGCAGAATAATAACCAATAATACATGAGAATGAATAAAAAACCATCTACCAAAATATTTACATCCATATCTAATTGTAAATATGCAATGCTTTTGTACAAGTGAAAAATTGAAATAAACCCATAATAAAGGAAAAATGAAAAATCACCGAATGGCCCTGACACCAT
Organism: Viscum album; assembly: GCA_963277665.1. Lineage (NCBI taxonomy): Eukaryota > Viridiplantae > Streptophyta > Magnoliopsida > Santalales > Viscaceae > Viscum > Viscum album. Next base: position 843,908,722 of record OY728151.1, read on the forward strand.
GTCCGACTCCTCCAATATACACAACCATTCAATCCCAACATCCTAGAAAGGTCCTTTTTGGTTATCTTGATCAGAATACATGATGTCTACTTAGGTACCCAATAGAGGCCTGAGTAGGGTGTGAGCACAACTCAGTAGGCCACCCACAATAGTGTCTACAAAATATCTGGTATAAACTATTGTGAATGCAAAGGGAAATTAATAATAAATGAGAAAGAAAATATTAAGTGCCCTTATCCAATTTAGGTCAATTACTAACATTTATTACAATTTACATATCTTACCATTTCATCCCATATCCCATTACTTACCATTTCCAACACATTTAAGATGAGTTCATAAAACACAACATGTTACACGAGCTTAACATACACAATCATATGCATGGGGAAAACACACTTTTATCCTATCTTACTAGTAATAACTTCCTCATTTCTACCATATTCTCACATCTAATCCTCATTCTGGGTGGATGAAATTGTTAGGGGAATAGAGACTCCATTTGCTTCCCTAAACCACGCATTAAGGGTGGAGTTTATAGCCTTAGTCCAACTTGACCTGTTGGCATTGAACCTCATATCAATAACCCACTCTACCAAGCCATGTGCACATGATATATATATATATGTATCCTTTAACCATTCACCCAACATCACAACCATTTTCCATGGAAAACAATAATCAGGACAATTACTTATGAGTTAATAGCATACCTTAACCCATTAACATATTTTCCACATTTCACATCATTTATCCAATAAGGCCTATTACTTTTTATTATACTTATCCCACTAAGTATTTATTCATTATGCCTATCTCACAAGGCTTCATTCATGATGCCTAATTCACTAGGCTTCATTACTAGAATCATAATCAATTCCCTTACGATGATTAATCATTTCCAGATATTAACTAATTTATCCATTCATCAATCCCATGAGTAAACCCATTACACATTCCAACACTATTCACAATTCATTTAACATAGCCATATTCAATCATAAAAACAACATCCATGTTAACCCAAAATCCCTTAGGTTTTATTATTAATCCTAGGTGCCTCACCAGGATTCTACCTAACACAATCAATCAAAAAAACATGTTTATAAGGACTCTACACAACTACACAAATGTATCACTTGTTTATTTCAAATCCCTAGGCTCGGGAGAGTCGGAAAACCCCAGGTGTTTCCCTAGATTAGTCTCATCACCCACAACATATCCTATGAGTATCGTGAGGGTTTCCATTTACCTTATTAATAATCATTTTACCTAAATATACCAATGGTGATCAAAACATACGAAGAACCACCAAAAACAAAACCTCACATGCACAAATCCAAAATTTAGCCAATGGGATTTAAATATTAGACCACCTACAAAGATTTCGTGGCTGAACGCACACTTAATTGATCCCTTAGATTTCCCTCCAACCAACCATTGAAGATTCAACATAATTCTCACTCATAGAGTTGGGTTTTAGAACTATAGAAATAAAGGAGTAGATGATATAATCCCTAGACTCAAAAAGATGCAAGGATAAGATTAGCCTTACCTGGAGCTTCAAAATACCACCAACATCACCAAAAATGACATAGTAATGAGGGTGATCAATATCATGGAGCCCTTCGGAGATTTTGTTCATTCCTAGGGTGAACAGTGGTGAATGGGGAGGAAATCCAGAGTTGGAGTTCAAAATCTTGTAGTGGATAAATTTTAATTTTATAAAATTTTATGGGCTGGTTGGTTTAACGATATAGTTTTCCAAACCCTGCACAAAACATGCGGAGGCCACTATCCAAAAACCCACCTCCTGAACAGTTTCTTGGGATATCTGAATGGTCAACAGTAACACCGTGCATACCAGGTAACCAACCTATAAAACACCCTTTTTCTCTGTTTTCGTGTCACAAAGCCTTAGAAGAACCCCGAGCCTCCATAAGGACTAGTGTAAGCACATAATTAACCAAAAATATGTATTGAAACCAAAAACTAAATGAGAAAAAACCATTCCTATATCCGAGATCTTACAACCTCGTCACCTTATAACGACTCGTCCTCAATCCGAGCTCCCAAGCTTCATTTCACTTCCATGGGACAGAGATTGGGAAACTGTGCCCGAATATCTGATTCCTACTCCCATTTTTCTTCCTAAACATTCCTATGCTACCATAGTACTCACACCAATGGAACAACCATGCACAAAAAGGAATTATCAGTACGATCCACGACACGAACCAGATCCTCTTCAATGGACGCAACACCCTCAAGATCAACATCATCAATATCCACCACATGAGTTGGGTTAGGGAGATACTGTTGAAGCTGTGACACATGAAAAACATCATGCATCCCACTATACCACTGTGGAAGATCAAATCGTTATCCCATAATCTCGAGCCTCTCTAAAATCTCAAATCGCCCCACATAACTGGGCGCCTACATTCCCTATCCCTGAATCCATCGGTGACCTAACCTTGGTGACACCCTAACGAACACACACTCAACCACATTGAACTCATGAAGTATACACCTCCGATACATATATGTCTTCTGCTGACTCATAGCCATTTCCATCTATTTCTGAATCAACTCAACATTCTCCAAAGCCTCCTACATGTGACTTGGTTCCAACAGCTCGGTTTCACCATCCTCCAAGAAACACAAAATAGATCTACACGGCCTCCCATAGAGAGCCTCAATTGGTGCCATCTGAACTATATCCTTAATATGACAGTTGTAGGGAAACTGAACAAGTGAAATGGGTTTCTCCCTGGAACCACCAAAATCCATGACACAGGCCCTCAAAATTTCCTCCAACACTTATATTGTATGCCCCAACTACCCATCAATCTGTAGGTGTAAATTCATACTCAAAAACACTTACGTACCAAGAATCATATAAAAAAAATTCTATAAGTGTGATGTAAAATGAGAATCATGATCTAAAACTAAATTCTGTGGTAGACCATATAACCGTTCTATTTCCCAAACGCAGAACTCACCCAACTGATCAATTGTGTAAGTGTCCTGAATTCATAAAAAATGAGCCACTTTCATTGGGTGATCCCCAACCACCGAAATTTCATAATTCATCTGTGGCGTCCTCGGAAGATCCACCAAAAAATCCATCATCTGATCATTCCACTTCCATTCCATAATGGTCAATGGATATAATAAACCATGTGGGAATTGGTTCTCAGTATTCACGTGTAGACAACTACATCACAATGCGTCAAAGCCTGCAACATTCTTTTACATTTCCAACCACCATAACAATCTGAAAAGATCATGATACATCTTAGTAAAACAAGAATGTACTACCCATTTTGATGCATGGATGTCCCAAAACAACTCTTCTCACAATCATACCGGCATAACCACACAATCATGAACACAAACAACCCCATCAACACAGATGGCCCGAACATAAGGTGGATCCCCCCATTATGTATTTCAATCATGGACAATCATTCAGGATCATCGAGCTTTATTTCCCTTACTTAGCTCAAAATTTTATAATCCACCACCCAAATGCTAGTGTCACCTTACCATTTTACTGCTACACCTCTAGGTGCATCTCTACGAACAAATCCATCACCTTCCTCTCAGTGCTAGATTCATAAACCACCAAGTTCTGAGAATTATTGATGAATCATGAGAAAAACTATTCCGATTCTCCAGTGTATATACCATATAAAAGTCAAATGACATGAGGTATTCAAACCATCATCACTGTCGAAGAATAAAATCCCACTGTGAAAAGATACACTTCATACTATTGTGGTCAGTATACACCTGAAACCATCCCCAAAATAAGTAGATCATCTAGCACATTAAGGTATACACTACTATAGCCAACTCAAGATCTTGAGTGGGATAATTACGATCATGTTGTTTCAAATATCTCGACCCATATGCCACAAACTTCTCACCCTGCATCAATGCAGCCCCATGTCTGATAGCAGGTGCATCACAAAATAGGACATACAACCTACCTGGATTAAGTAAGATCAAGAACGGTGCAGTTGTCAATCACTTTTTTACTCATGAAAGGCATTCTAACAAGCCTTAGACCACTCAAAATTGATTAAATTCTTGTTGAAAACTTACATTGGTGATTCCATGTGATTGAAATCCTGGATGAACCTCCGGTAATACCAGGACTATCCCCGAAATCTCTGAATATCTGAAACACTCTTAGGATGTTTCCAAGACACGACAACCTACACTTTCTCTTGACCCAACAAAACTCCTGCCTCAAAGATGAGGTGACATAGAAAATGAACTTCTACAATCCAGAATGGACACATTGATAGCTTTTCAAATAGTTGATTCTCCCTTAATTTACTCAGAAAAATGTCACAATGTTGGGAATGATCATCATGATTTTTCAAGTACAAAAAGTTATATTCAAAAAATAAAACCAGAAAATGGTCCATAATGTATGAATGATTTGGTTCATCATTTCCATGAACATCGCTGGTGCATTGGTGAATCCGAAAGGCAACACTACAAACTCAACAACCCGTACCAACTCCAAAAAGCTGCTATCGGTACGTTAAAATGCCTCACTCTCAACTGGTGATAACCCGATATGAGATCAATATTAGAAAACATCGATTCACTGCTCAACTGGTCAAACAGGTCATCAATTTAGGTAATACGGTACTAATTTTTCACCATCATCTGATTTAACATTTGATAATAAACCCATAGCATTAACGACATGTCATCCCTCATTGAAAAATGAATAGGAGATCCCCAAGGAGACATACTGGGACGTATGAACCCCTTATGTTCAAACTCTACAAGTGGATCCATTAACTCCTAGAGTTCTATTAATTATAATTGGTATAGTGAAATAGAAACTGGCTCCACTCCTAGCAGCAACTCGAACATTAACTCAGCATCCCTCTTGGGTGGGAACCCCAAGAAATCATCAGGATACACATCCTGAAAATGATCCAATACTGGATGGAAGACAGACTATTACCCTCATTATTCATCAAGAATTAGGAAAGATACTTTAACAATAAGCCCATCCAACTAACAAAAAAATAGTCATGCACGTTGTTCTCAAACATCCCACTCATTGTGATGGACATAAGCATCATCCTCATGTGATCTGAACAATACCATACGATGGAAAAAATCTATCTGCACCTGATATAACCCCAACCAGTCCATACCAATGACAAGGTAAAATCCCAACATCTTGAGAATGAACAGGCCCCATATGAAATTATACCCATCATCTTACAGAGCACATTCCTTACATTGCCTACTATCTTCTTTTCGCATCCCCAATGGAGTGTCAATCGAAATAACCCTTCTCACACTATCCATATGAAAATCAAACGCTACCATAAATAATGAGTTAATACAAGATCTTGTGGAACCAATGTCAAACAATCCAATAGAATGTGATGAATCAACATGAATCATAAATTGATCAATAAATAACATATCCTCACCCTCACCAGGTATAGAATGAACTACATATGGCTAACCAGTCCCTCTACTATGGGCTCCACCCATTGTGCCATGCACCGTATTTCCCTACTGACATGGGTGATATTTCCCTAGAGTTCCTTATCAAACACCCCTACCAGTATGGCCCATGGAGCTCTAACTGGATGCTTGATTTGGAGAACCTGATCCCATGCCTCTTCTTGGCATATTCCTGACACAAACATCCACGCTCACTTGTTGAGGGTTCCTTCAAAACCTATGCACATGTCACATTCTTCCACACAACCAAAACTCTCCTAAAGGTCGAGGACACTAGCCACACATGTGCTCCGACCTACTACACTTATATAAGAACACCTGATCACTACCCTAAGAGGATGACCCTCTCTTCTGACCACCTTTCACAAATCCTCTATACAGAAAACATCCAAAATGAAATTTTCGACCCTTTGAAACTAAACCACTTGTCTGTCCAATGATCACAACAAGCTTATTACCAAAATCTCCATTCATGTTCCCTTTTGAGGTCAACACTTGATCCAATACCTCTATAAACATGTTCGAGAGAAATATATTCCCTTGAGATGTGATCTCATGTCTCATCCCATCCTGGAAATGCCTCACAACTACTGCCACATCCACCGCCAATTCTAGAATAAAGCGTTGCAGGTCAGTGAATCAGCCAACATACTCCATCACGAATATCGATCCCTGAGTCAGGCTCATTAACTCTTAAACCCACTCTTTACTCAAAGTATTTGGGTAAAAAATCTCCTGAAACATTTCCTAGAAATCATTCCACAAAAATACCTTATCCTACTCAAGTCTGAGCTAGGATGTCCCACCAACACATTGTATGGCCCCGTTAAATATAAGCTACCAACTTGACTCGCTTACCTAAAAAAGTCTCTAGATGATCCAGTATTGTCAGAACAGACTCTATTCATAACTCTACTACCTCTGTCCCACCCACTCTGTTAAAGGATGTAGAGTGCTATAGTTGAAACCCTCTAGTTTTCTCAAACATACTCAGTGAAACCCGTCCTAGGTCTCAATCCATCATCTAAAAAAATGAGCCATGTTATCTGAGAATTTCTCTTCTCTACCGTACTATATCACCACATTATTTGGATCCTCTACTAGAGGAGTGTTATCAACAACATCCTCTTATTTCTGAACTATTTCTTGAAGTCATGGTTTCATTTCTCTACTTTTTTAAAAACGATTTTTAGAACACATACTATAAAACATTCACAACTTCATAAGATGATGAATCTTCACAATCCATGACAACCAACAATACATGAATGGTTTTAACAAACCATAGCATTATGAAAACATCACCCTAACCATCCCTACCATGTACCATGATCAACAATGGGTAAACAACCAGAAACCACCACATGGCTCACACAACATGTTACAAAAAACATTTTCAATCCATTAAAAACCTTTAATTACACATATTTTATTAATAATCACTTATCATTATTTTATATTCACCCACATTAATTGTTTTTGATGACATTTTCCCTTTTCAATTATAAAAATTCAATGTCCCTTTAATAATTCATGACTCACTCACCTAACTTGTGTGCACTTACCATGATGGCTTACACCTATCTTCCTAGATGCCTTCAGTGATGCATCAATGCACAACCTTGTGCCATTGAGGCCATGATCGAAATATCATAAAACAATCACAAATCACAACATGTTCATATCCCACTGATTTAATATCATCAATTGTAACATCACACACTCAATAAAAAAATTCCCACTCTAGGTTACTTTGGATTTCCCTCAAATAGGGGTTCACTACTCCCAATAAAGATCTCATTACCAAGGCCCGACACATCCTAACTCCCATATACACTCCCAAATAACATGATTCTAGAGATGGATAAGAAATACCTCCTCTGATACCACTTTGTAATGTCCCCGACCTGGAAGCCACTAATCCGGTGCTCCGTGCCGGGTGGATACATGAACTTACGCAAGCCTCACCATATGCCAAAGGTTTTCGACTAGCTGTGGAGATCCAAATAGTCAATTGGGGAGACTATATTGACTTTTTATCATAGTAAACCACAATATAAGACTAAAACATATCAAAACAATGACCAATATTACCAGAGCATGCATAAATAACCATTTCCCAAAACAGGTACAACCATATACAACAGTAAATATTCCATGATATTCTACTATTGAAAAGGTGAATAAAAACCAAAATATAGGAAAACTGTAAAAACCCAAAAATAGTCTCATCACCAATTCTAGGACATACTTTACACACACCCATGCCAACCATACTACCTGGAAAGGTCCTTTTCAATTCTCCTAACCTGAAAATATGAAGACATCTTTGGTACCTAACGGCGACCCGAGCATGGGGTGAGTATATATTAGTAGTCCACAACAAACTATGTTAACGAAATTTTCAGTATACACACTTTTTCATGAAAAAGGGAACTGAATAATAAATGACAAGTAAAAGTTTATGTTCCCTTAGCATGTTTAGGTCCATTACTAACATTTATTACAATTTCCATATTTTACCATTTCATCACATTACCCATTACATACCATTTCCAACACATTTGACATGGGTTTATCAAACACAACATGTTACATGAGTTTAATGTACACAATCACATGAACGAGGAAAATACACTGTTATCCTATCTCACTAGGACTAATATCCACATTTCAACCATATTTACACCTTGAAGCCTCATTTAGTGTGGATTTAATCATTAGGGGAGTAGATCATTAGTCTTCTTCCCAAACCTATTCATTAGGGGTGGAGTTTAGAGCCTTAGTACAACTCGATCCGTGGGCTTAGATCCTCAAGTCAATACCCATCTCTTCCATTTCATGTGAACATGCTATACATATATGCATCCCTTAACCATCCAAACAACATCACATCCATTTACCAAGGAAAAAATAAATCATAAAAATTACATATGAGTTAATACCAAACCATAACCCATTAACACATTTACAAAATTTCACATCATTTGTCCATTTATCCCCATTCCAATTTATTATGATTATCTCACTAATCATTTATTCATTGTAATTATCTCACTAGGCATTTTTCATCATGCTTAATTCACTAGGCTTCACTAACATACTAATATTCCATTCAATTATAATATTTAATCATTTCCACATATTAACCATTTATCCTTTCATCATTGCCATGAGTAAACCCATTACACATTCCAAGACTATTTAAAATTCATTAATAAATGCCATGTTCAACCATATAAACAACTTTCATGTTAATGAAACATTACTTAGGTTATTATTATTAAGACTAGATGAATCAACTGGATTATACTACACATAATAATTCATATCAACAAATTTATCAAGGATCTACCTAACTACACAACATGCTCACTTGTTCATTAAAAATCCCTAGGCCCGGGAGAGTCGGCACACCCCATGGGTGGCCCTATATTATTCTCATAACCATCAATGCATCCTATGAAGACCTTGAGGGTTTGAATTTACTAAATTAATAACCATTTTACCTGAACAATCCAATGTTGAACAAAACATACCAAGAGACACATAATAACAAAACCTCACATGCACAAATCCACAAATAAACCATGGGATATAACTTCTAGACCACCAACCTCGATTCTGTGGGTGATTGCACCCTTAATAATGCCCTTATATTCCTATCTAACGAAACATTGAAGATTATACCAAAATATCACCCAATGTGTAGGGTTTAAGAGCCTTGAAAAGATGGGAGAAAAAGATCCAAACCCTTAACTCAAAAGAGAAGTAAGGATGAGATTAGCCCTTCTCGGAGCATCGATCCACAACAAATGACTCCAAAAACACATTAGAAATGATGGATATCTATCTATTAGATCTCATGAGATTTTTGGTTCATTCATCGGGTGAAGAGGAGTGAATGGGGAAGAAATCCTGAATTAGGGTTAAAAATAAGAGTGAAATATTTTTAATTTTTTAAATGTTTTTGCACGGCGCATTTTACCCACAAGGCTTTCCAAACCTTGCACAAACTGTGCAAACTCCACAGTCCAAAAACCAACTTCTTCCACAATTTTTTGGGATGACTTCACGGTTATCACAAACCATGTGCAGACCTCGAGACCTACCCAGAAAACCCCCCTTTTTTCATTTTTCTTGTCTCAAACCATCAGAACACCACCAATCCTTTTTAAGGACTTCAATAATCCCTTATTTAACAAAAAAAGTGAATCAAACCCAAACATAAATGGAAGCATACATTTCCATGATTTGGGATCTTACAATCCTTCTTTACATTTTATTGGTGATATCTCGATTGAAGGTCCACCTTAGATAAATACATGGCCCCATATAATTGATAAAAATATTCATCATACTATAGAAAGGGATACTTTTTCATTATCATGATTTTATTGAGAACATGATAATAAATGTATAGGTTCAATAATCTATCGTATCTTTGATGAAGAGGACCAGAAGGCCCCATGGTGAAGCACCGCAGGGTATAATGTCCTTTTACATATTCTCTTATAACTTATTCAATAGTTATTCCAACTTAATGAAGTCCATATTGTAAGGTGTCATGGATTTGGGAATAGATCTAGGTATACGTAAAATTGAAAACTCAACCTCTTAGTTAGGAGGAACACCAAGCAATTTTTATGGGACCACATCATTATAGATTCTTATTACAGGAATGTATTCAAGCATGATCCTCCCAATTATCTCAATCATTGGATTATGATATGATTTCTTATAAAGATATTGTATCCATTATTAATAAACACAATAAAATGTATATTCATAATATTCCTTGTATTTATATAGAATTGGAAGGTTCCTTGAGATTTGAATAGTGTATCCTTATACAGACTGTTGACTTTGTACTTAAATAATGATAGGAAATGCATGCCCAATATAGCATCAAACACCACCCAAAGAATTTAGAAGAGATTTCTTGGGTGGATAGATCCAAAACATTTACTAGGGAGGGGTTATATACCTTGGATTAAATAATTTATCCCATTTTTATTCACACTGATAAATCAACATCTTTATTTTTGAGGTGGGGATTGAATAGTTCTCATAAACATGTATGATATAAATGAATGTGTAAAACTGAAATAAATAATATTTTTTCTATTCATCAATTAATTACTAGTGTAACTGACACCAAATCATTTTTTTGATCCACCTTATCATTACTGATATTGTATTCCTTTCCTTACATCCATGTAGGTTGTTGTCATTGATTTTACCCAACATCACATGGCTTATGGAATTGGATAGAATGATATTTTTGTTCCTCACAATTGAAATGATATAGTAAAAGATGAGTATTGATTTGGAACTTCCATTTTTTTTCTCATTATTATTCATATCCCTTTGGAAATTATTATGAAGCTTTCCATTTTCACACAATTAGAGCATCTCTCAGTTTCTATTTGACAACACTCGAGATGATTCGTCCCACACTTTTTACACATAAGATGATGGATTTTTTTCCTCCAAGTTATTTATCTATTCATCCCCCATAATATAAATCATTTTTAACATTTCCACTCTGATCCCATGAGACCACTATGAGTCTCCAATATCTATCTCAACGATAATGGCACAAAAGAATATCTCCTCAGATCTTATTTAGATTTGAATCAAAAATACCTTTCATAGACTCGACCTCAATCCAGAATAGAAGAGATCCAACTTACATGTAATGTTAAATAAAAATCTAGAGGCATATCATGAATTCATATGGAAATTTTGAACATACACATTGGTATACTCATCTTCAATTTTCATTAGTTTTAGTAAATTCCTCTCCATCATATGATGGAGAGTTTAGGGAATAAATTTGTTTAAAAGTATTTTGTTGAGTCTTTTATATTACAAGGAACCAATTTCATCATTGAACATCCTGTTCTTAATTATAATCCCCCACTTCTCATCAACATCATCAAAATGATGGGCCATCCGAGTGAATTCATCATCAATTAAGCACTGGAGGATATAGAATACATTTCAAATAGAGTTAATCCATTTTCTGTGATAACGGAATCAGAATAACTAGTAAATATAGGTGGCCTTATTTGTATAATGGACTCAACAACCAAATTTTATTTATTAGGAGAATTAGATAATTCCACACGATTCCTGTTATTATTCATATATTGAGCCAGTTTTTTGTGTACTATTATGATGTTATGAGATCTCGTTACCATCTTGTTTGGAATATCATTAGGGAAATCATGATATTACATATCACATTGGTTGTTAGTATAGATTCTTTTATTTTCACCTATTAACTAATAAAATAATAACAAAATAATGGGGGCTTAAATTCATTTTTAATTTGAATATAAAATGTTTACTATGAAAATAGAAGGATAAATTTAGGAATTAAAAGTATATCCTTACTTATGATTCCCTGGATATGAATCATGTATATACATGATGATAGAATTATCCCCTGGTTATTAAATGAATATTTATATTGTTAATCCCCAAAAATAAATTGACAATCCTTAGATACCACCTATATCAACCCATTCATTTTAAAACTATTAATGCATGATTTTAAGCATAATTATCCATTGAATACAATCTAAGGATCTATTAGCCTAGTGTCTATAATATACTAGATGCATAATTATAAAACATCAAACTAGAATAAAAATTATATTTATTAAACTATATAATGATTTACAAACTCTTTTTGAGCTCCTACAACTACACATGATATCTTTAGAAATACATATACAAAAGGGATGAGTTGACAAACTCAGTATGTAAATAAAAATGAAAAAAATCATAACACAAGTTTCAGAATGCATAACATGATATAATAAAAGTATTGTAGTATGAAGAAAAATATATAGGCATAACATATAAAACAGGGAATCATTTGATAATTGAAATATAGTAATATGGAAGAAACATGTATCTTGACATATATATGAGTTTAGTCTAATAACCAACATGATATCATATAGTAGACAAAGTTAAATAATGGATTAGGTTTTCTCCCAAATCCCATACATAACAACTTATTAGAATATAACATTATCTAATGCATTGGATCAATATCTATGTTCACCCATAATAGAATGTACATGAATATGAGTGCCATATAATCAAATCAAACAAAATGAATAATCATAAGGGTTACCCATAAAAATATATTGGTTTCATAGTCAAGTCACAAGGCCTAACCCAAGGGAATATCATAATGGTATCCATGAAATAAGGAATAAAATTACTCTTAGACTATCATAATGCAATAAATAAGAATATATCATGAATAACAATGTCCACCTAAAATGAAAACATGAGGAAGAGTGTTTAGGTATCCTCACAAATGATCCACTATTATATGGTTTTAAAGAAAATAATAATGAATCTATAAAGAGGATAAAGGGATAATTATTTATATAAAATAAAATATTAACTAATTTTAGTCATGATAAAATTAGTTTTGGTAGAAAAAAATTGGCTTTCCAACAATATTCATTATAGTGTACTTGAAATTGGGTAATAAAGGTATAAGTTCCCTTTAATATTTTTTGTAAATTGAGATATATTGAGAATGAATCCTTATAAAACATGTATTAAAAAAATTGAAAGATGAATTTAGATGGATATTTATGAGTAGAATATATATACATATATATAATAATTGATAATTATATAATAATAATTTAGGAAAATAGATGTTAAATGTAACCCAATAGAAATATGGAGGTTCACAAAGGTATCTTTATTAACGTCTAAATGAATTCCACAGTTGCACATAATTTACATGATAATCAAATTAGTTTATTTAATAACATAACTGAAAAATAATTCTACATATAATTGATTTAATATATATTTTTTCATTTAATTAAATTTTGATTAGTTATAAAGTTCAATTTTATTGTTCATGGAGAATTAATTTCATGGCTTCATGGTCGGTTAACTTGCGAATAATTTTAGAAGATCTTGTTAAATGAGAATAATTCTATAAATGGTTTAATATATCATTTTTTTGACATTGGGAATGATTATTAGGTAAAAAATGTAATTTTTATATCTTTACGTCATTTTTGTGTTTTACCAACCATCTCGAACTAGTTTAATTTTACATGTAAATATTATACATATTGGTTAAAAACATTAAATAAATTATATTATACTTATTAAAATATTATTTATCTATAAAAATTGTTTTATGACCATACTTGAAGGTGGAAATGGAAAATGAAAACTCATTATCCGTGGAGATGGTTAATGGACATATTTTGGACAATGGATTAATTTCTTTAGATAAGATTAGATGATAAAAGGTATTGATAGAACATATTTAATTTGATATATAGAATTAAAATATATATATTATACATGAGTTATTATTCTTTAATGGATGAAGGATTTTAGGAGTGAATAGGTGAAGAAAAGGAAATAAAAGGCGTAGTTTGAGAATGTTACCTCTTGAATATTTCTTCCCTGAAAGAACCCCTTATAGAACATGTGATTGTTTTTTTATTCAGACATGATGAACTTGGACATTGTGAGAGTGGGAAGGAGAGTTTTTTTAGATATTTTTAGTATTAAATGCTTATAATGTTTGAGTAGAAGTGGTGGTGAGGGGTGGTATTTATAGGGAAAGGAGTGGGGTGTTTTGTTTTTATATTGCATTCATAAGATTATTATATTCACTCATGAATATAAATACTATTGATTAAATTGAAGATATAAATTAAATGGTGCATGTGAGTTTTAACTAATGGGTTCATACATCATCCATGATTGAAAAATTAATGTATTCGGCTTATAATCTTCAAAACCTCAAATTAATGTATTTCAATATTCACGAAAAATTAAACTATTTAAAAAAAATACCAAAACAGAATCCCAACCATTTTTGACATTTAAATTCCAAAAATTTTTTTTTTATCAACCTGGTATTATAAATATGAGAAATTATTTTTTTAAATAAAAACCCCATTTCTTCCAAATATACTAAATTTATTAATATAATCTATTTTATGACTCTTGGAAAAATTAATTATGGTATCACATAATTATATTATAATCATTGAAATAAAAATATTAATCCATGTTCCCATTTTATGAAAAGAAATATTCTTCTAAATCATAATATTTAATATAAAATTGAATGTAACATAGTTACGATTTACTAAAATACAAACACATAAGTTATCATTTTTAAAAAATTAATTTACTTTTATCATAATACAAATATTTCATATTTTCAATTTATAATATTATTTTACATTTCCATATGGGAGGGTACTATTCTAATATTCAGATTAAAATTCCTAATAGTAAGATTACTATGGAAAATTTCCAATTTTATAATAATCATATGTGTTCCCAAATTCCTATTAATACCTAGTATTATAATCATTATTCATTCACTTATATTCTATATCAATTTTATATATATACATTTAGCTTAAAAATAAATATCATACTATTATCATTATTTATTATCTATATATATTTTTTCATGAGTGAGGTCATTATGGTGGATCAATCATATCAAAATTATCTTATTCTATTTCTCTTATTATCTATTTTTCCCATCTTAATATTTGTGATTCATATTTTTTTTATTTTATTACTAACGTATCATTTGTAATTTATGAGATTATTATTTTTTTAGTTTCCATTAGTTATGTTTTTAATTTATACTACATAAAATAATTATAAGAAGGGAAAAATCATTGATAACATTTTGGGCCATTACAACACCATATGACTAACAACGTGTATGGGTAATATTTCAAGGATACTGACAACATAAAATTAATTCCCTCGAACCTAGATATAATTTCATGAAATATACTCTGGTGTGACATTAATCTAGAATATATGTGACAACATGAGGTGATCCTAATTTCTTTAATGACGTCTTTATGATTAACACTATGAATAAAAGTATGAAAAAATATTTACATGTCTCCCACATAAGATAAACAAATTCATAGGCCTTGTGTATATGTATCATATTCATGTAGTGATCTAGATAGAAATAACTACGTTTTCAAGGCCATGAATACTTATTATTGGCACCCACATATAAATAAATATGTGGGGAGTTTTATAATATGATGAACCAAATTATCAAAATTATGATATGTGTATTTGTTCTTAACCACATATTGACACAATTTTAGATTTCAATATCATAAATCATATAAGATGACATAAACAAATTTTTTTTTTTCAGTGTGTACTCTTTTATGATATTGTAAATTTTATATTGAGATTCATTTACATGTATCATCTTATCAGGTCATATAAATAACCAATGTTCATTTTTGTAGTAATTTTAATGATAGATAATAATCCATCCTAAATTTAACTATATATATTAATTTTTAGAATAATTGAATATATAACACATCAAAACTATCTTGAACACCACTTATAGGTTTTTGGGTACATATTAACAATTAATTGAGTAGCGTATGTGACCTGAAACCAAAAATAAACATCGACCATGTGTTAATACACAAACACATTCAAATTTATAGATTAATATAACATATTGTGTATCATTAACTATATAGACGTTTCTACAATCATTATTATAGTGGATTGATTAGGATCCGTAAGACATAGTTACTAGACTCAATCCCATATAGTTTGTCCATGTGTTACACCATAATTACCCAATGATAGAATTGAATATATTTTCCCCCACAATATGGTAGTCTCTTGAGAGGTAATGGATGGGGAGGAAAGAGACAGTAGAGAGGGAGGGTATTTTTGATAGAGAATTAAATGATCCTGCCAAACCAATCCCATTAATACTACTTCTATAAAAATACCACAAGGATTCTCCTGGAGTGTATATAAATTTACTTATATGTAATGAGTTAATTTCTATCGTTGCATTTGATATAACCCTTAGATATGTAATGATCTCATACATTTACATAAATAATAAGTTCAATATTATGATATGAATTATTGTATAGATCCCAACACAATATCATAATATCTGAACAACATGTTAACTATATGATATGGTATAAATTTTACAACACAATTCAATATAGCATAACTAGACTACTAGTGTACTTCAATATACATATATTTTATTTAATCTTATAAAAAACAATATATAAAATTACATACATGTAATAATATATTGGACTCATATCATACCATATAATATAAAAAATCATATCATATATATTTATTTATTTAGGGAATATCTCCCACAAAAATATATATGAATACTATTAATGGATGACTATAGTTATATCCACAGTTACAACAAAAATGAGAGGGATATAAAATTGAGTTATGAGAACATGGGTACTATCAAGGAGAAAATATTCCAATAAGGAACATTTATTATTATTATATTCTCCAAATAATATATTTAAATAATGGAATCAATCACAATGGATGTTATTTGGATATTTAATAGAATATGGGTGACCTAAATCTAAATAATTTTTGGTCATAAAATTTTAATTAAAAATGATTCATAATTACCATGGTCTATTTTTAAGCTATGATAATTGATGTTTTAAAAATAATTTTTGTGTCCATGATCCTCAATCCTACTCGGTATGACCATACTGGGTATTGTTATATAGCACTATAGGAACACTTACCCACATTCACCATGTGTCCATATAGATGAGAAAAAGAACATTGGAGTTACACCATAGTGTCTAAAAATTATTTTTAATGTGATAAAAATTGTTATGTAGATACTAACCTTTGAATTATAAATTTTAATTAGTTATTATTTTAGTTAAGAAATATTTTTTATACTTTCATCTATTACCTAAATTTCCCTAACACAATTTCATATGACTTATAAATTTATTTATTATAGATATTGTACCAAGTTTATTTTTTTATCAAGATGTATATTAATCATATAGGTTATATATCCCATATTATTTGGAGTGTATCTGTTTCTATAACTAACCTTAGAGCCAATGGATGTTATATTGGAAATTTCATATATTGGTACCCAATATTTGACAAAATTAGATCACCTACCATCACAGTGTACCCACAAAAAAATTATATTATATAAATGTGTTTTAATTGATAATAAACAATATTTTGGGTAATATAAATCCCCCATTAACCCTATCTCTATCATCCAATGAAGGAGTGACACACGTTACTGCTATATTCCTATTATTCATAATCAAACTTTTTTTTCAGAAAATTTGATTTTGGAAATTTAGTCTACATGATCTTCTAATAAGATAATCCTTAAATAATTAATAATAGATAGAAATTCCTATCTTTCATGATAAAATGGTGTGTTCTATTCCACATGAATATTATGAGGTTATATATGAATCCTTCCACAAAATTTGATCATAAATCAGAGAAATGTTTTGTTGTTGTTTTTTCACCCACATTGTGTTGTTATGTGATAAAAGGTATAACATGTAAAATAATCCATGGTATTTATTTCATTACATTTATACACCACCAAATATTGATATCATATTGTAATTGGAATATAGAATATAAAAATATTAATGATTCATCCTGAAGAAAACCATAATGCCTATAAAATATTTATAAATTTTTAATTTGTGAATAACTTCAAAAAATTATTTCCCTCATTCCAAAAATTATTTTATGATGCTCCTTATATTTATGGATTTCCCTCATTAATACCTTCAACTTCATAATAAATATATTTTTTGATTCATTTTTATTAAGTGTTTATTTAAAATTGATCAATATCGATATTAAATATCACTAGAAAATTTCTATTCTATTGTAAATAAAATATTTAAAAATATTAATTATATAACATCCTTTCATTAGGATTTTTACATTGATATAATATGTATTTCATGCTTCCATGGATATAAAATTTTTTTAATTCCAAAAAAATGATGAATAATTGTAGTTAGCAAAATGAAACAAATGTTGAATCATGGTATTATACAATATAATGAGTTCTCAACATTCTCTAAATGAATATCTTATAATATATTCCACAAATAGTGAAAATATACATAGGTTAATTATATAATTAGGATTTGTAGTCAAACAAAATCGTATGAATGATAAAATAATTATTTTAAAAAATATTCTCTAGAAATAATTAAATATTGAATATTAAAAAAAACTAACTACCACACAACTCAAAATTCTTTGTCCTATTATTTTTATCAATGTATATTTGTAAATACAACCCTCAATTAGGGATATCTTTTTTTCATTTCATTGGAAAAAAATACCATATATATTCTTAATTTTTTTAAAAAAATCATGAAACTCAGTCAATCTACTAATAGATAATATTTAATGTATATGGGAAATATCAGTTCCCATTGAACTGAATTTAGATCAAAACTATGAGAAAAATATATCTTAAATTTATAAAACCATAGAAAATAAATTTATAAATTTACGGTTCTCATGTTAAATTGAATATTTATATAGATATTTTCATTTATCACATGTTGTAAATATTATATTATTTTATATTTTTCAATGATATAAAATTATAAATTTCTAGGTATATGTTACAACTAACTCAATAAAGGGCACAATAGACTAGACATAATGAAAATGAATAAGATACAATGTGATTTATGTTATAACACATTCCTTCATTATGTAAGGAATTATTGAATACCACCGAATTGATACATTTATAAATGTATTATTTTACAACGTAATATGGTTCATTAATGATGAATTATGGATGAATATGTTTCTTATGTTTATTATATTATATTATATGTTTCATACCATAATAAATAATATTTATACATGTGGTAATTTTTGAATTATAATTCGTGGTGGGTTTAGGAAGAGTTAATTACTTATAATTTAGGAATAATGTGACATAAGTTACATAAGAAACATGTATGCATTCAATATTGAGATTCCATAGTCCTTTTCAATTACCAATAATACACAATATCACCAATATATTATTGATCGTATAAAAATTTAAATTTTCTGTTAAAGAATATTATATAAAATAAAATGACTCATAGATAGAAATGAAGGGTTATGTGAATGATATATACATTAATGTATCATATCAAATTATTCTATATAAGAATATAAATATATGAAAAATAGTGTTCTAAATAAATATCACGTAGAGTTATATATTTGAAATAGAGTGAAATGTGAGATATCACATACAACCATCAGTTCATATCACCGCATAATATATTGAACATATATCTAATAAAAATTATAAAAATATTAAATTAGTTGTAATGTATTATATTTCATTTTTTTCCATTCACAATTTTATTGTCAATTTGATATTTATGTTCATTATTTTCATATAATATTTGAAATAAATTGATATTTTATGAACTCCATATCATTTATATGATCCTTGGGGTATTAAAGAATGAATATAAAATAAAATAAAAAATATATTAACTATGTTAAGAATATGGTTTTAAAGGTTTTTTTAAAACCCAGAATACTGAAGATGTCATTTTATATAATTTAAACATACATGATTTAATATCGTGGAAAATAATGTAATCTATCAAAAATGATTTCGATATTCACAATGTTAGTGGATAAATTTGATGAAATGAGTATTTATTAATTTATATTCATCAATAATAATTTGAATGATATGTGATCATAAATAGGAATTATGTTCTTTTATTTATATTCTATAATTCAAAACATCACATATATAACCTTTTGTAATATTTTCCATGTATTCCACAACATGTATAATTTTCTTTGTTAATTATAATCCCAAAAAATATTCATAGATCAATATATAATGTATAAATAAAATCATTTTTTAAAAATTATGATTTTTTAATAAAAAATTATATCTTAAATATTGATGTAGAGATACCATAAGAAGCATTATGAGTTTTACTAGAATAAATAAATAATTTTTATTGATTATTATATCAAGAAAATCAGCATGCGATGTTTCTTCAAAGGATTGGTTATGTTATTTACTCCAAAAAATAATGAATCATAATCTTCTAGTGATATTTATAAATCCTTTTTACATTACAATTTAAATAATTTTTATATATAATGTGGGGTGGGATATGGGGAAATCACTATTTGTAATTCAAAAAGTTTTCAGTGGTGACCCTGTAACAGTGGTAACTCTGTACCTCACAAAAAATAGTATATCTTGTAATTTCTTATTTTATGGAACACTGGGTTTTTTAAATATATAGGATATTGATTTTTTTAAATATTTATTTTCATGTATCACTAACATCAATACATGGTACATAATTGTTTTTGATATGTGGGGTTTGATTTATTTTATTTTTAAAATGATTAAAAAATGATATATAAATTATATTTAATTAAATTGACACCATTTATATAATTTAATAATGACTCATAAATTAAAAGTAAATTTATGTATAGTTTTTAGTTTGTTATTTGATATTTATAAAACAATTAATAAATTTTTTTTAAATACACCATCTAGAGTCGAATAGTCTAAGATAGAGGGCTTCATTGCCTCATGCCTTCTTCCATATATTCAAGAGTCTCATATAAAGTAGCATTGAAATATGATCTACATTGGGGCACTATTTCCTTGGTAATATGTATACATCATAGTACACATACCATAATAGAATAAAATTATTTCTATAAATAGAAGAACCAGAATGCTTAAGTAGCAATAACATTAATATCAACACATGATATAACAATATGAAATACACTAAAAAATACACCAAGTTAATAGATAATTACATGAATAATGTCTATATAATATAATCAAAAATAAAATAATTAATGTGTCATATCTATTAGATGAACCTAGATTTTTTTCCATCATTTCCTCGACCAACCTCCTCCTCATCTACACAGCCATATAAAAGGGCCCTTTGCTACCTCTTAGTCCTAAAACATAATGTTTTCATAACAACAATGATTCTCATTCATGGTGTGGATATACACCATGTATAAAACCAATAACCCAAATTTAAAAAAGGTTTATCAAGTGTATTTAAATATTTATTCAATAAAAGAAAATAAGGGTATAAATAAACATAAAACTATTCAAGTCGGCGTGTGGTAACTGGGATTATATAAACCCTTAAACTACCTACTTTGGAACAATTTTAGAAGTTATGACATACCAACTTGTTTCATATTATTAATTAGGACAAAAAATTAATTCCTTGTTGCCACCATCTTTTGATAGAAATCAATTATATTATTTGAATAGAGAGGCATAATTCATTCATTAATTCGACCTTATCATGATGGATAACAATAATATAATCAAAAAAAGTTTGTAATTTTTATTGATAACTAAACCATCTCATTATGGATATCTAAAAAAATTAAACCACAAATTTTAACACATACAACATTGTTCACACAGAGCCACACATGCACCCACATGCTAATCAACTGATACATAATATTTATCAAAGGGATACACAAACATCCACATTCTAACAATGTCATAAATTTAAATATGAAATCCATAAATGGTAAAAAATTACTAACCGTAGAATGATGGATCATAATCTTCATGAACTACCATCTAATTGGATACAACCACATCTATTCGATGAATCCATCCATGAAATCATCATATTTGGGTTTTTGAATAGGGAAAACAAAAAACACATTGGAAGATGGGATCTCATGCATGTGTAGTGTTATTTTTCCAATTGAAATTTAACACAATGGAAATTACCTAATATAATTAAGAAACACTATTGGAGGAGCTAAAATCATAGAAAGGGAAGCTATATTGACTAAAATCCTATAAGGGGTTCTATGGGAGGATGGAGCATGTTTTATAAGACATTTACAGCTTTAATAATCCTAAAACACTAACCAAGAGTAGTTCAAAATGTGATTCCAACATTCATTCAAAGACATATTGGACCAAAAAACCTACATAAACCTAGAAAATTTTTCAATAGAGCCACAAATATGTCACAATGCTAGAGAATATGGTCCATGTTACAAACTCCCTCTATATGGGGTTAACATCACCAAGATGTGTTTGAAGGGTACTACAAAGTCCTCCAAAAATGAAATCTCATCCTTATGAAGTGTCCATAGGCGAGACTCCAAAAAACTCTATTCATTAGGCCCAAAAATATATTTCCTACTCCAAATATAACTTCCATATAAATACATATAACCTCAAATCTCAATATTGAGTCATTTCCATTATTCCTAGATATTTTCTTATTTTTTCCACTAAAAATGTTAGATTATCCTCATGATAAACAACTATAATTATCATGGTATTCTCTCTATCAACCCCAAAAATTGAGTCCCACTCTTCCAAGAGCTACACTACCAACATCAATTACATATTCAAGCAGTTACATCCCCAAATGACACTCCAATATGCTTATTTACATGATTCAACCCTTAAAATCATGAGAAAAATCACATGTAACCCACCAAACCATTTCATGACTTCTATTTAACAACATAAAATAGTCACAAATCCGGATTCAAATCATGAATCACACTAAATATTTAGTATCTCCTAATGAAATCATGCCTAATGTCTCAAGGATCTCTCTATTGGTTATTGTAAAAAAAAATCATCGGATTGTTTCTAATTTCTTCCCACATAGAAATATCTCTAATCATCTATACAACACAACCACTCACATGCATATATGATTAAAAATTTCCCCAAACTATTTGTAAGGTTCACATATATTTCACTTCAGAGGTTGCCTAAAGAACTTCAATTAATATGAATACATTATTATGTAACCACCTCAATGTTAGAAAAACATTAACACGTAGTATAATCTCAAACTCTTTCTAATATGTTCACATTTCTAACCCAAGGATTAATCTCAAGGGAAATTTTTCCTCTCACCACACATTGTTCTTTCATTCCGTCATACAATATATCCATAACTTATTTCCAAATACCAACATGGTTCAATGTAAATAATGTCTCATAGAAATAAATTCCCTAGATTCATAAACCACTTTGTTGAGATACAAAATCATAATTAATATGAAAAACCCATTATTTTCTACCAGACTTCCAAATCACAAATATCTCATTGATTAATCCTTATATGAGAAAATTTTTACACAAAAAATATTGATAACAATGTAATTTATTTAATTACTCTTTGTGGCCATGCCTCATGCATCAGTCATCCCCCAATTCTTGGGTCCTATCAGTCAAACTTATTGAAATTAAATCATTGAAAAATTTATGCATTTGGTATCACTGATCCTCAATCCTGCAGCCACCAGACGGACTATTGAACTCTAATACCACCACTAAACCATAAACATGGAATAATTTCTAGAACCAAATGATAAGAACCGACCTTATAACCAATGTTAGCACCATACAGATCAATTCTTATCTGCATAAATTTGACATAAGGGTCCCCATCCATATGATTTCCCCCCAAAACAAAATTACATACTCCACCACACTTTTAAACCATACTTCTTGTGATTATCATTCATCAAGGTGAAATTCCTTAGAAACCTTATCATCAGCCTTAATAACCCCAAACTCAGGCACTAATCAGAGGTCATGTAGTGCCATCTGTTTAAAATCCATCATTTATATTCTACAAAACATGATCATCAATTCCAACCACCAACTTGGACCAACTACTTGGGATCCAAAATCCGTATCCATATATTTGAATAAAAAATCTACAGTGTCCCACAAGAAAAAAACTACACATTAAAAGTGTTTATATTGTTCAAACATTAACTATATATAGATTTATCGGTAAGCCTCATCACTGTTTGATCCTATAATAGATAAAGAATTCCCTTAGCCTTTATCAACATCATTATGATATACTATTTTGAGGCCACACATTCCATTTTTGAACTACCACCACAATTGATTCCCTTACAGAAAGATAAACCACCAAACCATATCTATTAATACAACATTAATCAATGTCACAGAATCATCCAAGAACCTAGAAGAACTCCCATGGAAAAAAATGACACAACAACACTTTATTATGCAGGAACACACCAAAGAGATATCAACAGAACATCATGGATTCCACTCCTTGGGTGGTTCACTAATCCACTACCCATCATGATCGTCTACAATAAAATGAAAAACTCATAAATACATTTCCCACTAGAATTGATTCCATATTCCAGACTACCAACCTATAGGTTATTTTCCTATAAACCCTATGAGGACCGAATGATCCTCAAGCCACACCACCTAGATATTGAAAGTCATTTCAAAAATTATTTCATGTATGTC
Organism: Viscum album; assembly: GCA_963277665.1. Taxonomy (NCBI): domain Eukaryota; kingdom Viridiplantae; phylum Streptophyta; class Magnoliopsida; order Santalales; family Viscaceae; genus Viscum; species Viscum album. The sequence continues at coordinate 843,933,455 of OY728151.1, forward strand.
ACCTCTTCTAGCATATCATGTTTACTATGTTAGACATGGTCATTAAAACCCCTAAATGAAAGAGTTTTCTTATCTCTCTATATGGGAAAAAAATTATATTCCATACTTAAACTATAATATAAAATATCCACCTTACCCAAAAATTTCCATTGTTCAAGAAATATGGAATGGTGTGATCCATCTTTCCTGGTATCTTACCTCTCGTTGGATGAGTTTTATGGACTCTCTTCGAAATATCAGATATATTGACACTCATGACTATCAGGAAGACAATATTGTGGGAGATGCACTCGCTAATAATGTCATCAACCGGGGCATTACGTGGTTGGATAATCTGTTGGTTGACCTTCTGCCTCTTTTTGAAAGAGATTGTAATAAAATCCCATCTTTCAGAATTTTGTAGCATCCCCTCGTTTTTATTAATAAATTGTATCCTGTTTATTGACCAATACATTACTCCCAACACAAAAATATACCTTATCCATATAATCCTCTAAGATAGGATCATTAATGATCCCATTTATAGTGTATGAAATTTTTTTAGATCATGGACCATAAATGAATGAATCCCATTAGTTGATGTCTTGTAAATTTTCCCAAAAACCTCTCTCGAGATCTTCACAAGGATTTAATAATATAACTAATCTCATGTTCCAAAAATCAAAGACATCACCAAATGTTTCAGGTTAATACATTTGAACCTGTTGTTCATCTCAACCTAATGTCCCCACGAACCTAATCCATGTACAATAATTCACCTAACACAACAACTTCCCACTCGTTTACTACTCAATGAATACAGAGAAACCTACTCACACACCTCTCAATACCTATGGAACTAAATAATTCCACTAACCACTACTCTGTCAATGGATTCAAGGGAGACTATTTTTTTACACTAATAATATCACAAATCTCACTCCTAGATCTATTTCACAATTACCAGGGGAGTGAAAAAAACCATCTTACAAGTTAGTCTCTACCCAAAATGCCCCCCCCCCACTAGCCTAATGACAATAAAATTCAATTATAACATAGGGATCACACAGAAAACTATTTTTGTAACCCATATACACACACCCTAGAGAGATCCACTCATACATCATAAGAAAATGTTACATGTCAAAACATCCATTTTGAGTGTCCATATCTAACCAAAACTACAATTTATACTAACCATCCACATCTGATGGCATATAACAATAGAGTATATTAATCAACCCATATTTTTATTACATATCGACCTAGTTCAAAGATAAATAATATATATCATATCTGTTATTCCAAATTTCTCATCAATCAAAATAAAAAAGGGACTACAAAGAGGGTCACACACAAAAAATATAAAACAACGTTTAAATTTCCATGTATAACCTGCTAAAATTCTAAATTAGTACACCAAACCATTTGTACCTTTTGAAATCTAATAAAAACATCATATCAAACCAATACATTAGAGAAACACATTCCAAACCAATTTAAAAACATTCATATAAAACACCTTTTAACATAAAAACTAAATATTTTATTAAATTCGAAAATATTCAATAAAAACCAAACTCAACCATATTATCAGCCCACAATGGTAAATTAGCCTTTTAAAATTTTAAATCCTTCTCAAAATGAATTATTAAATAATTCCCACAATTAAATATAATTCAGAAGTACAATTTCACAATCCCATGACTTTTTAAATGTATTTATTATCCCTTATCCACAAGAAAACAATTAAAAAAATTTATACCAAGAGAATTTACATTTTTAAGAATAAAAATTTAAATATTTCAAGATAAAAAGACAATCTAAATAAATAAAACTGAAAATAAATTGGGCACTAACACTATGCTCAATCCAATATTATCAACACCCACACATTAGGGACAATAAAAAAATATTAAAGTTTATAACATGATCATTGTATGTAAATCAGATGGAATATGTATATAAAATGTGAAGCTACACGTTTATCCATGATGTATGAACTAACAAACTCTTTACAACCATTCTAAGAGATAAAATCAAATAATGAATAATAGTACAATCAGGTTCATTGTTGTAGTTGAAAAAGATCAATATTAAATATATAAATGAATAAAGCAGTTTCATACCTATAGAATTGACATTTATCATATATGGGGTTTCTTCTTGCAGGCAATGTATCCATACCAATTTCCATCAATAAAAAATATCCCATCAACAATGACCAAAATAGTCTAAATAAATAATGACTTGTGATACCATTTCATAACATCCCGACCAGAATCATCCTTGTAAATCTGGAAAAAAATATTTAATAAAAATCATTGTTCCCATTATTCTCCATTTTTATTTATGATTTGTTCCATCTTGCTTAATGTCTTGTAGAATTTGATAAGTTTCGTGGATGTTTAAAATTATGATTACTGAATAATCATTCTAAAATTTGTTGCACCATAAAATATCATATGTGGGTGTACTGAAGTGTGTAATGGAGTTAATAGAACACCATGGTCGAAGGGGTTGCATCATGTGGATGTGGGTTTTAACCAAATCATTTTATGTTTAGGTCTATTCATGGAGGCTTCACTATAATGACATAGAACATGATACAAGCACTTCCTTATTATTTTTATAGCTATCATGTCTATCATGTTGGACTTTAGGAGTTATTTCATTTAATAGGATATTACAAAATTGAATTGGTAAACATATTTTAGAATTTTGAGGGTATATAAATATGATTATTCTTAATTTGATTAGATCCATAATTAACCATAGCTTATACCAATCCTCCCGTCCAATAAAATTATATTGTTCTATGAGTTATGAGGTATTGTAGAAGTGACTCCACAATACAATGAATCATCATACACCACAATATTATGCAACCTAGTGTGGTTCCATACTATTTGAACCCCTGTTATGTTGTGGTTGTTGATTTATAGTTCAATACTCAATATAGTTGATTATCTGACACTATGGTGGTATTATTTCAATGAATCCATCCACTCTAGTATTCCACCCACCACTATGGTTGTATAATTCAATTACACAATTTCATTTTAGTGTTACACCATGTGTTGTGGTGGTTGTTTCAAGAAAATATTTTATAATGTAGTTCCCTACATGCACTGTGGATATTTGTAAAATGTGCGAAAGCCTTATTCCATTTCCTTTTTTCGTAGGGAAACCTACTATTTTTTCAAAAAATACATGAAGATTCCAATTGACATAGGTCAACCTAATATATATTTGTTTTGCATATTTCTAGGATCTAGAACAAATTTGAAGTTGGATTTGATAATTTTTTGTGATATCATCACATGTAAGATGTATTTTGTGTGTTTTAGAGAGATTCGTTGATGAAAAACTTGAGGGAACATGCCACTAAAAATGATGACATTGAACTAGGAATTTCGTTACCTTTTGGGACCATATATTCACTACTTCCAATAGTTTATTCATTTGTTAACTTCGTTTGTTTATTTTTATAATGTTTTTTGGGTTCTTGTGTGAGTGTTGACATGATTACCTCACTTGATAATCATTTAAATTTCAATTGTAAATTAGATTGATTCTAATCATGATGTTGATTAAAATGTTGATTTATTGTAATATTATTTAACTCATTATTTCATTAAGTGTTTTTATTACATTATACCAGTTTATGTATTATTTTTCATTTAGTGGATTTTTTTTAAATGTGATAATTGATCATACTGCAATGGTTATCCCATATATGGAAAGTGTATATGACATGGGATGATGATGATGGAGGATCATGATAGCCTTGTGGACTGACATAACTTCATTCATTATATATTTTGTGTAGATTTACAAAACATGATGTCTAGTGTATACTGGGTAGTTTTTCAAATCGATGTTTTATAGATTCTATATTGCATATAGAGTCAATGCCATTTTGATACTGTGTGACATTCTGACATCCTGTATTCCAAGTATCTTGTTCACTAAATTCCAGTGGGAATCTATGAAAAAACATTTCATCCTTGAGGATGGTTCATTTCATTTACAGAATTGTTTTTCATCCTTATCCCATAGAGATGAAGCATGTACAATGTGGGGTATTTGGTGTCTTGGTTATAACACAAGCACTTGGTTTGGGATTTTGTTATGTTATTATTCTTATTAATTTAATATATTCAATGAATACACATATTATACTTGAGAAAACTAGGTTAGGATTGAATTTTTTTTGTTTAACTAAGTCTTGTACTAAAGCCCTACTCGAGTAACTCATTTATCTTGTAGATTTTATGAATAGTGATCTGGGGAAGGGAATGGGTTCTATGATGTATAATTTAATAGTGGATCATTGACATGGTAGTACACTTTTATGTAATCCTATAGAACTACAATTCATTTCATGGATTTATCTAATTTTAATTACTTGGATGGATTTCCACTGTGGGATCCCTTTTTTTACTAGTGTGACATGTATTCCATCCTTTTCTTTTATGTTGATATCTTGATAATTTATTATATTATTTATGATAAAAATTATTATTATTACTATACAACATATGAAATTATACTAAAGGTATAATTTCCTCAGTGATAATAATTTAACCTCACTACTAATTGAAATCCCATTCAATATAGGGTGGCATGCATGTGTTCATGTGAGCATTTGGAATGTAACTCATGGCTCAGGATGGGGTGTTAAAAATGTAACTAGTGGAAACCCAGATTCAATATCTTAATTCTAATATATTCAATTATTTTTTATTTTTTTTACTGAAGAAATAAATATGGACACATGTATATGACCGAGGACAGTGCCTAGATACTATTGATAGATAACCTCTAAGTTACCTTTATGTGCTATTTATTTTATCATATCACTATTGATAAAATTCATTTTGGGTTATGCACAATATATTGATGTGTGATTTATGATATTTTGGGTTCATTAATTCAATATTAGAAATTATGTATTAATATATATATATATACATATGGTTGTATTTGAAACAACTTTATTAATTAAATCCCTTGAATTGTGCTCTATTTTCTGGATTGTTTCTCTTTGTGTGATATATATGTGTCTCCATGATCTTATGATATATCTATATTAGAATTAATTAATTGAATTGAGAATGTTGTCGTGTCAAAATATAAAAATATATATATATATTATAGTGAAACATGTCTAAGGTAGGAGACTAAGGATAGTGTTATGAGTTGTATACATTGGGTTATGGGAAGACTCATAGGATAACCTTGTTTGATCGAATATTTTTTTGTATTTTATTATCTACCTAATGTTATATTTGTTTTGAGAGATTCCACTTTAGAGACATTTGAAGAGACAACTAGCCATGATAGATCAGTATTCTCTAATTACACAACCTATAAAGCAATATTATGAAAACTAACATGCTCTCATATAGGTTAAAGGGATCTAGGCTATAGGGAAAATTCAGTCTTGATTATTTTGAATAGTTCCTATCTAAAAAGAAATCACATAGTTGACCATGAATAATACTGAATAGGACTTCTAGATCCATAAAACATTGATAATACAAGGTACATATATCTTTCTTGACATAAAGGATTTGTTGGAATTTATTAAATGCATTTTCAATGTGGTCCAGATGTAACGTCCTGGTTCCGAAAGCTAGTCAGAGATGCCCCGTACCTGATTGGTCACATGGCCTCATGAAAAATTCCCAACACCAGAGTCTTCAGACTATAAGTGAGGGCCATGGAGGTTATTGTGGGTAAACATTTCCCTCATTGGAAGAGTAAAATGGAAGAAGTAAATATAATGCAATAATGGAAGTAGAAATAATGGCACACAATTGTAAACAGAAGAAGAATGAAGTAACAAGAAGATGGATTACATGTATAATGATACATGATGCATATGAATTGGAATGTTTCCAAACACATCACAATGCTGATACACAATACTAAACCAATCATCTAAAATAAACAGTAAACAAATCCTCATCATCGCAAGCCTCAGCATAGTCCCATGCTCTCCAGCCCCAAAGATGTCATGTACCGGAAGTAGAAGGGTGATATACCTTATCTATACATGAAACAATATAATCTGGTTGGGCCTAAAAGCATGGCCTAAACTGGGTGTGAGTCTAAATCAATGTAGGAATACACCAACAGATCTATTCATAATAGTCAATAAATATATATGTGGAAAGCAATAAACAAAAGATGTAGTAAAAAATGAAGCACTCAACTGTAACAGTTACATAATTTCAAAGCATTCACTTCCACATATCATGTAAACAAATTATCACAAATAGGTAACCCTCTCATATGTACTCACCACCTAATCCCCTCTATTCCTACATAGAAAATAGAAGAAACCCTCTGGGAAGAACACACAGTCTAGCCCCAATAGTTCTTCTTTAGTATAGACTCTTTGGGGAAGCACTCACTGTCAGTTCCCCCTATAATCGTGTTTCAGTAATTAAAGGCACTATGGGGAAGCATATACATCTCATTTCCCATGTGGCTCACATCTAGGAACTACTAACACTCTTAGGATGCACTTAGGTCAATTTCTCATATGGTCTCGCTTGATAATAATAATAAGGAACCCTCTAGAGAATCCCTGACATCCATTTTTTCTATGGTCCAATACACCAGGTTATCACACACCTGTGTATGTCAAATGTGCATAGCAATACATGGCAGCCAATGTAAAACTCAAGAACTACTTGGATAAACAACTAAAACATAAAAACATGTCAGATAAAACTCTACATCCTATAATATTAGGCATGAGAAACAAACAAGGCATCCTAACAGGATTATAAAGGCCAAATGGTCATAAACAAAACATGCATGGAAAAAATTTTCAAAGCATATCGATTAACCATATTAACATTTAATTAACCTTTACTAAAGAATACAAGCATAGTAGGAAATTAACAGGGATAAAACCCTAAACAAAAAATAACACGTTCAAGGGTATTGTGAATATTTTCATATATTACTCAATGAATTTAAATTGAAAGGCACAGAACACGTACCTTAGCAATGGTAGATCAATATACTTCGGTTTTAGGAATTGAATCACATCACAAAATCTTAGATCTACAAAAACACTAAGAACACTAAACTGAGGATTACTCTTGAAAAAGGTGAAATCAAGAAATGAGGTTCAAGAAGAAGGAATAGCCTACCCTAGTGATCCCAATGAAATTGAGGTCTATTGAATCATATAAAAGATGCTCGATCAGGAGCTCAAAGAAGAATCACGACCATACGGCCCCTCTAAAACAAACTAGGTCCATAAGGTGATAGTTCTTTTCCATTAGACGCGACCCCTGTTCATTTAATGAAAGAAAGTACACATTGTGTACATTATAAGTGAACGTCGTTTACTTACCATTACCAGACCACCCATTTGGTGGACTCAAGGACACCAGAGATGGTTGTGTGCATGGTTGTGATACAGATAGCACCCAACTACATGTGGTATCCATGTACACATTGTGTAATCATATAGTACTCGGCGTGTAATTACGAAATTTCCAGAAAAACCAATTTTTCTAAATAATGACTAGAAATGAAAAACATTCATGATATGAAGATTCCAGTTCATATAAACACCCCCAATAAAATAATTTGCCCACAAATTTATCTTGAAAGGCGACATAGATGATGAATCCTCAAATAGCTCCAGCCACTGCGATCATACATCAACATCCCTCTCCCAGGTCTTTTTCTATACTTGCTCATGCTTCCATAACACTCATACATGAGGAACATATCATCCATGAAGAACATTTGTACTGTGATCAACAATCCAAATAATATGCTCCTTGAATGGTATGTACACATCTATCTCAACTTCATTGGGATAAAAAACATCATTGCAGTCATAGAAGTAACACCAATGCTGAGAAACGTGTAAGATGTCATGAATAGCCCGTTACTTCTGAGATAACTACATTCGATAGGCAACCGTACCATCTATCTCTAAAACATCAAAAGGATAGACATACCTCAGAGAAAGCATACCCTGTCTCCTAATCCCCCCTTGCCCCATCCTCAGTGTGACACATAGTAAAACCTAATCCCTGGCCTCAAAATCCAGAGGTCTTCCCCGGTAATTATAATAAGACTTATAATGAGGCTGTACAGTAACAATCCTCTACCGAATCAAATCTATCTGCTATGTGGTCTACAAGGCCAAAAGAGATCCCTTCATAAGGGTGAAAAAATTTCCTACCATACAAATCCTCATAAGGTTCCATATAAATAGTCTCTTGAAAACTATTATTGTAGGAAAACTACACAAGTGGTAAATTCTTTACAAACAAACGTCCAAAATCTTGGATGCATGCTTGAAAAATGTCCTCAAGCACCTGAATCATACACTCGGACTAAGCATTTTTCTGGGGATGGAATGTTGTACTCAAAAGTTCTGATGTATGTAGAGACTTTTGTATCCCCTTCCAGACCCATAAAGTAAAACGAGAGTCTCTATCTAACACAATGGAGTGTGGAACCCCATGCAGACATACAATCTCATGGATGTAAAACACTCACATCTCATCAACATGGGATTTATCCTTGATCGGAAAGAAGTGAGAAACCTTCGTGAGTCTGTCAACGATAACCCAAAAATCATCATTACCTACAGGAGACCTCAAAAAACCTATCACGATGTCCATCATGACATCATTCCATTTCCAATCGGGAATGGGTAACTACTAGAAAAGCCATCATGGTCACAGGTGCTCCTCCTTCACCTACTGACAGGTGGAAAACCTCATGATGAAACTAAAAACATCTCTCTTCATTCATGGCCACCAATACTGATGGTTTAGATCACGATACATCTTGTTGACAACTAGATGAACTACCCAAACTAAGGAATGAATGTCCTACATCATCACCTCGCATATGTCTGCTGACACCCATATAGGCCCTTGAAAATTCAAGAAATCATCCTTGCCTATGGTCCATCCAGGAATATGGTCCTCTCTGACACACATTCCCATAGTAATAGGACTTCTGAATCTAATTTTTTCCACATTCTCACCCGATCTAGAAGAATAGATGTAATTACTACATAAGAAATAAATGTTTTCCCTTCTTTTTCCTGCACCTCCAAATGCATCTCAGTGAACAGAGCCATAAGGTACCACTCACTATTGGTCTCCTGAACTGCCTATATCTGAGTCCTCCTACTCAACACATAAGATATTGTGTTTCCTATCCCAGGCATGTAGGCAAGTTCAAAGACAAAATACAGAAGGTACTCATCCCACCTCACTATCTAAAATTTATGTCACGTTGAGTGAAGATATAATTGAATATTTTTTGCTCTGTGAAAACCGCAATATTCTCTCCCAACTGATAATGTATCTGACAGCATGAGGCATGAACAATTGTAGTCAACTCAAGATTATGCATCAGCTAGTTCGTCTCACGTGGACTCAATTTTCGAGACACGAACAGAAAAAATCCTTCCCCCTTCAAAAGCACATCACCCAACCTGATACCTGATGCATCACAGTAAACCGTATAGATATTTCCTGGCATTGTAAATACTAGTATCAATGTTGAAGTCAACTTTCCCATTATCTCCTGAAAGGCTGACTAACAAGAATCTGACTCACAAGAATTTTGTACCCTTCATATTCAAGCCAGTCAATGGCACTGTTATGCATGAAAAGTCTTGTATAAATATTATGTAGTATTCAACCCACCTTAGAAATCATTGTACCTCAATGAAATTATTTATAATCTCTTATGAAACTAAACCTCTCACTTTCTCTGGGTCTACTGATACCCCTGTCTCCAAGATAACATGTCCCATGAAATGAATTTGGCCAATCCAAAAGTGGAATTTTGAGAGCATAGAATATATCTAATGCTCTCGTAGGGTACTCAAAATGATCAAAAGATGGGTATCATGGTCATGTAGAGTGTGAGAGTACATCAAGATATAGTCCATGAAATCCACCACAAAGGAATACAAGTATGGATAGAACACTTGTTTTATCAGTTCCAGGAAAACCGCAGGTGCGTTTGTGATACCGAACGACATAACCACAGTCTCTTATAGGACATACCTACTCTAAATTGCTGCAAGAGGTACATATGATTGTCAAAATGCAATAGAATGTAACTGAACCTCATGTCAATCTTCAAGAACATATGGTATCCTTGAATTTAAACAACGAGTATTCAATATTCGGGAAGGGATATCAGTTCTTGACTGTTAACTGGATCAACATATGATAATACAGGAAAAATATAAGGGTACTGTCTGCATTCTTTACCAATAGGATAGAAGAACCCCAAGGGGAAGTCCTCTTTCAGATGAGTCCATTAGCTTGCAACTCCTCCAACTGCTTCTTGGGCTCCTTTAACTCTGGTGTAGCCATCATATACGGATGAATGGAAATCGATATTGCCCCAAGAACAAGATCAATAGAAAATTTCACCACTCGCTCTAGACGAAAACCTGAAAAGTATTATAGAAAGATGTCTGTGAAATGAACCACCAATAAAGAAATGTTAATCTGAGAAGTTACATTGTCGTACAGAAGAAGACTAGAAATCTGGGCTATAACTCCTCTCAGAAAATTATGATCGGTTATTGATATGATTTCCTGGACATTCCATTTTCCTTTATGAAGAAACGATTTGCCCTATAGTGATGTGAATCTCATAGTATGATGATAGTAATCAACAACTACATTGTAGGGATCTAACCTTCCCATTCTGAGAATGAAATCACAGCTCATCATCTCTATGACATAATGGTCCCAAAAGTAGTGTCACCCAACAACCTCAAGAGGGAACTCCTTGCGTTGACGTACACCAGCTACTCTTGTCCCCAATAGTGTTTCCAACATCACAAAATCAACAGAAGAAAAGATACAGAGCCCAAGGATCTCCACCATAGCAACATATAAAAAGCTATGTGATGATCCTATATCTAATAGAGATGATAAAAAAATAGGCATCAAGAATTATACCTCGAACTGTATAGGGTCCGAGATCCTACTCCTACTGGGTCATCACCATGACAAAATATTGGCATGCACCACAGCCCTATAACCCTTATTGACCCCTCTAAGCTGATCCACCATTTGGTCACTGAAAGACTGGAAATTATCTACCACGACCATAACCTCTACCTCGACCTGAATGGCGAGAAGAACTCCAGTTCCAATACTGGTGTGAAATTGGTGGGGCTTCTCTAGAATGAGGAGGGACAGAAGAACCCCTATCACCAGTTACTGGTGCGATGATCTGACAAAAGCTCTAATAGTGACCCATTTCCCCCCAAAATTGACCTTACACTAGGACTCTTTGGTAATGTGGCCTCATATGTCTACTCTTATGGCACTAGTATCACACCATCTAGATACCAGAAGAAGTGTCTCGCCTCCTTGGGTCACCTCATGAATACCCCATGTGGTGCTTCTTACTATTATTAGGACGGATTCTATATCCAGATATCGAGACTCCCTAGCTCACAACTCCAGAATCCCTCAGATTTCACTACAGGATCAGCGCCTGATTGACTATAGAAGTGATGGAAGTCAACCTGAATATGTTCTCTATCGATCATATATCTTGGCTCAAACCATCTTCAATCATCCTTTATAGGAATAAATCATCACCTCCAAGAATAGGCATTAAGCACTACAGCTAACTGATGTGAAAAGAATAATCCATTATATAAAGTGTACCCTGCTCCAGACTCATGAACTATCATCCATGATCAGACCTCAAGGTTTCTAGATATAAATAATCATTTAAGGCACTCTTGAACATGCCTCAGGCTATAACCAGCTAGTGTCCTTCTTGTGAGATCACATCCCACTATCTCTTGGTGGGGCCCCAAAGCATGTATGCTATAAACATGACCCTCCACTCTAGAGGCGTCACATGATGATCAAATATGGAAAACATGGATTCTAGAAAGGACTCTGGATCTTGTGGTCCACCTACCCCTGATAAGGTGGAATGATGTTGCTACTAAACGACCTGCGTCAACTCTTCCATAGAATGGGCAGGATGCGGTACACATCGGGAGGTCTGCATGAACCCGAAGAAGTCCTCTAAGAACTATGCCTAAGAATCTATGTCTGGAATTACGGTTGGTGCCAGGACTCGCACTATTGGAAGATCTATCGATGGTCCCAGATCAATCGTATTCGGGTTCTGATCATCGCCTTACAACTGAAATATAGCCAGAGGACGTCTCAATGACATGAATCTGGAAGGTCAAGTGCACACATTATATCAAGATTTACTAGGTCTAAAACATATAAGTGTAAGAAGGAAATAAGAGAAAGAAAACCTTAAACTTATTCAAAATATGGATACACGGAATGTATACTAAACTACATGTCTTGATACTTTAATCCATTCAATTGGGTGTGTTTTTCTACAAAACTGGTCATCTAACACCCCAAACACTGGGCGTGTTGTCCTATCACACAGTATGTACATAAATCCTCTACCCCTGATCGGGTTCTTCTACATGACTAAGAAACATGGTTCTCCTAGAACAAGATACACCGAGTTTCTGTGCCATTCATGGCATGTACCAGATGAGCTTCACTGACCAGTGTTGTTAGTGACACATACGGATACACAGCTCACACTACATGGTGTGTTCTAGATGGACACATCGTGTACTAAAGGATTTCACTGACCCATGTTGTTAGATACAATGCCAAAATTTATGGATTACACTAGATGAAGTTTTCAATACTGGCACGACATGTATTACTTATGCTTTTATCCACTTGTGTCGTTAGTCACACAGACAGACACTAGATCTAAACACATGACTTGTACAGTAGGTACACGGCGTGTCCCAAAAATATTTTCCCAACCCCATGTGTCTACCAACATATCCAATGACACTGTTAGAGACTACACTACGTGTACATATATTACAAAACATGTACATATAAAACACAACATGTGATTAATGAAAATCTTTTGTTCCTGAACAGAAGAACACATGGCGTGTACTCTTCACTACACGACATGTATTCTGGGTTTTTCCTGACATTAAGCCTCAAAAACTACTCTGAAGCCCTGGAAAAATAGTCAAACAATCATTAAAGATCCAAATTATGATCCGTGAGGGCAGATAATACCTGTGAATCAAATATTGCCATCTTATTGATGTCATAAACAAACAAAACAGATCAATGGTCCCCCAAATTCTGATTCATGAGGGCACATAACACATCAAGAACCAATGTTTGGTGTTTATTCAAAAAACACCTTACAAAAACAGTAACCTATCTAAAAAGGTATTTTTATCAAGGAATCTATCACAACAACATGAATATCTAGCTTAAAAAATATCCCAACAACATGAAATCGCTAATTCACCGTAAATGTCATGGCAAGAATGCATGACATGTGATTTTTAGCAAGTGCCTATATGTTGCATGAGACAGCTTACACTCATATCCTAGGGTTTAAGGAGAAATAAAACTTCAATAAAATCAACAATAACAACAAAAAAACTTGTGAACCACCCAACATTAAAATTCAAATCAACAGTAAAATTGAAAAACTAGAAAATTGCAATAAACTATGTAAATTGGATTTTCCATGTACGTAGGTTATCTACTACCGAGCACAACATATTTACAAGAACCTATTTCTGTCTTATCCCTAACTATAGGCTCCAAAAAATAATTCAAGAAGAATAGAATCCCTATAATACCACTTTTTAACGTCATTGTTTCAGAAGCCGCCCAGAGACGCCCCGTACCCAGTTATTCAGATGGCCTCAAGTGCATTTCCCCTAAAGCAAGTGGCTGCCGAAAAATAGCGAGGGAATTGGGTGTGATAGTGGGGAAACAATTCCCTCATTGGTAGAGTAACATAATAGAAGTAAATAGAAAGAAAAAACATATGTAGTAATAATGGAATACAATAGAATATAGTAGAAGACTGATGTAATAACCAGCTGGAGTACATATATAATGATGCATGATACATATGTCTTGTAAAGCAGCCAAAATATTTACAATGCTAAAATACAATACTGATCCAAATTAATAAAAGAAACAGTAAAAAAATCCTTAGAATCGCATGCCTCAGCTTGGTCCCATGATCTCCAGCCACAAAGCAGTCCATTACCTGAAGTAGAAGGGTTCTCGGACTTATCTGTACCTGCAACAATATAATATATTTGGGCCCAAAAGCATGGCCCAAATAGGTTGTGATACTAAATCCCAGTATGCATCCACCAAGAGATCTGTTCCTAATAGTCTATGAATATATATATGGCAGGCAATAAACAAAAGATGTTGTAAACATAGAATTACTAAACAGAAACAATTCGACAGTTTCAATGAATTCTGTTCCACATATCATGTAAATAGATAATCACAAATAGGTAACCCTATGGTATGTAATCATAGCCTAATCTCTTCTGGTAGTTCCTAGAAAAAACAAGAAACCCTCGGGGAAATGCACACAGTCTATCCCCTCTGGTTCAGCTTTAGAATAGACTATCTAGGGAAGAACTCACCATCATTTCCCCCTATATTCTCGTATCGGTAACTAAAGATGCTCTGGGGAAGTACTTACATCTCATTCCCAATGTTTCCCAGGTTGAGGAACTTCAAACACTTTGATAAAGCACTTATATCAGTTCCATATATAGTCTCACATTGTAACTCTAATAACGAACACTCAGGAGAAGCCCTTAAGTACATTCTCCCTGTGGTCCACTATACCATGTTCTCACGGACCTGTGTAAGTCAAATGATCATAAAAATACATTCCATCCAAACTAAACCACAAGGACTAAATGGACAAACAACCACTGCATAATATCATGTGAGATAAAACACTCCATCCTATAAAACTAGTCATGTGAAACAAAATAGGTTGCCTAACAGGCTATGAAAATTCAAACAGTCATAAACAATACATGCATGGAAAAAACATCCAAAGCATAGAAGTTAACCCTATTCACATTCAATTAACATATACTCATGAATACAAGCATAGAAGAAAATTAAAAAATTTAAAATCGTAAACACAACATTCCACGTTCAAGGGTATTGGGAAATTTTGCACATATAACTGAAAGCCTTTCAATGGAAAGGCACAATCTACCTGCCTCGACATTAGAATATCAATATACTTTAGTCACAGGCCATGAGTCACCTTAGAATGTCATAGATCTAAAAAAATATAAAAAATCTCAACTGAGGATAACTATTGAAGGAGGAGAAATCTAAAAACGAGGTTCAAGAACAAGGAAGAGCATACTGTGGCGATCCCAATGCAATTGACGATGGTCGAATCATAGAATAGATGCTCGATCAGGGGCTCAGAGAAGAATTGTGGTCGTACAGTCTCTCTCAGACGAACTAGGTCTGGTTTGAGATGAATATGTCCATCAAAAGCGACTCTGATATGTTTAATGAAAAAAATTACATGGCGTGTACTTTATTAGTACATTACGTGTACTTTCCTTTACACGTCCCCGCATTAGGTGGTCTCTAGTTCACCGTACATGGCTGTGTGCTTGATCCTGACATGGCCAGCACCAGAATACCTGTAGTAACCACGTACAAGATGTGTACTCATAAATTAAATGGCATGAACTTCATAAATTTCATGAAAACCTCTTTTTCTCAAAAATGACAATAAATGAAAAATATACATGAAATGAAGATCATGGTTCTCACACCAGACTCCCGTTTAGTTATGGGTGATCCTAAAATCCTTAATAATCAAATGGTTCCACTTGGATATAGTGAATTTTAATGAATCAGTCTAGGAGACTATATGGTTTTACTTTATTAACCCTTAAGGATTTGTTCCTTTATCATTACATTATTAACTGGATTAATTTCGAACGTTCCAAGGTGTTCATGGAGTTATAGTAGGGTTTTATAACTATATCTATATATTCTTCTTAGATTATGGATTTTCTTACATTAGATCATTTGTTGTATAGGAATGAGGAATAAAGGGATCTGATGCTCATTATAGGACTATGAAAAGAGCGTGACAGTTCAGATATGGTATTTGACCTAATGATATACAAAAAATTGATTGACAAGGAAATAAACTTTCATAAATGGATAGATGTGGGGATTAAAATATTTATGCATTCATTCCATAACAAGAGAGTGTTAAATCTTTCTGTCACTATTATTTGAGTCTATTATGGAATTAGTGAGAGGGACAAAAATTACTCATGTTGCATAAGTGACATGTAGGATGCGATGATTGGGGAATTATCAGATCCATTAAGAGGAGTCCTATAATTATTCGAGTATGGAAAGATCATACACTATCATACATTTTTTATACTGCCTCTGAGTATATGTGAGTAGAGGGTAATGAAGAATCATCTATATATGTTTTTTATCTAGTGATTTGTTCCCAAATTTCCATATGGGTAGAGGTAAGGAATGATCTTCAACTCAGGGATATAGCAGAAAGCCATAGTATAAATCCTAAATGATGGTGACTTCAGGGAAGGGCCATGCAACTGAGTTATTATAGTTTTTGTTTAGTGTAAAAGACTCTAACCTATGGTGGTGAGTGACCATGTATTATTTTAGTTATAGTTTTGATCATGTATATTTTATCAAAATCATTGTTTGATACATGTTATTCTAATTCATTTATGGTTGTCCATGTAGATTATGGACATGACTTACTTCTCATATTATTCAATATGATACTCTCTTTTAATACCCCATAAGGAATGAAGGTGGTATATCTACAGCGATTCCGGGAGTTCACTATAGATGTCACTAGTAATGGAGATATTTAGGAATGAATGAATTAGGAGATGATGTATTTCAATTTGATTTCTGACATATATCAGATATCCATATATTGAGATACAAATAATGAATATCATATAAAAGAATCATTTACATAACTAAAGGTAAAGAGATACATAATGACCAGAGAGTGGGCACTAGGAAATGGTATTATTGGACCAATCATGAGTCAGATCATGTTGATGATGTCTTGGGTGGTAGTGTTGGATATTTTTAAGCAATCCACAATAACCTCCTCGACTCTTCCTCTAGTCATATATCTCTATCAAAATTTCTTTTTGGTTGAATTCATAAGACTTCTTTCTGATAAAGGAGTTGGCTTTGATATTGATCTCATGTTGGGTGAACATCTCATTTTGTATCCACATGATCGTAATGGTTTCAACCGAGATAAAAGAGCTTAAGGTATAGTTGGATGGCTTGGAGATGAAGGGATTTATCATGCAGAGTACTTCACTATGGGGTATACCTATGTTTTTCACTGTCAAGAATGATTTTATTACTATAATATATGTTGATTACCGAAAACCGAACCAGGTTATGGTGAAGAATATGTATCTATTTTACAAGGATCAATGATTTTTTATATTATTTAATAACAGATAGGTTTTTCTTCATGATTTATATTTGAATGTGCTGTAATTATTTGTGAGTTAAGAGGGGGAAAATTTGGTAATGGTAATTTAGAAAATACATGGCTTTTAAATGTACCAGGTCATACTATTTTTTTTGTAAAAAAGAACTTGTAGTGGTTATTTCCATGCTGAAAGATAACTTCACCCCAAACCTAGAATCATATTTCATGGTTTTAATAGTGTAAATCCTCATATAATCATCGACACCAAAGTGGTATTCTAGGAATCTCATGATAATCCCAAGTATTTTTTGAGCATGTCATCTTTACACCAGTCATTCAATGGATGACTTCTATATTTGAGAGCTGATGCTACAATGATCTGTGTTTTATGAGATAAGTATATCTGTGTATCCAGATAATGTGGCCGCATTCATGTTCATGAAACATCCTAGGTACTGGTTTGAAATTAGAGACATTCCAGTTTTAGTTGGATATTAATGACTTTTTAACCTGTACTTCTCACAATGATCATCAATAAGGATTGTGATGGAAAATGATGGAGTAAAATTCAAATGGATGGACCGGTCTAAAGAGGCATTTGATAAGAAGAATATAAGTCTAATTGTATCTCTACTAACAACACTCTAAGAGCATTGGATTGGTTATATAGAGTTATAGGATTCATTAAGAACTGGTTGGGGAGAAATGTTCATACAGAGAGATATGGTATTAGACTATGGTCACATAAACTATGAATCCATGATTGGAACTACATTAGTCATGACATGGACATGGTAATTTTGGTTCATGTTCAATAGTGTTGGTGATACTATATATTTAGTGATAGGTATGTTTTCTACACTGAACACACGATCATTATCTTTATCAATACAATGGGGCCTAAATTAGAGATGGATATACTATACGTAGAATCTATAGAAGTTCTAATTTTATAAAAATTATGCATTAGGGAAAGGTAACATAATTTTATATGATCTTACTCATAAGATTTAGGTTATGCATACGCTCATTGAGTATACTTTTTTGGAGTTTTATCACCCGATGATCATTTAATATGATTTTAAGATGGATAATTACGAGTTAGAGGGATCTATGACTTTTTATCCATTGGTGATAATATATTCTCTTCTGGACAAGGTGAAGGTTGACCAGAGGTCAAATACATTGTGAGTTGTGATGTGGGTAAAGGTAGTTGGAGGTGAAGCAATACCTAGGAGAACATTGGATGATGATGATGTGATCATAGTAGATGGGAGAGTATTTGAACCTACTTACATCAGATAATATATATAGAGGTATTTACATTACTCAATATGGGTTGAACATCATAGTTCAATGGATAATTACAATGATATCAAGCCTCATTTTTGGTGTCCGAGATTTAAGAGAGACATCTTTGGGTTTATGTCTTGATACCTTACCAACCAGAGGGTAATGGATAAGAAAAAACGTCATTTTGGATTCATCAATCCACATATATTACCCCTGTGGATTTTGGAGGATGCCTTGATGTACATTTTTACAGGATTTCCTAGAACCCCAAGGAATCGTCGCATAGACTGGGTGATTGTTTTCTGTTGAATGCTTCTAACTGTTCAAGAATTCTAGAGACTCACATAGTTAATGATGTGGGAGAAATTTATGTTATTGAGATCATATTATTAAATTCATTTATATTGATCATTTTTTCATACCTATACACATGTTTCATTTCCCAGATTTAATAGATCTGGCAGAAATCCCTAAGGACTCTGTAATGATTTAGTACAACACAAAATACTCTGAAAGATGGACAATATAACTGGACGATACACACACTAGAAGATATTAATAGAGACCACATTTAAGAACTCAATGGATCTTGATATTATCATATACCAATTTTAGTTAATGTAAAAAATTATTTACCCAGATTTAATTCAGATGGAACCATACATGGATATTTTTCATTCACCACTTTATTTGGATGTGGTGTGTGACGAAGTAATTATGGCTCCTAGTGTGGATAAGGAGGCCTCCGAACGATGGAAACTAATTCAGAAGAGGTTGTAAATCATTCGGAACAATAATAGATCATATGATGACTATAATTAGAGAGAATTTTAGTTTTTTAAGAGAAATGATTTTTTCTTGAGATTGGATCCTTTATTAGGACATCAAAATCTAAGGAAAATGTCAATCTAACTACATATTTTTTAGACCCTCTGAGTCCACCATCCTGGTTGGGACATTGGTGTAACTTCTAGAACTTTTTTCTCACAATCGATATATGAATGAAATGATTGATAAGACACATCTACATAGATATATGTTTGATCATAATACTATTATTGAATTAAAATTAATTTAGTTGGATCCATATGAATCTTATGGGGAGAATCTGATGTGGGTTGTAGATTTGATTAAAAATGTCTTATGAGGGAAAAGAATTATTTTTTTCTAAATCATGGTAGAATTAACGATAGACCATCAAGGATTCCAAGGAACGAGAGTCTAATGTTCTATCTCTATGGCCTAATTTGTTAGAGAATTATCCCATATGGAGGTTTCTTATAGATAATAAATCATTATATGGGTAAATTATAAATCAGGAATCTTTAGATTCAATAATGAAAAAACATGATTCATTTTCTATCCTCCCTATTTAGGGGTCGATCCTTATTGGAAAATGTTATGTGGGATTTGGGGGATTATAGAATTTTATTTATTTTTTTAATTTTCAAGATAAAATATGTGCACCATGCCCTATCATATGCGGTTGCACCATATTGTGTTGTTGAGTCATGAATAAACAATAGTGGAAGGGACTGCACCATGATGATGCTAGATTACACTGTACACTTTATTTTTGATAGATTCGCATGGATGTTGTGTCTTGGGAACATAGAAAATGTCATTGGACATTGTCCACATTACATATATGAAATGGGTCTAGCCAGTTGATCTTTGAGAGTTACTTCATTTAAAAGATTATTATGAGATTCAATTGGGGAACCCTTTTTTGATTTAGCTGGGTCTCTAAAGAGTGTTCTTAAAATGCATATTAGGACTCCAATATTCCAGTACATACAACAGTAATTAATTTATATATAATAATGTAATTCTATGAGTTCTTAAGGGATACATAAGAAATTCCATATCGTAGTACATCACCGTACACCATAGTAAGGAATGACCAAATGTGGTTCTACACTATATTAACCATTTCTCATCCATGGATGTAATATTTTGGTTATCTAATCACTAAATAACCCCCTATTGTGATATGGTTGTCATCTTCTAGTGCACATACGCACCATGGTGTGTCACCCTACATTGTGGGAGTCTTCTTATAGTTCACCACTGCACCATGGTTTTCTAACTAACACATATGTTCATGTTTACAGTACACCTTCAATTTTATGTTTGTATATATTACCATGAAGCCTTCCAAAATTCTAGGACGTCTTTTTTCATTTAATTTTATTTCATAGGATACCTACTACTTGTTTGAGTTAGATATAAAGATTCCCATTTTTTGAAATCGACCTTGGGTACAAATTAGTTCTACCATTTTCTATTGATTTCCATTTTCTGTCTTTAATACTTATTTTTATATTTGATTAGTACTAGTTCAAGTTGGTCTTTTAAGGAGATAAAGATAGTTGTTGTGAAATATTGTTTTGTTGAAACCACCCTTGATGAAAATTGACGTTCATGGTGGGGAATTTGAGGTGACATATTCCTTAACATTGTGATATCATATTCACATGTTTAATTGGATAATTAATTAATTAACATGGTTTTTGTATAACATTGATTGTGTTTTCATTTGGATGATTTCATTGAAATTATTCCCACATACAATCCGCATTTCCATGAAATTTGTTATATACCTTGATTATATGTTTGATGTTGATTGACATGATGATTTATGGTTTTATTATTTATCTTATGATGTCATTATATATTTTCCTATCATGTTATACCATTTCATGTATTGTATTTCCTATAGAGGGTTTGTCTATGGTATATGTGATATGATACTACAATGGTATGATTTTACCTTAGATGGGGAGTGCACATGACATGTGGTGATGATGACAGTGGAGCATGACATCCTTGTTTCAGGATATAGCTCAATTTATAGTGGACTCTGATTTTTTTTTCAACACCAATATTTATGGATTCTGAGTAGTATATTCAAAAATTAATATTTGTATATTTATTGACATGATGAAAAATTCGATTTTGAGTAGCATGATCATTGAATTCCATATGGATTCTAAGTGAAATGTGGATAGATTTATGGAATGTTATAGTAATTAATTAACATAATATAAATCTATACAATATGGAGACAATGTAGGCATCGATGTGGGTTTTTGGATGCCATGTAAGCACCCAACCTCTCATTATTGGATTGTTGGATATTATGATTATTATGTATCTATTATAGACATGGAATAAACCTGATGTACATGAGAACAATTTTATATGGATGAATTGGGGGTGTCTAATTATGTCATATTCTCACACACCGTGAGGTATCTCAAGGTGATTTTAGATTTCATGACATGATATTAGGAAATGGGAAAGGTCTATGTTGTTAATGGTTGATCATAGGAAAATAGAGATTCTAGTAGGCTATGATGGAATCCTTTGGATCTACAGTTCCTTTAATTTATTTATCTACATTAATTTTATCATGGAGGCTTGCTATTTTGGGAGACCATTTAGTACTTATGTCACATGTATTCCTTGAATTCAATCTCCCCATGTACATTGATTTTTTATTATTATATAATTATTATTAATACTATTACATGATACTAATGGTGTATTCTCCCATTGAACAAAAATTTTCATAAGATTCATGCTAAAATCCCCATACAAACTAGGAGGCACACATGAGGTTCTGTGACCTTCTGAAATAGAACCCATTGTTTGGATAGGGGTGTTACAAATCTATCCGCATTAGAGGGTCACATATCCTCATGTACATCTTTCCATATGAAATATGATTTTGAATCACTATGAGGACCAACTAAATATTGTAGGGATATTATATATTCTATAATAGAGAAGCATCAAAGCATACATACAATAAAAGGAGTAAATAATTCGAGAAAAAAACATAACCAAAATAAAGAAGAAAAAACTTCAATTAAACACATTGTATAACAATTTGACATAAGAAACCACTAAATAAGATAAAGATATCCTCACATCTAGATTATTTATATTCTATAATCAAACAAAAAAAATTTATAAAGTTAAATATTCATCAGATGAACTCATAATTGGTTTCAACATCTCATTGACCAACCTATTCCTCCAATAATATGATTAGATGAGCCTAATATACCAATGTATTAAATACTTTTAAATGAATATTCAAAAAATATCATAATTATTCATTCCCTATAACTTTAAAGGTTTAGTTTCATTGGATACAAGATATATAAAAAATATATTCGTAAAATATCATCAACATCTCCCAGGAAATCCTTCTATCATTGTACATGTCATTGAAATTCCCTACATAAAACCATTATTAATTACACATGGAATTAAATTATAATATTGGGTGACCACATATTATCTTTAAGTTTAAACATAACTAATATCAATAGATGATCATAAATGATCCTAACAAAAGTACAGTGACATGATAACATGAACATAACATACAAAGTTCATTCCTTATTAGTAAATGATCTTTATCTATTTATCATGGAATAAGTATTTTTCATAACATAACACATATTCCATATGAGTGTGTAAATATCAATGATCAATAGTGATCTACAAGAATTTAACATAAGAATAAGACATAGATTTGTGATAAATACATAAGAGTAGAATATTATTTCTTTTGTGAAGAATCACTATTAAGTATATCATAGTGGATCGGGTTCACTCACCATTCCTTTATTAAATTAGTAATTTTTCACTCCTAGGACTATATTATTGGATTTGATCCATTATATAACTATTTATATTCTCCATCGAAATTATTATTTACTTATGAGTTAATCATATTTACCTAATTCATTGAAGGGATATATAATCTTAGTCCCACTTATCACAATATTAAAACAATACATAAGTCTGAAAACTAGTCCTAAAACATTAATCATATCATAATATCATAAAAAGTGGAAAGGGAATAGTTAACATGAACATTTTATCATTTAATCATAGAAGACCCCCTGGAAATGAAATTGGTTTAATTATGGTATCATATTGGTTTCATCAAAACAAAATTAAAATGTTGGAAAGAAGCGTGTTTCATAAAATCAAAATTAAATAATAATTATAATATTTCATAAAGAGAATAAATGTGGGTGGTATCATATAATCATATTTAAATTGAAGAAAAAAATATATTTTATGATGTTCATATAAATAAAAAATAAAATTAAACAACATTGAAATATTTTATTGTAAACCTGAAAATGTATTCCTTCATTTTGAAAACATCTTAAATAAAAATTAATAGAATTTTTGGAGAATATATATATTTTTAAAATGATCAATGTAACATGTAAATTCGTAAGAAAATAATCTATCATTCATGATAGTGGTTCAACAATTCCATGCCTAATTGGACCTATGATAACATTCCAGTAACACATTTGTAAAAATCCTAAAAATTAATTGTTTAGAATATTTTCAAAAATATTCATTTATAAAAATACATAAACAATGTAATGTTAGTAGAGATTACCTTTATTAAAAATCTAATTTATATGTAATATGTGTCATTAAAAACTTTCTAACAGTATGGACATGGATGAAAAAAAAATTTGGTTGGAGGAAATATATACAGATTTTCATTAAAAACATTTTCATGATCATTTTATGTAACAAATAGATAAAGATGTTACGAATAAAAATAAATTATAGAAATAAATTGAGGGGAATAATTTATATGGTTTTTAAATTTTATGATTCATCTAATTTAAATGAACTTAAATTTTTCTTAGACAATCCAGAAAAGAAATGTGATTGAAACAGAATCCCTTCAGCCCAAGAAACATTTTTATACATATGAATTCCAATATCCAGTATAATAGTTAAATAATTATTTTTCATAAATTATATATCTATATTATTATATAAATTACCATTTATAATTTCCTATTATTTTATTATTATTCATTTATTAATAATTTATTTACTAAAATGACAGTTTGAGAGAAAACTGGTTTGTTTTCCTTGCATTTTCAGTTTGATGGTTCTAGTACATAAAAATTAGTCATGTTTTTATCATTAATAAAATAATAATTGTTATATTAGTTTAATATATATTCACCATATCAATATTTTATAATTATTCATTTAAATATTTTGTGGAGAATAAATCACATCACTTCATGTATGTGCTAGTCTACACACATGCATGAGAGATATTATAATTTTCCATCAAAAGGAAAGTAATGAAGGTAGATAAAATATTTTAATTGAAAAAGAATAATTTTTTTAATAAACTTTATTTAAAGAAATTAAATATATCATATTTATCAATAATGAAATATAGTGATGGAAAATTAATCATATTTTTATGTTGAAGCGTTAGACCACACATACACACATGCAATAATTTTATTTAAAATTTTATGGGAAGGAGGAAAAATATGCTTTCTCAATAAAAAATATAAAAATATTATATTTATGACAATGTATTCATCACATCATCATGTATAAAATATTATTATTGAATTTTGATAAATAAATAACATTGAAAGTAATTAGTTATGAGTTAAATCTCTTCGTTGAGAAACATCTGTTAGCATACTCATTAAGTCGTAAAAGGATTTAATAATAATATAACAATATACTATTGTATGTTAGAAGGAAGGATAAAATTATTTGTTTTTCATTATGGTCCTAGTGAATAGGATCATTATTTTTTTACTAAATAATAGTGGGTTTCCATTTTATATTTGAGAGGAGGATACACTTGTATGTTTTCTAAATATTAACATATTTTATTTAATTTTCTTATGAAAGTTGATCCAAATGGACAAGAAATATATTTTAAGATAATATATTATTTCAATGAATCAATACAATGATATTTATATATGTTTATGTTCAAACATTTCCATTATAACTTAGTTTAACCACACCCCTAGTAAACTTATTATAACCATTACCATGGTAATAACATTTTGTAGTTTTTAAAAATCATTATGAAAAAATATAAATGAGGAATAATTTAAAAACATTAAATAATAATTCATATTATTTATTAAATTTTATAAAATTAAATTACTATATATTGATGATATTAATTAAAAAAACCCATGAAATGTGATGAAAAAATGTTTTTTATAGAAAAATAAACATTATTTAGCAAAAAGTTTTATAGAAAAATTAATCATAATTTTGATTTAAATTTCATTTAATGGATTATTCCTTACCAAAATAAACTAATTAAATTTTAAAATCAATTCAAACCACAATGTATCTTTGTAAATACATTAATGTAAAAAAAAATTCTACAAAATCATTAATTTTTCACTATTCCATGAAATATTAATGTTTTTAGAAAAATACAAAATTCCACATTAAGAAGATTTTTATATGAAGGTATTAAAAAATCTTTCTAATAATACTATATTTATAAATTGGTAAAAATTAAGTATTATATATTCCAAAAAAATGAAATAAACCACATTTTTTATGAAAATATATATTTAATGAATGAAATGAGTTCACTAAATGTTGTGTTCATATTATTAGGAATTTTTCAAAATATTTCATTATATAAAACCTTTATATATATTTTTTATAATGATTTAAATCTTATTTAAACATATAATATAATATCTAGGTTATAACTATCACATTTAAATACTAATAATGAAATAGTATATCTTACTTCATTTTAACCCGATGATGTGGGTATACAAGATATTAGTGAAATTAATTTCTTATACAGAGAAAATATGTCATAAATTATCATGGTGTTATATTCCACACCACCAAAAGAAATTCACACTAGAAATTATGTTACTCTAATAAAATATATTAATGATACTTCTACCGCATCACATCTTCGGGCACACACATAGCTTTTTCATTTGTTTTTCACTAAGGAACCTTTACTAAGTGAGTGGTTTTGTTCTGAAATAGTTTCTATCATTGATCTCTAATATCCACTATTTTTTCCTCATATTTTATATCATTCAATATTGGTAGGACTTATTATTTCAATATATCTATATGATAAGGTATGTAATTCATTAAGAGATATACATAGAACCCATTTTTATCATAATAATGATTTAGTTGAAGTGCCCAGAGATAGGAAAACATCCTTAAACAACAAATAATTTGGAATGGGTTGATATAGTTATTTTTCAATATTCCCTTATTTCTAAATATAAGCTCATTTTTTAATTAATATACTAATAGGAAAAACTTTTTATTAACATTAATCTCTATATATTTCTGATAATTCATCAAACAACTTGGGAATTGACTATGAGCTACCATGATGTGATATTTAATGGTTATATAATTGTATAATAATTACAATGATATCTCATGTACCAATGTATTTATTTATCCATATTTATAATAGACCATTTGATTTATATACATCCTGACAAGAGGGATATATTTCTATCCATCTAAATTATCAAGTTAAAAAACTATTATTGAACGAAATCTTGACCACAGAAAGGTGTCAATACCTAACACCATTGAATTACATAGGACATGATCTAAAAATATATTTTAATGTATTAATGTTCCTCTCAAAATGAAATTTTTTTAGGGATGATATAAACAATTAAACCACAAATATATATCAAGAGCCTACTAAAGAATTCTACATAATGTCGAGGTAAACCTTGGAGCTCATTTAGATAAATTATAATTTGATAATCAATGAAACATTAAAAATTAATAATTGTATATACTATAACGATGATAAAAAATTATGTGTTCTTTGATGGTAATAAAATTTGATGATTTTATAAGGTGATCGACAACAACACAAATAGAATTAAGCCATTTTGACATTTTGAAGAGTATAACAATGAATTATATGGTAATGTTTTTCCATTTCCATTATGGTATGGTTAATGGTTATAACATCACCATATACTCTATCTCTCATACATAACATGCTAACATAACCAATATAAAGATATATAAACTACAATATCCCTTTCTTGTTATCCCACTAGAAATAATATTTAAGATATATTTTTATATTATTACTTCCCAAATGTGAAATGAATGATGAACTATGAGATTCATCCAATATATACTTATTTATATATAGCACTAACATGAAATATAATATATTACTAATCCATATAATTCCCTTAAAATCATGTTTAAACATAGGAAAATTCACCATGTATTTCGATAGTTACACACTATTTTTATGTGCTTCGTTAGTCCACACATGGATAGATGGGTTAACATTCATTTGAGAACGGAATGAACTGGACCCTTTCGTAAGGATTACAAGATCCATCATCTCAAAATCCATAAATAATAGACATCTTTAAATATTCATCATGGACACATTATTTATTACTTTTCCAATTAGATCATCACCCAACTTATTCACATTACTAAGGCGGTAATATAATGATCAGTAACAATCATTAATAAGCTCCAACCATATTATTTAGCACATATTAAACTCTTTTGGATGATAATATACATTAATAATTTGTTTTTATTATATAACAAACACATTTCACCATATTGATAATGCATTCATGTTTTCAATGTAAAAAATTATTTCATCAATCTCCAAATCCCTATTCAGTTAATTTTTATCATCAATTTAAATTTGGAGTAAGGAATAAGATATCTATATATCATTATATATGAGGAATCATCCCAAAAAAATTATTTTTTCATCCCTATAGATCATAAATTCTTCTTCACCATTGGGTTGTGTAATCGTAGGTGTGATAACCATACTTCTTTTTTTACTGGGTCAAATTTTCACCTCGTTAATATATCCAATTGAACATGGCACACTTTTGGGTCAATTATTTTTTTTATATATTTTCTTGATAAATCACTATTTATATCTATAATAATATATATATCTAAATAAATATATATATATATATAATTTATAATTTTAGTTCTACTATATTTCTCAAAAATAACATGTCTTTTAAGTATCCACATAAATAACACTATTTGATATTATATGATCCATTAATGAAACATATGTATAAATTATTCATACTTGGTAAATTTTGGTATCACTTCCCCTTCAATAGGTTCTTTAGTAAAATTCAAATTTGATATTAATGGCATTACATGATCTTGGAATTGATATGAATAACATTTATAATGTCTACCACATACTGATCAAGCTAATATCCAAAGACTCCATTCATTAAATCCTTGACGATAGTGAGAGAATTGGTAAGTAAAAATGCCATCACATAAAATTCATCATGACCAAACCTCATAAATAATTATACCTCGGTTATATCCTCCTTATAGACACTTAATTGATGATATTTATTTTTAATATCAATAACAAAAAGATATTGATCTCTTTATAATTGATCAATAATATTATTTATACTGGGTTGATGAAACATGATTTTAATAGTGATCTTTTTACGTTATAAATAATCCCAAAAAGAGGCATTAACCACCATTATTCATAACAAATAATAGGTGCACCTTAGTGTGAATTACTAGGATTAGTGAATCACATTATTAGAATCTCTTGGAGTTTCTTTATAATTTTTTATAATATAATTAGGGAAATTTGATATTGAGTCTTTAAAATGGGTGTAACACTTGGAATGAGTTCTATTGAATACTCCACATATAGTTTTAGGGAAGACTAAATGATTTCATAGGAAATAAATTAGTATATTTAAAACAAATAGGAAAATTACAATTTTTGTTATTAACCAAATAATTTAGATAAAAAAACCTCATTCATATGTAGTAAAACCCATATTATGGAACGGATTTCCATTAAGAGTTTTGGTTCTTCCCCACACTGATAAATGGTAATAGGTTGACTTGTAATATAAAATTTAACTTACATTCCTTGAAAATTGATATAGGATCAGTATTGATATTATTAATCCATGATCACAATTAAATTAAACAAAACTATTGGATAAATAATATGATTTAGTGGATATTGATTCCAATAAAATTTTATCATAGGGAAGTTATAGAATTCAGATATGATCATCACACCATTATGAATTTTCACTACTAACTAAACATCAAATCATTGTGGATGTAAATGAACATATCTAAAGTGTAGTTATAAAAGAATGGATCTGTCTATTATCAAAAAGATAATTAAATATTTGAGTGTACTTTTCACCAACTAAACATTAATGATATATCATTAATCCCTTACCCAATCCAAAATTTTTACCATGACCATGACACATTATTATTCATAGTGATTAATCATAAAAAATGTGACACCCAGAAAAACTAATGTAAGAACCTTATATTCGATAGCATGTATAAAAACGTCATCAAGCATGTAAGTTAATATAATTTTACTATAATTTATAATATATTTAAAATAAATTATATATATTAAAACTCTTTCAACAATGAGTTATCGTGTGTTACATGCAAAAGAGACCTTCCTCGAAATCTTGCATTATTTGCAAGACCGATTTT
This sequence comes from Viscum album, assembly GCA_963277665.1. Classification (NCBI taxonomy): domain Eukaryota; kingdom Viridiplantae; phylum Streptophyta; class Magnoliopsida; order Santalales; family Viscaceae; genus Viscum; species Viscum album. The sequence goes on from OY728151.1 coordinate 843,963,491, forward strand.
TACCAAACAATGATATATTTTTAAAATATTAATATAATATGATACAAACAAGAATTTTTGAATAATATTAACCAACATATGAAAATATATGAATTATAATAATAAAATATTAATTCATAGGTTAAAAATTAATTGTAAAAGAATATAGGAACCAATAGAATATTTAAATAATATTGTTATAAAACAATTTTTATTCTCATGATACTATTTTAAACTAATAAATTAAAGTAATTACAGTTTGTTAATTATGTTAATTGAATATATATGTTATATGTTCAATAAAATATTGTTTTTATTCATCCATTATGTTTTATTTGCATAAGATGATAATTAACCCTATTTCACAAATAAAAAGCTATATTTTTATAAGGGCAATTTCAACACCTTTTAATAGAGAACCCACCTAAAATATAAATTTTAACACTTTAATTGATTTAATATATACAAATTAACTTCTTATTTTATATAGAAACATAATAATTAGGTTAGGGAATATTTTTTGTATTTTTTTGAAAAGATTCATTTTTAGTGAATAGTAAATAATATTGAATTTCAGCTCAAAATGCTATTTAATATAATTTATTTATAAGGTTAAATTATATTTTTAATTTTTTTGAAATATTAATTATATTTTGTTTGAAATTTATAAAAATCAGGCCATTGTAATCATTTTCACATTGAAAAATACTATAAAAAATAGCCAACATTTACACGTTTTTTTACTTTTAAAACCCACATTACCATCCCATCTACAAGATTAATTTTAATTTACATTATTTTAATTATGTGATTAGATTTAGGAAAAATGTATTCAATATTTTGAATCGACATAATTTATAATATGAGATAATACCATTTTTTTTAGACTAAAATGATTAGTGAAAGTGATTAAAATTAATTACAATTATTAAGGCATAATTAAGCATAATAAAGGAATAAGAATTAAATTTAAGTGCTCAAATAACCTAACTACTTGTCCAAATACCAATTTATAGAAATATATCAGACATGAATCTTCCATTATTGATTTCTGTTTTCATGGTATGACTTTTTTAGGCAATAACATTTTCACACCTAACTTGTTTCCAAAAATTCCATGTGACTCATTTTCATTCCCTACAAAAGGCTACCACTTCACCCCATTCATCACACCTATAAAACCACTTATATTATCCCATTATCTTCCCATTTATCATCCCAAAAACCCTATACTAGATTAGGAATCCTCCCTTCAGGTCATAAAGCCCCTCAAATAAGGCTTTTGGTTTAAACCAAAATAATATAGTTGATTAATAGGTAACACCTTCTCTCTAACTTTTTTGTTCCATTTCCACTCTCACATTAATATATGTAACATCCAAGATCCAAGTACCACACAATGGTTGTACATATCCAGTTGGAAACATGATCTCAAACACATTTCCTCGAACTCTAGAGGCTACTGACTAACAGTGAGGGCCAAAGTTTGATAATGGGGAAATTATTCCCTCATTAACAGAGTATACACAACAGAATTAATAATAACAAACAGAAGTAATAAAGCATAATACTGATAGTAATAAAATAATAGGATAATGTATATATATATATAAATGATTTATGTCACATGTTTCTAGGAAAACAGCTAAAATATGTCCAATAGATTGAAATACAATACAAGCCAATACAAATGGAATGCAAGTAAACTCCAATAGCATTTGAAGCCTGAACTTGGTCCCATTCTCTCCATCCCCAACTATAATCAAGTACCCAATGAAGAAGGCTGATTTCACATATCTATATCCACAATCATATAATCTGTTTTTGTCCAAAAGCATGACCCAAATAGGGTTTCAGACAAATCCCAATATGCAACCCCCAAAATTCCTCTTCCTAACTGTTAGTGAATATATAAAGAAGGTAATATGCATGAATGATGTAATAAAATAGCTAATACTCAAAATTAAAAAATTCTATAGTTTTCAACTACATTCTTTTAACATTAAGTATTCATCCATTGAATCATGTTACTCTCAGATCTATCCTATGCATTGTATCCTCCATGTAATGTAACCAAAATCAATGACTCATAAGAGAATCTAAAAAATGAAATACGTTTTAATCCAAGCTTGTGATTTGTCTTGGAAGATGCCACATAATCATTCAACTATTCAAAAATGACCTAATGGGTATGCTCGCATAGTTTAACCCCCTTGGTCCCATATCTCATTAATTCTATAAATAACGACCCTCTGGGAATGATCTCATGGAATAACCTCTTTGGTCCCACATAGGATCAATTCAATAAATAATGACCCTCTAGGAATGGTCTCACAGTATAACCTCTTTGGCCCCACATATCATCAATTCAATAAATAACATCCCTTTGGGAAAGCAGTCATGGTCTAAACACTTTCTGTTCAATCCTCTACACCAATGTTTTCACGGTTCTCTATAAATAATCTGGATGTACCCTTAGTATTCATGGTACAAGGCTCTATGTGTCTATTATAAAAATATAGTAGCACACATATCGTATCAAAAAAATTAATATGGAGGTCCCCTTAGTCATCCTGGTCCTTGGATCTCATGGTCCGTTTGAAAAACATTGCATATATTATATCAAAGCATCTCATGTAATCTAAAACTACAACATGGATAAACATTCACAATTAATATCCTTGAAATTTAATATTATCAATATTACTCCATCATAATCAATAAAGCCATGGAAAATAAGGTATAACTCATAAAAAACATGGACCAAATGACCATTAATAATCAATCAAAGGGTAAATCACCCCTGGTTTGTCCCTTATAAAAGATATGTTAGCTTACACATAAGAAAAAACCCTTTATAAATCAATCAACCCATTGTAGATAATAACAGGGTAAAATTTCAAATAAAAAATACCCAAAATGATGAAATAAAGATCTTTTAGCATATATAATCCAAATAAAAACAACGAAAGGCACAAAACACCTACCTCGATGTCATACCATCAATATACTTGAATGTCGGCCCTTGAATTGGCATAAAATGACAACGATCTACATAAAAGGTGAAAAATGACCAACCTTGAATAACTCACAAGAAAGGATGAATTTTGTAGAAGGGATAAAGAACATTTACATAAATGATATGGGTTACCGACTAGCACAGAGGGACAAGTTCTGATAATGGGGAAAGAATTCCTTAATTGGAAGAGTATACACAATGGAATTAATAATTAACAAAAGAAGTAAAAAAGATGAAGTTTGATATTAATAAAACAACTAGTGCATATATATATATATAATTCATGTCACATTTGTCGAAAAAAGTATCCAAAAAAGTTCCAAAATCTTGAAATACAATATAATATAATATAATGTATAAGAATGTAAACTTCAACAGCATCACAGGATAGATCTTGGTCCCATGATCTCCAGATCCAGCAATAATAAATTACCTGATGAAGAAGGGAAATTTCTTCTATCTATACCTGCCATAATATAATATATTAGGGTCCAAAAGCATGACCAAAAGAGGGCGTGAGGTGAATCCTAGTAGGCAACCACAAAAACATATGTGCCTAACTATCAGTGAATATATATAATAGGTAATATCCAATAATGAAGCAACAAAATAAGAAGTAATCAAATTTAAACAATCCTATAATTTTTAATTACATTCATTTAACATCCATTATTCATCCACTGAATCATGTAACCATGGGATCTAGCCTATTATCTATCTCCCCCTGTAATTTAACCCAAATAGATTTCTCATAAGACTATCTAAAAAATAATGTTAGATAGAATCCAAGCTTATGCTTTGGTATGATGGATGTGTCATAATCATTCAACTAATCAAAAAAACCCTCTAGGAAATCTCTCATAGTCTAACCCTCTTGGTCCCACATAGCATAAATTCAATAAATAACAATCCTCTGAGAAATCTCTCATGGTCTAACCCCATTCGTCCCAAAGAGAATCAATTCAATAAATAACAAACCTTTGGGAAATCCGTCACGGTCTATCCCCCTCGCTCCCACATAGAATCAATTCAATAAATAACAAACCTCTAGGAAATATCTCATGATCTAATCCGTTTGTAGTCAATAATCTACACCATGTCTCACTTGTCCCTATGTAAATAATCTGGAAGTCCCCTCAGTCTTCCTGGTCCAAGGCTCTCACAATCCATTGAAAAAATATAGTAGCCCATATATCATATAGAAGAAATTAATCTATAATTTCCATCAGCCTTTCATGTCCAAGGATCTCATAGTCCATTGGTAAAATAGTGCACATATTATATCAACGAATCTCATTAAATATTGATCTAATACCTAGAAAAACATTCACAATGCATATCACATGTATTTTATATAGTTAATCAAACTTTATCCTAATAAAAAATGCATGGAAGGAAAGTTATGAATCTTAGTAAACCTGGACCAAACAATCATTAACAGTCAATCAAGGGGAAATAAATTCATTGGGTGTCCCTTAGACAAGGTATCTAACCTTACACATTAGCAACAACCCTTTATCAATAAATCAATCCATAATATGGAATAACATGGTTAAATTTAAAATTATGCAATACCCAAAACATGTGTGTGTGACAATTTTAGAATATAAAATCCAAAGACAAAGAAAAAATGGCACAAACCTCCTACCTAGATGTCGTAGGATCGATATAATTGAACATCAACCCTTGAATTGGCTGAGAGAAATGTATATCTACAAAAAAGGTAAAAACACCCAACCCTGAATAACTCACCAGAGAGGCTGAAAATGGAAGAAGGGATCAAAATGGTTTGAGAAATCCCTGGGGGATTCTAATTCAATTGACGGTGTCTCAATCTGATCTCAGATGTGGAATTTGGATATCAAACTTTTTCCATCATTCCTGAGTGTTCTTATATGAAACAAGGGAAGAAGAAGGTCTTTTCGGACATGAGATGAGACCCCACTCCAATATATAAAATAAAATGAAAAGTACAGAATGTTTTCATTAACACTATATTGCATATAGTAGCATCAAACATCCTTAGACTTAAGAGTGTCTTCTAGGTCACCAAAAGACCATGTATTTGGTCCTTACACCATCAATATGGTACTATATGCGACAAGATAGGCACACAGAGTGTACATAGAAAATCCCATTTTCTTCCTTTTTCATTAAAGAATCCCAAAAATGTTCCATACCTGAAAATAAGATGTGTTTTTTTAATACATCCTCCCATAAGGAAAATCAGAACCAAATTTCCTTTCCAAGGGTGGTGAAGAAGAATCTATGAACAACTATGGGCACTACGATCTCACATAAACCTCCCTCTCCCAAGTCTTGTCCTATACTCGAATGTGCTACCATAGAACCCATACTATAGGAACTACCTAGAAGCAGAGATCAATTGTGATGTGATCCACAATCTGAATGGGGTGCTCCTCGGAGGATGCATCCACCTCCCACTTGAACTCCTCTTGTTGAAAAACATGAGACATGTCAGAAAAGTAACTCTGAAGCTGAGAAACATGTAATACACCATGAAAAGATCTATACCTCTGAGGTAACTGCAACCGATAGGAAATCAGCTTGACTTTCTAAAAAAACTCAAATGGGCTAAAGTATCTCGGTGAACTCTTCCCCTGTATCATAATCCTTATATACTCTAACCTTAGTGTGACACAGATGAAAACCTGATATCTGACCTTGATCTCTAGAGGCCATCACCATTTATCAGCATAATATTTATATCAATATTGTGCAGTAAGAATCCTCTTTAAAGTCATATTCAGCTTCTCAGTAGTCTCCTAGAAAAGATAACATCCCAACATAGGTGCCTCTCCTACCTCCAGCGAACATATGAGTTATTGGAATGGCATATTTTTCAAAGAATCATAAGGTCACATTTGAATAGTTTCTTAAAAACAATTATTGTATGAAAAAACCACCATATGAATGTATCTCTACCAATATCCCATAAAATATTGGATGAATGCTCGATACATGTCTTCCAAAATCTGAATTGTGCACTTAGACTGTCCATATGTCTGAGGATGGTATGATGTAATCAGATGTATCTGTTTACCTGAAGCCCTCTGTAGTCCCTTCCAGATATGAGAAGTAAACCAGTAATTCGTGTCTGAAATGATAGAGTACAGAACCCCATGCAAATGTACTCTCTCTTTGATGTAAAACATTTTAAAATAATCATCATTAAAGGTTTCCATGATCGATAAGAAATGTGTGACCTTGGTGAGTCTATCAAAAACATCCCAAAAAACCTAAATATCTCAAGGATACCTTGGTAAAACCATCAAGAAATCCACTATGACAACATTCCATTTCTAGTAGGTAATGCGTAACTACTGTAATAGCTCATCCGGTCACTAATGGTCTTCCTTCACCTGCTAACAGGTGGACCATATCATAATAGAACTAGCTACATCCCTCTTCATTCTCTTCCATCAATACTGAAAATTTAGATTTCTATACATCTTAGTGAATGTAGGATGAAATGCCCATACTAAGGCATACAAATATTTTAATGGCTCCCTACATATTTCTACTGGTACCCAAATGTTCCCATGAAAATACATATCCTCATACTCACCTATGGTCTACCCAGTAGTACAATCCTCAACTGACACACTCTAATATAGAACTAGGATTTAGGAATTATATAGATGTCTCATTCACACACGATCTTGTAGAGTAAAGGTAATAGTTATAGATGAAAGAAACATCTTCCAATGTTTGTTTTGGACCTCCAAATTCATCTCATAAAATATATCTATATACTTCCACTCACTACTGGCCTCCTGAACTACCTGTATCTGAGTCCTCTTACTCAAAGCATCAACCACTACATTTCCTTTCTCGAGAATGTAGGGAAGCTCAATGTAAAAAGAAAAAAGGTACTCAACCCATCTTCACTATCTCAAATTCAGATCTCACTGAGTAAAGATATACTTGATCATTTTTTGGTCCATGTATACCACAAAATGATCTCCCAAAATATAATATCTCTAACATCATAAATCAATCACGAATACAACTAACTAGAGATCATGTGGTGGGTAATTCCTCTCATGTGGCATCTACTACTGAGACTCATACAGAATGAATCATCCCCCATGCTTAATAACTGATCTCAGCCCAATACCTGATGTGTCATAGTAAATGGTTTAACTCTTACTCGGTTCTATAATAATTTGTATCTTTTATGAAATCCATCACCCTTTCAGCTCTGGAATGGATGAATAATAAGAATATATCCTCATGTTCTTCACACCATTATTATTTAGGCCCATCAGTGGTGCTTATATGTGTGAAAAGTATTGAATAAAGAATATTTAGTAACCATCTAGCACCAAAAAACTCAGTAACTAAATGATGTTCTTCAGATGCTCCCAAAAAACTACAACTCACACCTTCTCTAGGGTGATTGATACCCATGTCTCTGAGATGAAATGACATAAAGAATGAATATAGTCCAACCAATAGTTTCACTTTGAGAGAATATAATAGAATTTATGACCTCTCAGTGTACTCAATATGATCTTAAGATGGATGGAATGGTCGTGTCATGTGTTAGTTTACACCTAGAAATCATCCACAATGACAACCACAAAATAATCTATGTAATGATGGAACACTCGGTTCATAAATTCCATGAAAACTACATGTGCTTTCGTGAGATTGAATGAAATAACAAAATACTAATATAGACAATACATACTTCTATAGGATATAAGAGGTATATCTAATGGCCTAATGTGCAACTAATGATAACTGCATCTCAAGTAAATCTTTGAGAACACAAAAGCACCTTGAAGATGATTTAAAAGTTCATCAATCCTTAGAAATGGATATAAATTTTTGACCATCAACTTGTTTTTATTATGATAATCCATAGAAATCCTGAGGGTAACATCTCTATTCTAAACCAAAAGGATAGAAAAACCCTTGGAAATGTATTGGGTCTGATGAAACCCTTCACCTGAAACTCCTCTAACTATGGATTTAGATCATGAAAGTTTAGTTTAGCCAACTAATAAGGATGAATAAACACTGGTGACACTCCTGATATAAGTTCAATAGATAAATATACCTCTCACATCATAGGAAAACCTGAAATTTAATTAGAAAATACATCTATGATATGATCCAACACTGAAGGATAGTCCATATGGGAAGTCCCCTAGTCATCTAGATATAAACTAGTAATCCAGGCTATGATTCCTTCCATCCCATGATGCTCGGGTCCAACTCTACTCACCTGAACATCCCATTCCCCTTTGTATAGAAACAATCCACACTTTGGTGGTGTAAAACTCACCCTATGGTGATAATAGTCAACAAAGGCCTGAAAGGAGACCAACCAGTCTATTTTGAAATGACATCAAGGCCTATCATCTCTAAGACATAGAGGTCCCATACGACGTGGGACCCACATACCTCAAGAGGTCACTCCTTGCACTGATGTACTCTAACAATCATAATCCCCTGCAGAGTTTCTAGCATCAGAACATAATTATATGTAGAGATACATATCCCCAGGATATCTACAATAGAAAATAATATAAATTTTTTGGATGCCCCTGTATAAAAAAGAGAAAAATATAAAACTGGCGTAACTATAATAGTACCACTAACCATAGACGGTTCGGTATCCCTCTCCTTTCGGGTTTGATCCATTTCAAATGTTTGACATGTACACTGACCCTAAAACCCTACCCATATATCCTAAGCTGATCCTCCCTGATGTCACTGTAAACCTGTCATCTGGCTACCAAGACCATGACCACATCCTTAGTCTGAATGGCCTGACAAACTCAAGTTCAATAACTGAGGAGAAACTAGTGACATCGCTACTGTATGTGGAGTCATAACAGATCCACTCTCACTATCTTCTAGTATGAACATCTTATAAAAACACTAACTATGGACCATAATTATAAAAGATCAACACTAAAATGGGTCTCTCAGGAACTGTGGTATCGTGTGCCCACTCTTCCCTCCCAAGTAACACCTCACATAGATACCTGAGCTACATCCCTACTATTGGATTCACCACGCAAAGGCTTTGTGTATATCATCCTGCTATATGTGGAAGAAGTACCAGGACTAGATGTCGAATCACCCTTACTCATAGCTCAAAAATCACTCAATTTGTTTGAGGTAATAAGTAGATATTTTACTATAGTAGTCACCGAAGTAAACTTGAAAACATTCACCATGGATCAGATGTTCTACCTGAGACCTTCCTCATATCATACAAACATTGATATCTCATCACACCCCAAAACAGGTGAGAAGTTCTGATGCTTTGTAAAGCAATTTGAGTAATTACTCAATGAAATAGTACCCGACTATAAATTCTTGAACTCCGAGGCTTGGTCGGCCCTCAATGTATCAGTTTAGAAGTAATCATGAAAGGTACTGTGAATATTTTCCCAATCTATATCATAATGAAATCCCATCTGTCAAACAACATCCCTCCATATCTTAGTGGAATCATGCATCATGTAAACCATGAGCTTCACTGTCCTCTTAAGAGTCATGTCATGATGCTCTAAGATATATAGAATGGCCTCCAACCCTGATTTTGCAGAATGTGGTCCTCCATCCCCTAAAATAGTGGGAGGATGCTGCTGATGGAACACCAGTTTCAACTCTTCAGTAGTTGAGTCTTGATGTGGTCCCCCTGAAAGGTCAACATCATCCTCATAAATCCATCAAAGAACTTTGCATCAACACCTATGTCTTGCATAACAGCTAGTTACAAGGAGATAATGATGAAATGGGTCTACTGGTAGTCCTTGATCTTCCATTTCTTACATCTGATCATCACACTATACCTAGCATACAACTAGAGGACATATTTTTGTTATGATTCTGCAAGTCCATGAACATACCTCAATACATGATTAACAAGAACTTCTAGTCCTATGAGAATTAACATAACATGTGGATGAAAAATTTCATGTTTTACAAAAGTAGATTAAATGACATGTATAACTACAACACTGTCTGTTCCCTTAAGACTTAACATGGGTACGTACCTCTGCCAACCTCGTCATGTAACACCCATACACACTGCATGTTCCTACTGAGAATGAGTGTGTACTTTAATATTCCCTCCTACCCAAGTACTTCAACATGACTAAGAATACCTGGTTCCATCTCATGTACCAATACACGACATGCACACCCTAGTCTTGGCGTGTACAACAAATGTTTCATCCACATGTTTGGTTAGTCTTATGGTTGGATACATGGTCAATCATAACATGGAGTGTACTCAAAGTACATGGTGTGTTCAAAAAAAAATTTTCCAACCCTATCTCTCTGCTCTCACAATCGGTCACATGGTCAACCACTATACAACATGTACATACAGTACAAAAAATATACATAAGAAAATTAATTTCTTCTAGAATAGAATAACACATGGTGTGTTTTCACAACATGACATGCCTAGTTTTTTGGGTTTTCTAGACAGTAAACCTCTAAAATACTTTTAAACCCCAACAAAATCATGAAATTCAGCCATGAAATGCCTCATTTTGATCTCTGAGAGCCCATACACCCCAGGAACCAATGTTTTGCATCCTTATTAATCTCATATCCTAACATAATCCAATTAATGATCCAACATGATCCACCACATTCCTATCCAAGAGGGCCCGTAACACCTCCCAGACCAAAGCATGGAATCCATAACATTAAAAATTTACACACACCAATACCATATCAAAATTTGTAGTATTTATATCACAACATCTATCAAAACAACATGTATATCTAGTGTAACATATATCACAACATCATGAAATAAATAATGCACTCTAAATGGAATGGAAGTAATGCATAACATGTGATCTATAGAAAGAGAATTTATGATGTATGAGATGGAATAACCTCACAGGAAGAGTATAAAGAATAGAATTAATAAAAATAAAATGAAAAAAACAATGTAATACTGATCGTAATAAAACAACATGAGCATATATATATATATATATATATAAATGTTGCATGAAACATGTGTCTAGGAAATCTTCCAAATTTGTTCAAAATCATGATATACAATACAATCCAATACAAATGTAATAAATGGAAACTCCAAAAACATTGAAAGACATATATTCGTCCCATGCTCTCAAGCTCCAACAACAATAATGTTACTAGTAAAGAAGGTTGATTTACATTATCTATACCTGAAATCATATAATTTGTTTGGGTCCAAAAGCATGACCCATATAAGGTGTCAGAAGAATACCAGTAGGCAACCATCAAATGATATATGCCTCACTATCAGTGAATAAATATAGTTGGTAATATTCATTAATGAATCAATAAACTAGGAAGTACACCAAACTAATCAATCATACATATTTTAATCGCATTCTACTAACATTTGATTATTCATCTATCGAATCATGTAACCTGACGATCTAGCCTAAGACCTGTATCCCCCATGTAAAGTAGAAAAACCAGACATCTCATAATACCATCTAAAAAATAATGTCTGAATCCATGCATGTGCTTTGTCTTGATAGATTCATCACATTCATTCAAATTTTCGCAAAAATCCATCTAGGAAAGATCTCACAGTCTAACCCCCTTAGTCCCACATACCATCAGCTCAATAAAGAACAACATTTTGGGAAATCTCTCACAATATAACCCCATTGGTCCCACAAAGAATCTATTCAATAAATAATGACCCTCTAGGAAATCTCTCATGGTCTAACCCCTATATTCCTATATTGCATCAATTTTTTAAATAATGACCCGTTGGGAAATCTCTCACGGTCTAACCCATTTTTGGACAATCATAAACAACAAGGCTCTCATATTCCTATGTAAGTAATCTAGAAGTCCCCTCCATATTCTGGGTCCATGGATCTCATGGTCAATTGAAAAAATACATTAGGTTTCATATCATATCTAGGAAACTAATTTGGAAGTCCCCTCAATCCTCCTGGTCTAAGGATCTCTTAGTCTATTGGAAAAACCATGTCCATATTATATCAAATCACCTCATATAATATGAAACTAATACATGGATATACATTCACAATTCATGTCACATGTATTTCATATAATCTATCAAACTCCATCATAATCATACAAGGCATGGAAAACAAGGTATGACTCATGGGAAACTTGGACCAAACAACAATTAACAATCAGTCAAGGAGATATACACCCATGGGGTGTCCCTAAAATAAGGTATCTAACCTTACACATATGAAACAACCCTTCACCAATCAATAAAACCATAGAGGGTAATAACATGGTTAAACTACAAATCAAAAAATACCCAAAACTTGGGAATGAAACACTTTTAGCATATTTAATTCTTAGAAAAACATCAAAAGGCACAAACCTCCTACCAAAATGTTGTATGATCGATAAACCTGATCATCAGCCCTTGAATCGGCCTAAAACTACATAGATCTAAATAAATGTGAAAAAAATACCAACCGTGAATAAATCACAAGAGAGGATGATTGTGGAAGAAGGGCCCAAAAGGGTTTGATAACTCACCGGTGAGATTCCAATACATCTGACAATGTCTTGATCGGAGCTAGGATGAAAAATAGAGAGATTGAAATTCATTCATAATTTTGAGTGCTTCTGTATGAAACATGAGAAAAATAAGGTGTTTATGGACATGATACACAACCCCACACCAATATATCAAATAAAAAGAGTATTACATAGAATTTTCATTAACACAAATGTCATTTCATTTCTCAACTGACCGTCGAGTTTAGCAGGTCTGGGAGGTCACCCCATGGCCATGTATTCAGCCATTACATGGTCAGAACACGACTATAAGTGGAAAGATATGAACATTGAATGTACATAAATGTTCACGATGTGTACTCATAAAATCATATTTTATCCTTTTTCCTTACCAACTACCCAAAAAAAAGATCCATAACTGAAAAGAAGTCTTAGGTTCTTACACTATACTAAAATTAATATATTATTAAATAATAAAAAAAATATCCTACATATAATAGGATGTTGTTAAACTAAACATTTGACCTGAAGTTATACAAAAGTACATATAATGGGGAACAAATATACTGTTTTTGTATAGGGTGAAATACAACCTCACGAAATGATGATTATTCAATTTTTTCATACCAACTATCATGGTAGCCATTTTGATGAAAACAATATATATATATGATATATATGTTATTTATTATATTTTATTATTCTATAATTTTTATTTACAACACTCCTTTATTATTTCCCTGTTCTGTGAGTATGATAATTTCATTTGAGGATGTGTGGACTACCGCCCCCTCAATGGGGCATTATTCATTAACATGATACATGAAATGTATAAATGAATGGTTATAATTGAAATTATTTTATATAAAATTCATAAATAATATATTAATGTAATAATTATATTTTTTAGAAATAATATATATATATATATATATATATATAATCCCCTTTATTACCCTTTCACACACTTTAAAAGAGATAACATCATTTGTGGATGTATGGACTACAACCTCCTTAACATGATGGGAATAATTTTTTTAAAAAAAGTATATATATAAGTATATATGATTAATAATATGTAATTTATTACATAATTATAATTTTGGAAATATTTTATTTACTTACCTTTATTCCACAACAATCATTAAAAAATTTGAATGTTACTCATTCGTACATATGACCTACTGTCTCCGTGATTGTAAGACTGGCTCATCTTCAAAACCATATTTAATTACTGATTTTAAAATCGTGATGTATGTATAAATATGATTATCATGTCATTTTTTTATTCTGTAGATTTTATATAATGAACCATTTGACCATAGTAGACTGACGATAGTTTTTTGACACATAAAAAGAAATTGGTAAAAATCATTCGACATAAACATAATTTTTTAAGTAGTTGTCCACAACAAGGTAATAAGTGAAATAAAATTAATTAGAAAAATTTAAAATGTTCTGAAGAAAGTATAAAATTAACATGAGTTTATTATATAGGAATTTTATAGATGTTCACCTAAATAGAAACACAAGGTAATGATTTTTATCAAAAATTTTACATCCATGATATAATTGTCATATTCACAACTTAATTATTTTGTATCATGTACCTAATATTAATTTATATATATTATATCCTGAATTAATTTATCATATTGGTATTTACATGTTTCATTTTATGATTATTTCTTTTGAGTATTTTGATATATCTGTAAAATACTTCTGTCTCAATTTACAATCTATTATGGCTTAATTATTATAATTCACCGAGTTTCATTATATGTTATATGCAATTCCCTTGGATTTACATATCATTATTATCCTTAATCTCATGATATTATGAATTTCTTTTAATTTTATACCATCATGATGTTATGATTTATGATGTTTAAAAGTGGTATGGGACACTATGGAGTGTTTAAAAATTATTAACACCAACAATAACATTAATGACATTTCAATGGTATTTTCATTCATGGAAATTATATAAAAATTATTAAAAAACCATTCATTATTATATATTTATTCATGACAATTTTAAAGTATTCGTACCAATCTTTAAATCATTGGTACTTGAAATGTACTAGAAACTGTTTTCAGAAAACTCGTAATTTTCTATATCATTATTCAGAGATCCTATTATCTTTAAAAAAACCATTATTTATTAAAATACATTAAAAATGTTTTTAAAATTATTTCTTAAATAATTTGTTTACCTTTTTTATTTTAACTAAATTTTCAAAGAAATCTTTTTGTCTCTTCCAGAATGACTAATTTTCTAACTGTTTGGTGTAAAAAATGAATGTTATTTTATTACCTCATACTACATGTAGGGATTCATCAACTATCATTTCTTTGAATCCTGTTTATCATTTTTAAATGATTTATTTTTTATGAAAAATATTTTAAAAATGACTTTCAAAACAAAAGGATATTTTCCTCTAAAATATATTTAAAATGTAATCTTTTGTTTCATCAATGACAAAAAAACCTCTATTTTACACTACATGGATTTTTTGTATTGATACAATAATTATTCATACTCGAGATGATTTATTATTAATTTTTCCAAGGATAATATTTACATTCAGTTTCACGATTTATTGTTATTGTCCCCTTGAAATATTAAACTTATTATGAACATTGAGCAATGAATTTCTCATCATTATCCATAATATTTATCATGGATATTACTATTTACCTAACCATATAACATTATACATAGAGTGCCAATATTTATAGTTTCTTTATTAATTTGTGAATTATGGATAAATCGATATTACTCGTTAAATAATGTTATATAATAAGTAATATTCTAGTTATTTTTTAAATAATTTATTTGGACAGGAAATGGCGGGTGGGGAATGAACATCATATAGTTCTTCAATGAATCAACAAGTTCTCATGAGACAAATAATTGTGAAAATGGGTTTCATATGTTAGTTTTAAACTGTATTGTGAATTTTTATGATGGAAATAGGTCCTCATGTTCCTTCAACATGAAATCCATTATGAATGCATTTCCCTCATAGTAGTTTCATTTATTATTTATCAATGATATTTTTCATCAATATATCTACAGATACATTTCATTCCAGTTAATTGATTAATGAAATTTTTTTAGTTTCATTCCTTTACATATTTATTTTTCCTTATCTAGTTATTTTATTGGAATGCATTTCCAGTCATTTACCTTTTAATATAGTCTATTCTCATGGATTCATTAATTATTATGCTATATTTTTACCATACTATGAATTTTACCTCACCATTATTATGTTTTCTTTCCCTATTAATCCATGAAGTGTACTATGAAAGATATACATGAATATAATAGATGGATTAGAGTTACCATTGAGGTTTTTTATTTTCATAGAATAATTTTCTAGTAATTATTATATCTATTTTTAGTACAATTACAATTTATGTATTTGGATTTCAAAGACTATTAAACTATCAATTACATAGGGGATTGATTCCTTTTAACCATTAGAATGTAATTGATAGTAGACATATAATCATGGACATTTAGGGATGGGTCTCTTTAGTTGGTATCATAGGGCGGTTTATTAGCAACCATGGAAACTAGACATTGGAAAAACATATTGAAGAGGACATGGCACCATGATTGAATTTGAGGACCCTATAATTTTTATGATTTATTGATTATGTGGGTATTCCAAGAAATTCATCCATGTATGGATACCACATGTGGACGTGGATCTAGAACATATGTACCTAGGAGTAACTACTCTAAAAAGGTGTTCCTGTACTGATTTGGGGTAATATCCTAAATGAAAATGGGCCTTAATGTCCACCTGGTTTGACTCTCCATGGGGATATTATTATGATAACCCAGCATTTCATTATAAACAATTAAGAAAAATTTTAAAGGATTTTGATATTGTATAATCCATGTTAAAACTAAGGTTTTTTAGATTTAAAAATATTATTTTATGATTTATATATATTATATAAATTATACAAATTTCTCACTATGACTGTTGTTGCTCACAATATTATTTCATGTGTTAGTCAATTACTATAAACCAAAGGATTCATGTTGACATCATAGAGGAAGGAAAACGTGATGAAAAATAGAAAACAAATAATGTGTTGGTATGAGTGAAGGATGTCATGTTTATGACAAATTAGGCATCCACAAAATATGATTAATAATATATAAATTTACCAAATCCTGAGATCTCCAAAAAAGTGAAGGATTGAGGATAAGAAGTGCTCAAGTCGTGGGGACTATGTAGAAATGATTTATCGACATTTTACATGTGAGAAGTGTGAAAGGATACTCCATGGAAAGTGTTTCTATGGAACTCGTAAATGATTAATGTGTGGGAAATAAGGAATTAATGAAAATGATTTATAAAGAAAAAGGATGATTATGACAGAAGGAAATTTAGAACATCTTACGAAATACATTATTGTTATTTATTTTTAATATGGGAAACCAAGAAATTACCAAAATCAATTCCCTCTCCTGGAGTATGAAATATAAACCATGGAAGGGTCTATGGGGAAATAAGTGGATGTAGTATTTATGTATTGAGGTTGTATTGAATATATTATATAAAAGGAAATTATTTTATTATCATAATTTCAAAGATGTCCATTATATATATATATATATATTGGAAATTATATTCATATGGTTTTATAAAATAAAAAGTTATAATCTGGGTAGTAACAAATCAAATCTAGCTAGGCCATGGGTCTTGAACACATGACAGAAGGACGACAAGGGTTTCAAACCAACCACTGACTTTCGTAATGTCCATGTTAATTTTCATTGTATTTAGTTAAACAATTTAACAAATAAATATTAATGATGAAATAGTAGTATAAATTTGGAGGATTAGAAACTAATATATTAATAATATTTATATAGGGTGATAGTTAAAAAAAAGAGTATGACTTTTTACGCATTTATAGGACCTACAATCCTTTAAAAGTTTGATTTAGTCCTTTAAGAAAAAAAGTCATTTTTGGTAAATATTTATTAGAGTAAAATGATGAATTATAATTTTATCAAATAATAAAAAAATGATAGTATTTTTCAAATGAAAATGAATCATATAATATATTAATATTTATTTCTAATAGTAGTTAGTAATAAAATTACCAACATTAGTAAAATTATATTGAAATAAAATGTTTTCCACATACCAAAATTTATGTTGAACCAATCGCCTTATAAATCACAATAGATTTATTGATTTGAGGGCCTAAAAATTAAATTATTATTTAAAATGTTTCTCATTTATTATGTTTTTTTATCCATATAAATATTTACATTTTCCTATAAGAATATATCTCCACATGACATTGATGTTCCCTTACATAGCGAACCAGATACATGGTATTTATTTTCACCTTTTTAAATTCAATTATCCATTTTATAGTTTATTACATTTGAAAAATTATCACAATTTTGGATTTCAGACAAATTATGTATCAAACAATCTATCACCATGATTGAGTTTAAATTGTGAGGAAAAAATTTAAATAAGGTTGGGAGAATGTGACGCCCTGAAAAACTAAATTTAAAAAAAAATTCTTCGATATCATGTATGACACATGACAAGAAGCACATAAGATAATATTATATCTGTATAATTTATAATATATTTAAAATATATTTTATATTGTTTAACTCATGAAACACGGTGTTATCGTTAATGACATGCAAGAGAAACATTCCGTTAAATGTTGCCATATACCCAATATTGAGTTTCACCAAACCACTATATATTTTTAAAATATTAGTATAATAAAATAAAAACTATCCTTTATGACTATTATTTACAATATTATGAAATTATACGGTTTATAAAAATAAATTATTAATACGTAGTTTAAAAATTTATTATAAATAATCATTGTAACCAATTGAATATAAACAAAATGTTTTATAAAACAATTTTTAGGCCCCAAAGCTATTTTACGCAAATAAATAAAAATTATTACAATTATATAATTATGTTAAGGTAAAATATATGTTATATATTCCTAAAAAGTATTGTTGATATTAATCAATTGGGTTTAATGTGCATAATATAAGACCAAACCACTTTCACACATAAAAACTTCTATTTTATAAAGGTAATTTTACCATTTATTAAAGGAAAACACATTTTAAATATGAATTTTTACTCTTTAATTTATTTTATATATCTAAATGAAATTAATTTTTGAAGTAGAAAAATAATAATAAGTTTAGGTTGATTTTCTTAGTATTTTGCAGTGACGATTCCTGTTATTAATGAATAATTGAAAATACCGAACTTTCGTTCAAGACAACTATTTAATATAATTTATTTATAAGGTCAAATTATAATTTTTATTTTTTTAATGTTTAATTATACATTATTTTTATAAAAGAATCCAATTTAGGCCATTGTAATAAATTTAACATTGACATTAACTTTAAAAACCTATCCAAATTTCTAAATTTATTACTTTTATTACCAACATCGTTATCACATATACGAGATTAATTTTAATCTAACTCCTGACACATTTATGATTGCAATTTGGAAAAATGGAGTCTATATTTTTTATCATAATAATTTTGAAATTTCATATTAGATTATTTTTTTGGAAAAAAACAATAGTGAATGTGATTAAAATTAATTAAAATTATTGAGGCATAATAAATATTAATAAAGTATTACTCCTTTAATTTAAGTGCCCAAATGTCCTAGAATCTTTTCCATAACCCATTTTATAGAAATATAAATTCCATGAACCTGAAATTTTTGAGTTTTTTAGTTTTTTTATGAATTGTATAAGGTTATAACATGTGAAAACCTAACTTGTTTTAAAAAATTCAAGTGAGTCATTTTCCTTCCAAATAAAAGTCCACCAACTCTACACATTACTAACACCTCTAAAACAACATAAGATAAGACATTATCTACCAAAATAGATTTCCAAAAATATTCCCATAGAACTCATATCCTACATTAGGGATGAATGTATCCCAATTAAGCCTTTTGTTTTAAACCAAAAGATGATACCAGATTAAAAGTTAACACATTCTCTCAAACTTTTAAGATTCATTTCCACTCTCAACATCCAATACTATTATAATTATATGATTACATAAAAATCAAATATCAAACGTATACTATTATGTTTTTATTTTATATATTAAATCCACACTCACACATACATCCATCTAATGGGAAACAAACGTATTGTTTCTCTGTACGGTGAAATACTACCTCATGAGACGATAATTGTTTAATTTTCCAATACCACCACACATGGTGGCCATTATTATGGGAAATATATTTGTATATGATATATATGTTTTTTATTATTTAATATTATTATATAATTCTTATCTATAAAACACATTTCTGCTTTCCATGCTGGGTAAATATAATAATTTCTTTTGAGGAAGTGCAGACTACCGCCCCTCAAAATGATGCGATTCGATCACATGATATAGGAAATGTATTAATGAATGGTTATAATTAAAAATAAGAGACATAGAAAACATAAATTAATATTAATTTCATAATTATAATTTTATGAACAAAATATATATACATATATATCATTCCCTTTATTACCCTTTCACCAACATTACAAGAGATAATGACGTTCCTCGACTTTTGGACTATCGCCTGCTCGATATGATGTGATTAATTTTACGTCACATATTGTTATACATATGTATATATGATTAAATAAAATGGTATTTATTATATAATGATAATTATTTAATTTTTTTAGTTACTAACCATCTTTTCACAGTGATCATTTAAAAATTGGAATGTTACTCATGCGTACGTATGACCTACCATCTCCATGATTGCAACGTTGGATAACTATCATGACCGTATTTAATTATTTATTTTAAAAGAATAATTGATGTATAAATATGATAATTGTGTAATGATTATTATTCTTTAGATTTTATATAATGTCCCCTTTTGACCATATTTTACCAACAAATATTTTTTGACACAAAAACCGAATTTGATCAAAAACACCAAAGATAAATTTAATTGTTTAATTAGTTGTAAAAAATATTGTAATGAGTGAAATAAATGAAATTATAAATATGATAAATGTTACTAATAAATTATAAAATTAACATAGTGTTATTATACATGAATGTAATGGACATTCACATGAAAGGAAATGAAAACTAAGGATTTCCACCTCACTTTTTCACATCCGCGAGATAAATGTCATATTCACCACCTAATTTTTTTTTTGGTGTACCTACAATAAATTTTGATATATTATATCATTAATTAATTCATATTAATTGTATATAGAGGGTTAATTTTATTATTATCCATTTTTAATCATTTGATTTATATGTTAGGGTTTTTTGTCTCAATTTACATTCTATTAATGCTTAATTGTTGTTAGGAACCTAGTTTCTTTTAAATAGTGTATGTAATTACATTTTAATGATATATCATGAATCTATTTACAATTATGATATTATTACTTTCTTTTAATTTAATACCCTCATGAGGTTACTAATTATGATTTTTCAATTTTGGTACGAGATAATTTGGAATGCTTAAATATTATTAACCTCTACAATAACATTAATGATATTTAAATGGTATTTAGATTCAAGGAAATTATATAAACATTATTCAACAAACCATTTACTTATTCCATATTTGATAATTATAAATTCCATGTATTAGTACTAATATTAAATTCATTGTTGATCCAATTGTTCTAAAAAATGTTTTTAGTCTACCCACCTTTATTTATCTCTTTTCTCGAAAAACCTATTTTCTTATGAAATCATTAATTTATTGAAATATTTCCATTTTTTTTTTAAAAATTATTTATGATATTTTTACCCTTTTATTCATTTACCAAATGTTTTCAATGGAAAAATCTTTTCACTTTCTAACCATGACATTTTATAATAATTTCTTGTACAAAATTAATATTTTGTTACCTCATACGACATGCATAGATTCATCCGCCATCATTTATTTGAAGCCTCCATTTCATGTTTAAATGGTTTATTTGTAATGAAAAATATTTTCAAAATATTTTTTCAAATGAAAATTTTATCTTCCTCAAGAATATTTGTAAATGTTAATCATTTATTTAGTAAACAAAAAAAACCCTTTATTTTACTAAAATTGGTTTTTTTTATATTGATTTCATCCTTATTCATCCTCTGTATGGTTTATTATTAATTTGGCCATGGATTTTATTCACATTCAATTTCTAGATTCATTATTGAAGTCCCCTTGAAGTATTCAACATTATATGATCATTGAGAATTAAATTTATCTTAATTATCCATAAAATTTATCATAGATATTAATATATCATAAACCATATTCTATTTGTACATACGTTTCCTAATTTGATATTATTTTGATTAATTTGGAAATTAATGAAAGAACTGTATTCCTCATTTAGTATGTTCATTTGATATGGCATATTTTGCTTATTATATTTGAGAAATTATTTTCACTGGAAAAGAAGGTTGGAGAATGAACATTAAACAGATCCTAAATACATCGATATGATCTCATGAGACAAATAATTTTGTAAATGAGTTTCTACCAATAGTTTTAAACTGGATTGTGAATGTACTTGATGGTAACAAGTCCTCATGTGAATTAGAAATAAAGTTCATTAAAAAAGTATTACCATCATAATAGTTTTATTTATTATTAATCCATGGTATTTATCATTTAAATATCTATGTATACATTTCATTCATATTCATTTATTAAAGTAATGTTTTTTTGTTTCATACCATTTCATATTTATTTTTTGTTATCATGTTATTTGAATGGCATGTATTTCCAGTTATTTACCTTTCCATATTGACTATTCTCATTGAATCATTAATTTTTCCACATTATTTGTAACTTATTGTGAATTTTATCACACCCTTATTATGTTTTCTTTCCCATGGAATAAAAGAAACATACTATGAATGATATACAAGAATATACTATATGAATTAGAGATATCCTAGAATATGGTTATTTGTTTAGTAGAAAAAAATATGTTTTATTCAGTGTATCCAATTGTAATAAAATTATATTTTATGTAAATTATTTTACAAGAATATAAAACCTATCGTTCCTTTAATTATTTTTCCCTTGTAATCAAGCCCATGAAATTGATAGCAGACAACAACTCATGGATATCTTCAGTTAGGTATACACAAAAATTAATTTAATTTATTTATAAACAAGGAAAAAATATTTTAACCAAGGTAATCCTAGGTCATAATCTATTTAAATCATTTCTATAACAGTTCATTATTATAATATTTATTAACCCATGCATATCCTTCAAGAGTTTCATGGTTGGTATACAGTCTTACGCATATTACATGTGTATGAATTTTAACACACTAATAATTTGTTCGATGTTTATTTTCAAATAAATTTATTATTTTTCAGATTTCCTGTAATGCCCCAAAAATTTCAAGGAATGTTTTTCATAAATTATTTGAAATTTTAGAAGTCTGCAGTTTCTGACAGCGCCAGCAGGTGCCGTGCGTCGGGGGAACCGCAGATCACAACCGTGGGCCACTTTCCAGTGAACTGGTCGGCCGCTTGCCGGCCAGGCTGAAGACCCAAGAAGCTACTTGGTGTCGCGTGGGAGGATCAGCGGCCTGCCGTGTGGGCCGCTCGTGCTGGACAATGCCTGTTTGCTTCGGCCGGCCAGGCAGGGAGAGGCGGCGCTGCTAGGCGCCGCTGGGTGAACAGGACCGGCCCACTCCGTGGGCATGTCTGTATGTCGGCCACGACCCACCGGGCCGGGCCTACCCCCCAACCGGGTCGTACCCACAATACTAGGTCGGGCTGACACCCCAGCCAGGTCGGACCTGCTGAGCCAGGTCGGGCCGAACCACCAGCCCACTAGGCTTGATGGGTCTGGCATGACTTCTCTTAATTGCGAATACCTTCAAGACATCACATCTGAACAACGCGACATTTGCATCAATGGGACCCTTGCGAAGAGGCTGTCTTTTTGTGACACTCTATGTGAGTTTTGGATGACTTCGAAAAATAGCCGGGTTTGGATCGAGCGTAAATCCAACCGGGTCCCTGAAATGGAAAAACCAATACCTCTCGGACCGATCTTCTGATTGGCGCACCATCTGTCACATTGGGTTTCATTGGATGAGACGGAACATTGAGATACATCAACTAAGGACTTCGTGATAGTTGATGTATCGACCCCTTTTCTCGAGAAGCGGACCCTCCCCCAATCGAGCGTGTTGTGTACGGAAACCCATGAGCTAGCTGCGAATATGATGACTACTAAATAAGAATACATTGTGGGTTCAGAAATGATGAATATTGTACTAGAATCCTCGGTGGGTTCGACGACGAGGCCTAATGTACCAGAATCTTTTGTAGGTTCGACAGTTTTGACATCTATTCCTGTATCTTGTGTGGGTCCGACAGAATAGCTGGTCATGTATCCTGTGTGGGTCTGACAACACATATGAATTATATTTGTTCTTGTATCTGGTGTGGGTCCGATAGCTTAGATGAGATAGCTGGTCCTGTATCCTGTGTGGGTACGACAACTTGGTTGGTCTTGTATCCAGTGTGGGTCCATCTACTTAGATGATCTAGTGGCTACATCAGATCATATATATCTATCTACTATTGTGGCATAACTTTGTGAGCTAAGTCATGTATTTCATCCATTATTATCATGGTTATTGACTTTACATCCTTTGTAGATTTGGTTTGTGATTGGGCTCGAGAGTTGGAGTCGGACTGTGATTAGTAACTTATGTATATGCATGGGAAAATATCTTAGTAGTGTTGGTTGATACTTCATGATTGTATCATTATTAATTTTTTTTTCGTAGTGGATATTGTGAGGCCGTGAAGGTCTTGGGGTCCCTACTGAGTATCGTTATACTCACCCTTTCATGGGCTATGCCCGCACATCATTGTGTTGGATGCAGACGATAGACAGTTCTGACGGAGGCCGAGAGCGCCATGACTGGACAGTACCCGGAGGTAGACCTTGTGTTCAGTCAGCACCTAGAGGATTCTGAAAGACGATAGTGCTGAGATGACTATCAATACATACACATAAGGTAGGATCCATGGAGGACAATCCAAGAGCTTCTCTTTACATTCAGTTGTTTGTCCCATTTTACTTGTACTTGTTGTTCAGTTGGGTTTGTACACTGGCCCATTTAATTTCCAGCACACAATTTTGTATTCATATTTACATTATGTTTACTTCTGGTTGCGTACTCTATAGTGTTTTTTTATAAAGTCAATGCCCTCCCAGCTTAGGGATTTAAGCCTTTAGTGCTAGTTTCCAGCCCCTGGCATATGGATGGAGGGCTTGGGGTGGTCATGGCATGGTCCCCGAGGATGGGTTGTGACAAATTGGTATAAGAGGAGTCGGTTCTACAACAGAACTAAGACTATGAATCTTTTAATGGCATGCATGTTAAGTGTTTTGGGTGTGGTTATCAGTTTATGGAAACTGGGGTTGGTACGATGGATGTATCCATACACTATGACTCTAGCATCAAATTTCCTACTCTGTGCATTAAAACACTGATTACGTGTGTGTTTCCTTGGAAAATGTATTCTACCTAATTACATTGTGTCTTCTCACCAGGTATACTATTTTAACTGCGGCACACCGGTTTCTTTTCAGGATGGCCCCATGAAGGCAACCAACAAGGGTTCCGATTTTAGTACGAGATGCTAGCCCAACGAGTGATGAGGCCTCGGTGCAGGGCCCCATCACAGCAGAGGTACCAGCAATACCACTACCTGTAGGGCCAACGATATCATCAGCTCTAGAAGTAGAGATTGCACACCTCCTGAGAGCATTACACGAGTTCCATCGACAGTGGCTGCCCAGGTTCCAGGGAGATACAGACACACATGGAGCTGAGGATTGGATGGAGGTTGTCATGAGAGTCTTAAGATTGGTAATGAAACCAACCAACCTTATGGTGATCCTTTCCCGGAGTCTTCTATATGCAACAATAGGTTGATTTTGGAGCCTGATGCTCTAGGTGCATGAAGAGTCATCAATACTCTGGGCAGACTTCAAGAGCCTGTTCCGGGTGGAGTTTGTTCTATCCACCCTTCCTATGGTGCGGATTCAAGAATTACTACATCTGCATTAGGGCAGCATTACATTAGTTTAGTACTCAGATAGGTTCAACGATCTCTCATGCTTCACCACATATATGCTGCGAGACCTGTTCTTCATGGCCCAAACCTTCGAGTAGGGACTCAGGCAATAGATCAGGGCAACGATTATTACCCTCAGCATTCCAAGAAAGGTGGGGGCACTGGAGAGATCCCTTCTAGTGGATAGATTTCTACTGAGTAGTCACCAGTAGTGAGACCCACAACAGGGTGACATATAGGGGAGTCTTCTGCAGTCGGCAGTAGACAGATGTCGTAGTGGTCCAAGTGGACCAGGCCATCAGGTGGGCGATCCCAGGATACATGTTCGATTGTACATGGCAGATGAGATGTTTTCAGTTATACAAGGAGTAGGCAGTGCTATGGGTGCGGTGGGCAGAGCCACATGGCTCGTGACTGCATGACCCACCATCCTGATGAGGAGCATACAGTAGAGGGACCACCTAGGAAGAGGTAGAGGTTCGACCATGGTGGTCCATAGGGAGCAGGCGGATGTGGCAGAGGAGCTGGCCAAGCAGCGGGTGGTGGAAGACATTTTGAGGCTCCACCACCTCCACCAGGAGGTCCACCCCAACCATAAGGATCTGGCGGACAGAGTTGGGCTCAACTCCAGGAAGTCGAGGCCAACGACCAAGTCACACCTGAGATGATTCAAGGTATTATCTGTGTCTACTCCACACTTAATGCAGTAATCATAGAGACATGTCCAAGTCATTCTTTTATTGTCACTGCCCTATTTCTGAGTTTGGAGATTCTGACTGAGCCGTTAGTTGCATCGTTAGGGATAGAGACTCCTATGAGATCACAAACAATGATTACGCACTGGTTTCGGTAGTGTAATATTACTCTAGGAGGCGATATATTCAGCAGTGATCTTCTGGTAGCGGCATTGAGGCCTTACAACGTCATCATGGATATGTATTGGTTATCCATAGTTCATGATCATATTGACTGTATTAGGAGGAAAGTGCATTGTGTATTCACGAATGGGACCAGGTTCAACTTCACCGGCAAGAAGGGAGCCTTTGTAGCACAGGATGGAGTTATGCATAGGAGGGGGAAGCCGATCACACATAAGTTGGCTAGTCACATCCCCATAGTGGTTTATGTGTTGAGTCCATGTTTTCCTATTGTGGTGGATCATTACATGGATGTTTTTCCTGATGATATTCTAGGACTACCTCCTCACCGAGAGGTACACATCTACATTGATCTGTACCATGGGACATCACTGATAACTACTCCAGCATATCAGATGGCTCCCGCCAAGCATCATGAGCTTTTGGTACAACTTGAAGAATTGCAGGGGATGGGATTTATCCAACCCAGTGTTTCACCCTAGGCATCACCGAATTGTTTCGGTAAGAAGGTGGATGGGAACTTCCGACTATGGGTCGACTACCGTCGACTAAATCAGGTGACCGTGAAGAACAAGTACCCACTCCCAAGGATTGATGACCCCTTTGATCATCTCAAGGGAGAACGATGTTTCTCAAATATAGACCTCAGGTCAGGCTATCAGCAGCTCATATTTCGAGACAAGGATGTGCAGAAGACGGTCTTCAGGTGTTGGTATGGCCACTACGAGTTCCTGGTTATGCCCTTTGGCATAACCAACACACTAGATGTGTTCATGAGTCTCATGAACATGATCTTCCAGCCTTACCTCAATCGATTTTTTGTATTCTTCATTGATTATAAGCTGACTTAATTGACTACTAAGGAGGAGAAAGACTACCATTTGCGTGTGGTACAGGATACACTCTGAGAGCACAATCTTTATGGTAAACTCACGATGTTCCATTTCTGGATTCAAGAGGTTCATTTATTGGGAAACATCATCTTGGAGGCTGGAGTTGCAGAAGATCCAATGAAAATCGATGCAGTACTTGCTTGGGAGCCACCCAAGAGTTTGATGGAGGTGCAGAGTTTCGTGGGACTGGCTGGGTATTATCAGAGATTTGTGCCAGACTTCTCCAGAGTTGCATCACCACTTTCAGCATTGACAAAGAAGGGGAAACACTTCGTGTGTTAGGAGATATGCCATCAGTGCTTTTACGATCTGAGGAAGAGGATGACCAGTGTGCCCATATTGATGCTGCCAGAGGAGGGAATAGGGTACGTAGTTTACTGCGATGCATCAGGGACGAAACTCAGGGTGTGTCCAAATACAGGATATAGTAATGATCACTTGTGGTTCACGACAGTCGAGACAACACGAGAAGAACTACGCTACCCATGACCTGGAGTTATTAGCAGTGGTCTTCGCATTGATGGTGTGGTGGAACTATCTAATGGGTTATCATTTTACAGTTTACACTGAGCACCAGAGTCTCATGTATAACTTCTTGTAGAAGGACCTGAACCTGAGGCAACAGTGATGGCTTGAATTCCTCAAGGACTATGGAAACAATATAGTCTATACTCATGGGTAGGGGAATGTAGTAGCATATTATCTTAGCAGGAGACCAGGAATTCAACTTCCCAGAGAGGTAATAGAGCATCTGACAGTGTTGTAGATATCCTTTGTGGATAGAGATGGAGTAGCCTTTTCAAAGCCTCTCACATTCACTCCTCCACATATTCATTGATTCAGAGAGGTGTAATGTGGGGATGTTGACTGTGAGGAGTGACGTGCTCAGATATCCTGATGGTAGGCACCTAATGGGTTTCTTGAATGTGGGGAGAACATCATTCTCTTCAGAGGACGTACCATGGTACCAGTTTCACTACAAGAGGTGGTGTTTAGGGAGTTCCACATTTCCCCTTTTGCGGTAGATCCATGAGTGGTGAAGATGTATCAGGACCTAAGACGACAGCACAAGTGGTCAGGTGTGAAGAAAGAAGTAGTAGAGTTTGTCTCTTTATTCCTCACTTATCAGCAAGTGATGGTGGAGAACCCGGTTCCAGTAGTCTTGGTACAACCCTTAGAGGTTCTAGAGTGGATGTGGGATGGGATATCCATGGATTTCGTGACGAAAATTCCACGTACATCCAGAGGAAACGACTCTATTTGTGTGATCGTAGACCAACTCATGAAGTTAGACCACTTCCTACAGATCAGTGAGCTGGGCTCTGTAGAGAGAAAGGGGTGCCTCTACGCTCAGGAGATTGTACGGATTTATGGCATTCCATTTACTATCTTCTCTGTTCAAGATTCTCGTTTCACTTCCCAGATATGGAAGGGGTTACAGGAGGCTTTTGGGATGTAGATTCTCTTAAGAATTTCCTTCCATCCTCAGATGGATGGTCAGACTAAGAGGACCATTCAGACTCTTGAGGAAATGCTCCGTGAATGTGTCCTCAACTTTGGTCGCAGATGGGAGGATCAATTTCCCTTGGTGGAGTTTGCGTACAACAACAGCTACCACTCCACCGTCGGGATGCCCCCTTACGAGGCATTGTATGACCGACCTTGCAGATCACCTATGTGATGGACTGTCCCATCGGAGTCAGCACTTATAGAACAAGAGATTGTGTAGGCTACAATGGAGAAGGTGTAGATCATCTAGGAGCGGATGAAGACTTCACATAGTAGACAGAAGTCCTATGATAATAGAAGACAGAGACCAATAGAGTTCAAGGATGGTGACCACGTCTTCCTACGTGTCTCACCTTGGTGAGGTCTATAATGATTTGGTCGAGGTGACAAGTTATCTCTGCATTTTTTGGGCCGTTCCAGGTCCAGATCATAGTAGGCGAGGTGGCCTACCTTCTGTCCCTTCCACCTCAGTTGAATCAGGTGCACGACGTCTTCCACGTATCTTAGCTGAGAAGATTCGTGCACAACCTTCCCCACATCATTGAACACGAGGAGCTAGATGTCGATGACATGGCGACATTCATGGAGGTCCTACTGGAGATCGAGGATCGATAGGAGCAGGTCCTACGAGGATGTTCGATTCCTCTGATGCGCATTCACTGGATGCACAGGAACCTGTAGGAGAGTACATGGGAGCGGGATGCTCAGATACGTGCTAAGTACCCCCATTTGTTTCCCTAGTGAGTGTTGTAGATTTACGGGGAAGTAAAGGCTTACAGTGGGGGTAATGTAAAGAGAAATAAATTTCAATGAATTTTTTTTTCATAAAATATTTGGAATTTTACCAGTCCATAGTTTTTGAAGGCACTTGATTCTGAGGCCCAGTGTACCTGAAATCAATTTCTAATGTTTTGTTCATATACATTCAGTAAATGTACGTGAATGTTTTCATATATTTTTAACCGGTGCTCAAAATTGAAATCTGAGGACACTGATAAACTCACAGCACCAGTATTCACTAAAGGTGACCTATACTGTTGTTGCGTTTGGTCGATAGCAAATGTTAATTTTGGGGATTCATAATAAATTAAATAAAATTTATCTGTTACATAAATTTTATATAGGTGGTGGTTAAATCCACAGAAGGGAAGTTGGAGGTGGGGCCCAAACCCCAAATAACCTCCCATGGGAAAAAATTGTGTGGTGGGGCCCACATGAGCACCAAACCCCTCAACTCCCCTTTAATCTCCCTTTGAATCCCTTGGAATCCCATTTGAATTAATGAGGGAACCACCCTTCATTTATTTACGGTGAACTCTCCACCTTCCAACTGTCATTTACTATGCCAAGAAAATAATTAATGAATTGATCTTGTTCAATTAAATTAATTCTAGCTTTTGAATTTTGAAATGATAGACAAAAATAAAATAATCGAAGAGCCTATTTTTTTTAGTTGGGTTGTGGAACATTGAGAAGGATTTTGGAGAAACTCTTGGTGGAATATTATTTTTCAACGTAGAATGCTCTACGTCTCGAAGAACGTGAACCAAATCCTTCTACCTTCATCAACTAGGAACATAACGTGAGGAATTGCTGATGAGAAACTCTTCTTATCCTTCCTCTTCCTCCGCGTGAAGGGCGATGACGCCACTCGCGATGAACGTCGCCTACAATGACACCTCCTCCTTGAACGCACCCCGCCGTCAACGAATTGACACATTCGTCAATGAAAAAACATCAAATCAATGTAGGGGGTTTAGAAAAATTTTAAATGAATAAAATTATACCCTCATTCATCATGTATTCTTTGGTTCGTCTTTGCCTTTTGTTATCACCTATTGCGGAGGGTGTGGGCCGAACGAACACGGCCCGATGACCCTCTGTTGATTCTTGTTTGCGTAGACATTGGAGTTGGAGCTGGGAGGGTGCAGTTTCATCACACAATGCAAGATAAAGGAGGCTATGGACATGTATGCTATGGCGGTCGGAGGAGGCGATGACGACCGAAGGTAGTGGCAACCAGAGGTGGGAGCTACGCAGGAGCCGCGTGGAGGAAAACTGTGGCCGTATTCGCAGGCCGCTCAGGCTGAAGGACCGGCCGGGTACTGTCAGTGAGGCTGGTAGACCACAACACCCGCAGGTGCCACATGGAGGAGATATATCCCGCAACCGCAGTCCTCTTGGGCTGAGAGAACCATCTGACAATGGTTGGCTAGGCACAAGAATCGCAGTGCACAAAGGCGTCGCGCGGTGGGAGAACCGCAACCCTCAATCGTGGGATGCTCACCAGAGAACCGGCTGGCCACCTGCCATCCTAGATGAAGAGCCACAGTACCATGTGGGAGGAACAACAGCTAGATGTGCGGGCCGCTTGCTCCAGACAGAGCCGGCCACCTTCGGCCGACCGGACAGGGAGAGGCGGCGCTGCTCGGCACCGCTGGGCGAACCGGACCGGCCCGCTCCGTGGGACAGGTCCCAATGTGGGCCACGCCCCACCAGGATGGGACGATCCACTAGACAAGTTGAACCCTCCAAACCAGGTAGGTTCGACCCCCCAGCCAGGTCAGACCCACCGATCTGGGTCGGGCCGCCCTGCCATCCCACTGGGCTTGACAGGCAGGGACAAACTTCTCTTAATTGTGAATATCATCAAGACCCCACATCTGAACGACTCACCATCCGCGGTACTAGGTACCTTGTGACGAGGCTGTCTTTTGGCAATACTCTATGCCAGTTTGGGAGGACTTTAGAAAACATGAGGTTTTTGATCGAACATAAATCCAACTGGTCCCCTAGAACGGAAAAGCCAATAACTCTGAGACCGGGCGTCCGATTGACGCGCCATATGTCGTGTCGGGTTTATTTTGATGAGACGAAACGTAGGGATACATAAACATAGGGCTTCATGATATTTGATGGATTGACCCCCTTTGCACGGGGAGTGGACCCTCCCATAATTGATCGTGCTGTGTGTAGAAACTCTTGAGCTGGCAGCGATTGCGACGACTACTATTCTAGAATCCTTTATGGGATCGACAATGACGACTACTGTACTAGAATCCTCTATGTGTTCAATGAAGAAGACTAATATACTGGAATCATGTCTGGGTTCAATAGTTCTGACTTCTGTTCCTGTATCCCATGTTGGTCTGACAGAATAACTGGTCCTGTATCCTGTGTGGGTCTGACAGCTCTGATGAATTATAGCTGGTCCTATATCATGTGTGGGTATAACAGCTTAGATGATCCAATGGATACATCTGAACATCTATACCTATCTACTATTGTGGCATACCTGTGTGATTTAAGTCATGTATTTCAACCATTATTATTGTGGTGATTCACTTTAATTCCTTGGTGGATTTGGTTTGTGCTTGAGATCGAGAGTTGGAGTCGGGCTGTGATTGGAAACATGGGTATATGTATGGGCATATACCTAAGTAGGGTTGGTTCATACTACATGATTGTATGTTTCTTATTTTGTTTATCCTTAGTGGATATTCTGAGACCATGAGGGTCTCGGGGTCCTTACTGAGTATCGTCATATTCACCCTTGCACGGTCCATGTCCGCACCTTGTTGGGATGGTTGTAGATGAAGGATAGTGATGACGGAGGCTGAGAGTGCCACGACTGGACTATACATGGAGGTGTAACATGTGATCAGTCGGCACCCGGAGGAGACTGACAGATGTGAGTGCTGAGGTGACCATCTGTACCTACCGTTCAGGTAGGAACCCCGGGGGACTATCCAGAAGCGGCACATTACTTTCAGTTGTTTGTCCCTTTTTACTTGTACTTGTTGTTTAGTTTGGTTTGTATACTGGCCCATTTACTTTCCGGCACAATCATTTTTATTCATATTTACTTAGTGTTTACTTCCTGTTGCGTACTCTGTAGTTTTAGTTTACTTTTATAAAGGTAATTCCATCCTAGCTTAGGGATTTATGACTTTAGTGCTAATCACCATCCCCTAGCCTATAGAAGGCGGGAATGGGGTTGTCACGGCACGGGCCCCGAGGGCTGGTTGTGACAATTCCCATTAATTGAAATACTGATTTTAAACTTTTTTTCAAGAATCAATGGGTTTACCTTGATTAAGGTGCATAATTAGGTGTAGATTGTGTTACATGCAACACTTATTTAAAACAAATCATGAATAACTATTATGAAATTATTATTTAAAATGATAGTTATCTAAAAGTTTTTTAAAAGTAGGGAAATAATATGATAAAAATAATAAAAATAATAAATATTCTAAAAATATATATGAAACTAATTCATTGGTAAAAAATTAATTAAAAATATAAATAAAAATATTTTTAAAATAAATTAAACAAATTTCTAAATAATTATTAAAAAACACATTAAAAAAATAAATTATAAAAAGACATTTCGTTATTAATTTAAATTATAAATATATTATATTAAATAAACTATTTAAAATTAATATTATTAGTATTTTATAAAGAATATAAGAAGAAATATAAATTTACTCATAAAAGCTATATTTCTTCAAAAGATAGATGTGTCACGTTTTTATGAAATTATTT
This sequence comes from Viscum album, assembly GCA_963277665.1. Lineage (NCBI taxonomy): Eukaryota > Viridiplantae > Streptophyta > Magnoliopsida > Santalales > Viscaceae > Viscum > Viscum album. The sequence goes on from OY728151.1 coordinate 843,997,005, forward strand.
AATATTATTTTCTTTTAAATTTATATAAATTATTTTTATAACATAATTTACATTTTTATACCATAATTTCAATAGTAAATTGAAACTATTTTTTTAAATTTTCTAATATCGTAAAAAAATTTAATGAATAGGGAAAATACAATGTTTTATTTGAAACTTTTCTTTTCCATTAAATTATTTAGAAAGTAAAAATAAATTTTAAATTGATTAAAAATTATAATTATTTCAAATATATATATTTATAAATCCAATTTTTGTCATAGGAATCATTTTCATAATCAATTTTGATATAAAACCTTGTAACCATTTGAACAAATTCCTTTTGAAAACCAGGTTTCTAGTCACGACTATTAGATTAACATTAAATTAAAATTTTCCATTTACATGAATGTTATTTTTAATAATGATATAATATTTGGAATCATAATATTTTATATTAGATAAAAATTAATTTTTTTTATAAAATTAATATTGGAAACAAAAACATTATTTAACATTGTTATTGTAATTCCCCGACCACAGAAGCCCATATTCGGTGATTTATTACGTATCATGGGAATGATCATAAAAGATCAAGTCTCTAAAGACCAATTAGTTTAGTTTCCTTGGAAGTACTAGATAATTTCATAAGGTTTACAATACATCATAAAAGGGAAAACTACAACAACATTGTCTCCATGGACAACACTGAGATCCCATAGACTATCCCTGGAGGTCAGTCATAATATACTTATTTGCATCCTGGGAAAAATAAAACATAGAAAGGGGTGAGCTCTGATGCCTAGTAAGGATAAAAATATAGCAAAAACATTCATAAATAAGCATAAACATTTAAGGCAATGTATAACTAAAAAAAGCATTTAAAACTTGCTCTTCAGCATAATATGGCAGAAATAAAATGAAATAATTTCATTTATTTATTAACATGGATATTCTACGAGTTCGAATAATCTCATGCAATACCAATAACAATTTTCATAATATTGGAATGCATAATTTTAGACTATCATAACCACATAGTCAGGGCCTTGTGCCAAGGCTACAAATAATATTTTGTCAAGGCCTTATGCCAAGACACTATTTGTCTCATGTGAACTAACGATTAATCGAGGAGCTATAGCGGGCTCCACCCGTCACATAATAAGTCCAATACATTCCTCATATTAAAATATTGAATCGTAACATAATAATTCTTATTAAAAATAGCATAAGAAATGTCAATACTTTATCCACAAACCATGAATGGTATAAAAATAGCACATCCACTGTCAATCATAACTCATTCGATACAATATGGAATATTTTTTTATATCCGATTAACATCAATCAAGTATAATGAAAGATATTGACATAGATAAAAAATAGTTATCAAAAATATTTGAGAGATATATCACCCTTTTTATGAAAACATTTAGAAGTCTCACTATTTATCCAGAAGCCGTTTAAATTAGATTTTAGAATCAAAGTGTCCCATACCAAATTGAAACTATTAAAATGAATTTTAATTTTAAAACTTTAATGTCCATATAAATAAATCCTTAAAACAATTTTTAAAACATGGACATTAATAAGAAAGATTTAGAATAATAAATATTTAAAACATTTTAAAATGATATTTTACATAGATTTCCTAACCAAAAGAGAGACACTTGAATAAAAATAATTGAGGTAATAAAAACATTGTAATATCATGAGAATAATTGGATTCATGATATACTATGTCAAAGTACATTATATACACCATATAAAAGTGATTTGGTGTATATTAACAAAGAAGTCTCAATTGAATGTAAATGAAATGAGATCTATTATAAAGACCGTATCGTTAGACTAAGGATAAATCAACGAAATAATTATGTGTGACAAATATAAATACAATATATATGATTGGATATTCAGTGTAAAACAATCAATGGAAACTCACACATATTCTTGTAAAAACAACACCAATGAATTAGATGTTTAACTCATTAAATAGAGATTGAGTTAAAATTATTTTTATCATGTTCTTATCGATGACATGAGAATTTCTCAATGGAGTGATTATGTGAATCAAATGTATATCCACATAAAGGGGAGTGGAAATTATGACATAAGAAAATGAATAGTGACTCCACACGTAATCATGGTGTAAAATTATCCATGAAGAATGCGTAAAGCCGAAGGACTGGAAATTGAAATTTCAAATTCCTGTATCGATATGGTAACTTACGAAACATACACCCTTGAATGAAGGATAATACATTGATGATATATATATCCATAAATTAATATGTATTACACAATCAATACAATCATGGGAATTACACACACCACATGCAATAAATAAGTGGTGAATAATGGAAATCCCAAGGAATTAAAAGTGGGATAATAAACCCATTACTTTGTACTTTTTCCTTTGATGAGGGTAGGGTAAACACCAGTGTATGGAAAAAATAAATGTTTTTGAATTATAAAAGAATCATATACATTAATATGATATCAAATATGACCGTTTAACGTTGATTTTTTTATAATATCTTCGTATTATCGGCGTTTTGGGTGTTAACAGATTCGTTTTCCTTTATATTTTATCTTATGTGAGCCATATTTCTTATGTGATCCATATTTCTTATGGATGGGATGTATTTTATTCATATATTGAATGATATTAAGTCATTAGAAATTATTTTGAACCATAAAATGAAAATTATTCTTGAATGGATACGATGGGGAATGAACCTCATCACGTTCATGGAGATAGTAGTCCGTGCATACGCATGAGCGACAATATCATTCTTTTGATATTAAAATAATATATAATTGGATGGTATATCATATATAAAGAATACTTATCATGTTATATTTATTATTTACATTAATTGAACATCATTATCATACCCATCCAAATAATAATGAAATGAATAACAATTACTCCACGATGTGGAGATGGTAATCTTACGTACGCACGTATGGTGACTTGTCATTCAACAGAATGATAAAATACTGAATATGGTTGTACCATATTTTTAATTAAATCAAAGTATATAGAAGATACTGGAGTTAATTGTTTATACTGGAAATAAAAAAGAATTATGATGTGGAAGAAGAAAGGAACATGAAAGAGGTGGTGAGATATTTACCTCATCTTCAGGTTCTTCCTTTTGATTTGATCAAAAGGGCTCCTTATGTTGGCTTTCTGACTATAGGAGGGACTCTAGGATGAAGTTAGTATAGTTTATAGGTTATTTGGGGAGGTGTGGTCGAACAACATGGAAATTATGGTATGAATTAGAGACAAGGGGGAGTACCCTTTTATAAGAGGGGTGAGGGGTACCTTAGAAATAACTTAACATATTAATTTATAGTAAATTCATATTCTGTTTCCAATGGCTCCAAACTGATTTATTTCGAGGATAAGGTGGGGATGAGATGAAATTCACTCAACCAATAGGTTTTAAACAGGTTTGGGTCACTATATTAACCTTATCATTTAGATTTAACTCAATGTTAATTAGTTTGACACTTACCATATCTCTTTGTATTTTTATATATTTTTGTTAATTTACATACTATAAACTAACAAAAGAACCCCATGTGGTTCATTAATGACATAAATATCATCATATAAGTCCTTTGGAAAAGCCTTATATTTCTAGGAATGTTATATCAATTAATAATATAATATTTGTTTTAAAAATTCTTTTATGTCAAATTTGACACTATTTAATTCTTGATTTTTGATAGAGTCATAAAAAAATTTATTAAATCGATTGAAATTCCTATAATCAATCTTAACATGTCATATTAACAATAAAATTAGTGTATGGAATCAAAACTATCATACTATGTTTATTTTAACATTTATAATACCAATTTTTTGATTCTTTCATTAATAAGGAAAATACGACATCATTATTTTGTCTAAAATAAATTTATCTATTCAATGTATAAAAATTATAAATAAAATACCATTATGTGGGAATAATTATTATATTTTTTATTAATATTTATAGTCTAAGATATAACATAAATAACCATACGTAAAAATTGATTTTCTAAAAGATATATGCTTTTGTAATTTTTGTATTTACTTTAACTTAATTAATAAAATGTGTCATTTTATCTTACAAGCGCATCCATTTGGACCCAAAATCGTCCCAACGATTTCCATGGATGGACATCTATCTACCAATAGGGTTAGGACACATTTTAGGATAATTTCATTTTATTATAATAAATTTTCAACCCTTATTTAAGTAATTATTCAAAATATGTAAAAATAAAAGTTACCTATTTACACAATTTGGACCTCCTGATTCTAAATATAGAATCCATTTTTCTAAATTTAAAACATAGAAGTAGCAGAAATTAATTTAAATTTATTTTCCTTTGTCAAAATAAAAAGTGTGTTTTTTATAAAAAATAACTCTTAAAAGATTGGAAGTTGCTTATGTCCAGTTTAAATGTCAAATTATGTCCAATGATAAAAATTGGATTAAGTGGTAAAAATATTATCTAATTATACTTTAAAATCACTCATATTCATAATTTATCACTATTAATTATTTCAATTAAAAAGTAGTTTATAAGTAAAATTTAGTAATTTTCACTATTCATTAAAATATGAAAGTTATCAGAAAAGTACAAAAAAACCACCCTAAGAAAATTTCAATATTCCAAATAAAAAAATGAAGTCCATTTTGAACTATAAAATTTAAAAAATGTTAAAAAGTGAGTATTAATATTGATAACGTCTAGTTTCATTGGTTGTGGTGTGTTAGAACTTGAAGTTGCGTACAACACACACAATTATATTATTTAAAGAGAAGAATACCATGGAATATTGGGGTGTTACATTCTCCCATCTTTCAGTAAATTGTTTCCTCGCAATTTTTAAAATTGCTCTTGGGAATATAATGGAAAGTCCTACATCAGAAATAGAGTCAATCAAATTGTCACTTTAAAAGAAAAAAAGTGAACTGCAAAGGTCACCTAAGAAAACAAAAACTTGGATTCCTTGTAGAAAAAATGGATATGAATGATAAAATAAGTGTCCAGTTCTAATGGGGAGGTATAGACAACATGATCAAGAGAATGTTTACAACAATAAAACCGCAAACTTCTGACATGACAAATGATGATTAGTTTCCCATTGGGATATGTAAACAGACAACGTTATTTATGTTACATTTTATAAAGATGGGAAATTTATTTATGATATTGACCAAAAACATAAGTAGATATACATACATTTTAAGTATGGTTTCATTCTTTAATAAATATCTACTACTAACTCATTTTTTTAAACAATGAGTATTCAAGATGACTTGGTCACACCAGAAGAGCTAGAATCATCTTCTAGAGAACCACATGATTCACAAAGCATAAACTATATATTTACATTGTCTTTAAAGATTAATCCAATTATAAAATGGTTATTACAATATTAGATGTTCCCCTAAAAGGATATTATTTTATAAAAAGAAACAGTAATCTTAATTTCTCAAATTAAACCAACAATACCCCAAAGTTAAATAAATTCTGTTCGATAAATAGTTGTCCTTAAAATCCTTCAATATAAACCAAAACTAATATTGAAACCCAAAACCTAGAAGAATTTGGTTATGTAGTCATCCACGTTTTATTGTATCTCTAAATGACATCTACTACTCTTAAAGTCACATACATAAATGTAATTAACCTAATCACATATTCTATATTATATGTTAATAATTTCCATTAATAATTCAAATCATTATAAATCCAAAATAAAATCACAGATAAAAATACACCATAACACATAAAATGAAATCTCATAGTATTCTATTTTCATTAGGCATATAACGTTCCCAATAGAGAGAACTTCTTCCAAAATAACATTTATCACTTAATCACTAAATCAATTTTCTATACTAAGGGTATTCTTTTGATGAGACATAAGATCCCAAATAAATTTATTATTGATCAATAAAATAATTTTACTAAAAATAAGTAGTCACACTAACCAGGGACATCACGTAGTCCAGTGGTAGGAGAAAATTCCTAATCGCACTTTGGTTACCGGTTCGATTCCCGCATCTTTCTCCGACACCATGGGGTGTCACACGGTCTGCGTGTTGTCCTTCTTAAAAAACTATATTTTATAAAATTACCAAAACGAGATAAATTCCTCAAAATAACCATAACATAATTTAACCACAAATGGTATCTCATACCTTGCATTTTCATCCCAAAATATAATAACTTCTAATTGCATCAAACCAATTGATCAAATAATACCAAATAGTTATTTATAAATATATCCTCATGAGAAATGAAAAGTCTTCATAAAATTTCATTCTCACATGGAAAAGTGTAGGGTTACAAATACAGGAGAAAACTATTCCAAAGTAATTCCATCAACAAGTAGCACTAATAATTTTAAACATTTCTCTAACCATTTATTTCCACATAACTTCTTCTTTGACCAAGAAAATATCCTATAGAATAGTGCATTCAATCGGGTAATGGCCAGGTCCCCTACATTTATGAAAAATGACTATAAATGGATTCTTGGGACCTTTATTATTTTCTTCCATAGTAATCTTCATTTTTTATCGATATTTCTTCACTTTATGTCCTTATTTCCCACACGTAATGCATTTTATTGTTCGATTGAGAAATTATCCTGGGTTTCTCTTTCCATATTTCCTGCATGATGGAAATTGAGGATTCTTTTCTCCATGATCTCCACTACTGGAGCTCTTATAATTCATCAACTTTCTTTTCTTTGTTGAGTCCCACAGTTGGTTGATATATATGTTGTCGATCATCTTTTTGGAAAAATTATTTGAGATGAACATGATATCTTTTACACCTATCAACATTTCATTATGTTGCTCATTTATACCACCATTAACACCTTGTTAATCATTCTCAATGTTACTATGTCTTCCTTGAATTAGCCATTGACTAAATCCAGAAAGCATTTTTTGAGTAAGAGTAGTCATAAAATCATTTTTAGGATACCATGACACCATATTATTAATTTGAAACACCATAGGAAAAAAGGACATTTATTCTCATCTTATATTAAAATACATCATATCAGTTTGTAATGAAAATGTAAATTATCTTAAGCCTATCCCCTGGGAGTGTCGTAACCAAGAGTGCATGAAGGCCCGTTGTTGGGCACCATTTCCCGTTTGAGTCTATCCAAAATGGTGTTTTTGGGTTTTACCCCTAGATACATCTGTGCCACAACCCCCTCTACCTGCTCGTATCAATACATGGATGTATTCCATGGAAAACTCACAATATATCTACAATACCAAAATTCTAGGAAGATCTTCAATACTAATTATCATCGTCTATCTTCGGTCTATGTGCTATAATCAGAGTTAATCTAAATCTAGCTTCCATGGTTTGTACTAAACTTCCCCTAATACAAACTGTAATTCCCCAACCCCATAAGCCAAGAGTATTTCCATTATTACGTATCATTGGCATGATCATAAAAGATCACGTCTCGAAAGACCGATTAGCTTAGTATCCTTGGAAGTACTAGATACATTCATATGGTTTACATTAAATCATAAAATGGAAATCTACAACAAAGTTTTCTCCTAATACAACACTGAGATCCCATAGACTATCCCTGGAGGTAGGTCATAATATAATTCTTTACATCCTAGGAAAAATAAAACATAGAAAGGAGTGAGCTCAGATTCATAGTAAGGATAACAATATAGTAGAAACCTTCCTAGATAAGCATAACCAATTAAGGCAATGTGTAACTAAAACAAAATAATTTTGAACTTGAACATCAGCATAATATGGCAGAAATAAAATGAAATAATTCTATTTATTTATTCACATGGATGTTCTACTAGGCCGAATAATAACTTGTAATATCAATAACCACTTTCATAATGATGGAATATATAATTCCAGACTATCATAACCACATATTCAAGGCCTTGTGCCAAGACTACAAATATGATTTTGTCAAGGCCTTGTACCAAGACACTAGTTTGCCTCATGAGACCTACCGATGCATCAAGGAGTTATTGCATGATCCACCCATCACTTACTAAGTCCAATGAATTCCTCATATTAAAATTTTGAAACATAACATAATAATTAGTATTAAAACTAGCATACGAAATGTCAATACATTATCCACAAACCATAAATGGTATAAAAATAGCACATCCACAGTCAAACATAACTCATTTGATATAATATGGAATATTGTATTGTATCAGATTATCCTCAATCGAGAATAATTAAGGATATTGACATAGTTGTAAAATAATCCTCAAAACTATTTGAGAGAAATATCCCCCTTTTTAGGAAAACATTTAAAAGCCTCACCATTTATCAATAATCTGTTTAAAAAAGATTTTTAAATCAAAGTGACCCATACCACATTGAAACATTTAAAAGGAATTTTAATTTTAAAAATATAATTTCCATATAAACAAATCCTTAAAACCATTTTTCAAACATGGACAATAATGAGAAATATTTAGACTAACAAATCATTAAAACATTTTAAAATGTTATTTTAGTTAGAGTTCCTAGCCAAACAAGAGAAACTTTAATACAAATAATTGATGTAATAAAAACATTATAATACCATGAGAATAAAGTGATTCATGAAATACTATGTCAATTTACATTATATACACCTTATAAATGTGATTTGGTGTATAACAAACAAAGAAGTCTCAATGGAATATAAATTGAGATGAAATCTATCATATAGACTATATCCTTAGTTTAATGATAAATACAAGACATAATTATGTGTGGAAAATATAAATACACTAAATATTATTGGATACTCAGTGTAAAACAATCAATGGACATTCACTCATATTCTTGTAAAAACAAAACCAATGAATTAGATGTTTAACTCAATAAATGGAGATTGAGTTAAAATTACTCTTATCAAGTTCATATCAATGACTTGAGAATATTAAAATGGAGTTATTATTTGAATAAAAAGTATATCAATAGATATAGGAGAGGAAATTATGACATAAGCAAATGAATAGTGATTCCACACATAATCTTGGATTAAAATAATAAATGAAGATTGCGTAATGCCAAAAGAGTGGAAATTGAAATTTTGAATTACCTTATCGATTTGGTAACTTAAGAAACATACACCCATGAAAGAAGGATAATACAATGATTATATAAATATACCAAAAATAAATTATATTACATAATGTATACAATCATGGGATGTACACACACCACATGCAATAAATAATTGATGAACAATAGAAATCTCACGGAAGTAAAAGTGAGATATGAAAAACCATAATTGTATCTTTTTACTTGGTCGTTGGTAGGTTAACATCATGTATAATGTTGAAATAATTCTTATTTAACTATACAAGAATCTTATACATTAATATGATATCATATATGATCTTTTAACATTAATTTGTTAATAATATCTTAGTATTATCGTTGTTTCGGGTGACAACATATTCATTTTCCTTTATATTATTTGTTATGTGACCCATATTTTTTATGGATGGGATGTATATTATTCATATCCAAAATTATATTATGTCTTTAAACATTTTTTTAACCATAAAATTAAAATTATTCTTGAATGGATACGATGGGGAATTAATCTCATCGCGTTCGTGGAGATGGTAGTCCGTACGTACGCATGAGAAACAATATCATTCTTTTAATATTAAAATAACATTTAATTGTATGGTATATCATATATAAAGAATCATTATATTGTTATATTTATTATTTAAATTAATTTAACATCATTATTAAACCCGTCCAAATAATAATGTATTGAATTACAATTATACCACAATGTGGAGACGGTAATCCTTATGTCCGCACATATGGTGACATGTCATTCAACGGATGGATAGAAAACTGAATGTGTTTGTACCATATTATAAATAACATCACAGTATATATAATATAATGGTTTTATTATTTTAGAATGTAAATAACAAATAATGAATAGGTGTAAGATGTTCAGAACTTGAAAGAGGTGGTGAGATATTTACCTCTTCTTTGGGTGATTTCTTTTGATTTGATCAAAATGGCTCCTTAAGTTGGATTTCTGTCTATAATAGGTCCTCTAGGTTTCACTTAGGATAGTATAGAGGTTATTTGGGCTGGTATTTGGCGAACCAAAAGGCCTTGATGGTATGAATTAGAGATAAGGGGGAGTACCCTTTTATAAGAGGGGTGAGAGGAACCTTCAGAAAAACTTAAAATATTATTTTATAATAAATTAATACTAAATTTATAATGGCACAAAACTGACTTATTTCGAGGATAAGGTGGGGATGGGTCGAAATAAACTCAACAAAAAGGTTTAATAAAGGTTTGGGTCACATTATTAACCTTATATTGTAGATTTATCTCCTAGTTAATTAGGCTGACATTTACCAGGTCTGATGGTATTTTTTTATTATTTGGTTAATATACATACAATAAACTACCAAGGGAAACTCAAGTGGTTAATTAATAAAATAACTATCATCATATAAGTCCTTTGGATGAGCCTTATATTTTTATAAATACTATATCAATTAATAAGATAATACTTGTTTAAAAAACTCTTTTTTGTCAATTTTGAAATTATTTAGTAATTTATTTTTTTGAAAGTCTTAACCACTATATTAATTCAAAAACAATTCATTTAATCAATCCTAAAATCTAATATTAACCAATATAATTCTTTTATGGCATCAAAACATTAAAATTATAAGTATTTTAACATTTATAATACAAATTAATCGATTCTTTTATTAATAATGAAAATATCGCATCATCATTGTGTCATAAAATAATTTAATTATTCAAAGTCTAAAAATTATAAATAAAATAAAATTATGTTGGAAATATTTTTATTTTTCTAATGAAAATTTATAGTCGAAATGATAACATACATAATCCTATTTAAACATTATTTTTCTAAAAGATATATGTTAGTTTCATTTTTGTATTTACTTTAACTTAATTAATATAAAGTGTCATTACCACTTACAAGTGGCTACATGGGGTCCCAAAATCGTCCCAAAAATTCCCATGGTAGGAAATTTTTCAACCAATAGGGTTAAGAAACGTTTTATGGTAATTTAATATTATTATAATATTATTTTTTTACCCTTATTTAACTGATTTACCCTGTAACCATTGTAAATAATATATTTACTGAAATAATTATTCGAAGTGTCTAAAAATAAAAGATACTTATTTACACAACATGGAACTCCAGATTATATACATGGAATCCATTTTTATATATTCAGAAGAAATAAGTGGGAGAAATAAATTTAATATTAATTCCCAGTGTCAGAACAAAAAGCATGTTTTTAAGAAATAATAACAATTAAAATATTGACACTTTCTTATGTCCATTTTAAATTTGAAATTTTGTCAAATGAAGAAAATCAGGTTAAATTATAAAAATATAATCTAATTATACTTTAAAATCACTCAAATTCATAAATTATCACCATTAATTATTTCGATTAAAAATTTTGTTTTAATTAAAATTTAGTAATTTTCACTATTCATCAAAATATGAATGTTATCAGAAAAATACCAAAAATTTACCATAAGCTACTTTAAAAATTGTAAATCCAAAAATGAAGTCCATTTTGAAAGATAAAATTAATAAAATTTTAAAAATATGGTATTACTATTCATAACAGCTAGTTTGATTGGTTGTGGTGTGTTAGAACTTGAAGTTGTATAAAACACACTCTACTATATTATTCAAAGAGAAGCATACCGTGGAATCTTGGGTTGTTAAAATTATGTAAAAAATGGTTTAATTGAGTGTTATACAAAAAATATAAACATTAAAACAAAAAACTAATTTTTTTAATATATTTTATTGAAATATTTAGACCCTATAATTTCTAAAAATCTATAATACTCAATTTTTTATCAACAGGGATGACAAAAATGAGGGAAAATCATTTTCATTTCAAAAAAATGACAGTATTCCAATCACCTCACAAGTAAAATTCCAGCCATATCCTCTCTTCATCACACCATAAAACTCATTTGGATTAGATAGTAAATTCTAAAATCACTACCAAAAATCCCTATTATCATAATATATGCATTATTTTTCATTTATAATAACTAAGGAAGGTTTTTTGAGGAAAACTATAAAGGTTACCCTAGAAAGAGGTGATGTTCTTCGACAAGTGTTTTTATTTTATTTTCTCGTATACCTCCATTAATACATATTAAACCATCTGTATATAATAATATTTGTATCAGGAATATACTGAGAGGATTTTATGTTATGTTAATTGTTAACAACCTTATCTACTCCCTTAAAATGGGTTTTGAAATTGACATTCTTGTGGAAAAAGGACTACAATATAACAAGCCTATGTCATTCATTTTTCCATTACCTCCTCTCATTATTGGGAATAATGATAAATATAAATTTCATATATATATATATATGTTATATTTATAACATAATTACACATCTATAGTCATTATATCTTATATAAAATTTTAATTTACATAATGTAGCTGATATGATAACATCGCTCATCTGTACGGAGGACTACCTCCTTGAATTGATTCATCTTCCATAATGCATGAAAAAAATACCTAATAAAGATGATGTTAAGAAATATATGTGATATAAATTACATACTAATAATTATAACGAAATATTTATTATTATTTATAGATAAAATATCAATTTATTTGTTATCATTTACTCACTGATGATGATAACATCATTCATGTATGTGTGGAATATTACATTCTTGACGCAATGTCACTCTGTTTTCATCACAAGGCCACATGGTTGATCTGTATAAGTATAGTTATAAAAGTAATTTATTATTTATGATATTATTTTCATTCTATAAATATTATATATTACTTACCTCATTTTCATAGTGATAGTTGAAAAATTGAAATGTTAATCATGTGTACGTATGACCTAGTGTCTCCATGATCATAACACACTTCATTAATCAAAAAAATCATTCATAATTTAAATTAAGAGTAAAATCTATCTATAAATTTGATAATTATTTTTTTATTATTATTACAGATATAATGGAACCACTATTAATTTATTGGAATTGAAAATAAAAATTGAAAAAATATATGAAAAACACAACTATTATTACCAAAAACGTGATTATAACATGAGTTTTTAGTAAATGTGTAATAACATATCATATGTAAATTTTTTTGTAATTATACATATAATTACGACTCTAAAATATATTTATAATAATCTCTTATTATTATTATAGGTGATTCGAATATGTACAAAAGAATTCGAGAAATAAGGTAAGTGATTTCTAGTCTCCCTTTTATTTCTAGGAGACAAGAAAATTCACCACTTATTAAATTTTTATGGGGTATATAATAACCCTTTGACATTTTATATAATGAATATCAATATTTTAATGATATTTATCATTTAATTTAATTTTATTCTTTGTTTGGAATTACGATTAAATATATTATATTTCCAATGTTGAAATCATATGAAATACCTCTCAATAATTCAAAATAATTATTTATCATCTTGAAATTCCTGACATGGACATGAAATATTACTATTTACCTAAGATTTGATACAAAAAAATTTGTAAAAGTATTTCATTAAAATTTGTCTATATTTCTCTCATTGGTCAGAAATCTCTTTTCTTCCAAAACAATGTGCTATAATTTTTTTCAAACATGATTTTGTATTATCTAATGAATTTTAAAATAAAAAATTATAAAAGATTAACTTTTTACAATGTATTTTAAAAGAAATCTTCATGTCACATTTAGATCAATGCCCGGTTAGATTTTCACAGAAATGAAAAACGAAACTATTCCTTTAACATGTGCGATATGAATATAATTTTCCGCTATAATGACCATTATTTTCATTGAATATTAACTAATAATTACCAATGTCACATTGAGATAACACAATTTTTAAAATGTACAATGTTTAAAAATATATTTTTTCAAATTGTAATTGTAATTTTTTCCAATAATGTTTTAAATGAATTTTAATGATTACATTATACGTTTTCATGGTTTATTTTCAAAGGAAAAAATTTCCAATATATGATATAATGTTTATTAAAAAATTTTATTCTTCAATATATGAATTTTCTCATCAAGAAGTGTTCGAAGTGATAATTGAAAATAATTTTTAATCTAATGACTTCCATCAACAATACTTATGATTTACTAGGGATATAATCTATGGATACCATTTTTATTCTATCCCTATATGGTTGATATTTAAGATGAAAATATATTTATGTAACCCATTTCCCTTCTATGGTTTTTTCCATTATAAAATGATTATGATGCCAAATTATTTTTCTATTATTGATTCATCCATGAAATGATAAAATGGTTATGAAACTCATTTATTTTATACAGGTTATGTTGTGTTTTAATGATTACAACCAAATATATTTCAACGGTCCTCATACAATGATGATTTTATGATATTTTTGAGCTCAAATGTATGATTTTATTATATGATGGGTGGGAACGTTATATTCTAATTATTTGTTGTGAAAATATTTGTGTTAATTAATTATTCTCATAAAATGAGGAAATTGAGTTTCTGATATTGATGGTAGGTTCTACATTTTAGGGAAATTTTTAATAACATTTATAAAGGAAATGTAAAGGTGATGAAGGAAAGATTACAAATATAGTTTCTAAAGTATAAATATTTGACAATAGGTTAGTATGAATTTGTTGGTGACTTTTTTACAAGGGTGACTAATATTTTGATCACCTTAAAAAGTTTGGGTGAAAATATGGATTGTTCATATATTTTTTGAAAGATATTGAGAATTATTCTTGATATGTTTAATGTTGAAATTTCATATTTGGAAGATATATATCCTAGATATCCATATTTGGATGACCTCAATAGTACTCTCATTAAATATGAACTGATATGTAACACCCCAAGCTTCTACGGTACGCTTCTCTTTGAATAATGCGATAGCGTGTGTTGTACGCAACACCGAGTTCTAACAACCAATCAAACTAGCCGTTATGAATAGTAATACCTACTTTTTAAAATTATATATATTTTATATTTCAAAATGGACTTCATTTTTGGATTCGGAATATGTAATTTAGCCTAAGGTTAAATTTTGGTACATTTCGGATAACTTTCATATTTTGATGAATAGTGAAAATTACTAAATTTTAATTAAAAACAACTTTTTTAATCAAAATAATTAATAGTAATAAATTATGAATTTTATTAGTTTTAAAGTATATTTAGAATATATTTTTACCATTTAATATAATGTTGTTCATTGGACATAATTTTACAATTAAACCGAACATAAACAAGTGTCAATCTTTTGATAGTTATTATCTCTTTAAAACACGCTTTTTGTTTTGACAGCAGGAATTAATTTTAAATTATTTTCTGCCACTTATGTGTTTTGAATTTAGGAAAATGGATTCCATATTTGGAATCAGGATTTTCAAATTGTGTAAATAGTTAACTTTTATTTTCAGACATTTTGAATAATTACTGCGGTAAATATTTTATTTACCACGGTTAAGGGTAAATCCGGTAAATAAGGGTTAAAAAAATAATATTATAATAATACTAAATTACCCTAAAACGTGTCTTAACCCTATTGGTTGATACATGGTCGACCATGGGCATCTTTGGGTCGATTTTGGGACCCCATGGATCCACTTGTAAGTGATAATGACACTTTATTTTAATTAAGTTAAAATGATTACAAAAATGACACAAGCATATATCTTTTAGAAAAACAATTGTTACATAGGGTTATATATGTTGGATTTTAGATTATAAATATTAATTATAAAGATAAAAAGATATACTACATAATGATATTTTATTTATAATTTTTAGACATTAAATAATTTATTTTATTTATGACACAATGATGATGCAGTAATTACTAAAATAGTGAAAAATTAAAATAATTGATATTATAAATACCCAAATAAATGTAATATGAAACTTTTATTGAATTAAACTAATTTTATAGGATAATATGATATATTAGGATTGATTTAATTGACTTTGTTCGAAGTAATCAATCTGTTATGAGTTTCAAAAAAATCAACTACTGAATAGTTTCAAAATTGACATGAAAGAGTTCTTAAAAACAATATTATATTATTAATTGATATTAAATTTTTAAAAATCTAAAGTTCGGACAAGAGACTTATATCATGATAGTTTCATCATTAATGGACAACATGGGGGTCGCTTGGATGTATGTAGTATGTTTATTAACCATATTATATAAAAATACAAAGAGACATTGTAAAAGTGAAACTAATTAACTTAGAGTTAATACTTAAAGATAAGGTTAATATAAGTACGCAAACCTGTCTAAATTATATTGTTTGAGTTGTGTTCGACCCCTCCCCACCTTAACCTTTGAATAGTCAACTTTGGAGCCATTGGAAACCGATTATGAGTTTATTATAAATTAATATTTCTAGCTTTTCCAAAGGTCCCCCTCACCCCTCTTATAAAATGGCACTCCTCCTTCTCATTTCTTCACACCTTCAAAGCATTTTGGATCGGCCAAACTCTGCCCAACTACTCTCCCAACATCCCTCACTACAGCCTAGAGGCCTTAGTTTGATCATAAATCCAACCTAAGGAGCCCTTTTGATCAAATCAAAAGGAAGAACCCGAAGAAGAGGTAATGATTTCACCACCCTTTTCCATGTTCATTTCTTCTTCAACTTCTTCTTCATTTGTTGTTACCATTATCAAATAATAACTTCAGTATCATATATATACTGTGATGTTATAAATATGGTACAACCATATTAAGTATTTTATCCACCCTTTGAATAACATGTCACCATACGTGCGTACATACGGCTTACCGTCTCCACGTCGTGGTGTAATTGTTATTCAATATATTATTATTTGGATGGGTATAATAATGATGTGTAACTCATGTAAATAATAAATATAACATGTTAATGATTCTTTATATATGATATACCATCCATTTATATATTATTTTAATATCAAAAGAATGATATTGTCGCTCATGCGTACGTACGGACTACCGTCTCCACGAACGCGATGAGATTCATTCTCCATCGTATCCATTCACGTATAATTATCATTTGATGATTTAAGAATGATGTTAAGCACTTGATATCATTCTGGATATTAATTATATACAACCTATCCTTTACAAAAATGTCTTACATAACAAAACATATAAAAGAAAACAAGTAAGTTAACACCCGAAACAACGATAATACTATGATATTATTATAAATCGATATTAAAAGATCATATATTATATCATATTAATGTATATGATTCTTGTATAATTTAGTAACAATTATTTCACCATTATACAGTAGGTTAACCTACCCCAACCAAGGAAAAGTACAAGGTAAGGGTTTACTTTACAAACTCTTCATTATCCAAGGTTGTTTATACGTAATAATCTACTGGGATCTCTTTATCATCCACATCCATGTTTCTTAAAAATGTATTTCAAAAAATTTTTACTATTTACTAGAATATGAGTTAAAGTCATTTATACCCTTTTTGACTTTTATAATTGGTTTATAAAAGAATCTTTCGGTCATTTTCAAAACAAAGTCCTTTTTAACCTTTTCGACAGAATTAAGGTAAGAATGTTTTTTTAACTTATACGGCGGGTGCGGCTATTTTCCACCGTTATAAAATCTTCAAAGCTTCGCTTACAATATTATAAGATTATTTTCAAAGAATATGTTTTATTTTATATGGATCATAAATTATTTCAAAATAAAAGGAGATATTTCTTTAAAAATAATTTTGATTTCATCTATGTCAACATCCTTTGATGGATTTTAAGATTATTTGAAGTTTATTTATTATGATACAAAACTTCTATATTGTATTGAAGGTTTTGTGATATGTTTTACTGTGGATGTGCTATTTTTATACCATTCATAGTTTATGGTGAAAGTATTGACATTTCGTATGCTAGTTTTAATACGAATGTTTATGTTATATTTAAACCTTTTCATATGGGAATGCATTGGACTTAATATGTGACAGGTGGAGCCCGCTATAGCTCCTCGATGCATCAGTAGGTCTCATGAGACAAAATAGTGTCTTGGCACAAGGCCTTGACAAAATCTTATTTGTAGTCTTGGCACGAGGCCTTGACTATGTGGTTATGATAGTCTGGAATTATGCATTCCAACATTATGAAAGTGGTTATTGATTTTTGCATGTGATTATTCGATTAGTAGAATATCCATGTGAATAAGTAAATGGCATTATTTCATTTTATTTATGCCATACCATGTTGAAAGTTCATGTTTGAAAGGCTTTTGTTTTAGTTATACATTGCCTTAAAAGTTTATTCTTATTTATGAAAGTTTCCCTTATATTGTTATCCTTAATGGGCATTTGAGATCACCCCTTTTCTATGTTTTATTTTTCCCAGGAAGTGAAGAAGTAAGTTATGAATGACCTGCAGGGATATTATGTGGGATATGAGTGTGGATTATGGAGATAATATGTTGTTGTAGTAGTTTTTAGTTTAATGATGTAATGTAAAACTTATGAATATATCTAGTGTTTCCAAGGCTACTAAACCAATCGCTTTTTCGAGATTGGATCTTTCTTGTGATCATGCCAATGTTATGTAATAATGCACCGACTCTGGGTAACTAGGGTCGGGGCGTTACAGTTGGTATCAGAGGAAGTTTAGTACAACCCTTGGAAGCTAGATTTAGATAAACTCTGATTAGAGCACGTAGACCTAAGATGAACTTTGAGGATTAGTATAGAAGAACTTCCTAGAATTTTGGTATTGTAGAGATTTTGTGAGTTTTCTGATCAATACATCCCTGTCTGGATACGAGCAGGTAGAGGCGGCTCTGGTACAGATGTACCTAGGGGTAAAACCTGAAAACACCGCTTTAAGCTAGACTCGAACGGGAACTGGTGCATGACAACGGGCCTTGCTGCACTCTTGGTTACGACACTCCCGGGGGATATGCTTAGGATAACTCTCATTTTTCTTTACAAATCATTTTGAAGGGATTATGAGTATATACTTCCTCAAAGAAAACATTCATATGATTATGGATTATATACATAAATAGTTCAATTTATGTTAAGTGTTTTATAAGTATGAGATTATGTATTTTGATTCATAAACTGATTTAGTTTATGCCATTGTTTAGAAATGGCGCCTGGTGGAAGAAATGGAAACTGTATCAATGCACGCACTCCATGTAGGAATTTCCCTCCTGCTCAAGATAATTATATTGGGTCTGGTGACGCAACTGGTGCCGATCAGCTAATCACCATACTGGGACAACTTACTCAGGTTATGAATAATAACCTTACCCGTATGGAGCACCCTGATCCGCAGCATGGAGGATCAATGGTAGATCGATTCATGAGGCAACAACCACCAACGTTCAATGGGAATACAAATCCCTTAGTAGACGAGCAGTAGATAAATTCCCTAGAGAAAATATTTCAGGCTTTGGGGAGTAGTGAAAGGGAAAAAGTTATCATGGCAGTTTACCGCCTCACTGGAGATGTTGATCAATGGTTGTCATTGATTCAAAACATGAAGGAAGATGATGAAGTTTCAAATATGGAATGGAGGGAGTTCAAAGATCTGTTTTTAGAAAAATACTTTCCTCGCGACCATCGAGCAGATATGGAAAGGTAATTTCTGAGTCTGAGACAAAAGGAGGATGAGAAAGTCATAAAGTATGAGGCTAACTTTACAAGGTTAGAAAGGTACGCTGGTGATTATATACGTATCCAAATAAGTAAGATTGATCGTTTCTTTGATGGGTTCGTTATTTATAGTGATGCAT
Organism: Viscum album; assembly: GCA_963277665.1. Lineage (NCBI taxonomy): Eukaryota > Viridiplantae > Streptophyta > Magnoliopsida > Santalales > Viscaceae > Viscum > Viscum album. Next base: position 844,016,859 of record OY728151.1, read on the forward strand.
CGAAGAAAGGACTTGGATGTGTCCTTATGCAGAATGATAGAGTTATTGCCTATGCATCACGACAGTTGAAAATTGATGAACAAAACTATCCTACTCATGATCTCGAGTTAGCAGCTGTGATCTTTGCTTTGAAGATATGGATGCACTACCTCTATGGTGAAAAATGTGAGATTTATACTGATCACAATATCTTGAAGTATATTTTCTCACAAAAAGAACTCAACATGAGGCAAAGAAGATGGCTTGAATTACTCAAGGATTATGATTGTACGATACACTACCACCCGGGGAAGGCAAACAAGGTGGAAGATGCTTTGAGTAGATAAGACCATGGAGTTTTGAAAAATATGAGAATTGAAAGGGATCCAATTTTCATGGATCTAGTGAAGATGGACATGGGAATAACCAGGGAAGGTGAAACATCAATGCTTTTTCAAATGGTTGCCAAACCATCTTTACTAGAAAGGATTAAGAGTTCTCAGACCGATGATGAAGAATTCCAAAAGAAGATTAAAGCTGTGAATGATGGGAGATTGAGAGACTTTGTGTATGAAGATGGAATTTTGAAATTCAGGAAGAGACTTTGTGTTCCCGATATACCTGATCTAAAAAGGGAATTGCTGGATGATGCTCATAGTTCCAATTTCTCTATACACCCTGGGAGCACCAAAATGTATAGAGATTTGAAGGAACATTTTTGGTGGGACAACATGAAGAGGGAGATTGCTGATTTTGTGTTAAGATGTATGGTTTGTAAACAAGTGAAAGCTGGAAGGCAACAGCCTGGAGGAGTCATGCAACCTCTTCCCATACTGGAGTGGAAATGGGACAATATTACGATGGACTTTGTCATGGGGCTACCAAAGACTCCTAGAAGGAACGATGCAATATGGGTTATTGTTGATAATCTTACCAAGTCAGCACATTTTCATTCTATAAGAGAAGATCTACCCCTGGAACGTCTAGGAAGAATATATATTAATGAAGTTTTGAGACTTCATGGAGTACCCCTATCGATTGTTTCTGATCGTGATCCCCGTTTTACTTCAAGATTCTGGAAAAGTCTTCAGAAATCTCTGGATACTGAACTTCATTTGAGCACTGCATACCACCCTCAGACAGACTGACAATCAGAACGGACTATTCAAACCTTAGAAGTCATGTTGAGATCTTTCTCACTTGACTTTCAGGGTATGTGGGATCAATATTTACCTCTGGTAGAATTTTCCTATAACAACAGCTTCCATTCGAGTATTCAGATGGCACCATATGAAGCGTTATACAGAAAGATATGTCGTACACCAACCTGTTGGGATGACGTTGGTGAAAGAAAACTTGTAGGCCCAGAACTGGTGGAGGAAACAGTGGAAAAGGTGAAAGTAATCCAAAATCACATCAAAGCAGCTCAAACTAGGAAGAAGAGCTATGCCGATAATCGAAGGAAGGATTTGGAATTTCAAGTCGGTGATCATGTTTTCCTGATGGTATCTCCATGGAAGGGAGTCATACATTTTGGTAAGAAAGGTAAATTGAGTCCCAGGTACATCGGACCTTTCGAAATTCTAGAACGAATAGGGGTTGTAGCTTACCGATTGGCAATGCCGCCAAGTCTCTCCAAGGTTCACGATGTGTTCCACGTATCTCTGTTGAGGAAATACATGCCTGATCCAACTCATGTACTCACCTATGAGGAATTAGAACTGGATCCCGATCTTTCCTATTGTGAAGAGCCCGTCAGGATTCTTGATACGAGAGAACGAGTACTGAGAAACCGGACGACGCGTCAGATAAAAGTTTTGTGGAGAAACCATAAGATGGAAGAGGCAATGTGGGAACCCGAGGAACTTATGATGAAGAACCACCCAAGTCTTTTCATACGATAGTATTCTAGAAATTTCGAGGACTAAATTATTTGAAGGAGGGGAGAATGTAACACCCCAAGCTTCTACGGTACGCTTCTCTTTGAATAATGCGATAGCGTGTGTTGTACGCAACACCGAGTTCTAACAACCAATCAAACTAGCTATTATGAATAGTAATACCTACTTTTTAAAATTATATATATTTTATATTTCAAAATGGACTTCATTTTTGGATTCGGAATATCTAATTTAGCCTAAGGTGAAATTTTGGTACATATCGGATAACTTTCATATTTTGATGAATAGTGAAAATTACTAAATTTGAATTAAAAACAACTTTTTTAATCAAAATAATTAATAGTGATAAATTATGAATTTTAGTAGTTTTAAAGTATATTTAGAATATATTTTTACCATTTAATATAATGTTGGTCATTGAACATAATTTTTCAATTAAACCGAACATAAACAAGTGTCAATCTTTTGATAGTTATTATCTCTTTAAAACACGCTTTTTGTTTTGACAGCGAGAATTAATTTTAAATTAATTTATGCCACTTATGTGTTTTAAATTTAGGAAAATGGATTCCATATTTGGAATCAGGATGTTCAAATTGTGTAAATAGGTAACTTTTATTTTTAGACATTTTGAATAATTACTGCGGTAAATATTTTATTTACCATGGTTAAGGGTAAATCCGATAAATAAGGGTTAAATAAATAATATTATAATAATACTAAATTACCCTAAAACGTGTCTTAACCCTATTGGTTGATACATGGTCGACCATGGGCATCTTTGGGTCGATTTTGGGACCCCATGGATCCACTTGTAAGTGATAATGACGCTTTATTTTAATTAAGTTAAAATGAATACAAAAATGACACAAGAATATATCTTTTAGAAAAACAATTGTTACGTAGGGTTATATATGTTGGATTTTAGATTATAAATATTAATTAGAAAGATAAAAAGATTTCCTACATAATGATATTTTATTTATAATTTTTAGACATTAAATAATGTTTTTTATTTATGACACAATAATGATGCAGTAATTACTATAATAGTGAAAAATTAAAATAATTGATATTATAAATACCCAAATAAATGTAATATGAAACTTTTAATGAATTAAACTAATTTTATGGGATAATATGATATATTAGGATTGATTTAATTGACTTTGTTCGAAGTAGTCAATCTGTTATGAGTTTCACAAAAATCATCTATTGAATAGTGTCAAAATTGACATAAAAGAGTTCTTAAAACAAATATTATATTATTAATTGATATTAAATTTCTAAAAATCTAAGGTTCGGACAAGAGTCTTATATCATGATATTTTCATCATTAATGGACCACTTGGGGGTTTCTTGGATGTATGTAGTAAGTTTATTAACCATATTATATAAAAATACAAAGAGACATTGTAAAAGTGAAACTAATTAACTTAGAGTTAATACTTAAAGATAAGGTTAATATAAGTACCCAAACCTGTCTAAATTCTATTGGTTGAGTTTTTTTCGACCCATACCCACCTTAACCTTTGAATAGTAAACTTTTGAGCCATTCGAAACCGATTATGAATTTATTATAAATTAATATTTCTAGCTTTTCCAAAGGTGCCCCTCACCCCTCTTATAAAAGGGCACTCCTCCTTCTCATTTCTTCACACCATCAAAGCCTTTTTGTTCGGCCAAAATCTTCCCAAATACTCTACCAACATCCCTCACTACAACCTAGAGGCCTTAGTTTGATCAGAAAGCCAACCTAAGGAGCCCTTTTGAACAAATCAAAAGGAAGAACCCGCAGAAGAGGTAATGATTTCACCACCCTTTTCCAAGTTCATTTCTTCTTCCACTTCTTCTTCCTTTGTTGTTACCATTCTAAAATAATAACTTCAGTATCATGTATATGCTGTGATGTTATAAATATGGTACAACCATATTAATTTTTCTATCCACCCTTTGAATAACATGTCACCATATGTGCGTACGTACGGCTTACCGTCTCCACGTCGTGGTGTAATTGTTATTCAATATATTATTATTTGGATGGGTATAATAATGATGTGCAACTCATGTAAATAATAAATATAACATGTTAATGATTATGTATATATGATATACCATCCATTTATATATTATTTTAATATCAAAAGAATGATATTGTCGCTCGTGCGTACGTACGGACTACCATCTCCACGAACGCGATGAGATTCATTCTCCATCGTATCCATTCAAGTATAATTATCATTTGATGATTTAAAAATGATGTTAAGGACCTGATATCATTCTGGATATTAATAATATACAACTTATCCTTTACAAAAATGTCTTACGTAACAAAACATATAAAAGAAAACAAGTAAGTTAACACCAGAAACAACGATAATACTAAGATATTATTATAAATCGATATTAAAAGATCATATATGATATCATATTAATGTATATGATTCTTGTATAATTTAGTAACAATTATTTCACTATTATAGAGGAGGTTAACCTACCCCAACCAAGGAAAAGTACAAGGTAAGGGTTTACTTTACAACCTCTTCATTATCCAAGGTTGTTTATACGTAATAATCTACTGGGATCTCTTTATCATCCACATCCATGTTTCTTAAAAATGTATTTAAAAACATTTTTACTATTTACTAGAATATGAGTTAAAGTCATTTATACCCTTTTTTACTTTTATAAGTGGTTTATAAAGGAATCTTAAGGTCGTTTTCAAAACAAAGTCCTTTTTAACCTTTTCGACAGAATTAAGGTAAGAATGTTTTTTTTAACTTATACGGCGGGTGCAGCTATTTTCCGCCGTTATAAAATCTTCAAAGCTTCCCTTACAAGATTATAAGATTATTTTCAAAGAAAAGGTTTTATTTTATATGGATCTTAAATGATTTCAAAATAAAAGGAGATATTTCTTTAAAAAGAATTTTGATTTCATCTATGTCAACATCCTTTGATGGATTTTAAGATTATTTGAAGTTTATTTATTATGATACAAAACTTCTATATTGTATTGAAGTTTTTGTGATATGTTTGACTGTGGATGTGCTATTTTTATACCATTCATAGTTTATGGAGAAATTATTGACATTTCATATGCTAGTTTTAATATGAATGTTTATGTTATATTTAAACCTTTTCATATGGGAATGCATTGGACTTAATATGTGACGGGTGGAGCCCGCTATATCTCCTCGATGTTTCGGTAGGTCTCCTGAGACAAACTAGTGTCCTGGCACAAGGCATTGACAAAATCTTATTTGTAGTCTTGGCTCAAGGCCTTGACTATGTCGTTATGATAGTCTGGCATTATGCATTCCAACATTATGAAAGTGGTTATTGATTTTTGCAAGTGATTATTCGATTAGTAGAATATCCATGTGAATAAGTAAATGGCATTATTTCTTTTTATTTATTCCATACCATGTTGAAAGTTCATGTTTGAAAGGCTGTTGTTTTAGTTATACATTTCCTTAAAAGTTTATTCTTATTTATGAAAGTTTTCGCTATATTGTTATCCTTAATGGGCATTTGAGCTCACCCCTTTTCTATGTTTTATTTTTCCCAGGAAGTGAAGAAGTAAGTTATGAATGACCTGCAGGGATATTATGTGGGGATATGAGTGTGGATTATGGAGACAATATGTTGTTGTAGTAGTTTTTTGTTTAATGATGTAATGTAAAACTTATGAATATATCTAGTGTTTCCAAGGCTACTAAACCAATCGGTCTTTCAAGATTTGATCTTTCTTGTGATCATGCCAATGTTATGTAATAATGCACCGACACTGGGTAACTAGGGTCGGGGCATTACATGTTAAGTGATAATTTTAAAAAAGGGAAAAACAAAACATTATCGGAAGATTACTTTTAAGGATTTGAAGAAAATTATAAGAAAATTATTGAAGAATAAAAACATGTTAAAGAATCTAAATCATAAATTTATGTATATAGAAATAATGATAAATATTTATCATTATTTTATAAAAATTGGAAAAGGGTTTTAGGAAAGTATAAATTGATAATTCCTTTAAAATTTTTGGAATTTATATTTTTTGGGAACATGTTTATGAATTTTCCACAATGAATGAAGGGAGAAAATAGTGATTGAGATGACAGAAGGCCAATAATATCATAAAATAAATAGGATAATATATAATAATATGTTTCTAAGGGGATTGATAAAAATCACTTCAAATCCAAAAGGAGAAACTTTTTTTAAAATTTGAATAAGTGGAAGATAATATTGATAAGTAATTTATTTACTGATGTTGTTGGAGAACGAAAATATAGTTAAATATTTAATTATGAAGAGTACTGAAGTAGTTTATATGAATATTAAGATATATATTTTAAATTTAATCTAATTATATAACAACAATAATTTCTATGAAATATTATTTTACATGAAATAGAGATAAATATTTTGATGAAGGATTACCAATCATAAGAAATCAAGAACGAATTCTTGATGTGAACATTTTGTTGCTAGAAGAGATTGATTGTATGAATGAGTATCATTAAAAAGGAAAATAATTGGAATGAATATATGGAAATAAATTTGAATGGAATGGATGAAGAGTTTTAACATATACAATAAAAGTTTTCTAATTATGATAATGAAGTTAAAGGATTCAAGAATTATATATCCGATGATAGTAAAATTTTTGGAAATATTCAACCAGAAAATGGTCAAAATTTACCTTATAAGGTTGGATTATTTGTTAAATTTGTTGTTAATAAGAATAAATCTTGGGAAGTAGGGTATCTAGACCAACCTAAAAAATATATAATTTTATAATTTTTTAAAATTTCTGAGTCCAGATAAGTTTCTACCACTACTGATTACATTGTGGTTGGGACTTAAAAACGTTTTGATATAGAGGAGAATTAATTTTCAGAGAAACATGTTCACCATTCTAGATATTTTGGAAATTAATAAACATAATGTATTCCATCTATGATTTTTATAAGTGTTTTTGTGGATTTGGGATTATAGAATATATTTGATGGTTCATCTAAAAGTATTACAATTATCCTATTGTCTATGAATGGTAATGTTTGATGGGGATTCAATCCTCTCCAAGGAAGAAATATGAGAAGAATATTTTAATGGAACCTCATAAGGATGGTGTGAATGTTTAGAATATTTTCCAACCTTTGGAAACTATTTTTGAAAGATGTGATCATCTTGTGCATCATGAAGAATGATGCCATGTTTTGTTACTAGCACAACAACATGATTCTTAGATGTTGAATGTGAATAATGATAAAGGGATATAAAATACTCTTGCTATGGAATTTATTTTCAATGAAAAATGAGATGTACCCTAGATAATGAATTATAGGTTTTCTTATCATATGATAAGTTATTTTTTGTTATTGACATATGTGAAATATTTCAAATAATCAAAAATGTCATTTGGAAATGATGAATCCATCTGAATCAAATGTATTTGATTTACCATTATTGGAGAATAAATGTTGAAATATAAAAAATCCGTGTTTGATGATGGGATGAAACAAAACATGATGAGTTTTTCACAACTTTTTGTGAGGGTAATAGGTTTTTAAAAAAATGTTTTGATTTGAAAATAGTGAAATATGGAAATGTTGTTACAAGAGTCCAATACAAAAATGAAACTTCATCGAAGTTTGTGATGTTCAAAAATCATGTTACCTAATAATGATCTAAGAAAATAAATTTTGGTATAATAAGGAATGTTAAAATTGTGATACTCTGCTCTTATCATAGCTCTTCTTGTATGAATCATCTTAGTTGTACCGAAATAAGTAACTTCAAGTTTTTTCCATATGCAGTTAGCTGTTTCACATGATGAAATTTGGATATATATGTTCATAGTCATTGAACATAGTAGAGTATTGTGTACCTTATAGTTTAATTGATAATCATGCTTCTCTTGGTTTGTGAAAGCACTCACTTCCTTATCAGGAATTTTATAACCTCCAGCATGCATAACACAGTTATCTACTCCAGTATTGATAACGAAAGTTTCATCCGATCTCTTCAGTACTCATAATCATTTCCATTAAAAATTGGTGGACTTGTTGGATTTAGGTTGTCGATTGAACCAACATTTAAACCTTCCATCTTAAAAAAACATTCTACACAAAAACATGATAATAAAAAATGTTTGGATTCTAGGAAAATATTCCAAATCAAGGAACGTATATAACAAGGAAAAAATGAGCTACGAAAAACATATATGTGAGTATAATTATTTCAAAGACCTGCACTGATAACAATTGTAAAAATGAAATTATGATTTAGATGCCCAATATACAAGAGGGGGTGAATTGTACACTTTAAAAATTTAAATAAATAAGTAATGATCTATGTTTAACAATGTTAATGTCAAGAAAATTCACAACACCTCTAACACAAATTGTAGGATTGGTATAGGGTATGAAGTTACAAACCTCTAGTTCTATGCACTTCTTTAAATCTGTAAAGTGAATCCCAAAAATTGGTTCCAGAAATATGGATCCAGAAATTGAATCTTAACCAAAATTTACAAAACGATATTCTACCTTAATGCGTATAGAATATAAATTAATCAGAGTACAAGTGTTAGGAAATATAAGAATGTTATACTTTCTTAAAATACAAAATTTCACCGGAAAAAACAAGTAGTAAAACTAGAAGTAACAAGATATAAATCTTTTAACCCAAAGAGAAGGGTATCTAACAACCATGGGTAAAGGTCCCTTGATTTATACATTCATGCAATTATATCTTAACCACACCAGGGTAAGCCCTCGATATGAAGAACATGGTCTCTCTCTTGCAATCCACGCAAGCCCTCAACTTCAAGGTAGTTGGAACCTTTGTCTTCCTCATAAATGAATCCCTCTAACTTCAAGGTAGTCGGAACCTCTATCTTCTTATCCCTGGAAGCCCTCTAATGTAATCACCAACATTCAGAGTCGCATGAATCAATAATCCCAACCAAAAGTTTGAACAAGTAGTTCAATCATTCTGCACGAAGATTGAGAGTTAATAAGAGCCTCTCTATCTAGAAATCACTTCAACAGCATGTAGGCACACGTTGTCAGGTTTTCGATGTTATGTATTGAGCTCGTTGAAATGATCTCGTATTTATAAGGAAATTTACAATGGTTGGCTTCCTCCTCCAACAGTCATATTTTCCATAAAATTTGGAGGGACCTGTACATGTTTCACTAAATAAACGGTTAGATAGAAATAGAATGGATGCCATCATTTTATAACAAAACATGTGTAAATGAAAGAATGAAATTGTTTTATAATAAAACGAGTGTAAGCATAAGAAAAACTAATGTTCAGAATGTCAGAAAATAAAAGTTCTGAGTATAACCAAAATGGAATTCAGAGTCTGTAATAAAAGGATATTGATATTTTGTTTTATATGAATTCAGAACCTGAATGCTGTAGAATTCTAAATTCTGAATTTCTAGGAAATTGGTAGTTTAGTTTCATGAGGGTTCAGAATCTGAACACATAGAGTTTGGAGTCAAACTTTTAAAATGTCTGAGTCGAACTAGTAAATGTTTGGAGTCAAACTCATAAATGTTCGGAGTCAAACTCATAAAAGTACGTAGTCGAACTAGTAATTGTTCAGAGTCGAACTTATAAATTTTTGGAGTCGAATGCATAAATGTTCGGAGTCGAACTAGTAAAAGTTCGGAGTCTAACTTATAAAAGTTCGGAGTCGAACTCCTAAAAGTTTGGATTCTAACTAGTAAACTTTCAGAGTCGAACTTATAAAACTTCAGAGTCTAGAATTTTTAGTGGAACTTTATTACAATTAATACCCAGAATTTAGAGTGGAACTTCATTACAGTTTACATCCATAATTTGGTGTGGAACTTCATTACATTTCACAAACTGAATTCGGAGTGGAACTTCATTAGAGTTCACATCCAGAATTTGGAGTGGAACTTCATTACAGTTCACATCCAAAATTCGGAGTGGAACTTCATTACAGTTCAAATCCAGAATTTGGATCCTAAAACATAATGCTTCATATCCTTATAATTATATGATTATGAGTTTTTGGGTATGAATCCGATTTTTATACTTATGAAAAATATTGATATGTATAAGGAAATCTCGGTCAGGGTAAAATTCCTTAAGGAAGGAAATTTTCCTTATAGAAGTAAAATATATATTTTTATATGTATATGGTGTTTGTGATTTTCATAACAAGAAGGAGTGGAAAAATCATAAGGAAACCCTTATTGACCCAAAAAAAGGCACATCCTCTGTTCCATTAGGAGGATCTCATGAGGCGAAATCAAGAGGTAAATTTTCTCTATTTATCTTTTAATTTAATTTCTATTTCAATTTATTTTCTTATTATCTCATCACCTCCCTTCATCCAAATGGTACAAAAATTCTAGTATATTAAATATACTCAAAATATATCATGTTAATGGATTATCCAATATTAATATTCATTTTTCTCTCTCTTATAAAAAATGAAATCATTGCCCATGAGGTGTCAATATGATGACATCATGGGGGATGCACCTTTATATTCCTTAGGCAACTTAAATGATGAAAATAAGACCATTAAAAGGTTAAATATATAATTAAAATTTTCTTTTATAACGCTTCTTATGTTATTTAAAAAACATATACTCATAACACTAAATGATAAAACAAAATGATTTCATTTTGTTTGAAAAACCGCCCAAAGTAACCTAAAACAGTCATCATTGAAATTAATCTAATAAATAATCATCATGGTATATAAAAAATCCTTTGTAAGATCATTTTAAAATCTATAAATTCATTAATAAATTATAATAACAATTTCATACTTTCATCTTCATTATAAATGAACTTATATTCATGAATACAATGTGAACTCGTCATAAAAACCATGAAAATGAATGCTCACAAAAGATGATATTAAATTATGTAATTCCTACAATGGACGATAGAAGAAGATAATAAAACCATAATGAATCAAATCCATCTATAAAATGATATTTAATTATTAGTTAATGAATCTAATATTATTATGTTGCATAATAACTAGAAATAATCATTCGGAGAAAAGGTAAGGGGTATTCTCAAACCGAACTCTATTCCTTTGGGTTTTCCATTATACACACCTTTTTTAGTATGGATATTAATTAAATATCATTTACTTGTAAATTTCATACTTTTTCTAGGATATACATGATTTTTAATTTAATTTATGGAAAAAAATCCCAAATAACACTTCTTTACAAAAAAACAACTTTCGATAGTCACTCAAGGTTTATGATTCTTATATCAAGTATGTTATTCATTCTTACATTTCTAAACCCAAATTTTATGAATGAATTATTATGAAATGATACCCATTCGTTTCAATGGGTCATTATATATTAATTGTTGATATATGTTCTTTTTGGAATGCATGAAAATGTAAATGTTGGGTTGTAATGGGTGTGCTCAGAATTATATAGCCGAATGTAAATGTTATGATCTGATGGGTGCGCTAAGAATTATATAGTGATCTAATTCATTGGGTAATAGGAAGAACCTCATGAGTAAAGTGAAAAACAAATGAAACATATTCTATCAATTTCACAACTATGTGTGGTATTTGACCACTAAGACATGATGATTCATTTTTATGCATTTCCACATTCCAATCCATTTCTTAAAGCATCCTATCAATATTATGATCCTAGGCCTATGTTATGATGATAATGATTATTCTCACCCCATGTTATATTGTTTCTTGTTATTACTTATCCTCTTATTAGGATTTTTTTCACCCAGTTTTTATGTATATCCATAGGTGAATACATGTACTAAGGATAATTCAATGGCCAATAAGATGCTAGAGAAAAAGAATAAAATAAATTTTTTTGTTTTACATAGTAAATGTTATGTATGCTCCTAATTTTTCCAATACAGTAATTATTTGGATCCTTCATATGTAATGATTTTTTGTTTCATATCATTAATATAATGGAATAGTAATGTAATATATATAATGGTCACTATAAATAATCTTTTTATCATCAGCATGTTTCCACAACCTAGGATGAGATGCGCTAAATTATTCCTCATCTCTAGAAATAGTTGTGTCTGATTCTCTGATCTATATAGGATCATAATTTTTGGAATCATTATATGTTTATTTAATAAAAATTCATTCATCCTCTTTAACTTCTTCATTATTATGTTCTTCTGAGACTTCTTCCTCATATTGTCAAAGAAGATTTACATCAGCAGATTCCAAAATTCTCTATGATTATTTGATGAAACATCTATATCCTTTTTAATCTGATTCATATCTATGAAAGATTCCATCTTCACCTATCTGATCAAACATTCCAAGGTTTCCACCTTTGTTCTTTATGATGCAGGGACTCCAAAAAACTCATAATTGTTTCAGACATTGAGTATTTTCGTAGAAAATATCATACATAGTCATATCAGATCATGTCCTATATAATCATAGGTTCAAAATATAAACATCTATTTACATAGATTTACTCAAAACATAATTATAACTAATATATTTATGTAACATAGTACACCCAATTTAAAAAAAAATTCTATTATTTCCTTGGAAAACACCATTTTTTAGTTGTGTATGGTGTATTAAACACATGACAATTAACATGTTTTATTGATAAAATTTGAACTGTTAATTATTATATTAACCTCCATTATCAAACTCATCTTCTTCACGAAACACCCACATTCTATCTTAATTCATTTCTAGAAAATATTCCAAATCTTCAATGCATCTGAATTATGTTTTTAATTCATAACAATGGTAGTGCAAGAATATTCATCAATGAATGAAATTAAATATGTATCCATAAATGTTTATAGTTTTCTCATTGTCCCATATATATTAGAATTTAAATGTTTTAAAGGTTGAGATGAAGTATTATCAACATTATTATACACAACGTTTGAAAAGATTAATTTCTGATAAATTTCATAACACCAATCTAAAATTTAAGACTTATCAGGAACACAGTGGACACTATTTAATTTTTATATATCACAATAGTTTCTCTGATACATATATCCCAATATTATTATACCAAAATTTATTTTCTTAGATCATTATTAGGTAACATGATTTTTGAACGTCACAAACTTCGATGAAGTTTCATTTTTGTATTGGACTCTTGTAACAACATTTCCATATTTCTCTATTTTCAAATCAAAACATTTTTCTTTAAAACCTATTACCCTCACAAAAAGTTGTGAAAAACTCATCATGTTTTGTTTCATTCCATCATCAAACACGGATTTTTTATATTTCAACATTTATTCTCCAATAATGGTAAATCAAATACATTTGATTCAGATGGATTCATCATTTCCAAATGACATTGTTGATTATTTGAAATATTTCACATACATCAATAACAAAAAATATCTTATCATATGATAAGAAAACCTATAATTCATTATCTAGGGTACATCTCATTTTTCATTGAAAATCAATTCCATAGCAAGACCATTTTATATCCCTTTATCATTATTCACATTCAACATCTAAGAATCATGTTGTTGTGCTAGTAACAAAACATGGCATCATTCTTCATGATGCACAAGATGATCACATCTTTCAAAAATAGTTTCCAAAGGTTGGAAAATATTCTAAACATTCACACCATCCTTATGAGGTTCCATTAAAATATTCATCTCATATTTCTTCCTTGGAGAGGATTGAATCCCCATCAAACATTACCATTCATAGACCATAGGATAATTTTAATACTTTTAGATGAACCATCAAATATATTCTATAATCCCAAATCCACAAAAACACTTATAAAAATCATATATGGAATACATTATGTTTATTAATTTCCAAAATATCTAGAATGGTGAACATGTTTCTCTGAAAATTAATTCTCTTCTATATCAAAACGTTTTTAAGTCCCAACCATAATGCAATCAGTAGTGGTAGAAACTTATCTGGACTCAGAAATTTTAAAAAATTATAAAATTATATATTTTTTAGGTTGGTCTAGATACCATACTTCCCAAGATTTATTCTTATTAACAACAAATTTAACAAATAATCCAACCTTCTAAGGTAAATTTTGACCATTTTCTGGTTGAATATTTCCAAAAATTTTACTATCATCAGATATATAATTCTTGAATCCTTTAACTTCATTATCATAATTAGAAAACTTTTATTGTATATGTTAAAACTCATCATCCATTCCATTAAAATTTATTTCCATATATTCATTCCAATTATTTTCCTTTTTAATGATACTCATTCATACAATCAATCTCTTCTAGCAACAAAATGTTCACATCAAGAATTCGTTCTTGATTTCTTATGATTGGTAATCCTTCATCAAAATATTTATCTCTATTTCATGTAAAATAATATTTCATAGAAATTATTTTTGTTATATAATTAGATTAAATTTAAAATATATATCTTAATATTCATATAAACTACTTCAGTACTCTTCATAATTAAATATTTAACTATATTTTCGTTCTCCAACAACATCAGTAAATAAATTACTTATCAATATTATCTTCCACTTATTCAAATTTTAAAAAAAGTTTGGGATGGTAGCCTATATATTTGAACTTCCATACAACCTATCTTATATTCAATATGTGCTCTACGTATATCTCTTGAGGAAGTAAGTACCTGATACATCACATGTTCTAAATTAAAAGGTCGAACCACTAGAAGATGATATTCATTATGAGGAATAATCAATTGAGATTTTGGATCAGTTAAAATTATAAAAAATCAAGAACACTCATAAGTTCAATGTTTTTTATAGAATCCTTTTACTTGAGAAAGTTATGTGGGAACCTGAGGCAGTAATGTGGAGAATGTATCCAATGTTTTTGGTACTAAAGGGAGAAATTACTTTGAAGGGCGGTAGAATGTGAGTCCCTGAGATTTCATTGAATATTTATTTGAAATAAATTTAATCTTTTTTATATTTTACATTACATGAAATGAAAATTTTATCTTTATTTTTACACAAAAATGAGAATATCACTCATTACACACAACACTAGTAGTAGTTATCATTACACCCAACACTATTTTTAAACGAAACATGAAATACTATTAAAAAATTAATATTTAATATGAAATCTATCAACTAGATTATTTTAGAGAAGGAATGAATATGATTAAATAAATTATGAAAATATATGATTCATACATTATATAAAATTATTTCTTTAGTGGACATTTAATTAAAAATAAATATACAAATAATTTGATAATAAAAGAAATATGTTTATGAATAAAAACTACTTAGGGAAACAAATGTGTTTTAAAAAATATATATTATGTATTTATTCAATTAATTTAATGAAATTTTTTTATTATATAAATTAAACACAATAAAAATTAACTACTTTTTTTTTCTAATCATGAGATAATAATATATCAAATTATATACTTAAAAATAATATTTTTTTTTAAAAAGATCATGTTTCACATTTATATGCTCTTATTTTAAAAATAATTTTTCAAATAATTTGGAAATATAAATTATCAAATAAATTAAATTTTATAAATCATAATTTAATAATTATCTTATAAAGAATGTTTTCAAATTTACTAAAAATACTAGTTCGTTTAAATAATAATGAAAAATAATGAATTTTAATTACAAGTTTCATTTTCGTTTAATTAATTAATAAAGATTAATTATATTTAAAATTTATATAAATTAAATATTAGTTTATTTATATATATAATAATATAATTTAGTACATTTAAGTCATTTTTAAATTGAATCTAATATACAAACATTGAAATTTTAATATCATTTAATTTTTGAAAAATCAAATTCTCATTGTGTTTTTGGGATTAATTGTGAATTTAATTTTATTGATTATGTGAATTTAATTTCGTGAATTTTATTACATATACGCAATAATAAAAGTATATATTTTATAGTAATTTTAGTATAGTTTTTTATGATTATTTATTTTTAAATCAACCAAAATTATTTACCGTGGTTAAGGAAAAAAATTGGTTTTATTAGCCTTAAACTTAATATATAACTATTGAAATGACCTAAACCATGTAGGAAATATATTTTATTGAACTATCTATACCCTATTATCATTAATACTCTACAAAGATCATTTTTATCCATTTTAATTATGAAACACATGGTTACACTTTTTTCATTTAAAAAATTAACATGTGATCCACTAACCTCACTTATAAAAAGACACCAACTCTCCTCTCTGATTCATAGTATAAAACAATCTTTTATCATCAAATACCAAATAAAGGAGCTTCTAAAATTTCATACACATATCCTTCGATCCTTATATTGGGATAAAATCCAAACTTGGAAGGATTTTGGTGAAAACCTAAGGAGGTTACCAGATGAAGATTTAACAATTTTCAATGAATGTTTTTATTTTATTTCTTCATCCACATTCGAAAATTATTATTAAACACTAATGATATAATAAAAATATTATATTACATATATTTTGATGTTATTATTCAATTTTAATGATCTTAAACAAACTACACTTCCAAAAAATTATTTACCATATAATCATTTGGGTGTACGACAAAATATCGCATCGTGAACTGATGTCATTCATTTTGCTATTTCCACCACTCACAGTTGGGTATGACAGTGTATTTAATGTATAAATATGATATCTAAAAAATTATTATATCTATGGATTAATTATATAATATATCCATTTTTCCTTTCCATTATATATTTGATACGATAACGTTGCTTGTGTGTATGATGAACAACCACCTCACGAAGCGATGTGGTCATTTTCACTAAAGATTTACATGGAAGATAATAAATATAATGTTATTGAATATATGTTATATAGATGAAATTTTTATTAATTTAATGAAATATTAATCATTAATATATGATAACAAAATAATATTATTCATTACTATCTAAAAAATAGAAAAATGATAATATCGTTCGTGTTCGTGTGGGCCACCGCCTGCAAAAACCAGTGTGACTCTTTTTTCATTGCCAAGACACATGGATATTATTTATTAGTATAATTAAATAAATAACATCATATTTTCTATATTATTATCATTCTATAAAATAAATATTTTTCTCATATCCTTTCTGTAATGATCATCGAAAAATAGAAATGTAACTCATGCATACGTAGGACCTTCCATCTCTAGGATCATTACCTACATCGCCTCTGAAACCCATCATTCTTGATTATAAATAAAACCATTATAGATGTGTAAATATTGAAATTCTTTCATCATTATTATTTTTTATATAATTTGACCATGACCCAATAAATTGGTACAAAACAAAAAATCAAAACATATTCGAAAAAAGAGTTTATACCAAGAAACATGATTTTAACAAGGAATAGTTTGAAAATGGGAAATAATATTTCATAAGTAAAAATATATTTTATGATATACTTAATTATTTTTATTTAAAATATTTATAAAATACATATATTAATTGTACAGGATGATTTAATGTGTGTGAAGGATGTTAGGAAATAATGTAAAGGATTTTTAGTCTCACATTTATTTTTGAGAGACATATGAAAATTAAATTATCATATTATTTGTCTAGTGTATATAATAAAACTTTTAAATTTTATATTATTGGTATCATTTTATTCATGTTATTTAACGTTTAATTTTATTTCATTATTTTTTTGGGTTTCAATTCGAAAAATTACTAATGTAGTAATGGATTATCATCTCACATTCAACTTATGCCAGACACATGAAATACTAGCCGCATATTTATTATATAAATTATATAATACCATTGACTATATTTTACGATGATTATTATGAAAATTATGGGGATTTAATACACATTTTATGATCCTTATATCAAGGGGATTATGTTTAAAATGTAAACTAGGTTGAAATGGTTTTATTATATAATCTCATCATTTATCCAGATTATTTTTTATTATGTCTTCAATGTAGAAATTTTATTATCTAAATATCATTAATTCTCATTAATTTTATTATATATATTTAATTCATTACATCTTTATGTAATAGTACAATTTTTCACTCTTATGTACCTAAATTAATTGGGAAAATGTTTTAATAAAACACGACATTATTTTCCTCTTCAGTTAGAAATATGCATTCTTCCAAAACCATTTTTATAATAGAATTAATTTTTTTAATATTATACACTGATTTTTGAAAGGATTATTTAACCATTATTTAATTTTTCATAACTTTTATTTAATATGGTTCTTCATTTCTCCTTCCAAACTATATCCCTTTATCATTGACTAGAAAATGTAAATGGAATAGTTTTTAGGGTATAGTATGTGAACGAAATTTCTATTCATCATGACCATAATTTTCATGGAGTCATTATTTATATGTTTTCAAGGAAATTTTTAAATAAAAATATTTTGAATATTTTTTATGTTCTCAAAAAGTTATTAAAAATTGAAGATTATATTTTCCTCAAGATAATTTAAAATTATATTTAAATCATCATTTATTTATTTTAAATGATTATTCTCAATGAAAAGAAATTCTAAAATATTTTATTTTTCTTATTTTTAAAAAGATATTTTACAGGAATGATAATTTTCCTCAATAAATCAACCATGTGATATTTTAAAATAATTTTCAATTTATGATAACATGCCTTGAAGTTATTTACGATTTACTAGGGATATAATCCAATAATAGAATTCTTTTTATTTCTTTAAATGGTTTTGGTTTCTGATGAAAATATTAATATGGAACGTATTTCTATTCCACGGGTAATACCATGATAAAAATATTATTAAAGACAATTCTTTTTCAATGGGTTGTACTTTTAGGAAATCGTGAAATTTTTATGAAAGATATTCTTTTTTATAGTTTTTATTTTGATGTAATGTGTTCGAAAATAATTTCATTTTAGACAGTCTAAAATAATGAATGTATTATATCCATATAAAATAATAATTTAAGAATTTCATTATGTTATGTGTGGGACTTATGTCTCCCTCTAATTTATGGGTTAACGATTACTAGTATATGAGACCAACAGTTACATGAGAGGTTTTACAAAGCCCAAAACAGGGTACTTGGGTAGTTATCCCAATACACAAAGATGGTATATGGGAGGTTATCACATTCCTAATGTAAGAACATAATTTGTTATCCATATAATATCATTTTATGAATATCTTTTGTGTGTATCCATGACATAATATTTACTATGATTATGTATATGTAATAATTCCATGTTTTATTGTAATTCTTTTCTCTCATTGATCATGTACATTGATTTCATTGATCCATTATGAACAAACATTATTTATTCAATGTGTTGATATTTTTATCTATGATATGAAGGGTATGGTTTTCATTTGATATTCTCACATTCTTAAACACTTATTGTCATGTTAGGATTATATAATTATTTAGATTAACTTTATTGAGCCTCTGAGTTCACGATTTCCGTTGTTTCCGTTCCTCATGTTATGATGTAATGTTTTAAATAGGGAATATATATTTTATTTAATATGTGGGATGATATTTATAGGATATTTTAAATATCATTCACGAAATTATTATATTTTATACGTAGTCTTCTATGAACTATCTATTACAATATTCACCTATGTTTCCTGTAATGTATTTTATATTCTTTAAAATGATATAATATATACATATTAATATCATTGTTCTATATACCGGTTACGATCAATATAATACCTAATATTCCACTTTGGATGTTTCTACACCTATATGAATCTTTCATTCAACTATACCCACTTTAAAACATCCAAACAAGGATGTAATTTCCTAGAAAATTCACAATTTGTACATTAACAAAACATTTGGATGTCATTGTATACTTAAACTTATCCCCTATGTTTTCACATGTATTATCAAATCCTAATATCCTAAAATAAATAATCCCTTCATTGATACCAATAGTGGTAAAATGAGCCTGCTGTATTAAATTATTACATCTTTTTAAATGAATATTTAGTATATATCACAATTACACATGCCTTAGAATGATACATTTTTGGTTTCCTTGAAGGCTAGATACATTACAATATTATTTAATGAATTATCTCTAACATACCATAGACAATTCTTTTATTATTGTAACCTATTAGATATTCCTTACATATATCCTTTCATTATATCATAGGGAATGGATATATTTTAATTGTGATCATAGAATCCTAATAAGATTACACATAAGATATGTCAATTGACGATCATAAATTAGAATATATAAAACATAAGAGCATGATAACATGATCATAACATACAGAAGTCATACCCAATCAGTCGAAAACCATTAACTATGAATCATGGAAAAAGTATTTTTCATAATATAATACATATTTTATAAGTATGTGAAATCATCAATAATCGATCATGATCAATGAGAATATATGATAAGAATAAGATATAAGTTCGTGACATACAAAAAAGCATGTAATATCATTTCCTTAGTCATGGATGACTACTAAAATTATAATAATGTAATTTATTCCACATTAAATCATTACCATAGTTAAGGATCACCTAAAAGACTATCATATTAAAAACTATTCCCTTATTTAACTTCATTGAATCTCTATTCATGTCCTTAAAGAGATATACATCATTACCCAATGCATTAGGGAGATAAATAATTTCACTGACACCCTTTATAAACTGAAAAAATACATATTTGTGACATAAGGTCATAAAACATTCATCATATCATTATATCATTACCTCTGAAAGGGATATAGGATGAATAATCATTTCATCATTTCATCATTGCATAACTAGTGGAAATTAAATAAGTTTGATAAAGGCTTAATCATTACAAAATTAACATGTGGGAAAGAAAATTTTTTTATTTAAACATCCATAAATCATTATATATGAAAAATAAATTTATATGTTCATTGGAACCATTATTTAAAAACATATCATAATATTAAATTATTCAGATAAAATATTCAATAAAATATAAAATAATTTTAAAAATATCATTTTATTTGAAAATAAACTTGGAATATGAAAAAAAATGATTGAAATCATTGAACAATCATGATGGTATAAGTTTTGATTCAATCCATATTTGTTAATTGAAAATATTCCTTCCTCACTTTGGTAAAAATTCAATTCCAACTTGTTTTGAAAATTTTTAGAAGGATTATTCATTAATCTTTTTTAAATAAATTCAATGTTAGTGAAAATTACCTTTAAAATCATTCAATTAGTGGTATGAACTTTTAGAAAACAATTACTTACGAGATTATATGTTGAAGAAAAATTCAGTCAACCAATGAAGAAATAATGTTTACTATTCATTAAAAATATTCCCAATAATTTGAAAAACCAAGGAGATTAAAATTATACAAATAAATTAAAAATACAATTATAACTATAGGAGAATAAATTTTATGGGGTTAAATGTATAAAATTATTATAATTCCCCGTAATATAATGTTATTATAGTTAATAATTAATATAAATGAGATTATATCATTACCCCCTCATCTCATGTTTCATAATTAATGGAATGCATTCAAATATCATGTATAAAAAATAATGATTTATTATAAAAATATTTCCAATCCATATTGATAAAAAACTAAATTTGTATCATCCCTTTATAATTTATAATTACCCTTTTACAAAGAATTTCTTCATTAAAATGAACATTCGAGTGAAACATGGTCTTCTTTCCATGCATGATTTGGTTTCATGGATAAAGAACATTCACCTTTTTCCTAGTTCTGTCACCTATATAATATTAATAATAAAATATATATAACATTTATTCATCATATTCACATTAATAACTAGTCTTATAATTTTTTGATGAAAAATGAGTCGCGTCTCTTAATGGTGGTGGTAGTTCACACAAACGCATAAGGGAAATTATAATTTTATAATTCATAGTAGGTAATAAGGAAGATAAGTAATAATATTATAAACCCATAATTATTTCATAAATATCAAATATTAAAATTATATCCATCATTAAAACTAACCAAGAATGATAGTTATGAATGTTGAATCATTTCTTTCCATGGAGGGGATAGTCCACACGTATTCATGAGTTGTACTTTAATTTCTTATTGGTAGGATATGAGGTGAAAAATGACTTCCCCATAATAATCCTAACATATCAATATAAATATTCAAATTCAATTGACCAGAATCAAACATGGATTACATTATATATTGAATTAAATATGAAATTAACATCATATATGCATCTCATCCATTTCCCATCTCACACATGAGATCACAATCAAGAATTATTATACAATTTATGTCAACATAAGAATCATATTAAGGAATAATAAGTTCACAAGGGACCTAAATGTTATGGAATATCCTACCTCAATATTTGTAAAAACGTACTCAAATATTCAGCAAAGTATCAATCCCTGAATCATGTTGCTCACAAATGGAAAACTAGATATGACATCATGGATTCAAATATTTGGTTATGATCGATCTATGATATCATACCCATAAATATCCATTGTTTAGGATAGATCTATATCTATTGAATAGGATTTTTTTGACAAATTGAGTCCACCATAAATCATACAAAGGATAATTAATCTCACATTAAATATGTAATTAGTACACAACTAATTATAATAAATTATATTTCAATCATCATTCTTCCATCAAGAAGGAGTCTATGAAGAATATCCACATTGACATAAACGTTAGATTCCCCAAGTCATAGGAAGATCTAGATCCGATCAGGAAAAATTATTAACTATCTAAATATATATGATATGTATATATTAGGGAAAAAATAAATATATACTCATAAAATTAAAATATCCAACATAGATCCATCCAAATCTCATATGGAAAAAGTAGAATCTCTTGAAAATCTAGAGAAATGATACCAATCTATCGTCATTGGATTGATCCAATGTTGAATGGATATGGTATGAGGATACGAAGATCTCATGTGTTTCTTGAGAATGTCTTAGGTTATAAATAGTTTAGTGAGGGTCTTATTTGGTTATTAATTAAGGGGGAAAATTGAATGGAATTAAAATTCATGGGGTGAATTTAATTCACACTCATATAGGCTCCACCGACTTGTCATTTTGAAAGGTAGAACCACAATATTTATTAGAACACCATTATTTGGACATTGGTATCAAATGTTTTCTATAATCACACAATAACCCCACTAAAAAGGTACTAGACAAAAACTAGCCAACTAGGGGTAGTAGAAATTCACCACTCTACCAAGAAAAAACACCCCTCCCATAACATGGATTTCTAGACTCTTTAAACTATAAACCATCTTCTAAAAATACCAATAACATTAATGAACTATAAGAGATGCAAATAATTTAATAAAATTAAAACATCATGTACATTTAATTAATATAATATTATGCAATTATAACTTTCAAATAGCTTATAATATATATAATAAACTTAAAATGTCCTTGGTCAAAACAATTGGGTCCTTAAGACCAAAGATCATCCTCCAACACCTATGTCCCATAATGGATTCATCTATAATGCAATAGGATATCATAAAATTATTCCAAATTACCTCCTAAGTAATTCAACCTTTTGTCTAAAATCATTACTAGGTGATCCGTGTATAATGCATCAGGATCTAGATTAGCATCCTCAAGGTCCATAACATACGGTAATATAGAATTGTACCTCTTTTTCTTTGACCACCAGAATTGTTGCTTAAATTCATTTTACATATTTTTTACTCTAGGATACACATCCCACATTAATGAATATAAATTTCTTATTAGGTATTCCCAAATTGATGCCTGGACTAAAAATCTACCATTAAATTTTTAACAACACAATTAATGATGGAATTAATCATTACAATATTTAATATTAGTCATAAATTATAATTTTAAATTCATTATAAATACATTATATAATTCATAAAATCAAAAGGTAAAAGTTTTTATTTCTTATAATATTTTATTTAAAATACAATTATAAAAATTTTAATTTTTTTTGAAAATGAATTTATTTTACAGAATCTATAATATAAAAATTTTGTTAAGATGAATTTTTTATATCTTTATGAAAATATTTATTTTCTATCGAGTAGTGAAATGTACATATTATTATTGAAAAACTGTATTTTTTTGTTTCATCTAATTTTTATGTTCCGTTTCATTTTAAAATGGTTTCAACCAAAATAATATCAATTATGATATTAATGATTCAATTAACTTCATTGAAATCGAATTTATAATTCATTTCTGTATATAATAATTTTTTAAAAACATAATATTCATTTTTATAAAAAATAATTTTTTTTCTTAAAAGTCATTTCTGTCTTGTTTTGTGATTTTATATTTATAATTATGTTATATAATTTACAAAAATTTAATTTCATGAAATTAAATCTATTAATATATTAATATTTATCCTTTTATAATATTTTTACATTTTTATGAATTTATGTTATTAGTGGATAGTAAAAAAGTAACGCTTTCCTGAAATATAGTATATTTTATGTTATTTCCAAGACATATACATAACATGAAAAATCCAAAAACATATGGAATGACAAATTTTAGTTAATATTCTATAAATATAATTCATAGATAATTGAAAACAATTCTATAATAAATATGAAAATCCTTTTTTGTGCTGACATAGAGCCGGTGCAACAGTAAAAATGTCAATTTAGGTATCCTAAAAATAATAATTTTGATGAGATTAGTCGATGATTTAATTTTAAATTAATAATTGTTTAATTATTTTTATCTTTGTTGTTGGACAATAAATATATATTTATATAATAATAATATCATCTAAAATATATTGTAATTCTTGAGCAAGGACAACAAAATGAAAATATCAAATGAAATGTCTTAGCATGATAGAGATGGGAGTTGAAATAAATTTTAAAAAAATAAAAATTGATATTTTAATGAAAAAAACATTTTTTAATAATATAAATTTATTTATCACCTTTTGGTGCCACTTGACTAAGATTATTACTTCTATATTATTTATTTTTAAAAATATCAAATATGTCCCACTATTGTTTTTTTATAATTGAATCAATTTAATTAGGTTTTATATAGAAGATAGGTTAGACTAAAAATATTATAATGTAATATTTTATATTTATATTTACCAAGGTAATATTCTTAATTTATAGTAATGGAATAATTACCATAAATAGATATACAACACCGACACAATAACTATTTTTGAAGGGGAAAATAAAATACATAACATTTAAATTATTAAAATATACATTATTTGAGATAATTAACGTGATCAAGGAATTCTATAGATGAACTAGACATGATTGGAATATAATAAAATATTATTATCAAATTATAAATGGTATATTGATATTATTATTATCAATGTAATGATTTTTTTTAAAACTGATGTTATTGATAATTTAAAATTAATATTGATTTATTTATTTATATATAATTCATAAAAATATTAAATTTATAAAGGTGATTTGGATAATGTTTAAAATAAATACCATGATACATTTATGTATCCTTTTTATTTTATTTCAACTTTATATACCCTCAATGTGTAAATTCCCATGTTGTCTTGCTAAGAGTTAAACAGGTTAAATAAGGCTAAATACAAAAAATATAAGGGTAGAAATATAGTAAAAATGCATATAATTTTATTGGATGGATATATTTTAAACCATATTAAAATTATCTTCTAAATTTTAATTATTTTATCCATTTGGATTTAAATAATAAATTATATTAATTTAATAATTTGAGTAATTCCATGAATGCCCCTCACCTCTCATATAAAAGGGAACCCATTCTTCCAATTTCCTCACACATAAAAACCATTTTTTGTTCAGAAAATTATTACCAAAATATCTTCCAATAATACATTACATGATTTTAGATGTCTTAGTTTATTAATATCTCTACCCTTAGTGGCCATATGGTGTTATGTAAAGGATATTTTCTAAAGAAGATGTAATGTTTTAGTCTAAAAATTATATTTTTTTATTTTTCCACATCCCTAAAACCTTATCCATACAATATAAAATAATAAAAAATAGTATTATCCATATAATTTGATGTTAGTAATTTATATTCATGAACCATATACATCTAATACTATATGAAATGGGTAAAAAATTTATCGTTCGTCTGAACAGTGAGCAACTTCCTGACGAAACGATGCAATTCATTTTCCATTACCATCTCTCATGATTGGTTATAATGATAGAATTAATTTTTATATATTATATTTTTGAAAAATTAATCATTATGAAAATATAATATATCATTTATGCACCAACAATTCCATGTACATAAAATTGTAAGCATCAATTTTTTGTATGTGTGGACCACCATAGTCATGAAGTAATGTGATTTGTTTTTCGAAAACACATCACAATTATGTTATATATAAATATATATAAATAAGTAATAAGTTATATATGGTATTATGAGAATTTTTTTAATTATAAAATAATACTTATCATTCTCATGTAATGATCGTTGAATAATGGAAACGTCACTCTGGCGTATGTATAACCTACCATTTCCATGATTATAAAGTAGTTCAATATATAAATCCTAGTGATATGGTAGGATTTAATAGTATAATTAATGTATAAAATAGTTATTTTTTATGAATTGTATGCTTGATATGATTCAATACTGATCTCTATGACCACATCCCACCTATCTAGGTCACTATCAAAATATGAACCAAATAATTGCAAAAGGTCTCATGTGAACATAATTAATTAAGTAATTGTTATAACAAAGGAATTAGTTAAATAAAAGTAAAAATAACCTTGAAAAATGTTTTAAAAAATTTAAATAATTAATTTAATTTTATTATTATGGATGATAAAGAACATACATGAAAATTCAGACATAAGATAAGAGACATTATTTTAAAAATATTATTTTAATGATTTTAAAAAAACTACTAAATGATTTATTTTTTAACTATTATGGAATGAAAATTTTTCCCTACCTCAATGAAACATTAATTATTTATATTTGACATATTATTTTTTTGTTTATTTTCATAAAAAGGGTTTCTTTATGACTGCCAAATGTTTTTTTTCTAAAAGTATTTTTAAAAGTAATTGATATTATGTTATCCCAATGATTATTTATGAATGTGTTTTAGAAGGGTTTTATAAAGGAAATGGGAAATAATATATTGTTTTATATAGTAAATGATCATTATATTTGAAAATGGCGATCCTGATATGGATTATAGCAAAGGTTGAGCCAAATTATAGCTCACATGTGAGCCAGATACAACTAATACATCGGATGTCCTAGATAACATCGAGTGAGTTTGTTATAGGTTTGTGTGGACCCAAATAGAGCTATAATGAATTAGTAAATTTTCCAAATAATAATAGTCAATATGGAGTGAGTTATCAAATGAATTCTCCTATTATTTAACTGGGCTCTAGTTATTTATAACTTGGGTTTAAAATGAGATATTAATGCGATCAGCAATGTTTCCAAAATATATTTTTATGAGTTTAAATATATTATTTGAGAGAAATGTGTGTTTAATTTTATTATAGAAATGACTTATTTCATACTATAAAATACCATTATTATTAATGTAATCTTTTCATGGGTTTTCATGTTATTCTGTAGACAAATTTATATCATCTATTTATGTCCCTTTTTATGATTTTTATGATCATCACACATTTTAAAGATGTTTATCATTATGTTTAAGGATGAGGTTGTATAAAGATTAGATCATGTTGAAAATTTTGAATATTTATAATGAAAATGAATCATGTTTTATTTTCAATGATTTTTTTGGGAAAAGGGTTATTCAGTAGATGTTTCAAATTGTAATGTACAGTTTTACTATGATAATGGTTTTCCTACATATCTAAAAATACATACAAAACATATTAGTAGAAATGTAAAATTCTTATTATAGTTTTAAATAACATGAATATATAATGTTTATAGTTGGGTGCTTAAAGTTAGTATCAGATTTTGGTTTAGATAACTTTGGAGATTATAATGTCATTAAGGGTGTTTATCATAATAGTTATGAAAATCCAAATGGAATTATAATTTTATGGTTTATCATATGTACAATTTATTGGATCATACTTTTTGGGATTAAAGTTATGAAATTTTTTTGCCGAATAATTTTAACATTGGATAAATATATTTTTTACTTAATTATTGATTATTAAATTTTTTTAAAAAATGATATTTATGAGATAACCTCTGAGGATAATATATATATATATTATTTTGATTAAATTATAGTTATTTGGAGGATTTTATCAAAATTTGGGAATGATATAAGAATGATATATTTTTATAAAAGGAAAAACTTGTAACTATGTGACAACATGACACATTTAGAAAGGCCACATGGATTAACACTAAAACTGAAGGGTGAAAAGGGTGTGTTACCGACATCTTTCCTAAATGACATACTTTTTAGTATGACATTCTATTTCATTTTTTCGCCTATTTTAAAGACAATTTTTATGTTCATTTTGGGAAAATATGATGTATCAAAATGATAACCCATTCATTGTAAATTCTATTGGAAATTATGTTATTAATATTATTTTAGAATATGATGACTATAATTTTTTATCATTATAGGATTAAGATGTAGAGAATAATGTGATTCAAAATTTAATGAATAATGGATGAATTATATTTTGGAAGAATGTGTTTTTATATTTTGAATTTATAGTGAATAAAGTCATTTATCTAAATGGTTAGCATATCTTGGTGATTATATTATTAAGGTGTTCACATTTTCACATGAGACATCATGAAATATTGATGTAATTTGGAGAAAAATGTTATTATTTATTATGGAAGACAATATGAAAAAATCCTAATAATTTTTCAGTTTCATCCCTAATCGAAAATATTTTTGAGGAATTTTAATGATAGTTTACATTGATTTACTTATGTTGAGATTTTACTATTACTATTTATTATTGGATATTAAATTTGTTTTTCAACATGTACTATGGAATTATACAACATTTTTACAACCTAATTGGTTTTGGTTAATTCATTATGACTGTAAGAAGATATATTTATTCTATAGTGTTTTTTGTGATAATTAGTTTTTTATTTTGATACTTCATTACAGAAAAGCGCATCTTGAATAATCATCTTTTGGAAAAATGTTTTAATGTGGGTTTGGGGGGGGGGGCTGATTAAAGGATAAAATTATAAATTACAAGAATATTTCCATTTGTTCTTAGTATGGTACATAAAATAACTTCTAAACTCAAGGGAATTTATCTTGAAATAAAAAATTAAATTTTTTTTCTTTTCTTTTTGAGAAATTATTTTCCTTTTAGCCCATTAATAGTTTTTGGATTTTTGATGGTTAAATTTCCCATGACCTTTTTATTTATAACTCCTTATCAATCCTTTGGAGTTACTTTTATCTTCCATTTCCATGTTTTCACTTACAATATATGTTCTCTTAATTGGAAACTGTAGTGTGTATTATCTAATCTGACCTTCATACTTACTTTCAACACTTATCATGTGAGGCTTTTATTAAGTATTTTTATGATGTTGGATTTTACCAATGTTATGTTTAAAATTAAAACCATTCTTAACAAGCACGAGTTCACAATTTCAAGGAATTTTTTTCCAAAATGGTATAGAATTTAATAACATAGTTAATAAAAGAATAAATAATTTAAATAATAATTTTTATTATGGTTTTATGTAGTTATTTAAATTTTAAATATATTAATTAATTCTCAAAGTCAAGAAAGAATATCTTTATTTCTTTCAAGATTTTATTTTTTAAAGTAATATTTTCAGAATTTTAAAATTTGATTTCAAAAATATTAATTTTACTCTTTTAATCCATAATTTCAAAATAATTATAATATTAAATTTTTTAAATTTTTTGATATTATATATTTTCTAGGGAATATTTAAAATACTGATTTTTATTGAAAACTATATTTTTGTTTCAAAAATTTATGGAGTTCCATATTATTTTTAAATAGAATAAAATAAAAAAAATTATATCATATAATTAATAATTCAATTAGGTTTATTAGATTCTATTTGGTAATTTATTTTGGTATAAAATCCAATTTTAAAACATTAATATACAATTTTATG
The DNA here is from genome assembly GCA_963277665.1 of Viscum album. Lineage (NCBI taxonomy): Eukaryota > Viridiplantae > Streptophyta > Magnoliopsida > Santalales > Viscaceae > Viscum > Viscum album. The sequence goes on from OY728151.1 coordinate 844,046,852, forward strand.
AAAAACTACATTTTATATTAAAGGTCATTTTCATCTCATTTTGTGCTTTCTTTTCAATTTAATTTTTATAACATATAGAAATTAGATTTAATGAAATTAAATTTAATCAATATTATAAATTTATCGTTGGATTATTTTTTTGTAAAACATAATTCTTTAGTGAATATTAAAAAAATATTATTTTTATGAAATAAGCTATCTTTTACGATTTTTCCAATATATAGGCATAATATAGAAAATTATAAAACATACGTAGTTTTTAATTTATATGAAAATAATATAAATATTGTTCATAAATAATTTAAATTATATACATTATAATTTACTGAATAATAAATAAGAGAATAATTTTTAGTTAAAAAACAAATACTTCAAAACAAAATAAATATAATGTTTTGTATCCTTAAAATAATAATTGGGACAAGATATGCACATTCCAGAGCTTTATTTTAAATGTTATATGTTATTTATGAATTTTATAGAAAACAAGTAATTATTGATCTCAACATGTATTTGTGTTATCTATTATATAGTTTGATGATGTTTTTTTAATAAAATTGTCTTTATAGGAATATGGAAGAATATTTAAATGAATGTATGGTTGAAGGCCTGATAATGTAAAGATGTTTCTTAATTCACTACTTTTACACACTGGTCATGTTGTTAATGATTCTTGTTTATGAAAATTATTTCTCTCACATAGGCTTAATATGTTTGATATAAGATCAATAGATTGAGTTATAATTTTTAAGTGATTTATGAATATTATTTGAAAACCAAGTCCAAGGGGGAAGATTTGTTGGGACAATGTTGGATGGAGATGTTTTTTGTAAGCTGAATGATTTTGTTTAACGTTTTTTTCAATTTTTTATGTCATGAAATCACCTCACTTTGTATATTATGGTGATCAAAATTATGTTTCTCCGGATTCATAATATTAGATACATTATTGAGAAGATTTTTTTTCACACACAGTTTAATTCAAAAATAGAAAAAAATAGACACTATTTTGTTAAGAATGATTAATTAGTCAGAGTTTTCAAACGGGACTCAATTTTGTTAATAAATTGAAAATCAGACTCATTTGTTTTATGAAATTCCATTATAGTGAGTTTTTATGAATGTTTATTTTTTATATAGGTTTATAGAGAAGGCTAATTGGTGAAATTTAAAAATTAAATATGAAGATGTATTTATGTTTTGATAGACTTCAATATCTTAAGTTCCCTGAATCACTTTTGTTCTAGGAATTGTAAAAGGAAAAAAGGGAGAATAAATAATATTAAGTCAACTGGATTGGGATGCGGAAGTTACCAAATACTGAGCTAAAAAGATTGTAAATTATAATGTGGTATGGAAAAATAATTAGAATAAAGAATAAGATTGACCAATTACACTAAAGAATTATACCAAAGACATAGACTGTAGAATCATACTAATGAATATGATTGTAGAGTCAGGTAGAAGAATTATATAGAAGAATTGGACTAATGAATTGGATCGAAGAACTAGATATAGAAATCATAATGATGAATCAAATATAGTAACTAGAGTAAAGAATTAGACCGAATAATCAGAATAATGCATTAGACTAAAAAATTAGATTTATGAATCAAACAAAATAATCGGAATGAATAACCAGAACTAAAAATTTAGACCGAAAAATTAGACTAATGGCATAGACAGAAGAACTAGTCAAAATAATTATAATAATAAATCATATAGAATAATGGAACTGAAAAATTAGACAGAAGAATCAGACAAAATAAATGTTAATAAATCAGAATAATGATGGAGAAATATGATATTTCAAGAAGATTCGAGTGGTTACCAAATTATATGAGATGTTTTGAATTTTTTGAAAATAAATTAGTAATATAAATGGAATTTATGATTCAATAAATTAGTGTGAGTATGAATTTAAAAGTATTTTCCTAACCATTCCAGTATTGGATCTCTTTAAATATTATGAATTACATTGTATTTTTTGAATATGGAGTAAGGTTCACTTGTAAATATATAGTGAAAGTGTTGAATGTATTGGAATAGTGTAGGGTATTCGAGACTCAATTTTATAGAGGATGTTTTATTGAATTATTTAGAAGTTGAAAGAGTTATCATAGCAGACCAAGTAATCAAAAATAGGTTTCTGAGGAAATAAAAATATATTCATAATTGTTTCTATAATATTATTTCTTATTTAATTTATTGACTAAGAAATCATACTAGAGAATTTGAATGATCCATTGGACATTGTTTTTGTATGAATTACAAGGGGATTTTCATACCTGGTTCTGGGTAGGCATGTGGGGAATTATTTTTTGAAGGTATTCAAGTGATATTTGATAAGACAGAAAGTAACTAGTTTTAACCCATCTTGTGAAGTTTCCATAACATATTACAGAACTTGTGTCATGTTATTTATACTAATTTAATAACAAAATCTATTTTATTGATTATAATTTCACATAATTGTAAGGGTATGACATGATTTTTTGAATCCCCAACTAATTTTTTTCTAATTCATTTTTTTATTGGATTGTTTCCAAACCACGTAAAGGATGTAGCGAGTCCATCAATGTAGTAAAACCTGTAATTGATTCTATTGTTGTATATGATTGATTTTTTTAGTTTTTATGAATACGGTAAATATTTAATATGAGGTAAAGGCAGTTTAAAAAATAATGAAACCTAAAAAGAAAATATATCACTGATTCACCCACTCACACAATCACTAATACATTTATCCTTATTGGGAATAAATATAAAACAGAGTTCATTGCATGCCTATGTAGGTACATGGATTGTTATACCAATCCTAATATCTTAAGAATGACTTGGTGTGTATCCTTCAAATAAGATTTTATCTGATTATGTATATTCAAAAATTCCATGTCTTATATAAATATCATATTGTCGTGGCACATTTTCATTGGTTTCATTTATGATTCTTTTCTTATTAACTTCTAATATTCTTTCCATGAATCAACATTTTGATATTTAATTTTAATTTTATGGTTGTTATATATTTTGATCATGTTATCATAACCTTATTCCTACATTTTGTTTACATAATTCCTTAGTTAACCATTACTGTTATTTTGAGCTCAATATTTATTTTGATCCCTTTCCTGATGTCATGGAGAAAGGGTTTATGTATAGTATGTCTAAAAAGATTACTATATGATATGTTTGGGACATGATTGATATCTATCACCAAATTAGATGATTGTGTTCCTAGCCTCAGAGTTAACAAAACAATTATGGTCCTTAGGTGATTATATGAGTAATTTATTGTATTGTAGTATAAAAATATGTAATATCTATGTTTTAAAATTCAAGGCCACTATAATTAGTGTCAATATAATTTTTTAGTTAGCCTTTGGAAACAATTATAATAGGACATCAGTTAGATACCTAGGGATGTTTGTAAGGTTATTCTTGTGGATTTATCTAAGGATATGTCTATGTATGAGTCAATTTATAGTCAAATGTCCTGAAATTTTGTTATAGGATACAACAACATGTTTCAAAGTAATTATAGCCTTGTCCTAAAAATAAAAGTTGATGTGGATCAAACACAAAGGTGTATCGCGGAGATAACTTTGAAATGGGAAAATTTCCATAGACTTGATCATCACTTGGTGTATGACAATGAGCCTTACTCCAAACCTTTTTTGACACTCATAGGGGATATTGTTTGGAAATTTATATACTATTTATGAACTATCATTGAATATTTAAATTTATAGCCACTATGAATGGCCAAGAAAAAACCTATTATTTCACTGATAAAATATAATGTATAATAATTTAGAAATACTTTAAGTGATTTTTGTTAATATTTGGTTTCCTTTTATGATTTGTGTTTCGCACGTTATGATTTTTAGCTTTATTCTATGGTAGAGACTATATATAACTAGGTTGAAATTGATTCTCATAGAAATTTGATGATGAGAAGCCAAAATGGATGATGAATAGAGAAAATTATGTATTTATTATTGCTAATTAGTGATCACAAAACATGATTGACAACATACAACATAACCAACTATTGAAAACACTAATGAATATAATGATAGAGTTTTCTGAGAGATTGGATAGTGGAGACCACAGATGAAAGTAGATTAAATTTCTTATATATGACGAATATGGTAAGAAGCATACAAGAAAATGTCCAAAATATATGAGCAGATGTTTTGAGTGTGTAAATGATAAAATCAAAGAAAATAATTGATGAGGGAAAACAAAAAGATCAATTAATAAAATGTATGAGAATAATGGTATCCCTATGGTGTCATCGAATACTAAATGTTTTAAATGTCTAATGTATGGGAATTATGAAAATAAATTTTCTAAAGAAAATGATTTTGAAGAGAATCAGTAAGTTTGAATGAGTAATGGATTTTTGAAGAATATATAGAGACTATTAATGACATATTAAAAGAAAGAGGTATTATGGAATAAGAGGACGAATCCTAATTAATGTCGTAAGGATGTGGTTGAATGATTTGTGTGTTTGGGTATGGGAATTCATGAATTTTTTAAAATGAATCACAATATATATAGGGATTGTTTTTAATAAGTGTATTCATAATGGGTTTGAATGAATATTATAAATGATACTTTTGACCAATAAAAGTGATTTAACTAAAAGGTTATTTTTTATGGAAGATACATGAATAAATGAATGTAACCCATAATAAGTTTCTAATGTTGTGAAAATGGTGTTCAATTTGGATAAAGATATTATTAACATTGATAATGTAAATTGAAGTGTAATAATTATCATGGAACTATTGATGATCTATTAAAAAAGTGGATTATTCTATAATAAATGGATTTTAATGCATTCAAGGATTTATATTATATCTCCTATAATATGTGATATATTTATGAAATATGTAAAAATGTATGTTTTCTATGTTTTTTTTGGAAATTAATTTTATTACTGTTTATCAAGAGAATGGAAGAGAATGGTATTCACATTTATGGTATACGATTGTAAAAAGATAATTAATATTAATTAGGGTATTAATAAAAATTTGATTTTCAAAATATAGTTTTCTTCTTTATATAGTTTTATATTTTATCATTTTGGGAGGTTCATAATGTGAACCATTTATAGAATGGTTTATACTGACATTTGGATGAGGTTTTTAATATTAATGTATTATAACACTACATGAAGATTTATTGATGTTGGAAAATTAGTGTTAACATTTTTACTAGATATATATGGAGTTAATTATCATTTAATTATGGATGATGTGATTTTTTAGATACTCAAGTGTAAATAATTTATTTTTATATATTGCAGTAGTAATTGAGGTGAAAATTTACTAATGTATAACAAAATGATGAATATTTTCTTATCATAAAATGGAAAGATATGGCATAGGTATATATGTCACCTAGAAATTATTGATCATATTGGGATGGTAGCCTATATATTTGAACTTCCATAAAACCTATCTCATATTCAATATGTGAATCTTTTATATCTCTTGAGGAAGTCCATACCTGATATATCACATGTTCTGAATTCAATTTCGTACCACTTGAGGATGATGCTCCTTATGAGGAATAACCAATTGAGATTTTGAATCATTGAAAATTATGAAATAAACAAGACCACTCACATGTTCATGGTTTTTATACAGAATCCTCTTTCTTGTGAAACAAATGTGGGATCCTTAGGATTTAATGTGGAGAAAGTAAACAAACTTTTTTTTAACAAAGTTCAAAATTACTTGGAAGGGTGGTAGAATGTGAGGCCCTGTGATTTCATGAAATATTTTTTTTTCAATAAATTTCATCTTTTTGATATTTAATATTACATGAAATGCCAATTTTATATTGATTTTTACAAAAAATGAGCCGATCATTCATTACGCACAACAGTAGTTGTAGTTATCGTTACACACAACAATATGTTTAAATGAAACATGAAAAACTATTAAGAAATTAATATTTAATTTATATGTATCACTAATATTTTGTATGAGAAGTAATGAATATGATTAAATATATTATGAAAATATATGATTCACGAATTATATAAAATTATTTCATCAGTGTCTATTTAATTAAAAATAAAAATATTAATTATTTTATAATAAAAGATATATATTTTATTAATAAAAACTATTAATGGAATCAAATGTGTTTTACAAAAATATATTAAGATTTTTTTTGAATTAATTTAATGATAATTATTTATTATAGAAATAAAACACTTTAATATTTAACTACATATTTTCTAAACATGATAGAATAATATATCCAATTAGACAATTAAAAATAATATTTATTCTAAAAATATATTTTGACATCTTTATATGCTCTTATTTAAAAAATCATTTATTGAAATTTTTGGAAATTTATTTTATCAAATATATTTAATTTCTTAAATCATCAGGTAAAAATTATCTTATGGTGAATGTTTGTGAATTTAAAAAAAATATAAGTTTGTTTGAGGAATAATGAAAAATATTGAAATTTAATTAAAAGTTTCATTTTCATTTTAATTATTTACAAAGATGAATTATATTTAAACTTAATTTTTAATTAATATTAGTTTATTTATATATATAATATTCTAGTTTAGGACTTTTAAAACATTTTTATATTGAATATGATATAAAAAATTGAAATTTATGTATCTATTTATCTTTGAAAAACAACATTCTCATCGCATTTGCGGGATTAATTGTTAATTATATATTATTGATTTCTTAAATTGAATTTAGTAATTTTGATTACATATTTATAATTATAATAATATATATTTTATGTTAATTTAAATATAAATTTTATCTAAAAATAATTTTGAAAAAAGGCTAAATTATTTACTGTGGTGAAGGTAAAAATTTATTTAATTGGCCTTAATCTAAATATATAACTATTAAAATGATCTAAACCATGAAAACATTATATAATATTGAACTATTTATACCCTATAATCCGTAATAATCAAGAACATTCAATTTTTGAGAATTTATTTTTACCTATGAAAAATAGGGATACACTTTCTTCTTTTCAAAATATTATTGGTGTTCCACAATCCTCACTTATAAAAGGACAGTAACTCTCCCCTCTTATTCACCGTATAAACTATTTTTGATCATAAAATTCCGAATAAATGAACATAAAAAAACATCATACTCATAGATGTGAAGCCTTATCTTGGGATAAAATCCAACCTAGAAAGGATTTTTGCGGAAACCTAAGGATGTTAAAAGAAGAAGAGGTGACAATTTTCAATGAGGGTTTTTATTTTATTTCTTCATCCATATTCATAAATTATTATTAATCAGTAATGATATAATAAATATATTATAGTAAATATGTTTAGATTTTATTATGTTATTTTAATTATCTTAATCAAACTCCACATAAATAATGTTTTTTACCAAATATTCTATTGTGTGTACGAGAAACTGCCTCATCGTGAACCAATATCATTCATTTTTCAATTTCCACCACCCACGTTTGGGAATGATGGTGGATTTAATTTATAAATATGATATTTATAAAATTCTTATAAATATGGATTAATTTTATAACATATATAATTTTTCCTTTCCCTTCCATATGTGATAAGATAACCTTCCCTGTGTGTCCGATGAACAACCGCCTCATGAAGCGATGTGTTCATTTTCAGTAAGGATTTACACGGATTATAATATAGATAATGTTATTGAATATATGATATATAAGTGAAATTATTAGGATTTTAATCAAATATATATAATTAATATATGATAATAATTAATTCTATTCATTACCATCTAACAAATCGAAAAATGATAATGTCGTTTGTGTATGTGTGGACCACAACCTGAAAAAACCTATGTGACTCTGTTTTCAACACCAAGCCACATGGATAATATGTATGCGTACAATTAGAGAACTAATATTATATTATAATATTATTATTATTCTATAAAAAGAATAATTTTCTTATATCCTTTCTATAATGATCATCGAAAAATTGAAATGTTACTCATGCATACGTATGACCTATCATCTCCAAGATCATAACATACTTCACTTCTGAAACCCAACCTTCCTGATTAGAAATAAAACCATAATTTATTTGTAAATATGATAATTTTTTCATGATTATTTATTTTTAGATAATTTAACAATGTTCCATTAAATATGTACGAAACAAAAAAAATCAAAACATATATGAAAAAAAGTGTTTATACCCCAAAACATGATTTTAACAAGGAATTGATAGAAAATGGGAAATAAAATGTCATAAGTAAAAATATATTTTAGGATATATTTAATTATGGTTATTGAAAATAATTATAATAATAATATATTTATTATAGATGAATTTCAAATGTGTAAGAAGGATGCCATGACAAAATGTAAGAGTTTTTTAGTCTCACATTTGTTTAACTTTTTATTTTATTTCATTATTTTTTAGTGTTACAATTCCAAAAATTACTAATACAATAAGGTAATATCGTTCGACTTTCCACTTATGCGAGACACATGATCTACTCTACACATATTTATTTTATGTGGTGTATATAATAGATTTGGATTTATATTTGGATGAATATCATGAAAATTATTTGGATTAAATAAACATTTATTGATCCTTATATCAAGGGTATTGTGTTTAAATTATAAACAAGGTTGAAAAGATTTTATTTTATAATCTCACAATTTATCAATATTATTTAGAATCAATTCTTCAATGTCGAAATCATATTATCAAACTATCATTAATCCTAATGAATTTTATTATAAATTGGTAATTTAGTATACATTAATGTAATAGTACAATTTTCCACTCTTATGTATCCAATATAATTGGGAACATGTTTTAATAACACACGACATTATTTTCTTCTTCAGTTGGAAATCAGTATTCTTCCACAACATTTGTTTCTAAATTAATTAATTTTTTAATATTATACAATTATTTTTTAAAGGATTATTTATCCATGATTGAATTTTTCACAACATATTTTAATAAGAATCATCATTTATCTTTCTAATCTATACCCCTTTATCTCTGACCAAAAAATGTTAACAGAATCCTTTTTAGGGTATAACATATGATAGGAAGTTCCAGCCATCATGAACATTATTTTCATGGATTCATTATATATATGAATTTAATGAAATTTTAAAATAAAAATATTTTGAATATTTTTTATATTCTAAAAAAGTTCATAATAATTGAAGATTATATTTTCCACAAGAAAAAATTAAATTATTTTTAAATAAATATCTATTTGATTTAAATGTTTCTTCTCAATGAAAATTTTTTCCAAAATATTTTACATTTCTTATTTTTAAAAATCAGTTTTTCAGGAATGGTTATTTATCACAATAAATGATCCAAGTGATATTTTAAAATAATTTTCATGTTATGATAACTTCACTTTTTGTTAATTGTGATTTACTGGAGATATAATCCAAGGATACAATTATTATTCTTTCTTTAAATGGTTTATGTTTATGATGAAAATATTTTTATGGAACCAATTTCTGTTTCACGGGTAATACCATGATAAAAATATTATGAAATACACTCATTTTTCAATGGGTTGCACTTTTAGGAAATCTTGAAATTTTTATAAAAGCTATTCATTTTAAATATGTTTTATTATGACAAAATGTGTATGAAAATGATTTCACATTAGGGGTACTGTTTTGATTAATGTTTTATACCCATATGAAATAAAATTTATTAATTTCATTACTTGATGTGTGGGACTTATGTCTCCCTCTAATATATTGTGTAACGATTAACGGTATTTGAGACCAATAGTTACACGAGATGTTTTCCAAAGCCCCAAATAGGGTACATGGGTAGTGACCTAAATCCCCAAAGAGGTTACATGGGAGGATATCACATTACTAAAGTAGGAACATGTGTTGTTATCCACAACCTAACATTTTATTAATGTCTTTTTTGTTTATCAACGACATAATATTTACTATGATTATTTTAGGCTCTCATGGATCCTGTCCATTGATTTTATTGATGTATTATAATAAACCATTATTTATGGCATGACTGTATATATTCATCAGTGATATGAAGGCTATGGTTTTCATATGATATTATCACATTCTTATACAAATATTCCCATGTTAGGTTTACACAATTCTTTCAATTAACCTTATCAAGAATCTGAGCTCACCATTTTTTTGTTTCTATTCCCTATGTTAAGAAGACATGTTATAAATAGGGTATATATAAGATAGGTAATATGTTGGAATATATTTAAAGAATATTTTGAATATCTATCAACTAATTCTAAGATTGTATACCTTGTATCCAAGGCACTAACAATTACAATATTCACCTATGTTTCCTATAGTGTATTTTGTATTCCTATAAAATGATATATTATATAATAATGAAAATCATGTTCTCTATACCAGTTATGATCAATATAATACCTAATATTCCACATTAATGGTTTATTCCACTATAATAATCTTCAATAAAACTATACTCACATTATAACATCCAAAAAAAGATGTTATTTTATAGAAAACTCAAAATATGTACATTAATAGATAATTTGGATGTTATTGTATACTTGAACTTATCCACCAGGTTTTTACCAGTTTTTTCCAATCATAATAATAAAAAATAAATAAACCCTTCACTGATACCAATATGAGTAAACTGATCCTAGGGTATAAAATTATTACATCTTTTAGATGAATATTAAGTATATATCACAATTACAGATACCCCAGAATGATACCATTTTTGTTTACTTAATTTCTATATTCATAAGAATAATTTTTAATGAATTATATCTATCATACACTAGAAAATTGTTTTATTATTGTAACCTATTAGAAATTACTTACATATATCCTTTCATTATATCACAGAGAATAGATAAATGTTAATAGGGGAGCATAGATTCCTACAAAGGGTACATATAATTTATGTCAATCATTGATCATAAATGTGAATATGAAAAACATAATTTCAGGATACATGATCCTATCATAACAAATTCATAACCAATAAATAAAAAACCTTTAATTACGAATCATGGAATAAGTATTTATCATAATATAATACATATTTCTTAAGTGTGTGAAATCATCATTAATCAATCATGATCTATTATAACATAAGATTAGACTAAGATATAGGTATTTGACTAAAAAAATATTTTAAAATCATTTCCTTAGTCATGGATGACTACTAAGACTATAATAATGGACTGAGTTTGTTCCCCATTCAATTGTTACATTAGTTAAGTTCACATAAAATATTGTCATATTAAAAATATTCCATTTTTGAACATCATTAAATATCCATTCCCATCCTAAATGAGATAAAAATCATCACCCAATGAATTAGAGAGATAAATAATTTCACTCAAACCCTTCATAAAATAAAAAATATATATATTTGTGCCATATTTTCATATAATATTCGTCATATCATTATATCCCTACCACTGAATGGGATATAGGTTAAATAAATAGAAAACCATTCTATCATTACATAATTAGTAGAAATTAAATATGGTTGATAAAGGCTTAAACATAAAAAAATTAATGTGTGTAAAAGAAACATGTTTTATGGAAACATCCTTCAATCATCATATATGATAAATAAATTTAAAAGATCATAAGAACCTATATTGGAAAAAATGTCATAATATTAAATTATTTTGATAAAATTTTAATGAAAAATTAAAATAATATAAAAAATATAATTTTATTTTAAAATAAACAAGTAATCTGAAAAGAATGTTTGAAATCATTGACTGGTCATTATGGTATATTTTTATATTCAAGAAATATATGATAATAGAAATTATTCCTCCCTCACTTTTATAAAAATTCAATCTAAACTAGTTTAGAAATTTTTTAGAAAGATTATTATTTAAAAAATTGTAAATAATGTCAATGGAAGTGAAAATTACCTTTAAAAAACATTCAATTAGTGGTATGTACATTTATGAAAAAAAATCAGAGTTTGGATGTCGAATAAAAATTTAGTCAACCAATGATGAAATATGGTTGGGTATTCATTAAAAAAATTACCAAAAAAATTAAAAACCATGTTTATTAAAATTATACTAATACATTAAAAATAATTGTATAACTAGAAGAGAATAATTTATATGGTGTATAACAGTTAAAACATTAATAATTTCCCATAATAGAATATTATTATATTTAATCATGAAAATTAATGACATTATTGCATAAATCACTATTTGCATGTTCCAAAATTATTTTTATGCATTAATATATCCTGTATAAAAAATATAGATATATTATAAATTTATTACCATACTGTATTCATATATAACTATTTATGTATCATCCCTTTATAATTTATAATTATCCTTTTATAAATTATTTCTTCATTAAAATGAACATTCAAGTGAAACATGGTCTTCATTCCATACATGATTCAGTTTGATGGTTCTTATACCTTCATCTTGGTCATGGTTTTTTCATTTATATAATCATAATGATGAAATACATATGACATTAATTCATCATATTCACTTTAATAACTATTCATATAATTTTGTGATAAAAAATTGTGTCGCGTCTCTTCATAGAGGTGGTAGTTCACCCAAATTCACAAGCGATGTTATAATTTTATAATGGATAGAAGGTAAAAAGGTAGATAAGTATTTATATTAAAAAACCATAATTATTTTATAAATATCATATATTAACATTATATACATCATAACAACCAACCCTGAATGATGGGTAGGAAAGGTGAATTATTTCTTTTCATGGAGGGGATAGTCTACACGTATGTATGAGTGGTACTTTAATTTCCAATTGGAAGTATATGAGGTGAAACATGACTTCCCAATAATCATAATAACATATCAATATAAATTTAAAAATACATTTGACTAAAATCAAACATGGATTGCAAGATATATAGATTTAATCAAGAAATTAACATCATATATGTATCTTATCCATTTCCTATGTACACACATGAGATCACAATCAAGAATTTTTATACAATTAATTTCAACAGAAGAATCATATTAAAGAATAATAAATGAACATGTGACCTAAATGGTATGGAATGTCCTACCCAAAATTTTATGACAAAGTAATCCATTATTCATCAAAGATTCAATGCCTGAATGTTGTTGCTCAACAATGGAAAACTAGTTATCCAATCATGGATTCATATATTTGTCTATGGATCATCAAAAAAATGGTTTATAAAAGATACAAGGGGTAGAAGATTAGAAACTAATTTCAGACCTAGAATAAAATACCCAATAGAGTTCACCAGCTGAACTAGTTTCCATATATGTCAAAGAAGTGAACATCGATCTTCATGTTTTGATTTTTATTAATGAATGAATAAGAAATTCATTATCAAATCGAGGATAGATCATCAAGTATAATCAATGAAAATAAATCCTCCATTAATTATTCATTATTAATTAGATCAATGATGAAATTCATAAAGGATTTCCCACTATGATCCAGCTATGATATCTTACACCGAAATGTCCATTGTTTTGGATACATCTAAATTTATCCAAGGGAATGTTGATAACACATTAATTACACAATAAATCATACAACGGATCATTAATGTCACATTAAATATATAATTAGTACTTATATATTCTAAATATATTATATTTCAATCATCAATCTTCCATTAGGATGGAGTCTAAGATGAATATCCATAATGACATACATGTTAAATTCCCTTGGATAGAGGAAGATCTCAATCCAATCAAGAGATATCATTAACTATCTATATATATAATATATCTATATATTGTTGGAAAATATATATACACATAATATTAACATATTCATCATAGATCTATGCACATCTCTCAAGTAATATATAGATGTTCATCGAGATTTAGAGAAATGATACCAATCAATCATCATCGGATTGGTCCAATGTTGAAAGGATATGGTTTGAGGATATGGAGAGATGAATATTGAATTGATATTGTACTAGGTTATAAATAGTGTAGTTATAGTTTTATTTTGTTTTTAATTAAATTGTAAAAGTGAATGGAAATAAAATTCATTGGGTGAATTTAATACACACTCAACTCGGCTCCACCAACTGGTCATTCTGAAAGGAAGAACCACCTAATTTATTCAAAAACCATTATTTGTATTATGGTGTCTAAGGTTTTCCATAATCCCACAATAACCCCACTGAAAAGTTAATAGACAACCACTAGTCAACTAGTGGTAGTATAAATCCACCACTCTATCTAGAAAAAATTCACCTCCCATAACATCGATTCCCAAAATCATTATTCTAAAAACCAATGTCTAATAAACCCATAAAATGAATGAAACATAATAGAGACAATTAATTTTATAAAAAAACAAACATCTTGTACATTTCATTAATATAATATAATACAATTATACATCTCAAATACCGTATCATCCTCATAAAATACACCCAATGTCCTTGGTCAAAACAATTGGGTCTTTAAGACCAAAGATCATCCTCCAACACCTAAGTTCCATAATGGATTCATCTATAATTCAATAGAATATCTTAAAATTATTCCAAATTACCTCTTAGCAAATTCTCTATTTGTTCTAAAATCTTTACTAGGTGTTCCATGAACAGTACATTTGGATCTAGCTCAGCATCCTCATAGTCAATATCTTACGTAGGGTCAGGAAATGATGTATGGACTAAAAATCATCCATTTACTACGTAACAAAACAATTAATGATGGAATTACTCTAGGATACACATCCCACATTAATGAATACAAATATCCCATTAGGTATTCCGAAATCTATGTATGGACTAAAAATATTTATTTAATACGCAACAACACAATTTATGATGGAATTAATCAATTTAATATTTATTATAATTCATAAATTATGTGTTTTTGTTTATTATAAATAAATTATGTAATTAGTAAAATAAAAAAGGAAAAGGTTTTATTTCTTATAAGATTTTATTCAAAATAAAATATTAAAAATAATTTAATTTTAATTTGGGAAAATGTATTTATTTTTTAAAATTTTTAATTTCAAAATTTTCTTAAGATGAAATTTTTATATCTTTATGAAAATATTAAATTTCTATTGAATAGTGAAAAGTACATATTTTTTTTTGGAAAAATTGATTTTTGTTTCATCTATATGTGATGTTCCATTTTATTTTAAAATGGTTTCAACAAATAAAATTTCCATTATGATCATGAGAATTCAATTAATTTTATTGGAATCGATTTTATAATTCAGTTTTGTTTAAAATCATTTTTTAAAATCTAAATATGCATTTATTTGAAAAATAACATTTTTTTCATTAAAGTTATTTTTGTCAGGTTTTGGGATTTTATATTTATAATTAATTTATAAAAATTATAAAATTTTAATTTGATGAAATGGAATTTACAATTATAAAAAAATATATCATTTTAGGTGTTTTTTAATTTTTTTTAAGAATTTATGGTTTTAGTGGTTAGTGAAAAGGTAAAACATTCATGAAATAAAATATCATTTATCATATTTCTAATACATAAACATAATATTCAAATTCATGAAACTTAAGGAATGAATAATTTTAGATAAAATTCTATAAATTTCATTCATAGATAATTGAAAACATAGATATTAAATTTTTTCCCATAATAAATATGAAAATCAATTTTTTTTGCTGACACAGAGCCCCCGCATCACTAAAAATGTTAAATAATGTATCCTAAAAATAATATTTATGATGAGATAAGTTGATGATTTAAATTTATATTAATAACTATATATTTATTATTTTTTATGGTTGGACACTAACTCTATATTTATATAATAATCATCTCATCTAAATTCATGTTTAATGCTTGAGCAAGGCCAACAAAATCAAAACAACACATTAAATTTCTTATCATGATAAAGATGGGTGTTTCAATAAATGTTAAAAAAAATAAAAGATAATTTTGATGAAAATAAATTTTTTTCATGATATAAATTTATTTATCACCTTTGGTGCCAATTGGATAAGATTGTTACTTTCATATTGTTTATTTATTGAAATTTCAAACATGTCCCACTCTTGTTATTAATAAGTGAAACATTTATAAACACGTATTATATAATGGATAGGTTAGACTAAAAATATTATATAGTAATATTATATATATATATATATTTACCAAAGTAATTTTTTAATTTATATTAAAAGTATAATTACTTTAAATAGTTGCACAACACTGACGTAGTAACTATTTGATTAATGGGAAAATTAAATACATAACATTTATAATATTAAAATATACATAACCTGAGATAATTAATATGATCAAGAACATTTATTGATGAATGTGACATGATTGGGATATAACAAAATATGTTTCTCAAATTATAATTATTATCATGATATTATTAATGTCAATGTAATGAATTGATTAAAAAAATCATGTTATTGATATTTTATAAAAACACTGTTTTAATTATTGATAAATTATTCATAAAAATATTAAATATATAAAGGATATTTGGATAATGTTTAAAATAAACAGCATGATCTATTTATGTATCGTTTGTATTTTATTTTAACTTTATTATCCCTCAATGTTTATATTCCCATTTTATCATGCAAAGACTTAAAAGGGTAAAATAAGAGTAAACACAAAAAAATAAGAGTATAAATATAGTCAAAATGCATATAATTTTATTGGATGAATATATTTTTAACCATAATAAAATTATATACTAAATTTAAATGTTTTTATTCAATTTGTATTTAAATATTATTTTATATTCATTAATTAATTTGAGTAATTCCATGAATTCCCCCCCCCCTCTCTTAGAAAAGGGAACCCATTCCTCCCATTTCCTCACACTTAAAACCCATTTTTTCGTCAGAAGATGAATACAAAAATATCTTCCTATAATACATTTGTTGATTTTAGATATCTTAATTTAGGTTTTTATCTACCCTTAGTGGTCTTATGGTGTTATGCTAAGGATGTTTTTTAAAGAAGTTGTATCATTTTTAGTCTACAAATTCATTTTATTTATTTTTCATCATTCCTAAATCATTATTCAACAACTATAAAAAAATTAAAATAGTATTATACATATTATTATATATTATTATCTTATATTCATTGACCATTTATATATAATCTTGTATGAAATGGGTAAAAAATTTATCTTTCATATGTACAACGAACTACTACCTCACGAAACGATGAAATTCATTTTCCATCATCATCTCTCACGATTGGTTATAATGAAGGAATTAATATTTATATATTATAGTAATGACAATTTCATAACAATGAAAATATTATATATAATTTATGTTCTTACCTTTCCATTTTCATAAAATTTATAGCATCAATTTTGGGTATGTGTGGACTACCACCTTCCCTAATTGATATGATTCATTTTTATTCACCGAATCACAATGATGCTATATAAAATATATTTAAATAAGTATTAATTTATATATGGTATAATCAGAATTTTTTAATGATAAAATTATACTTACCATACTTGTGTAATGATCGTTGAAAAAGGGAGACATTACTCAGGCGTACGTATAACCTATCATCTCCATGATTATTCAGTCATTCAATTTTTAAAACCTTGTAAAATGGTTGGATTAAAAATTATATTTAATTTATAAAAGGGTTAATGTTTTCCTAACTAACTTTCTTCATATGATTCAATACTGATCTATTTGACCACATTCCACTTATAAATTCCATTATGGACATATGAACTGAATATTTTCATAGTGTCTGATGTGAACATAATTGATTATGTAATTGTTATAACAAGGTAATATGTAAAAAATAAGTAACAATAATTTTGAATTTTTTTTCCATAAATGTAAATAATTAATGTAACTTTATTATTATGGATGATAAAGAACGTACGTGACATGTTATACATAGGGTAAGAGACATTCAATTAAAAATATTTTTTTAATATTTTTAAAACAATACAAAAGGATTTATTTTTTAACTTTTATGGAATTTGAGGTTTTTCCTACCTCAATGAAACCTCAATAATTTAAATTTTACTTAATATTTATTTTTTTATTTTAAAATAAAATGGTTTCTTTATGACGTGAAAAGTATTTTAATTTTCATAGATGTTTTCAAAAGAAAGCGATACATTGTTATCCAAATGTTAATTTATTAAAGATTTTTTAAATTGGTTTTATAATGAAATTGTGAAAGAATAGAATTTTTTATATAGTAAGTGATCATTGTATTTGAAAAGGGGTATCCTGATAATGATTATAAAAAAGTTTGTTCCAAATTATACCTCACATGTGAGCCGGATACAACTTGTACATTGGGTGACCTACATAGCATCGACTGAGCCCGTTAAGGCTTTGCGTACACCCAAATAGAGCTATAATGATTTGATAAATTTTCCCAATATTCATAGTCAACAAGGAGAGAGAGATATAATGGATTCTCTTATAGATAAATGGGGCTATAGATATTTATAACAATAGTTTAATATAAGATATCAATGTGATTCTGAATGATTCCAGCATGGTTTTCATTTTTTACTATGAGATTAAATATATTATTGATAAAAATGTGACTATATTTTTATTATATATATTATTTATTTCATAATATAAAATAAAATTATTATAAATGTTAAATTTTCATGGGTTTTCATGTTTTTCAGAAGACATGTGGATATCTTATATTTTTTCCCTTCCATGTTTTTTATGATCATCCCAAATTATGAAGAATTTTTTAATTGTTTTTAAGGATGAGTAGGTATAAAGATGATTTCAGGATGATAATTTTGAATAATCATCATGAAAATGAATCATGTATTATTTTTCAATAAATTTTTTTGGGAAAGGGATATTTTGTAGATGTTTCAACATGGAATGTATGGTTTTACTGTGATAACGGTTATCATAGATATCTAAAAATACAAAACAAACTGATTCTTGGAAATGTAAAATTCTCATTATAGTATGAAAACACATGAAAATATAATATTTATGTTGGGGTTTATAAAATTTTTATCAGATTTTGGTTTTGATATCATTGGAGATATTGACGTTTTTAGGGGTGGCTATCTTCATAGTTATATAAACCTTAATGGAATTATAATTTTAATGTTTATCATAAGTTCAATGTATTGGATAAATTTATCTGGATTTATGTTATGAAAATTTATGTTGACTGATTATATTTTTGGATACATTTATTTTTAGTTAATTATTTATTATTAGATTTTGTGAACAAAAATGAAATTTATGAGGTTACCTTTTAGTATAAAATATATTTTTTAATTTCAATTAAATTATTGTTATTTGGAGGATTTTATCATATTTTGGAAATGATATAATAATTATATAGTTATATAAAAGGACAACATGCTAACTATGTGACAACATGTCACATTTTGAAAGACCACTGGGATTGAAACAACATCAAAAGGGTGAAAAGGGTGTGTCACCATCACTTATTTTTATGAATAATGTATGAATTATATTTTGGAAAAATATGTTATTATATTGTCTATTTATGGTGAATTATGTCATTTATTGAAATTTTCATCATATCTTGGGGATTATATTATTAAGGTGTGCATATTTTGGCACGAGACTTCAAGATAGATTGATGTTATTTAGTGAAAAATGTTATTATTTATCATGGATGTCAATATGATAAAATCCTACTAATTTTTCAGTTTAAATCCTAATCTAAAATAATTTTGAGGAAATTTAAGGATAGTTTTTATTGACTAATCTACATTGTAATTTTAGTATTACTATTTATTATTGGAGATTAGAATATTTTTTAAACATGTTGAGGGGAATTATACTTTATTTTAACAACCATTATGGTTTTGGGTAATTCCTTACTATAGGAAGAATATATAATTATCCATTAGTGGATTTTGTGATATTTAGATTTTTATTTTGATGCATCATTCATAAAAATTGCATCATGAATCATTATCTTTTGGAAAACAGATTATATTGGGTGGGGGGTTGATCAAAGGATAACAATATAAATTACATATATATTTCATTATATTCATAGTATGATTTATAATATAATTACTAAAATCAATTAAAATTATCATGAAATAAAAAATTCATCTTTTGATTCTTTTTATTATGAGAAATAAATTTTCTTTTCCCCTATTAAAATTTTTTTGATTAGTGATGGTTTAATTTCTCATGATCATGTTTTTTATAACAATTTTTCAATCATTGGAGTTAATTTTATCTTATATTTCCTTGTTTTTGCTCATAATATATGTTCACTTAGTTTGAAATCGATTGTGTATTATCTAATGTGACATTCGATGTTACATTCCACACTTATGAAGTGAGGCATTAGTTATTTAATTTTATGTTGTGGTATTTCACACGTGTTAATTTAAAAACTCAAACCCTTCTTACCAAGCCCGAGTTCAAAATTTCAAGGAATTTTTTTCTAAAAGGGTGTAGAATTATATATCCTAAGTAATAATAGAATAAAAAATTTATATATTAATTATTATTATTTATTTTTGTAGTTATATAACTTATAAATATATTAATTATATCATAAAAAGTAATATTTTTAGAATTATAAAATTATAAATAAAAACAACTAATTTTAATTTTTTAGTCATTAATGTCAATATTATCTTAATATTAATATTTTTGTAATTTTTTTAAATTATTTATTTTTGAGTGAATAGGTTAAATAATAATTTTTATTGAAAACTATATATTTGTTTCAACAATTTTCAATGGTCCATATTATTTTAAAATGGTTTAAAAAATAGTTATATTATATAATTAATAGTTCAATTAGGTTCATTGGAATCTATTTCATAATTTATTTTGGTATTAAATCCAATTTTAATACATAAATAGTCATTTTTAAGAAAAATATTATTTTATATTAAAACTCATTTTCATTTCATTTTGCGCTTATCATTTTCAATTTAATTTTTATAACTTATAAGAATTTGATTCAATGAAATTAAATTTATTAAAAAATATAAATTTATTATTGGATGTGTTTTTTTTTGAAAAATTTAATTCTTAAGTGAAAAATAAAAAATACTAGTTTTATGAAATATGATATCTTTTATGATATTGCCAATATATATGCATAATATTAAAAATTGAGAAACATATGTAATTTTTAATTTATAAGAATATAATATAAATATCATTCATAAATAATTTACAATAAATATATTATAATTTATTGAATAATAAATAAGGAAATCATTTTTAGTGAAGACAGAAATATATCAAAACACTATAAAAGTAATATTTTTTATACTTAAAATAATAATTGGGAGAAGATAAGAATATTCTGGACTATTACATTAAATATTATTTATTATTGATGATTTTTATGGATAAAATATATTTTCCAGTTATATAACTAAGGTCTTGTCCCAATGCTTGCATGAATAATATGTATGGCCATCATAGTCAAAATTACAAATTGAATGTGTTATCATAAATTAGGCATGAGTTTGAATAAATATTAAATAAATTTAAAGGATAAATTTTATCATAATAAACTTATTTTAATTATATAAATTTATTTAAAACATTTTGGGTGTCACATAGAGAAGATTATGAGATTTAATTCTTTTATTTAAAGAAATGTCAAACATTTCAAGATATTGTTTTTAATTACTATAACATTTGTGACAAGGTTTTAACCAAAATATTTGTTCAAATATAAAAATTATTTTGAAATATATATTATTTATCTTTATCTTGTAAATTTAATTTAATTTTTTTGTTTCGTAATTATTACTTTAAATTCATTCACAACTCGGATGTAGTATTAATATATTAAATGTTAAATAAAATAATTACTCTTAAAAAATTTAAATAAATATTTTTTATCTAATAATTTATGCGATGATGTAATTTTATAGATAACCTTAACATGATATGGCTATAAAAGAATATTTTTTAATTTACAATTGTTATTTTTATTTTTATAAATCCAAAATAATAACTTGTTCTAATAATGGGTGTTATTGATATTTTATAAATATTGTTTTATTTATTTTTTTAAAAATTTGTAAATATATTAAATTTTGGAAATTGATTATAATAATGTTTAAAACAAAAATAATATTCCATTAATTGAACAATTTTTATATTATTGTAACTATATTAACCGTCAAAGTGTAAATGTCTATATTTTTATGGCAATGGTTAAAGTAGATATGTTAGGGTTAAAAAAACAATGGTAAATATATTTTCATTTCTAATATAATTTATATGAGGGATTATATACCAATACTATTACTATAATCAAAATTTATATTTTGGATCCATTTGGTATTAAATATTAATTAACATTAATTTATTATTTTTAGAAATACCAAGAGTACCTCTCACCTCACTTATAAAACATATTCTCTTATCACAGTTACATCACACATAAAAATAATTTTTTATTATTCATTTCCTAAAAAAATATCTTCCTAGAATACATCTCCACATTCTATAGGTGTTATTTTTAGAATAACACCTCTCTTAGTAGTCTTAAGGTGTTATGTCGAGGAGATAGTTCAAAGAAGTGGTATTTTTTTTAATCTTGATTTTTTGGATTTATTATTCATACTCATCCCAAAAACCATATTAATAAATGATAAAATAATAAATCTTTTATCCTAAATATACATAGAAGTTATTGTTTTTGTGGAATGATACATATCAATATCCTCTTCCATCAAATGGGAAAAGAATTCATCTTCGTTGTGTTTGGCGGATTACCACATCATGATCCAATGTAATTCATTTTCAATAACCATATCAATAGACTAGTTATAATGAGGTAATTAATTTATATATATTATATTTATGAAATATTTATCATTATAAAAAGATAATATATCTTTTATTTTCTTACCTTACCTTACACAAAAAGGTGATAACGTCTTTTGTGCGTAGGTGTGGACTACCACCTCCACGAAGTGTTTTGATTCATTTTTCATCACCACATCACATGGATGATATATATAAGTATATTATAATAATTAAAATAATATATATGATATTATTATTATTTTATAATTATTAAATAGTATTTACCATATTTCTATAATGATCAATGAAAAATAGAAATGTTACTAATGCATATGTTTGACCTACTGTCTCCATGATCGTAACATATTTCATTTTTCACAACCAAATTTAATTGTTTGATAAAAAATTATAATTAATCTATAAAAGAGAAAATTATTTCATGAATATTAATATGTATATTATTAAATTATAATCTCATTGTCAAAATTCAACCAACCAATGTCATTCTGGACTTATGAACTGAATATCGTCAAAGAGGGAGATGTGAACATAAATAATTATTTAATTGCCATTGCACGGAATTATGTTTAATAAAATGAATAATAAAAATTAAATATATTAAAACATAACTAAATAATTATACTATTTTTTTAGGATGATATTTAATTTATTTTACGATTCAAATTCAATATAAGGTACCTTTAAAAAACATTATTCTTGAATTGTTTTATTTAAAAAGTCAAAAAATATTTTTTTTTAATTATATTGAATGATATTGTTTTCACAAATTCATGATACCTCAATGAATTTAATTTTTATTTAAAATTATAAATGATTATTTTTAATCAAAATGATGTTTTTATTTTGTGAACAATTTTTTTATTTTAAAAGACATTTTTAAAAGAAAATTAGTTTTTATACAAATGTGTTTTTGTTATGACGAGATTATAAAAGCATTTTATTGTGAATTGGTTGAAGAATAATGTTTTTATATGGTAATTAATATTTATATGTGAAATAGTTGAGCCTTACATAGCTTATACGAAGGGTTAATACCCATTAAAACTCATAACTGATCCCAATAAAATATATAAATTGGGTGTGACCAGATAGCATCATGCGGGACAGTTATAGATTTGGGTGCTCCCATATTGAACTAAAACGCATTAGGTAATGTTCGATTTCATGAGAAGAAATAAAGAAGATGTTACCAACAACTTTCTATTATGGATTTAATTGGGATCCTATTATTTATGACACGTGTTTACAATGTGTTATGAATGTGATTCCCTATGATTCCAAAAATTATTTTCATTTTGATACTATGGTATTTAATGTTATATTTATGCAATAATTTTGGGTTATTTTCATATGGAAATTATTTTTTTTATCCTCTCAAAGACCATTGTGACAACGGTAAAATTTTTATCAGTTTTCATATTTTTCCGATGATTAACCTATATCTTCTTTTTGATGTCCCTTATCATCTTTTAATGCTCATCACATATTTTAAAAAATTAACAGGGTTAAAAATGATTCGGGATAGGGTTGAGTCTAGGATGGTTATTTTTAACATTAATCAAGAAATGGAATATTGTTTTTATTTTTAATGACTTTTTTTGGTTATGATAGATACTGTGTAGTGGTTTCCAGTATTAATGGGTAGATCTATCATGTAAACATTTTTTATAACACCCTAAAACACTTATCCAAAAAGAATCTATTAAATTTTATAATGTGAATTATAGTTTAAAATAACTATAATATGTAATTTTTAATTCCCTTTAAGTGTGTATATCTATGATGGATGTGTTGGTATGGACATTGAGGTGAATTGAGGAAATTGTGAGATATTTTATGTTTAATCAGGGTATTCAAAGAGGATATATATATGGTTCTTATTTTGGAATCCTCTCAATATGAATTTCTTGCGATGAGACACAAATGTTAGGATCATGAGGTTTTTAGTTTCCTCAAATTAAAAATGAAAAGTGACTTTGTTTAATATTTCTGTATGATTACAGATGGTGGGTATGATTTTTGACCAGGATTTGTAATGAAAAGGAGTTTAGTCTTAGTTTTTTATTGTCTATAGATGTTTGGATTATTTCCTTGATGTTTGAGTAGTTACAGCTTTTTAACATTGGATTGAGGATTATTTCTCTCAGAGTTATTATGGTCAGTTAACAATGTGGGGTGTTTAGTGAATTTGGGTTCTACTATGATTTTAGTAAAATGGGTTTTAATGATCCATAGTATTCACTATTGGTAATAATTATGTTAACAGATTCCCTTTTCATTTTAGTGACGGTTGTGATGGGTTGTGTGATTGTCTCATAGGATGATGACTCATATGTTTGGAATAAACCATGTTTTTAGAAGAATGTATTCTAGGGGACGATTGTGGTTTCCCCATTATTTTTTGATCCTTTTATAATTGATTATAATACCATTATTTCTTAATTTTATTGAAACATTATATCTTATAGATTGATGGTGTGAGTTATTGTGGTTTTGTACATGATGGTCGCTCATCTGTTGGCGAACCCCTTGTTTCGATGGATTATGGTAAAGAAATTTCAGTCTATTATTATTTAGGTATTGGAAGTTATAGGAGACCATAGGGATATTATTTGATTTGAAAAGGGATTTTAGATTGAGTGATTTTGACAAAATATAAATGGTTAGTGTTAGGTAGGCCTACAGAGATAATGGATGTCATGGATGAGTGAACCGCCTTGTTGATAGTTGGATCTGGATTCTGGTTTGTTTCTATAGGGTGATTTTTTGTTCTCTAAGATGGAAGCATTGAATTTTTAGAATATATGATGTTTTATTCTACTAAATTAATGAGTTTTATCCAAATTTGCATTAGGGATGATGAGCATACATGAATGGTGGACAGTTTATCCCAGTCAATTATTTTGGATTACCATGACATGGGAGGGTTCTCCCCATGTCAAATGATTGTTCCATTCTCCATTTATGTTCGCTCTGTTACAGTCTTAGGGCACAGAAGTGGTGTGTTCTATTGTTGTGTAAAACTATAATGAGATACTAGGGACTATATTTTCTACATATTGAAGTGTTATATGTCTTGGATCTCATTATCACATCACATGCATGCCATATATTTTGTTGATAGGTTAGACTATGACCATGAGTCTTTCAAAATTTGATTTAATGGTGTAGATTAATATATATAGATTCATGTTATACATTGAGGATTATTGTTTTTTATATTTATTAATTCAATTTTTAAATTTACTACCTAGTTTAATTTTTCCAGTTGGCTTTTGACTAGGTTGGGAATATCATGTGTGCATGCAATTAAAATTCAATGTAGATTATAGGTTCACCATTTTGGGAGACCTAGTACAATTTATTTATCAATAATTTTATGTGTACATAGGTTCATGTGTAAAACCATATATTCAATTTTATGATTAGAATATAATTCAGAGTGGATGGGGATGAAGTCGACATTATCAGGACCGAGAGGGACTGATCATGTAGATTGTGAGGATCTGGAAGGAAAAGATGAAATTTTGACAAATACTAGGTATTTAGGGAATTTTATGGGATGGATATAGACTTTTTATATTGTTTTTAATTATATATTTACATATTGTAAAAAATGTGGGTGATTTGTTGATTTTTCAACTTGAACATGAATATATATGCTACACATTATTTATTATAACATGTTATTATTTACCGTTTATGCATACTATGATATTCAGTTTTATGTTTGTGTATGTTTTTTTATTATATATACTATTATTTAACTCTAATTCATTAGTATTGTCTCAATATTGTTTTTATTAGACCCTCGTATCTGGTCAATAGCCTCTGAAGTATTGGGAAGTGTGTTAGAGTCTTTTTTGTGAGATGGATCTAGTTACATTTCTAAATGACCCTACTCATCACCTTAAAAGGGTTCCAATGTTTCCTAATTTTCTTATTATCTTATTAATTTTGGAGTAAGTAGATATGTGTAATGTGAATACATTTCAAATTACGGTGTGACTCAAACAAATAATACGTGAAGACTTTGTCTGATGGAAATTTCAAACTACCATAGTGATGAATTTACTTTTAATGGTATTAACTTTTACAATTGTGTGATTTCACATTGTATGATGGACTTATATTGTGTCTTCAATGTTTTTTTTATCTTGGGAGAATTTCATGAGGTATGTGTACATGTATCATTCATGGAACATAGGATTCTCATGTAGTGTTCTTTTTTTTGAATAATTTCACAAATGATGGACTTTTAGTTGTTTAATGTGTGAAAAAACTTATATGGTCATGTCCCATATAGATTTTGGGTGTAAATAATTTAACAAAATGAGTTTTTGGAAAATAATTTTATTCATATAAGTTTAATTTCCTCTATAGTTTGGGTATCACGTAACATTCAGTTTCAACGAACATCAATGTACTATTAATATTATTTTAGCCATTATAACACATCAACTAAACGCGGTGGTATGAATAATAATGAACACATTTAAAAATTAAATATTAAAGTTTAATATAATTAAAATATATTTATAAATAAATAATTATTTTTTTGTAAAATATTTATATACATCAAAAATACATTTTTCCAAAAAAATTATATTTCTTGTTTTTTATGAAAAAGTAAAAAAATTAATTATTTCCCATGTACATGAAATATAAAAGAAAAACTGAAATTAATTTTATAAATATATATTGAGAAACATTTTTATATTGTATTTTTTTTAGAAATTTTTTAAAATATTTTTTTTTTTGATTAACAGCAATAGTTAATTATTTTTATACAGGGTTGTATTATCATTTTAGTCATTTATAATGTAAAAATCATTAATAATTTTTTTAAGTAAAATTAGTTGACTTTTATAATTATTAATACAATTTTTGTTATTTTAATATATATTTTTTATTTAATTTCTATATAAAATATTTTAATTCATAGGGAATCATTTTATACGAAAAATTGTTTTTTCACCACACATGCCAGTTTAATTTTAAATTAAATTAATCTTATAATACTAAATTAATTTCTAAAAATATATTCCATGTTATTAATAAATGTAATTATTTATATATATTAATTTGAACTTAATTTATTTTCACTATAAATTGTGAAAATAAAAATAATTTATTTTCATAGTTAAGATTAATACAGGTCTATTGGGGGTTACACTTAAAATAAAAGGGTAAAAATGACCTAAATACTTGTCCAAATGTTATTTTATGACCATATTTACTACTTATATCATCTATAGTTAATAATTTATCCATTTTGGAACCTTTTTGGTGTTTTAAATGTGGTTATATTTATTTATTTTCAAATATTATGTCTTTGTCCTCACCCCCAATTATTAAATAACATCACCTATATTATGTTCTTAAAACAAAAAAAATTATTTTATTTTATAAAATAAATACAAAAAACAATACAAACATTCATTATCCTATAATCTATTCTTTTATAATTATGATACACTCCTAAGAAGTATTTTTGTGCTAACTAATATTGGTTGTCCAAAGAAGTGGAATCATTCCTAAGAGAGATTTTTTAATTTATTTTAACTTCCAACTAATTAAAATAATATTAAAATTTTATTCAATGTTAATACTACCATATACCATATAATATGATGTTGTTATTTTAATATCATTACCTATATCTATATTCACTTCTATCAAATGGATATTGAAACCATCGATTTTGTGTTTTGCAGACTACACCTTGAAAACCGATTTAATTTGTAATCTATCACCACATCCCAAAAATTTATATATTGATATATTTAAATTAAATATATGATATCTATAACATAAATATACTTCTGGTGTAATAAATACCCATTTTCATTGTTATGTTCAAATTATTTTGAAAATAATAACGTCGGTCTTGAATGCGTCAGACAACGTCCCTGCGAAACATTACAATGTATTTTTAATTTACCTTATAAATAAATTTTAATAAGGATATATTTATAGAATATATGTGATTTATGTGATATAATAATTTTTTATGGAAATATAAATTATTATTTACCATTATATTACACCATATGTATTAAAATTTGAAACAGCTTTCATGTGTACATATAGTCTACAATCTCAAAGAATAGTGTAATAAAATTTTCTATATATAATTTTATAGATGACATTAAATATGTAATATATATATATATATATTATTTATATCATGTTTATAATAATTTTAATTATATAACCTTGATCAAAACACACGGACTAAATCAACCTTACTAAAATATTCATAAAAAATGAAGGAGTTCTCACATAGATTAGTGATTTTCATAATTAATTATTTATATAGATGTTATAAAAGGTTATATGTAAATCATATATGGTATAATATACATGAGTATAGTTCTATAATATACTATTAATAAACCTATATTCATTATATAGGATGTTCAAGCATATTTGACGGATGTCGAGACTTGAGGCCAAGGATTTTCATCTCAAAATTTTCATCTTTGAGACAAATGTTTTTTATGAACCTATATTATATTATTACATGTATATGAATAACCTATAAAATTTTACATCAAGAATTTAATTATTTTCATGATTTCTAATGTTTAGTGAAACATTATATTTTCATGGGACTTATAATTGAAAAGTTTCCAAAGTAATAAGGGTTTTTTGCCTCACGTTTATTTTTGTGGGACACAAGCCACATTAACCACTATTTTCTTTTGTGTTATATATATACCTCACAAGAATTTATTTTAAAATATTTCTCATGAAAATTGTTGATATACATTTCCATGAAACATTATTTATTTTTTGATGCTTATGATTCAAAGTATACCAAAGTGGTATGGGTTTTATGATATAATCCCATTATTTATCGGAAGTGTTTATGATTATACATATAATGATGAAACATTTTTATATACCTATATAAAAATAAATTAATTTTATTATCCCTTGGTTATTTCTTTTAAATGAATTTTTCTTATTATTTTGCCCTCTTTATCTATATTAGAAGCGAAAATGTGTATAATGAAAATCAAGATTAGTTTCACTCTTTTGTAAAAAGAACTTTTTCTTCAATGTCTATATTTTATAAATATGTTTTAAATAATGTTTTTAATATTTTAAATTTATTTATAAATATAATTTTCACCCATGTTTGAATCTTTATATTTTTATTTAAAAGTAATCTTCTAGTCATTTTCAAGGGGGTTCTTTTTTATTTTTAACCAAAACAGGAAAGAAATAATTGTTTAAATGTGTAGGACATGATCCAAAATTTTGCACCATCATGACCAATCATTTCATTAAATATTACTTTATATGTTTACAATGTTATTTTATTAAGAATTTATGTTGAAAATAATTATATAATTTATTTTTAAAAAGATATTATTAAATTGGAAATGTTAATTTCTACATGAAATTATCCATGTGATATTTAAAAATCATCATGGATCTAATATTAAAACATTTTACATTACATAATATCTATTAAAATTATGATCCACAAATATCATTATTATTATTTCCTGGAATGTTTATTGATTATGAAGTTAAGATTTTTATGAATCTCATTCCTTTTCAATGGTTGATTTTGTGATGATGTTATGAAATGTTTATGAAACAATGTTTTTACAACACGTTATACTAGAATGAAACGTTTTTAACCCCCTTAATTTCCATGGTTTATTATTTGATGATGTTTTCATGATATTATGGAACAAATATTTCTGATTACCGTTACATTATAATTGGGACCTATATCTCCCTAAAATTCATTTTTTAATGATTGATGTCTTTTGAGATAATGATAACTTTAATGGTGAGTGAACCCAATTATATTTGGGAATTTTTCCACTATGATAGACTTGGAGGTGATCCTTGACTGCCAAAAAGGTACAAGTTGTGAATCCATTCAAATATCACAAACATAGAAAATATCATTTATGCAATGTACATGTTCTAGGTGTCTCCAAAGGGTTCCCCGAACCCAATTGGTCACATGAACTCAAGTACATTTCCCAAGATTCTAGAAGATACCAACTAGCTGTGAGGGCCGCTGTGTGAATATAGGGAAAATATTTCCTCATTGTCAGAGTATACACAATGTAAGATAAATAGTAAAAAATTGATAAAGAAGTAATATCATACAACAAAAGTAAACAAATTAAACTGATAATAATAAAAAAAATTGCAAATATATAAATGATACATGTAACATGTGTCTAGGAAAGTAGACAACAAATTCACAATGCTATAAATATAATACAAAAACCATCATATTGAAAATCATAAACTCCCACAAAATTGAAAGCCTCATCATTGTCCAATTCTTACCACCTCCAACAAAAATCTAGTTCCTAATGAAGAAGGGAACATTCTCTAATATATACCTAAAACTATATAATGTATTTTTGTCCAAAAGCATGACCCAAATATTGTGTGAGACAAAAAGCTGAAGGCATCCACCAAAATATATGTTCCCAACTATCAGTGAATATATATATCATGTAATATGCAGGAATGGTGTTATAAACTCGGATGTACCCAAAAGAAAAAAATCCTATAGTTTTAAACTAACATATTAATTTATAATTGTTAACTATTCAATCCGTTTAATAATGAAATACATGTCTTTATAATATGCTTTGAATCCCCTATCTAATAGAAAAACAGATGTCTCAGAATACCATATAACAATCTATTTAGACAAGTTTCATGCTTGTGCATTGGCTTGGAAGACTCCCCACAATCATTAAATCATTCAAAAGAAGCCCTTTATGAAATTTCTCACAGTGAAATCCATTTGGATTAATGTATCATCAACTCAATAAACGATG
The DNA here is from genome assembly GCA_963277665.1 of Viscum album. Lineage (NCBI taxonomy): Eukaryota > Viridiplantae > Streptophyta > Magnoliopsida > Santalales > Viscaceae > Viscum > Viscum album. Next base: position 844,078,496 of record OY728151.1, read on the forward strand.
ACCCTCTGGGAAATCTCACATAGTCGAACCCCTTTGGTCCCACTTAGCAATAATAATTTGCTGATGACCATCTCATAACCTCTCACAGTCAATACCCTCTTGCTCTGAATAGCAATAATAATCTAATGTGACCACCGTGATGCTATAAAATTCAATCCCCTAGGCTCCAATATTCATTTAATAACAACCCTCTAGGTAACTCTCATGGTGTAATCCCTCTACTCTATGACCACATGACATCTGTCAATGACAATACCTTTTGGTCAACATAACAACAATCATATATATATGACCATACCTCAGGAAGCCCTCATAGTCATTTCGCCTTGGTGAAAATTTCTCAATGAAAATCCCATTCATCTCATATTATCAGTTACTCAATCCTAATAACCCGAGGCATGGAAAAAAAGTGATCCTAATAGGTATTTCAGTACAACCTGAAATAGTCAATCAAACAAGGGAAACACACCTATAATTAAGTTATAAAACCTTATGCATAAGAAAAAACCCTTTCCCAATCAATTCAACCATATCAGGTATTAAACATGGTTTAATTCCAAAATACAAAATACCCCAAACATGGGTATTCCGCACTTTAAGCATATATAATCCAAAGACAATCGAATAAAGGCACTAACCACCTACCGTGATGACATACGATCAACACTATTGAACATCAACTATAGAATTGGACTAAAACAACATAGATCTACATAAAGAATAAAAATGATCATCCTTAAAATACTTTCAAGAGAGGATGAATGATGAGGGATCTAGGGAACGATAGAACTCATCAGTAGGAAACCAACACAACCAACGTCATCTAAATCAGAGTTTGGATGGAAGGATGGGATATGCACGATGTTCTTCAATTTTTTTTGTCTCTCTCTTGTACGAAACACATTGAGAAGAAATGCGTTACAGAGATGAGACATTACCTCACCCTGATTCATTAATTTGAAATAAAAGTACATGTAATGTTCATATAATTTACATGTTGTGTATTATCCTTAACCGACCCCCACTTTATGTGGTCTAACAGTTCACCCACACGACCATGTACACAGCCATTACATGGCCAAAACATGGAAACCTGTGGAAATTAATCACACAACATGTACACAAGAGTATAATGTCTGTAATTTGAACATTTTCTAATACATCATTTTTCCTATTAAACAACCTAAAATAAAGATCTATACCTGAAATGTAGATCTATGTTCATTCAAATGACCCGTTAAAGCAATTCACAAATAAATTTCTAATCCAAGGGTGGTGAAGAAGAAACTCCAATCAACTCTGGCCAATTGGATCGTACGTCAGCCTCCATCTCTAAAGACTCATCATGAACTATCTCGTTCATCCATAGCACCCATTCCAATGGAACAAGCTATCCATAAATAACCATTATACTATGATCGACAATATATATAGGGTGATCCTCAAAGGAAGTACCTGGATCCAACTCAACCTTCTCAGGTTGAAAAACATGGGTTGGTTCTGAAAAGTAACATTATAGATGAGAATTATTAAGGATCTCATGCATAGCCCAATACCTCTGAGGTAACTAAAACAGATATGAAATTGGCCTGACTATTTCAAAAAACTCAAAAAACCTGACATATCTTAGTGAAAGCTTCCCCTGTCTCATAATACCCCTCTTTTACAACCTCAGTGTGACACGTAAAGAAACTTGATCTCCGAACATGAATTCCATAGGTCATCTCCATCGATCAACATAAGATTTATGGTGAAATTGTAAAGTAGCCATCCTCTTTTGAATCATCTCCGCCAACTCAGTGGTCTCCTGGACAACATGAGGTCCCATCATAACTACCCCTCCTGCCTGCAACCAAATTGGGGTGATCAGCATGGCCTACCATACAAACCCCACTAACACAATATAAGGGATGGAATGTGCATCCATTTATCATCAGTAAGCGGAATGCATTGATAATGGGGTGGGACTCTATCAGCTCAAGCTAAAAGCACTGATAAGTATTCCATTCATCAGGGCTAAAACAATTGTTGTTAAAGTTGTGCCCTTTATAAGTGATTTTCTTAACACTGATAACAAGTCCATCTATTAGCGATATTATTAGCCCTGATAAAAGTTTTTATATTTAATTTTATAAAATTATTATATTAAAATTCCAAAATAATTATTATTTTTATACATTAAATAAAATAATTTTATAAATAATATGTATTTATTAACAATTAAAAAAATATAAATATAATGTTTTAATTGAAAAAAATAGTTCTTAGATTATAATGAAATAAATAAATAAATAATAAAATAATAATAAGATTATAGTAAAATAAATAAAATAATAAATATATTTATTAGATTTATTATATTTTTTTGAAATTTATTTGATTTATTAAATTTAATCGATTTATTAGATTAATTAAGTTTATTTAATATATTTTATATATTTATTTATTTATTATATTTATAAATATATAATGATTATTCATATATATATTTATAATTAAAATTATTTAATATATATTTGTTATATAATGAATTTGGTCAAAAAATATATTAATCATGCTTATATGTTATATATCATATGAATGATGTTCAATTTTACATTATATCGTGTTGCCCGTTGATATGGTATATTAATTAATTCATAATGTTACCCATATAAACAGTATATGTTCTAAAAAATGTTCTTATAAAATTAAATTAAATATATTTAAAATATATATATATATATATATTATTTTATTTTTAATGATATATATATATATATATATAATTTTCAAATTTATATGTAATGATAACTTTATTAATATATATAAATATATATATTAACAATTATATTCCAATATTTATAAATATTAACTTTTTATATTTATAATTATTAATAAATATATATATATTTATTCTATATATCATTTTAAATGAATATATAAAAATTTGAAGAAATTATTTAAATTACACCTTTATGAGTGCTTTTTTAGTGTTGATAAAGGCCCCACTATATCAATGCTAAAAAGGTGCTGATAAAAAAGTCCTGATCAGTGCTATTGTTTTGGAGCTGATAAAGATAGGCCTTTATAAGCACTTGGTATCATTGATAACGGCCAATTGTTATCGTTGCTAAAAAAGCACTGATATGTAAGTATTTATCAACTCTATTATTTTCACGATGATAAATAGTTATTTTATCAACGCTTTATTTTGTGTTTAAAAAGGGAAATTTTAAACAACTCTAGTAAAGTGCTGAAAAAGGATCCAAGAGTCTTTATAAAAGTATCCCAATATTCTCCTCCTCCCTCTCACCCTTTCTAGACTTCGTGGAAGATGATCCCTGCACCGTTGACCCCTCCTCCACAGTGAATCCTCCTCCCCCACCTCCTCTGTATCCATGACAAGTCTCCTCATCCTCCGCCCCGGCCGCCTTCTCCTCCACCTCCACTGCTAACCCTAATCCTTTGTGTCCATTCTCATCCTCCTCATCCATCGCTTCTACCTCCTCCTCCTTCTCCTTTGGACGCCAACATATCCTCCTCTATCACCTCCTCATCATCATCATCATCCTCTGCCTCCTTGTACTCCTCTTTTATGCGTAGCCCTTTGTCAACGTGACCTACTCCAGTGCGCCATCATCATCCGATGACCATCTCAAAATCCTCCTCTAAAGTGCAAAAATTCCCCCGAATGAGTCTCTTAAGTAACTAATTTTCACACTTCTTCATTAGAAAGGTAGTTTGTGTGCATATGAAGTCATTGGGTCACTATGAAAGAACTTGATACTGGTACGCATGTGTATTTTATGAAATCTAGATACCTTTTGGAATATCTAAAGTTGTTTTTGATTGGGGATTATTAGAGTCTGAGAGGATATTTTGAGTTGGAGATAGATGACGTGGAATAGAAAGGATTCTATTGGTTTCACGCAAGTTCTTAGTTGATATCATAATGGCTAGTTTAATTGGGTCAGTGGTTGAATGTGAAATCACATCAAGGGTCAGGTTAGACCATAATATATTAAAATGAACATGGTATTCCCCCAACGAGAAAGGAATCATTCTATAGTTCTTAATATATTATTGGTGGTTGAAGTTGAGAATTATTTAATTTTGTAATAGGGGGTTTTAATTGTAAAATGACATCAGAAGATTGGTTAAGACTATGATATGAATTCATGGTAGGTTTTGGGATTCCTTCAAAGTTAGTAATTAATATTAGAAAGTGAGATAACATGTTAGTGACTGCCAACCCTTTTGAGGTTGTTTAGGTGGAGGAGGTTCGGATTATGCTATCATGTGATATTATATGAAATGATTTGACACATGCATTTATTATTGAGTATTTTGTTTGATTGGAACTTTTTAGAAGTATCTGAGGATTTTCAAGGAAAATAATTGTTTTTAGGTTTCACTTGGATGGTGGAAGTGTATCTTTGGAGTTCATAAATTTGGTAATAATGGAGAGGAGCGAAATTTTACTATAGTTCTCATGTGTGTTTGGGTAAGATTCATTGTATGTGGCACTTCCCATGTCATTAAAAACTTAAAAAATGGATTTTGGAATGAAATTTTGTAGGTGGGAGGCACCATGGACCGTAATTGGTTTTCATGTGTTAGGTATTATGATGGGGTGTGCCTTAAACTAGGTGATTGACTAAACATAGAAATGACATTGTGTCGTCTGTTGGGTTCAACGATTTGAAATCATGTTGGGAGTTAAGAAATAGAATATGTTTGTTTGACACCAAATAGAAAACTGATAGTGGTTATTCGATAGTATTACCATAAGGACATATCATGTAATAAAAACAATTTGGGATGTTTTTAATGCTTCATCCATATTGGAATTTAAATTTTCCGGAGGAGATGGAACATTTTTCAATTATTGAACAGACCAATTTTTAAAATTAGGGTTGAATATATAACCTGGATGTTGGGAAATCATAATGTAGTCTTTAATATATTTTGTGGCAAGATATGTGTCTTTGGGTCTTAAAAAAGTCACATATGCTTTAGGAGTCAAAATTATTGTTTTTTGGGGTTGAAACCTAGGGAGCATGGTTTGAATATGATTATTGATAACCATGCAACACAATTATGCCGATTGGTTTTCATAGGCACATAGTATGTTTAAATCACAAGATAGGCCATAGAATACATTAAAAAATAATTAATTAATTTTAATAGAATTTATCATGGTTAGAACACTATTTTTCAACCCACGTGCATTAACCATGTGAAATTTTGTGTCCTTGATAGTGAAGGTTGTATAGTTTGCAAATGGTTTTAAAAAACATATTGAAAAACCTTGGACCCCTTTAAAAAGTGATGTTTTTTTAAAAAAATCCCCACTTATCCTTTTATTTTTTACTATATTTTCCCTTTTTCTCATCTAGAACCCCTACGTGCTACACCTCCTTCCCCTCCTCTCCTCTTGGGTGGTTCTCCCACACCTAGTGTATATTTCATCTTTCATCAGTTTTATTGGAGAGACAAGGATAATTTTACTACTCTTATTCATTCTATTTTATTTTTATTTTATTTTAACATACGTTACACATTCTTAACCTAACATTACCAATTTATTAACATTTTTCATATTTCTCATTTTCACCCATTTTATGCTGAATAGAAGGATGGGATTTGGTGTTTGCGGGATGTGAGATTATGGGTTAGTGATGAGAAATGTATCATATTCCCTTTCCCCTAGATTATATAATCTCATTGGTGTCCATGCACATGAATTCTAGATGAGTTTTTACTGGTAACCATTGTGTTGTTTCCATCTCCTTTGTGTCATAGTTCGTTCTCATTTCAGAACCATCGTCGTGTTTCCCTATTTGATATGTTTTGATGAACGACTTCCATGATTTACTTTGTGTTGTGTTGTGATGCTTGTTTTTTCTCCGTTATATTTATGTCATTTCGGATTATGTCTATTTGAAACTAGGATGCCTAAATCAATTATTCTTATTGAACCGCATGATGGAATAACACATCCAAACTAAATATAATTACTTAAACTAACTGCATTTTAATGAAAAATATAAAATTAATATTTAAAAACACTACCACATAATCATTTCTATCAACATCTAAACATCATTATGACCCCCAAGATTATTATTTACACATTTCACATCACTTGTTATATATGACGAATAAAACCCAAGAAATTATGATTCAATGTGGTTTGAAAGTTATTTCCTATAAATTTGTCCATAGGTTATGAATACATTATAGAAGTTTTAATCACTAATTTATTTCTAATGTCTAATTCACACAATAGGTTAAACAAGAAGTTGATATCATATATGGAAAATAAAATCCCACTATAGACCTATAAAATTATTTAACCAGACAAGGCCCATTCCTAATTCATTTTGGACTTATATTGGATAGGTATATTATATGATTTCTCGTTTTTTGTTTTTTTCGGTATAGAATCTCCTTTGATGTGCGCCTCTCCTCTACTACGAACGCACCTCTTCATCACACTGAATGAAACCTTTGCATTTATTTTTATCCTCTAACTCATTGGATTCCTATTTTTCTCATGTTATTACAATTTGATATTGATGGTTTTATTATTAAATGTAATAGATAAATTCTCGTCTAAAAATAAATTATGTTGGTGGTCCTCGATTTCGCATTAAATGAATTTCATGTTTCTTGGATCCTATTGAACATTTTAATATTAAATATTTAATTTAACATATATTTGGATAATGAATGAATTCCCCATGATGATAACTTTTTTGTGATTACCCTTGAATTAACAAATAGAATTGAAAAATGGCCGCTTTGTAAAATATTAAATTGTGATTGTTTGGTTTATATGGTGTTGTGATTGTGAGAACGATTATGTGTTTGTATGGTGTTTTTTTATTGGCATGATTATTATGCCATTTTTTCATGTCGCAGTTCCTAATCATTTTAATATCAATCCAAAACATAACAATTTCAATGGCACCCCCACTTTGTTACAAGTGAAATTCAACTAAATCATATAAAACCACTTCACTAGAGGAATCTATAGGAAACTTTATGGACACCCTAGTCAAATAACTATAAAAACACATGTAATGAATCCTTCCACCTACAAGTACTCTTTTGAAAATCATACCATCTATTAGTTTAGTACCATATTTTTTGACTCGAGACATTATGAGTCTAGAGAAATACTAAAAAACCGGTTTACAACAATTCATATAGATCACATGTGTGATAATAATCCATTATAGTTCAAGGGATTTTCATAGATAGTTCCATTGATTAAGTGGTTGGGAAGATGGGCGTAATCTACTTTTTCCATGAGTAATTCCTGGAGAGGTAAAGGAATTATTTTAAATAGCTATTTCCATTGATTATCGTTGGATGATGTCCCTAGTTGAACATCTTTTTTGTAATTATTTTGTTTAATATTAATATTATTGAATCATATATGATTAATATGAATAAAGAATGGATGAATGCCAATCAGTCGAAAAAGGGCTATGAAGATGGAATGAAAAAGTTTATCAATATTGAAAAAGATCAATAATATGACCCTTTTCATACCCTTTTTCTGTGTTTACATTATTATTATTCAAGATACATTATTTAAGAGGATTTGGAGGAACACATGATTTGTCATAGAATAGATCAATGTTATACATGTAGGAATAAAGACATGAAATAAATGAATATAGGTAGTGGCTAGGATATAAATGCATTTTTTGGATCATCTTTTATGATTGCAAACAATAACGATGAAGATGATCGTGTGGAGGATGTGATTATATATTTGATTGATGATGAAGACTGTATTGAGGAAATGAAAATGATAGTTCAAGATAAACTTCATGATTTCCCAAATTTTTGTGATATGTTATAGAGTGCGTAAAAGACGCCATTGTATGTTTGTATCAACAAATATAAAGCAATGTCAGTGGTACTGAAGATATATAATTTGAATGTAGTCAACGGGTGGTGTGACTCCAGTTTTACGGAGATACTTTCTCTCATGAATGACATGCTCCCAGAAGATAATGAGCTCTCTAACTGAACATATGATTCCAAATGAATTCTATTCTCGAAGACTATAATCAATGAATGAATAAATGCATGCCTGAATGATAGTATAATATATTTCAAGGACAAAAATCACTTAAATATTGCCTAATGTGTGGTTCTTCTCGATACAAGAATGATGAATCCAGACCTATGCATGTTATATGGTACTTTCCAATCATTAAAAGGTTTAGGATCCTATATGGGATTGAAGAGACATCAAGAAAATTGAGATGGCATGCAGATTCAAGAATTAACGATGAGAAACAATTTCACCTAGAAGACTCCCCATAGAGGAATATAATTGATAATGAGTATCTTGAATTTGGAAACGAGATGAGAAACCTTCGTCTTGCGTATTCTACAGATGTATTGAATCCTTTTGGTTTTCAAGGTATTAGTCACAGTATATGGACGAATTTGTTGGTAAATTATAACTTACCACCTTGCTTATTCATGGGAAAAATACATCATATTATCTATTCTTATATCTAGACCAAAAATACTAGGCAATGATATAGATGTTTATTTTGCTCCATTGATTGAGAATTTGAAATTATTGTTGGAATCATGTAATACATTGTATGATTCTTATTAAAATGAACATTTCAATTTGAGAGCCCTGTTGTATGGGAAAATAAATGAATTTTATTCTTATGGAAATTTGATAGGATATAGCTTAAAAGGAACTCAATGGTATAAAATTTGTGAAAAGGTTACATTGTCAATTAGGTTGAAATATTAATCGAAATCTATGTTTCTAGGACATCACAGATTTCTACACCGACAACATAATTACCAATCATTGACGAATCATTCGATGGATGTTTAAAAGAATGTACAACACAGTCTCCACTAATAGGTGATCAATTGATTGAGAAATAAAATGCGTGGACACTACTTTTGGCAAATAATTTTTGAAAAACCTTATGAGAACTATTTTGAAAATGAGATCAGTTTTTTTTGAAATACCATGCTGTAATTAAATGTTTGTGAGATATTTTCTTGATGTTATGAATGTTGAAAAAATGTATGTGATAGTGTCATCAGTACATTTCTTAATGCACCCAAAAAAATGAAAGATGGGATTAAGGCTCTGTTGGACATGGTTGAGATGGAAATACGAGAATATTTTGAACCAGTGAAGAGTGAAAAACTAAAATTTCTTCTTCCTATTACCTACACTCATTCCAGGAAGAAGAGATATTATTTTTTCAACTTCTTGACTGACGTAAAGGATCAAGAGGGGTATTCATCAAATATTAAGAACATCGTGTCAATTAGCGATTTAATGATAAAGGGTCTTAAATAACAAAACATCCAAGTTTTGATGCAAGATATAATTCCTATATCTTTATGTTGGAATTTTTCCACGAATGTCCACCATACATTAATAAAGCATTGTTTATTTTTCAATGATATTTGCATAAAAGTAATAGAGCCGGTGAAATTACCAACTATGGAATGATAAATTATCTTCATATTATGTGAATTTAAAATGTTCTTCTCACCAAAATTCTATCATATGATGGTTCATTTGAGGGTTCATTTTTTGAGAGATATTTTACTATGTTGTCATGTACATTATAAATGGATGTTCCCCATTGAACGATATGCGAAGATTTGTAAAGGGTATGGCAAAAAATAAAAGCTGGCTAGAGGGTTGTCTTGTGAAGTGATATATTGTTGTTGAATCTATTGAATTATATACTGATTACCTATCTGGTGTGGAATGAACTGGCCTTCCAAAATCTCATCACACTATGTTGCATGAGGGTGAAGGAATTTCTGGAAGAGAGGATGTCTCAATCAATAATATAGATTAAGAGTAGGCCCACCTTCATGCTTTTCATAACAGTTTTGATAGTGGTCCATATGTTCAAACCCACAATGAAATTATTAGGAATTTGAATAAATCTAGGTTAGAAAAATGGATATCAGATACACAAAATCGACAGTTTATAGAATTATTTCAGGACCATATTTTTATGAAGTTAGATGACAATATATACTCAATTTCAAAAGGATTTTGATGGCATGCAAGAGGACTAAGTGTGTATGTATTATCTTATAAGTCTTATGTATTTAAAAATAATACCTTCTATATTAATGGACATGATGAAGATAGTACCATCCATAATAGAAGGGTTATACTTGTGGCTAAAGTTATGCATGTTTCCAGTCATAAGGGCAGAAATCAAATTTATGCGAATATATCATACATTGGAATCATCAAAAAACAAAGGAGTTAGATTATATGAAATTCCAAGGGCCTATTTTTCAATGAAAATGGGTTGATAACCGGAGTGATGTTAAAATTGATGAATTGGGATTCATGAAATTTCATTTCAGTATAGAAGGGGAGAAAGAAGAACCATTTATAATGGCATCATAGGAAGTACAAGTATTTTATGTTCCAGATCCTGCAATCTGAAACATGTCAATTGTTCTGTTATATTCCAAAAAAATAATGAGACAGATGAATGTTCAATATAGTTTGACCCTATCATTGGGACGTCACAATATTTTCATAGCTATGCCAATGTAGACGACAATTTTTATGTCAAAGGAGACCACAATGAAAGAATTTGCATAATCTATTGAGGGGCCATATCACATCATCCTTAAAAAAAGATATTTCAATAATTAGTTTTTTTATTTTAATATACATTGTGTTATATTATGTTGTTATCTATTCACTACTGCTTTTATGTAATATAAATTAGAAGTTTATCCACTTCTGCAGATAATGAATTTTTCACCAGCTGATGCGCCAAATCCTGAGGCACAACAGGTCACTCGATATGATTCTACTGGTCATAATGCAGAACAATAAATGGATTCTCAACCTATTGTTTCTAGTCCCAGTGCTTAAGTACAACAGGTTTCCAAACCTATTGTGGCTGGTCCCAATCCCAATGTTAGCGCTCTGGAGAAAAAAATGATGATGCTGGAACTGAGGAAATATCAGTCAATGAAAGCTTGGGGGAGAAAAAACAAGTTCGTTGTAGTTTTACATTGTTAGCCAAAATCTATAAAGAAAAAGTAAAGGGCGTAAAATATTAGGTGTGATTGGATAACTAAGGGATGCATGTTATCCCCAACAATGCCAGGTTTAGTAGCTACATTGGAACTGTCACTCGGTAACACGTGCTGATTGATGTACACTCATGGAACCATGATTTCACTAGGATTAATAAAATAATGTGGGATGATAATATTCTAACAATATGATATAATAAAATTATTTTATTAAATTAAAATAGAATATAAAAACATTTACTTACTCTTAATCGTCCCTTTTATAGTTCATTTTTAGTAGATTCCTCACACATGAAATTTGTATTAGGAGTTTCCAGAAGTATTTATAGAGTCTTGTTTACAATTTTAATGAAATTTAATCTTAAATATACAAAAGGTAATATCATTATGCACCCACCTCCTATTTCTGCATACATGATATCCCAAGGAGTGTGAGATGCATTTAGCAACCGTCGGGTGGAGCATACTTTTCTGGAACATTGTGTATGGTAATATGTTCATTGACATTTCAAGTAATCATCATTTTGATCTAATGTTTTTCATTTATTGAATAGGAAATTATTGTTAAAAATAAAGAACGGGTTGTAAAATCAGTCTACCCATACTGTAAATCAAGGATGGGGTGGACATCAGTTGAGCAAAAATTGGAATTTTTTTAAATATACTATAACACTTTTATGTGACATAAAAAACACCATAACCGTGTTCCTTTATTTATATGTTGATTAAAGAAAAGAAATTGAAAGACACTTTTATCCTATGCCATGTTCTATGGAATGATGGTCGTGTAAATAATGAGGGGATACTAATAGAAAAAAGCACACAAAATGACTGTGAATCATGTGTAAATATTCCAAAATATAAATTTTATTTTTTAATCACTATTACTTAAAAATTAATAATTATTTTACTATAATTTCTATCAAATATAGTCACCTGAATCAACAACACATGATTTATATGCAGACATATTTTTAGTGGCCTTTAATCAGCCAAAATACTATGTCCACGTCAGAGGTACAGATTGTCTGTTGACAACCCGAACATTTTTTCTGAAAGGAAAACAAGAGGAGGATAAAACTGAGTAAATGAATAAGATGAGAGAAAAAATAGATATATTTAAAAAATAATTACAATACCCAAGAGGGATGATATCATGTTTGATGGGGGGAAAGAAATGATAAAAAATAACTGAACAACAACACATGCGTGACAATCTCTCCGCAACCCCACCAGCTTTGAGGTGAGCCATTCCCCTCAAATTTTTGACATAGCTTTGGTAATCAATGTCATAATAATTATTTCTATGAAATGTGAGTCACGTAGAAACTTATAACTTTCTTGTATTGATATTTTACAGGGTAAAAAATGGCTGGGATTTATATCTATCAACTCCCACCAATCGCCTTATAGTGAGGGCTACGGTGTTCAATATACAGAACGACATGATACACAACGAATAATTTCCAAAAAATAATGTCAGAGTGTCGATTAACATAGATAATGATCTAAGATCAGATCTACGTGTTCCAAATGATGATGACGACATTCCTAAGGTTGAACAAGTTGTTGGAACATTCATTTCATGTCTGTGAATTCTTGTAAAAAAACACGTCGACAATGAGGTATTCCTTTCTAATTTTTTGTTCACGCTGAACCTTCATATTTAATGGAAATCCTCTAATCTGAAGAATATTATGACAACATGAAAAAGTGAAGTGTGTCAAATGAAATATCTTCTAAAAAACATCTCATGGATTAACCAACTGACCGAAACTATCTACTGAGAGAACCTTCTCCCCACCCATTCTATATAAACATTTAATATCATTGTAGGATCATGTGGATACATAGTTTATATACGAAAATTCTATGAATGTTGAATTTAAAAAAAAATATGTATAGAGAGAAAGAATCATATTTCATTTGTGGTGACAATGTATATGAAATACTCAAGTATGAATGGTTAGGCGCATTATTTCTAAAGGAATACATGAGGTACATTTTCATGATTCTATATTACAAAATCTGATATAATCTGATAATTCTGACTAAATACATTTTATATTTTTTGTAGGAGTATATATGAAAAACAATTGATTGGATTTTCCCATAAAATAAATTTGTACTCGTTAGTCCTCCCATAACCTCTTAAAAAGTAGAGATAAATGATGATAAATTTGGTGAAATAATGTCATCCCTATACAAGTTGTTTAAAAACAAAATTACTGATGAAAAAAACGTTTTAATAGCAGTGATTTTGGGCTAAAACTCTATAATTTAATCATATCATCGATATTTTTATTTCATTCATTACTTATTCATTTTTTTGTCATTAGGGAGCATTGGTTGCTTATTGAATTCAATTTGGATACATCAAAGATTTTTTTTCAAGATTCAATGTATGGATATCCCACAAATAAAAACCACACATGATGACATTTTTTAATTTGTAGTACACTAGATGAATCATTTTAGAACTAAACGTGTAGTTATATAATTAATATTATCTTTTAATGAGGATTTTATTATGATATGGAAGTGCATAAATATTGTATATTTCATGGAACAAATCTATGACCTAAGTAAAATAACACCACTAATATCTATTAGTGGACAAATATCATGGTATATATAATAATATTTCACAATCCAAACACATATCAACACAAATTAATTATTTTTATCAATTTTCAACAGTTTTTGAAACAATTGAAAGGACCATAGTTATTTTCGTTGACTATTTATGAATTATATTGTATTTCATGACCAAACTACCATCCCTAAAGAGGAATATTTTACAATAATTTCTCATTCATTTAAAATATTTATTAATCCATTGTTTTTATATTTTTTTTTATGTACTACCATGACTGACTCGAAAACTCATAATCATAAGATGATATATATATTTATATAAATAAATGAGAATCACACCTGATGGAGTATAATACAAAAATAATATGAAGGTGAATTCCTACTAATTATGTTATCCTAATTTTATCATTGATATCTCTCTTTTTTTACTTGTTGAGCTTCTATGATCTCCCTTCCTTATGTTTCTATTCATTAGGTAATATAGAATGGATTTGAAATGATTTTTTTCTAGTAATTAGTAACATAAAGAGAGACTCTTATGAACACTTTCCTTATGTTTCCATGTTTCATTAAGCACTAGACCTAAAATATTATCGAATGGATCATTTAAATTCTGTATTTTGGCCATTTTTTACATTGTTTCTACTATTGTAGTGTGTTGGATGAAAATTGGTTGTGCGTCTATCTCAAATTTAACAACAAAACTAATGATTCATTTTAAACATTACTGTAGTTGGTTAAATACCACTTAACATAGAATCTCATATGAACATTCTATTTTTCATCCCCCTAATGCTCTTATCTAGCACCATATTTATGATATCGACATTCAGGATTCAATTCTCTTTATCTTATTGATCCCATTTACTAGAGAAATGGGTTTAGGAAGAGAAGGAAAAGTGAATGATGATTGATGATATCATAGAGATTGTGTTGGATGAGAGCATCACGGGGAAGGCAGATCAGATGTTCAAATCTGATGTTATACTAAGATTTAGTAATCCAATTGCATTAAAGTGAATAGAGAATAATTAATTTTTTTATTTACTTATAACTGGAATAAACAAACCCTTTGGAAAGATAAAAATTTAATGTTACCTTATAATATATCTATTGTAATGAAAATATATATAATGAAACTTTGATTTTATTTTCATTATTCCTTGTATGGTTCATTTATTTTAGAATATTTCTGTCCATGTGACTTGACATTGTAGGAAGAGAAATGACGTTGTGTCTGCTAAATCATAGAGATAATATTTATTTTTTTACAGTAAAATAATTTTAAATATAATTATTGCATTGTTTAATATATTTGTTTATTTTATTTACATTATGTGAGTAATATTAATCTATCATATGCGATATCTATATATGAATTTTTTAGGTCATTATTGTTTGTATCAGACTAACTGTCCTTTTCAAAATTGAGAAAACACATTTAGTTTTTTTGATATTTTGTGGAGATGATCTTTATGTAATTTGAAATGTGTAGGAAACAACACCACCTCTATAAGACACATGATGCAACCTGTATGATTCAATGTGTCTTTTTTTATTTAAAAATGTCATTATTTTTAGTAAAAATTACATGTGTCATACTAAAAACTGAGCAAAAACATTCTAATTGTTTCTATACATTAGGGAAATGTTCCATATTTCATTTGTGACCTATAGGAATTAGCTACACTTAAATTAAATGCACAATGCGACTGGTATGACTCAAAGTGTCTATTTTTATTTAAAATTGTCATTAATTTTAGAAACAAATTCACGTGACAAACTGATGGTCAACACCATCACCTAACTATAGAGTCTATGGGGCCCTCTACCCATAATGAGTGGTCAACACTATATCGACTATGTCCTTTCTATGAGAAAAAAACTACAACAGTGAATCAATCGACAAATGATGAGTGGAAATCCCCAAAAAACCTAATCTACATAATTCATAATGTTGTGCACCTATGACCATATCCCTAAAATCGTGATGGTCAATACCGTCTCTCATCTCGAGAGCCATAACCTTATCCTGATGACTTTATCACCTCAAATCCCGATGACCAGGTCACCTAAACCTTTTGATCATCATCACTCCATGTATCTGATCCAAACCCCACCGGATGAACCACATCGACTTAATCAAAATGCAAATCCCATTACATTACCATCAAATCAGGTATCCAATATAACAATTCAATATAATTCAAATTTACAATCAGCATAAACATTCTATGTTAGTCCAAACACCTTACCTGACATAACCAAAAGAAGTATTCTAAAATTGAAGATATATTTTATAATTGAAAATGAAAAATTTTACATGGATGTAAAACTAATTTGGTTACTTGGAGTAAAGATGAAAAAATATATATAACATTAGTGACATTCATTAGGTTTAATTGGTGGTTTTTGACTATAATGAACCCATTTTGTTTTATAAATAAAAACCATGTGTAAACAAATATTCCAGAACCATAGATGAGGAATAATACATATTATATGGTCTATTTCAGCAATTAAATGGTTTCATGACCAAAACTGAAGACAATAATGGAAATTGAAAACCCTTCATCCTATAATGTGGCAAATTAACACATTTTTTGTGGTATTTTTACTACTAAAATAAAACATGGGTAAATGAGAGATGATAATTACTTATTACATTATCATAAAAAAAATTCCAGTACATGTATGGTAATGGAGTTTTCATCACATTTGGATGAGGAGAGGAATGTATAAAAAATAAAACATATGAACTTAAAAAGAAAATGAATGAAAAGAAAAGAGGAATTATCCTCTTGATTCAATCTTTCTTGAGAGCCTCTTAAGGGGAGAGGATTTGGTCTTTTGAGGAGACCAGGGTCTAATAGATGTGAGGGAGCTTCCTAGGGAGAGATTTTGGAAGAATTTTGTGAATGCATAAGGCTTGAGAGGAGTAAAGAGAATATTGGAGTGTGGTTGGTTTTTATAGTGAAGAGGAGGAGGGTTTTCATAATATTATAATAATTTGTTAATTATTTTTTTTAAGACAGGAAATAGTAATGATTATTGTGAAAAAATAATGTAATATGGGAGTTTGAGTTCGAACCAATGTCTATTTACATCATCCATGACACAAGCGTGATGCCGAAATTCAGGTTTTAACATTTATTGTGAAATATAGTATTTTACTATACATCAAAAATTCAAGTAATTTAGAAAAAACCAATAAATTCACCCTAACAATTTACTAATGTGTAAATACAAAAAGAACATAAATTTCCAAAAATAATTTACTATATATTATTAATTTAATTTTACTTAAAATCACAATTAACATTAAAAACAATGATATTAAAACAATAATTGATTTTAGAATGGATTCAAAAATTTCCTTTGGATTTATAAAATCATCATAAACCATAAGACATAAAATTGATAAATTATAAACACCCTTTTGGAAAATAAATTTATTTATTTTAATAAATTATTGATTACTCATAGATGTACAAATACTTTTACTCTGGTCTTATTATCACTTATAAGATGCCAGAATTTTATTTATAAATTCATGGGGGAGGCTACAATTTTTTTGGATTATTTACTGTTTATATGGGTCATATTACTATTCATAATGGTAGATTATTATTCATAAGGGTATGTTACTATTCACCAATATATAAATTTTTCCCATTAGACTCTAAACATTGTACTGATCTAAAAAATGTTTTTCAGATTTTCAAAATTCAAATCCTAGATCTGACAATATTATATTTAAAGTATTCATAGTACAAAGAAGTTCATTATGTTGTTATTTTATGTGATTATATGACATAAATATAAGAACATAGTTTCCATTGATAAAACATTGGGTTGATTCATTATTCCCCAGTAATGAAATTTCTCCCTTGAAATAATGTTTTATATTTAAAGCTATAAATATTTGTGGGTACTTTTCCATCATTGCCTCTTCTAATTACCTTGTTTACTCATCATATTTATGGTTCCACCATAGTACATTTACTAGGATAGTATCCTTGTTATGAATAAATTTATCTCTATGATACATGATCTACACTAGCTGCTCCACGTAACAAAGATCATTCCCCAATTGTACCACCACTGAACAGAGTAAATTTGAAGGGTCTAGTATGTACTTCATTAAGATGGATACATGAAAGACAATGTGTACTTTGGACATGGTAGGTGGAAGTGATATTTTATAGGCCACCAACTAGGTACAATCAAGAATCTAAAAGTGGTCGATGTACATGGGACACCAGTTTCCTTTCTTCCCAAACCTCGTTACATTATTTCATGGAGATATACATAGAAATATCATGTCACCAACTTCGAATTCATGGTCTCATCGATGATTGTATGCATAACTATTTTGTCAATGTTGGGTATCCTTGATGTAATGTTGAATGGTTTTCACCTTCTCGACCATTTCTTCGACCATTTGAGGTTATATAAAACTACACTCACTAAATTCATCACAACACACCGGTGTTCTGCACCGTTTCCCATTAAGGGATTCGTATGATGTCATTCTGTTTCTCGAGTGGAAACTGTTGTTACGGGAAAAATTCAACCGATGAAAGATATTGTTCACATCCTCTTTTGAAGTCCATCGAACATGATCTCAATATATATTCTAGTGTATGTATATTTCACTATGATTTTCCATCAGTTTGAGGATGATTGGCCGTACTGACATTCAGTTAAGTGCTTACAGCATGTTGGATACTTTTTCAGAACATCGAGGTGAATATTGGATCTCGATAAAATACAATAGATATTGGTAACCCATGAATCCTTACAAACTATTTGGTGTATAACCAATAAATTTTATCCAATGGGAAGTCCTCTCAAATTGCAATAATGTGAGTTGTCTCTGTATGATGTTTTACAATGACCCATATGGCATTTTTTCCTCGAGATGTCCTTGGAAGTCTACTGACAAATTCCATGGTTATGTTCTATTACATCCATGTTGAAATGGGATGTGGTTCCATTATCCACATGGACTTCTGCCTTTCTTCCATCAATTGTTGACATACTAGGCACTTTGATGTGTACTCAACACTCTCCTTCTTCATATTATCCCACTAAAAGTGCTCTTAGATATCTCGATATATCTTTGTGATCCCAAGGTGGATATGTTGATCTATGTGAGTTATTTAAAAACACATTGATTGTCCCTGGATAAGATGGTACACATAATCATGACCCAAATCTTACAACTCCTTCTTCATAAATCATTATCTCACAATATGTCCCATTTCTAATGGCTTCCACCCTTTTATGAATTTCCACAATTATTCATGGAGCATCCATTACATTCTCAATGAGGGATTGTTTAGAAATCATTCGAAAAATTATTGATGATGTTCCTCCATTAATTATTCCCTTTTCAGTCCTCTAGAGATCTAAGATGATTGGATCCATTTTAATTCTCAACATTGATAATGATACAAGATTTTTTATACATAGAGTATATTCCACCTTATTTGCCTTACCGGGACGGTAGTGGATTGAGTAGTCATAATCCATGATGAGCTCCATCCATCTTTACTAGAACATATTTATATCTTTTTGTGGGAATATATAATTTAGAATCTTCTGATCAGTATATATCTCACACTTCTCCCCCATAGTGATAGTGCTCTCAGATTATTATTGCAAATATCACAGCTGTCATCTCTAGATCATGTGTGTGATAGTTTTTCTCATAGTGTTTTAGCTGCCTTGAGCCATAGTCTATCAATTAATCATTTTACATCAATGAACATCATATGACCTTCATTGAATCATCACATTAAAACACAAAGTGTTCTCCCCATGTTGGTAATGAGAGTGTCAGTGTAGTGATTAGCCTCTTTTTCAACTCCATACAGAGGTCATCACATTCCTGATTCCGGAATAACTTCACTCCATTCTGTTTGAGCTTTTTCATTGGTTTTTAAAATGTGGAAAATTTTCTCACAAATTGGCTATATTAATTGGATAAACCCAGAATAGTGCAGATCACTGTTACAAATGTTGTACTTGGCCGCTCTTAAATCACCTTTATCATGTATTGGTCTACAAATATCCCTTTAATGGTGATAACATGCCCCAGGAATGATACTTCCTCAATCCAAAACTCACATTTACCATGTTTTTCATATATTTTTCCCCATCACAGCATCTTTAACACAATATTCAAATTTTCCTCATATTCCTCCTTGCTCTTGGAGTATATCAGAATATCATCAATGAATACTACCACAAATTTGTTGAGGTAAAATATATATACAATATTCTTCAAATACATGAAATTTTTTGGATCATAGTGATTCCAAAAAGAGAAATCTCTATGAACACACAGTGTCCATAACTTGTTCAAAACACCGACTGGGGATTATCTTCTTTCCACACCATCAATTGGTGATATCTCTAACGAAGGTCCACCTTTGAGAAATAACTGACCCCAGTAAGTTAATTGAACAATTCATCTATCATTTTTAGGGGATAAGTTTTCTTTATCCTGATTTTACTAAGCATATTGGTGCATAGATCCACCCTTCATCTTGAAAACGTGGACTGGATCACCCTATGGTGAAGCACTTGGGCGTATATAACAATTATCCATATTCACTTGTAACTGCTTCGTCAGCTCCTCCAACTCTACAGTGGATATTTTATAAAGAGACTTTAATATAGTTAGAGATCCAGGAATAAGTTACATTGAGAAATCAACCTATCAGTCATGATGAAGACCAGAAAATTCGTTGGGAAATACATTTGTGTAATCCCTCACAACGTGCATGTATTCAAGATTTATTCTGTCTTTTGTCCTTATTGTTTATCTCGACATGATCTCTCATAAGGAATTAATATCCACACATGAGACAATGATTCTATAAGAGATTCATCTTCCATCATACACTTTTAATGAATTGGAGGACGCTTCAGGTTCTAAAGATTGATCTCCCTTTCCTAACAGTTGATGTGGGATTTGTATAACGATATCCAATCCATTCCCAAGATAGAATCAAAACTCCACTAAGGGAAGTATGTTGTGATTCATTAGGAGGTTCAGTCCGCAGACATTTACCATTGAGGAGTTATAAACCTTGGATTAAAAAAATTGCCCTTTAGCTATTCTCACAGATAACTTATCCTATAAATTTTGAGGTGGTTCTTGTAATGTTCTACTAAATCTGCAAGATATAAAATAATATTTATAACCAGAATCGAAAGTGCACTCTTTATTTTATAATAAATAACTAGTGTACCTTTCACCACAATGTTTTCTGTCTCCACCTCAGAAGTAGTTATATAATAATACCTTCTTTGATTCCTTGGAGGTAGTTTGCTGACTACCTCAGACAAGACATGGAATAGGCCAATTATTCTCATAATTCCATTGCTCCTTGCAGTTGTAACACAAAAATATAGGATGATTTTTCAACTGACCATTTTTTTAAACATTCAACATTTGAATGATTCTTCATATCTCATTGGAAGGTTTTAGACAAATTTACCAACATTCCACATTTGGAGAAATTCCCGGATCCAATTAGACAGTACCTAGGACGCGTCTTCCCACAATGTTTACACTTGGGATGATCATGAATAATTCCATCATTGAATTTATTTTCCAGACCACCGAAATTTGATTCCATTTTCTTCTTCTTATCACTGGGACCATGATACCTCTAGTAGTCTCTGATCTACATTTCAACCTTGATGGGAAAATAGAGAATCTCTTCCCAATGTTCGTTGTCTTGAATCTCTGTCACTTTTTGAATATTCATCATTATTAGGCTAAATAAGTGGTCCACCATGCATTCGTTGTTCATGAAAAATATAAAGGAATACAATTCAAGCCATGTAATGTTTTCTTCATATTCCATGGTTGACTCATCTTCCATCTGCTTCAGTTAGAGGAACTCTATTTGTATCTCGAGACAGATGGTTCAGGGAAAATATTTATTGAAATTTTTTTTTCTTGAATTACCCTCAATCCATGGAATCATTTTCCTCTGGGGAAGTATATTCTTGATCATTTTCCATCAGTAATTAGCTTCTACATCAAAATGATAGACCTCCAGTAACACTTTCTCTTACTTTGAGAACTGGATGATAGAGGATATCATTTTAATGGAGTAAATACGCTATTCTGCAAGGATGAGATCAAATGATCCCCTAAACATGGGAGGTCATTTCTGCACAAATTATTCAACAGAAACATTATCTTTTTATGTAGGATGAGGGTGTTCTACATGATTCATGTTATTATTCATAACTTGAGATAGCTATGATAGTACTATAGTGAAGTTTTGAGCACCCATTCCCATCATATCGGGCATTTCATTTGGGAAATATTCATGTTCCCTATCACATTGATTTTTGGCATGTGTTCCTCTATTTCTCTCCATCAAATAAGAAAAATATCATTCAATTAGAGGGCTGGAATACTTAGATATTGAGAATAAAAAAGGAAATTTGAACATAATAGGATACACATGTAAATTAGAAGTATATCCTAACTTTTGAATCCATATTATTTATTCTAGGCAATCCTTGATATATTTCATAACTTATAATTTTATGGGAATTTGTTATTCCCTTAATTATAGTTTTTACTGCGATCGTAAATTTACCAAAACGTATCCCCTTTGAGTGTCAAACCAAGAGTCCAGCAAGGCTAATTGTCATGCACTAGTTCCTATTTGAGCCTTGCTCAAAGATATTTTTTTAAGTGTTTACCCCAAGAAACATCTATTCCAGAGAAACCTCTATTTTATGCATCCACATAGAGAAGTATTTTCTTGATAATCCACTTACTCAATACATACAAAATTATAGTTATGTTTTCTTATACATTATCTCATAATTAAAAAATTTACTAAAGTTCCCTATTCCGAATATCTCGAAAATAAGTAGACCATCTTTTCATTACAACTATAGAAACCCTATAATTTTACACATAACATTTCTTGATTTGAAGCATAATTATACATCAAATTACATAACAGGGATCGTGAAGTCTAGTGACTTGGAAGACATGGTATATAAAACTAAAAACATGGAAATAAGAAACACTTCCTTATTTAATATTCATATAGAGATCCTAACATAATATGATCCCTAAAATCTTCATAGGCTACCCTAGGGATCACAAGAACAAAGGGATGAGCGAAAACCCCAATATGGGATTAAATATAAGAATAAGGATTCGGCGCAAAGGTTATCTATCATGACATAATGATATAAAATGAAATATAGAATCATAAAATATAAATATGGGATCATATAAACATGAATTCATAATAATGTTTCAGAAACATAAATCATTACATTATCATCATTCAAGGCTCATTTTATATAGAGGACCATAGGTCAAGGATAACAACCAAGAATGTTTCCCATGGTTCCATGAGTCATGGATGACCGCTAAGACAGATGCACATAACGTCTCAAGAGACATAAATTTACCAAAATAATTGGAGCACTCTCTAGGTGATCCCATATTAACATGGTAATGAATATTATTTACACATAAATAATCATACACAATCAATAATACATAAACATATGGGAACCCATATTGAGAAATCGGTATCACATTCATGTCATAAATCGTAATGAATGGGCGTATCATAAAAGTGTCTACAAGAAAATTGAATTAAAACATAAATGGACATTAATAAGTTAAAATAGGAAAATATCATTCTACGTGATTTCAAACTGATGTGAGATCATGTAAGAAGTCTATTTAGGAAATTACAATCCTTAAACATTTTAGTGAGGTTATAAGGAAAATACTGAATGGAATTTAAAATAAAAAATTGAATAATATTCTATAAAAAACCATAAGTGAAAAAATAATGTTTACATAATAGAAAAACTTATTTTATAAAAATAATTATGTCTTAAAAAGTGGTAGAGCTCACATGAAATTGGATAAAAATTTGGGATGTTCCCTTAAAACTAGTTTGCATTTTGGGAAGTATTAAGGAAGGAATCACATATAAACTTGTATGTCACCTAAAATTAATGATTAAAGGTAATTGATAAATGATTTTGGTACATGTAATTTTTTTTTGAATATTAACATAAAATGATAAGATAACATGATTTGGTGAAATAAAGGTAAGGAAACTTGAAATAACAAAGGACGGTTGGGTAGAATCCCTTATAGATTATCAACATTGTATCAGGTGTACATAAAGAGAATAAATGATTTAGAAAGGGGGGTTATAATCACTCATATATCACTAGAGAAGTATTTTTAAGGTGCTAAATCATACCCCATATTTAGGAATTAGATATAAAAGGTCATAACATAGTGGATATTCTTGAATAAAAGTGAAATAGAGAGAATCCCTTACCTTAAGTCTGATGGTGTTCTCCACTAGATATTAATGACCTGAATAATAAAATTACGTTCATTAATTAATAATTAATGAACCTATTTTACATTAAAATGATTTACTATAACCTTTTTGAGTTCATTCATAACCATATTTATTGGTTATGTGGTTCAATTTCATTGTCCGGGTCTGTTTGTTTCATTGGTTTTAATGATCGGTTTACTTATATTCATGGTCGGATACACATGTATGATGAGAGTGGTTTTCCTGAATTGATGTAATATTTTAATATTTATAATATATATGGTTACATAGTTATAAATTTAATTTTTTTACTTGGAGTGATATTGAATCATTCTATAAAACATTAGTGACATCCTTTTCGGTGAATTCGCAGTTTTTGACCATAATCAACACGTTTTGTTTTATAAATCAAAAACATGTGTAAAAAAGATTCCATAATCATATATGAGAAATAATAAATATTTTATTTCCTTTTTCGACCATTAAAATGGTTTCATGACAAAAATTTAATACAATAATGGAAATTGAAAACCCATCGTCCTTGAATTTGTTAAATTAACACAACTCAGATGATGTCATTACTACCAATATAAAATAATGGTAAAGGAGAGACGATAATAAATTTTTCCATTATCATAACAAAATTACATTAAATTAATGTTACAATATGTTTTATAACATTTGTATGAGTATAGGTAAGGATATGAAGTAATACAAATGAACATGAAATGAAAATGAAAGAAAAGAAAAGTGGAATTTACCTCTTGATTCAATCTTCCTTGTGAACCTCTTAAAGGAATAGGATA
This sequence comes from Viscum album, assembly GCA_963277665.1. NCBI lineage: Eukaryota > Viridiplantae > Streptophyta > Magnoliopsida > Santalales > Viscaceae > Viscum > Viscum album. The sequence goes on from OY728151.1 coordinate 844,103,352, forward strand.
TGGTCTATTGAGGACACCATGGTATTAAAGGCATGGGGGAAGATCTTGGTGAGCTATTTGGGCCGTATTTGGGGAAGGAATGAGGCTTTAGAAGAATTAATACATGAGGGGCTTGTGGGTGGTTTTTATAGTGGAGGGTAGAAGGGTTTTCATAATATTTTAATCATTGGTTTATTATTTTTCCATAAGACAAGAAATAATAAGGAATATTGTTACCAAAAACAGTATTATATTAATGTTAGTTTTAACCAATGGTCATTTACCTCATCCATGACTCAATAATGATGCATAAATGTAGTTTTTATATTTTTTGTGAATTATAATATTTTAATACATATCAAAAATTAAATTATTTTAGAAGAATACCAAAAATTAACTCTTTCAATTTAATGAAATTTAGAATAAAAATAGGAACTGCATTAATCTAAAATTATTTTCAAAATATAATTAATTTAATTTAAAAAAAAAATTCATTATTTACTTGAAAATGATGATTTTAAAACAATAATTGATTTTATAATGCTTTAAAAAATTACATAAGGTCTAATAGAGACATATTAATACAAAAAGAAATAAGATTGATATTTTTTAACCCATTTTATAAAAATTCATTTTATTTTAAATTTATTAATTAATTTTAATTAATTATTTATGTCTTACCAAAATACCAATACTTCTACTATGGTCATATCATCCCTTATAAGATACCTAAAATTAATTTATAAATTAATGGGTTATGATACTATTATTTTGGATGATTTAATATTTATATGATGTATATTAGTATTCATAAGGGTATATTAATATTCATAAGGGTAGTTTACTACTCACCAATATTTATGTTTGTTCCATTAGACTCCAAAAATATTACTCATCGCAACCATGTGTGTCAGATTTTCTAAATTCAAATCACAGAAGTGACAATTTTTTGTTCAATGGTTACATAGTAATTAGTAGTTCATCGTGTTGGGATTTCAAGTGATTATATGACATAATAATAAGAAGGTTATTTCCAATGATAAAACATTGGGTAGTTATATTAATTATAATGTAAATGTACAAAACATGAAGAATTGTTTTTTCAGAATTATTTTTCATTCCAATCTGAGAGTGACTTCCCTTTCATTCAATTTATAGATCCTAAACCAGACTTTTATAAGATTAATTTCATTTTTATGAAAATTGGTTTTAATTTATCTTTTTATACCTCATTTGTGAACAAATGTATATGGGTGTTTTTGAATAGGAAGTTGTAGGTGGATTTGTTCAACGCTATAAACCAGTGGCTATCAGTGAAGGTCACATTTAGAGGTATAGAAACTCCATTTTCATTCATATATTCTAGTAATGATCTGGAATGTTGATATTTCCTATGAGAGTTCTTAGATTATTTTGTTCTAATCAGTTTTTTGTGGTTGAAAGGTGGGGATTTAAATGTGATCGTCGATCCTTCTGAGAAGCGGGTGGTTTTAGAAATTCTACTAATGGTATGATGGAAATTAAAAAGCTTATTACTCGCATGGAGATATTTGAATTGGGATTCAATTGGTCTAAATATACTTGGGGACATAACCTCAAGAGTACTAATCACATATGGATCCGTCTCGACAGATGTGTGTCCAACCTACAATGTCTTGATTCCTTTTCGTGAACATCAGTCTCTCACGTGACTTGCTCTTTATCAGACCATGCTCTGATTTTGGTGGAGTTGAGTAAGGGATACACTAATAACCAACCCTTCTAGTATTCTTCCAACTAGAATCAGTGGGAGGAATTAATGAAGATGATAAGGAATTCTGGGGAGAAAGATGGGGGAAAGAGGGCTTGGGTTGGCCATTACAAAAGTATAAGGCGTCTGATGAGGGATATTCAAAGTAGGTTGATAGACAAACCATCAGTGGACAAAATCATGGATTCCATTCCAGTATATATTTAATTTTTGGAGGTGGATCATCAGAATAGATGTAATGAGAGCAGCTTCTTATTACTGTGTGACAAGTACACTCTATTATTAGAGAATTTGACGGAGATAGAGATGACTCTCATAGAATTATATCGAACTAAATGGTTTAAATAAGTAGACCATAAAAATTCCTTATTCCATGAATGTTTAAATGAATGTAAGAACATGATTTTCAATATCATTCAGAATGATGAGTCTTACATGGTAGATGTTAGTGTGTCGGGTTCGTGTTCATTTTATTATTTCTAAAAGGTTTTGGCAGGTGCATCTTCAAATATATGGATTGGGATAGGTTAAACCAAGGATAAGGGGGACATCATGAGTAGTGTGCAAAGTCTAGTTGAGGGCTCAGATAATGACATTTTGATGCCAAATCCTATCAGGGTGGAAATTCGGGAGGTAGTTCATTTCATTGAGCTAAACCACACTCCATGCCTTGATGGTTTCCCAAGGGTATTCTACATGGCTATGTAGGATTTTTTGGGGGATCATGTGCTCTAATCCATAATGGACCTTCTTCAATGTGGATACCTCAATAGAAGAACTTTCACATCTAGGGTGGTCCTTATTTCAAATGTTAGGTACCTATCTATCCTATCCCAGTATAGGACGATTTGTTTGTGTAATGTGTCTTATAAGTTCCTATATATCCTTTTTTCTAAAATGATGAATGGATATATCCAACATATTACTTCTCAAGAGATACACGGATTTGTGAAAGGACAAAACATTCAAGGGGAAATTTGCATCACAAAGGAGATGGTGGAAGTCATCAATAGAAGGTATATTGGTTCCAATGTAGTGATTCATACGTACATGGTCAATGCTTATGAAATCATGAATGGCGTTTCATTATCAATTCAATGAGGATATTTGGGTTTGTTGAATTGTTATGCGATCTTTGTTTCAGGTGCTATTCGTCTCTAAGGATATTTATCTCAATCATGGGAATGGGTTTTGGAATCATCAAGTGTGTGTGGGGAGTGGTTTAGGGAGTTCCATTGTCCCACAATATCTTTATTTTGGCCCAATACATCCTTTATATAAACATCAATTTATGTATCAAGGAAAGTAGGCGACTTCGGATCAAGAAGCTCTGGGAGGTCTCTATTGCCCACCTTATTTTTGCTGATGACATACATTTCATTTTCAATTCAATATGGAGATCTCTACATATACTCTAAGTGGTTATGGAGATGTATGGTGACTTGAGTGGGTAGAATGAGAACCCAATTAAGAGAATCCTCTTTATCTCCATTAATTGTTCTGGTATAAGAAGCAGGTTGATTAAAGATATTATAGGTATACAAAGGAAATTGCTTCCAATGATTTTTATTAGGGAACCTATTTCGAATGGTCAAATTTCAAAATCCATGTTTTATGATATTACCAATAGGATTGTTGGAATGATCATCAACTATAAGAACAAATTCTTGTCTTTTGGATGGTGGGTCACTTTGACCAATTCTATTTCAATATCTATTCCCATGAACACTAATGAAACCAGTATCCCTTCGAATGGTATGTACCAAAGGATGGATAATATAATGAATAATTTTCTATGAGATTCCAATGGAATGGGTTATTATCATTGGGAGTTCTATAAGTTCATGGAAAACTGGTGGATAAAGGGGGAATTAATTTTTTGGACGTGGTTGAGTCCATGCATGCCATGAAGGACCACAATGATTAGGATATTTTGGAATGGAAGTCTCTTAGGACCATGTTTTTTAGGAGGAAATATGGAAATAGCTAGGTGGAAGAAGGAAGGTGTTGTCCTAGGCCCTCGAAACTGGCCCAGCGTCTGTTTGGGAATATGGATTATCATAAGGAGACAACGTGTTGGATTGTGGGGAGAGGTGATATCAGATTCATGAAGTACAACTAGGATGGTGCTAAACATTTCTTCTCGAGATTCCCAGTTCCTTCAATGACATTTAAGGAGGCTAGTTGTTATCCTCCCATGATGGAGGTCATTCCGAACAGTGAAAACATGAATACTTGGCATCTTGTTGGTTCTATTGTGTTTGTCCTCTGAGGGAATATATCTCCCACATGTTTCTTCATAGTGACTCGGTTGTTCAACAATTGTCATCCATGAACCCAAAGGTGTTCACTGGCCGTAGAAATATATCCTAAATGGAATTAATCATCGAGTGGTTTCTGCGTTAAAAGGGAAATGTGATGGTCGAAAAGATTCATCGGATTACTTTTATATACATCTGTTGGATGATTTGGGAGCCAAGGAATAGAGTGAGGAAGGGTATGCAACCGTCGTTATTCTTCAAGGAGATTAGACTGAAGCCACTCATTAATGACATGGGAGCACTAATCAATGGAGGGTTGAAGTCAGTGATGTTGTGTAGTTTCTTAATAGCCCAATGACTGCTACCAATTCACTTTGTCAATGGGTTAAATTTTTACCTCCTCTAAGGGGAAATAAACTCAACATTGATGTCTCCTTCACGGCAAGACATATGAGAGGGGGGGTCTGCTCTATGACTCCAGTAGATGTATTAATCATTAATATAGTTCCTCCATTGGTCCATGAAAATCCTTGAATTAGGATGTTTGTACTTCACATTCCTGACTCAAGATATACAAGGAGTTCAGGGCATATGTTACTAAAATCGAGTCAGACTCAGATGTGTTGGTGCGTACTTTGAAATTAAGCTTCCCCGCTATGGAAACGAATTTATCTCTTTAGAGAGTGTTCATTGGAGTTCATTACTAGGATAACCGTTCATCATAGACTGAGGGAAGACAACATTGCAATAGATGATTTCCCAGGTGGGTAGTGCTAAGGATATCCAGATTATCTACAATAGTTTGTGTTCTCTTCCGCCTAAATATTAGATATTTGTTAAATGGTATTCACATGGACTTCATCATTTTAGACCTCTATAAGAAATTTTGATGTTCATTTATAGGCTCTGCCTATCCTTATTAATAAAATCAGAAACAACTATCAATCAGTCACATAGAAATATTTTATTAAAAATAACATAGTTTTTCCTTCAAATGGTTTTATAATTACATATAAATAACTGATAAGAAATATGTGGATAATTAGTCATTTTATTACAATAAATACTAGTATATTTTATTAAAATCATAGTTTATTAGTGAAAACATTCATAATATATCGACAAATTCTATACGTTGAAAAAATTGATCTTTTCACATAAAATGTTATTATTTTTAACATTTAAAATTGAGTACATATTTTCTAAACATTAAAGAATAATTTTTCATTAAGGAAAAATATTATATATATATATATATATTTCATATTTTAGTTAGTCCTATTTTTATCTTCTAATCTCATGGAATTGTGATAATAGTAACATTTAATAATAAAAATAATATTTCAATAATATATCACACTTTATTTAAGCTAGTTGTTGAGTGTGAATAATGATATAACAAACATAATATTTATTTAAATATAAATATATAATAAAATTGTGTTGGGTAAATTATACCCCATTATAAAAATCTATGAAAAAAATATATTACTAGGATACAAATAAATGTATATAGTAATTATTAATCTCATCCTTGGGTTACCACATAGCTTACACAAATATATGGTTTTACTCTAAATCATTGATTGTGTGTGTCATCCTGATCCGTAACACATTCTCTCATTGATCTAGAATCTAAAATGGTAGTTTATCTTTGAAAGACCATGCACCAGTGTTGCAAACTCTACGTTTAGATAATGTGTAGGAATTGGTAACAATTTTCTCAAAGGTGATACATAGAACACATCATGAGCTTGAGAGAGGATTGGTGGAAGCACCAAAAGATATGGAATCACCCAGATAAGATAAAAAATGTAAAAGGGGATGATATATCTATGGATCAAAATGTATTTATTTCTTAATCTCTAAAACATAATCCCAAGAGATATCTTTATAAATACATTTTCACCAACAATAAAATCTAGATTTTATCGATGATTTTCATAATTAGTTTTCCTTTGAATATGAGATATATAAATTTTCTTCTAAATAGATCTAACCTTCATTTTAATTTTCTTAGATATACCAAGCCCCAATAGTTTTCACTCTCCAATTATATCCTAGTTAATTGGAGTTCTTCAATACCTATTATAGTGGTCTTTATAAATACCCATTTAAATTCTATAGTTAATGATATTATTGTAAGAAATTTTGAATAAATTATGGTGTTGATCCAAATCACCATTGAAATACATATATTAATTTATCAACATATATTATAGTGTTTTTATGGTCCTATCAGAAAAACCATCTATCAAAGGTTGATATAATGTTATAATGTTCAACAGTGTATTGAATTTTTGTTGAATACTTCTCCAAAACATTGAGGTAGACCGTCATTCCTAAACAAATACAATAAAACATGGAACACAATGAATCCTTACATATTCCTTAAGTTTTATCCTATAAAGATAATTTGATAATAAATATACTAATAACAGAAAAAATCTATATTCAAAAGGTGATCAACAAGAACTGAAATAACATTATCACCTTCAGATGTTTGGAGGAGTCCCAAAATGAAATCCATGATGATGACGTACCATTTTAATTCTAATATGGGTAATAGTTGTAACATACTCTTAGATTTATGCCTCTTAGTAAAAAATTCCTAAAATAAAAAAAATATATGCATACTCTAAATTATGAATTTTATTTTTATTCCCTCATGAAATAATCTTTTAGATTTTGAAAATCCTCATAAATTATGAATGGATATAGAATGAAGAATTATGAGTGTAATCCAACAATACCATATTAAAATCTAGTATAAATATGACACATACTTGGTTCCTGAATATTTTCATTCAATCCAAATTGTTGTTAAACATAAAAATATTCATCGCCTTGAATACTTCCACATATTCTGGGTTCACCACTATCGTCCTTACATGGAGAGATAGTAGAATATTAATATATGAATGATATAATATGTCCTCTTTCCTCAATATTTCAATATAAATATTTTTCAAATCCATAACTATTGGATAAATTTCAATCCTCATTAAGTAACAAATATCATGTTCCTTCTGAATAAGACACTTATACAACTTTTTCACCTTATAAGGGTTTTAATGTATTGATCATTAAAAATATTAAATAAACTCTTACCATTGGATTTGTAACATATTTAACTCTTTGTATGTTAATATATACTTCACAATTTGATGAATAGAATATATATCACACATTGAACCATATAGATATTTCTTTCATAACTTTAATGGAAAAATATAGCTCCCTGCTCCAAATCATTATTTAGGGAATTTTTATAATGAAATTTCAATTTTTTATATGCATAATCTATCAGAATATAATTATAGATTAGTAAATATACCATCCACAAATTTTATTCATCACTATAGATCATATTCCCTTTTCCACTATAGATTTGTGTTAGCATAGGTGCACTTACCTACAATGTAATGACCTAAGATTTTGGATCCAATAAAAACATATTGTTTTCAATCACTTGTGTCACCCACTATAAAAAAACAAATGAATATTAAGAATTAATTATTAATAAGATTATAAAAAACATTATGACGGTAGACGAATAATATTTTTTACCTTTAGATGGTTAAAAATTAATAATATTAAATATTTAAACAATTATTATAAATAAAAAGAAATTTTCTTAAAATTATATATTTAATTATAAAATTACTAAATTTTAAAAATTTAAATTTAAATTTGATAAACTAATATTATTTTTAATTTAAACACAAAAAAATTACCTTAGTAATAATTATTTAATTTTTCATGAAAATTATTTAATTTCAGGTGTATAAGTAAAATTCCGATAAATGTCATCACATTTATTAAATTATTTTATTATATGAATAATTTTTTTGGATTAAATTTATCTGAAAATTTATTTTTATAAAACATGATATAGTCTTTAAAATACTATTTTCAATTTAGTATCCATTTTTCATCATGTGGTAAAAAATTATTTCCTTTTATGAAAACTATTTTTTGGTTATTTTTTTTATTTATTATAACATGATGAAATGAATATTTTTTATTTTATTAGTAAAGAAATAATCATTTAATGATAATATTTATTTCAAATTCATTACAATCAATTAAATCTATATTTATATCAAAATCATAAATCATTTTCTACATGAAAATAACCTTTTTAAAAATGGATTTTTATGTGTTACATGTGATAATGCTAATATTAATATTGATACGAAAAAATTAAATTGTATAATTTTTTTTATATTTGAGATAACAATTTTATTAATATTTATCATGGAAAATTTTATTTTTTTTCCAAAAATTAGTATTCTTAGGATAATTACTAATTACCATGATAGTTGGAAAATAGTGATATTCAAATTAGTTTATTTATTAATAGAAATTAATGTATATTGAAGCAATTAAATATACGTACAATAAATAATTAATATAATATTATGTTGGAGAAGTTAAATAAATATTTTTTCACATATGGATCTGTCTCGACATATGTGTGTCTAACCTACAATGTCTTGATTCCTTTTCGTGAACATCAGTCTCTCACGTGAATTTCTCTTTATCAGACCATGCTCTAATTATGGTGGAGTTGAGGAAGGGATACACTAACAACCAACCCTTCTAGTATTCTTCCAACTAGAATCAGTGGGAGGAATTAATGAAGATGATAAAGAATTCTGGGGAGAAAGATGGGGGAAATAGGGCTTGGGTTGGCCATTCCAAAATACTAAGGCTTCTTAAGAGGGACATTCAAAGTTTTTTGATAGAGAAACCATCGGTGGACAACATCATGGATTCCACTCGAGTATATATTTAATTCATGGAGTTGGATCATCAGAATAGCTGGAATGAGAGGAGCTTCTTATTACTGTGTGACTAGTGCACTCTATTAGTAGAGAATTTGAAGGAGATAGAGAAGACTCTCATAGAATGATCTGGAAATAAATGGTTTAAATAAGTAGACCATAAAAATTCCTTATTACATGCATGTTTAAATGAATGTAAGAACATGATTTTGAATATCATTCAGAAAGATGAGTCTTACATGGAAGATGTTAGTGTGTGTGGTTCGTGTTCGTTTGAGCATTTAGAAACAGTTTTAGCAGGTGAATCTTCTAATATATGGATTGGGTTAGGTTAAACCAATGACGAGGGGGACATCATGAGTAGTGTGCCAAGTCTTGTTGAGGGCTCAGATAATGATATTTTGATGCCAAATCCTATCAGGGTGGAAATTCAGGAGGTAGTTCATTTCATTGAGCTAGACCACACTCCATGCCTTGATGGTTTCCCAAGGGTATTCTAACTGGAAATGTGGGATTTGTTTGGGGGCTCATGTGATCGAATCCATAATGGACCTTCTTCAAGGTGGATCCCTCAATAGAAGTACTTTCTCATATAGGGTGGTCCTCATTTCAAATGTTAAGGACCCATCAAGCCTATCTCAGTATAGGATGATTTTTTTGTGTAATGTGTCTTATAAGATCCTATATATCCTTTTATTAAATGATGAATGGATTTATCCAACATATTACTTCTCAAGAGAAACATGGCTTTGTGAAAGGACAAAATATTGAAGGGGAAATTGGCATCACAAAGGAGATGGTGGAAGACCTCAATAGAAGGTCTATTAGTTCCAATGTAGTGATTCATATGTACATGGTCAATGCTTATGAAATCAGGAATGGAGATTCATTATCCATGCAATGAGGATATTTGGGTTTGTTGAATTGTTATGTGATCTTTGTTTCAGGTGCTATTCTTCTCTATGGATCTCTATCTCACTCATGGGAATAGGTTTTGGAATCATCAAGAGTGTATTGGGGAGTGGTGTAGGGAGATCCATTGTCCCACAATATCCTTATTTTGGCCCAATACATCCTTTCTATAAACATAAATTTATGTATCAAGGAAAGTAGGTGACTTCAGATCAAGCAGCTCTGGGAGGTATCCATTTCCCACCATATTTCTGCTGATGACATACATTTCTTTTTCAATTGAATATGGAGATCTCTACATATACTCTAAGTGGTTGTGGAGATTTATGAAAACTATTTTTTGGTTATTTTTGTAATTTATTATAACAAGATGAAATTAATATTAATTATTTTATTAGTAAAGAAATAATCATTTAATGATAATATTTATTTCAAATTCATTACAATCAATTAAATATATATTTCTATCAAAATAAGAAATCATTATCTACATGAAAATAACCTTTTTAAAAAATGGCTTTTTATGTGTTCCGTGTTATAATTTTAAGATTAATATTGCTACAAAAGAATTTATTATAACATGATGAAATGAATATTTTTTATTTTTTTAGTAAAGAAATAATCATCTAATGATAATATTTATTTCAAATTCATTACAATCAATTAAATCTATATTTCTAACTAAATCATAAATCATTTTCTACATGAAAATAACCTTTTAAAATGGTTTTTTATGTATTCCATGTGATAATGCTAAGATTTATATTGCTATAGAAAAATTTAATTGCATAATTTTTTTTTATTTGGGATAATAATTTTATTAATATTTAGCATGGAAAATTTTATTTTTTGGCAAAAAATTTATATTCTTATGATTATTAATAATTACCATGACAGTTGGAAAATAGTGATATTAAAATTATTTTTTATATTAATAGAAATTAATGTATATTGAATTAATTATATATATGTACAATAAATAATTAATATAATATTTTTTTGGAGAAGTTAAATAAATATTTTTTCACCCATTTAAAATATATTCAATACCAAATAATATAATTATTCCAAAACATTGAAAATGTCATTTTTCAACTAAAACAACTTTTTTACACATTATCTATTTTTATTTAATATTTAATTTTATAATAGTTAAAAATTTAAATTTATTAAATAAATTTAATATTTATTTTAATAAATTATAAATTTTATTTCATTTAAAATGTTAAATTATAAATAAAACATAAAATTACAATCTTAAATACTACTTTCCTAGTTTAAAAGTAAAAAAGTGAAATATAAAAACATAATTTTAAAAACTATTTAACATGTTTAATATATGTGAACAAACACATTTTTTGTTCATTTATCTAAACTAATACAACCAAAACTCAATAATTTTGAAAAATTGTGTCCTTTGACATTTTAATTGTGTCACTACACTATTAAATTATAAATGGTATTTATAAAATTTCCTTTTCCCTCTCCAATAAAATGGGTTCACATTAACTAATTGAAAAATTATCAGTTATGAAATAATCCGTAAAAATTTAACCTTTTAATCTCTCTATAGCCATATCAATAAAATAAAACTCCATGTTCACTCAAAGAGACCCTATATACATTAATTTCAATGGTACTTCCATTGAGAAATCAATTCTCAAAATTATGTATCATCTCCATTTTATGATTCATTCCTTAAAATCACTCTTCAAAATATATTATAAAAATAATAGTATGATGAATTTGGTGTCATTATTTTACTGATATGTTGGTATATTAATTTCATCACCCTTATTTATTCATTTCCATCCACTTAGATGAAAAAAAACATTGTTACTGCATTGTGTGGACTCACGCCTCCACGATGTGTCGTCATATGTTTCTCATTAGACCCATTCATTATTGTTATTAATAGTATTAATAAAGAATAAATTTTATATATAAAAAGTAATTTTTTTTCTTTAAATTTAAATTAAATTCTCACATTTACTACTTTTAATTATTGAGAATATAGATTGATAATCATGTGCATGTTCGGATTAAAACCAATATGATGAAATGTTTATCGTTTTTCATTTATATTATCATTATTTATATAAAAATAATTAAATTTGGTTCAATATCATGTAAAAAGAAAAATAATGCCATCATAATTATGTTATAATGATATAATGTTAAAGGAAATATATATTAAACCATAATCACTAATCGAGTTAAATCATATTCAAGTTTGGGCCCGTTTAACAAACTATGTGGAAAATACCTTAAAATATGACTATGGGTCACATTAGGAACATAAAAAATAATATTATTAAAATATATTCAGAAAATAATGATTATTATATTTATTATTAAATTTTTAATTAAGTATTTTAATTATTATTAAGGATATATTTTCATTCAATAAGATTAATTAAATATTCCATTATCAATTCTATTTTCACATAATGTTACCAAACAAATATAGAGAGAAATAACCAAATTTGAAATAATTATAATTTATATATTATAATAAAATATTATACAAAATTAACGAACTTATTATCAAATGATTGGTAATGATTTCAAAAATATTAAACATGCGCAAAACAATTAATTTTATTGACACCTAATGGATAGAATACACTATCACTATTTAATTTATTCATGATAAAAAATTTAAATATATATTATATAAGGTTAATATTTATGATTAATGATTGGAAATGGTATATTTAGTTATCCATGTTTGTTTTATTGGAGTCAAGAGTGCCATTAATAGTGAAAGAAAATAAGGTAAGGGATTTATGTCTCAATTTCCCATTTATTGAAACATTGAATTTATTACACACCTATTTTAATTTATGTAGTATGTATAACACCCATATGATGTATTATAAAATAATTTTTTCTATATTCATTGTATTCTAAGTCTAATTTCAATGTCATTCTATAATTACCGAATTTTTTGTTAATAAAATTGTAACAAATAGTCCCATGTTGACATTACCCATCACCCGAGTTTGTATTCCACAAATCCCAATGAGTGTTCCCAAAAACCATTGGTAGTAAAAATCACCGTTAAAATTTAACAACTAATTGAGAATAATTTCATTCATTTTATATGTAGGAATGAACCATCCATAAATTGGGACTACCACTCCAATATCACAATAGTCATATGAATAAAATACAACACCTTGTGATAAAAAGGAATCACTAAACATGCACCATTAGATACATCATACATCGCAAAAAAAGATACATAAAATTAAATATATATGGTAAACATTGAAAAATAATGAAAATAATGGAAAACACTAAACATGGCCAGAAAATACATCCTATAGTACAAAAACCAACACAACTCCCCACAAGACAACCTGGTGAGACCTTGTATCCTAAAAAAACACTAAAAATTATTATCTAGAAGAGTAAAAATGTATATAGTTCCAATTCATTTTTGTGTGTTTAATAAAAAAATGTCAAAAAATTACCAAAGGAATATATAGGGTGTGAGGATGAAATCCCAATAGGGTATTATAATTAATCTATTTAAGGCTTCTATAAAAACACAACCCAGTAAACTAGAATGAAAACAAATTTTAAAAACTATTCATATTTTAGGACGTCCGATTTATAAAAATTCATTTAAATGACTTTTAGATTCATTTTAAACAAAATATTTTTTCCAAATGAAATTATTAACATGGATAATATAATAATAAATGTCATATATGAAAATTTTCACATCATATGAAACCAATCATAAACCTGTTGAGAATAAACATGATTAATATATAAGAATATAAATATAAATGGTAAAGGAACATGATATAAAATCAACATGGAATAAATAAAATGAACAAACCACAAAAATCCATTGAGAAAGATTAATGGTCACCAAGGACTCTAACCATAATGTTTTAGTGTGAGTGATTCTAAAAAATATTAGGATAGCTGGCTAAATAAGGGGGATTAACTCATAGTCCTCCTTGGGCCGAACTCTAAGAGATATAACTACCTCCAGGTCCACCAAATGAATCCTCTCACTATATTTCTACTAAATTCACTATCAGCCCTTTGGAAAACAAATTAAATCACTCTCAGTCAGAAAACCAGGGGTACTCATCATCCGAGGTAAAACCCCTTCTCACACATTATGTATTCCCATATGATAATATATTCCAACACATTCACATTACATGTTCCATGCAATAAAAACCCATTAAATAATTCTATTTCATAATACAACTTGTATATTTAATAAAAAAATCATCATAAAAATAAATTCTTTTCTAAAACAACTTTTGATAAACAATTTATAACAGAAAACATATGTTATCCATTTTATCCAACAATTTGGGTACAAAATTGCCACCCCATTTTTATAACCCACATTAAATAACAAAATTTAAAAAAAGACATGAAATACAATAATCAAGGTATAAAAGTAAACATAACTCAATCATATGTAAATTAAAAAAACATTGGTTATTTATAAATTAATGTTAGGAGATAGAAAACAAGCTTCAATAGAGACTACTTCCTTAGAAGTGGTTCCAACCACATTGCCCCTAATGAAAACTACCAGAAATGGGAATAATAAGGCCTAACATATCTAATACACATTTAAACACTCTAGATTCCACATTAAAATCTTATTTTTAACCACACCACTACATAAGGTATGACATTTTAATGTAAATGGAAGAAAAAGTTTATGGAAGGTGTAAGATGAAGAAAATAAGTAGACGAGGACGTACTTCTCCACAAACAACCTTTGATCCCAATGATATTCCACAAAATAAATAGAATTATGCTACTAATACAAAGAGTATGGTCATCAAACAATTTGAGGAGGAAAACTATGTCAAAGGGGGTTAAATTTCATATGATAATTTTAGTGTAAATCCACATTTTTAATAAGATAGGAAGACCACACAGTTTGTTTTCATGGTTATGCATCCCAAGTGCCAACCATGAAGTAGTAATTGGCTCACAAAAAACATGTTTCACTCTTGCCCCATGTGTATTTCACTGTTTGGAAATCCCTAATAAAACTGTGAAAAATATCACAATCCCACAACAAGAACCCCTAAAATTGTTAGCCACATGATTAAAAAAACTATGATCTAATCATTCCCTGGTGTATGCCTTCCCAAATTGATGGGTTTTTACACCTATATCATAAAAATTCAATAATTACCCAATACATAAATGAATGGTCAAATGAAAACATACCCATGACCCAAGGTGTGTTAAAAAATCAACCCCTTCCAATTTATTCTACATGAATGTCCTTAAGATTCATTAAAAGATAACAATTCAAGACACTAATCACTAGAAAAAGATTCATGGTTCTGTGTCTCATGTCTTTCACCACCACATTTCCGGATCACATGGACCAATGGTATTGAAATAACACAATGAACCTTGTTCTGGTAATCCATGATATAAATAAGATACATGACAATGGGGACATAATGTTTAACCTCAAAATAATAAAAATTCAAAAATTTAAATTGGATTGTATGTTATCTATTTTCCAAAAAAATATGAATGATTTCATGAATCAAGGTCAGTCATGGTGGAAAATACAACTATAATTTCCCATAATTTAACACTCTCTCACGTGGCTGGAAAGGGTTAGTAACAAGACCTCTATAGTGACTTGAAAAAATTAATAGGTTTTCTGCTAGCAGTAGGGTGATAAATTTAGAGTGTGGATACTATACCCACTAGTATTAAGTGTCATAGAGGTAAACATGTCATAATAAAATAAAAATAATCAATGTAATAACCTAAAAGAATACAACAATAAAACCAAATGAATGATCCCATATATAATAATGAAATTATGTAATGATGTGATGGAATGTAACACAATTTCATGCATGATATAATACATTAAATGTCTAGAAAAATATAGTAATGAAACAAATTTCCCCGATTCGGAACCTCCTGTCGGTCGAACCACCAAAATCAATTCCATCTGCAAGCAAGAAAACAGCTACAAGGCCTTTTTCCCTTGTCCAAACCTATATCCATATAATCAACTCATGTATCACACAATGATCCAAATAGGGTGTTATTATAAATCAATCGGTCAATACAACTTTGTCTAACAAAAACTACTCTGAGATGAAATATATGCAATAAAGTGATAAACATGTGTGTTAACTACTTCACTAATTAACAAAATACAACATCCACCGTCTTCGGTTTCGTGCTAGAATATATATGATCTTGTCTTGAAACCATGCCAACCACAACCACATATCCAAGGTAAATTACTAGTTTTGGCACTATTTCGGAATATTTTTGAGCATTTCCAATGATGATTCCAACCAACACTATATAACCATAGTATATTCACAACAATCAATCCATATCAAATCCCTAAATTTTCTAATACAATTCTTGTAAAATCCCTATAAGAATTACATCATGGAAATAGGAATAGTCTACCCACTATAATAAATACAATATGGGAATGGGATAATCCCCCTTAATATCGTCATATAAGCATATATGTGTTCATGTTCTTAGGATACACATGATATTTATACATTACAACATGGAACACAATAACTTTCATACAACATGAATATCACAAAACCACATCACAATTATCAGTGGTTAATTATATGAATTATAATTCTTCATTCACATAACACATCCAATTTAATTCAAAAATTAATTAACAATTATATCAATAAAAAGTAATCTAGGATTCATGGATTCAATAACATGAAATCGCCCTAGGTCACATGTCATGAAAAATTTACTTTAAGAAAATATGATATTTAATTATAAACATTGTTCTCCCAATCCATGGCTATCCATAATCCAATTAAAAATTCATTTGAATCCAATGTATTCAAGGAATAATCACCTTTATTTATTAAATTTATTTGGATGATCTTTATGTTGGTTCAATCAAAATATTTCATAAACATGGAAATTATCAAACCATAGGGTTAGGATTTAAAACACCTAAATTCTATCGATGATCCCAAAATGCACCGATGGAAAATTCCCATGAGAAAAATAGTGAGGATGATTGAAAAGAGGTACATAAATCAAAACCATAATTGAAAATGATCAAAGGATTTCATCAAAATGGTTGAAGAAGAAGGATGATAAGGAATAACACAAATAAAAAAGACATACTAAGGATTTCTCAAACAAGTGGTACATCTATAAGTGAGGTTGGAACTAAAAAATCACCGAGAATATGACATAGGGTGGAGAGGTGAGAAGCTTCCACCGATTAGAATGAAAATTATCCACACATCTTGTTCCAAATAGAAGGTTGTCCATTTACATGGTGTGTAACGTAGTTACATGTTGTGTAATTGTTATTAATGGAATATGAAAACAAAACCATCATGTCAGATAAATTTTATTCAAACCCTCATACAATTATAGGATTTGTAATCAATTTACAAGGTGTGTAAATGGATATTAGTATATTTACCAACACATTTTCATTTTAGTCAATTTGAACAACTTTTAGTGTTTCTCAATATATAAAGAACACTTGAGAGACTTATCCCATTTATATTCGAAACCCATAAAATCAAACAAGCATACATCTATGAACTTTAGGTCATTTTCCCCAATTAATCTCTTCATCATTGAACAAGACATGACCACTATGGATCAACAATAAACATAGAGATAGTCATACCCCAAGAAAGATGAGATGTTAAAACATCCCAACTTTATAATGGCCCGTCCATGAGATTATCTAAGCATCACTGTTATATATCAAATGAACATGTCTGGACACTGTGTTTTCTTTTGAGACTCCCTTTCTCAGTTCTACTCCTGAACTCGCCCATACTATCACTATGACAACCCATGATTTTAAAAATAAATTGAAATTAATGAATCTTTGTTTTAATTTGATATTTAAAACAATCCTTAAACTTAATTTTTCCTCTTCTATGTTTTGAATTTTGAAAAATAGTCATCTACAATTGTGTTCTGTATGTTATTTAGAGTCTGATGGAACTGACTGGATTTTTGTTGAATAGTAACAAAGCCTTATAAAAAGTAATATAAATGGTAATATGACACTAGTAAATATAAAATTGTATTATTAATTTATTTTTTAAGGATTTAAGATATTGAAATCTTGATTAATTTTTCAATGTGATATAAAATTAGTTTTCGAATCAAAATTGTTAGTTTTTGTAATAAATTTTGATTTAAATAAAAGACTGAATTAATAATATTTAGAAAATTATATTAAAAAAATATAGTTCATTTTTGAATTATACACATCTAAAAATGTTTAGGTTGAATTTATAGGATTTTTCTGAAATTTGTGGATTTTTGATGAATACTTAAATCCGGTAAAATATCATATATTCAATTAATCAGTTAAATACACTATTTATGACATCCTAAGTTATGTAAGCCAACATGGTTAAAACTCACAAGCCAGTATTACTATTTGGGGTCACATTAAAAACAACTATTCATAGTCTTGAGCAAAAATATTATAATAATGATTAAAGTAATGTTAAATACCTCATCTCCTCAAATATAAATACCACTGTCATTCCCCTCTACCTCCCACACCTCTTAAGCCTTGAGACATTCTTATTTTTTTTTCCAATACTCATCCCAATGCTCTTCCCCACATCCTAGAGTTACAAATCTCACTAAAAGGCTAAAACCATAGGCCGTAAGAGGAATTTCAAAGAGAAGAGAACAAGAGGTAAACATCCTCTGTTGTTTTCTTTATTTTCTTTTAATTTTCTATTATATTCATCTTCTTCACTCAACTCCCCTTATCCAGGAGGAATGAATTGTAATGTCCCCAAAAAATCAAGGAATTTTTTTTCTGAATTTTGTTGAAATTTTATGAGTACGCAGTTTCAGACGGCACCTGATTCCGAAGCCCAGTGTGCCCAGAATCAATTTCCAAATTTAGCTTAGGTATGTGTAGTGAACGAACAAGTGGGTTTTTTCTATCTTTTGAACCGTTTCTTGGAATTGAAATCTTAGGGAACCACTGCACTCGCAATGTCAGTAATTTCTTAATGGGACCTTTACCGTTGTGTCGTTTGCACGGGAGGAGAAGTTATTAAATTGGGGTTTAATTATGAAATGAATAAAATTGTTGGTATAATTTTATCTTTATCCTTGGTGGTTATATCATACATTGGGGAGTTAGGGATGGTACCCACAACCACCTAACAACCCATGTGTGATTATTTGTGAGGTGGGACCCACACGAGCCCCAAAAATTCACATTCCATAAACTCTGTAAAACCCCCTTCTTTAGGTTGCTAATTCCTATTAATTGTGTAACTCTTCCTCCCCTCTTCCTCTCTCTCTTTGTCTCTCTCTATCATCCTCTCCACCTCCCTCTCTTTAGGAATGCCAACACAATTATTTTGTTACTTCATGAATTTATGTGTGGTGTCAACAATTCATTTGAATTCTTTTGATTTGCTTGGAATGGTTAATATATGGTAGTGTCTTAATTTTATATTGGGGGGATTGGAAATTAATTGGTGGTGGATCCTTTGGAGATTTTTAGATGAAAGATTCATCCCACATAATCAAAGAACCACTATGAAGTTCTCTTCACAACGGCCAATTATTCTTCCGGCGAATCTCCAACGAATGACACTCGAGCCGGGATCGAAGTATTGTGGAAGCGACGAGCGCCAACGATCTTCAACACCTTTATCTCCTCCCTTGCGACGACATCAATGAGACTACATCCACCCTCTCGTGATATCGTCATCGAACGACGAACCTTGAGGTAGGGGTCATTATGTTCATGTTTCAATACTTTTCAACAATGTTCTTTAATTATTGAGTTTTGTTGAGCCGCTTGATACCATCTTGACGAGGAAGGGCTCGGACCGCACGAACACGGTCTGACCCTTCCCAATTCGTTTGTTGATTATCGACGATGGAGGCACACTTCGAATAATCGGCCGACGTCGGGCCGAACATGGGTGGATCGTCAACGATTGATTGTCGGGTCACCACAAGGGCGTGGCACTGTCGTGCATCATGGTATAGAGCCGGACCACGGCCTTGTCGAGCCGCGGTGGAGGGGAAAGTTTCTATCGCGCCTCGCCGGAGCTACAAGGGTTGTTGACCGGGGTAGGCCTTGGAGGTGGGGCGCGGCGCTATCGTGCGGCACCGGTCGAACAGAGATGCGGACTAAGTGGGCAGCAGAACTCAAAGGGGCGGTCGACTGTTCCTGCTGCCGGCGCCAAATGGAGAAGGGACCCGAGGGGGTCCCACAGTTACTCAAGGGCCGGCCATTATGGCTGGCCGGTTTGATGAAACCGGGGTGGGCGTAACCCCCTAGAAATGTGGCTAGGGCGGGCCCCGCTGGGTGCCTCCAGCTCCCCCGTTGTTCGCCCACCCACGCGGCCAACCGCTTGGGTCATGTGGACTGGACCACTTTGGCTGGGTCGGGCCGCCAGCGCCTGGCCGGGCCGCCAGCCCCAGGCCGGAATGCCAGCGCCTGGTCAGGCCGCCAGCGCCAGGCCGGGATACCAGCACTGAGCCGGGCCGGGCCACTCTTAACCAGGCCGGACCTAGACTCAGGTCAGGTCGGCCCGGTTCGGGCCGAACTAGGGGGTATTGGGCCGGGTCGGACCGGGTGCAGACCCCCTATTTTCTGGCCATCTTCACATAAACACCCATAACATGATATGTGGACCTTCAATTGATGCACTATCAGTTGCATAGGATTCCTTGGATCAAGATGGTCAATTAATTATATTGCATTCATGGTTTCGGCGTAGTATGGATATGTTCGGGTTGGTTCGAACTCAAAACCAACTGGGCCCTCGGAGCGGAAACACATATAACATGAGCTCCGAACATCAGACTGACGTGCTATAGACTTTTTTGGATTCCTCTTGATTAGACAGTTCTTTTGGGATACATCAATTAAGGTTTGGACGTAGTTGGAGTGTGACCGGGTTGGATTGTACCCGAAATCCAACCGGGTCCTTGGAACGGAAAAGCCAATAACTCTCAGACCAGACGTCTGTTTGTCGAACCGTCAACTGCATTGGTAATCTCGTTGAGAAATGGTTCCTTTGAGTATACCCATGAGTTCTCAGGGAACTGTTGAGATATGGTCGGGTTGGTTTGTACAAGAATCCAACCGGGCCCCTGTAACAGAACTGCTAATAACTCACAGATCGGGCATCCGATTGACGCGCCGTCTATCGAGTTGAGACCCCTATGTTGAGGCAGTCCTTTGTAATACATATTCGTGGGACTTGTGATACTTGGAGGTAACGACCAGTAGCTCGTGGAGTGCACCATCTCGGAGACGAGCATACAGAGTGTGGAGACTGAGTAGCTGTAGACCTGATGACTACTTGATCGATTCGACTAGTAATGATTCGGTTAGCCTAGTGGATAGAGCACCCAGTATTCTGCAGTAGACCCACGGCGGACGGAGCTCCCAGTAGTTCGCAGTAGACCTGCGGTACTCGACAGGAGGAGTACCTCTAAAGGCTATTAGGGAGATCACCTGGTATTCGGCGGTAGACCCTCAGCGGATGGAGCGCCTGGTATTTGGCAGCAGACCCACAATACTCGATGAGAGGAGTACCTCAACAGTCTAAGGTTAGTGAGTGGGGCCTCAGAGTCATGACAGGTCCACTGTACTCGATAGAGGAGAAGTTTCTCTAGAAGTTGTGGTTTCGATAATGAAAATCCTGGTTTGAGATGAGTCAATGACCTTCTTTTTTACCTCACGATTGTGATGGGTAACTTGATAACATAGGTATATGTATTGGAATATACCTAAGTAGTGGTAATCTGTTGATTTCATAACCTTTGATTGAGATGGGTTACTTTATAACTAAGGTATAAGTATGGGCTTATACCTAAGTAAGGGTTATCTGTTGAGATCCATCTTTGTGGTTATCCTGGTAGGATTTAATGAGACCTTGAGGGTCTCGGGGTCCCTAGTGAGTATCGTTATGCTCACCCCTGCTCGGGTTGTGCCTGCACCACGTTGTGTTGGATGAAGATGATAGATATCACTGACAGAGACCGAGTGTATGAGGACTGGACGGTGCCCAGAGGTGGAACATAAGACAAGTCAGTACCCGGAGGTGGACTTCATGATGTGACGGTACTCGGAGGATGTTGGTAGGTGAGAGCGTTGAGGAGGATATTTGTACCTACCCTTCAGGTAGGATCCGAGGTGGATGACCCATGAGCTGGTTCTACATTCCAGTTGTTTGTCTTTTTTGATATACATTCATTCAGATGTAGCTATACTTTTATGTTGGGTTTGTATTCTGTCCCATTTACTTTTCATCAATTTCTTTTTTACTTAGTGTATTACATCTTCTTGTACTCTTGTTGGATGTGTTTATGTTTTATAAAGGCAATGCCTTCCCAGTTATCATAATTTTCATTTTTGGTGATATGTAAATACCTAGAAATTTCCATGAATTTATTTTCTTAATTTCATTGGAATGTTACGAGTACGCAGTTTCTGATGGCACCTGATTATGAGGCCCGGTGTGCCCATAATCAATTACCAATGTTAAGCACAGGTACATTCAGTGAACGAATGTGTGGGGTTTTTTATCTTTTGAACCGGTGCTCGGAATTGAAATCTGAGGGCACCGATGAACTCGCAATGTCGGTAATTGCCTAAGGGGATCTTTACCTTAGTGCCCTTTTCACGGGAGGAGAAGATATTATATTGGCGTTTAATTAAGATGTGAATAAAATTGCTGGTATAATTTTATCTTTATCATTGGTGGTTATATCCTACATGGGGGAGTTAGGGGTGGGAACAACAACCACCTAACTACCCATGCGTGGATATTTGTGAGGTGGGGCCCACACGAGCCCCAACCATTCACATTCCCTAAACTCCTTAAACCCCCTTCTTTAGTTTGTTAATTCCTATTAATTGTGTAACTCTTCATCTCCTCTTCCTCTCTCTCATTAACTCATGCCAACACACCTTAATTAATAGATTAAACCTATTCAGTTTATTAATTATGTGTTTTAAATTTTGAATTTTGAGAGCATGGCATGATTAATTAAAATAAGATGAATTTTTATTTTAATTGGGTGGGAGTGGTTGTGTGGAGAGGATTGAAGAGCTCTTGAGTTTTCGAAGAATGAAAATTACTATCGGCGAAGAACGCTCCCCAGTACTCCATCAAGGGAGAATACACCACTGTAGGAAATTCTCCAACGACAATGTGCCTTCCTTCATCATCAGCACGACATGTAAAGAGATGTTGTTTCCTCCTAGGACGCACCCTGAAGTCCATGGAATCGACGTCCAATCTCTGCAATGTCGTTCCCCGCGATTCCCGATGTGCGACATCTATTATAGAGGTAGGGGGACTATATTGATTTTATCTTCACCTTTTTGAGGAATGAATGATGAGCGTGGACAAACCTATGACTGGTTGATCCGCGGATTTCTCGTTCATTCAGGTTGGATGCAGGGTTAATTTTCGGGATAGGATTTGAGTTTGATCTTGATTGAAAACCACTAACGCAAAGGGCACGAGCTAACGAAAAAGCTCGGACCCTCTACATGCTATTTGTTGTGTTCAAATTGATGGGAGACGATGAAATTGGACCGGAAAAGTGATTTTGGGCTTTCGCAGTAATGTATGGGACCCGAGATGATCACGGGCGAAGAAGAAGGTAGAACGGACGACCAAAATGTCATAGGAGGCCCGTGGAGGACTCTGGCTGTGCGAGTCACCAGCATGGCAGCGTCGGTGACCAAAGACGGTGGTCGGTGCCGGCCGGCCGCCTGGAGGTGGTGGTGCCCCAGCACGCCGTCGGTGGAAGAACCGCCACGGCTCGTCGCAGCAGTGGTGGGGAGGATCCCGCACTGCGTGGGATCCGGGAGACAAGGTATCACTGAGCGTCTCCATTTCCAATCAGTGCCCCCCTCCCCCCCCCCGCTCTATGTATTCTGCTCGGCCACATGTACGAGCTGCAATCGGCCACTGGGCCGGGTTGCAAGAACCACGTCGGGCCACTAGCACCGGGCTGGGCCATGTCCTATCATGCCGAACCTGATCCCGTGTTGTGTCGACCCAGTTCAGGCTAACCCAGGGGGTGCTGGGTTGGGTCGGACCGGGCCTAGACCCCCTATTTTCGGAGTAGGTTCGTTTAAACTCCCATATAATGATCTGTGGACATTCGATCGATGAACCGTCAGTTGCGTAGTATTCCTTGGATCGTGACGGTCGTTTCGGTATATTACACATAAGGTTTTGGCAAATTTTGATGTACGATTGGGTTGGTTCGAACCTGAAACCAACTTGTCCCTCGGAGTGGAAGCACATATAACGTGATCTTCGGACGTCCGATTGATGTGTCGTCGACTTTGTTGGATTCCTATTTATGAGATGTTTCCTTTGGAATAATCCACATGAGGTTTGGATGAGTTTGGATTATGGTCGGTTTGGTTTAGATTATAATCCAACCGGGCCCCTAGAACGGAAATACTAATAACACTCAGACCGGACATCCGTTTGACAAACCGTCAACGGTGTTGGTAATCTCATTGATAAAAAGTTCCTTTGAGTATACCCCGTGGGAATTCAGGGTACTATTGAGATATGGTCGGGTTGCTTGGTGCATGAATCCAACCGGGCCCCTAAAACAGAAATGCTAATAACTCACAGACCGGGCATACGATTGACCCACCATCTATTGAGTTGAGACCCCTATGACGTGGCGGTCCTTTGAGATACTTCTACATGGGACTTCTGATACATGGAAGTAATCACCAGTAGCTCGTGGAGCGGGCCCTCCCGGAGATGAGTGTACAGAGTATAGAGATCGAGTAGCTGTAGTCCTGACAACTGCTTGACCGATTCGACTCGTAGTAATTCAGTTAGCCCAGTGGATGGAGCACCTAGTATTCGGTGGAATACCCACATCGGAAAGAAAACCCGGTAGTTAGTAGCAGACATGCGGTACTCAACAGGAGGAGTACCTCTATAGGCAATTAGGGAGAGCACCCGTTATTCGGCGGCAGACCCTCATTGGACGGAGAACCCAGTAGTTGGCAGTAGACCCATGGTACTCGACAGGAGGAGTACCTCAGCAGTCTAAGGATAGTGAGTAGCACCTCAGAGTCATGACAGGGCCACTTTACTCGACATAGTAAGAGTTTCTCCAGTATTTGTGGACATGATAATGAAAATACTAGTTTGAGTTTAGTCAACAATCTTTGTGTTTACCTCATGATTGAGATGGTTCACAAGATAACTTAGGTATACGTATGGGCATATACCTATGTAGTGGTTATCCGTTGATTTCATAACCTTTGTGTTTCCCTCATGATTGAGATGGTCCACTTGATTACTTAGTCATATGTATGGGAATATACCTAAGTAGTGTTTATCCATTGATTTCATAACCTTTTTGTTTCCTCATGATTGATATGGGTTACTTGATAACTTAGGTATATGTATGGGCTTATACCTAAGTAACAGTTATCTGTTGAGATACCTCTTTGCAGTTATACTTGTTGGATTTCGTGAGACCTTGAGGTCTCGGGATCCCTACTGAGTATCTCTATACTCACTCCTTCTCGGGCTATTCCCACACCTCGTTGTTTTGGATGTAGATGACGAACAGTGCTGACAGAGACCGAGTATTCAAGGACTGGACGGTAACCAGAGGTGGACCTCACGAGGAGTCAGTTCCCGGAGTTGGACTTCACAACGATACGGTACTCAGGGGAGTTTGGTTGGAGAGAGTGTTAGGGAGGTTATTTGTACCTACCCTTCAGGTAGGATACGAGGTGGATGACCCATGAGCAGCTTCTATCTTCTAGTTGATTGTCTTTTCTGTTGTACTTTCGTTTAGTTGTAGTTGTACTTTTAGTTGGGTTTGTATTATAACCCATTTACATTTCATCACTCTATTTTGTACTTAGTGTTTTATTTCCTCATGTACTCTAGTTGGTTGTGTTTGTGTTTTATAATGGGAATTCCTTCTCAGTTATCAGGATTTAGGCCTTTGGTGCTACTCACCAGCCCCTAGCCTACGGAAGACGGGCTTGGGGTTGTCACATCACGGGCCCCGAGGATGGGTCATGAAAAATTTTTATCAGAGGAGTTGGTTCTACCGCAGCACTTAGGACTCTGATATTTCATTCTGTGAAGAAATACTGTTAAGGGTAATGAGTGTGGTCTTTAGTTCTGGGAGTTCAGTGTTGGTGCGGTGGACGACGTATCCATACACCAGGACCCAGACTATTGATTTCAGACCCAGTGCACGACAACACTGATTGCGTGTGCGTTTCAAAATGTTTTCTTTATGTCAGCTCAAATCAGTTCAACTCACATGGTTTAAATCATTTGACAGTGTCGCATTTGTTAGGGATGTATCCATGCAGATAGTCAGTTGGAGTTCTGACAGAGTACTCGATGACGGCCCACCGAGCGATGAGACTCTAGTGCAGAGCCCACTTTCAATGTTGGCACCTTCAGGTGGTCTACCAGCAGCACCACCACCCATTATGCAGCACATACCACTAGTCGTACTAGTGGATGGTGCACACTGACAGAGCACATTGCACGAGTCCCAGCAGGAGAGGCCTCCTAGGTTACGAGGCGATATAGATTCCTAAGAAGTTGTTTACTGGCTGGAGGTGATTTATAGAGTTTGAAACCTAGTTTAGACACTGGTAGAGCAGATGGGGATCTTAGCTACCAGTGTTTTCCCAGTGAGTGACCATGAGGTTGGTCCATATAGTAATGAGGCTATGATACGTGGACTAATACCTAAGATTGTACCTTCAGGTAGTGTGCCATTGATATCACTACCTGTTGGCCAATAGTTTCAACCGGCGGTACCGGTAGTTCACACATGTAGACTTAGTTCCTTACACGTGTTTCACCATCAGATACCCCTCAGGTTCCGAGCCAAGCCTGACTCACATGCGGCCGAGGACTAGCTTGAGGAGGTGGCTAAGAGTTTTCTAAAGCTTATACAGCTTCGGCAGGACGACATGTCGGTAGCTGAGTATTCATCGAGGCGTACCGATCATTCCTTGTACCTGAGGACTATGATACGATCAGTAATTTAGAGCTTAGACTTCTGTGGGAGCTTTGTTTAAGGAAATATGAGAAAACACCTTTCCCCTATGCATTTATAGTTATGTTAGGTTCCTAGAGAAAACCATTGTGGTTGAATGATCTTTGGCTGAGTGGATATATCCAGTGAAGGATAGCAGTAAGAAATAGGAAACTAGCACTTGTCTGGAAGAATTGGGCGTCTAAAATGTTTTAATAATAGAAAGTGATAAGGACAGATGAATCTGTAGAGAAGTAGACGTTGAAGCAGAGCTAGGAGACTGGCATGAGGTGGTGTACATTTCGTCATGTTACAACCACCTGCCTTTGTAGTCCCAACCAGGCTCAGGGAGCAGGAAGGTTGTAACAGCCCGAAATTTTTGAATAAATCTTGTTTCCTGATTTCATGTGTTATTTTATTTTATTTTTATACTCAAAAAAAATGTTTTATTTGATAAACATGATTATAATTAAAATAATACCATTGGTATTTGAGTGTTATATGACCATCGGTCAATATGACCGCCGTGAACAAAATGTTTTGATTATTGCCTCTAAATATAAGTAATCTTGGTTAATTATTATAGGAAGAAGATTTGATGGCCTCACCTAGTAGTCATGGACCAATCGAAGCCCATCTAACAGAGCTTGGGAAGGAGGTAGCACCATTGGCCTTTTCTCTGGACCAAACCCAATCCGAACTTCATCATGTGAAGCTAGAACAGAATCGCCTTTGTGAGAAGTTCAAACTGATAGAAATTACTACTCGGGCAATGTTGACTGAGCCGCCCCAAGATTCTATCACCTTAGCACACCTTACTCTTAGGTCCTATGCTGGTATTATAAGGGGCTATGTAACGAGACCGTAATTGCCTTGTGTAATCCTTGTTTTAAATAAAAATTGGGATTTCTTCTTATGATGAAGTTTATGAATTTTCAAATGACTGGATAAAAATAGTATGCATATTTTTGATGAATTTTCAAAAGGATATTTTAAAAAAATGTTTGTGTAAACCTTAAATAATTTAAAATGTGTAATGATTCTCAAAAAATGGTCTTCTACAATTATGTTCAGTACGAAATTTAGTGTCTAATAAGATCAACATGATTTTTGATGAATAGTAAATTATGAATAGTGATTTTATGATTAGGATTAGTAATATGACCAAATGGATTAGTAATCTCACTTAAAAAATGTTTTAAAATAATCTAGGCACCTTGATTAAGTAATGTGATTCAATAAAAGGGTTAAATAACAGTTTCATAAATTATTATTCAAGTATTAGTTTTTTTCAGGTGAATAGTTTTTTTTAATTAAAAATTTAATTAAAAATAATTAGAAAATTATTTTTATAAGAAGGACTTTATTTTTGAACTCAGAGCATCGATATTATGTTATGGTAATTTTTGGGGATTTTTCTGAAAAAAATGAATTTTCGATGAATAGTGTTTTTATTTAAAAATTAAATTAAAAAGATTTAGAAAATTATTTTTATAAAATGGATTTCATTTTTTAAATCAGAGCTTTGATATTTGGTTAAGGTTAAATTTTTGGATTATTCTGAGAAAGTTGAATTTTCGGTGAATAGTAAAAATACAGTTTTAGGGTTTCAGTGTGTTTAATGACATCATAACTGTGTCATGATGATGTCATGAGTTTTTTTAAGGGTTGGCCGGCCAAGGGTGATGAATTATTGTTTTGGGGGCCCCATGTGGCCTAACTCCATGATAAATGCCAAGGGAGAGCACATGGGTTTGAGAAAAGCACATGTGAGGTGTCCCTTGGTAATTAATGCCTTGTCCCTTCACTTTCCCTATAAATACCAAGCCCTCCTCTCATCAATTAGACTCCCCACCCTTCCCCAACTAAGTTATGGTCTCATTACCTCCCAAGGAGCCCTCCCAAGGTGCCCCCAAGCCCTCAAGGTCCCAACCTTTGAGGTTTAAGAGTTACATTTTAAGGTAAGGGATCCGACCTCTCTCTTTCTTTTCAAGTAATCTCTTTTATGTCATTTCTTTTATACTCCATGTTATTATTTTGGAGGATGTTCTTTTATATTCATCCTACTTCCTATTTCATGTTCATATAATGAGAGACCTCCCCTTGCTCTCATCAATTCGTTTTAAGAATGTTTAAGTGGCGTCGTTAGGCTGCCAAATTTTTAAGGGATTCTTTCACCTTCCTCATTTTCAAGTTCTATTTTCATTCAAGTCTTTCATGTTCCTTTTTATTATGTTGGGGTATGACCTCTAAATTATAATACTGATCTTTTATGATCATATGATGA
Source organism: Viscum album (assembly GCA_963277665.1). NCBI lineage: Eukaryota > Viridiplantae > Streptophyta > Magnoliopsida > Santalales > Viscaceae > Viscum > Viscum album. The sequence goes on from OY728151.1 coordinate 844,132,407, forward strand.
GAGACGCCATTTGATCACTTCAATTCAGTATTTTGAAGTTTTAAGTGGCGCCGTTAGGCTGCTGAATTTTTAAGTGGTTCTTCACCCTTCTCGGTTTGAAGTTCTACTTTCATGTCAATTATTTCAAGTTCCTTTTTGTTATATTGGGGTATGATATCTATATATATCATACTGGACTCTTATGTTCATATGATTAGAGACCCCATTTGATCTCTTCAATTCAGTATTTTGATGTTTTAAGTGGCGCCGTTAGGCTGCCGAATTTTTAAGTGGTTCTTCACCCTTCTCGTTTTGAAGTTCTACTTTCATGTCAATTCATTCAAGTTACTTTTTCTTATGTTGGGGAATTATCTCTATATCTATCATACTGAACTCTTATGTTCACATGATTAGAGACACTGTTTGATCTTTTCAAATCATTTTTGTTGATGTTTAAGTAACACCGTTAGGCTGCCGAACATTCATAAGAGAAATCTAATTTTTTTTCTTCCTTCCATGTTTTTTATTTCAAATGGTATGTCCTTGAAATTTTATTACCATGATCATGTATCCTTATTATTCTGTCCATGTACTATTTTATGGGTCATTTATGAATGTTTGACCCATTTTACCTCTCTTTTAATTCCTTCTAAAACCTCGGAACATTGCCGTTATGCTGCAGAATTTCTGTCTCAAAATGTCTATCTCTTTTTCTAAAGTTCTTTTATTTTATTAAGTGAATACTCAAAGATCTTTCTTCTAAAGGGGTATTCACATATATACCAAAATTTTCTATTTTAAATTCTGGGATTTACATACATGAGACCCACCTTCCTTTTCTGTGGGTTTTAAAGTCATGTAAAGATCATGTCTTTAAAGCAGTTTTTAAAAAGTTATGATTATGAAATGAAACCCATTTCCTTTATGCTATATGGGTTATTTATGAAATTTTTGATGATGATATATGTGGCTCACATGATAATAAAGGCAAATTTAAGGGTGCGCCCTGATAGCGCTCCAATGCATTGGGTAATGATGTAACCACTAGAGATTACAATTTTCACGATACCTTGGTGAATAACCTTGGTAATTTTCAAATGACACCTTGGCGATGGACCTTGGTGATATGTTCATGATTTTCTATGTTAAATGATGTAGCCACATCTTCAAGTTATGAAAAATGTTATTTTTATTATGAAATGAATCATGATTTATTTCTCATGCCTTAATGTTCTTTTCATGTCCTTATTGAAGTATATCAAGTTCACATGTAAAATGTTCATCTTGTTTCCCTTACTGGGCCTTCTGCTCACCCTTTCTTTTGATGTATGTCACCAGGTTATGAGATGCAGTATTGAACCTAGGATGAACTTAAGGATAAGCCTTTCATGTGTTTAAGAAGAATGCTTTATGTTGTTTTCATGTATTTTGTTCCTGGTTTCCAAGACACTAAACCTTAAAGATCCTCGGTTTTGTAAAATGTAATGAAAGATTATGTGATAAAGAGGCGGGATGTTATAGTTGGTATCAAAGGATGGTTTAGTTATTTCTGGAAATTAGGATATAAAAACTTTAGGAAAAACCTTATAGAAGAGTTTAAATAAAGGAAGTCTTCCTGGTATTTTGGTGAGTATTGAGTATGGGGTTTCCAAGCAAATACATCCCTGTCTGGATACGAGCAGGTAGAGGTGGCTCTGGCACAGATGTACATAGGGGTAAAACCCGAAAACACCGCTTTGAGCTAGACTCGAACAAGAATTGGTACACGACAACGGGCCTTGCTGCACTCTTGGTTACGACACTCCCGGGGGATATTCTTTGGTAAATTCATAAGCTTAGTATGAACCATTGTTAAAGGAACAAAGATAAAATAAAATAATGGTTTACATAAGAATATATGATCATGGATAACCTAGAAGGGAACCTAGGGGATCACAAGTTAGGGTATACTTTACTTCTACATGTTATCCTTAGATGTTTTAAGTTTCTTTTCATGATTATTGGCTAAGTATTTAAGCCCCTAACCATAGCTTCTTTTCATAGTTAATGGCTGGAAATGGAAGAACATGTCCCAACAACCAATGTGATAGGAAATGCTACGATTTCCGTATTATTACGACAGAGATGATTAGGGGATTAAAAGATGATTATTATTTTGGAAGACGTTCACTATTTTGAGGACCATATATGATAGATTACTACAGTATTTTCATTAAGGAGTAAGGTTGACTTATATTTTGAAGAATCAATGAATTTAAGGTGGACTTATAGTAATTTAGGTTACTTACGGGAATGATTAACCTATCTTGGGTAAAATATGTTTAGGTTAGCTACTGTTGTTATAAGCTGTTAGGAGTGGCTGATGTTGTTTATTTTGGAAGACTATATTATCAAGTCCTTCTTGTATTTGGGTTTCAATCTTAGTTTGGTTTACTTTGAGGAATTTTAAGGACTGTTATTTATGGAATGGTCTATGATGAACCTTGGGTATTACCATGGAACATTGAAGATATAAAAGTAGTTTCCATTCCTATGGGATTCTTTTTGAAGAGCTGTTTTACCTTACACTTTCTAATTTTTGGATAATGTTTAAAGATAGAAGAAATAGATAGTTGATCTTTGGTGGATTATGTGATTCTCTAGAATATGATTCTTGTGTTTTGATGAGACCAAGTAGTTTTGAATGCTCATCGTTTGGAGAAAAGATTAGTTTTGGTAGAAACTTATTAAAGTATGAAACTCTACATGAAGGTAGATATATTTCCTTATGTTTTTTATCTATGTTGTAAATGAATTCCTCAAAGTTATGAAAAGGAACGTAAAACAAAAATGTTGTTGGTTTACGTTTCCGACTGGGTAATCAATGACCGCTTACACACATCATAATTTTGGGATTTTCTGGTGGTTAAATTCCTCCTAATCATGTTTTCTATCACTCTCCTTTAGAACGTTACCCTTTGTTTTCTCCTCCATGTCCATGTTTCCTACATGGAATCCTAGTATGAGTAAACTCGGGTGGCCTTTGTACTTCCTTTTATTTCGTTTAAAGTAATGGTGTTACTGACTCTTTTTCCGATGTGGGACTTTCAATGAAATTTCAAAACCCAATTTTTTTTTAAAAAAAATTGCGAGGACGCAATTTCTTAAGGGGGGAAGATTGTAACAGCCCGAAATTTTTGAATAAATCTTGTTTCCTGATTTCATGTGTTATTTTATTTTATTTTTATACTCAACAAAAATGTTTTATTTTAAAAACATGATTATAATTAAAATAATACCATTGGTTTTTGAGTGTTATATGACCATCGGTCAATATGACCGCCGTGAAAAAAATGTTTTGATTATTGTCTCTAAATATAAGTAATCTTGGTTAATTATTATATAAAGAAGATTTGATGGCCTCACCTAGTAGTCATGGACCGATCGAAGCCCATCTAACAGAGCTTGGGAAGGAGGTAGCAACATTGGTCTTTGCTCTGGACCAAACCCAAGCCGAACTTCATCATGTGAAGCTAGAACGGAATCGCCTTCGCGAGAAGTTCAATCTGATAGAAATTACTACTCGGGCAATGTTGACCGAGCCGCCCCAAGATTCTATCACCTTAGCACACCTTACTCTTAGGTCCTATGCTGGTATTATAAGGGGCTATGTAACGAGACCGTAATTGCCTTGTGTAATCCTTGTTTTAAATAAAAATTGGGATTTCTTCTTATGATGAAATTTATGAATATTCAAATGACTGATAAAAATAGTATGCATATTTTTGATGAATTTTCAAAAGGATATATTAAAAAAATGTTTGTGTAAACCTTAAATAATTTAAAATGTGTAATGATTCTCAAAAAATGGTCTTCTACAATTATGTTCAGTACGAAATTTAGAGTCTAATAAGATCAACATGATTTTTTATGAATAGTAAATTATGAATAGTGATTTTATGATTAGGATTAGTAATATGACCAAATGGATTAGTAATATCACTTAAAGAAAGTTTTAAAATAATCTACGCTCCTTGATTAAGTAATGTGATTCAATAAAATGGTTAAATAACGGTTTCATAAATTATTATTCAAGTATTAGTTTTTTTCGGGTGAATAGTGTTTTTTAATTAAAAATTTAATTAAAAATAATTAGAAAATTATTTTTATAAAAAGGACTTTATATTTGAACTCAGAGCATCGATATTATGTTATGGTAATTTTTGGGGATTTTTCTGAAAAAAATGAATTTTTGATGAATAGTGTTTTTATTTAAAAATTAAATTAAAAATATTTAGAAAATTATTTTTTTAAAATGGATTTCATTTTTGAAATCAGAGCGTTGATATTTGGTTAAGGTGAAATTTTGGGATTATTCTGAGAAAGATGAATTTTCGGTGAATAGTAAAAATACAGTTTTAGGGTTTCGGTATGTTTAATGACATCATAACTGTGTCATGATGATGTCATGAGTTTTTTTAAGGGTTGGCCGGCCAAGGGTGATGAATTATTGTTTTGGAGGCCCCATGTGGCCTAACTCCTTGATAAATGCCAAGGGAGAGCACATGGGTTTGAGAAAAGCACATGTGAGGTGTCCCTTGGTCATTAATGCCTTGTCCCCTCACTTTCCCTATAAATACCAAGCCCTCCTCTCATAAATTCGACTCCCCACTCTTCCCCAACGAAGTTCTGGTCTCATTACCTCCCAAGGAGCCCTCCTAAGGTGCCCCCAAGCCCTCAAGGTCCCAACCATTGAGGTTTAAGAGTTACATTTTAAGGTAAGGGATCCGACCTCTCTCTTTCTTTTCAAGTAATCTCTTTTATGTCATTTCTTTTATACTCCATGTTCTTATGTTGGAGGATGTTCTTTTATATTCATCCTACTGCCTATTGCATGTTCATATGATGAGATACCTCCCCTTTCTCTCATCAATTCGTTTTAAGAATGTTTAAGTGGCGCCGTTAGGCTGTCAAATTTTTAAGGGATTCTTTCACCTTCCTCGTTTTCAAGTTCTATTTTCATTCAAGTATTTCATGTTCCTTTTTATTATGTTGGGGTATTATCTATAAATTATAATACTGATATTTTATGATCATATGATGAGAGACCCCATTTGATCACTTCAATTCAATATTTTGAAGTTTTAAGTGGCACCGTTAGGCTGCCGAATTTTTAAGTGGTTCTTCACCTTTCTCGTTTTGAAGTTCTACTTTCATGTCAATTATTTCAAGTTCCTTTTTGTTATATTGGGGTATGATATCTATATATATCATACTGGACTCTTATTTTCATATGATTAGAGACCCCATTTGATCTCTTCAATTCAGTATTTTGATGTTTTAAGTGGCGCCGTTAGGCTGCCGAATTTTTAAGTGGTTCTTCACCCTTCTCGTTTTGAAGTTCTACTTTCATGTCAATTCTTTCAAGTTCCTTTTTCTTATGTTGGGGAATTATCTCTATATCTATCATACTGAACTCTTATGTTCACATGATTAGAGACCCTATTTGATCTTTTCAAATCATTTTTGTTGATGTTTAAGTAACGCTGTTAGGCTGCCAAACTTTCATAAGAGAAATCTAATTTTTTTTCTTCCTTACATGTTTTTTATTTCAAATGGTATGTCCTTGAAATTTCATTACCATGATCATGTATCCTTCTTATTCTGTCCATGTACTATTTTATGGGTCATTTATGAATGTTTGACCCATTTTACCTCTCTTTTAATGTCTTCTAAAACCTCGGAACATTGCCGTTATGCTGCAGAATTTTCTGTCTCAAAATGTCTATCTCTTTTTCTAAAGTTCTTTTATTTTATTAAGTGAATACTCAAAGCTCTTTCTTCTAAAGGGGTATTCACATATATACCAAAATTTTCTATTTTAAATTCTGGTATTTACATACATGAGACCCACCTTCCTTTACTGTGGGTTTTAAAGTGATATAAAGATCATGTCTTTAAAGCAGTTTTAAAAAAGATATGATTATGAAATTAAACCCATTTCCTTTATGCTATATGGGTTATTTATGAAATGTTTGATGATTATATATTTGTCTCACATGATAATAAAGGCAAATTTAAGGTTGCGCCCTGATAGCGCTCCAATGCACTGGGTAATGATGTAACCACTAGAGATTACAATTTTTCACGATACCTTGGTGAATAACCTTGGTAATTTTCAAATGACACCTTGGGGATGGACCTTGGTGATATGTTCATGATTGTCTATGTTAAATGATGTAGCCACATCTTCAAGTTATGAAAAATGTTATTTTTATTATGAAATGCATCATGATTTATTTCTCATGCCTTAAAGTTCTTTTCATGTCCTTATTGAAGTATATCAAGTTCACATGTAAAATGTTCCTCTTGTTTCCATTACTGGGCCTTCTGCTCACCCTTTCTTTTGATGTATGTCCCCAGGTTATGAGATGCAATATTGAACCTAGGATGAACTTAAGGAGAAGCCTTTCAAGTGTTTAAGAAGAATGCTTTATGTTGTTTTCATGTATTTTGTTCCTGGTTTCCAAGACACTAAACCATAAAGATCCTCGGTTTTGTAAAATGTAATGAAAGATTATGTGATAAAGAGGCGGGATGTTATAAAGGTAGGGTATGAGAGTAGCTGCATCCCGTGAAGGAGTGTGACCCAAGGGCTCTAGGAATGATACAAATTATGGTCTGTGCTTCTATTAGTTTTCGTAACAATAGACATTGAAACGAATCATTTCTTCCTTCCACGAATCTTTTCCCATACCTAGAGTTTCTGGTTAAAAGATGTTGACTTGACTGTCATGTCTAGATATACCATTGGTAGGAGACTCGATAATCATGCTAACTCCGACAATGTGATCTGACCCTAGAGTCGATAGTTTTGGTTGGAAACTATTGGTGGCAGTGTTGAGGCCTTACGACATTAGTTTCGGTGTGGACTAGGCAACCACAGTTCATACACATATTTAATGTATTAGGAAAAAACGTTGTGGTATACCTATAATGTTGGGATATGTTTTTCCTTGGTTGGGAAAAAGAAAACCCCAAGAAGCATAGTATAGAATCATGCATATTTTGGTGCATCCGATCAATAATGAGTCATCAATATCTAGATTTGTTCCATAATTCTCTAGTATTGATGCACCGCTTTTTGACGAAGAAGGTGAAACTCTTCGTGTGGTCAGAGAGATGCCATCAGATACTTTCAAGTGTTGAGGCATAGGTTGACTAGTGCACCAAAATTCAGGCTACAGGAGAAGGTGCATATCATCCAAAAGTGGATGAAGACTGCTCAGAGCATACAAGAGTCCTATGCTGATAAGAGTCGGAGACCACTGGAGTTCGAGGGTGATGACCACATCCTTTTACGGGTCCCACCGCGACAGGGACTACATAGATTTGGCCTGGGTGGCAAGTTATCTTCGCATTTCATCGGACCTTTTCTGGTCCCCAGCAGCTTAGGCAAGGAGGTTTACCACCTGGCCATTCCACCTCAGATGCACCGGGTGCCCAATGTCATCCACAGATCCCTGATGAGGAGATGTGTGCATGACCTATCTGTCAACATCGACCACAGAGAGATGGGAATCGATGACGGGGTGACTTTCACGAGGTTCCAATAGAGGTTGAGGATTGACAGGAGTGGGTCCTATGAGGATGGTCGATTTCTCTTCTGCGCTTTCGCTGGCATCATGGGAACCTCCTGGGGATCACATCCTTTTGTTTCCCCTAGTGTGTGTTGAATCATTGCAGGGACGTAAATCCCAGAGGTGGGAGTAATGAAAAGACCCAGAAATTTCAAGAAATATTTTTTCATAATTTCTATGGAATTTTACGAGTACGCAGTTTCTGACGTCACCTGATTCTGAGGCCCGGTGTGCCCGAAATCAATTTCCTAAGTTTTTTCACGGGTACGTTCAGTGAACGAACGAGCGAGTTTTTCTATATTTTGAACCGGTGCTCGAAATTGAAATCCAAGGGCACCGATGAACCCACAATGTCAGTAATTGCTTAAGGGGACCTTTACCGTAGTGGCGTTTCCACGGGAGGAGAAGTATTTAAATTGGGGTTTAATTAAGAAGTGAATAAAATATTTGGTACAATTTTATCTTTATTCTTGATGGTTATATCCTACATGGGGGATTTAGGGGTGGGTCCCACAACCACCTAACAACCCATGTGTGGATATTTGTGAGGTGAGGCACACACAAGCCCCAACCATTCACATTCCATAATCTCCTTAAACCCCCGTATTTAGTTTCTTAATTCCTCTTAATTGTGTAACTCTTCCTCTCATATTCCTCTCTCTCTTTAACTCATTCCAACACACCCTAATTAATATATTGACCCTATTCAATTAATTAATTATTTGTTTTAAATTTTAAATTTTTAGAGCTTGGCGTGATTAATTATAAAAAATTGAAGTCTTATTTTAATTGGGTGGGAATGGTTGTGTGGAGAATATTTGAGAGCTCTTGATTTTCGAAGAACGACCATTCATATCGGCGAAGAAGGATCTCCAGTTATCCATCAAGGGAGGAGACACCACCACGAGAAATTCACCAATGACAATGTTCCTTCCATTATCATCTCCGCAACAAGTAATGAGATGTCATTTCCTCCTCAGACGCACCCTGACGTCCACAGAATCGACGTCCGATCTCTGCAATGTTGTCATCTATGATGCCTGATGTGCGATGTCTATTATCGAGTTAGGGGAATTATATTGATTTTCTCTTCACCTTTTTTAGAATGAATGCTGAGGGCGGAAAAACCTCTACCTGATTGATCCGCAAACCACTCGTTCATGCGGTTTGGATGCAGAGATAATTTTCAGGATTTTATTTTTTTTTTTATCTTGATTGAAAACCTATAACACGAAGGGAACGGGATAATGAACAATCTTGGACCCTCCATAGATTGTTTATTGTGTGCGGATTGATGGGTGATGACGAAATGGTACCACAACAATGGTTTAGGGCCTTCGAAGTAAAGTAAGGGAACTGAGATGATCACAGACTCAAATGGAATCTTGAACGGACCACTGGAATGTCTCTGGTGGCCCACAGAGGAATCCGGCAGTGCGGGTCACCGGTAGGGCGGTGCCGACGACCGGATGCAGCGGCCTGTGCTGGCCAGCCGCCTGGAGGCGGTGGCACCCCAGCGTGCCGCTGGTGGAAGAACCATTGCGGCTCACCGCGACAATGGTGGGGAGGATCATGCGCTACACTGGATCTGGGAGACATGGAAGTGCTGAGCGCTGCTGCTTCCAATCAGCGGGGGCGCCCCCACCCCCGCTACGTTTATTCCGCTCGGCCACATGGCCGAGCCACAATGGGCTGCTGGGCCGTGCCGCCAGTGCCGGACCGGGCCGCGTCGCGCTGGACAGGAAGAGCCATGCCATCCGTGCCGGTCCACGCTCTATCAGGCCAGACCCGGACCTGAGTCGGGTCGACCGGGTTTAGGCCGACCCAGGAGGTGTTGGGATGGGTTGGACCGGGCCCGGATCCCCTATTTTTGGACCAGGATCGTTTAAACACCCATATCATGAGATACAAACCTCTGATTGATGCACCGTCATATGCGTAGTATTCCTTGGATCAAAGCGGTTGTTTCAGTTTATTAAACTCAACGTTGCAGAGAAGTTTGAAGTACTTCTGGGATAGTTCGATCCTGAAACCAACCAGGACCTCGGAGGGGAAATGCTTATAACATGAGCTTCGGACGTCCGATTGACATGCCATCTACTTTGTTTGATTTTTCGTGATGAGACATATCTTTTGGAATACTCCACCTAATGTTTGGATGCAGTTAGTGTACGGTCCGGTTGGTTTAGCTTATAAACCAACCAGGCACCTGGAATGGAAATACTAATAACTCTCAGACCGGATGTCCGTTTGACGAACCATCAGTGGCGTTTGTAATCTCGTTGTGAAATGGTTACATTGAGTATTCCCTATGGGAATTCGCGGTACTATTGAGATACGTTAAGGTTGGTTCGTACATGAATCCAATAGGGCTGCTGGAGCAGAAATTCTAATAACTCACAAACTGGGCGTCCGATTGACACACGATCTGTTGAGCTGAGACCTGTATGATGAAGCAGTCCTTTACGATAATTCTATGTGGAAATTTTTATAAATGGAAGTAATGACCAGTAGCTCGAGGAGAGGACCCTCCCGGAGATGTGCGTACGGAGTGCGGAGACCGAGTAGCTGTAGACCTGATGACTGATTTACCGATTCGACTCTTAGTGATTCGTTTAGCCCTGTAGACGGAGCACCCTATATTCGGCGGCAGACCCACGGAAGATGGAGCACCCAGTAGTTGGCAACAGTCCCACGATACTCGATAGGTGGGGTACCTCTATAGGCTATTAGGAAGAGTACCCAGTATTCGGCGGCAGACCCTTAGCAGACGGAGCGCCTGGTAGTTGGCAGCAGTCCCGCAGTACTCAAAAGGAGGAGTACCTTAGTAGTCTAAGGTTAGTGAGTAGTGCCTCGGAGTCATGACAGGGCCACTGTACTTGACAGAGGAGGAGTTTCTCTAGCAGTTGTGGTTTCGATTATGAAAATCATTGTTTGAGCTGAGTCAATAACCTTTGTGGTTACCTCATGATGGATATCGGTCACTTGATAACATAGGTATATGTATGGGAATATACCTAAGTAGTGGTTATCCGTTGATTTCATAACATTTGTGTTTACATCATGATTGAGATGGGTCACTTGATAACTTAGGAATACATATGGGCATATAACTATGTAGTGGTTATTCGTTGATTTCATAACCTTTGTGTTTTATCATGATTGTTATTGGTTACTTAAAAACATAGGTATAATTATGATCTTATACCTATGTAATTGTTATATGTTGAGATACATCTTTGTGGTCATCACTATTGGATTAAGTGAGACCATGAGGGTCTCAGGGTCCCTACTGAGTTTCGTTATACTCACCCATTCATGGGCTATGCTCAAACCTCGTTGTGTTGGATGCAGACAAAGGACAGTGCAGACAGTGACTGAGTGTACAAGGACTAGATGGTACTCGGAGGTGGAACTAACGATGAGTCAGTACCCGGAGGTGGACTTCATGATGAGACGGTACTCAGAGGAAGTTGGCGGGTGAGAGTGTTGAGGAGGTTATCTGTACCTACCCTTTAGGTAGGATCTGAGGTGGGCGACCCAGGAGATGCTTCTATCTTCCAGCTGTTTGTCTTTTCTGTTTTACTTTCGTTCAGTTGTAGGTGTACCATCCAGTTGGGTTTGTATTATAGCCCATTTACTTTTCAGCACTTTCTTTTGTAAATAGTTTTTTTACATCCTCTTGTACTATGGTTGTTTGTGATTATGTATTATAAAGGCAATGCCTTCCCATTTATTGTGATTTACGCCTTTAGTGATATTCGCCAGCCCCTTGCCTATGGAATGCAGGCTTGGGGTAGTCATGGCACGGGCCTCGAGGATGAGTCTTGACATGAATGATCCAGTATTAAACCTATTCAATATTTCATCCTATTTATGGATGTCTCACCATTATTCATCTCATATTCTCCAACTTATTCAAGAAATTAAATGACCGTTTGGGATGTGTCGATTTAACGACATTGTGGATGATGTGATTCCAATTTCGTTTAATTCTTCCAAGACTGGTCACGAAACAGATTTTATGGTTGAACCAGATTATAATTTATGTATCATGTCATATATAAAATTCCTTAATAATTTGTTTCACATGTAATTAATTTATAAAACAAAATGAGTTCATTACGATCGAAAAATCACTAAAATGGCCTAATCAAATATAAATAATGATTTAAGTTATGAATCACCCTCATGTCAGAATTAAAAATGGTAAATTGTTTAATTTATAGTTCTGGAAATATTTAAATACCACTCCATAACAATTATCTAGTTTCACTTATAATCGAAAAAAATATCCATCATGAACATATCTTGGAAATCATGTAAAGAACACGCCCAAAACAATGCAATGAACCAAATAATAACAATTAAAGGGTGAAATGATGTAACAGAATGATCATATAAGGTATTATAAAGATGAATATGTTTAACTAAGATATTAATAACACTATTTTAACAATTATACAAGAGGTTTAAATGAGTTTTAAGTAAGAAAAACATGGGTTTAGGTAATTCATAAAACAGTTTCCATTTTTGGGTTTACATTCTACTTCATTATATATGTTTTCTTAAAATATTTTTTGTGATGAATCTTGTTTATATTATATTTAATTATGTTTTCTTGAAGTTTATATACCCATTCCATCCGCTATATTAATTCCCTCTTCAATTATATTATATTTATAAGGGGATTTTCTTTTAAACTCCTCCATTAAAATTTTGTATTATAAAATTCAAAAAAAATATTTCTATGAAATTATTTATGTAGTATGATTGTGCACTGGTTCTTTTGAATTGGTCATGATTATGGGTGGGACCTATATCTCCCTCTAATTCATTGGCTATTTGTATTTTGGAGGTCGGTCGTATGGTTACTCCATGTGTAACTACGATGGTTACACAAATTGTATGGTAGCTATGAGGGTTACAAATTATAAGGTAGCTGATATGGTTACAATATTATGTAATTAATTCACTGTGATAGATTTGTGGTTCTATTTATGTTCTAATGAAATTTTTAGATATTTTGAAAATACCAGGTTGCAAAAAGTAAGTATATATGGGTGAAAAATATGTCTTTTAAAAATGATTTCATACGTAAAAACTATTCATGGACTAATGATTTATTTACTTATTTTTATATCCCATACTAATATTTTTGTGTTGATCCAATTTTTTAAATTATTTTCATAGGTTATATGTATTTTCATGCCAGATAATGAATCCATGTTAAATGATTGGAGAGTTGTCAAAGAAATCATGTTTTATTTGAAAGGTTTTATATTTTGAAAGAATTGAATACCTTTTTATTGTATCCACTCTATATTAATGTGTAAGGATATGAATGTATTATGTCCCAATTCACTAAAGTTATAAATCTACAAATATCCTCTATGTGAAAGGAAGTGATTTCAGGACTAAATTCTGGATTATGTAATGTATTATGGCCTTGTCCTATAGTTGGTATCAGATGATGGTTTAGATAACATTACTAGTTATGGTGATGTGAATATAATACAATAAATGATTTTTATTCTACTATTAATTTTAAATGACAATGAATTTAAATATTACCATTTTTTCAACTAATATATGTTTGTTTGGATTGGTTTTCTGAAAACGGAATAGGAAATTTGAAGATGAGAGCCACCGAAAGAACGATATCCTTCTAAATCTGCAGCATGGAATGGTAGCGATAGGAAGTAAGCAGTTTTTGATAGAAATGGCTTAGCTAACATAGGAAATAAATGTAGGAGGAATCTATACAAGAGAGTAATCAAAGGTAACACAATAGTACATGACAATAATGGAATAATTTATGAGAAAACACCCTCTCGCATTCAATGGATCTTCAGACCTAGTAGTGGTAGAAAGATTGATTAAATCCCTTGAAAATATATTTGATGTTATGGGTGGTTCAAATATTCAAAAGATAAGCCTTTCAATTTAAATTTTTTAAGGTGAATTTGATCATTGGTGGTCAATGGTAACTAATATTTGGGATAGAGAGGATATTTATGGCATAGAGTGTGATAAATTTAACAGTATTTTCCTTGAATTTTTTTTCCTTAACAGGTGAAACATAGGTTGGAGAATAAATTCCATAAGTTTAAGAAAAAAAGGACGATTTAGTGGATGTGTATGAATCAAACATCACCCGACTAGTGAGGTATTCTCCAAATCTTATTATGGATCTTGATTGCGAAATCAAGAGCTTTTACTCAGCATTGATGCCAAGGTATCGATGGGCGTTGGCCTCCTATGAATTAAAACGTAATGAGAATCTTTTCAAATTTTTGGATAGGGTAGAGATGAAATTTTATTATTAAAACGTGCATTTTGAAAACAAGGAGAAGAATAGGTTTCAATGGAATGTGATGGGTAAGAATCTACCAAAAAAATATGATGGTAAGAAAATCCCATTTTCAGTTTGTGAAGAGTGTGTCAAGAAGAACCATGGGGATTTCCTTACCCAAATTTGTAAGGGTTTTGGATGTTGTATGTTTGGACTATGTCCCAAAATTTTAATAAAAATGATCCTATGACTAGTCCTGATTAGAAAATTGTTATGTGTCATAAATGTGGTGAGATTGGTCATTATGCAGATGCCTACACAAAGAGAGATCTTAATGATGCAAAAAGATATACAATAAGAAGAAATATGTACTGAGATCCATTAAAACTATTTCAGTAGATGTCAGGACATCCAATGAAGTTGTATCATGTACCTTGTTTTTTTACTCAGATTTTTCTAATATTTAGTTCGATATGGGGTGTACATATTCATTTATTTCTGAGGAATTTTCTGTTAAATTGGAAATATGACCTCAATAAATGAGATATGAACTTATTGTTAAAATACCAGGGAGAAATATTATATCAAAGAGTACTTATAAAGATATTTCTATTAGGGTCTCTAGAAAGCCTTTACCTACCAACCTTGTTTCATTTCCCTAAGTAGATTTTTATGTCATTCTAGGAATGGATTGGAATTCTGTTAATCATGATAAGATTGACTATAGAACTAAAGTAATTATTTTTTAGAAATAGATTCAGTTTGTATTTATGAACGAACCCATATAATTGATAACATATTACGAAGTCATGAAAGTGATGAAAGATTGAAATGAAAGTAATATTTCTAATATTGTTGAAAATAATGGTAATTGTTCATATAAATTATGTGACTATGGTAAATGAATGCCTTGATGTTTTTTCTGATAAGTTACTTGATTTCATACCTTCTTGGGATGTCAAATTCACAATTGACATAGTTCATTATGCTAAGACAATTTCAAAAACCCCATATATAATTTCTCAAATGGATCATATTGAAATGATAAAAAAGTTACAATATTTTCTTGATAAAGGCTTCATTAATCCTAGGACTTCACTTTGAGGTGATCTTATTATGTTTGTTAAAAAAATATGCTTCCATGAGAGTTTTCATTGATTATAGATTTTGAATAACATAACTATTAAAAACAAGTACCTTTTTTAAACATATAGATTACTAGTTTGATTAGATTCTTGGATCTTAATAGTTTTCCATGATTGACTTGAGATCTGGATACCATCAGATAAATTTGAAGGTGGATGACATCTCAAAAACATCATTTCATACTAGATATGGGCATTATGAATTTTTTTTATTGTGATTTGGGATAATTACTTCACCTGTTTTATTAATCAATCTTATGAATTAAATATTTCATGAGTTCTTGGATAAATTTGTGGTTGTGATTATCGATGAAATTCTGGTATTTTCTAAGAATAAAGAGGAGAATGACAAACCTCTAAGGGTTTTTTTTCAAACCATAAAGGAAGGTAAAAAGCATGGAACATTCAGTAAGTGTGATTTTGGGTTACACCATATTTCTTTTCATGGAATAATTGTAAATAAGGATGGAATAACAGTTGATCCATCCAAATCAAAATTGGTTAGTGAACTGAAAAGATCAATAAATGTTACAATTTTCATAGTTTTATTGGATTATCATGTTATTACTAACAGTTTGTTAAAAACAATGCATGGTAATCTTGTCTGCTAACTAAGTTAATGAGAAAAGGGATTAAATTTATTTTGATAGAAGAATGTGATGTTTGTTTTCCGGAGCTAAAGAAGAGATTGGTGAATGCTCCAGTTTTGGCCTTGCATTCCCAAAATAGTGAGTTAGTCATCAATAGTGATGATTTATTGGTGAGACATGGATGTCTTTTGATGAAAGATGATCAGGTAATTTGTTTTTCATCATGAAAAAAAACCCATGATATTAATGATCCCTCACAGGATTTGGTATTGGAAGGTGTGGTTTTTCTTTGAAAATTGTGAGGCATCATTTATACGGAGCCAATTTGGAAATATATACTGACCATAAATCTCTGAAGTATATATTCAATCATAAGGAATTAATCATGAGGCAGAGAAGATTGCGTGGACTGATAAATGATTATTATTATTATATGATCAATTTCCATCTGTGAAAATAAAACAAAGAGTTAGATGCCTTGATCCATAGACATCATGCATCATTAACCATGATATGTTTGGGACATGATCCCTTGATTAATGATTCAGGATTAAAAGTTATTGGTGAAGGAAATACCTCTATTTTGATTCATTTTTAGTACAATAATCGTTATATATTGAATTGAGAAACCATAGAAGAGTGACTATTAGCTAAAGAAAAAGGTGGAAATGGTTAAAATGGGCATGTTTTTAGAATTTCACCTTGATAAAGTTTGTAATTTAATATTTGAAAAAAGGTGGAGTGTGCCTTGTGATTCCCAATTGAAGAAAGATTTGTTGGGTGAAACTCATTATTCTCCATTTTCAGTTTATCAAGGTATTAATAAGATGTTCAAATACCTTCATGATTATTATTGTAGGGATGGAATGAAAAGATATGTTGCAGATTTTACAATGAAATGTTTGATATGTTAGTAGGATAAAACAAAGCATTAGTTACCAAAGGGGATTCTTCAGCCATTGCTAGTTCCAGAGTGGAAATCAGATAATTTATCTATGGAATTAATGATGGTAATACATAAGACATATCGAGGTAACAATTTGGTATTGTTTATTATTGATCAGCTGAAAACATATCCACATTTTCATTCTATTTGAGATAAAATGTCTTTTGATTAGCTTTCTCGACTGTACTAGAATGGGATTTTCAGGTTACATATAGTTCCTCTTTACATTGTATCTGATCGGGATCCCAAGTCCACTTTAAATTAATGGATGGGACTTCCGAATTCTTTGGGAATGAATTAAATTTTAGTACATCATTTTTATACTTAATTGGATGGGTAGCCAGAATGATTGATTCAGACATTGAAGGATATGATTTGAGTTTGGTCAATGGACTACCAGAAATGTTGGGATCAACTTCTTTATTAATTGAGTTTTCTTATAATAACATTATTCACTCTATTATAAAGATGGAACCTTTGGAGGTATTTTATGGGAAGAGTTTTGAAATCTAGCCTTTTGGGGTGAAGATAGAGAAAGTAAGTTTATTTGACTATTATTAGTAGAGAACGTGGATGAGAATGTGAAGATGATCCATCATCCTGGGAAAGGATTATATATTTTAGTAAGAAAGGAAAGCTATGTCCATGGTTCATTGATCCTTGTGAAATCAAAAAGAATGTTTGACCAATTTCTTACCGATTATCTTCTCCTCCAATTTTATCTCAGGTATGTAATGTTTTTCATGTTTTGATGTTGAGAAAGTATGTTCCATATACATATCATGCCTTTATCCTAGAAGCAGATCTGCTGGAAGGGAACCGTTCTTATGAAGAGAAACCACTTAAGCTTATTGATCATAAGAAACAAGTATTTTGGAATAAGAAAATCCACTAGGTAATGGTTTTTTTTGGAGAAACATCATGTTTGAAGAAGCAGCATGGGAATCATAAATGCTATGAGGTAAATGTACCCTCACTTATTTAAAGAGTAAATAAAATCATGGGGGAGCAATTTCAGGTAGGTGGGGATAATGTAACAACCCATAATTTTAAAATTAAACTGAAATCCATGAATCTTTATTTTAGGTAGATATTTATAACTAGCCATTAAAAATAATTTTCCAACTTCTATGTTTTGAATTTTGAAAAAATATTCATCTACAATTTTGTTCAGTAAGTTATTTGGATTCAGATGAAACCAAATTTATTTTTAGTGAATAGTAAAATAACATTATTAATATTTTTATGAATAGTAATATGACCCTAATGAATTGTGAATTTTATTATTATGTTATTTTCTTAATGATTTAATATAATGACATCTTGGTTAATTTTTCAATGGGATATAAAAGCAGTTAAAGAATTAAAGTTATTAATTTTTTAATAAAGTATTATGTTATTTGGATGATAAATTAAAAATATTTAGAAAATTATTTTCATAAAATGGTGTTCATTTTTTAATTGTACTTTTCGAAAAATGTTTAGGGTGAATTTTTGTGATTTTTTGGAAATTCGTGATTTTTTGATGAATTGTGAAATATGGTAAAATGACATATATTCAAATTATCAGTTAAATACACTATTTATGACATCATAAGTGATTTAATACCACTTGGTTCTAACTTCCATGCAATTACTATGATTTTGGGTTACATTAATTAAGACTATTCAATGTCTTGAAAAAAAATATTTTAATAATGATTAAAATACTGTAAAATACCTCATCTCCTCCACTATAAATACCACCCTCATTCACCTCTTACTCCCACACCTCTAAAGCAATGATCCTTGCCTATGTTATTCCCAATTCTCCTTTCAATCCTCTTCCACACTTCCTAGAGCTTCTGTTCTCACCAAAAGGCCAAAACCAAAGGCCTTAATTAGAATCTCAAGCAGAAGAGATCAAGAGGAAAACATCCCCTTTTGTTTTCTTCCTTTTCTTTTTTTTCTTTTATATTCTTCTTCTTTCCTCACCTCCCCTAATCCAAAATTCATGAATGATCTAGTATATTATATATTATGTATTTTATCAATGTTATGGAAGACTCAAAATTATACTTCTTCTCCTCTCCCACTAATTCATGAATTTAAAATACCATTCGTGGTGTGTCGATTTACCGACATCATGGATGATTTCATTTAAATTTCTTTTAATTCCATCCAGACTAGTCCTGAATACATTTTTATGGTTGAAACAGAATATAATTTTTGTATTACATCTTATCTACAAGTTTTGAATCATTTTTTACACATGTGATTAATTTATAAAACAAAATGACTTTATTACAATCAAAAATTGCCAAAATGACCTAAAAAAATTTCAATAATGTTTTAACTTATGAATTATCCTCATTTCCAGAACTCAAAATGATAAATTGTATAATTTATGGTTATGGAAATATGTAAATATCACTCCATTCCAATTATGGATTTTCAATTCCAATTGACAATAATATCCAACATGAACCAATCTGGGAAATAATTTAAAGAACGCACACAAAACAATGAAAGGAACAAAATAATAACAATTACATGGGTGAAATGATGTTATGAAATTTTCATATAATGTATTATAAAGATGAATATGTTTCTTAATGATATTTATAACACTCTTTTAAACATTATACAGATGTTTTATATGATTTTGAAGTAAGGAAATCCCAAGGTATGATAATTATTAATCCGATTTCAATTCTTTGGGTTTAAATTATACATCATTATTTAGTTTGTATTAAAATTGTTTTTGTGGTGAATTTTTGTTATATTATGGTGAATGGTGTGTATTTTCTAATGCTCTGACACTAGTTTCCCCAAGTAATTGCATTGTTACATAACACTGGCATGGTCACAAAAGATCAAGTCTCAAAAGACCGATTAGTTTAGTAGCCTTGGAAGTCCTAGATTTGTTCATAAGGTTTACACTACATCCTAAAATGAAAATAAACTACAACAAAATTGTTTCCATATACCACACCTATATCCCCTTAGACTATCCATACAGGTCTGTCATAATATACTTCTTCGCATCCTAGGAAATATTAAAACATAGAAAGTGGTGAGCTCAGATGCTTAGTAAGGATAACAATATAGAGTAAAATTTCATAATTAAGCATAAACATTTAAGGAAATGTATATGACCAAAACAGGAGTCTTTTAAAATTGAACTTCCACATAATATGGATAATATATAATCAAATAATTGAATTTACTTACTCACATGGATATTCTACTAGTCGAATAATCACATGCAATATCAAGAGCCACTTTCATAATGACGGAATGCATAATGCCAGACTTTCATAACAACATAGTCAAGGCCTTGTGCCAAGACTACAAATAACATTTTGTCAAGGCCTTGTGCCAAGACACTAGTTTGTCTCATGTGACCTACTGATGCATCAATGATCTATTTTGGGCTCCATCTGTCACATACTAAGTCCAATGAATTCCTCATATGAAAAGGATTAATCATAACATAAACATTCATATTAAAACTATCATATAAAATGTCAATAGATTTTCTATAAACCATGAATGGGGTAAAAATAACACATCCACAGTCAAATATATCACAAAACCTTCAATAAAATATGGATGTTTTTTTAGCATAACAAATCAACATAAAATAAGCTTAAAATCCAATAAATGATGTTGACATAGATGAAATCAAAACATTTGTAGAGAAATATCTCATTCTATTTTGAAACCATTTATTAAAAAATTTATTTTGAAATTATTCTTAAATGATTGTAAGGGAAGATTTGATGATCTTATAACTGTGGAAAAATTTTTCACTCCCTCCATATATGTTAAAATATATACATTTTTACCTTAATTTTGTCGAAAGAATGTTATAAAGCACCTTGTTTTGAAAATGACAAAATGATTCATTTATAAAAATCATATAAAAGTAAAAAATATTATAATTGAATTTAACCCATAGTATAATAAATATTAGATATGTTTTGAAATAAATTTTTTACAAACATGGATGTGGAAGATAAAGAGGTCCCAATAGATACATATGTAAAAAAACCTCGGATAACAAATAGATTGTAAAATTAACTCTTACCTTGTACTTTTCCTTGGTCAAAGGTATGTTAATCTCCTTTATAATGGTGAAATAATTTTTCTTAAATTATATCATAATCATAGAAATTAATATGATATCATATATGATCATTTAACATCGTTTTGTTAATAATATTTTAGTATTATCGTCGTTTTAGGAGTTAACAGATTCGTTTTTCTTTATATTATTTGTTACATAATTAATATTTATTATGGATACGATGTATATTATTCATATTTAGAATGATATAATGTATTTAAACATTATTTTTAATCATCTATTGAAAATTAGTCTTGAATGGATATGATGGGGAATGAATCTCTACGTGTTCATGAAGACGGTAATCCGTACGTATGCACGAGCGACAAAATCATTCTTCTGATATTAAAATAATATTAAATTCGATGGTATATTAAATATAAAGAATATTTATCATGTTATATATATTATTTACATCAAGTAAACCTCATTATTATACCCATCCAAACAATAATGTATTGAATAACAATGACACCACGACGTGGAGACGGTAAGCTGTATGTATGCACCTATGGTGACATGTCATTAAATGGATGGATAGAATAATGAATTTGGTTGTACAAAATTTTTAATAACATCACAATATATTCATGATACTGGAGTTATTATTTTATAATGGAAACAATAATGAAATTGGATGGGGAAGAAGAAAGGATCTTGAAAGAGGTGATAAAATATTTACCTCTTCTTCAAGTTCTTCCTTTTGATTTGATAAATAGGGCTCCTTAGGTTGGCTTTCTAACAAAAGGAATGCTAGTAAGATGAGAAGAGGATAGTTGAAAATGTATTTGGGTAGGGGTTGGCTAATCCAAATGGCTTTGAATGTGTGAATTACAGAGAAGGGGGTTCCCTTTTATAAGAGGGGCGAGGGGCACCTTAGGAAATGATAGAAATATTATTTTATAATAAAATCATTTTCAGTTTGTAATGGCTCGAAAATGAAATATTTAAATTCTATGTTGTGTATGGGTTGAAACTCACTAAACCAATATGTTTTTGACAGGTTTGGGTCACTATATTAACATTATCTTTTATATTTAACTATTAGTTAAATTGTTTGACATTTACCAAGTCTCGTTTTATTTTTATTATATATATTTAATAAACATATTATATGCCTCAAATAGAACCACAAGTGTTTCATTAACGATAAACCTATAATTATATAATTCCTTTTGATAAATCCTTATATTTTTTGGAATAGAATATCATTTAATAATATAATATTTGTTTTAAAAACTCTTTTATTTTAATTTTGGCAATATTTGGTATTTTGTTTTTGATAAATTCTTAATAGAATTATTAATTAGAAACAAATTCATCTCAAAAACCCTAAAAAGTCATATTATCCTAACAAATAATTGTAATTCATAAAAAGTCTCAAATTATCTTATGTATAACCATATATTTAAAATGTTTTTGTTATTAAACATTGATTTTAACTCTTTTAACTCTTATTTAAATAAAATAATAATAAGTGTCCTAATCAAATCCAAGTGGACCTAAGAGGTTCATTCATTATTCATAAGGTTGTTTTTGGTCGAATTATATTTATCAAATAGAATTATGACATTTGTTATGCTAATAATAATATCATTTTTACACTTAAATACCCTATTTACTTTTAACCGTGGTAAATAAAAGTATAAAGTTATTATTCACAAAAAAAATATTTTCATCTTATTGAACCACATATTTCTTATTTATATGCACCTTGTCTCTAATTATTTTGAAATTCCACTCACAAAAGTGGTAAAATAATGTTTTATGTGAATTTGCAAATTCTCCTAGGAGGTTGGTAAAAGACGGTGCAACGTTTAATAAACTTTTTATATATCTAAAATTATTATAAACTGACTCCAATGAATTACATTGAACATATATAGGTATTATGTATCTATTTTGAACTAATATACATTTAAATAAAATAAATTATTATTTAAAAAAATATTCTGTTTTAAACTATAACTCAGTGTTTTTCAATATTAATTAAAACATGAAAGATTTCAAAAAAATACCAAAAATTCATCCTAAACTAATTTCAATATTCTGAATCAAAAAATGAAGTCCATTTTAAAATATAGGATTTATAAAATTTCAAAAATTTGTTTTTACATTTCATAATGGCTAGTTTTATTGGTTTTGGTGTGTTAGAACTCGATGTTGCGTTCAACACATGCTATTGTATTATTCAAAGCGAAACATATCGTGGAAGCTTGTGGTGTTACATTCTACCCTCCATCAAATAATTTTGTCCTCGAGATTTCTAGAATATTACAGCATAAAAAGACTTGGGTGGTTCTTCATCACAAGTTTCTCAAGTTCCCACATTGCCTCTTCCATCTTATGGTTTCTCCATAGAACATTTAACAAACGAGTCGTCTGGTTTCTCAGCCCTTTTTCTCTTGTTCCAAGAACCTTGGAAAACACTTAGATATAAAACATATTGGGTTCTAGTTATAATGCTTCATAGGTGAGTACATGTGTGGGGTCGGGCATGTATTCTCCCAATAGTAATATGTGGGACACATCATGATCATTGGAGAGACTCAGCGACATTCCCAAACGGTAAGCTAGAGCCCCAATGAGTTCTAAAATTTCGAAAGGTCTGATGTACCTGGGACTCAATTTAATCTTCTTACCGAAATGTATAACACCCTACCATGGAGATACCTTCAAAAAAAAAAGATCTCCTACCAGAAATTACAATTATTTTATTCAATTATCAAAATAGATATTCTATCTACATTGAGATGATTTAATGTGGTTTGGATTACATTTACCTTTTCCATAGTTTCCTACACTAGTTCTGGGCTTATGAGTTTTCATTCACCAACTTCATCCCAATAGGTTGGCATGCGACATCTCTATCCATATAACGCTTCATATGGTTCCATTTGAATACTAGAATTTAATATATTGTTATTGAAAAATTCTACCAGAGGTAAATATTGATCCCACATACCTTGAATGTCAAGTGAGCATGATATCGACATGTCTTATATGGTTTGAATAGTCCTCTCTGATTGTCCATCAGTTTGACAGTGGTTGGGAATTATCAAAAAAAGGTTAGTATCTAGTTATTTCAGAAGACTTTTCGAGAATCATGATGTAAAATGTGGATCACGATTAGAAACAATTGATAGTGGTACTCCATAAAGTCTTACAACTTCATTAATTTATTGTATTCCCAATAGTTCAACTGGTAAATCTTCTCTTATAGCAAAAAAAATTTGGTGACTTGGTAAGACGATCAACATTGACCCATATAACATCATTCTTTCTAGGATTTTTTGGTATTCCCATGATAAAGTCCATCGTAATATTATCCCTTGTCCACTCAGGTATGGGAAGAGGATGCATGATTCCTCCAGGTTTTTGCCTTCTAGCATTCACTTGTTGACAAACCATACATCTTGACACAAAATCAGCAATCTCCCTCTTCATGTTGTCCCAAAAAAATTTCCTTCAAATATCTATACATATTAGTTCTATGAGGGTGTACAGGGAAATTGAAACTATAAGGATCATATAATAATTCTCTTTTTAGATCAGTATATCGAGAACACAAAGTCTCTTCCCAAATTTCAAAATTCTATCTTCATACACAAAGTCACTCAATCTCCCATCATTCACAACTTTAATATTCTTTGGAAACTCTTCAACACCGGTCTGAGAACTCATTATCCATTCTAGTAAATATTTTTTGGAAACCATTTGACAAAGAATTGATGTTTCACAATCCATGGTTATTACCAGAGCCATCATTATTATATCAATGAAAATAGGATCCCTTTCAACTCTCATATTTTTCAAAACTCCAAGATCCTTTCAAAACAAAGCATCTTCCACCTTATTTTCCTTCCCTGGGTGGTAGTGTATAGAGAAATCATAATCCTTGAGTACTTCAAGACATCTCCTTTTCCTCATATTGAGTTCATTTTTTGAGAAAATATACATCAAACTCTTCTGATCGGTATATATATTACATTTTTTTACCATATAGATAGTTTCTCAAAATCATAAATGAAATGATTATAGCTGATAAATCAAGATCATGAGTTCGATAGTTTTTCTCATTAATTTTTAGCTTCCATGA
The DNA here is from genome assembly GCA_963277665.1 of Viscum album. NCBI lineage: Eukaryota > Viridiplantae > Streptophyta > Magnoliopsida > Santalales > Viscaceae > Viscum > Viscum album. The sequence goes on from OY728151.1 coordinate 844,157,191, forward strand.
TGCATATGCCATTACCCAGTCATTCTGGATAGGGACACAACCAAGTCCTTTCCTTGAATCATCACTATAAATAACAAACCCATCATTCCCCGATAGTAGAGTCAATATAAAAGCATTGACTAATCTTCTCATTAGTTCTTAAAAACATTATTCACAATATTTTTTTAAAAAAAGTTAAACCCTTTTCATTTGAGATTTGTTAATGGGTTAGCCAACCAGGAAAAACTCTGGACAAAACGTCGATAATAACCTGCCAAACCAATAGAACTGCGTACCTCAGTTATACACGAAAGTGCTTCCCATTATTGGATTTCCATGGTCATTGAAGGATCAATAGAGATTCCATCCTTAGAGAAAATATTTCCATCAAAATAAGTCACATAAATCCATAATTCACACATGCTAAACATCCAATATAATTCATGTCTTCTAAGCATTTTCAGGATAATGCGCAATGGATTTTCATGATCTTCCTATCATTTGGATTATTCCAATATATCATCAATAAATAGAACTATGAAATCAAAGATATATTCCTTTAAAACACTATTCCTTAGATCCATGAAGGTTGAGTGTGAATTAGTCAATCCAAAAAAATTATTGTAAACTCGTAATGCCCGTACCTGGTTCGAAGTGTTGTCTTTGGAATGTCTTCCTTATTCATGCACAACTGATGGTATCCAGATCGATGGAAAATCATTGAAAAGTATTGTGCACAATGAAGTTGGCCAAATAAATCATCAGTGCGAGGTATGAGATACTTTTTCTTTATTTTTATAGCATTGATCTCCCTTTAGTCAATGCTCAACCACATAGATCCATCTTTCTTCTTAACAAAAAGGACAGGGGCTCCCCTTGGATAAACACTATGGAGAATAAATCCATTATTACTCAATACCTCTAGTTTTTTCTTTACTTCCACTAATTTCAAAGTGGCAATTCTATAAGGGGTCTTCAATATTTTCCCAGAACCAGGAATTAAATAAATGGAAAAATAAATTTCGAATTCTGGATGATTTCCAAGTAAATCTTCTAGAAACACATCAAAATAATATTTCAGAATAGGTACATCCTCTATTTTAACATTCCATTCCTCACCCACAGTTATATCATTCTATTCCTCCCTAATAATGGAATTTAGTTGGGCTATTGGGGGTGGATCTAGATAAGAATCAGGTGGTGTGGATTCTACTCTAAAGATAAGGTGTTCTTTATCTTCATCATCAAAAATCGTAACCTCTTTATTCATAAAATAAATTTTCGCATAATGGTCCAAAATCCAATCCATACCATGTATTATATCAAATGCAATCATGGCTATGATGATGAGATCCGCAGATAATGAGAATTTATGTGACCTAATGGGAACAGATTCACAAAACCCTGTTGCGATGATACTTCCCATAAGAGTTTTGACTAACAACTAACTTTTTAAATCAAATAGTGAATATCTAATTTTCATAAAAAAACTAGTATGATATGAATCTATAAAAATATCCAAAATAAAATAAACCATTTTCTAAACTTGAGGAAACAATTAAATTTCTTGCCACCATCTCTTTCGGAGAATCAACCTTAGTAGTAGTGATAGCATAAGTTTGTCCTTGATCCCTTGGCCATTTCATAGATAAGTTCCCCTAAATCTTAGGACATTCATTTTCATAATGCCCCTTTCTCTAGAATTATAGCATTCATCATTGATAGCCACTTTCTTCCCCTTGCAATCAAGATCATGGTGTCCCTTTTCACCTCACATGTAATAGAATCCCATTTCTTTCAGGTAAGTACCGGGGTGTTTTTGCCCACACTTACTACATGATGGATATTCAACATTTCCTTTCTTCCCCATATTTCCATTTCCAAAGTGTTCGGAAGATCTCTTCTCATGTTTCTCTCCATTTAAGTCATAAGACTTAGGGAATTCTTTTCCTGTCCTGATAGTAGAGGAGACAATATTATCATACGACGAGAAGGATAGTGAGACATATGCTCAATGGAGAAATGGTTTTAACCCATCAATTAAACAATCAATCGTAATTCTTGGGTTATGTATATAATCTGCAGCATTCCTCACTAGCCTTGTAATGTTAGCCTCATAATTTGTGACATTCTCTTTCCCCTTTTGCCTCAGACATAGAAATTGTCGGTCCATATCTGCTCGATGGTCACTATGAAATTATTTTTCTATGAAAAGATTTCCTTTGTGTTTAGAATCAATGACCACCATTGATTAGCATTGACAATGTGGCGGTAAACTATCATGACAACTTTTTCCCTTTCACTACTCCCCAAGGCATGGGAAATTTTTTCTATGGAATTTAGCCATTACTCAGCCACTAATGGATTTGTACTCCCATTTAATGTTGGTGGGTTTTTTCACATGAAGCGGTCTAACATTGATCCACCACGATGTGGATCATGGTTTTCTATATGGTTAAGGTTATTTTTATAACCTGAGTGAGTTCTCCCAGTATGGGGATTAGATGATCAACACCAGTTGCATCACCTGATCGACTGTAATTGTCTTTAGTAGGAGGGAAATCCTTACATGGAGTGTGTGCATTGATATGATTTACATTCCTTCAACTAGGTGAAATTTATAAACATTGGCATAAACTAGATTAGTTTATGAATCAAAATACATAATTAAAAACATGTAAAACACAAAACATAAATTGAACATTTTATAGATATAATCCAAAATAATAAAAAATGTTTTCATTGAGGATGTATATACTCATAAACCCTTCATAATGGTTTGTAATGAAAATGAGAGTTATCCTATGAATATCCCCAAGGAGTGTCCTAAACAAGTGTGCAACAAGGCCCATTGTCAGGCACTAGTTCATGTTCACGTCTTGTTCAAAGCGGTGTTTTTGGGTTTTACCTCTAATTAAATCTATGCCAGATTATCCACTACATGCTCGTATCTTGACATGGATGTATTTCTTGGAAAACTCACAAAATCTCTATAACACCAATATTATAGGATGTTCTTATATAATAATCCTCAAAGTATATCATTGGGTAGTGTTCTCTAATCAGAGTTTACCTAAATCTAGAATCCAAGGTTTGTACTAAACATCCTCTAATACTGACTGTAATGCCCCGACCCAAGCTACACTGAGTCGGTGAATTATTACATAACATTGACATGGTCATAAAAGATCATGTCTCAAAAGACCGATTAGTTTAGTAGACTAGGAAGTATAGATACATTCATAAGGTTTACATTACATCATAAAAAGAAAAAAATACAACAACATTGTTCCAATAGACCACAATCATATCTCTCTTACTATCCCTTCAGGTTAGTCATAAAATATTTCTCCATACCCTAGGAAAAATAAAACATAGAATGTAGTGAGCTCATATGCTCACTAAGGATAACAATATAGTGGAATATTTAATAAATAAGCATAAACATTTACGGAAATGGATAAAACTAAAATAAAATCCTTTTCAAATTGAACTTCAGCATAATATGGAAATGATAAAATAAAATAATTCCATTTACTTACTCACATGGATATTCTTCTAGTTGAATAATCACATGCAATATCAATAGCCACAATCATAATGATAGAATACACAATGTCATACGTTCATAACCACATAGTCAATGCATTTTTTCAATACTACAAATAAGATTTTGTCAAGTGTTTGTGCTAAGACACTAGTTTGTATCATGAGACCTACCTATGCATCGATGAGCTGTAGAACGATCCACCTATCACATACTAAGTCCAATGAATTCTTCATATAAAAAGGATTAATCAGAACATAAACATTCGTATTAAAACTAACATACATAATGTCAATACATTATCCATAAACCATTAATGGTGTAAAAATAACACATCCACATTCTAACATATCACAAAACAATCAATACAATATGGAAGGTTTTTATCATAAGAAATCAACATCATATAATCTTAAAATCCATCCAAGGATGTTGAAATATATGAAATCAAAACTATTTTTAGAGAAATATCTCTTTATATTTTGAAATCATTTAAGAAAAATTTTATTTTGAAAATAATATTATGAGCTTTTAATGGATTCTTCGATGATGTTATAATTAACGAAAATAACCACACTCGCCATATAAGATAAAAAAATACATTCTTACCTTAATTTTGTCGAAATGGTTATAAACGACCTTGTTTTGAAAATGACGGAATGATTCCTTTATAAACATCTTATAAAAGTCAAAAAATGGTATAAATTAATTTAACCCATAGTCTAGTAAATAGTAAGAATGTTTTGAAATACATTTTTATGAGACATTTATGTGGATGATAAATAGGTCCTCGTATATACTTACGTAAAAACAACCTCAGATAACAAAGAGATTGTGATATTAACCCTTACCTTGTACTTTTCCATGGTCGATGGTAGGTTAACCTCATGTATAATGGTAAAGAAATTGTTAATAAATTATAAAAGATTCATATACATTAATATGATATCATATATGATTTTTTAAGACTGTTTTGATAATAATATTTTCGTATTATCGTTGTTTCTGGTGTTGTCTGATTCGTTTTACTTTATATGCTTTGTTACATATGTAATGATTTTTATGGATAAGATGTATCATATTAATATTCAGAATGATATTATTTATTTAAAAATTATTTTTTATCATTTAATGAAAATTATATTTTAATGGATATGAGGGGGAATAAATCTCATCATGTTCATGGAGACGGTAATCTGTACATACGCATGAGCGACAATATCAATATTTTGATATTAAAATAATATACAATTGGATGGTATATAATATATACAGAACATTATCATTTTATATTTATTATTTACATCAAATACACATCATCATTATACCCATCCAAATAATGATGTATTAAATAACAAAAACATCAAGACATGAAGACGGTAAGCTGTACGTACGCACGTATGGTGATATGTCATTCAATGGATGGATAGAATAATGAATTTGGCTGTACCATATTTATAATATCTTCACAGTATATATAATATATGGGTGTTATTATTTTTTAATGGAAACAATAAAGAATAATGATGTGGAAAAATAAATGAACTTGAAAAAGGTGATGCAATATTTACCTCTTCTTTAGGTTATTGCTTTTGATTTCATCAAAATGGAATCTTATGTTGGATTTTTGACTAAATAAATGCCTCTAGGATTATGGGAGGATAGTTGAGAGGTTATTTGGGCTGGGGTTGGTGTAACGACCCAAAGTTTCATTAATGGAAAATCCCTCTTGATCCAGTTAAATGTTTCTTTATGAAAAAAAAAATGTTTTTAAAAGATGTCAACTTCTTTAGTTTAACGTTAAGATTTGTGACCGTTACTTTTATAGCCGTTGAGCAGTGATCATCTGGGTAGTTTAAATATAAGTCATTAACGGACCAATTTTCTACTCAGAACAAGGAAGCGATGGCCTCATCCAGTAGAATTGCCCCTTACGAAGCCCATTTGTCGGAGCTCGGAAAGGAGGTGGCGTCTTTGGGCTTTGCCCTTGACCAAGACCAAGCTGAGCTTCATCAAGTCAAGCTCGAACGTGATCGTCTACGGGAAAAATGGAAGCTGATAGAGATTACCACTCGAGCAATGTTATCCGAGCAACCCCAAGAGTCTGTCACCATCGCACACCTTACCCTTAGGTCTTATGCGGCTATTTTAAGGGGTTATGTAACAAATAAGTAGCACCATGTTCATGTACATTATTTTTGTATATAATAATGAATATAATTTCTAGTCATTTTTGATACATTGTAATTAGTTTTTAAAGTACAAACGGTGTTTTTAGTCATTATTTAATTAAGAATTATATTTTATTAAATTAAAGGATTTTTGAATTGAATAATATTTTAATAAAATATTATTATTAATATTAAATTAATTTTTATTAAATATAAATGATCTTATAATTTTATGAATGCAATTAAAATTTTTATTAAGGTTTGAAAGCCATTTCTGTCAAAACCCGTGAATTTTTTATAAATGTCGGTTTTTATTTTAAAAGTGAAAATTCACATATTTAGAAAATTATTTAGATAAAATAAATTTTATTTTTGGAATCAGGATGTCGAAATTATCCAACGGTGAATTTTTCATAATTTTCTGAGAGAGTCAAATTTTTGGGTAAAAATTAAATACCATTTAAATATATAATGTGTTTTATGACATCATAATGACCCAATGGTGATGTAATAAAATACCATAATCCTTATGTTCGGCCAATATGTGTTTTATCATTAAAATAATGAGGTTTTGGGTTTGTTTGACTCACTTTTCAAAGCATTAATGGAGCCCTCAAGACTTATTCAACACTTTGCCTTTTTAAATTAATTTCCATGGGAGTGTGACTCACCTCCACATAAGCAACCCTAATTTTTTAATAAGTTCGGACCTTGGCCTTGTAAAATATTATTTTCCTCTTTCCTTTTCCAGAAATCATGGGCAAATACCATGGGATGGTTTGTGTTTTGGATTATTTTAATATAAGGGGTCCCAAACCTAAATAATAAACAATTCTCTCACCTTTCCTATATAAACCCACCCAAGCTCCCACTTCCTCCTCACTCAAAGCCCTTGAAGTTCGTCCAACCTCTTCCCTACTCTCTCTAGAATCCTCTCAAGGTGCCCCAAGCTCCCAAAAAGCCTCTCACAAGCCTCTCTCTAGCCTTTGGAAGCACACTTCCAAGTAAGGGGTTTTCTTCCTTTCTCATTTTTTTTGTCAATTTTCTTTAAGTTGTATTTCCCTTTTTTTTATTTCAATTATGAATGTTGGGGTATGGTTTCGCACCTCCCCCATACTGACCTCTTATTGTTTGAATTATGGGAGAACCCTTTCTCTCTCATTAAATGCCTCCCTTGTACACCTGTTACTATGCCGAAATTCCGAAAGGAACTTCTCTCTCTTCTTTTACATTCAAGCAATACTTTTGTATCATGAATTTAAATTCCATTTCAATTGTTGGGACATGTATATATATGACCTCTTTACTGTCCATTACATTTAAATATGATGAGGAACCCCTTTCTCTCTCATCAACCTTTTTTTATGAGTTCTTATGTCACGCCGTTACGCTGCCGAAATCACACCGATTTTCTAAGCCAATGTCATTGTGTAGTGAATACCATGCCCATTTCTCCATCAAGGGTATTCACCTTTATGCACATTTAATTATTGATTGTAAAGTTTCATGTATAAATTCCACATTCCTTTATCGTGGAATAAATGATTATGTTTTATGAATCCATGTTTTATGATCCATGTGGCACACATATGCATGAAATGAAATGTTTAAGAAGGGTGCGCCCTTTATAGCGCTCCAATGCATTGGGTAAAGTATAGTATCATGATACGCCATGTGCAATGAGTGTTGACTCATTCTAATTCAAGTGCAACGAGGGTTTACTCGTGCTTCAAGTGCAATGAGGGTTTACTCATGATCCATGTGCAATGAGCCTTGGCTCATGCTAATTCAATGTTTAGTGTTGTTGCCACATTTCCTTGTTATGATTATCATGCTTTATCATGCCTTTATGTTCATGTCTCTCTTATTCTCTATTGATATGCCTATTTCCTAACATGTATTTTACTCCTCATGTTATTCATTGTGTACTCCCTTACTGGGCTTTATAGCTCACCCTTTTCTTATGCATGTCCTCAGGTTATCCCATGCAATGCTAAGTACGAAGGAGTGTAGTGGTCATGTAAAGGAAGTTTTAAATAAGGATTTGTATTTCAAGTTTAAAGTTTTTATGTAATGATCCTAAGCCCCAAAGACACTAAACCTCTCGATCTCCTTTGTTGTATCAAGTGAAGTTTTATGTAATAAAGCATGTTTAAGTTGTAATAAAAAGCAGGGTTGTCATAGTTGGTATCAGAGGATGGGTTTAGTTATTTTTGGGATTAGGAAACCCTAGTAAAGCCTTAGATACAAGACTAAGCATAATAAAAAACATCCCTAAGTTTTGGTAAATACTAAGTAAGTGGTTTATCAAACAAATACATCCCTGTCTGGATACGAGCAGGTAGAGGAGGCTCTGGCACAGATATATCCTAGGGGTAAAACCCGAAAACACCGCTTTGAGCTAGACTCGAACGGGAACTGGTGCACGACAACGGGCCTTGCTGCACTCTTGGTTACGACACTCCCGGGGGATATGTTTTGATAAATTCAAAATCTTAGTATGAACCCTTATTAAGGGAAAAATGCCCCTAAGAATATATGTTAGAAGGAAGATCATGAAAAGCCTGGATTGAATCCTATAGACTCATGAGTTAAAGAGATTAAAGTTTATTTATAAGTCATCAACTTTTGTCTTTGGATTACCCTTTATGTGTTACCCCTAACTTTCCTTTTATTCCAGCCAATGGCCGGTAATAGGAGAACTCGGGCTAACAACCGTTGTGAAGATCAGTGTGATGATTGTACTTATGAGATGCCCAATCCAATGGGAGCGGGAATCGCGAACTTTGTCACGCTTCTATCTCAGCTAACTCAAGTTTTGAAAAGAAACACTGGTCAAGAGGAACGTTCAACCCCCTCTAAGAAAGAACAAGTCGCTATTGAAAGCTTCATGAGACAAAGGCCTCCTACTTTTAGTGGATCATCCGATCCCACGATTGCTGAACAATGGATCAACTCCATTGAAAAGATATTCTCCATCCTCCAATGCTCTGAAAAAGAGAAGGTTCTCCTGGCGGCTTATCGTATGGAGGGTGAAGCTGATCAATGGTGGACGTTGATCAAAAATACGAAGCCTGAGGAGGAGATCGAGGCTTTGGAATGGAAGGTATTCTAGAAGATGTTTTTCGATAAATATTTTACACGCACCCTCCGTCTTAAGATGGAAAGGGACTTCCTTTCCCTCAAGCAGAAAGATGAGGAATCTGTGGGAGCGTATGAGGCAAACTTCACAAGGCTTGCACGATAAGATTACGGCTTTGTCGTTACCCCCGAATACAAGGTTGACCGCTTCTTTGGTGGGCTGAAGCCTAGCTTGCGAAAAGCATTAGCGATCCGTGACTTCGAAAGCTATGAGGAAATTGTCTGATGTGCCCTCAAGGTTGAAATGGAGATCGGAGAATCACAGGGGTATCATGGGGACAAGAAGCGGAAGGTGGACTTCAATGCTGGTGGTCCGATGGATAAATCCAACGGCGCTAAGAAATTACAGCACCCCACTTGCCAAAAGTGTGGAAAGAAGCACCCTGGAAATTGCCTTAGGGGGACAAGAAAATGCTTCAAGTGTGGAAGAGAAGGGCACCTAGCTGTTAACTGTCAGCAAGAAGGACCCACGGCTGCGACAGAGGGGAGGAACGCTCCGTTCGAACCTCAACGCGTTGTTCAATGCTTCAAATGCAAAGAACCGGGTCATTTTGCGAATCAGTGCCCTAATCCAAGGGTTATCGGAGGCAATCAACAACCTCCAAGACAGCAAGGAAGAGCTTTTGCCATGACTTCTGCCGAAGTGAACCCCGACAACGAAGTGGTGACAGGTACGCTAGTTATTCATTCAAGAATGGCGAAAGTACTTTTTGATTCAGGTTCTACGCATTCTTTTATATCTCAAAAGATTAGTAGAACAATCCTTGCACCACCACAAATCATGGAAGTAAAGATGTCGGTGAGTACGGCAAATGGGGCAATCATTGCATCCCATGAGTATAAGTCCTCCCCTGTTATAATCTGTGGATTGAATTTACCGGCGAACCTCGTCATACTCCCTTTGGTGGAATTTGATGCAATTCTTGGCATGGATTGGCTTTCCTTATATAGAGCCAACATAAATTGTCGGGAGAGGGAAATCACACTCCATATGGAGAATCGACCCCCGATTCTTTACAAGTGTCAGGAGGAAGATGAATCTCCTTTAGCTACATCATCTCAAGCATGGGTATTATTGCCTTATGAGCACGCATATCTGGCTCAGATGATTGAGTCCAAGGAAGAAACCACCCTTGAAGAAATGCCTATTGTGAGGGAATTCGCTGAAGTATTTCCCAAGGAACTTCCTGGTCTTCCTCCAAGAAGAGATGTTGAGTTCTCAATTGAACTTATACCTGGGGCGCTACCAATATCCAAGACTCCATATAGAATGGCTATGGTTGAGCTTGACGAACTGAAGAAACAACTACAGGAGAATCTGGATAAAGGGTTTATACGCCCAAGTGCATCACCATGGGGTACACCAGTCCTCTTCGTCAAGAAGAAGGATGGGTCAATGCGGCTTTGCATCGATTATCGTGAACTTAACAAAATCACGATAAAGAACAAGTATCCTCTCCCAAGAATCGATGACTTGTTTGATCAGCTGCGTGGAGCACAATACTTCTCCAAGGTCGACTTGCGGTCGGGATATTATCAAGTAAGGGTGAAGAAGGGAGATATCCCCAAGACTGCTTTTCGTACAAGGTACGGGCACTATGAATTCATAGTAATGCCTTTTGGACTCACCAATGCTCCAGCAATATTCATGGACTTGATGAATAGAGTCTTTAGAGATTACCTAGTTAAATTTGTGGTAGTCTTTATAGATGATATTCTAATATACTCCAAAACCAAGGAGGACCATGAGGAGCATTTGAGAACTGTACTGGAGACTTTGCGCAAGGAGAAGCTCTATGCCAAGTACATCAAGTGTGAGTTCTGGTTGAAGGAGGTCTCATTCTTGGGACATATCATCACAAGCAATGGGATATCTGTGGACCCCTCCAAAACAGATGCAATTGAGGGATGGCCGAGGCCAACATCGGTAACTGATATCCGTAGGTTCTTGGGATTAGCTGGATATTATCGACGATTTGTGAGAAACTTCTCACGATTGTCCAACCCTCTTACCAAGCTAACTCGAAAGGGAGTAAAGTTTTCTTGGAGTGATGAATGCGAAGAAAGCTTTAAGGAGTTGAAAAGGAGGCTTATCACTGCACCTGTGCTCACTTTACCCACAAGTGGGGAGCTTTTTGTGGTATTCAGTGATTCTTCGAAGAAGGGCTTAGGATGTGTGCTGATGCAGAATGATAAAGTGATATCCTATGCCTCATGGCAGTTGAAAATCCATGAGCGAAACTATCCAACGCATGATCTGGAGTTGGCGGCGGTGATCTTTGCCTTGAAAATCTGGCGGCATTATCTCTATGGAGAGAAATGTGAGATATATACTGACCACAAGAGTCTTAAGTATATATTCACACAGAAAGAGATTAATATGCGCCAGAGAAGATGGATAGAGCTCATAAAGGATTATGACTGTTCAATACATTACCACCCTGGGAAGGCGAACAAGGTGGCAGATGCCCTAAGTAGAAATGATCCAACAATTCTATCAATGATGAGAATTGAGAAGGATCCAATCTTCTTAGACTTGATGAAGATGGACGTGGGAATCATAAAGAAGGGAACATCATCAATCCTTTCACAAATGATTGCTCAACCATCTCTTTTGGAAAGGTTAAAGGATGCTCAAAAGGATGATGAGAGAATCCAAGAAAAAGTGGAAGCTATCAAAAAGGGAAAATCCTCAGAGTATAATGTTAATGAAGAAGGAATTGTGCGGTTTTGGAAAATATTATGTGTTCCATCAAGTTCGGAGATGAAGAAGGAACTTTTGGATGATGCACATAGTTCAAATTTCTCTAGTCACCCAGGGAGCACAAAGATGTACCGAGATCTCCGAGAAAACTTTTGGTGGGATAAAATGAAGAAGGAGATCGCTGAATATACATCAAAGTGCCTGGTGTGTCCGCAAGTGAAGGCAGAAAGGCAGAAGTCTAAGGGGATGATGCAACCATTGCCCATACCAGAATGTAAATGGGATAACATCACCATGGACTTCGTCACTGGACTTCCAAGGACACCCAAAAGCAACAATGCAATCTGGGTTATTGTGGATCGTCTTACAAAGACTGCACACTTCATTGCTATTCAAGAGGATTTCTCTTTGGATCAACTGGCACAGATATATATCAGGGAAGTGGTACGGTTGCATGGAGTACCACTATCTATTGTGTCGGACCGAGATCCAAGATTTACCTCTAAGTTTTGGAAGAGTCTTCAACATGCTCTGAATACTAAACTGAACTTCAGTACGGCCTATCATCCTCAAACTGATGGCCAATCCGAGCGGACTATCCAAACACTTGAGGATATGTTGAGAGCGTGCTCAATGGACTTTAAAGGAGGATGGGATCAACATCTTCCTCTAGTTGAGTTCTTTTATAATAATAGTTTTCACTCGAGCATCCAAATGGAACCATATGAAGCCCTGTATGGGAAAAGGTGTAGAACACCAGCATGTTGGGATGAGGTCGGTGAACGTAAGCTGCTTGGACCAGAAATGGTCGAAGAAATGGTGGAGAAGGTGAAAACCATTCAGCAGCATATCAAGGCATCCCAAAGTCGACAGAAGAGTTATGCAGATAATCGTCGACGAGACCATGAGTTTAAAGTTGGAGACATGGTGTTTTTACGCATATCTCCGTGGAAGAAGGTCATGAGGTTTGGAAAGAAAGGGAAGTTAAGTCCAAGGTACATCGGCCCCTTCGAGATTCTTGATCGTGTTGGGGTTGTGGCCTATCGACTAGCACTTCCACCTACTATGGCCAAGGTGCATGATGTCTTCCATGTATCCCTATTAAGGAAGTACATACCAGACCCTTCACATGTACTCTCTTCCGAGGTGGTACAATTAGAAGACGATCTTTCTTATGAGGAGCAACCAGTGAAGATCTTAGATCGTAGAGAAAAAGTTCTACGAAATAAGACAATGCCCCTCGTCAAGGTGTTGTGGAGAAACCACAAGTTTGAAGAAGCAACATGGGAGTCGGAGGATATGATGAAGCTAAGTTACCCACATTTGTTTTAGTGTGGGAAAAGGAAAATTTCGAGGGCGAAATTTCTTAAGGGGGGAATGTTGTAACGACCCAAAGTTTCATTAATGGAAAATCCCTCTTGATCCAGTTAAAAGTTTCTTTATAAAAAAATGTTTTTATAAGATGTCAACTTCTTTAGTTTAACGTTAAGATTTGTGACCGTTACTTTTATAGCCGTTGAGCAGTGATCATCTGGGTAGTTTAAATATAAGGCTTTAACGAACCAATTTTCTACTCAGACTAAGGAAGCGATGGCCTCATCCAGTAGAATTTCCCCTTACGAAGCCCATTTGTCGGAGCTCGGAAAGGAGGTGGCGTCTTTTTGCTTTGCCCTTGACCAAGCCCAAGCTGAGCTTCATCAAGTCAAGCTCGAACGTGATCGTCTACGGTAAAAATGGAAGTTGATAGAGATTACCACTCGAGCAATGTTATCCGAGCAACCCCAAGAGTCTTTCACCATCGCACACCTTACCCTTAGGTCTTATGCGGATATTTTATGGGGTTATGTGACAAATATGTAGCACCATTTTCATGTACAATATTTTTGTATATAATAATGAATATAATTTCTAGTCATTTTTGATACATTGTAATTAGTTTTTAAAGTACAAACGGTGTTTTTAGTCATTATTTAATTAAGAATTATATTTTATTAAATTAAAGGATTTTTGAATTAAATAATATTTTAATAAAATATTATTATTAATATTAAATTAATTTTTATTAAATATAAATGATCTTATAATTTTATGAATGCAATTGAAATTTTTATTAAGGTTTGAAAGCCATTTCTGTCAAAACCCGTGAATTTTTTATAAATGTCTGTTTTTATTTTAAAAGTGAAAATTCACATATTTAGAAAATTATTTAGATAAAATAAATTTTATTTTTGGAATCAGGATGTCGAAATTATCCAACGTTGAATTTTTCATAATTTTCTGAGACAGTCAAATTTTTGGGTAAAAATTAAATACCATTAAAATATATAATGTGTTTTATGACATCATAATGACCCAATGGTGATGTAATAAAGTACCATAATCCTTATGTTCGGCCAATATGTGTTTTATAATTAAAATAATGAGGTTTTGGGTTTGTTTGACTCACTTTTCAAAGCATTAATGGAGCCCTCAAGACTTATTCAACACTTTGCCTTTTTAAATTAATTTCCATGGGAGTGTGACTCACCTCCACATAAGCAACCCTAATTTTTTAATAAGTTCGGACCTTGACCTTGTAAAATATTATTTTCCTCTTTCTTTTTCCAGAAACCATGGGCAAATACCATGTGATGGTTTGTGTTTTGGATTATTTTAATATAAGGGGTCCCAAACCTAAATAATAAAGAATTCTCTCACCTTTCCTATATAAACCCACCCAAGCTCCCACTTCCTCCTCACTCAAAGCCCTTGAAGTTCTTCCAACCTCTGCCCTACTCTCTCTAGAATCCTCTCAAGGTGCCCCAAGCTCCCAAGAAGCCTCTCACAAGCCTCTCTCTAGCCTTTGGAAGCACACTTCCAAGTAAGGGGTTTTCTTCCTTTCTCATTTTTTTTGTCAATTTTCTTTAAGTTGTATTTCCCTTTTTTTTATTTCAATTATGAATGTTGGGGTATGGTTTCGCACCTCCCCCATACTGCCCTATTATTGTTTGAATTATGGGAGAACCCTTTCTCTCTCATTAACTGCCTCCCATGTACACCCGTTACTATGCTGAAATTCCGAAAGGAACTTCTCTCTCTTCTTTTACATTCAAGCAATACTTTTGTATAATGAATTTAAATTCCATTTCAATTGTTGGGACATGTATATATATGACCTCCTTACTGTCCATTACATGTAAATATGACGAGGAACCCCTTTCTCTCTCATCAACCTTTTTTTATGAGTTCTTATGTCACGCCGTTACGCTGCCGATATCACACCGATTTTCTTAGCCAATGTCATTGTGTAGTGAATACCATTCCCATTTCACCATCAAGGGTATTCACATTTATGCACATTTACTTATTGATTGTAAAGTTTCATGTATGAATTCCACATTCCTTTATCATGGAATAAATGATTATGTTTTATGAATCCATGTTTTATGATCCATGTGGCACACTTATGCATGAAATGAAATGTTTAAGAAGGGTGCGCCATTTATAGCGCTCCAATGCATTGGGTAAAGTATAGTATCATGATACGTCATGTGCAATGAGTGTTGACTCATGCTAATTCAAGTGCAACGAGGGTTTACTCGTGCTTCAAGTGCAATGAGGGTTTACTCATGCTCCATGTGCAATGATCCTTGGCTCATGCTAATTCAATGTTAAGTGTTCTTGCCACATTTCCATTTTATGATTATCATGATTTATCATGCCTTTATGTTCATGTCTCTCTTATGCTCTATTGATATGCCTATTGCCTAACATGTATTTTACTCCTCATGTTATTCATTGTGTACTCCCTTACTGGGCTTTATAGCTCACCCTTTTCTTATGCATGTCCTCAGGTTATCCCATGCAATGCTAAGTACGAAGGAATGTAGTGGTCATGTAAAGGAAGTTTTCAATAAGGATGTTGTATTTCAAGTTTAAAGTTTTTATGTAATGATCCTAAGCCCCAAAGACACTAAACCTCTCGATCTCCTTTGTCGTATCAAGTGAAGTTTTATGTAATAAAGCATTTTTAAGTTGTAATAAAAAGCAGGGTTATCATAGTTGGCCGATCCAAATGGATATGATGGTGTGAATTAGAGAGAAGGTGGAGTTCCCTTTTATAAGAGGGGTGAGGGGAACCTTACGGAAAGCAAGAAATGTTATATTATAATAATATCATATTCGGTTTCTAATGGATCAAAAATGATTTCTTTGAAGTATTAGGTTGGTATTGGTAGAAAACCACTCAAACAATAGTTTTTAGATAGGTTAGGGTCACTATATTAACTTTATCATTTAGATATAACTCTTAGTTAAATAGATTGTCATTTTCCATGTCTCTTTGAAATTATATATTATATGGTTAATACAATTAATATATACATCCAAAATAACACCAAGTGGTTCATTAATGATACACCTATCATTATATAAGTCCATTGGATGAACCATAGATTTCTAGGAATTGAATATCAATCAATAATATAATATTTGTTTTAAAAACTCTTTTATGTCCATTTTCACAATATTTCATATTTAGTTTTTTCTAAATTCATAACAGCATTATTACTTCGAAATAAATTCTTCTATCCAACCCTAACATGTCATATGAACAAATAAAACTAATTTAATTCATAAAAAGTATCAAATTAAATTTATTTGGATATTTATAATATCAATTATTTTATTATTTCATTAATTAAGTAATTATTTCATCAATATTGTGTCATAAATAAATAAAATTATTTAATTTATAAAAATTTAAAAAAACCATAATATAGGAAACCTTTTTATCATTATATTGATTATTTACAGTCCAATTTATCATCTGTGTAGCCATATATTAAATATGTTTTACTTATTAAACATTGATTTTATCTTTTTTAACTCATTTTTAAATAAAATAATAAAAAGTGTCCTAATCTAATCCATGTTTACCAAAGAGGCTCATATTTTATTCCTATGTTTGTTTTTGGTTGAATTAGACAAATCCAATAGAATTAGGACATGTTTCAGGATAATAATAATATCATTTTTACATTTAAATACACTATTTACATTTAACTATGGTAAATAAAATTAAAAAGTTATTATTCACCAAAAAATATTTTCATCTTATTGAACTACATTTTTATTACTAATATCAACTTTTTATCTTGGTTTCTTGAAATTCAACTCACAAAAGCAGTAAAATTAAATTTTATATGAATTTACAAATTATCCTAGGAGGTGGGTAAAAGACGGTCAAAATTTCAATAAAAGTTTTATATATCTAAAATTATTATAAACTGACTCCAATGAATTACATTGAAATTATAATGGTATTATTTATCTATTTTTGACCTAAAATAAATGTAAAAAAATAAATAATTATTTAAATAAAAATTCCATTTTAAACTATAACTTAGTGTTTTTCAATATTCATAAAAATTTTAATGTTTTCGAAAAAATACTAAAAATTAAAATAAGTTAATTTAGATATTCCGATTCAAAAAAATTAGTCCATTATGAATGTCAAAATGTATAAAATTTTAAAAAGTTAGCATTACTATTCATAATGGCTAGTTTGATGGGTTGTGGTTTGTTAGAACTCGAAGTTGCGTACCACACATGCAATTGTATTATTCAAAGAGAAACGTAACATGGAATCTTGGGGTGTAACATATTAATTATTTATATACTTATTCTATCCACTTTATTAAGTCCCTCATCAATTATATTATATTTATAATTGGATTTTCTTTTAAACAACTCTTTTAAAATTTGGTTTTACAAAATTCAAATGAAATGTTTTTTATGCATTTTTTTATGTTGTGTGACTGCTTTCCAGTTCTTGAGATTAGTTTATGAAGAAGTTTGGGACCAATATCTCCTTCCAATGTATTGGGTGTGTCTATGTTGGAGGACATCCATATGGTTACTCCATGTGTAACTGTGATGGTAACAATAATTGTAAGGTAGTCATGATGGTTACAAATTATATCTGAGAGGGTTACAAGATTATGTAATTAATTTCCCAAGATGGCATTATGGTTCTATTTATGTTCTTATGTTTTTTTGGGATCTTTTGGAAATCTCATGTTTCAAAAAGTATGTATATATTGGTGATAAGTATGTCTTTTGAAAATGATTTCATGCGTTACAAGTATTCATGGACTAATGTGTTCTTTTATTCTTTTTATATCCCTTATTGAGATTTTTGTGCTCATCAAATGTTTTTAAATTATTTTCACTAGTGATTGGGATGTGTAAGACAAAGAACAAAGTAATGTTATATGTTTTTAGAATTGAAAAAGAAATCATGATTTATTTGAAAGTTTTTATATTTTTTAAGAAATGAATATTGTTTTTTGCTATAATTGATGTATTAATTTATAATGTTATGAATGTTTTATATCAAAATAATCTAAATCTATAAACATTAAAATTTCCTCAATGTGTAAGGACGTGATTTCTTAAATAAATTCTATACTATGTAATGTAATAAGGTCGTGTACTTATAGATACTCAATCTGAACCAATGGTATAGTTATACCCTAAAGATAATAATAAATCAGATTCACATATTGTGTCAGAAGCTCCCAAAAGGAAGATAGACCAAAAAGCTCATTGTCTTCTTCATCTATCACATTGTAAGGATATGGATGATATATCCATAGTTGGGATTGGGAGAACATGACATGGATGGAACATTATCATTGTGGAAGGGAAAATCCATTAACGACTGGACTGACCCTTGCCACTATTAAAAATGGCCCAGCAAACCTGGGATCTAGATTTCCTTATTTCATAATATGGAGAATCACTAACATATGTGACGCATGATGGGAATCATTATGGCCAACAAAACATTACATAGGGAATCTCTGATGGTTAACATATGACTTATTCTGACTCTACATGGACAGAAACCATTGTATGATCAACTGATCCTCTTTAGATGTCTCATACAAGAGACTAGGCCAAACAAGTGTTGTCTCACCAACCTCCATCCAACAAAGAGTAGAACAAAACGAACAACCATAAAAATTCCTCAAATGGATCCATTTGGATAAACATTTTGAAGCTATTAATATATGATAAAATAAATGAGTTCCATATGATGCTCCCATGAACCTCCAAAATCCTAAACTGAGGCTCGTAACTCATCTTCCATAACCTAAATAGACATCTCATAATGACCATCAGTCTACGTATGATAGGTCTTTCTTAATAAAACATCTGATCCTGGGGATTTATTCAGACACTGCGTGAATCATGATGTGAAATGAGGATATATGTTTGAAACAATGATCTTTGGAACACTGTGAAACCAAACCACCTCGTGCACAAATATATTTCCAAGATCATTAACTGTGATGGATTCCTTAATTTGTAAGAATTCAGATATATTTTTCAGTCGATCCATAATTACCCATACGATAACATTATTTTAGGTTTTCATGGTTTATCTTGTCCAAAAAATTCATTTTAAAATCATTCCATTTACATCCTGGATTGGGTAAGTGCTGTAGAATCCAAACTAGAATCTAATTCTTGGATTTCAATTACTGACAAGTAAAGAATCTATCCATGAATCATTCCACATCCTTCTTCATTCTTGACCACAAGTACATTATATGGTGATCATGATACATCTTTGTCAAACCAGGATGCACCACCCATCACGAAAAATAATAGTCCCTCATAAGCTCTTCATGAAAGCCCATAAGAACCCATACTCATCCATGAAAATGAAGAAATTTTTCACTATTGAGAGAACATCCTTATGGAATCTCCCCAACATATAATTTTTCTCTCGGAACTAATTTCTCTATACCAAAAAAACTACTCCATCTTAATGTAGTCCAAAATAATGTTTATAAAATATTTCTATGTCTGAGCTACTCATCCCTCAGTCTCCTAAACATCAGGATGCATGACAATAAAGAGGTAAATCATCCGCCTCTAAACACAAGACATCGTTAATGCCTCTATCTGTTTTTTTAACTCATATTGTTATAATTTATGTTTCCATTTCCTCGTGAACAAGACATATCAAGGTTGAAAGATGGTTGATAGTACACCCACCTCCATTTATGAAGTTTCTAATCCCTCTAAGTACATGAGGATCTTGTGATCAGTGATTACCAAAAACTTGTCACCCAAGAGATAGAGTCTCAAATATATCATGGAATAAACTATTGTTACTAACCCCAAATTGTGAGTACGGTAATCCCACTCATGCAGTATCATCTGTCTAGATCCATAAGTAACCACTTGAGCCTCCTACATTATAACTGCTACAAGTATAACTCAGAATGTGTCATAGTACACGGTATATGTTTTACTCAGAATAGGTAACGTGTGGATTGGATTTTAGTTTAGTTTTCCCTTCAGCTTAAAAAAATTCTTTTTCATGCATCAGACTAAACAATCTTCACCCAATCCATAGTTATCCCAGACATTGAATCAACCAAATGGGAAAAACCATGATTAAAATTATATTAATAACCATCTAAACCCATTATGATCTGAATTTAAAAGATGTTCATAGTTTGTTCAAAAGATACAACACATGAAAATTTGTTTGGGTCTACTAAAACTCCTACCTATGAGAAGACATGGAACCAGTAGTGCACATTATTTATCAAAAAATCAATTTGGATATCTTGGGATAAATAAAATGCACTCTAAATATACTTTGTACAATTTCAAGGTGTTTAGAATGATTGTCTAATTACTGTGAGTACACTAAGATATCATTGATGAAAGCAACCAAAAACTAGTCTTGAAATGGATGAAATATCATATTCCTTAAGTCCATTAATATCCTAGGTGTATTATTCAACCCAAACAACAACACTACAAATCCATACAATCCATACCTACTCATAAAAGAAGTATAAATTTTTTACGACAGTCTCATGCAGAAATAGTGGTAATCTGATCTCAAACATATGTAGGAGATGACTGTAACATCTCAAAATTTCCATGTAAATTAATTTTATTTATTTATTTACATGGTATTATTTTCAGATCGGAAAATTTGACTGAATGTGATTCTATGGTCTCGAGATCCCGGAACAAAATTTTAAACATTATTTAAGGTACGTTTAGAAAATGTGTGAGTGGGATTTTCTATTTTTTGAATTATTTCTCATATAGAAAAAATGAGGGAACCATTGAATTCAGATTGTCGTGATTAAACTATATATTACATAACATCAGCCAGTAATGGACAAGAAGAATAGTTATTTTTCAATCCATTTGAGAAAAATAAAAAAACATTAAAAGAATTATTTTTTTATTTATCACTTTGGAGTGGCGGATGGTGAATCATCAGGGAAACGACAGGTCGGTGATGATGTACATCAATGAGACTCATCAATGGCTCATTAACTCACAGTGTAACAATGATTTAATGGTGCATAACAGTGATGTTTCATCATATGTGAATCATTGTAAAGACGCGACATCACATCATCATGGGAACGCTGTGACATGCTGTTATTTATAGTCCGACGTGCTGGGGAAATAATGATTAGAAATTTAGAAGATCCCCTCTTGATCATGTGATGGAATTCCATCTCTGAAATGGATGACAAAAACAGTGGATCCTCACCACCATTGACACCATTCAATGATCGGAGATGGGAAGCGATGTCGACATCTAAAACCCTCGAGGATGAATGTTTTGACATCAAACATCATAAGAGGTAGGGTTTTTTAATTTTAATGTTTCCCCATTTTCAATTCAAAATGAAAAATGCAGATTAACCCAAAAAAAGGTTAATCCACAGTTCATACGTTATTTCTAGAGCATAACTTCTTTGGGGTTTCTTTATTCGAGATTTAATTGTCATTGTTGTTAAAATTAAAATCCAGGAAGTTCCCATGTTTTGTAATCTTTTAAGGTGGAGGGCTCGAGCCAACATGATCAAGGCCCGAGCGACTCGTTCGTGGGTGTTCTTAGTGGCCAAAATTTTGTATTGACGAAAAGAATCTTTTTAATCCGTCACAGTGGAGAGGATGATCCTTAGATAATGCTAACGCCAATCGCACGATGTATGGACAACCTGTATAGACCCAGTGGTCCACAAATGAATTTTTCGGCATGCCAGTGCTGGATGTGGCACTGGTGACTGTCGGCAATGTCCTGCGGTGATAGTGGCCCATGGGGGCGGCTTCAGGTGGGAGGAGGAATGCCATAATGGTGCACCAGATGAATGGTCAAAGCCAGACCGGGCCATGGCATAGTAGGAGAATCCACCAGATGGATGCAGCGAACATGATCACTTAACTGCATCAGAGGAAGTGGACATGACGCCAAACAATGTCCCGCTCGATGGGCTACAGTCTCTTGACCATAGTGGAGGAGGAGCCCCATGGAAACCCATCGGGCGATGGAAGGGCACGAACATGACTCTCGGCTGCCTCCAGTGATGTGGACTGGTCCGCCTATTGCAAACCAAATGGGGTGGGAACCCCTAGCGTGCAGGGTCGGTCCCACTGCCCATTGAGACCGAACCAAGCCTTGCATCCCAGACCATGCTGGCGGGCCAATCCTACACCTAGAGGTTCATACCCGTTCCCACTTTGGTTCGGGCTAGACAAGGTCAGATCACCATGCGACTTGGCAGGATGGACCCTCTGTCGATCGGTTCGGGTCCAGTGAGGTCTATTGGGCATTTCCCACTACCCAAGTCGACCAGCTGGACCACAACCCACACCAAGTCAGGTCAGGTCTGTTAGAATTAACTGATGTATGTGGAACCCCCATGACGGGTTGGTCAGGTCGGTCGAACCAGGTTGGACCAGGCCCCATTGAAACTGGCGCCATGGTTACTAAAACACCAGTTTCTTGAAAATTGTGTGTCTGATTGACGGGCCATTTACAGAGACTGGACCCTCTTGAAGAGGCAGATCATTTGGCATGATTTTTGGTTACTTTCATGGATTTAAATAAGTGACTAATTACTTTAGGAGTAGTTATCCCAAGCGTGCTACATACAGAACCCTACGTTTGGCTGAGAATAGAATACTACTTGATGACGGACCATTGAAATGCGGATTTGTGGGACCTAGTATAACCACAATGGGGAGTGGCTCCATGTCACCTAGAATACCCACAGTACTCGACAGGAGGAGTACCTCAGTTCATCCATGGTGGGATGTAGCTCTGTGTGACCCCACATGCCCATGGTGGGGAGCGTCTCTGTGTGACCCTACATACCCATGATACTAATCAGGGATGTGTACCACAGTAGTTCAAGGTTAGTGGGAAACATAAATATGTGATCGGTTAGGCCCACTACACTCGATATATGAGCAGTTCTCCCGTGGCCTAGGATTTTGGAATTTGTGACTAACGAGGTTGCTGTTACTACCCTAGAATATACCTATTGTTTTTTGTCTTCTATTTTGGAATTTACTTTGAGAAATTTTTGTGTGTTATTTTTTTTTTTGAGTAGTCACAGAATGGGACCCTGTGAATAGGTCGTAACAATGTTGTATCAGAGGGTTGATGGTTCCCCCTCAAAGACCGGGAGTTTGTTGTTTTGTTTTGTGGAAACGGTGTTACATGTTGTGAGTTTGACATTAAATTCAAGTAATCTAGTGTTGGTGCGGCAGTCGAAGTATCAATACACTATGACCTTGAATTCTATTTTCAGCTCAATACATGAAAACACGGGTTTCATAACTATGTCCTTATTTTTGAATATGAATCAGCTCACCAGGTATAACCCTCTAACTGAGGTACATATTTATCTTTCTTTTGATTCCTCCATCTGGAAAGCCATCCCGGATCCCGATTTGAGGTCATGAGGACATCCCGAATATTGAAGAGGCGTTTGTTTAGGGACTAGTTCTAGAGATGGTCCCACACGGTGGTGCACCAAATCATCCACCACTTGATGGTCAGCATCTAATACCAGCAGTTCCATCATTGGACGTTCATAGGATCCACACCCTAAATGAGTTTCATAGACAAAGACATATCAAGTTCAGGGGAGAGATGGATCCTCCGGTCACCGAGTACTGGTTGGAGTCTGTGACATATGTCTTCTGCTTTATGAGGACACCACCTCACCAGATGGTCATCTTGGAAGTGAGACTTTTATAGGGATTGACAATAAGATGGTGTAGTTTGACCATCAAGACTCACAATGAGGAGACCTTCACTTGGGTTGATATGAAGAGGATTTTCAGGGAGGATTTTATTCCCACAACCTTTTTCTCTATGTAAATCTAGGAGAAACTTCACTTGCAGCAAGGAAAATATGACGGTCGATGATTACTCGACAAGGAACGTGTAGCTTTTCCACTACACCACCAATATGGTTCAAGAGCCTTTTGTAATGGTTTTTAGCATTTGAGTTGGGACTCGAGTGGGAGATCATGGCATTGATGGGGTGTTTCTGCATCCCTAACCAGTCTAGGGTGCTGGAGAGAGCCCTTCTGATGGATAGTTTCTTGGTAGAGTAGGCACCCGCAGATAGAGATACCAACGGACCCTAGACAGCTGAATCTTTAGCAAGCTTCAGATAGTAGATGAATGGTACCAAGAAAGCTAGTTATTTCAAAGGACGACCCCATGACTCAAGGTCAGTGGTGTGGGGCTCCCCGTCTAGAGGGGTTCGGTAGGGAGACATGATGTGCTACGCGTTCGGTGGGAAGGGATACATGGCACGTGACTACCTGACCTTCCATACAGGTGACTAACAGATAGTCGAGGGGATGCTGAGGCATAAATAGTTGTTCGAGTGAGGAGGTCTATAGGGTGGAAGACATGGCAGGGGAGTTGGCTGAGTGGCAGGTGGTGGGTGGTGGGTGATAGTTTTAGATGTTACCTCCAACACCACTACATCGTCCACCCCGACCTCAGGGAGTAGGCAGATGGGGATGAACTCATCTCCAGGCAGTAGAGGCTTATGACCATGCTACTCTAGATATGATCTATGGTACGATATGTGTCTTCTCCACCAAATTTTCAGTACTTATAGACACAATTTCTTGTCACTCATTTTTTACATGGCTCTCATTCGAACCATTGTGATTTTGGGGGAGTCTTTGGCATGATCCTTACTGCTAGAGACTCTGACAGAAGACGATTCAATTATTAGACACTAGTTTCAGTAGTGTGAGCTTACTCTAGGAGGTGACAACTTTGGTAGGGATCTCATAGTAGCAGCATCGAGGCCTTACGATGTCATCTTGTGTATAGACCGGTTATCCACATTCAATGCTCAGATCAGCTATTTTAGTTGTACTGTGCGGTGTGTCTGCACAGATGGGACAAGATTTCCTTCACATGTGCGAATAAACCCTAGCAGCGCAGGACAATCTCTCTCGGAGGAGGGTGCATCCGATAACCCACCAGTTGTCTAGCCTCACCCTCGGTGCAGTGGAGGTGAGGATTCCATGTTTTTTTTTGTAGTGGTGGACAAGTACGATGATGTTTTTCTAGATAAGGTTTTATGGATTCATATTCATAGATCGGTATACTTCTTTATCAACCTATACCTTGAGATGACATTGATATCCACACTGTCTTATTCAATGGATCCTACATAGCTTTGTGAGAAGAGGTTATAGCTAGAGGACTATTAGGATAAGGTGTTTGTAAGTCCCAGCGTTTCATCATGGGAGGCCCATGTGGTTTTTTACAAGAAGGAAGATGTTAGTTTGAAGTTGTCAATGGACATTCGATGCATAAATAGGGAGACCACGAAGAACAAGTACCCACTTCAAATAAATGATGTCTTCTTCGACCAGGTAAAGGGGGAGAACTGGTTCTTAAAGATACACCTCATATTAGACAACCACCTTCTATGGGTACGAGATGTGGATGTACCTAATAAAGTATTTATGTGTCATTACAGCTACTATGAGTTCCTTGTGATTTCTATCCACATGAAAAATTCCCCAGTAGTGTTGATGGGCCTCATGAATAGGATCTTATTACCTAACATCGATCGGTTCTTCATGGTGTTCATTGAGGACATCTTGTTGTATTCGACGTCAGATGAGTAGTACAATACACACCTCTGATTAGTCCTTTATACACATCGAGAGCAATGACATTATGGTTATCTCTTTATGTGTTAGTTCTAGATATATGAGGTCCACATTCTGGGACATGTCATCTCGGAGGCCTAAGTTACAGTGGATCCGGCGAAGATAGAGGCAGTTCTTGCTTGGGATCCACCCAGGAGAATGACTGGGGTGCGGAGCTTCTTGGGGATTGCTGGTTAATATTGGAGGTTCATGCCAAATGATTCCAGGGTAGCATCACCCATATCTAAATTGAAATAAAAAGGACAACCCTTCATGTGGATGATGAAATTTCATCTAAGTTTCTAGGTGCGGAGGCGGAGATTGGCTAGTACCCCCATCATGATACTACCAGATGAGGGTGTTGGGTATGTAGTTTACTACAACCTATCAGGGACTAGGATCATTTGTTTTATAATGTAGGAGAGTGAATTGATCACCAATGACTCAGGATAGTAGAGGAAACATGAGAAGAACTTTATGACCCAAGACCAAGAGTTGGAAGCATTGGTATTTGAGCTAAAGATGTGGTAGCAGTACTTCATGGGTGAGCATTTTACAATTTACTATGACCACAACATTATCAGGTATATCTTTTCCTAGAAGGATCTAATCCCGAGATAGCTGAGATGGCTAGAGTTCCTCCTAGACTATTATTTTGGGAGAGTCTATACTCCTACAAAGGGGAACGTGGTGGAAAACTATCTCAGAAAGAGGACCAGGACACAGCTCCTGAGTCAGGTGAGAGAGTAGTTAGACGTGATGCATGTATCCCTCATGGATTATGGTGAAGCTATTTACCTCCAGTTGATTGTTATTACTCCCCCATGTGTACAGTGAGTTAAGGAGGTACATCTTGGAGATGTTGACGGTGGGGCCTGACATTATCTAATATCTTCCTAACGAGATCCTGATGGATTTTCGAGAGGTGGTGGATCACATTATCCTTTTTAGAGAGTGTAACATAGTACCAATGGTGTTGTGGGAGGAGGTGTTGAGGGAGTTTTATACTTCTCCTATGGAAGTACATCCTAGACTAGAAAAGAAGTATCAGGACCTCTAGTGCTAGTTCTGTTGGCAAGTTAAGAAGAACACAGTGGTGGAGTTCCTTTCAATATGCATCACTTGTCATCAAGTTAATGTCATGCACTAGGTTCTCGCATGCTGGAATAAATAACTTGATGTACCAAAGTTGAAATTTGATGGTACCGCGATGGAATTTGTGACGGGGTTACCATGTATGGTTAGAGTTCATGACTCTATTTGGCTGATAGTTGACCGACTCGCCAAGTGATCTCACATCATACCCAGCCGGGAGGTGGGAATGGTAGAGTGCTTGGGATTCCATTACATCGAGGAGATAGTGCAGCTTCATGGGGTTCCTTAGAAAATCATCGCAGATCACGACACCTGCTTTACATCATGGTTGTGGAAGGGAATATAGGAGGCATTCGGGACGTAGCTGCATTTGTGCTTGGCTTTTCATCCCCATTCTGATGGTCAGACAGAGCGGACCATACAGACTATGCAGGACATGATTTTTTCTTGCATCATAGAGTTTGGTCATAGTTGGGGGGACCACCTACCACTAGTGATGTTTCCATACAAAACAAATCACTCCAAAATCAACCTGGCACCATTTGAGGCCTTGTACGAGCGGCCTTGCAGGTCACCCATGTGATGGATAAACCCAGGGGAGTCATCACTCGTGGGTCTAGAGTTTTTACGGGCTACCACCGATAATGTGAGGATCATCTAGGAGCAGATGAGGACTACACAGATCAAGAAGGAGTCTTATACTGGTAGAATACAGGGACCCCTTTAGTTCAAGGAGGGAGATCATGTGTTCCTTCATGTATCACCCCGAAGAGGATTGTAGAGATTTGGCCAAGGCTGTATGCTATCTCTGAGGTTCATTGGTCATTTTAATATCCTGATCGGAGTTGGTGAGGTAGCATACCACCTATCTCTTCCCCCATAGATGCATCAGGTGAATGATGTTTTCCATGTGTCGTAACTGAGGAGGTATGTTCATGATCCATCGCAAGTCATCGATTGGGGCGATCTGGACATTGATGGTGGGGAGACATTTGAAAAGATCCCAGTGGATTTTGAGAATGGATAAGGGAGGGTCCAATGAGGATGGTCGATTCTTATAGTTTGCATCTTGTGGAAGCATGGGAACCTCCATGAGAGCACATGGGAGCCAGAGTCCCAAATTCATTCTCAATAACCCCATCATTTTGTTTAATTGTTGTTTTGAATTTTGGGGACGTAAATCCCAAAGGTGGGGAGAACACAACGTCTCAAAAATTCCTTGTAAATTTAATTAATTAATTAATATATATATAATTATTTTGAGACTGCGAAAATTGACAGCTAGTGATTCTACAGTCCAGAGTGCCCAGAATGAAATTTTGAATTTTTTTATGGTACGTTCAATAAACATGCGAGAAGAATTTTATATCTATTGAAATTTTTCTCAGATTGAAAATCCAAGGGCGTCATTAAAATTTGAAAGAAATGATTTTCATAGAAATGACGTAATTTAGTCAGGTAAGGGCCTAGAAGAAAAAATATTTTTTAGACCTTTTGAGAAAAATTAAAAATTTATTCCAATTAATTATTTAATTTTCATTATCAATTTGGAGTGGTGGATGATGATTTTGTAAGGAATTGATAGGAGGGTGATTATGCACATCAATGAGACTCATAAATGGCTTGTTAACTCATAACATAACAATGCTCTAATGGTGTGTAACATCAATGAATCATAAAAAGTGAAACATCATAATGATGAGGCATCTCATCAAAATGGGAACTTTGTGATGTGGTCCAATTTATAGTTTGACGTACTGAGGAAATATGGATTGGAAATTTGGAGTATTCTCATGAGAACATCTGTCCGACTTCCACCCAATCAAAGAACAATGAACACCGGTGGATTCACACCATCTTTGATACCTTTTGAAATATCTGAGATAAGAAGCGATGTCGATGTCTAAAACCCTCATGGATGAACACTGTGACATTGGATGTCAATGATATAGGGTTTTCTGGTTGTAAAATTTCCTATACATAATTTCTAAATGATTAATGTGGACTAACCACGAATAGGTTAATTTGAAAACCATTAGTTTTTACGGGAGGGTAACATCATTGGGGTTTCTTTATCTGGGATTTAATTAGATTTGTTATTATAATTAAATTCCCCAGTCCTCCCATGTTTTGTATGCATCTAACATGGAGGGCCTGAGCCAACTTAAAATAGCCCTAATCCCATCAACCTTGAATTTTCTTCGTGGTCAAAATTTAGAATCGACTGAAAGGTAGTTTTGAGACCATCGTTGTAATATCCTAGGAAAATAATGAATATGAAATTTTCATATTTATTTATATATGTGAAATAAATATTAATATTACTTTAAAGAGGATGATCTGTTTGATGGCGTATCCAATACACAACAACGAGTTTCTTTTAAATCTTACATCGCACAATATTAATATAATAATATTATTTTAAATGGTTGTTAATTCCTAGATGTTGTAATAGCTGTAATGAATAGAACAAACTATAAAATTATTATATATGTTTGTTAAATATTTTTACATTTATCAAATAAACGTTTGAGGCTAAAATTAATAAAAGAATTTGATTTTAAGCATAAATATTGTAATATTCTTTAAAAGGTCGATTAACCGCCTTTTGTTGGAGAACCCTTTTAAAAACTACTTTTTGTCAATTTTATATGTTATATTTTAAAAAATAAAATCCTTATTTAGAATTAGGACATCAAAATGTACATTGTGTAAATTTTTGTTATTTTACGATGAAGTTCATTTTTTAATGAATATTGATAAATGATGAATTTTAATTCAAAAACTCTTATTAATATAATTTATTTATGTGGTTATATTATCTTTTTAATTGGTTTTAAAGAGTAATTAAAAAATATTTTTAACATTTAATTCAATGGTGGTCATTGAAATTAATTTCACTTTGATATTTGACATAAAAAAATTTAATCTTTTGATAGATATTGTTTCGCAAAAACACGCAATTTGTTTTGACAATGACAATTATTTTTAAATTCATTACGGAAATATCATTGTTTGAAATTTGATAATATGGATTCTATATTTTTAATTATAAGGACCATATTATTTAATTGAGACACTTTTGTGTTTTTTGACATTATGAATGGTAACGACGACAATTATCATTAATTATAATGATTAAATAGTAATCGTGTAGATAAGGGTAATAAAATAATATCATAATAATATAAAATGACCCCAAAATGAGTCTTGATGCTATTGTTTTAGCCATGTACGACCATGGGATGCCTTGTGCCATCATTGAGACACCACATAATAACATTAGTGTGATAGTGACCTTTTATCATATTATTTTAAAAGAAAGGAAAATATAACCTATGTATGTATGACCTAAGTAAAAAATATTTAATTTTGTATACATAAATGATATGTTATACTATAAATATTTATTGGAAATCTAAAACAATTTCCTACGTCATGGTATTTTATTTGGAATTTTAATATATTATATAAATAAATTTATTTATGACACAATGATGATGCATTTATTACCTCATTAATGAACGATTTAAATATAATGAAAAGATAAGGTAAAAGATAAGACATAGACATTACTAAATAATATTTTATGGGTGTATATAGAACCCTATCACTTTATCCTAAAAATATATAATTGTGGGACCTTTAAAATCCTAAAATAATTTTATAAGAAAGTAACATTTCAAAACATTCCAAAAGTGACCCTCCTCTATCTTATAAAAGGCCCCCAACTCTACCCCCTTACTCATAAATTTCAAGACCTTGGATCACCCATAAACTGGACATATTATCTCTCCACATCCCTCTATTACTTTTAGAAGCCTCACATTGTTCATAAGTCTTTCCAAGGAAGCCTTTGGCTCAAATAAAAAAGACTTACACGATTTATAGGTAATGTCTTCTCTGGAGTTTATTTTTTTCCCTCTTCACTCACCATTATCTTCTTATTATCTGATCCCATAATAACACAAGTATCCCCAATATACTATTATGTTGTTATGAAAAGGATTCTACCTACACTTACACACACCTGTGTCTTCTGGTTAAAGAAGAAACTGTTTCTGTGGGTGGTGAATTACTGCCTCATGAAACGATGATGCATCAATCTTCTTTTAACACCTCTTATGGTGGCCATAATTATGGAACTTAATTTATATATGATATATATTGTATTTATGTCATCTTTATCCTTCTTTATATTATATTTAAAACACACATTTATGCTTTCCATGTTGTGCAAATGCAATAATTTCATATTAGAAGTGTAGACTACCACCCCCTCAAGTGATGTGACTCATTCATGAAATACATGGAATGTATAAAGAATTAGATTAATTTAATTATGTGAACTATATAAAAAATATATTATAATAGAATTATAATATATATTTCTCTCATTTATTTTTAATTCCATTAAAATGACAAAGAAATAAAAGTAGTGTTCATGTGTACGTACGACCTACTATGTCCACGAACGATGCATTTCATTCTTATCGAAAAATGTTATGTATTAGTATAAATTTAATATATACTATATATATATATATATGATATTTTAATCATTAATACTATTATGGATATGATTTTCTTATAACTACATGGACAATTCTTTTCAAAATAGTTCATTTTTTGACTCATGTACCGAACATCGACAAAACCTATGATATGAACTCACATATTTAAATAATGATTACAACATGATAATATGTGATATTAATTGAATAATATACCTTATATTAAATAATTATGCAATTATAAATTTAGCAAGTATTATTGTTCAGGAATATAGAGAAAACAAACATGATAAGTCGGACTTGAGGTAAAGGATCCTACCTCTCTCTTTCTTTTTAAGTACTCTCTTTTATGTAATTTCCTTTAAGATCCTATTTCGTCTATTGGGGGATTTTATTATATATTCCTATGACAATAATTATTATTTCCATATGATGATAGACCCTATTTTTTCTCATTAATCTATTTTTTGATGTATTAAGTGGCGTTGTTAGGCTACCGAATTTTCGTATGGGATTTCCTATCTCACTTTTAATTCCATTCGATTTCTATTATACGCCACTTATTTGTTGCATGTGGTGTATTTTGTACTTCAATTTCATATATATAATCTTTATTATATTTATATTCATGGTATTATGTGATTAATTTGGTGTTTATTATCTTTTGGTGATAGAACTCAATTGATTACAATGAGGTAAGGGTTTTTTATCCCACTTTCTATTCTCATGAGATTCATGCTAAATTTTCCACTATTTCATTTTGTGTGGTTTATGTACTTACCATGATTGTATTAGTTGTGTAATATAATTTAATTTATCGATATTTACATCTTCATTGTATGATCTTTCTTTCATGGGGAGTACGTTTCGAAAGTTACCCAAATCGGTAAAGGAACCTTTCACCCTACTCTTTTTAAAAGACTTCAATTTGTTAGGTATTTTTATTTACATAATATTTTTTGGTATTTGTTCTTATATATCATTTTTCTGAAAATTTTATTTCCAAGTGATGAGATACCATTTTTATATATCATCAACTCATTTTTTGAGTTTTAAAGTGACGATGTTAGGCTGTCAAATTTCTATAAAGGGACTTCTTAACCCCTTTTCAAATAATTTCGTTAAACACATACTCCTTGATTATGTCAATATATTAATATGTTTTGATGACTTATGATTTATTTACACTAAATATCCACTTATATTGGGTTTATTTATATTTTTCACACATAATTATGTAGTTGATTTATCCTTAATCTAAGGATATCGTCTTTGTACGAGACTTCATTTAAATCTCCTTTCATTGAGGCATCTTTCGATTTCTACACAACATTATTTTATACGGTGAATAAAACCATTTTGGCTTTTCATTTCATTCAAAGGGAATATTTTTCTATGAAGAATTTTACAAAATAAAAAAATGGAATGTTTATTTTAACGTAAGCAGTGACTACGACCTTTCGACTGCCAAAGGTATTATTTGATCTTTGGATTCCTCAACAAGAACTAATTTTTTTAAAAGAAAATAAATACCATATAATATATTATGTATTTTGTTATTGAAAATGGTATTTATAATGTATTTTTTATGTAAATATATTTATGTGATATATTGTGATTGAAATGTGGAAATGGTTTCTTTCCTTTATATTTGTTTTATGTCTTATGATTTTATAATGGTACTTGGTCATTTGATGGGTGGTTAAGTGACAAAGAAAATGACGGGTGTGGCCGTCAATACAGGGACAGATGGTTATGTTATAACCTCCAATGAATTTGGTAAGGAAGTCAGCTGTATGGCTATTCCATTATGTGATATTTGTGGAAGATGACCGTATTATTATTCCATTTTAGTATGTTTATGTCACAAGTTAACTTTATATGTTATGTGTCCTTTACATTGGTTTTATGGTAATATTTTGGTTAAAAAATGGTATGTAATGATATTTTATTCCCTGAAGATTATTTAATACTTCATAAAGGTGAAAATTATTACTTATGATAATGTATTCATGGTTTAATTGTTGTTTTGAAAAACAAAAAGATTTTCTTTCTTTGTGTATCCCTTACTGAGATTTTTATGCTCATCCCAAGTTTTTGAAATTTATTCCACAAGACATAGAGATGAATAGGGT
This sequence comes from Viscum album, assembly GCA_963277665.1. Taxonomy (NCBI): domain Eukaryota; kingdom Viridiplantae; phylum Streptophyta; class Magnoliopsida; order Santalales; family Viscaceae; genus Viscum; species Viscum album. The sequence goes on from OY728151.1 coordinate 844,190,496, forward strand.
CAAGGATGTGATCATGGAAAGACATGATATCTAAAACATGGAAGTATACATGTTTCTTTTTAAGAGGTTTTATTTTATAAAAAATTGGAAATTGAGTAGAAGTGTCTACTTTGTAATCTTTTGTGATGTAATAGGTATGGCCTAATTCTATAATAATCTAAACCTGAAATGATACTCAATTTGAATTATTCATTTAATTCAAGATTCTGTAATGTTTTAAGTCCGAGTCCTTATATTTGGTATCATAGGTCGTTTTAGATTACTTTAGAGGTTAGGGTATTCTTTAAGCACATGAGACATTACTATAATGGTTAGGATTTCAGAAAGAGTCATCGTTTTCTTTTGATAAATTGAATGTGTTTATGATAACATGAATAATTATATGATAGTGTTATGTTATGATTTTAATAATATACCCACACTAAACATTTTAGTTTTTGTAAATGGCAGGATCTAGCTGGAACCAATGTAATTGTGGATGTGAAGAAAACTATGACGATTTTCCAAACGAGCAACTAAATGATATGGGAGAAGATATGAGAACTCTTGTGGTTATTCACAACCAACAATATAGAGTCATTATTGACCACCTGAACTTTAGTGATTTTTATAAGGCATCATATATGCGTGAAACAAATCCCTACAAAACATTAGGTAATAATCCTATAGGTATGTATCATAAAAAGACCTATGTGTCAATGTTTTTGAAAGAAATGCATAGGAAAATGTTTCAAAGGGATAGAAAGATGCTATAGATTTGGAAATTTAGGTCTTAAAGAAAGAACCTTCCATGGAAAAAGGAAGCATCTAATTGACTCTAGGAAAGGGAAAGACGTTCTTTTTGAAGGATCAATTGAATGATTAAAATGTGGTCTGCATATACATTATGAAAACACATGTCCTACGAAAGAATTTTCGGGAATGGGATCACCATGAGCATACATATATTTTTTTACCAATAACTAATGTCATTCCGATTAAGGATGAAGAAACTGACAATGACAAATGAAAGGTATGGATTATTTAAAATCATATGTATTCCTATTATTGAAATCATAGGATATGATTCATGATTTTGTTTGTAGGAAATATGTATATCATAATAAGTTGGAATGGAATGGTTAATGGATCATGAAGAATGTGGAATGAGTAAGAGGTCAACATATAAGGGATTCAAGAGTTATGGTAGATTATAGGATGGTGAAATTCTTAAAAGTATTAAGGCGCTTTTTATGATGGGATTTCATTAGAAGACTTTTTATAGTATGTTTAACCCTGATGTTTGATATATGAAAATTTTATTCAAGGAATAATTATCTTTTCTTTTGTGGATATAGTTATAAGGAAACAATTTGGTTTATATGATCATTGAATTTGAAGTAATTATTAGCTAAAATATTTTGGGATGCAAAACGAAAGTTATTAGATAAACATTATGGTTAAAATATTTTATAGTTATTTTTGATGAATTTATATATATTTGTTGAATTTTATACAATTAAATATTTTTTTAAAAGAGACAACAAGTGGGCCATGTGACAACCCATTAGGTCAGATGAAGCTGCGGGAATCAAACCCACAACCTAAGTGTGACTGGTATTTATTTCATACCACTGAAATACATGAAATCCCTGGTTAGTATGACTAATTATTTTTAGTTAGATGATCTTATGAATCTATAATAAGATGATATTGGGTTATCTATGGAAATGATTATCCTATCATAGAGGATATGTGATTAGGTTAATTACTTTTCAATATGAGACTTTAAGAGTAACTGATGTTATTTTGAGATAAATGTTAAGAGTTATCTTGGAAGACTATTTGATTAAATCCTTCAAGGATTTGGGTTTAAATATTTTTTTTGGATTACATTGAAGAATTTTATGGATAACTGTTTATTGAATGGTCATTGATGAACTTTGGGTTTTGTTGAATAAATTTTGGAGGTTAAGAGTAGTTTTTGTTTTTGTAAAAGATTATCCTTTTGCAGATTATATAATATTGTACTAACCATTTTGGTTTCAGTTATGGTACAAAGTCATGGGAAATATTTAGTTCTCCTTTTATGGATTATGTGATTCTCTAGAAGATGATTCTTGTACTCTTTATGGGACCATGTCTTTTTTGATTGCTCATCATTTGGAGAAAACATTAGTTTTGATAAAAACGTATTAAAGGATAAAACTCTACATGAATGTAAGTATATTTACTTATGTTTTTATTCTATGTAGTAAATTAATTCCTCATAATTACAAAAAGTAATGTAAATCAAAAATGTTCTTGGTTTATGTTTCCTACTGGGTAATCAAAGAATGTTTACACACATCATATGTTTGTGATTTTCTTATGGTTAAATTTCCCCTAATAATTTTTTCTATCACTCTCCATCAGAACATGATCCTTTTTTCTCTCTTCCATATCCATGTTTTCATGGAATCATAGTATCTGTTGTCTTGGGTTACCTTTTTACATTTCTATTAATGTGATAGTTTAATTTACTCCTTTTCCAATGCGGGGCATTAAATGAAGGTTCTGAGCCCAATATTGAAATTGTGAGGACACAATTACCAAATGGGGGGAAGGATGTAACATCATAGGTAAATTAAGAATATGACATTTTCATATGTATTAATATTTTTGAATTAAATATTAATATTACTTTAAAGGGGATTCTATGTTTGATGGCGTACCTAATACGCCACAATGAGTTTCTTTGAAATCTTACGTCGAACACTAATAATATAATAATATTATTTTAAATGGAAGTTAACACCTAGAAGTTTTAATGTCAGGAATGAATATAACGAACTAAAAAGTTATTATATATGTTTGTTAAATATTTTTACATTTATAAAATAAAATTTAGAGGCTGAAAATAAGAAAATAATTCGATTTTAAGCATAAATATTCTAATATTTTTTAAAAGGTCGATTAACCACCTTTTGATTGAAAGCCGTTTTTAAAACTACATTTTGTCAATTTTATATGTTTTATTTGACAAAATAAATCCTTCTTTAGATCTGTAAAATCTAAATGTACATTGTATAAATATATGTTATTTTTCCGATAAAGTTCATTTTTTAATGAATAGTGGAAAATGTTGTGTTTTTATTCAAAACCTCCTTTTAATATAATTTATTAACATGGTATGATTATCTTTTTAATTGGGTTTAAAGTTTAATTAGAATATATTTTTTCCATTTAATTCAATTTTGGTAATTGGAAATAATTTCACTTTAAAATTGAACATAAACCACTGTGAATCTTTTGATAGATATTGTTTCGTAAAAATACGCTATTTGTTTTGACAACGGTATTTATTTTGAAATTAATTAATTCAATTTTTGTGTTTGGAATTTGATAAAATTTATTGTATATTTGGAATCAGAAGGTCCAAATTATTTAATTATGTATTTTTATTTTTGACATTATGAATAGTATTGACGACAATTATCATTAATTATCATGATTTATTTGTAATCGGGAAGTTAAGGGAAATTAAATAATATCATAATAATATAAAATGAACCCATAATGTTTATTGATGCTTTTTTTGAGTCATGGATGACCATGGGATTACTTGTTTCAACTTTGGGACCCCATGGAATCACTTTAATGTGATAGTGACCTTTTATCCTATTATTTTTAAAGAAAGGAAAATATACCCAATGTATGTATCACCAAATAAAACAATTTAAATTTTGTTTACAGAAATGATATATTAGACTATAAATATTCATTTTAATTCTAAATTTTTTTCCAGCATCATGGTATTTTATTTAGAATTTTTAGACCTTAAATAAATAAATTTATTTATGACACAATGATGATGCAGTTATTACTTCATTAATGAACGGTTTTAATAAAATGAAATGATAAGGTAAAATATAAGACATATACTTGTTTAAATACAATTGTATAGTTGTATTTATAACCCCTATCACCTTATTCTCAAAATTCATTATTTTGGGACATTTAAAATCCGAAAATAATGTTATAATAAAGTAATATTTCAAGATTTCAAAAAGTGACCCTCCTCCATCTTATAAATGGCCTCCTCCTCTACCCCATTACACAGACATATAAAGCCCTTGTATCATCCATAATATTCTCATGTTATGTCTCCACATCCCTCTCTTACTCCTACAAGACTCACTTTGTGCATAAGTCTTTACAAGGAAGCCTTTGGCTTAAATAAAAAAGAGTTACCCGATTTAGAGGTATTGTCTTTTCTAAAGTTTCATTCATTTATTTTCCATCAACACTCACCACTATATTCTCATTATTTGATCCCATAATAACACCAATATCATAAATATACTATTATTTTGTTATGAAATGGATTCTACCTACACGTACACACACCCTCGTCTAATGGATAAAAAACATACTGTTTTTGTGGGTGGCGAATTACTACCTCGTGAAATGATGAATGTTCAATTTCCTTTTAACCGCTCTAATGGTTGCCATTACTATGGAACTTAATTTATATATGATATATATTATATATATGTGGTCTATATTCTTCTCTATTTTATATTTAAAACATTCCATTATGCTTTTCATGTTGTGTAAATGCGATAATTTCACATGACGAAGTGCGGACTACCGCCCCCTCATGTGGTGTGACTCGTTCATCCAATACATGGAATGCATAAATAATGAGATTAATGAACATATTTTACCTATATAACATATATATTATACTTTAATTATAATATATATATATATATATATCTCATTAATTTTGAATTCCATTAATATGACAAAAAATGAAAGTAGCGTTCATGCGTACGTACGGCCTATCATATCCATGAACGGTGCATTTCATTATTATCACCAAATGTTATTGAATATTATAATATAAATATATACAATATTTATTTGATATTTAAAAATTTAGTACTATTCTGGAGATGATTTATTTATAACTACATGGAAAATTCATTTCAAACAAACTCATTTTTTTGACTCATGTATCGAACATCGACAAAACGTATGATATAAACTCACATAATTAACTAATTATTATAACATTTATGTTCATAGGATGAGGGAAACTATTTATTCTCCTCAATAAATTTTTGGAAGTTTTTAGTGGTGTTGTTAGGCTGCCCCAATTTTCGTAAGGGATTTCTTATCTCACTTATAATTCCGTGATATTTCCATTGATTGTCACTTATTTGTTTCATGTGTTGTATTGTGTAATTACATTTCATATATATTATCATTATTCTATTTATATTCATGGTATTATGTGATTCATTTTGTGCTTATTATATTTTGTTCATACGACTCTATTGATTACAACGAGGTAAGGGGTTTTTTTTCTCAATTTTTATTCCCGTTAGATTCAGGATACATCTTCCACTATTTCCATTTTTGTGGTGTATGTACTGACCATGATTTTTTTATTTGTGTAATATACTTTAATTTATGGGTATTTACATCTTCATTGTATTATCCTTCTATAATGGGGAGTATGTTTCCAAAGTTTCCCAAATCGGTAAGGGAACCATTCACCCTCCTCTTCTTAAAAGGCTTCTCTTTGTTAGTTATTTTAATTTACATCTTCTTATGTTAAGATAAGTTCTTTTATATCCTTATTTCTGTAAATTATATTCCCAAGTGGTGAGATACCCTTTTTATCTCTCATCCACTCATTTTCTGAGTTTTAAATTGACGTCGTTTGACTGTCAAATTTCTGTAAGGGGACTTTTTATCCCAATTTCATTTTTTAAACCTATTTTGTCATGATATGAATATGTGTGGATGTCCTCTAATTGTTTTACACTTAATATCCACATATATTGGGTGTATTTATATTTTTCACACATAATTATGTAATTGATTTATCGTTAATCTAAGGGTAATGTCTTTGTACTGGACTTCATATCAATCTCCTTTCATTGAGGAATCTTTTGATTTCTACATTACTTTATTTTATATGCTGCATAAAACCCTTTTGACTTTTCATTTCATTCAAAGGGATTCTTTTTCTACGAAGAATTTTACAAAATGAAAAAAAGGAATGTTTCTTTTAATGTACTCAGTGACAACGACCTTTCCGCCACCACGAGTATTATTTGATCTTTAACTACCTCGAACAACCCGTAATGTTTTTTAAATAAAAATAAATATTATATACTCTATTATGTATTTTTCTATTGAATTTTTTTTTGATAATGGACTTGTTATGTCAATATATTTATGATATATATTGTGACTGAAATGTGGAAATGTTTTTATTCCATTATATTTGTTTTATGTCTTATGATTTTAGAATGGTACTTGGAAATTTGACTGGTGGTTATGTGATAAACGAAATGACGGGTGTGGCCGTGAATACCAGGATGAGTGGTTATGTTATAACCTCCAATGCATTGGGTATGGAAGTCGGCCATATGACTATTCCATTTAGTGATATGTGTGGAAGTTGACCGTATGGTTATTCCATTTAAGTATGTTTATGTCCCAAGTTACATTTATATGTTATGTGTCCATTACATTGGTTTTATGGTAATCTTTTGGTTAAAAATGGTATGTAATAATCTTTTATTTAGTGAATAGTATTTAATACTTCATAAAGTTTAAAATTATTACTTATGATAATGTATTCATGGTTTACTTGTTGTTTTGAAAAACATATTGTTTTCTTTTTCTGTGTATCCCTTACTGAGCTTTTTATGCTCATACAATGTTTTTGAAATTTTTTCCACATGACATAAACATAAATAGGGTCAATTATGGGTTCAAGGAAAGGAATTCTATCTAAAACATGGAACTAATAATGTTTCTTTTTAAGAGTTGTTTTTATAAAAAAATGGAAATTTAGTAGAAGTGTCTACATTGTAATCTTTTGAGATGTAATAGTTATGTCCTAATTCTATAAAACTATATACCTGAAAAGATCCTCAATTTGAATTATTCATTTATTTAAATATTATGCCATGTTTTAATGTCGTGTAATTATAGTATTAGTGGTGAGGAAGATCCTCAGAATGTGTAGGTGCAAGCAGCACGATGAACGGACCACCAGTGCAGACTTCATGGTCCGTGGAAGAATTTTCCAATGTGCTAGTGCCAATGGTGGCCCATGGGGGTGGAAGTGGGAGGAAGGCGGCCCACCACGATGGTGAATAGGATGAAAGACCAAGGCCATATAGGACATGATACAATAGGAGAAGTCGTCAGTAATGTTGGTGGCTGGAGGCGATGGCTGCGGTCGCTTGACCACGGTGGATGTCTGTGGATGTGGCACCGAGCCACGTCCAGTGCGACGGGTTGTGGTCTATTGACCACAGCAGAGGGCCTCCCCTACAAAAACCGATGATATGATGGCAGGGCATGGACATGGCACTCGGTCGCGTCCACTGAGGCAGACTAGTCTGCCTCTTGTGGACTAAACAAGGTGTGAAACCCTAGCGGGACAGATATGCGGCTCACCCAGTTGGGCTGCTCCCCCTCCCCAGAGGGCCATACCTCAGACCGGTGAGTCGGACCATGCCGACATGCCAGACCAGCACCGACTGATCTGGTTGAACTATGTCGGTTCGTCGTGCGACTCGGTAGGCATGACCCTATGCCAACCAGGATGGGTCCAGCGAGGCCTATTGGGCCTGGCCCATGGGCCAGGTAGGACCATATAGACCCCGACCCACACCAGGTCAGCTTGGGTCCATTTGAAAGAACCGGGGTATGTGGAACCCCCGAGCCTGTTTGGTTGGGTCGGTCTGACCGGGTCGGACTGTGCACCATCGCAACCAGCCCCCGGGTTACTAAAAAGTATGTATCTTACAAACCACGTGTTTGATTGATGGGATGTTTGCAGTTTTGGGACCCTATCCTAGTAGTGTATCATTCTACATGATTTTTGATGACATTCAAGGACTCAAATAAGTTACTAATGACTTGAGGAATGGTTCTCCCAAGCACGCTACATATGGAACTCTATAGTGGGCATAGACATGAAGGCTGTTCAATGAAGGTCTAAGAATGAAGAAGATCATTGTATCCCAGCAAGCCCACAGTGGGGAGTGTTGTTGTGTGACCAAGAATACCCATGGTACTCGACATCGGGAGTAGCTCAGTTCGGCCGTAGTGGGAAGCAGCTCTATGTGACATGGTAGGCCCACTATGGGGAGCGAATCTGTGTGACCAAGTATACCCATGGTAAGAATCATGGATGAGTTCCAAAACAGTTCAAGGTTAGTGGGAAGAGGATCTATGTTACCTTGATGGTAAACTACACTCGATAGAGGAAGAGTTCTCCAGTGTCTAAGGAGTTCATTGTTTGTGACTGATGATGCTACTATTACTACCCAATAATAAACCAGGTATGAGTTGTATGGTGTTTCATGCATTACTTTGAGGAATTATAGTTTGTTATTTATTTTGGGGGGGAGTCATGGAATGGGCCCCGGGGAATAGGGTGTGCCAATGATCTTTTCAACACTAAAAAAAGATAATCAGTGATTAAAATAGGATACCATTTCTTGACAGTCATCTCATTAAACCTATAAAAATCTACACATAAGCACAAGTACCCATTAACCATTTTGAATAAGTGAAATAGAGGAACCCAATGAGATGTACTAGTCCACATGAATCATTTAGATTATATATCATCCAGTTGAACCATCATCTCCCAATGTTCTATTGATTCCATTTGGTATGGCTGGAGAGAAACAAGATTTGTCTCATGCACCAACTCGACCGCAAACACTATTTATTTCTCAATATGGAAGTCATAGAACACATTAAGGATAACATCCAAAAAATAGTCTACCATAAACAGATAATAATCCTACTTCATTCCACAATTATCAATAGAAACAATAGTGATCTGATCAATGAGAAAATCCAATCTTCACTAAATTGGTCCTACATGACAAGCATGAAGATCCCAATCACCTAGGTGATTATAGATTCTTCCTTCTAGAGATAATAAATTAACTCCCCTCCAATATCACTCAATATCATCTTGGAGTATATATTAAAAATTCATACCAAGATTAATGTTGAAAACTGTCATTTCCATCAAGAATAGTTCCCATATGAAGCGGTTACCACAAGTCTCTCAAGAACATGCCTTGCAATGTTTTACATTATTTGAACACACTCTCAATAATGTGTCAATGTTTAATCCATATTCCAAGAATTTCACATCCAATCCCAGATCGTTTTCAAAAAATAAGATAAGAAAGAATGTGATGCTCTTTTATCAAACAAAACACAATCTAATGTTGATGATACAATAATAATACCATTGATGGTATATTTTCATTCATATAAATTAGACGGAGTTGTGTTCATAACATTTAACATACTTGTCCCACATCCTTGGGATCCACTCTGACTACCTTGAGTTATTTTTGGTTCATGGTAATGCTACTCCAACTCTGGGGTACAATGTCCCCTTCCACTGCCAGAACGGCCAATGGAACTCCAGCTACCAACCAAAATAGAGGTTGTTGAGCCACATTATGACTCCGGTTCTTATCCTGATTCTATTCCCACTATCGTGTCGTGTAATGTTCATTTAGAACCTCTGATGATGACCCAATCTATAGCTGACACATCAGATGACTATGGGATAGGGATATTCTGGGCACTTATGAAAAAAAATATACACTGATAGAACTAGAACATAACATGGTCCTGAGATGATTTTTTTCTACACTAAATTATCTTACAATATCATACGTGGAAGAAACTTTCATAAATATGCTTCTTAAAACTCTATGATGAACTCAAAGATTTCCAGGGTGACATAGTCTGGCCACAGCTCAGGGCCTCTCTCAGATTCCCTTCCCTAATGAGTGCTTGGTTCACAACAGATATCAAGTATCATATGTGATAAATTGTGACTTGAGACATGATATCATTGAAACGATCATACAAAAAACATCTCACCTTAGAGATATCATATGCTACTAAAGATGGCACAAATCATTGCAGGTCGGTGAAATGTCCATCATAGTCCAACAATGTGAAAAACTATTGCATCAGATGCTTGATATCATGGGATTATTAATCCCTCATTTTTTCAAGATAGAAATGGATAATGATCTTTGACTTGATGTCTTAGAAAGAAATTCTTATTTCTTCCCATATTGATCAAAAATATCCCACCAATTCTCAGCAGGTCCACGAAGCAAATATGAAGAATGCTTCACCCTTCTGTCTGCTAGTGTATCAAGATGCTTGAATATTTTTGAGCCAAAATCAATCTAGAACTAAGCCACCTAGGGTCCCCCTTCCTCAGTAAACATCACTAGATACTATAGATGATACTCAATTTTACGATCCAACATCAATATAATGGTACAAATAGTCTCCCATTCCATGGATAACAAGACCCTCAGGATGCCGTCACAATGATGAACACCCATATTCTCTTCAAGAACTATATGAACCAATGAATTAGCTACGTTTGGAGAGTGTTGATTTCTAGTCACCTATCACTCATTCTTAATATGAAAAGGATGCATTTTATTTATTTGACAAACACAAACCTTAGAGAAGTGGATGGAAACAATGTCAAACCAATAGGTGACTGCAACATGGAAACACTAACTCTTGGTATATCTTTACATTGCATACAATTATTTTAGAATGAAAGATCATCACATTTAATTCACCTAGATAAATTGATATCTCATTTAATTGTTCAACAACCAAATATATATTTCATGAAAAAATATAGATATGTCTACACCCTGAATAATTCATGTCAATATATCCCCATATTTTTATTATGATTCATGTATACACATATCATTCCATATCAGTACATGGATAAAAATTCCAAGAAATAAAATCATAAAAAATTAACAACCTCACAAAACAAGTGAATCACCCAATTTGAAATAAAATCAATTATAATATGCACACAATACTAACAACAATCCCATCCCTACTCACATGGATTTTCCCCATACAAGAGTTAGCCACTCTCATGAGAAACCTCATTACCATGTCCCGAAACATACCAACATCCTTTCAATATTTATAAAATGGTACGGTAAAGAAAATAAAAACAGATCCTTTAATACAACTTGGTAGTGTCCCCCAAACTGGTAATCTCTCATGTGGTCGGAATGGGTTGGTCATAATACCTCAACTGCACCTCCACGTAGGCCAGTGGTTTCCAAAAATAAGTAGGGTTGATAAATGTATATTGGGGAGACTAAACCCCCCACTATGAAGTGTAATAATTGTAAAAATCATCATAAATTGGAAATAATCAATGTAACGACATAGCATAAGAGTGGATTGTCCTCCCCTGTTTTCTTCTTCTTCGGTCATGATCCACGTTCTCACTCCGGTGAAGGCGCTTTGATTTTTTTTTCTTTTCAGCTATCATCTTCTTTATCTTATGTAGTTCTTGACTCATCAGGTAGTATTCCAATAATGTTGTTGGACGCTCTCTCTAGAGCTTCGACATCACATTCCACTTCGAATCTCAGGGTTGGATGTTGAGTGGTGGTTCAAAGAGGATATGAGAGTTGTGGACTGGTGTTCGAAGAGTCTCAAGGTACTACCTATGATGCCTTTCTAATATTTTTCAAAGCCCAAGGTTTTCGGCATCATCATTTTTGTCGTCGTCTGGAGCTATCGGGCACTAAAACCACTGCTCTGACCTTACGCATTGCTAATCCTCTCATGATCGGATATGGAGTAATGGTGCCAATGGGGTTTTTGGTGGTGTGGTTCAGCGGCCTGAAATGTTCCCATGGCATGGCCTTCATCGAGGGCTTGGTTTTTTATTTTTTACTCATGTCTTCGATTATGTTTTATTTTCTTCTTTATTCTAGTTATTCAATTAGGTGATTTTTTTATAGTGTTCCGATTTGTGGTTCTAGTTTGGCTTCGTTATTGATTGGGTATGGTGGTGGTTATTTGGTTTCTTTCATTATTGGGGGTATCATTGTTTCGGGTTTGATGAGGGTTGAATATACGGTGATGTTTGATGGCATCGTCAAGGGTCTCCAACAGTCACTGGTGCTGGTGGTGCATGTCGGTGAAGGGATGCCAGTGATCTGTAGTGGGGTACGTCGGCATCGAGATGATGAAGAGCGATACGCTGATGGTGACAACATGTTTTCTGGATGAGTGCAATTCTCCTCTAGTGGATAGTGGGATATTCATGATATGCTATGATAGGTTGACCTTTGACATTTAAAACATGCGATGTGTTGATAGTTTTTCCACGGTGTTTCTGGATCTTTTGAAACATTTTAAATTTTGAATTATGTCAAAGTGGAATGGGTCTGTGACAATATGCTGGTATGGATGTTTTTGTGTTAGGTTCTCACTTTCCCTCAATGTGGGGTTTCAATAATATATAAAAACATGGATTTGGATTTGGATCATAGCATAAAATAATAATAAAATCCAATTGAATGTTCCAATAAACAATAATGAAATAATGTAATGATGTGATGGAATGAAAATAAATTTCATTGTTGAATCCACACAAGAAAAAAATAGTCTACACTAATAAAGACCAAAAATTCCCTTGTCTCAAACCCAATGTTAGTACAACCACCAAACTCCAACCGATCAGTAAACAAGAAATCAATAGTAAGATCCATTTACCTTAAAAAAACTAAATCCATATAATCTAATCAGTACCAATCAGAGGTCGGAATAGGGTTTGATTATAAATAAGTAGGTTGAAACCACAGTTTGTAAACAAAACCAATCTAATAAGTAGTTTATTTAATGATTCAATAATTAGGTGCACTGATTAATTCAATATTTTACATGATAAAACATCAACCATCTTCATGTCCATACTAGAATATCTCTGAGAATTTTTTACAACCATGCCAACCACAAACTTATATGAAATGTATATATCCCTCTTCATAACCATTCTATATTATCACTAAGCTTGTCTTATGACTGTGAAATCCACAACCATATGACCATGGTATAGTCACAATATGGTCAATGTCCTATTTTCATTACAATATTTCAGGTCAAATCCCTATAATAATAATAACATGGGGATACGAATAAACCTATATATATAAGAATGAAGACCTAAGAATGGGTGTAGGCTTCTCATTATCAATATTACAACATATATGTGTGAACGTGACAGGGTTGAGGCTGATATATAAGTTTTAAAACCTGGACCATAATTCCTATCATACAACATGGATATCACAATACCACATAACAATTACCAATGGTTAATTATGTGAATTACCATTCATTATTCATATTCCACTTTAAATTTAATTGACAATTGATTAACAATTATATCATTAATCACTACGTAAGAATATAGGGATTTTATTATAAGATATCACCTGAGGTCACATGTCATTTTAAATATACTTTATGTCATTATCAAATTCAATTAAAAACATGGTTCCCTCACTGCATGGGTAGCCATACACATGTTAAAAATCCATTTGAATCCGAAGGACATCATGGAATAATCTCATTCATTTATTAAATTGATTAGTACACACATTATGTTGGCGTAATCACCATATGGCATAAACATGGAAATTATCAAACCATTTTGTTATGATTATCACTTCCTTCCTATTATTATCAATCTTAAAATTCATCCGATGTAAAATTACAATGAGGAAGAAGATTAAAGTGATCTATAAATGTTCCTAGATCAAAACAGGCCATGATCAGAATTAAAATTTAAAATGGTCAATGGATTTCACCTTAATGGTTGGAGAAAAAAGGAAGGAAAAACCTGAAAAAACGACATAACATGGATTTATCACACAAACAGGATACCCATATGTGAGGTTGGAAAATCAAAATTCCCTGGATGATGCCCACAGGATGATAGGAAAGAAGATGTGGTTGAGTATAATGAAAATCACCTGAAAAACATGTATAAAATTGCAGATTGAGAATTTACATGGTGTGTAATGTTTTTACACATATTTTAAATGTTTTTAATAGAATAATGTAAAAACATAATCTCCTTGGATTTATTTTATTTAAAATGTTGATCCATTAAGTGATGTGTAATCCCTTTACACGACGTGTAAATTTCCAATTGTTTATTTTCATTGAATTTTACTTTTCAAGAATCCGAAACTCTATTAAAGACTCTCAACATACCATGAACCCCTGAATCACTTAAGCCATTTATATCGACACTCCATTAATTCAATCAAGAAAACATCCTTGGTCATTAGGTTATTTTTTCCAACAACACTCTTTGTCTCCAAACAAGTCTTGGTCACCAAGGCTAATGAAAAAAAAATCAGAGAGACAAATATGTGGAAAATATAGCATCATACACTAATAGATAGGATACCTTGTCATGAATTTGATAAATATGAAATTACCTAACATTATTCATTGATTTCCCAAAAGATGGTGTACTGGAAAAATAAATACTTGAAGAAGAACCTGGTCTGTAACTTAGTATTATAATGGGTGAATACGTTGATTTGGATATGAATTCTAGAGATTCATGTTATCACTAACCTTTTCATAACCATAGATACCATCTTTTTCATCTCCTGGAAAAGACTCGGTCCTAATAAGTAATTCTCACCCACCTCTTCCAAAAAGAGTGGGGACATGCAATGTTTCTTGTACAATTCCTCAAATGTGGCCATCTTGAATGAAGAATGATAAAAAAATTTATAACCAAAATCATCCAACAATGGTTTCATTTTATATAAACCTCATAAATAATGAACACATTCTTGTAAAATTTACATGAGAGTATTCAAGATATTTAAAGACTATCCATCCAGTTTAAGGGGATACAAAGTGCTCAACCTCAGCTTTGTTCCCAAATCCTCTTGGATTCCCTTCTAGATCTGACAAGTGAAACCCGAATAATTGATAGAAACTACCACAAAGGGAACACTATTGATCCAAAAAACCTCAAAAATATAATATTATCAATGTTTTTATAAGTTCAAAAATTATTTTATTGGAATAATGAAGTATAATTTCATCAAATGATCAACAATCGCCAATAACGAATCATTACATCTTATAGTATGAGGTAAACAAACCACAA
The DNA here is from genome assembly GCA_963277665.1 of Viscum album. NCBI lineage: Eukaryota > Viridiplantae > Streptophyta > Magnoliopsida > Santalales > Viscaceae > Viscum > Viscum album. The sequence goes on from OY728151.1 coordinate 844,205,527, forward strand.
AATTCTATGAGATCACAGCTCATTTGTACACTATAATGGGAAGTGGTTGCAACACCCAGTATGGTCTATGATGCTCAGATTTTATTCTCTAGAATAGTAATCAACTAGAAAACTGTTCTTCAATTTCACATCTTATCCCAACCCACCAATACCGAACTCTCAAGGAATAAAACATCATGGTTTCATTGGGTGAATGTCCCAACTTGAATGATGAGCTTCACAAACCACTTCTTGCATCAAGACCATAATAACTTCTATTTAGTCCATAAAAATGATTGAACCATTGGATGATTCAAACCAATCACCGAAGGTCACCCCATAATTTAAAATATTTATAATTGACTTGACCTTATGGTTGAAAACCTTTGCAATTCTGAAATTATTCATAAGAAATGGTATATCCTTTACTTTGGTCAGAAAGACTTCTCTCCATCGTCTTGCTGCTCAAGACCTTGTTCAATATATAGAATCAACAGACCCCATTAATCCACTTGTTCATGAACAACCTTCCTAATAATATTCCTTTTAAATAGGTTGGAATCCTCATTCACTTTCCCAATTGTATATTCTATAAAAAAGTCAAAATAATGTATTTATTATACCTTGTGTCTCTACCAGAGGTTCAAATCCCTCATGGTAAGTATATACCTTAGGAATTTTTTTATTTGAGTAAACTACAAAATGATCCCTAAATAATTAGTTCCACCACATCTTCATCATGTTCATAAAGTCTTAAAATTCTAGTTCATTGAAGGTATTAATCTATTAATGTGTTTAGAGTTGTTTTGAGCCATAGCCCACTACATGGTTATCTTGAATCAGTAAAAAGTCACACTATCACTTATAATCCCATTCAAGCGTCACCCAAATCCTAATCAAGTCCATTAATGGGGATGCTAACTTTGATATTCCTATAAAAAATAATCTAGAATATCCAACCTTCCCAAAAAATACAAGGAACGCCAAAAAAATGGTTTATTCTAAGATAAGATAGCTTGAAGATTATCTAAATCCACAGAATCACATCAATCAGAAAACACATTGCAAATTTATTCCACTTCATATATCCATAACTAACACGCGGAAAATTTATAATATATATGATAACACCTCAAAGTTCCCAAAACAACAAAAAAATATCCAGCAAGATCCTACTATATATTGCAATACACAAACATTTCATCAATGAACATGACCATGACATAGAATTAAAAGAAGTTGAATATCCCATTTATCAACTCCAAACTCACAATAATTGCATCAGTAATCTCAATTTGGGTAAAAATGTATAAACGACTATACCTCCTTCAAATCATTGTTTTTTGGAAAACCCTCTTCCGTAACACTATAATAGTGGTCCCCATACCTCAATTCAATCATTGAAAACCATTGTTTGCTTGAATGATTATCAAAGAGATCATAAATTCTATCTAATGAATATCTATTATTCATATTATAGTAATTAATCATAAGATAATTTATTAAATATAGGAAGATAAAATTTTATAAATTTTAGAATATAAATGGTGAAGCCTATGGTGACACACTGGGGTGGATAAATCTATTGAAATCAATTTTATTTAGCCTAACAATAAACTCTCTCACCACAGAAGGATCAATACAATATGATGGAAGGAAAATTAAACTCATCCAATGGAGAATATCAATTGTTAATTCAACCCCTCATTATTGCGATAATATTTATAAATCCTCTAAAAACATCTAGGTACCTATCTATGACCACTAAAAGATAACCCCACAACCATACATTGAAGAATAAATAAAAAAACATGAAAACCCCATATTAAATCAACCCCAATTCTTCATAAACTAGACCTTCACACTCTTATCATGGATCCCGCACACCCTAAAAGATGTCATTTCCCTCATCATGAGCCATAAAACAAACCCTACAATGATATATTAATGAAACATGTTAAATATTATCAACCAATCCATGAAATATGTGACATTGTAAATGTCTGATCCCAACATGAGTAAATCCCAGACAAGTTCCATGTAAGTAATTAAAACATGACACTTGATAAACATAAAACCATACCACATCATTCTGCCCAATGAGGTAAGAATATCCATAATGGATGGATTAAAATAAACTTTCTCATGGAATTAATCATTCAAATTTAGAAATATAAAATAATTTTACACCATTGTATCAATTAAAAATAGATTCCATAGATGAAGTAATAAACACTGTAAATCTCATTGTGGTCGTCCATGAAACCAATTCCTCTAGCATAATCATATCTTCATATAGATACCCCTAATTAAACCAACCACTTATTCAATTGTTGTGAATCTATATTCCCTATAAGATGAGGTCCTCCACTAATGGGATCCTCTTACTAAACAAAAGAACCCATTAAAAGCATGGATCCCACATTGCTCCCATGAAAATAATTCAGATAGTAGAGCTGAAGGTTTCTTAGACTCCAACACAAGTGGAACTCCCTCGGAGTCTCTAGGTAGCTTGACTTGGTGTGTCATCCCTTTCAAAACTAGTTGAAGATTACTAGTTTAAACTTCATAAAATATATATGATTTGTACTCAACAACTATTGAACACTCTTTCTACTCCCTAACCGAGGCTCTTATTTCTTCCCCTTCTTACAAGATGAAGAAATCCTTCTACCACCCACTAAAGGAACACCATTGAGACCTATTTTCGATTCGAATATTCATCTTACATAGCATCATTGTCAACCACCTCTTAATAGGTTGGTACATAGAGAAGAATAATAATATACATGATCTATATATTTAATCCCATCCCAAAACACCGATCCTAGAGATACTAATCACCATGGAGATCCATAGAGATGTGAACCAACTTATTAAATCGGGTGGCATACATGACCACTAAATTATCCCATTTATGTAACTATAATCACTCAGGGGTATTTACATAACTCATGGTTCATTGGTAGAACTCATTTGTGAAAATACACTTTAAATATTTTCTTTGTGTGACCTTTATTCCTCGTAGCTAGAACTAATGAATCCCAAAACATTATACCAAGCCCATTTAGAACATACATGTAAAATCCCACATAAATGTTCTCTATGGTCATCATGAACTTGATTATTTTCTCAATATAACCCAAAAACTCGTCATTCTCACTGGGTGATTTTTTCACTATGAAACATCTATGGATTTTTCCACGTAAACTTCTGATCATGATCCAACATTCATGTTTTCTCTTGACAATCCACATAACCCAAGGGTTGGATCATATGGATCAGAGTCTCCAGAAGATCTAGTTTGAGGAGAGGGTTTTCATGTGGGTTATTCTCGACATAACACACCTGATTCCTATAGGATGACATAATTAGAGGAATTGTCTATAAGATGCAAAACATAAGCTGAATCAATAGACAAATAAATATCAAATCACATAAAACTAACCTAAAAGATTCGTTTTCGTGGGTATTAACATGTATCATTGGTATCAAAAGAAACACCCAATGAGAATAGAGTGAAAATTCAGAAAATTGTTATATCCCATAGTGCACGGTTTGACCAGATGGTAATGCCAACTACAAGAGTGTCAATATAAATAGTAGATAAGGCCATGTGGTCTATGAAGAACTATCAGTAACCATTTTATTAAACTATAAACCTTTTCTATACCACCATGTTTTCCTTAAAACCCTAAAAACATCCATTGAAATCACCCTAGTACAAAACATTATCTTTAAAATTCTTCAAAATATCAACAAAATAACTCACAACTAGGCTTAATTCATAAACACAGTTCCATACCACCCTTTAAAGAACAAGGTGTGATGGAAAGAAGACATGTCCGAGAAGGGCCCCACTCCTAACTATTCAATATCGATTTTTATTGTTCTAGTCTTCCATTGAATCCTAAAGAATATTTTATCTATTACCATTTTGTAATGAAACGAATAGGGTTTACACAACCCATTACTCAATTAATTACTCTACATGTCTCAAAGAACATTCCCAATATCCATGGGATAATAAAAAGAACTAGGGATAATGAAAAAACAGTTGGGAATGGTTTCAACCATGGTAAACTATTAATAAAAATTCATGAAATGGGGAATCCACACCAATATCTTCAATGTCAAGAGAATAAAATAAATCAAAAAAATGAAACAATGACAAAAAGAATATACCATAATATACATAATAAACCATATGAAAAACATTACATTAATGGAGATATACATGGTAACTCAATTAAAAATATCAAAAAAGTGGGTAATACCAAACATGGCCTAAAAACTACCAAAGTCATGAAACCCAAAATCGATTCTCATCAAACAACCTAGTGATACCTCACCCACTATAAAAAACCATGGACACCAGTAATAATTAAGATCATCCAATGTACATTGGCCCCATTCCATTACCTATGTCATGTAAAACAATTTCAACTTATGTACAAATTAATATGTTCGGTGTGAGGATAAAATCATCATAGGATACCATCACGAATCATTTTACTGATATTAGGACCCTGGAAACTGATAAAATAGTTAAAAAACTCATTTTTTAAACAAAAACACATTGAAAAATATCTAATTATAAATAATCCATTGAAATAAATTATTTTCCATTAAAATGAGACATGTTTTTTAAAATCAACTATTGACTTGGTTCAAATAAATAATCATGTCCATACAGAACAACATGATCTGCAATTAAAACCAAGCATAACAAGGTCGATCATAAATATCATAAAAATATAACCATAAAAATGAAAATGGGAATGGCACGTGATATTGCAACATCATGGAAATACTAAAATTCACAATGAATTAATATCCACGTTGTATAAGTAATTTGAACCAAGGGCTATAATCATAAGGTTTTAGTCTTAGTGACTTTAAAAAAAAGTATTCAAGAGGACAAAATATTGTGTAAACTCTCATGGTCTTCCCTAGGACTAATTCCAAGATATATCATGTTATCTCTATCAAACTAAATTGAATATATAATGGTCATTATACTATAGTCTCTATTAATACCATGAAAAAAATAGAATCTCAATCGATATTCCCACCAATGAAATAATGGTACCTTGGACAACCCCAATCACACCCTAGGTATTAATATGTTCTACGAAATTTCAATAAAAAATATCACTAGTTCCCAGAAATAAAATCCATTCAACAGCTATGTTTCATTAAAAAATCCAATATTATCCAAACATGTTATTTAAGATAAAAAGATTTCTGAAAAAACATTAAAATTTCATTTGAAACCATAAAACATATTTGAATGATTTTATCAACAACCTGGGGTGCACACATGCTACCCCCATTTGGATACCCCACATTAAACTCCCAAATTACTAATACAATCAATCAAACTCAAACATACTATGATAAAAATAAAAAATACTCTATAAATGGATATCAAACAAACACAATCCAATGTTTATTAATAATTTAATGGTAAACTAAGGATAACACCAATAAATAGACACACCTTACTCATAAATGGTTCCATCCTCATCACATTTAATGATTACTACTACGAATAAGTAGAATATAGACTCAATGTATTAATCTATAAGAAAAAACCAAATAACCAATTTAAATACATGGTTTGTACACCATAACCACTTAGGGTTACACACATCCACGAAAATGGAAGAACAAGCATATGGTAGGGTGAAGGATAATGAAAAGATGTATATTTGGAATTACATGAATCCAAACCACCATGATCCCATGGAAAATCAAGAAAATAAGGAGAGAGAAAATTACACGATAATGAGGATGGGTTCTATATGATGGGAGGAGAAAATTAGGGGTAGATAGTTTAAAATTGACATGTCATTTTGGTAAAGATACAAATTATTAATGATATGTATAGATAACAAGGCTTGCCTTAACAGTTAGGAAAACCCTGTAGTCACTTTGAAGAAGCTATTTCCCCCCTAAAACATAATGGATAATTTCCCCATGGGATTTGAATAGTTTCAAAAATCATTCTCAATGAATGAAAAGTATCTATATCCACCAACTAGAACCACTTCTAGGGATAGCTACACAGTTAGGATTTTCCTTCACTTATCATGCACCTAGATCTTCCTTCCAAAAAAATAATTACTTCCACCCTCAACACATAGAAACTCCAAATAATATTGAAAGATAAATTGATGTTCAAAAACAACTCTATACATTGGTTATTTTGGACCATTATAATTCATATCCTTCTAGACATAAAAGAATGTTAAATATAAAAATGATTAATAATATTATCATTATAAAATGATTGTTAAGATTATTGTATTTTATGGGATATGATATATCCAAATAACAAAGATGAGAGAATCGATGGCCTCCACCAGTTGGATCATAAACAATGAAGTTCATATATTGAAACGTAAAAGGGATATGGGATCATTGGGAACTTCCCTTAAAAATTCCCAATTTTTTCCCAATTACTAAATAATGATTAAAACCATTAATCGTAAAAAATCTAGAATAATGAGATCACTAGACAAATCAGGTTCACCAAACCACCCCAATAAAGTGTCATGATTGAACACATTCCCCTTAGGGCATACATTGGTTTAATAAGTTATTATGTATCTAGTCCATTATAATATGAATTTATTATATTTTTTAATGAAATAAATATTATAATCTTCCATTTTATTAATACTTTATAAATGATTAAATAAAATATATTTTTCTATAAGGAATGTCATTGAATTTTTAGGAAATATATAGCTTTAATTATGAAATTATTAATAAGAATATATTTTTTAAAATTTAGGTCATTTTAATAAAATATTCCTATTAAATATTATTTATTTAAATATAAATTATAATATAATTGAATTATCTCCAATGTAATATTTAGAAGGATTAATAAACACCTATCATTATAAAAACAAATATTTTTCAATAAATGAGATTTTTTTATTTAATAGTAAAAAATATCATATATTTATTTATTTTTAAATAAATATAATTTCCAAATAACATTTGAAATTATCCAATGGAATTTTTTTTATAAATTTATAATACTCGATTTTTTTTTGTAAAAATAATAAATAAGTTATTGTTATATAGTATGTATTATGAGATCATAAATTCCAAATGATCAACCAATAAATACCATATGATGTATCTAAAACCAAATAAATATTAAAAATTTAAAAAAAATTAAATTACTTCATCTTTTCTATACAACATTAGTCAACACCTCAAAAATTATATTATATATTACGGTTTTAAAATCAATTATTTTGGAAAATGACTCACTTCTAAATCACCAGTGGTATTAATTTATATTGTTTAGTTCTTATCCAGATAAAATAATAAAAACCGCTTCAATTTTGTTGAAACATAGTTAAAAAACATGAAATTTTTTTAATTATTTAATCACAATGAGTTGAAAACCTATGTTTGGAAATTAGTAAATGACTCCACTATATTTTTCTGTAAATATATAACAACCCTTATAATTATTATGATTAAATACATGATTTATTGTATAATATTACACTTTATAAAACATGAAAGATCAATAAGACAAGTTTTTTTTTCGAATTAGGTACATTACATAACATTTTAAAATATAAAATACAACATCTTTATTGATAACTTCCATAACATGATCTCACTTAAAAACAATAAGGGATAACCTAAGGACATGCATAAAAAGGGGTGAGATATAGAGAACAGTAAGGGAATAAAAATTGAAAAAAATCAAATAAACAATACATATTAGAAACTAATAATATCAATGGGGAATAAAAGGAACATGAATATTAATGAATGGTATATCTTTATAATCATTGATGGGAAATATTGGGAGAACATAAAAAAACCATATCATAAACATAGGTAAAGGATACATGTCAAGGCATAATGATGGAAATGACACAAAAAAGAATATGTTTTACTCTATATCCCAAGAAGGCAATCATGATACTAAAAATTACCAAATTCATTGGATTTCTATATAATTCCAGGTGCACACATCCCATTCATCTCATTTTCATTCTTATGTGTGAAACACATATCATAAAACATGGATTCATTTATTATCATAATTTATTTAAAGATTAAGCATAATGGAATAAATACATTTAAGTCTCCGATCAAAATTTATATGTTCATAATTATGAAAACCCTTGATTAGAAATGGGTACGGTATTCACTACCCAATTGTTTTGGCATGGAAAATCACGGTGATATTTCGACAGCATAACATCATCACATAGTGATTCAAAAAAATGTGTTAACGAGAGATAAATCGGTGTATAACCACATATATATAATTTTTTAAGGTATAGGTATTTATAATAACATATCCTAACATTTTAAATTGGATGTATAATGTAGAAGGTAATGATGAAACATGAATAATGAAAATAATCATTAGTACATTTCAGCATAGTAACAAGTGTACATAACGGATAATGAGAGAATTAATGAGAGTGAAAGGGAGGTATAATCATTTTTAAATTAAATGGATAGTAAGTAGAATATTTAATACCATATAACAAAATAATCAAATGTAATTTATGTTACACAAAATAAAAGTAGTTCTAGAATGGAAATGAGATGAGTGGAATCCATTACTTGAGTGTCTGACACGGAAAGCATGGTAGGGGCTTATTGTGAACTTGTGGTTGAGATTGTAGAACTCTATAGAGTTTATTAAATGAAATGTACCTTCTAAAATTATTTTTATTAAAGATAAATTTAACACCCCGAGCTTCCACGATACGCTTCTCTTTCAATAATGCAATATCTTTCATTGTACACAAGTTCAAGATTCTAACACACCGCGACCAAACAAAATAGCCATTATGAATAGTAATACCCACTTTTTGAAATTATATAAATTTTATATTTCAAAATGGACTTCATTTTTGGATTCATCTCAATGTTGGTCATATCCTAGTACAAGAATAAAAAAGAGTAACATAAAAAAACTTTCTAAATGAGAATTAAAATTATGATGATATAATCTTAATGATTTTATTGGTTGATATTGAAATTAAATAGAAATTATGTCTTACACATAGGTTCTTGGTTTTTTATAGTGAAATCATAAATAGAAATATCTATTAACTCATTATCATGTATGGAATCTTAATCAGATATTGTAACAAAAAATTCTTTATCCTTGGTAGTTGAATAAAAAACCAAATCTACCTTATTCATGATCGATCCTTCATTGTCAAGATAATATCATGGGGAAAATGATTCTCCATACTCTTTATATAAGCAGAATACCTTATTCAAATTCCTTAATTCGTTCTAATTAGTATAATTAAATGAAATATATTAGAAATATTAAAAATTATAAAAAGATATTTCATATAAATGTCTACACTAAATTATGATGTCATAAAGAGAAACTCAAATATTTAATAAATCATTTGATTTGAGATTTTTAATAATCCAATTAGAGGCATGAATTGATGATATAATACAAACTACAAGGATCATCTAGGATATGGAAAAAAATTAATGCCTATTTAATAAATGTCATTTATTTATTTACAATAAAAACATTATCCCATGTATACTATACACCTTTTTTGGGATTGTATTTCTCACACTCACGTTATCTTTTACTGTATGTAATTGTAGAAATAAATAATGTAAATAAATAAGATATCTTGATTTTTTGTTGAGGATCTCCTATAATTTGGATGGCTACATCCCCATGGCATAATGATTTTTATCCCAGCTGGAAAAGTTTTTTATTATAATGAGAATATTAACACTGTGTAAATCATTTGATTATTAAATATGGAATCATACAAGTAAATTGCAATACCCATTTTGTAGTTACCATTGTTGAATTAACTAAGCCCCCAATTACTGAATATTAGATATTATCACAATCCTCTTTTTATAATTATTTATTTATCACAAGTCACATCAGTAAAATACAATGTGTATAACCTCATTCATATGAATACAATAATCATGATGGGTAACATAAAATTATAAATGACAAAAAATATATAATGTCATGGACTATCCATTTCATTATTCATCAATTTCAGATTGAATAATATGAAAAAAAATAACGGTATTTTATCTGTGCCTATTTTTCTATAAACCATATGATATGAGTTTTCTATAATTTTGAAAACTTTTTTAAAATATATTTTATAAAATATTATGACATGATTAGTTTTTCTCTATCTAATATATATGATATCCAAAAAAATTAGTGTTAACACTATATTTTTTCATCAAAAAATATGATATTTATGAAAAATTATGTGTTGTTCTTCAACACTTAATAGTCACTTCATTATATAATTCATTGTAACTAAAATAAAACTTTCATCAATATTCATTCAATATTTGTATATGGAATGATCCATAATCTTTACAAGTGTATGAAATCCTTTATTTTCATATAAATCCACGTAAAATAACACTATTCAAGACTCTTGGAAACCCTATATTTATAATTCATCATTATTATGTAAGACACATATGAATTTTTAATATCCATATCAATAATAATGTTTAAATGAACTAAACATCACAATGAAACTCCTAACTTCATGGAATAAAGTAAACATCACATTCTATAAAATATGAATAGTTATGGAATGAATCCTCATATCAAGTTTAAACTACTTCCAAATGCATATAACCATCGTCATTTGGTATTCTCCATCACCTGAGAATTAAGAAATATTTTACTATTTCTATTCTCAACTCTAGATAATTCGGATAGAATCATCGATTTATTTAATGAATCATTCTCATTAAGAAACGAAGAACAAAAAATCATTATATGAATAATCTACTAATATCTATCTTAATAATTTTCATTTTTAACTTTGTACACATAAATAAATTCATATTATTTTTAAAATAAATAATTATATAGAGAAACAAAGTCATTAGAATAATTCCTATGAAAAATTTTACCAACTAAAGAGTATAAAGAAATTAATTATTTACTATGAAATATATATGTCATAAATATTTTCGTTTTCAACTCTTATATATCTATTATGATCAGCATTGAGAAATAATTAAAATCATTTTCACATAAACAAAATTATTATGAAATATATATTTCCTAATTTTCATCCAAGTAACAAGTCTTATGTGAAACTGAATAAGTTTTAAAATATCCCAAATATCTTATGAAATGATCATTATAACATAAAAAAATTCAATATGTATTTCAAATTGTAGAAATGTCTTAAAAATGGTATATATCTTATGATATATCTTCAATTACTTACATTATGATTGAAATAGTACTCAATTCTAGCAATGTCATACAAAATTCTTATGTTATAGCCATTTTTTGCTTCAAAATTGGGTTTCTATATTACTTTAATAAATTATAGAACTTCTTTAATTCAACACAAGACAACTTGAATTAATATCAAATCATCATTAATCAAAACCAAAACCTATTCTAAATAATACGATACATATAAAATCGTCTTATGAGTGTTTAAATAGACCTCATCTACCAGAACTATAGTATTTATTCAACAATAATCAATTCATTCATCCATATCATATAGAAAAACTACATCATGACACATACATGGATGAAGAATCCTAAAAATACAAGACAACCATTATTGAAATATTATTTCATCAGGATTATTCACCCGGACACAACATTTATCACTATGAATACTCTATATAACTCCCCTATTTTAATAAAAAACCTCTTGAGAAAATTATTGAAATGAAATATCATGTTGTGAAATTTAAAAAACACTACTAAAAACTAAATAATATATTTGAAATATAAATTTTATTCAGCAATCTAAACAAATTTTCATCCATTTCAACATGTGAATAGATTACCATGCATATCCAATGCCTATATCTCAAATACTTTGTCGCCTTATTAGTATAAAGATACACAGTTAATTCCTGATATAAAAAATGTAACCAATCAACATACAAGATCCAAGTGTTCTTTAAAACCTCATTTAATGATGTAACATCTCAGTATGTTGTGGAATGTTTCTTGGATAATGAATCTTTTTATTCATCATACAAGGGAACTTCATGAATTCCCCAATGTATTATTATATATCATGTATTGACTTCATGCATATAGTCATAATTCTAATTAAAAAAATAAATATTAAAAACAAAAATTAATCTCAATAAACTAAGATAATTTTTATGAATCCACAATTTAAGTACAAAGAGATAAATGTAAGCATTTCTTATAGAGTATGAATGTTATTTTCCAATTTAGTTGTTTTATAAGTTTGATATTTCTTATTAATGATCAATTAATTGTTTATGGAATATCCAAGGCCTTACCATAAAATAATTATGTACCTTGTATCTCAATCATATTAAATTAATATTTGTGTTCCATGAATACATATTATTTAACTCTTGAATATTATTATATTTTAATCGAGTGAAAAATCATCTCAAATGGAGATGAAGTTGGAAGAATTGTTAATATGAAATAAGACAACTATATAGATTTTAATCATTAATATTTCTTCAAATGACACATAAAAATTATCATCAAATAGCTCATTTCTATTTTTTTAGGGGTAATGGTTTCATTAACCACTTAGAATTTTGTATTTGTTTTCAAAACATTACACCATACCAAGGACACTAATGTATATTTTGTAAAATCCATAATTATATTATAGAACTCTAAGTTATAACCTATATTTCCATACAAAATTTTTCACAATGATTTATTAGAAAATGATGAGATATGAGCATTGTTTAATAGATATTTATCTATATCATGATATTCATTTATTAAATTATGTTGTGGGGTACCATTACTCCCTCACTCTATAGTATTCTGAATTTGTGGTCACATGAAATTTGGTGTGACTCCACATATACTGCAGGATACCAACTAGGAATTAGGATATATAGTGATGTTTTTGAAGCAAAATATCTTAATACCAGAGTATGTAATAATATCATAAATTATCGAAATAAAATATTTTAGGAATATTTGATAAAATAATGTATAATGCTAAGAAAAGGTATAAAAATAATAACAATCTATCACAATTAATTTTATACAATACATAAAATTAATACACAAGAAAATAAGATCCCACATAGTCATATCATATGTATCAACAAACAAAAACAAAAAATGCTATGAAAAATAGGAAAATGTAAAAATATTTTTCGATTCCCTGACTATTCTCATCCCTAATGAATGATACATTCTATTCTTGATCAACTATAAATAATATATAAAATCAAATTATCATATCATAAAACCATGACGGATTCTCATGTAGAAACCTCAAGTCCATTAATCTGGAATTGAGTTTTACTTTATTACATTAGTATACGATACAAGGAATTAAATCCCAAATGAATGAAAATTTTATTAGTCATGGTAAACTAGATATGTACTTAAAATTAAAATTAAATTTAAAAATATAAAATACACAAAGATTATTATTTGATAATTAGATTATTCCCTTTATCATATCTTAACATATATGTAAAAAACATCCTCCATTCCTAGGGAAAATAAAAAATAAAGGAATAATGACCTATGATGCTCAGTAAGGATAATAGTACTTTTGAAGCTATCTAAAATATATAAAGCAAAATAAATATGTCATGGAAAATAACTAAAACTATGAACATTTAATAAATAACATGATCATATTAAGACAAGTATAAAATATGATCCAATAATACAAAATAAATAATTACATAAGATTAACCATGTATATTATAAATAATTAAATAATCACATGGAATATTAATAACTAAATTGATAGTGATGAATTCATAATTCTAGAAATATTAATGATACCATCAAGGGATTGTTACAATACATCTAAATAAATGGATAAGGAATCAGGCAAATCCCAATCTAGTTTATCTCATGAGACCCATTGATGCATCAAGGGGATATAACAGGCCCCACCCTTCAGGTAATATTAAAAATATATTCATCATATGTAAGGGGTGAAACATAATCAACATAAACATACGATTTGAAAACTATCATATGAAATTGTAATAAATTCCCCAATTAATAAACACGATCATAACCCCTGAATAGTAAAATAGTGAACAATAGTAACATTTTACATCCCCAATCAAAATAATCAAAAAAAGTAATACAAATAAAAATTATGGTAATAATTCAGCATATCCTTAGTTTATCATATATACAATATATAGTTTATGTAATTGATGGATTGAAATACAATAAAATTGACATTAAAAATATTTTTGAGGAAATTATTCTTTTCATTTTGAAAATCAACTTTTAAATAAACAATATCACATAATTTTATTTAAAAAAATGTTATCTAAAAAATATATTGATGAAATTGATATTTATAATAAATAAATTTAGTGGTCTGGAAGGCATAAAATACCTTTCATTCCATACACATCAAAAAATGAATAATTTCACATTTTTAATAAAAGAAAAATAAGCCTTATTTTTAAGAAAAACAAGAAGATTCTATTACGAACATATTTGAAGAAGAAAAAATAGAAATAAAATACATTAATAAATTTTTTGGAAATGATTAATTTTTTTTAGAAATCATTAATTTTGATGAAAAAATTTCATTGGCTATAGAAAGAATTAATGTAAGACTTTCATAAAAAACATCAATAATTATAGGTACTATAGAGTGCATAAATTGTTCTATTACCTGAAAAATTTTATTATTAAACATAAGAAAATAATATTGTTTTTTCTAGTATTGAAATATAAAATAATTCCCCCAAGAGAATCTTAAACAAAAACAATCATGAATAATGATTAGATTTGGAAATAATCCCTAACCACTTTCTTAACATATGAATCATAGGCGCTATGAATGAAATAAAATCCAATGAAACATTAAATACCAAGAAGATAAATGTATTAAAAATATAAAATATCAAAAGAGTGCATATATACACCACAAAAAGGAATAAGTCGTTAATATGGCATATGTATCATGGAAATAAATACGAGATAAGAAACACTTATCATTTTCTAGAATTATTAGGTTTATTTCCAAACATTCTGTGTAATAGAAATAGTTTCATTAAACAAATATCACATAAATTCACTCCTATTTCTCTTACCGTATATTGTTTTTGTAAATTCATTTTCACCCATTTATTAATAATTATTTGTCAAAATAACTCTTTTGGGAGATAATTACTTCATATTTATTATACATTTTGGTTTGGTAATATTGGTCCTATTAAATTTATTATTAGTAAATCATCATTATAACGTTATCATTTAGGAAAATATCATATAAATTTATTATATATGTATTTATAGTAATCTAAAATTATTAGAGATAAAAAATGGATTACACCAATCATAGAGACCATAATCCATACATACACATGAATTATTTATCCATTTTTATCAACGGATAGAATGAAAGGAAAATAAATATTAATTTAACATAAAAAATTTTTTATTGTTGGAATCCTCATGTTATAATGCTCACAAATAATTTTTCATATATTAGAAAACATGTTTCACATATCAAAAATCATTTATGAATCTTGTAAACTACAGTTACTCTTATTCTATTAAGTTTTAGTATGATTATGTTTAATCATAATACATTCTCTGAATATTTTTTCTTAAGACTTCTTACAGATAATTTTCAAATTCTGGGAAACCAAATGTTTTCTATCTGTTGAATATTTTCAAAATGTATATAACCCCGTATGCATTCTTACAGTTCTAGATTTTCGCAATGGGCCTGACACCATTTATTTGCTACTATTTCTAAGACATCGTACCAAGACATTGTATGGATTTTTGACAAAGAACTAGACACTAATAACCTAAGACACCATCTTCCTTACACAGATGTTTTTCTACAAGTTCTAGAATTCACCAAGGATCAGACACTATAACTTTTCTACAAGTTCCAGATCTCAATGCATCTATGGCCCCATGACTATCTCACCATAACTATCAATCTGTGACTATCTCGCCATGAATGACTCACCGTGAATTTGTCATCGCAATAATGGAAATGTTCCATACTTTACCATTTTTTCTTATTCAATTAAATTTAAATGTTATTTCTAACAATCATATTTTAATAATATTATGAAACTCATATAATTAATGTTCTTTTGTAGTCCTGTCAACAGACGGTACACGGTATGAGTTGTAATGATAGTGCTCCCAGTTTCCCATAAAAAATACATCATGAAGATAAAATACATGGTGGTGAACGACTTAAAAAATAAATGGAGAAGTAGTTTCCATTGCATGAAAACACAAAATAACAAACTAATAAATCATGGATCCTAGGGGATGAACTACTTTAGATCAGAACCTCAAACATCCTTGCAACAGCATCACTAAGAAGACTAGTAGTTAAAAATAATCTTTAATTGAATTAGAAACCAAAATATGAGGCTCATGATACTTTGTTTCCACAAGAAGACTCGAAAATCACATATTTCACTTCCTACAAGTCCATAACTATATAGAACAACCCTTAGTTCATTTCTATTATTTGGTCATAATATTGGATTTGTTTTGTACTGTTTCATTAATTTTTGTGCAGCGTGTGATAATTTATTAATACATACACTAACTCTTATAATTAATTAGAGGATAAAATATATCCTCACTTAAATATCATTACCATCGTGTTTCAACAACAGAGAATCGTGGAAGAGGTCTTGTGTGATCGGGTTGATTATTTTCCCACAAAGAACAGTGGAAGTGGTCTTGTGTCCTGGAATGTATTGTGTATTATGGTAACCCCTATCCAGGGTTTGGATTAAAACTATATATATATTTATTAGTGGAAGGTTGTCACTATGTAGAATGTATTAGGTCTTGTCTTCGGACTAAACCACTTGTTTTATCCATCGTGTCTTAAAATTTAGCCTTTTTATGTTTTAACTCATATTTCAGATAAATAAATTTTACATTGATAGTTAGTCTCAGATAATACGTATAAATATTATTCCTTATTAGAGTAGTTTCAAAATTTGTATCAATATCTCATATTGACATAACTGAGAATCTTTTAGTCTTTTAAGAAACTATTTGAATAGTCAAGCTATTATAATTTTATTAACTTGGTTAAATTGATTGTTTTATTCTTAAATTGGGAAAATACATTAGATAAAAATTTTAACAGAACATTTTATTGGAACACTTTTTACCCCCATCTTAAGTGTCATACATTGACCGACTTTTGGTATCAGATTTGTTTTTAAAATACCTATTTTAAACATTTTAATATGTCTGAAATACATTTCAACTATGATTTTAGTTGAGTTTCGAATATCTCAAAATTTTAGTTTGTTAGAAATTTTTTGTTCTTTAAAAAATCTACACTTTATTCATTATTATGGATAACAGACTATAAGGTGATACTACAAAGATACCTCAATTATTTAATGGAACAAATTATGCACAATGAAAAAATAAAATTAAAATTCACCTAGAATGTATGGGTTTTGAGATTTAGACATCAATTATAGATGAATATAAGATTCTTTATACTAATTAGAATACTTTGGAAGATCCAACATAGGCTTCCAATAACAGTAATTGTAAATCAATGAATTTTATATAAGTATCATTTTGATATGAAGAGTTTAATATAATTTATACATGCAACAAATCCCATGAGATTTGGGATACGTTTTCAATTTCACATGAAGGAACCTCTAGTGCTAAGCAAATGAGACATATCACATATACTATTAAATATGATAACATTAAAATGAAGAGTGATAAGCATATATCTATCATGTATATTGGGTTTAATGAAATTTTGAACACTATTATATCATTGGGAAGTGATTTTATATCCAAAGAAAAAATAATGATAATGATCAGATGATTACAAGATAGATGTTGATGAACCTCTATCTCAATTAGATAATTTTGGGTCATTATCAAGCTAACATTCAAGGAGATAATAGGAAAGTTGATGATATATGTGAAAGAATTAAAATTAAATAAATAAGTGGAGGATAAAACCAAAAGTAAATATGTTGGATTCAAAACTACTACCTCTAAACACAATGATAACGAGAAATTAAAAACCCCTACATAATGTTCCAATATTGAAAGAACATAAATAGATAGTGATGATAAAATATCACAATTAGCTACAAGATTCAATAAGTTTTATAGAAAGAAATAAAATTTACAAAAAATACAACTTCATAGAAAGATATGATCACAAGGGAAACTGGATGATGGATTAAAAAAGAAGAGAAAAATCTAATAAAATTGTACATTTTGAATGTAAGAGAATATGACATGTAAAGGCTGATTGTCTCAAGCTATAATATAAGAATAAATTTGAGGATAATGATAGAAAGTAAATAAAGGTAATGAAATGAACAAGGAGTGCATATGAGGGAAGTTCAAGTTACATAAATTCTTCACATAATAAAAGGCTGAATATTCCTCTATGGGTTTTATGAAAAACACATCTTATATATCCCTTGAGTATCCTATAAAAATTCCTCACTATTCTGGAGAAGAAAGTTATTAGGAAAATAGGACAAATGGAGAAATATTTTAATACATAAAAATGATAGAAGGAACATGAAATCAGTAAAAAGGTAAATACAAATCGTTAAAGAAAAAATAATCCTTGACTAGTACTGTCAAATCCGAGCTTACTATAGGGAATGTTAAAAATGTCCAATTAATCATGAAAAATATTTAACATATGTTATCTAATGATCATTTGAGAAAGGACCTATAAAAATTTACTAATGGAAAAAATAATCATAAAACAAATCTTGGAAAAAATTCCACTAGATACACTACTAGTATATGATAACTACCCAGACAATGAAATCTCATCAAAAACATGTTTGTAAATAAATATGGAAAATAGGTTTTCATACCTAAAAATGAACATTCTTCTTCTAGTTCCAGTTCTAGAATGTCTTTTACTATCTCTAGTTTTTCTATACCAGATAGATTATATTTTTCAAATATGTTACATAATGCTTATATGAAACTGATGAATTAGATGTGGGTTCCTATAAAACTGATTATGAATGTTACTGGACCCAATAAATTATGGGTTCCAAATTATGATTTTGTGTGATTATTTTTTTGGAAATTTGTTTGATGATATCCAAAAAATTCTTATGGTATTTTGAGATTGGATGATCGAGAAACATTATATGAGATTACACATGTGTCATTAATGTATGAACCCAGTTCATCTTTTGAGGAATAATTTTCTTCTATTCATTTCTCCTTGACTTATTTTTTTAGAAAACAATGTAAAATTGGGAAAATCGTTGCTTAGGGTTACACACCATATAATCCTATATACAAACCATTTATTATGGATATGTAGGATATGTATGCATGTCATGTGAATATTTTTTCATGGGAGAGAAGAAAAATCCACTACATGTCATGTACTTCTTGATACACACCATGTAGTCATGTCAGCAGGTTGGTGTGGGACGTGTAAAGTAATTCAGTGAATCTATGAACAGTAAAATGATATACATGCCATATATATGGATATACAGTCGCTATAATTGTGTTTTTTGTTAAAATAGGTAGTATAACCTCTATTCTGCAGTTTGGATAGTGGGATCACAAAGGGAAATGAAAAGGACTGTTGCAACTACAAACTCTTCCTGTTTGATCATCTAAACAGAAAATTAATCACTATCGGTCTTGTTTGAGTCCTCTCAGTGAGAGTTCAATTACACTTTGGTCATTCATGGTAATTTTTATTCTCGATGATGTTAGTTGATGTTGAATTATTATACTCATTTCATAGATTTATAGCACTCTAACTTGAATTTGAAGTCGAGGATGGATGAAGAGAGTCATACTAAGCCAAGGTATGTGGTCTCTTGCTAATTGCTTAAAGTGAAGACATTTATATGTGTCGTTATGTCGTACTCCCATGTTTAGGTTGTCGCATTATTTATTATTTGATCGTGTTAATTCCTAATCTCATTTTGATGATTTTATAAATTAATTGAAGCATGTTTTAGGCTTATTTGGTTTGATTATGGGCCACCATATAGTTGTGTTTTCCCTCAGATGAATATTGGGTAGCCATTTGGACGATGATGCTGATGAGAATCCATTTGTTTCCCCATTAAATGGTTTTTTAAAATGATATTTTTTAATTAAATTCTTTCCATGTGAATTTTTTTTAAAGCATAGTGATAGTTTAATTCACATGTTAGTCTAGTTATATAAATTTTCCCATGTGATATAGTAAATGAAAAAGTCATACTATATTTTAATTATCATGTGTTTCTTGATAAATGAAAGGTTACTACATGAGGTGATTATTGTTAACCATGTGATAGTGTAATTTAAATGTGTTTTTACTATACTGAAATGCTGATATACCGGGCTTGGCCATGAAGCTTGCTAAAATACTTATACACTGTGTTTTACCTGTAACATGCTGAAATGATGATACACTGAGATTGTCCATGATTCTAAATATGCTGAAATGTATATACACAGATTTAGTCGCTAATTCATGATGAAATGTCGATACACCAGGCTTTTCCCTAATTTGAATATGTGGAAATGCTTATACCTTAGGCTTATCCCTATGAAATATTTGAATAGAATGACTCATGATGCATCTACGAAGCCAAAGCACATTCTTGGATTCAGTATACAATTATTTTATTGGATATCCTGCTAAGGAATCAATTGTGTTTACATTATATATGGGATTAATAATATTAGTTCGAATCCCTAGAATTATATAACTTAATGAATTGAATTGATTAAAGGGTGTAAACTGAATGTAAATGAATGCTTGTACTTATAGGATTGTTTAATATTGAGTACTTGCCGCCTTACTATCTTTCACTGTTGTACACTACTATTGCACATACTCATTGAAAGATTGTCACAAACTTGGGCAGTTTCCTACTATGATTAATTTCTCACACCCTGTTTGGGTCATGTTATTTTGCTCCCAGATAGACTATATTACTACGGTTGTGGATAGGGGAGAGGCTCCTTATATAGGAACTTGATTACTACTTAGAATAAGGATACCATGGGAACAAGCCAAGGCTTGTGATGCTGCTGAGATTCATTTTGTTTTATTATATGGTGGTATTGTGTTGTACTTGATTACAGTGCACCCTGTTTTTGTTGTTTTCTAAGAATATGTGGCATGCCACATCATTTTGATATTATATGACTTCGGGTTTTCTTTATCATTCCTTCTTTTGTTGGTTACTTATGTTGAATGTTTTTTACTACTTAAACTATTGTTATTATTTATTTTGATGTGTTACACACTGTTAATGAGGGAATAGTTTCCCCACTGTCACACCATATTCCCTTGTTTATAGTCGGAAACCCTAGAATTTGGGGAAATGCACATGAGGCCATGTGGGAAACTGGGTACGAGGAACCAGTAGAGTAGGTTTATGACCTGGGACATTACAAAGTGGTATCATAGGCGTTTCATTAGTGCTTTGTCTTACTATTTGGAGCCTATAGACAGAGATAGGAAGAAAAAGGTATTTGGAAATTAGCTATTCTTGGGAGTAGCTACCCGACGTACACAGGAAAACCAAATTGCATCGAATTGACTTGTGATCTTTTGATTTTTCTCTATTATAGATTATTTTATTTCACATTTGGGTCACACAGCTTCATTCCATTTTTACTATTTAATAAATTATGGTTCTATTATGTTGAATCCTAATTAGATGGGGATATTCCATCTCATGAATTATTTAGAAACATCTTAAAATCACTTACCATGTCATCTAGGATGAATTAGATATTTCATGTTGTTGTGATAGATTTTGTGCTAGAGATGCATGTTGTTGTGATAGTACCTAGATATATATGATTATTGTTGTGATAGGTGTATTGGTACGTGATATGTTTCCAATTGGATGGACACCCAACCTTGATCTCCGAGGTTTATGTTCCCTCTTGGAGTAGAATTTAGTGTATCATGATTCAAACTTTTTTACAGAATTTTTCAATGATATCCTCTTCTTAGGTTCCAACATTGATTCACTGGAGTATGGGTCTCATCGATTGGAATTTGGAATTCATCATGTTGGTTTTTTACAGAACATGGGTTATTGGAAATCTAGTGTTTTTATCCTGAAAACCACAGTATACAAAACATGAACCCTAGCCTAACACACTGTGTCTTCATCTATTTTGCGGAAGAAGGTGTTTAGTGTTTTAAGAATAACACATCGTGTACCATGTGTACACGCCATGTATCCCTTGACGATGTAACTTGTTTTCTGAGAAGGGAACATGGGTCGTAGGGCATTGAGGAGGACACATCATGTAATTGGATTACACGAAATGTGGATGTTTACCATGTATCCGACCATGTAACTAATGAAACGGATGGATATAAATGTAGTAGTACAGGTCATTTCCAAATTGAACATGTTTTGTAGACAAACATAGGTAGAACCGTGTAGTTCTAGCCGTGTAAGGGGGAGGAAAATTCATGTACCCTCCATATCTTAGGAGGAACATGCAGTGTGTGATGTGTGTTACAAGACTGTGTTGGGCCGAAATACAAACCCATGGAAGGCCCTAGGAGAACATGCCATGTGTGGTGATATACATGCAATGTACCTCTATTTTGGAAAAGTCGAATAATTTCCTTTACCTATTTTATTTTTTCAATTCTGAGTAACAGTTTCCTTTTTTGTTAAGTTGGTATCGAGGCGTGTGTGGTAGAATTTGTAGTGTCATACTGCTTCGATTTCCATGACCTATATTCTCAGAGAGTGGTGATGAGAATAATCCAAAAATGGTGGGACATGAGATACCAATGGTCCCTCTGGTTGTGCCAGCTGCGACACCAGCCATTATACATGATGCAGGTAAAGATGCATTGCTTTGAGAAGGCATTGTGAGGTTCATGAAATCCTTTTAGGGAGCACCACATGATACCACAATTATGGTAGGGGTGACATGTTTTTTCTAGTCGTACCATCCGCTTACTTTTTTAGTGGATGGCGTCCCACATGCTACAAAATCATGGATATAATTGATGATGACTATCATCAAGCATATGGAGATGCCTCATGAGAGGAGGGTTATGATTGTTACTTATTTGCTATGTGATTTTTCCAAGAGATGTTGGGATGTTGTCTCTCAGTAAGGGCGTCATCGGGATATGACATGGGATGATTTTCAGGCATCCTTATATGATTATTGTTTTCTCGAGATGTTGGGGACGACCGAGCCCAGGAGTTCATGCACCAAGATAATGGACAACTATCATTTATAGAATATTTTGAATTATTTACTGAGATTCATCATTTTCTCCTATTATGACGGGTGATGACATTTCAAAAGCTAGACAATTCGAGGATAGTCTCAATTTTGACATCCGATCACAGGTGAATGTCTTATGGTTTCCTTCTATCTCAGCTATTGTGAATAAAGAACAGATTACCAAATGAAACCTATGGGAATCTGGGGGCTCATGCCGGGGTTGTTCGACACTAAGATATGGTACTATCTGGACTGAACCCAGTATGCTACATAGAGTTATTTCTCATATTGATACGAGCAGTAAGAATATTTCTTTCAGAAACCAAGTGAGGTTTTACCATTGATGAATGATTGAGAATGTTAAACCATTGTTCCCTATAGACCCGGTAGAATGGTGATCGTACGGTAAGATGGGAAATTTACAGTGCGTTTTAAATAAGTCTATAACAACATCTAGTGTGAGATGGTCTATATGAACTCCATGTTCAGATGTGGGGTCAGTAGCATCTCACTAGTCAGGGAACTATAATATGTTAGGCCGTTCAAGCTGAGGGGTGGTCAAGGCCATGGTAGCCAGAACCTAGGATCTTTTCCACGGTAGGGATGTTATGCTCAGGGTGGCCAAGAAGTGTCTCATGGCCACAATATAGGTTAGATTTATGTCATGAAACATACCCAATAGAAGTAGTATCTCAGAACATCTACAGTCATAGGTATTCATCTGGTGGCTCTATTTTATCTTTATCACTCTTTGATATTGGTTTTACACATTGTTTCATATTGATGGCAATTGTTGAAATCCTTAAGCTCTGAACTTATTTCAATTTAGATTTTATGATGCTAGAAACTCTCTTAGGTATTAAAAAATAATGTGTGCGCCATTGAATGGAGTCCCCCCATGAGATTGGTGGGATCCATTTTTATGGAACCTCCATATCATAGAGATGATGAGATTCAATTTCATTCTCAAAATGGAATTCTTGGATTCTTTTTGTGACTTTTTTTATTTCTATCACTACATGGGTGACTTTTACATTACTAGTTGTAAGAGAGTTTCTACATAAGGGTGAATGGGTTTTCTGGGAAAGCAGTGATGGAACCGAGCATCATGGGATGGGTAGGATGAGAGTCTTTATTGTGAGTCTATATCTGGATGATCAGGGAACATATCTGGAATATTTCCCTATAGTGGTTGATCATTTTAGGTATTTTTCCCTAGATGAATTCTCAAGATTACCTCCAATTAGATTTGTAGCGTTCACTATCGATCTAGTTCCATGAGTTTCCCTTATTTCCATTCCTCTTTATAAGATGGATACAATGGTGTTGTAAGAGCTCAAGAGGCAGTTGGAAGATCTAGAAGCTAATGTTTTTATATGACTTAATACTTCTCCTTGTTTTTTAGAAGTCCTTTTAATTAAAATGCAAGATTGTACCCTTAGGTTATGTGTGGACTATCGTAAAGTCCAACAATTGAAAAGTAAAAACCAATAACCCTTGCAACTGATAGATGGTCTATTTTATCAACATCAAGGAGCTAAATTTTTCATGAAGACTGACCTAAGGTCTGGAAATCAACATGTACATGTTTGACCTACATACATACCTTGTACGACCATTCGGAGAAGGAACGACCTTTATGAGTACATGGTTATGCCTTTCGTTCTCACAAACACGCCAGCAGTTTTAATGGTGATGATGAACCGAGTGTTCCGTCCCTACATAGTTTTCATGGATGATATATTGGTGTATTTTTAAAATCAACATGACCATGTCAAACACATTGAGATCATTTTGAATACACTAAGAGAGCATTAGTTATTAGCTAATAATTCAAAAAACCACTTCTGGATGGATTAGATTCACTTCTTGGTTACCTTCATCTCAGAGACTGGAGTATTAGTGGATCCAAAGAAGGTGAGAGTAGTAGTAATCTAGGAGCAGTCGGAGCACATTTTTGAGGTACCAAGTTTCCTCAGGATAGATGGTTACTACAAGTGTTTTATACGGAACTTCTCACACATAACAACACCAATGATGGGCTTGATTAATAAAGAGTTGAAGCTTGAGTTGTCAGAATCTTATGACACTGCCTTTCATGAGTTATAGGGCCATTTGAATTCAGCACTAATATTGTTATTTCCAGAGCCGGGAATGTGTTACACTATGTATTGTGATTCATCAGATATTGTTATGGAAGTAGTGTGTGTGCAGGGGGGTCGATTTTTTGCGTACGTTCCTCGACAGTTGAGGCCACATGAGACGAATTATCTGATACATGATCTTGATTTGGATGCAGTTGTTCAAGCCTTGCATTGTTAGAGACATTATTTAATGGGAGAACATTGTTTGGTGTGTATAGACAAATAATTTGTCAATTACGAATTTTCCCAGTGTGATTTGAATCTAAGACAATGATGGTCTGTGGGATATCTTATGTTGTTTTATTTTGAGTTTTCCTATACACCTAGAAATTTCAATGCAGTGGCTGACACACTATGTAGGAGGACTTAGATGAAACATGTGCAAGAGACTAGTAGTGAGTGGATGTTAATGGATTTTTTCTCTGAGATGACCATTAGAGGTTCACAACAGTCAGGGGAAAGATTATCTTTCATATTTAGCTTTTACCTCTACTTTAATGGATAGTGTGAGGATGATGTAACTATTAGATTTTGAAGGCATTATTCTACGGGAGAGTGTGGTAGGAGAGGACCCTATAGTTGTATGGATGATGGGAAATGATGAAGACCTTCATATCCATGGATGTGTGTGGGTTACAGTTTATATTTTCAATGAAATAATGCAAGAGTTTCATGCTTCATCTTGGAATGTTCATATCGAAGATACCACGACGTACTGTGAGTTGTGCCGCCTATACTGGGGCCCGAGTATGAAATGAGAAGTAGTTGGTTTTGTTACGAGGTGATCCACTTGTCAACAGGTGAATGCAAAACATTAGCAGCAAGCTAGATATTTACATCATTTTCCTATTCCGGAGTTGAAATGAGATGATTTCGTGGTGGATTTCGTGAAGGTGTTCCTGAGGTATCTTAGAGGCAATGATGTTGTGTGGGTTGTAGTTGAAACGATTACAAAGGACTCTCATTTCATGTCGACCATGGAGACCATCAGTGTGGATGAGATCAAAAATATATATCCAAGACATGATATGAATTCGTTGGGTCACTTGTTATATTTTTTCACATATGGATTCTTGATTTAAATCTCTTTTCTGGTAGAGTTTTCATAGGGTATTGGGTTCACATGAGCTTTTAATCAAAGCATAACACCCTCTGACTGATGGTCAGTTAGAGAATACAATACAAGTTCTAGAGTACATGTTGAATGAATGTGTCCTAGACATTGGGGGATATTGGGAGAATCATATACTCCTGGTTGAGTTCACCAATAATAATCAATTTCATGATACAATTCAGATGGTGCCAAATGAGGCTTTGTATGGTAGGAAATGCCGGTCACCACTATGTTGGCTGGAGGCAGGAGAGGCAGATATACAGGGAGATCATCTTGTCTAGGAGATTACTAAATAGGTTCACTTGATTCATATATGAATGGATAGTGTGCAGTCTTGTGAGAAATTTTATTTCAATTTCCATAGATGACATTTGGGACTTGAGGTCGTGGATCGTGTTTTCCTACGTATCGAACTGATATTAGGACACAAAAGGATTCTGAGATAGGGGAAAATTTTGGTGAGATTTATCATACATTTTGAGATTCTTGAGTGAGTCATGTAAGTTTCCTATTAGTTAAAGTTACCTCAGAGGTACCGAGCCACACATGGAATTTTCTATGTATATCAACAATGCCTCTATCATTCAAACCTATCTCATGATTTTGAGCTTGAGGATACTGAGATTCATGTTGATGCATACTTTTAGGAGAATCCGATTAGTATAGATGAAAAGAGCACAATAGTTTTCTGAGGCCGGAAAGTACCTCTCATACATGTGCTATGTAAGCATGACCTGGTGATGGATGAAACTTGGGAGAGGGAGGCCGACATATGTTTTCAGTGGCCAGAGTTAATCTCAGATATTCCATCACTACCCTTGAAAGGGAATCTTGGGGAAGAATTTATTTAAGGGGAAGTCTATCAGAACCCGGTTATTCTTTTGAAGAATTATTTTCTTCTATTATTTTTCCTTGAGTTAGTTTTTTATTGAGAAAACATGGTAAAATTGTGAAAATGGTTGTTTTAAGGTTACACACCATGAAATCATATATACACAATGTGTATTATAGTCATGTAGGATAGGGATACATTGCATGTGAGAATGTTGTAATTGGAGAGAAGAAGAATCCACTACACCCCATGTACAAATTGATACACACCATATAGTAATGTTGAATGGTCGATACAGGATGTGTAAATTATGTTCATGAATATGTGAACTATAAAATAATATACACACAATTTATATGGACTCACATGATTTGTACTTGTGTTTTTCACAAAAAACAGATTGTATCCCCTTCATTCTGTAATATGGATAGTGGGCACACTGGGGGAACTCTAGACGACTGCTAGAAATTTATCCTATTCCCAATTGATCATCTGAACCCCAAATCAATCATTGTCGGTCTTGTTAGAATCCTATCGATGTGTGTGAAACTACAGTTGAGCCATTCTTGGTAATATATATTATTTAATATGTTATTTAATGTTAAATTGTTATATTTTTTTATAGATTTATACCACTATAGATTGAATTAGAAGTGGAGGGTGGATGAGGAGATTCATACAACATTGAGGTAGGTGGTTCCATGCTAATTTCATAAAGTCAAGTTAGTTATACGTGTCGTTGTGTGACGTGCCCATGATTATGGTGTCTATTAATTCATAATTTGATCATCTTAATACCTAATGTCATTTATGTTCATGATTAAATTAATTGAATCATATTTTAAAATTTTTTAGTTTGATTAAGTGCCACCTCGTGAGTGAGATTCCCCTTGAATGGCCATTGTTTAGTTGTTTGTCCTCAGATTCTGATGGGCATGCCATTGTTTCCCCTTTAAAAGGTTATTTAAAATGATATTTTTTTAATTAAATGTTTTCCATGTGATAATTATTTTTAAAGAATTGTGATAGTTTAGTTCACATGTTAGACTTGTTATATAAATTTTCCTACATGATTTATTAAATGCTAAATAATGAAATAGTTTAATTAGCATGTGTTTCCTGATAAATAAAATGCGCCAACATGATTTGATTATTATTAACCATGTGATTGTTTAATTTAAATGTGTTGTTAACTATACATAAATTTTGATACTCCAGGCTTGGACCTGAAACATGATGAAGTATTTTATACAATGTGTTTTACCTTGACACATACTGAAATGATGATACGCCGAGCTTGTCCCTGATTCAAAATATGGTGAAATGTTGATACATCAGGCTTGTCTATGATTGCTGCCAAAATGATGACACACCAGGCATGTCTTAGATATGAATATGTAGAAATATTTATACATTGAGATTATCCATAATACATATTTAAATGGAATGACTGACGAGATGACTTCCAAGAAAACACACATGCTTGGATTCGGTCTACACTTCTTTGATTAGATATCCTATTGAGGTATCTTTAGTGTTTACATTATATATGTAATTCCCTGACCCCAGATACCCTGAGTCTGTACATTATTAAATAACATGGGCATGATCACAAAAGATCATGTCTCCAAAGACCGATTAGATTAGTTTTCTTGGAAGTACTAGATATATTCATAAGGTTTAAATTATATCATAAAATAAAAAAAACACAACAACATTGTTTCCATAGACAACACTCATATCCCCTCAGACTATCCCTACAGGTTAGTCATAAAATAATTCTTTGCATCCTTGTAATAATAAAACATAGAATGGGGTGAGCTCAGATGCTCAGTAAAGATGACAATATAGAAGAACATTCATAAATAAGAATATACATTTAAGGCAATGTATAAGAATAAAACAAAATCCTTTTAAACTTGAACTTCATCATAATATGGAAAAAATAAAATAAAATAATTTCAATTACTTACTCACATGGATATTCTACTAGTTGATTAATCACTTGCAATATCAATTGCCTCGTTCATAGTAATGGAATGCATAATTATAGACATTCATAACCACATAGTCAAGGCCTTGTTCCAAGACTACAAATAAGATTTTTTCAAGGCCTTGCTCCAGGACAGTAGTTTGTCTCATGAGACCTACCGATGCATCGATCTGCTATAGAAGGCTCCACCCATCACATACTATGTCCAATGAATTACTCATATGAAAAGATTTAAACATTACATAAACATTTGTTTTTAAAATAGAATATGAATGATCAATAATTTATCCATAAATCATGAATGGTGTAAAAAGAACACATCCACAATCAAACATATCACAATACCTTCAATACAATATGGATGTTTTTTATCATAAAAAATGAACTTCAAATAATCTTAAAATCAATCAATGGATGTTTACATAGACGAAATCAAAATAGTTTTTAGAGAAATTTCTCCTTCTATTTGGATATCATTTAAGAAAAAATTTATCTTGAAAATATTCTTATATGCTTGTAAGGGATTCTTCAATGATGTTATAACAGCGGAAAATAGCCACACCCACCGTATAAGTTAAAAAACAATACATTTCTACCTTAATTTTGTCGAAAAGGTTATAAAGGACCTTGTTTGGAAAATAACAAAAAGATTCATTTATAAACATCTTATAAAATTAAAACAAGTGTATAAATGAATTAAACCCATAGTATAGTAAATTGTATGAATTTTTTGAAATACATTTTTAGGAATCATTGATGTGGATGATAACAAAGTCCCAGTAGGTACTTAGGTAAATTACCTCAGATAAAAAAGAGATTGTGAAATTAAACCTTACATTTTACATTTCCTTGGTCGAGGGTTGGATAACATCATTTATAATGGCTAAATAATTTATATTAAATTATAAAAGAATCATATACATTAATATGATATCATATATGATCTTTTATTATTTCTTTGTTAATAATATTTTATTATTATCCTCTTTTCGGGTGTTAACTGATTTGTTTTCCCTTGTATGATATGTAATGTAAGTGAATTTGGTAATGGATAGGATGTATCTTATTCATATTTATAATTACAAAAAGTCTTTAAACATCATTTTTAAACATCTATTGCAAATTAGTCTTGAATGGGTACGATGGGGAATGAATCTCATCGCGTTTGTGGAGATGGTAATCCGTATGTACGGACGAGGGACAATATCATTCTTTTGATATTAAAATAATATAAACTTGGATGGTATATCATATATACAGAATCATTATCATTTTATATTTAATAGTTACATCAATTACACATCATTATTATACCCATCCAAATAATAATGTATTGAATAAAAATTACATCATGATGTGGAGATGGTAAGCCGTACGTAGGCACATATGGTGACATGTCATTAAACGGATGGATATAATAATGAATTTGGTTTTGACATATTGATAATAAAATAAAATTATATTGAATATAAAGAATTTTTTATTTTAAATAGAATCATTAATGAAAAAGGAAGAGGAAGAATAATGTAACTTGAAAGAGGTGATGATATATTTACCTCTTCTTCGGGTTCTTCCTTTTGATTTGATCAAAAAAACATCATAAGATGGAATTATAACTAAAGGAAGGCCTCCAGGATTAAGGAAAGATAGTTGAGTGGGTATTTGTGCAGAGGTTGGTCGATCCAAATGGCTTTGAAGATGTTACTTTGAGTGAAGGTGGAGATCCCTTTTATTAGAAAGGTGAGGGGCACCTTAGGAAAATCTAGAAATATTATTTTATAATAAAGTTATATTAGGTTTATAATGGCTCAAAAATGGATTATTTAAATTTTATGGTGGGGATGGGTCGAAAACCACTAAACAAATAGGTTTTAGACAGGTTTGGGTAACTATATTATATTTATCTTTTATATTTTACTCTTAGTTAAAAAGTTTCACATTTACCATCTCTCATTGTATTTTTATATTATATTGTTAATAAACATACTATATACATCCAAGAGAAACTCATGAGGTTCATTAATGACACAACAATCATTATATATGTCGTTTGGCCTATACTTATATATTTAGGAATTGAATATCAATTAATAATGTTATGTTTTTTTAACAAACTCTTTTTTGTCAATTTTGACACTTTTTGGTATTTTGTTTTTTCTAA
Source organism: Viscum album (assembly GCA_963277665.1). NCBI lineage: Eukaryota > Viridiplantae > Streptophyta > Magnoliopsida > Santalales > Viscaceae > Viscum > Viscum album. Next base: position 844,237,010 of record OY728151.1, read on the forward strand.
ATTCATAATAGAATTATGACATAGAAAAAAATTCATGTAACCAACCCTAACATTCCATATTAATCTATAATGTAATTTTAATTCATAACAAGTCTCAAATTGAATTTATTTGGATATTTATAATATCAATTATTTTAATTTTTCATTAATTAAGTAATTATTGCATCATCTCTGTGTAATAAATAAAAATAATTATATAATGTCTGAAAATATAAATAAAATACCATTATGTAGGAAGTCATTTTAGCTTTCTAATGAATATTTATAGTAGAATTTATCTTATCTCTATCCCTATATTAAAAATGTTGTTATTAAACATTGATATTACCTCTTTTAACTATTCTTAAAATTAAATTATAATAATTGTCCTAATCTATTACATGATTACCAAATTAGTTCATATTTTATTCCTAAGGTTGTTTTTTGTCAAATTAAACTTATCCAATAGAATTAGGACATGTGTTAATGTAATAATAATACCATTTTTACACTTAGTTACACTATTTACTTTTAATAGTGGTAAATAAAGGTAAAAAGTTATTATTCAACAAAAATTATTTTAATCATATTAAACCACATTTTAATTACTGATATCAACTATGACAATTATATTTTTGAAATTTAACTCACATAATCATTAAAATTATGTTTTATGTGAATTTGAAAATGCTCATAGGAGGTGGGTAAAAGGCGGTGAAACGTTCAATAAAATATTTATATATCTAAAATTATTATAAATAACTCCAATGAATTCAATTGAGATTTTATAGGTATTACGTATTTATTTTGACCTAAAATAGATTTAAATAATATAAACAATTATTTAAATAAAAATTAGTTTTTAAACTATAACTAAGTGTATTTTACTATTCATGATAAATTTATTGTTTTCAGAAAAATATAAAAAATTCACCCTAAGGTAATATTGATATTTCGAATCAAAAAATGAAATCTATTTTGAATGATAAAATTTATAAAATTTCAATAAGTGGGAATTACTATTCATAACAGTTATTTTTTTGGTTGTCTTGTGTTAGAACTCAAAGTTGCGTACAACAAACGCTACTGTATTATTCAAAGAGAAGCGTACCGCGGAAGCTTGGGGAGTTAGATTCTCCAATCCTTCAAAAAATTTCTTCATCAAAATTTCTATAATATTACTACATAAAAAGACTATGGTGGTTCTTCATTATAAGTTCTTTGGGTTCCCACGTTGCCTCTTCCATATTACCGAAACATATAACATCCTTCCATGGAGATACCTTTAATAAAACATGATCTCCTACCTGAATTTCCAAATCCTTCCTTTGGTTATTGGCATAGCGCTTCTATCATCATGGAGCTGCTTTGATATGGGTTTGGATTACCTTCACCTTTTCCATCGTTTCCTCCACCAGTTCTAGGCCTACGAGTTTTCTTTCCCCAACATCATTACAACAGGTTGGTATACGACATCTCTTCCCGTATAACGCTTCATATGGTGCCATCTGAATATTGAATTTAAGATATTTTTATAAAAAATACTACCATATGTAAATATTTATCACAAATACCTTTAAAGTCAAGTGAGAATGATCTCAACCTGTCTTCTAATGTTTGAATAGTCTGTTCTGATTGTCCATCTGTTTGAGGGTGTAGGCAGGGCTCAAACGAAGTTCAGTATCTATGTATTTCTGAAGACTTTTCAAGAACCTTTTTGTATAACATGGATCATGATAAAAAACAACCGATTTTGGTACATCATTAAGTCTCACAACATCATTAATATATAGCATTTCTAGACGTTCAAGTTGTAAATATTCTCTAATTTCAAAAAATTGTTTTGACTTGTAAAGACAATAAACAATGTCCCATATTGCATCATTCTTTCTAGGAGTCATTGGTAGTCCCATTTCAAATTCCATCATAATATTATCCCATTTCCACTCAGGTATGTGAAGAGGTTGCAATAATTTTCCAGGATATTGCCTTCCAGCTTTCACTTATTGAAAAACCATACATCCGGACAAAAAATCTGCAATCTCCCACTTCATGTTGTCCCACCAAAAATGTTATTTCAAATCTATATACATTTTGGTGCTCCTAGGGTGTATAGAGAAATTTGAGCTATGAGAATCATCCAAAAATTCTCTTTTTTGATTAGGTATATCGGGAACACAATGTTTCTCCCTAAATTTAAAAAATCCGTCTTAATACACAATGCCACTCAATATCCCATCATTCACAACATTAATCTTTTTTTTGAAACTCATCATCACCAGTCTGAGAAATATTTTTCCTTATATTAAATATGGTTTTGAGACCATTTTAAAAAGTATTGATGTTCCACCTTCCATGGTGATTCCATATATCCATCTTTAATATATCCACGTATATATGATCCTTTTCAACTGTAATATTGTTCAAAACACCATGATCCTTTGTACTCAAAGCATCGAACACCTTGTTTTCCTACCCCTGGTGGTAGTGAATGGTGAAATCATAATCCTTGAGTAGTTCAAGCCACCTCCTTTGCCTCATGATGCATTCTTTTTGTGAGGAATTATACCTCAAACTCTTTTGACTAGTATATATCTCACATTTTCACCATAGCGATACTGTCTCCAAATCTTCAATGAAATGATTAAAACTGCTAACTCAAGATCACGAGTAGGATAGTTTTTCACTTGAATTATTATTTTTTGTGTTGCATATGCAATAACAATATCATTCTATATAAGGACACAACCATGTCATTTCTTTGAAGTATCACTGTAAAAAACAAACACACCATTCCTAGATGGTAGAGTCAGTATTAGAGGATTTTCTAATATTTTATTCAGTTCTTCAAAAAATTATCCACTCTTTTTTCCAAACATGTTTAACCCCTTTGCATGTGAGATTTGTTAATGGGTTAGCCAATTGGGAAAATTCAAGATGAAACACTGATAATAACCTGCCAAACCAGTAAAACTGTGTACCTCAGTTATACTCGTGGGTTCTAGCCATTCTTGGATTCCATTGGTCATAGAAGGATCAATAGAGATTCCATCCATGGAGACAATATGTCCCAGAAAAGAAATACCTTGATGCAAGAATAAACACTTGATGAACATCCCGTATAATTAATGTTTTTATGAGTCATTAGGATAATGAACATGTGATTTCATGATCTTCATAGCTTTTGAATTATACCTAGATATCATCAATAAATACCACTACAAATTCATAAAGATATTCATTGAAAACACTATTCATTATATGCATGAATATAGAGGGTGAATTATTCCATCTAATAGGCATTACTATAAACTTATAACACCCATAACTGGTTCAAAATGCTGTCTTCGGAATTCCTTCCATCATCACACATAACTGATGATATCCAGATTGAAGTTCAATCATTGAAAATTATAGATATCCCTGAAGTTGGTCAAATAAATCATCAATGAGAGGTAGGGGATACTTTTTCTTTATTATTATAGAATTGATCTCCCTGTAGTCAATTCACTACCTCAGAGATCCATATTTCTTGTTAACAAAAAGGACTGGGGCTCCCCATAGAGAAACATGAGGGAGAATAAATACCTTATTACTAAATTATTCTCTTTGTTTCTTTAGTTTCAATATTCCACTATGTTCTTTCTATAAGGGTTCTTAGATATGGGCCTTGATCCAGGAATTAAATCAATGGAAAACTCAATTTATCGTTCCATAGGATGTCCATGTAAATATTCTGGAAACACATCAACATATTCTTTCACAATAGTTACATCTTCCATTTGAAAATTATTTTCCTCACCCACATTTATTTCATTCCCTTCCTCCCGAATTATTGAATTTAGTTGTCCGATTTGGGGTTAATCTAGATAAGAATTAGGTGGTGACGATTCTACATTAATGATAAGGTGTTCATTATCATCGTCATCAAAAATAGTAACCACATGACTCTTACAATAAGTTTTTGCATAATGGTCCAAAAGCCAATCCAAACAGATGATTTAATCAAATTAAATAGTGGGTATGATGACGAGATCAGCAGATAAGGAACATTTATATGCCCAAATGGGGAATGATTCACAAAACATTGTTGTAATGATACATCCCTTAGAAGTTTTTAATAACAACTCCCTTGTTAAATCAAATTGGAAATATCTAATTTTCATAGAAAATTAGGAAGATATGAAATAATGTGATGATCTAGAATCATATAATGAATTTTCTATACTTGAGGAAACCGTTTAATTACCTACCACTATGTCATTCATAGATTCAAACTCAGCAGTAGTGATATCATAAGCATGGACTTGATCCATTGAAATTTTTTGAGGTATGATCCCCTGATGAATAAGACATTAATTTTCATAATTCTCTCTTTCTATACAACTATTTCATTCAACCACAATAGCCACATTCTTCCCTTGGAATTCACGAGCTTTGTGGATTTTTTCACCACATTTGTAACAGACTCCCATTCCCTTCAGGAAAGTACGAGGGTGTTTCTTCCAATATTTATTGTAAGATGGATATTCAAATTTTCCCTTCATCCCCTTATTTCCATTTCCAGAGTGGTCAACAGATCTCTTTTTCAATTACTTTTCATTAATGACGTAAGACGTAGAGAATTATTTTTCATTCATTATAGCACATGAGAGAATATCATCATGTGACGAGAAGGATTGTGAGACTAATGCTTGATGTAGAAATTGTTTTAACCCATCAAAGAAATGATCATTCTTATTTCTTAGGTTATGTATATAATCTGTATCATGCCTCAATATCCTTGTAATGTTAGCCTCATACATTGTGACATTCTCATCCTCCTTTTGCCTAAAACTCAAGAAATTTCCTTTTCATATCTGCTCGATGGTCACGAGGAAAGTATGTTTCTATGAAAATCTCTTTAAACTCCCTCCATTCCATATTTGATACATCATAATCTTCTTTTTGTTTTGAATCAATGACCACCACTGATCAGTATCTCCAGTTAGGCAGTAATCTACCCTGACAACTTTTTCCCATTCACTACACCCCACGGCGTGGAATATTTTCTCTAAGTAATTTATACATCTCTTATATACTAATAGATTTTTACCCCCATTTAATGTTGGTTGTTGTTTCCTCATGAAGAGATCTAACATTTATCCTCCATGTTGTGGATTAGGGAGCGTTATACAGGTAAGGCAATTATTCATATCCTGAGTGAGTTGTCCCAATAAGGTGATTAGCTGACCAACACAAGTTTTATCACTGGATCCACTATAATTATCATTAGTGGGAGGGAAATCCCTACATAGAGTGCATGCATTGATACCATTTTCATTCCTTCCACTAGGAACCATTTCTAAACAATGGAATAAACTAGATTAGTTTATGAATCTAAATGCACAATTCCATTCATGTAAAACACTTAACATAGATTGAACAGTTTATGGATATAATCCATAATCATAAAAATTGTTTTCATTGAAGAATTATACACTCATAAACCCGTCATAATGGTTTATAATGAAAATGTGAATTATCCTAATAATAACGCCTGGGAGTGTCATAACAAAGAGTATAGAAAGGCCTGTTGTCGTGCACCAGTTCTCATTCGAGACTAGCTCAATGTGGTGTTTTCAGGATTTACCCCTAGGTACATCTTTTCCAGAGCTACCTGTACATGCTCGTATATTGTCTGGGATGTATTGCATGGAAAACTCACAAAATCTCTATAATACCGAAATTCTATGATGTTCTTCTATACTAATCCTCAAATTATATCTTAGGGTAATGCGCTCTAATCAGAGTTTATCTAAATCTAGATTCAATGGTTTGTACTAATCTTCATCTGATACCAACTGTAATGCCTAGAACCTAGTCACCCTGAGTCAGTGCATTATTAGATAACATTGGCATGATCATAAAAGGTCAAGTCTCAAATGACCGATTAGTTTAGTAGCCTTGGAAGTAATAGATACAATAATAAGGTTTACATTACATCATAAAATGAAAAAAACTAAAAACATTGTTTCCATAGACCACACTCATATCCCCTCAGGCTATCCCTATAGGTCAACCATAAAATACTTTTTCGCATCCAGGGAAAAATAAAACATAGAATGTGGTGAGCTCAGATGCTCAGTAAGGATAACCATATTTGGGAAACATACTTAAATAAGAAAAAACATTTAAGGAAATGTATAAGACTAAAATAAATGACTTTTAAACATGAACTTCAGTATAATATGGAAATGATGAAATCAAATAATTCCATTTACTAACTAACAGGTATATTCTACTAGTTTAATAATCACATGAAATAGAAATTGCAACTTTAATAATGATGGAATGCATAATGCTAGACTTTTATAACCACATATTCAAGGACTTGTTCCGAGACTATAAATCATATTTTGGGAAGGCCTTGTTCTAAGACACTAGTTTGTCTCATGAGACCAACCAATGCATTGAGGAGCTATAGTGGTCTCCACCCGTCACATACTATGTCCAATGCATTCCTTATATGAAAAGGTTTAAACCTAACATAAACATTCGTATTAAAACATGCATACGAAATTTAAATACTTTATCCATAAACCATGAATGGTGTAAAAATAACACACCCACAGTCAAACATATCAAAAAAACTGCAATACAATATTGAAGTTTTGTATCATAATAAATAAACATCAAATATGCATAAAATCTTTCAAAGGATGTTGACATAGATGAAATCAAAAAAAAATTAGAGAAATATCTATTTCCATTTTCAAATGCCACGATCCATCCTCGGGGCCCATGCTGTGATTACCCCAAGCCCGCCTTCCATAGACCAGGGGCCGGCGACTAGCACCAAAGGCGTAAATCCCGATAAAAAGGGAAAACATTGCCTTTATATAAGTAAAAAATATAACAAAGAATGCAAGATGATGTAAACACTAAGTAAACTGAATACAAAAGTAAGTGTTGAAAAGTAAATGGGCTAGAATACAAACCCAAATGAAAGTATAGTACAACTGAAAAGAAATTACAACAGCAGTAAAGTAAATCAGCAACCACTGAGTCGTCCTCCAGCTATCTCACCTGAAGGGTGGGTACAGATGGTCTCCACACCTCCTCGGGTCTGGCTGTCTACTCCGTGTACGTCCCGCCTGATAGTCCACTTTCGGATACCTTCCCAATCCTCTATCCTCAACCACGATCAGTGTTGTCTGTCGTCTGTAACCAACACCACGTAGTGCGGGCATATCCCTTGCAGGGGTGAGTATACAATACTCAGTAGGGACCTTGAGACCCCCAAAGATCTCTCAGAATCCATAAAGGATAAACCACAAAGGAAAGATACAAACACGATTTGTCAACCAACTCTACTTAGGTATATGACCATACATATACCTAAGTCATCAATTCTAGTACGGCTCCAACTCACGAGCCCAAGTACAACCCAGTTCACATAGGAAAGCACAAACCAATCCAAATTGTAAAGCAAGTCAATCATATCGATGATATTGATTGAAATTCAAGACTCATCTCGCAGAAGTATACTACTCAAGAAGAGGGGTGGAGATGATAGATGTAGCCTCTAAATCATCTTCCCTGTAGAACCCACGTAGGATCCCAGGAAAGAAGTTGTCGCTGCCGAACCCACATAGGATCATAGTATAGTAACCATCGCATCTGAAACCATGTAGGATCCATGTACAGTCGTCATCACAGCCGAACCCATGGAAGATCCATGTACATTACTCATCACTGCCGAACCCATGTAGGATCCATGTATAGTCGTCTTCATCGTCGTAGTCGCAGCCAGCTCTAGGGTTCCTGTACACAACAAACTCGTTTCTGAGAGGGTATGCTCCATGACCCATGGGGTTCGATACATAAAATTTCACGTAGTCCAGTGTTGATATATACCAAAGTTATTTCTCATCAAAAGGAACTCTACACAACTGAAGGCGCGTCAATCGGACTCCCGGTCTGAGAGATATCGTCTTTTTCGTCCCAGGGGCCCGATTAGAAATACGCTTGTTTCTAACCCTGTTGATATCCAAATTCATATGAAACTCACTTAGAGTATTGAAAAAGTACTGTCTCATCGGAAGAGTCCCAGTGCCGCATACTGTGCATCGATCGGACGTGCAGTCCTTAAGTTATTCACGTTTAAGTGAATTACGGGCCCGACCCGTTTAGCGTAGTGGGCCGACGGGTCGGGTTGAACCATTTTGATGGGTTAGACCTAGCATGGGTGTCAGACCAGTCTGAATAGATACATAACTCATCCCGAAGTGGTGGGGCCTAGCCCGGCCGCGGGCGGCCCCCTGGCTCGACTGATGCCAAGCAGGCTCCAAGGGGGGGGGGCTGTCTTCTACACCAGCGGTGCCAGGCGGCGCTGCCCTTCCCGGAACCGGCCATATAGACAGGCCAGTCTTTGCGCACGTTCCCTACATGGCTAGGCTGGTAGTCCTCCAGCACGGTGCCCTCTAGGCGCTGTGGCCGGCCGGTCCCCTAACGGGGTGCCGTCCTCGAGCAACGACTCCTCTTCGCTCGGCCGATCGACGGGCTAACAGGTTCTTCCACCGAAGCGGCCCGTGATGCGGGCCCTGGTTCGTTCTGCACAGTCGGTGCGACAGCTCGGGTTCCCTTCGTCACAATCCCAACATTGTACGATGGTTCCATGTTTCCTTCACCAGCAATTTCAAATTCTAAAATAATAAACGAGAACAACATGGGGTTGTCGGGCAGTGTTCGTTTGGCTCACACCCTCCGCGTAAAACGACAGCAATCAGCAAAGGTAAACGAGATTCTCAACGACAAGACAAAGCACAATTTTAATACATTAAAATTGAACTTAAACCCTACCTCAACAAAAGATGTCGAACAACAGGCATCACGAAATATGACGTCACGGTGTGAGGTTACGTAGACGTCGATGGAGAGCGTCTGAGGAGGAAGCGGTGTCTCCCCTTTTTTTCACGGTGAGAAGATTGTAAGGGGTGGCGTCATTTGCGAGTACCTGCATCAATGTCACCTCCCTTGTCATAGAGGAATAAGGGGATGGAGAATTCGGGGTTGCCGAGTCGATGTTCTTCGTTGGAGAGATGACATTCTTCATTGGGGATGGAGTTCTTCAAAAAAAATTAGAGTTCTCCCAATTCCACCTCACACAACCATTCTAACTGAAAATAAAATAAGGCATCCTCTTAATTTATTAAATAAATCCATGCATTCATATTTACAAAATTCAAACAGATAATTAATTAATGAAGAATTTACAATTAATTAATTAATGTGTGTTTTGGCACGCAATAAAGAGGGAGATAGGGAGAGTTACTTAATTAAAGGATGTCAACATGTTTTATAGGGGGAGTTTATGAGAGTTTTAGAAATGTGAAGGGTTGGGGATCATGTGGGCCCCACATCAAATTTATCCTGACATGGGTAGTTAGGATGTGAGTGGGTCCCACCCTAACTTCCCCATATAGGTTATAACCACTTAAGATATAAAAATAAAATTGTTCCATAATTTTAGTCACCTCTCAATTAATCAACAAAAATTAACTTCTTCTCCCATGTAAACAAATCTTCGATAAAGGTCCTATTAAGAAAATACTAGTGGAGTGAGTTCATCAGTGCCCTCAGATTTCAATTCCGAGCACTGGTTCAAAATATAGGAAAACCCACTAGTTCGTTTACTGAATATACCCAAGCTAAATTTCGGAAATTGATTCCGGGCACACTGGGACTCCGAATCATGTGTCGTCAGAAAATTCGTACTCGTAAAATCGCAAAGAATTTAAGAAAAAAATTTCCAATAAATTTATGTGTCTTTACATCACTCCCACCTCAGGTATTTACGTCCCTATAAAGCTACATCATAAACTAGTGAAACAAATGAGGGTACTGTGCACGCATCTGTGACTCCCGCTCCCATGTGCTCTCAGGGAGGTGCCCGTGCTGTCAAAGAATGTGAACTAGAGGAATCGACCATCCACGTAGGTCCCGATCCTATCATTCCCCGATCTCCACTGGGATCTCCGCAAAAGTCGCCCTTTCATCGATGTCCATCTCCCCATGATCAATGATATGTGTCGGGTTGTGCACGTATCTTCTCAGCTGAGATACGTGCAAGACATCATGCAACCGGTGCAACTGCGGTGGAAGGGATAAGTGATACACCAACTCGCCTACCCTGTTGAGGACCTGGAATGGTCTGATGAAGAACAAAGACAACTTGCCTCCCCGACCAAATCTCCAAAAACCACACCGTGTTGAGACCCGTAAGAAAACATGGTCTCCGTCTTCAAACTCCAGTGGTCTCCACCTCCTATCAGCATAAGACTTTTGTCCACTCTGTGCAGTCCTCATCCGCTCCTGGATGATCTGCTCCTTCTCTGTCATACACTGAACCATCTCTGGTCAAACGAGTGATGACTCCCAAGGGTCAGTCCAACACAGAGATGATCTTCATGGTCGGCCATACAATGCCTTGTATGGTACCATCTTGTGGGAGGAGTGGTAGCTATTTTTGTATGAAAACTGCACCAAGGGTAGATGATCCTCCCAACTTCGACCAAAGTATAGAACACATGCACAGAGTATGTCCTCGAGAGTCTGAATGGTTCTCTCCGTCTGGCCATCCGTATGAGGATGAAAGGCGGTGCTTAGGCGTAGCTGCGTCCCAAAAGCCTCATACAACCCATTCCAAAGTTGGGAAGAAGAGTGAGCATCTCAATCGGAGATGATAAGTGATGTAACACCATGAATCCATATGATCGCCTAAACGTAGTGGTGTCCCAAGCTCTCCACGGATCCCTACTCTCTAATAGGTAGGAAGTGGGCCGACTAGGTGAGTAAGTAAAAAATCACCCATATGGAGTAGTGTCCTCTGGATGTACGAGGGATGCCCATCAAGAAATCCATAGATATCCCGTCCCACTTCCACTCCAGGACCTCTAAGGGTTGTAACAAGCATGCTGGTACCTGGTGCTCCGCCTTCACATACTGGCATGTGAGGCATCATGAAACGGACTCTGCCACATCCTTTTTCATACCTGGCCACCAGTACTGTCGTCTGAGATCCTGGTACATCTTCGCCACTCTAGGATGTACCGCCAAAGGGATATTGTGGAACTCCTTCAACACCTCCTCTTGTAATGAAACGGGTACAATGGTACGTCCCCTGAAGAAGATGATGTGCTCTCCTCCTTTGAAAAATCTGTCAGGTGCTTGTCCTGGTGATATCTGTTCACGTAGTGTCTCACAATCAACATCCCCACACTGTTCCTCTCTGACCCGCTGAAGTAGTGGAGGAGTGACTGTGAGTGACTATAGAAAGGCTGCTCCATCTCTATCCACGAATGATATCTGCAACGTGTCTAGCTGCTATGTCGCCTCTCCAAGTAGCTGAATACCTGATCATCAAGTGAGAGCATCAGCTACAACGTTCCCCTTCCCATGAGTATAGACTATCTCAAAGTCATAGTCCTTGAGGAACTCGATCCATCAACGCTGTCTTAGGTTCAGGTCCTTCTGCGAGAAGATATACCTGAGACTCTGATAGTCAGAGTAGATTGTAAAGTGTTCACCCATCAGATAGTTTCCCCATATCCTCAAGGCGAAGACCACTACTGCTTACTCTAGGTCATGGGTAGTGTAGTTCTGATCGTGCTGCCTCAACTGTCATGAACCTTAAGCAATCACCGCCTGCTCCTGCATCAAGACACACCTAAATCTGGTCCCTGATGCATCGCTGTAAAGTACGTACCCTACGCCGTCCTCCGGTAGCCTCAAGATGGGTGAAATGGTCAATCTCTGTCACATCACCTGGATGCTCTCCTAATATCTATCTAACCACATGAAGGGTTTCCTCTTCTTTGTCAAAGCTGAAAGTGGTGCTGCAACTCTGGAGAAGTCGTGCACAAATCTCTAATAGTACTCAGCCTGACCTAGGAATCACTGCACCTCCATCAAAGTCCTGGGAGGCTCCCAAGAATGTATTGCCTTGATCTTCGCAGGATCCACGTCAACTACCACCTCAGAGATGACATTCCCCAAGAAGTGGACCTCTCGAATCTAGAACTGACACTTCGAGAGCTTACCATAAATCTGGTGCTCTCTAGCCTTAAGGATCGAGCCAACTGCTATATCGGAATCTCTGAGCTCTGAGCAAGGGCAGCGGCAATGAAAGAACGAATCTCTCTTTTGTGTATAATAACTGCAGGAAGGGTAGAGTAGAAACATATTGTACCTCGAATCATCTCAGGTGCGACGTGTTCATAAGCGTCCACTGCCTGAAACTGAGCCAGCCTTGGTCCACCAGCTCCTTGTGGTCGGGGTGGACCTCATGGTGGTGGTGGTGGTAGAGCCTCAAAGTTCGCCCACCACCCGATGCTCGGCCAGCACCATTGCCTCATCTGTCGGATCCCTGCAGACCGCCATGGTCAAACCTCTACCTCTACCTAGGTGGTCCCACAACTGTCTGTTGCTCCTCTGCATTGTGGGTCGGGTAGTCACGATCCATAAGGCCCTGCCTGCCGCATGCATAGCATTGTCTGCCTCTCGTATGACTAGCTCTGCTATGTGTGCCCCGCACCTCCGAATATATATCTTGAGGTATCCCACCTGATGGCCTGGTCCGCTTGGACCTCTCTGACATTTGTCTACTACAGGCTGTAGAAGACTCCGCCACGTGTCGCCCTGCGGTAGGCCTCACTGCTGGAGTAGGCTCAGAAAGGAAGCTCTCCACATGTAAGGATCGCTCCAGTACTCATGCTTGCGTTGGAATGCAAAGGGATATCATTGAAGCCCTGATCTCATGCCTCAGTCCCTACTCGAAGGTCCAGGCATAGATGAATGGGTCTCATACCATGTCCGTTGAATACAATGGGAGGTCATTAAATCTCGCCGAGTACTGGGCTACTGTCATGCTGCACTACTGTAGCTGTAGTAAATACTCAATGCACACCGCATGGAGGGTGGCTAGAATGAACTCCAAGTGGAAGAGGCTCTCAATGTCCGTCCAATGTAGAGATGCCTCGTCATGCACCTGGAGCATCAGGCTCCACCATATACCTGTTGTCACTTGTAGAAGACTCACCACAAGGATCACCATAAGATATGATGGTGTCCCTATTAATCTGAAGACTCGAACAACAGCCTCCAGTCAATCCTCGGCTGCCTGAGGGTTTGTCTCGTCGTGGAACATGGGCGGCCTCTGTCGCTGAAAATCATGCAGAGCACTCAGGAAGCGTGCACTCTCCACTGCTGGGGATGGTGGTATCGGTATCCTAGTGGGTAGATGTACCGTTGGTGCCTCCGCTGCAATGGGGCCCTACACCGAGGCCTCGTCGCTCGATGGCCCGCCATCTCACACATAACTAAGAACCCTAGCTGGATACTATCATGGGGCCATCCTGAAAATAAATTGGTGCACTATGGTTAATACAGTATACCTAGTGAGCTGACACAAAGTAATCACAATGAAGCACATTTGAACACACATGTAATCAATGTTTTCGTGCATTGAGTAAGAAATCAGATGTCAGGATCTTGGTGTATGGACACGTCGACTGCCACACCAACATTGGAATTCCTGGACTGATCACCACACTCAATAACCATAACACTATCGCTTCACAGAAAGAAATTATCAGAGTCCTATGATATTCGGTAGAACTGACTCCTCTGAACCAATTTGTCACGACCCGTCCTTGGGGCCCGTGTTGTGACTACCCAAAGCTCGCCTTCCATAGGCCCGGGGCTGGAGACTAGCACTGAAGGCGTAAATCACGATAAAAAGGGAAGTCATTGCATTTATATAAGTAAACAACAGAACAGAGAAAGCAAGTTGATGAAAACACTAATTAAACTGAGTACAAAGTAACTGCTGAAAACTAAATGTCACAGAATACAAACCCAACTGAAAGTACAGTACAACTGAAAAGAAAGTACAACACTAGTAAAGTAAAGAATCAACAACCATGTAGTCCACTGGATATCCCACCAGAAGGGTGGGTATATATGGTCTCCTCAACTCCTCAGTTCCGGCCGTCTTCTCCATGTACGTCCCGCCTGATAGTCCACCTATGGATACTGTCCCGCTCCTCAAGCCTCAACCACGATCCACGTTGTCTGTCGTCTTCAACCAACACCTTGTAGTGCGGGCATATCCCGTTCAGGGGTGAGTATACAATACTCATTAGGGATCCCGAGACCCCCTGAAGGTCTCCTAGAATCCACAAAGGATAAACCACAAAGGAATGATACAAACACTAAGTATCAACCAAATCTACTTAGGTATATGACCATAAATATACCCAAGTCATTAATTCCAGTTTAGCTCTAACTCACGAGCCCATGTACAACCCAGTCCACATACGAAAGCACAACCCAATCCACAGAAGAAATAAAATCAATATTATTGATTATATTGATTTAAATTCTAGATTCAACTCACACAGGTATAATACTCATGAAGAGGGGTGGATATGAAAGATGTAGCCTCTGAATCATCTTCCCTGCCGAACCCACATAGGATCCAAGTACAGAAGTCGTCGCTGCCAAACCCACGTAGGATCCTAGTACAATATCCATCGATGTTGAACCCACATAGGATCCATGTGTAATTGTCATTACTACTGAACCCACAAAGGATCCAAGAATAGTCATCCTGGCTACCGAACCCATGTAGTATCCAAGTACAGTCGTCATCGTCGTCACATTCGCAGCCAGGACTAGGTTTCTCACACACAGAACGCTCGTTTCCAAGAGGGTCCGCTCCACGAGCCAAGATATTAGATACATCGACTGTCATGATGTTCACAGTTGATGTATTCCAAGGTTCTTTCTCATAAAAATGAACTCTATGCAACTGACGACGCATCAATTGGACACCCGGTCTAAGAGATATCATCTTTTCCGTCCTAAGGGCACGGTTAGAAATACGCTAGTTTGTAACCCGGTTGATATCCAAATACATCTGAAACTCACTTAGAGTATCAAAAAAGGACCGTCTCATCAAAAGAGTCCTAGTGCTAGACATGGCGTGTTGATCGGACGCACGGTCTTTATGTTATTCACGTATAAGTGAATTATGGCCCTTTCCTGTTTAGCCCATTGGGCCGATGGGTCGGGTGGACGGAGTTTGATGGGTCAGACCCAGCTGGGGTGTTATACCGGTCTGAAGTGATACATAACTCAGCCCAAAGTGGTGTGGCCAGGCCCGGCGGGGCTTGGCCTGGCTTGGCCCAGCCCGGCGCATCCCAGTGGGGCGTTCGGCCGATGGGTTGTCCAGTCCTCTAACGCAGCGCCCTCCTAGCACCGCAGCTCCTCTTTGACCGGCCGGCCGACGGGCCAGCTGGTTCTCACACCGAAGAGGCCAATGTTGTGGGCCACAGTTCATTCCGTAAAACCGGTGCGACGACGCCAGTTCCCTTCGTCACGATCCTGGAATGGCACTACGGCACCATGTTTCCTTCGCCGCCAATTTCCAATTCTAAAATAATAAATGAGAACAACTGAGAGTTGTGTGGCCGTGTTCGTATGGCACCCACCCTCTTCATAAAATGATAGAAATCGGCCATGGTAAATTAGATGCTCAACAAAAAACCAAAGCACAATTTTAATCCATTACAATTGAACTTAACCCCTACCTCAACCAATGATGTCGAAGGATGGGAGTCGTGGAAGACGACATCGTGGGATGAGGTTCTGTAGACGTCGACGGAGAGCGTCCAAGGAGGAAGTCGCATCTCCCATTTTATTCACGGTGACAAGATTGTAAGCCATGGCATCGTTGGCGAGTTCCTACATCGGTGTATCCTCCATTGTCACGGAGGATGAAGAGGATGTAGAATTTGGGGTCGCCGAGTCGAAGTTCTTCCTCGGAGATAAGACGTTCTTTGTTGAGGATGTATTTCTTCATTAAAATTAGAGTTCTCCCAATTCCTCCACAAACAACCATTCTAACCAAAAATAAAATAAGGCTTCTTCTTATTTTATTAAATCATGCCATGCATTCAAATTAAAAAAATTCAAACACTTAATTAATTAATATTGAGTTTTCCATTAATTAATTAATGTGTGTGTTGGCATGAAATAAAGATAGAGATAGGGATAGTTACTTAATTAAAAGGAGTTAACAAGTTTTAAAGGGGCGGTTTATGAGAGTTATAGAAATGTGAAGGGTTGGGGCTCGTGTGGGACCCACTTCACATTTATCCTCACAAGGGTATTTAGGATGTTTGTGGATCCCACCCTAACTTCCCCATGTAGGTTATAACCACTTAAAATATAAAAATAAAATTTTTCAATAATTTTATTCACCGCTTAATTATTCCACATAAATTGACTTCTTCTCCCGTGAAAACACAACTTCGGTAGAGGTCCTCTTAAGAATATATCGGTTTTGCGAGTTCATCGGTGCCCTCAGATTTCAATTCTAAGCACCGGTTCAAAAGATAGAAAAAACCACTCATTCTTTTATGGAATGAACCCAATATAAACTTCAAAAATTGATTTTGGGCACACCGGGCCTCAGAATCAGGTGCTGTCAAAAACTGCATACTCGTAGAATCCTAAATAATTTATGAAAAAATTTCCCTTGAAATATACGGGTATTTACATGAAATAATTTATGGAAAAATTTATTTTTAAAATATTCTTATAATATTCCATGGGATGCTTCGATAATGACCTAATGACGGAAAATAGACGGACCCGCCGTATAAGTTAATAAAAGATATTTTTAATTTTATTTTGAAGAAAAGGTTATAAAAAATATTGTTTTTGAAAAAAAGGAAAGATTCCTTTATAAACATCATATAAAAGTCAAACAAGGGTATAAATGACTTTAACCCATAGTCTAGTAATTAGTATGAATGTTTTGTAAGACATTTTTTAGAAAGATGGATAGGGATGATAACAAGGTCACTGTAGATACTTACGTAAAAACAATCTCAAATAATAAATAGATTATGAAATTTACCCTTACCCTATACATTTTCTTGGTCGAGGGTAGGTTAAAATCTTGTATAATTGTGAAATAATTATTTTTTAATTATACATGAATCAAGACATTAATATTATATCATATATGATCTTTTAATATTTCTTTGTTAATAATATTTTAGTATTTTCGTCGTTTCAGTTGTTAATTGATTCGTTTTACTTTCTATTCTTTATTATATAAGTAATGTTTGTTATGGATAGGATATATGTTATTAATATTCAGAATGATATTATTTCCTTAAAAATCATTTTTAAACATCAATGAAAATTAGTCTTGAATGGATGTGATGGGGAATGAATCTCATCACATTAATGGAGAGGGAAATCTTTATGTATGCATGAGCGATAATATCATTAATTTGATATTAAAATAATATAAAATTGGATGGTATATCATATATACAGAATCATTATCATGTTATATTTATTATTTATATCAATTACTCGTCATTATTAAACCCATCCTAAAAATAATGTATTGAATAACAATTACCCCATGACGTGGAGACGGTAAGCCGTACGTACGCATGTATGGTGACATGTCATTAAAAGGATGGATATATTAATGAATTTGGTTGTAACATATTTATAATAAAATCATACTATATAGAAGATATTAGAGTTATTATTTTAGAATGGAAACAATAATGAAAAAGCTAGTGGAAGAAGAAGGGAACTTGAAAGAGGTGATGAAATATTTATGGCTTCTTCGGGTTCTTTCTTTTGATTTAATCAAAAGGGATCATTAAGATATAATTATGACTAATGTAATGGCTCAAGTATTAGTGGAGGATAGTTGATAGGGTATTTGGGCAGAGGCTATCCAAGACAAACAACTTTGGAATTGTAAATTAGAGAGAAGGGGGAGTGCCCTTTTATTATAGAGGTGAGGGGCACCTTAGGAAAATAAAGAAATATTATTTTATAATAAAATTATATTCGGTTTATAATGGCTCCAAAGTGTATTATTTAAATATAAGGTGGTATGAGTCGCACAAAACTCAAAAAATTGGTTTTAGACATGTCTGGGTCACTAAAATAACATTATCTTTTAGATTTTACACTTATTTAAATAGTTTGACATTTACCATGTCTCTTTGTATTTTTATATTATATGGTTAATAAACATATTATACCCTTTCAAGAGAACCCCAATTTGTTAATTAATGACACACCTATCATTATATATGTCCATTTTATGATCCTTATATTTTTATGAATATAATAACAATTAATAATAAAATATTTGTTTTAAAAAACTCATTTATGTCAATTTTGACACTATTTTGTATTTTGCAATTTCTAAACATATAACTACATTATTACATCGAAAAAAATTCATCTAACCAACCCTAAAATGTCATATTAACCTAGAAAATTATTGTAATTAATAAAAAGTCTCAAATTACATTTATTTGGATATTTATAATATCAATTATTTTAATTTTTCATTAATTTGGAAATTACTGCATCATCATTGTGTCATAAATAAACTAAATTATTTAATGTCTACAGAATATAAATAAAATACAATTTTGTAGGGAATATTTTTAAATTTATAATTAAAATATATTTTAAAATTTATCTTATGTTTATCCCTATATTAAAAATGTTTTAGTAATTAAACTATGATTTTAACTTTTTAAACTTATCATTGAATTAAATAATAATAAATGTCCTAACCTAATCCAAGTGGAACATAGAGGTTCATATTTTATTCCAAAGGTTGTTTTTGGTCGAATTATACTTATCCAATAGAATTATGACATGTGTTAGGGTAATAATAATGTCATTCTACCCTTAATTGCCTTATTTACTTTTAACCATGGTAAATAAAAGAAAGAAGATACTATTCACCAAAAATTATTTTCATCTTATTGAACCACATTTTACATATTGATATCAAACATGACTCTTGGATTTTTTTAAAATCTACTCATAGAAGTTTTAAAATTATGTTTTATGTTAATTTGCAAATGCTCCTAGGAGTTGGGTAAAAGATGGTGAAAAGTTCAAAAAAAATCTATATATCTAAAATTATTATAAACTGACTCCAATGAATTACATTGAACTTATATAGGTATTATGTATCTATTTTGTCTTAAAATAAATATAATTAAAATAAATAATTATTTAAATAAAAATTCGGTTATGGACTATAACTTTGTGTTTTCATTATTCATCAATAATTGAGAGTTTTCAGAAAAATAGCAAAAATTCACCGTACACTAATTTTGATATTCAGAATCCAATAATGAAGTCCATTTTGGAATATAAAATTAATAAAATTTAAAAAATTGGGTCTTACAATTCATAACGGTTAGTTTGATTGGTTGTGGTGTGTTAGAACTTCATGTTGTGTACTACACACGCTACGATATTATTCAAAGAGAAGCGTACCATGGTAGATAGGGGTGTTACAATATATGGGATTGAAAGGATTTTTTGGGATCCTGAGACGTAAATAATTCAATGAATTGAATTGATTAAAAGACATGAAATGAATGTAAATGAACACTAGTACTTGTAGGATTGTTTACTTTTGAGTACCTGATGATTTACATCATTTAATTATTGTACACTACTATTTCATATACTAACTAAAAGGTGGGCTCCTACCATTGGTGGTTTCTTTCTATGATTTATTTCTCACATACTTTTTGGGTAATGTTTTTGGGCCCAAATAGACAATATTTCTACAGGTGTGGATATGGGAAAATCTCTATATACATGTACTTGATTACTACTAAAGAGCAGGAGAGAATGGGACAAATCCAAGGCTTGCGATACTAGTGAGTTTCATTTTCATTTTCTATAGTTTTGTATTTTTTGTAATTGATAGTAGTGTACCATGTTTTTTTATTTTCTTATAAAATTTGACATGGAACATTAATTTGATATTATATACCTTTTTTATCTTTATATTTCTATATTTCATTGCTTACAATAGTTTCATTCTATTTACTTCTTCCGGAATTGTTATTAGTTATTCGGTTGTGTTACTCTCTTACAATGAGGGAGTACTTTCCGCACTATCACACCCTATTCCCTCCCTTCATGTTGGTAGCCACTGAAATTTGGGGAAATGCACTTTAGTCCTTGTGGCCAACTGGGTATGGGGCACCAGTAGAGTGGCTTCTGGACCAGGGATGTTACAAAGAAACGAATAAATATTGTTGGTGGTCATGTCTCCTATGGTGATAATGCTAAATGAAATATAATTGGCCTCGACCAGATTGGAATCTCTAACTCAGTTTTAATATAAAAAATAATTTTCTTTGAGGGATTAAAATATAATCTACTTAGTATAACCGAATTATGTGATGATGGAATTCATTTTAATTTTGAAAATTATTCCTTTAATGTTTACAACTCTAAAAATGAAATAATATTTTCTACTTTTATAAATTAAAATGTCTATTCTATTATCGTAGATTATTTAGTTTCTCAAAATTGTTCATGCATAAGTGTATTTCACAAAGAGAATTGTATGTGGCATATAAGACTAGGAAACTATAATATACACTCACTTAGAAATCATACAAGAAAATGTATACTCAAGGGCACACCCAAACCTGAGTTTCCAAATGAAAAAGTCTGTAATCCTTATCAAAAGTGTAAAAATCATAAAATATATTTCAGAAAAATAAAATAAGTTTCAACTTATCATCCTCTTGAGTTTGGTTAAATTGATTTTTTGGGACCATCTATAGTTTCTAGTTTAAATGGTGGAACTATGTCTATGTTCTTGTATATGAGTACTCTATATATACTTGGACCTTGATTCTGGATCACAAAAATTATGTTTTCTATCATTTTTTAATTTATTATAGGACTATCAAAAATCTATGTGATTTTAGAATTAAATCATTAAGAAATGATCATGGTTTTGAGTTTAATTACATAGAGGTTGAATCCTTTTTCTCATAAATTAGCAACAGTCATAATTTGTATGCCCCTAGGACACCTAAATGAAATGGTGTTGTAGAGAGAAGAAATAGAATCTTAAATGAAATTTATAGAACCATTTTTAATGGTTATGAAACTCATATATACATATGGGATGAAGCTATCAATTCAACATTCTATATTATTAACAGAGTGTTAATCAGACCTATTCTTAAGAAAAAAACCTTATGAGTTGTTGAAAATAGAAAACTGAACGAAAATTACTTCAAAGTTTTTGGTTATCAGGTTTATATTCTTAATTCTATGTATAATCTTGATAATTTTCTCTCCAAAAGTGATGAAGTAATTTTTCTAGGAAATTCACCTTATAGTAAATCACATAGAGTCCATAACAAAATTACCAAATGTATGGAAGAAACTATACATTTCAAATTTGGTGAAATAGATCCACATGAACCTAAGACCTCCCAAGATCATTTTTAGGATGATATGTTAAATCTTGACACTAATACTAAATATTCTATCCATCCTATGAAGGAATATGTTAAAACTTATAGTTCTAGAAATTTTCAAGATTCAAGCCATAATGAACCTGAACCTGTTGACGAACCTCAAATAACTTGACAATATTTTTGTAGACCTATTAGAACAATTAAGAACAATCTTTTAGATGAAATTGTTGTAGTTTTAGATAAAGGAACATAGACTAGAGATTCTCTTATAAATCGGGTTGAACATCAAAACTTTTAATCACAACTTGTGCCTAAAAACATCAATGATGCTATAAATGATGTATTCTGGGTGACAGATATTCAAGAAGAGTTAAATTAGTTTTAAATGAATATAGTTTGGAAACTTTTGGATAGAACCAAAGACACCTTGACCATATGAACTAAATGGGTGTTTATGAACAAAGTAGAATAAGGTGGTAACATATTTAGAAACAAATCTAGATTGTTTGCACATGATTATAGTTATGAATAATAAATTGACTATGAAGAAACTTTTGAACGTATTTATATACGCGAGTACATTAGAATCTTTCTTGCATATGAAACACATCTCAATTTCAAATGTTATCAAATGGATGTCAGTAGTGAATTCCAAAATAGTTATATAGTTGATTATTTTTTTGTTGAACAACCCCCCGGTTTTGGAAACCATCATTTTCCTAATCATGTTATAAAATTAACTAATGATTTATATGGTTTCAAGGAAGATCCATGAGCTTTGTATGATAGATTAAGAGGTTTTCTTATGTCCTAAGGTGTTACAAAATGTATAGATGATCTGACTAATTTTATAAAACAAATTTCTAAAGATGTTTTTTTTGTTCAAATCTATGTAGATGACATTATTTTTGGAAAATCAAGTAACTCTTTATTTACAGATTCATCAAAAATGATGCAAAATGCATTTAAAATGAGTTTAATGGGTGTTCTCAAATCCTTCCTTGGATTACAAATTATACCAAACAAGGAATTCATTATCTTAAATAAAATAAAATATAAAAAAGAACTCATAAATTGTTTTGGCTTGGATAACACTAAAATTAGTGATACACCAATCAATACTACAAGTAAGTGGGATCTTGATGAGAATAAAAAACCTCTTTATCAGACCACTTATAGAGGAATAACTGAATGTTTACTCTACTTATCTTCTAGTCGACCTGATATTATGTTTAGTCTTTGAATGTGTGCACATTTTCATGAAAACCCCAATGAGTCTCATTTAAATGCTGTTAAAATAATTTTCAAATACCTCAAACATACTACCAATTTTGGAAAATTCTATCCTAGAGGATAATCATATGATTTAGTTAAGTATTCAGATACTGATTTTTGTGGTTGTATTCTAGATAAAAAAAATTACACTATTACATGACACTTTTTAAGAATGTCTTTATTATCATGGTGTAGAATAATGAAAAATTTTATAACATTATATACTACTAAGTATGAATACATATAAACTGGTTGTTTTAGTGATTTGTTTTTGGGATGAAACACACATTACTAGATTATTGATATTTATATTGACCTGTACCTATATGTTGTGATAATACAAGTGCTACTAACATTTCAATGAATCATGTTTCACATTCCATGACTAAACATATTGATGTAAGACATCACATCTCGATAGATCATTATCAAAATGTTGATATCACTTTAGAATTGACTGGAACTCAACATCAGCTTGTAGATATTTTCAGTAAGACATTAAATTCATAAAAGATCAATAACAACATATATAAATTATGGATGTCAAGAATTATTTGAACAATATACTATTTCATAGATTAGAGTTTCTTGTATCATTGTTTCATATGTTACTCTCTTATAGTTATGTTTTTTCAGTTACGGTCTTATACTTGTTGTCCCAATGATACAGTCACATTGTTTAGAGTTATGCTATAATACAGACATAATGACAACTTGTTCTGATCTTACCATAATGACTCATACTTTTATTTTTTTAATTCTCTTTCTTGATTTTTTGTATCGACTATTTCATTTATTTTTTAATTTGTATTTTTTTTTGAAATGATTAAAATCCCTAAATGAAAAGACCCTATATTTTTCAGTACCATCTTCACTCGAGAACTATTATCTTAAAACCAAAACCCTTCCCTCTCGAACTGTAAGCCCTCCATAAACCATTCATCTTTATTGAACCCACATTAGATGCCTAGAATGAAGCCAACATCTTCATTGACTCCTGAGAGGCATTGGACTACAAAGAAAATGAAAAAGGCTCCAAAAATAATTCTTGTGAAGATACTAAACTTGACCTTGCCGATTGAAAAGTAGTGCTAGAGAGTGATGTTTTTTCAATGTGGCTACTAACAAGTTTGTCACTTGTTTTGAAGGTATTGAATGAACAAGAATGGTCAAACTGGTTCACAAAAGAGAAACACCCATTGATCCAATGCAAGATTCTGAATTTTATCTTTTTGATAAGTTCTTATTCAAATAGGAAGACGATATTGAAGAATGAAGTTAGGTAAATAATCAAATATGTACTTTATCTTTGAGTATTTGGACTGGCTCCCTAAAAAAACCTCATGAATTTTTTTTGGGGATTACCAAAGAGTTCCTTATCCACCTTGAGCTGTGTTTATCCGAGAAGATTCTCTTGGAAGATTGATTAAAAATAAGAAGAAGAGATGGGAAATTACAACTGAGATAGAGAGTGACACAAGACTGCTGTTTAAATTTATCAAATATTTTATTATTCTAAGGAAGGGAAATTAACCACCCATATGTATCAAAATGGGTTCATGATATAACTTATGTCGAATGGGCACAAGTTTGATCTGTGTAAGTATATTATACTTCACATGTGTAATATGATAAAGAAAACATCATAATCAACTTCACTATTTTATTCGATGTTTATTTCTACAATGTTGATATCTAAGGGTGTAGTTGGTCCGAATGAAGAAGTTGTTTATGTTAATGTGATTTGTATCACAAATGATACAATTAGAAGGATGAAAATTAGCTGGAACCAATGGAAGATATATTGAGTGGATGTGAATGAAGGAATTTATGAATGTTTCAACATTGTTGAAATACCTTTAAAACCTATGAATGTATCTGACCATGGTCTATAACCATATAAAGTTTTAGAATAGTCATGTGAAGAGGTAGAAGATGCAATAGTTTCACCTAAGGAAGGAACTATCATAGCCAAAAAAGGCAGGTGCCTACCTATTCCATAAAAATTAGTTACCAATGATGTAATTATTGTTAAAATAAGTGATGATATAGATAGTGCCTGCTGTTGAGAAAGAAACTACAGTTGAGAATGAACCTGTTGTAGAGGGTGATCCTATTATTGTGGAAGATTATGCTACTTTGGAATATTTAAAAAATCATATTGAAACAAAAATAATCTTATTTTCTATCTAAAGAATGAAACAATATTTTCAGCTAGTAAGAAAAGATATTGGTGAGTCTGATAGAGTTAAAAATTTTGAAATCGATCTGGAGACTGAATCTCTTTGTCCTAGAAAAAATGCAACTATTTAGGGGAAGTGAAACCTAATTTTGAAATACATGAAGTGAATAACCATATCGATTGATGTTCAATGGATACCTGGTATAGATTTACATAGTATTTTGATGTTGCTGATTCTCATGAACTCTCCGTCAAATAAATTGATCAATCTGTAGTGTTTAATCTCAAAACATTATTTTCTAAAAAAATTATAACTTCAATGCAATTAGAACCTATGTATGTTTCAACTTCTGATCCTATCCATGAAACTACTGATTATGGTAATAAAGATGGCTTAAATGATTTTGGAAACACCTTGTTATCAGGATTTGAAATGATCATAAATTTATAGCTTTCCCATGTGACTAATCTTAGGGAATGATATGGTAATATTTTGTTAAAGAAAATCATATGGTATTTTCACCGAAAGATGATTCATGAAATTTTGGATGTTAGGATTGAGAACAAACTGTTTAGTGATAAGGTGAATTATCTATAAACTACAGTTGACAAAATGCATAAATACTTAAAAACTGATCAAGATCCTGTTTCTAATCTTATTGATGATGTTGGTGATTAGATAAAACTAAATTTTGTATATCTGATTCAACCATATCTGATTACAATATAAGAAAAAGCGCATGAGAATAACACCAGGATAGTCAATAAGATGCATTCACTTGTTGTTAGACTTAACTAGTTGACTGATGAATATGAGTGATATTTACAAAAGGTTTTAAATCAACTTAATCCTCTCACATTAGCTGTTATAGAATTGACTACCACTGGATATCCATCTCAAGCTATGAACAATGACCTGATCAATCCATTTTTTAGAGAAGATCTTCAATCAATATTGAGTAGTGTTGATAAGGAATGTTTCTCTACTATCATCAAGAATAGTGACTGTGTGATTAATTTGGTGAGGGTCCAGTCAAATATTTCAAATAATTCTAAAGAATATATCTATATGAAAGTGGACTATTACTTCAAATAGATATAATCTATGCATTATCCAAACAAAAATTCAATATATATTGTTTTGAATTTGAGCATTCTTACAGTCACTAAAGTCTTCAATTATCAAGTCCATAAGATGAAGTAATTCACCCCCACTCTGGAGATATTATTAGAAACCAAATTTTAATTTGAGAGCGATATTAATTATGGAGATGATATCATCTATGATTTCATTAATTTGATAAAGCCTTATATACATGTAAAAAGTCCTAAAATTATGGCTCCTATAGCTGCCCCTTTGTGGCCTGGTCCAACACCTTCCTCCTCCACCATCGTTTCTCTTGCTACTTTTTATGTATCTCATGCTCTGAGATAGATTAGACCTATTATTACTGAGAACAATTTTCCTCAGTCTTTCACCAGATCATCTCTTGCACCCTCTATATTTGAAGGAGTGCCATTTCATTCTCTCATATTTGGATCAATCCCATTATTCCACTTATAATTCTTCTCCTAGGGCTAATCCTGATATATCATCCAAGGGTGAAGAGATGTCTGATGGATGTATATATAATTGAAGGATGTATTTTGATAGGGTTGTATTTTATTTTACCTCATGCTTGTAATAAACTCTCTCATTCTATTCAATACAATGTGCATTGTTGTTGTTTATTCTCTCAATTTCCTTCTTTCAAGGATTCATATTCTTTATAATTTTTTTTATAATCACCAAAGGGCGATAAATAAGAAAAGTAATTTATAGATGAACATATAGAAAAAGGATCATCATAGGAAAATAATTTTTTTATTTATCCAGTCACATATATAATAAAATATCACATCCTTAATAAAATGTATAGATTATAAATGGAATGATGCGTGATCATCATAAATGGGGATATTGTTGTAATAATCATGTTTCAATTCATGAAAATTATGTTTTAATGTGCACAATTCAGGTTTCATATATCAATAAATCATGTTTCACATATCAAAAATCATGTATAAATCTTGTAAACTATGGTTAATCTTATTTTATTATGTTTTAGTATGATTATTTTTAATCATAATCAATTATTTGTATATTTCTTCTTAATACTGCTTACAAATATTTGGCTACATCTATGAAGCCGTCAGTTTTCTACTGGTTCCAGATTTTCACAATGTCTATGGAATTGTAAGCTTGCTAAAAGTTCCAGATTCTTGCAAAGGACCTGACACTGTTTCATTTCTACCGTTTTAAAGGCACATTAACAAGAGACCATTCATATATTATATAAACGACTAGACGAAGATTACCTGAGAAATAGTATTCCTATAACTGTAGTTTTGCTACCAGTTGTAGTATTCCCAATGGACCAGAAACCATAACTATGCTACGGGTTCAAAATCTCAATGCAACTATAGCTCCGTGACTTTCTCACTATGACTATCTCACCATGATTGTCTCATTGTGAATGTCCCACTCTAACTATCTCACCAATACTATGACACTGATCCATACATAACCAATTTTATATCATCTTCAGTTAAATTTTAAATGTTATTTATAATGGTTATATGTGTGGCATTTAATGACATTGATATTATTAATGTTCTTTTGCAGAAACATCATCAGACAATACGAGGTATGAGGTGTATAGATTTTTTCTCCCTATCATATATAACAATTAAATCCTGAATAAAATGTACATGGTGGTGCACAACCGCAAAAAGATTAGAGTATTGGGATGCATGTAAGAATACACTAAAGAATGCACAAGGAAATTTTGACTCATGGCAGCTGAACTGTTATAGAGTATAACCTCAAACATCCTCTATTTAGCAACTCCAATATGAACAAAATATAAAAAGTGACTCTCATAGAACTGGAAATCAAAAAATGAGTGTCTTGAATTTCTGTTTGCACAAGGGGACTCAAAAAATCACAATTTCTACATCCTACAAGTCCAGAGCTATATAGAACAACACTCAGAGCATTTCTAACGCTTTATCATTATTTTTGTTCTATTTTGTACTTTTTCATTACATTTTGAGCAGTGTGTGTATCTGTATTAAAACAAATATTGTCCCCTACACTGAATTGGAGGATAAAATATATCCCCACTGAAATATATTTTTCACTTTTTTCACCAATGTAGAACAATGGAAGAGGTCTTGTGTCTTAGATAGTCTTATGTATTGCTATTAACCCCGATCTAGGGTGTGGATCAAAACATAATATATATTTCATGGTTGAATTTTATCACTATGTGGAGTGGATTAGGTCTCGCCTTGATACTGAACCACTTGTTTTATCTTCTATGACTATAAATTTATTCTTTCTCTATTTTAACTCATATTTTTTAAAATTAAATTTTACTTTGATTGTTAGTGTCAGATAGTAGTTATTACAATTTTTACATATTATAGTAGTTTCAAAAGTTGTATCTATATCACATATTATTATAAATGAGAATCAATCAATAATTTGAGAAACTACTTAAACAATCAATCTATTATTATTTTAATACCTTGATTAACTGTTTTGTTTTATTTTTAAATTGGGGAATATTTTAATTAAACATTTTTAATATAAATTTTTATAGGAACTAAATTCACCCACTATTGAGTTTCCTACTCTGACCAAAAATTATAATATTGATATAACATATATTAATAAAATAAATCATAATTATAATCCATTTAAAAATAAAATGAAAAAATATCTCATCACAACGTAGAGGCGGTAGTCTACACCTACGCACGAGAAACATTATTTTTTTCAAGGGATTGGTATGTAATGTGTTATATGTGTCATTATATTTCCATAAAAATAAATAGATATTAAATATTTAATATATTCATTAACATTTACCCTTATTACCATCAATGTATAGTGTACGTGAAAAACAAATCACATCTCCTTTAGAGGTTGTAGTCTGTAATATGCATGTGCTATGATGTCATGTCACTCAAAAAATATATAATAATAATATATATGTGATATTATAATTACAGAAGTATAATAATGTCATAAATTTCAATTAAATTTTTTAAAAACATCATTTCATTTTTCCTTTAATGATGGAGATAGAAAATGAATGATATTAGTTCACGAGGCGGTAATACCCAGTACACACAAATGATGATTTCATAACCAATTTTATGGGCGATGAGAATTGTTTAGGTTTTTCAATCAAAATAACAACATCTTATTATATTCAATATATTTATTATATTGTATCTGGGTTCTATAATTATAATTTAACGAGGAGGGGAAACAAATAAAAGAAAACACTCGATTAGGGACGTTACATATCCTTTAGAACACTTCTGTTGTTTAGTACCAAAATTATTCTTTGGTTAGATTTATGTCCAAAAAAGCATTCTAGATGATATTAGGTAATAAATTATGTATGAAATACCACCCAGACAAACCACTAAGATAGTAGTCGGACCATTGGGACATATGGTCTCAAGCACACCTCCTCGTACCCCATAGGATACCAACTAGCAGTAGGGGTGTAAGGATGTGACAATAGGAAGACTATTCCATCCTTATTAGATTATAATTATGTTAAAGAAGATAAATAAATAAGTAATGTTAATAATAATCATAATAAAATAGGTAAAACGTTTGATGAATATATGTAAAAGACAAAACCTTGGAATAATAATATAATAAATTAATGAAAGTGTCCAATGCTAATTCACAATAACGCATGTACGGCAGATAATGTTACCTGAACAATCAGATAAAATAAAAAAAATAAATACAATTTGTTGAAATAATAACATCCCATGGATTATATCCATGATCATCTCATGAACCACCTTGGTTCTCTGCCACAAATCCATCCTAGTAATGTAAGTCAAATAAAGTAAATGTTTTATTCACTTTTTCGATATCTGAATCCATAATGTCTACTTGATACAAATGGTATCCGAGAAGGGTGTGTGATAAAATATCATTAGTCCAGCACCCATGGTGTCCAGACCAATCCATTTCATGAACTAAAAATTACTTTTTGAGGGGTTTTTATAAAAGAATATTCATTAGTGAAATAATTACCACGTTTGGATCATGTTACTTTGGACAACGGGATAACTCTACTTGCTTTGGATCACTATTGAAATGAATGTCTAAACATGAACTATATATATATAATATATATAGAATTGTTATATATTCAATCCACCTAAATAAACAAAGTGAATTCAAACACCTAATGACCATCTATGTAGAATACTAGTTTCTTGCTAGACCAGGCATCACTCATTCATCAAATAGATGTCTAAGGACACAAAAATACCAAGGAATAGGGCATATTCCCTTCATCCAAATAGAGTGAGATGTGTCATGATAGAACACTATGGATAGAGAGTGATCCATTGTGGAAACACTCTAATCATAAAACATGGCTCATAAATCCCATCACCCATTTAGTATCACTAGTGGGAGATGTAATTCTAAACAATTTATGTAAGGTAATGTGATGTCATCATGCTCAACAAAACCCTTACCATCACTCCACATCCCATGTATGAGGAATAATCACATTTATAAAAAATATCCATGATTAAATTACTCACATGCCTTAAATTCATAAATCCCATATAAAAATTGTTTTCACATTTATTATAGAAGTATTGAGGAAAAAACACCCATGAGACATATTTATAAAGACTAAATATATTTATATATAAATAAGTCATGACTATTATTAATATCAATCAAGAAGAATTAAGAAAATTAATGTTTATTTTATAACACATGAGGTGAAACCTCTTAAATTTCTAAATATTTAGATATTAAATATCAAATATATTAATTAATTTTTACCCTTATTGTCTTCCATGTAAAGAGTAATGTAAAAAATCACATCTCGTCGCAATGTTGTAGTCCTTTATACACATGAGCGATGTAATCATATCCCATATAGAATACAATATAAAAATATAAATCTGTTGGCATAAATACCTATTTTTAATAATAACATAAATATAATACAAGATAGTAAAATTAATCATTACATCCGAACATGAATGATGGTGATGGAAAACTAATGACATCAGTTTGCGAGGTGGTAATGTGATGTGCGGATGGATCATTTCATTAAAAAATTAAGAAATTGGATATGGATTTATGTTATGAAATAAAAATAATAACATCTTACTTTATGGAATATATTGAGTTTATTATATCATCATGTTCTAAGAATAATTCAATGATGTGGAGCATGAACTAAAATAAAACACGTGGTTAGGGATGTGGCATCTTATTAAAAACACTTATTTTGGCATGCACAAAAATTCTTATTAGGTTGGATTTATGACCAAAATAAGTATTATAATATTATAAGACATAATTAATTATTATTAGCATCCCATCCTAATATACCACTAACACTATAGTTGGACAGGTGTGTGACATGTCCTCAAGTGTGCCTCCCCGTATGCCAAAGGTTTCTAACTAGAATCAAGGGTGTTTGGAAGTTATATTAGGGAGACTTTACCCTCACGATCATGTTAAAAAAGTGGTAAAGTAGATAAGAAAAATAATATATAATATTGGATCCATAATAAAAGTTAGAGAAAAACATATGAATTTACGTAAAACACTAAGAAATGGAATAATTATAAAATAATTGAATAAAAGTGGCCATCACCAATTTATAAAAGTTAATGTATCACAAATAATTATACAAGTAAAAGTAGATAAAAATAAACATAAAAATTAAATATGTTGAAATATTTACTTCAACTCTATGAGCTCCATGATCATCTTAAGCACAATCTCGATCCTCTACCCCGACTCCATCCCAGTAATATAAATCAAATAGTAGAAGTTTGATACTTCCCTTTTACAATACCTGGAGACATAAATCCTTCTTAGGTACCAAGAGTACCTGAGCTGGGTGTGTGATAAAATATCATTAGGCTGGCACCAGTGGAGTCTAGAGCAATCCATTTTGGTCAATATATATTATGCATTGATAATGTTGTATAAAACAATAAATAATACTAAAATAACAACATGTGTCAGGTTAAGTTCCAATCAGTCACCTAGATGAATCTACATTCCTTGTCTTAAGACCACATATAATGTAGAATTTTGACCTGTACATATATAGTTGTATATTTTATACACATATATGAACCATGTGTGTGCTGATGCATAATGGCCATACACCTAGAATACTATTTGAGGGTTGGACCCAGGGATAACATAGACATCGATTACCAGTATAAGGTGCCTAAAATCCCAAGAAATAGGGAACATTACCTATCTACCAATAGTTTGAAATACATCATTCCACAACACTTAGGATGGTGAGTGCACCATTGCAACAACACTCAAATCATGGTACCTGGCATTTAAATCCAATCCCTCATATAGTATCACTGGTGTGAGGCGTCATGCTCAACACTAGATTGAAGTGAGCATGATGTCTTCCTTCTCAAAATAACCCTTACAATATTTCCAAATCCAATATATAAGGCATCATACAATTAATAATAAATGACCATGATGCAATACCTCTCATTCTTTAAATTCATCAAGCCCATATAAATGGGAATTCACATTTAATATATAATGCATGAGAGAAAACCACTCATGAAACATATTTATCAATACCAATTATACATATATAAATAATGAATAGCCATTTATAATATCTATAATGAGGAATTATTAGTATTCTTGATTATAGTATAACACATGGGGAAAACTGTCTCAGATATACCATTGGACATATTCTACAAGACAATACATATAAAAATGGCAGAATATTTCATAAATATCATGCATACATTTAAAAGGATGCATAGTGAAGAAAAAAATTTATGTAATTGTAAAATTATAACCATATGTTGGTAAATACTCTAACAGATTCATTGTGTTCCCTTTAATACATTTGTATCATTAGAAATTACAATTAAATGCTAATATAGAAGCTAATTAGGTGTCCTACGAAAAAAGCATCTACCATTAAGGGGAATATATTTTTAAGGAAATATATAAGGGATATGTTATATACATGAAAAATTAATCCATAATAATGTCATCAAAATATATAGGAAAGCCAAAGGAACAAACTAAGAATGGTTCATATCAATAATAAAAAAAATAGTTTAGAAGACAGTGAACCTCCCTTGAAGGATTTTTTTAATGATATTGTTATTCAAAAAATTCATTTAGAATATTAAACATTACATTCATGAATCATAAGACACTAATTAATAACCATGTAATGTTATAAAAATTGAGCAATTATATCATTATTAAATTTAAAGGGAAAAGGAAGGAGATCATATCTCAAGAAAAAGAAGGATAAGCCGAATAGTTCGGCACTTGACTCTTCCATAAGCAACCAATAAAATATACCCTTTCCCACCCTTGAGCATATTCAGCATCACATATTCTAACATACTGCGTTTCCCTATGCACATATTCACATTATGATGAATATGTAAAATTTGACACTTAAATAAACTCTAATATATGCGCATAACCATTTTCACTTGCACACATATGTATTTTTCATTTATATACATAAGAAAACTTAGCCCCAATATATATATATATTCATTATTCCATTGGAGAAAATATATAAATGGGGGAACACACACAAATATATAATGCCTACTTATTAATATGTTGGAAGGTATCCATTGACTCTGGTGACTAGATCCTTCTTCAAGGACAACTAAGACAAAGAAGAAAATTATTAAGAACTCAGAATCACCATGGAAAGCTCCAAAATATGTAAAAAAATAAATATAAGCATTAAAAAAATAATAAATCCTCAAATAGAATTTGGGAAATGAATAATAACAGGGGAAAATCCACCAATAATTAATTACAAACAGACTGAAATGATCTGACCCACTTGGCCTTCTGTGAATGATGTCGAAAAACACAAGAAGAAGACCTGAGAGTACCATAGCACACCCTAATAATGGATGAAAACAAAAACAATTGGTTAACCCTTGACCTAAAGATCATCCAAATGAAACATGGTGACAAGGAAGGGAAAAATTTCAATCCAATAGAGGATAAGGGAGACAAAGGCCTTACCTTGAGAAATTACACAAGAAATATGATGAAAACTGAGTGCAATCAACATGATGAGTGGAAGTCAAGAGAGGAAATCACATGTTACATTAGATAAGGGTGTTGGAGATTCATGGAACATAGGGTTGAGGAGAGGGGGTTCAAATATATTAACACAATAATAATAATAATTATTGTTAATTTGTTTAATATAATTATTTAAATTTATTATGAAAAACACATAGTACAGTTTAGGTCGCACTGTTAGCCAAACAATGTTC
The DNA here is from genome assembly GCA_963277665.1 of Viscum album. Lineage (NCBI taxonomy): Eukaryota > Viridiplantae > Streptophyta > Magnoliopsida > Santalales > Viscaceae > Viscum > Viscum album. Next base: position 844,271,180 of record OY728151.1, read on the forward strand.
CAACAGTGCAAAGAACAATATGAGCATACGTCCTATTAGATAATAACGATGCTGGCTAGGTGCATAGTTTTGGGTAAACCATTCATATCCCATGTAGAACATTTCAGCTCTATTGCTACAACCACACAATTTTTTTCTGAATGTCTCAACGTTTCGGAAAAACCATGGACCCTGTACAGACCCTCCACACAACTGGTATTCATTGCTTGACACTCCCAATACTCAACAAAAATCCCGACGGAACCCTATGGAGTTTACCCAAGTAAAAAAACACATTGTGATTATCCAAGTACAATTTATTTTTTCAAATATTTGTTCAATAAATGGCCAATCATGTAATACTAAAATTGTAACTCCTATAGAATTTCAACCACAACACCATCATGGGTCATTACAACTACCATTCCTTAGAACTAATCATCCCCAAGAAGCCTTTCTGACAAGGAAAACATCATGTTAGCCACAAGGGTCAGGAAGTCACATTCCAATTACCCCCATTGTGTTTCCAATCCCAAAACACCATTGGGAATATCTAAATCACACATCACATCCACCATTAAATATAGATATTGCACTCTTTTCTCGATTAAAACATTGATATAGGGATTAACCAGGACTATTTAGCAAGACACATGACCAATTCACTGTATCATTAAAAATATAGCCAAAAGTGATACCCACCATTGGATTTCACATTAGGATGGGGAAAATTTAGAGCAACAATACCTCCTCTATCAATAATTTCCTTATGAAACATGCCATCAGGTTTTCTAGAGACACTATAGAAGAATTCCAACATAAAGGTGAAACTTATTATAGCTATGACAATATCAGAGACCTTACTATAGTAAATGGTCGAATGTCGACTGTGAAGCCCAACACGATCGTGAAATCTTTGTTGGAGTTGGTGGCCTAGAACCAACTACATTGTACTTTATTCATTAATAAATTCCTTATCACATCTTGATTGTTCTTCTGTGTGACAATGCATGTGATAATTTCCTAAGGACATCTGTTGCATTAATGGGTCATAGCAGATCCCTGCTATGATGAGAACCCGGAAGTGCCATAACACTGTTCTTGAATATATGTTCTATGGCTAGATGATGTTATTTGAGGGACAAAAATAATACAGGGCATTAGGGGCGATGACTCAAAAAACTTTGAGGAACCTTCTCATGGTGTGTGCCCTTGGTAATATCCAGTAGGATATTATGAGAACGAGACCCACCAGTAGGAAATCCACATTTCATAGTGTCATTGGATGTTCCTATCTGCGGACGTGTGTATTGGTCCTTAGAATTTATGATTATTATTAATGGGTATTGAAACTTGCGCACTTAGATTTATTGATGAAAACTGTGACAACACACTGTTCGCAGCGAGGTAGGATACGTTGGGTGAGTCACGATTAATACTGCATTAATAGATAATGCGAGAAAAGATTTGTCCCTTCTGTTCCATAACGGAAGTAGATATCTCAGGCCATTTCATTAAATCAATATAGCCTAAATAAATCCATGGCCATGGTATGGTATGGTCGATTTCAATTTCAGGATGTCAAAGAAAGAATAATCAAGCACATGGGTTGATGGGACTAGCATGCAACCCACTTCATTAGAGATATCGAGAAAAAGGGATTATATAACATGGTAAGTGTTTGTATGAGGTCACACGTCATTGCGACGTTAACTTCATTCACTATGGGCGCCTTGGCGTGTTTCTAGATGCTAACCTTGGACATTGGGCCAGCTCCGCCTAATGTCACTGAGAAAGAGACCTAGAGGGTCACACACAAAGTGTGTCCATTTATCTCAGTTAAATTTTAATTTAAAAAGTTGAATAAAGATTATTCCCGATTGTGGTTTAATAATTATTCATTGATGTCTGATCGCATTTATTTCAACACTATTTATTCGAGAGAATATATTGTGGGAGAAATAATATATATTTATTAGCGAGTAATGAAGTTACATTTATTTAAGAAATAAATATCCATTACTTAAGGTCTAATAAATATGGCGGAGGAAAATAAATAAAACTGAAAAATAAAAGTAAACGACATGTATATTTATATATACACGCCGTGTAGTTTATTTATCGGGATTCGTGAGAAAATATTGTTTATTTAATTAAATGATATTAAATGTAATACGTTGGACGCATGTCAAGTAATAATGATGGTAAACTGTCATTATTAAGACATGGGGTATGACTAAGAATTAAATGAAATGATTAAATTATTATGAGAAATTAATCTATTTTATTATTCTAGGTATTATAAATCCTAATTACATTATTCTCAAAAAGGATAGCCATTTTGGTTGTGCACAACAGATTGGAGATACTCTCAAGCCAATAGATAATTCTGATTCCACCAAGAACACTTTCAAGTTACAAAAGCAAGATCCTCCACCGGATCAAGGCGATCGAAGACGGACATCGCAAGTGAAGGATCTTCCACACTAGCACCCAGAGCTCCCTTCGGCGATGTCTAGAGATACGTGGCACACATGTGGATTACCGCTAGAGGAATACTACACATGGATTCTATGACACAACGACGGATCACCGGATCGTGACTGGAGACACCGACGAAGAAATAATTCCATCGAGGTGGTTCTTATGAATTAATTAAATTAATTATAACCAACATATGAAGATCTTATCTCAAGGGTTTTGGGACTCTTCTTTTCTTTTACATTTGTCGTTCTATTATGAAGATCCAGCATTTTATATCATGAAGTATCTCAGATTGAACGTCGTTTAATGCTAAAATAAAAGTTGGCCAAACCCACCAACGCGCTTCCGCTGCGCCCGAAACCTTCAATTGGTATCATAGGGATCATATCGTTGATTATAATTATTTAGTTTTTTGTTGGTGATTTAAGAAATTAATAATTTAGTTATTTAAATTCAAGATTAGTTGTTCTGGAAATCAGTATATTGGGATCCGTTACGCCTCCCTCGTTTCTCATTCACCTCACAGAAAAAAAAATTGTTTTAATTTTGATTAAAATAAAATATAGGAACACATCCGTAGGAGCCAATCATTTCTGGTCGTACAACACCAGAATACATGGCGTGTATTCGGAAGTACACGCCATGTAGTCTATGATCAATGCATTGACCGATCCACCAAATCTGGGCATTTATTGAAGTCATTTATGACACCATGTGTCGAACAGAAACAAGTGGCACACGGTTTCCGGATAACACGCCATGTGGTCCAACTGAACATAGCATGTAGTCCCTTCAGGTTTGGGGTGGGCAGTTTATCCCGTACAAGGCTTGCCCTGCTGGAAACCGTGTTATGCGGAAACTACACGGCATGTGTCCAAAAGAACACGCCATGTACTCTGAAAACATCTGAAGTACATTTACATGCCATTTCCCCGGGCATGTACTTCGGATGGACGGTGATGAAAAGTACATGTCATGTAGTCGGAACTACACGCCGTTTACTCACCCAAATTACGCAGATTTATTAAAATTTAATTATTACATTATACAAACCCTTGAGATGTGTACCATAGTGCCGGCGTAAAGCTGAGGCACAACACGTGATAGGCGTTTTATATATGTGTGTTTAATTTAACATCTGCGTAATGACATTGATCTCACAGGGTTGCCTCCAAGGTACTAGTTATGTACCAGGTTAATTTTAAATGAATTTATTTGTTTAAAATTATGATGGATGAGAATATCAAGGATGTTCAAAAAAGGGTTTAAGATAAAAGGATAGATTAAATAAAGATAATTAATTAATTAGGGCATGATTTATCTTAAAAAAGAACGATTAAAGAATTGAATGCTAGTTTTATTTATACATAAATATCTCTGCATGGGTGGATGATCATGATCTATAATGAGACCTTTGTATGTGAATGGTTATTTTTAAATTTATTTATTTAAATTAAATTTATTGTCCTGCGAGCCATCTCCTCATGAATATGTAGGGCATGCGTGCCCAATGATTATTTTATGTAAAACCCCCCTTTTTACCCCTCACCTGCGTGTGAGATAAATGCATATGTAATAGATGGAGCTCCCAAGCTAGTGGAGGTGGTTCAAGTCAGGATTCGAGGTGAAACCAATCCAAGGAGATACAAAGGTGGACAGTTGGAAAGCTATAAACACGAACCCACAAGGTTCAAGGTGTTTCTCCCCAAGGTCTTGGGTTAGTTTATCAACCGCTAGATAAACTAACTAATAGAACAACCTCATGATCATACCATTTATTTTATTTCTGTCAGTTTCATGGTTTATTTAATGTGGGTGTGTTGTCACGATCACACAATTAATGAATATAACAATCATGCAATACGGAACTAAATTAAAAACTGGTTTATACGTAAATATTATCCTAGACATGGTTAATCAATTATGGATATCCTACTTAATATTTACAAGAATGTTATCAAAGATAATAAAATGACAATTTACGTATAAGGATAAAATCCCTCAAAAGAAATATTAAGTCGGAATAGCCTTCCATAATCTTGGTTTGAATCGAGCCATAGTTCAAAGTGCATGACCAACCCTAGTTGGGCTACTTTCAATTATCAGGGAATTCTAATTCATGGTTTTGGGTTGACATGACTTGGTTCGCATCAAGGGTTGACTGCCACAGCAGGACTTGGTGTGACCAAGAGGAAAAGGTTTAGGAAATACAAAAATTAAAGGATTTCAGGATTGGGGAGTCCACTCAGCGGATCAAGGAGCTATGACTTAATGAAGTTGGAATTTGGAATTCCTACCTAAAACCCATCAAGTTGCTAGACCAACCCTAGTTAGGGTAATGCGAAGGGAAATATGGATCCTTTCCACTAGAATATTCAGGAAATAGAATATTCCAAAGTCAGTGGTGAGGGCTATTGTATTTCGATAAAATAGTGGGAGACTAATAAGTATTAATTTATTTATTTGTCTCTATTTTTTCGAAATAAAGTACAAAACATTTGCTCATCTTAATTTGTAGAAATTACAAGATAATGAATTCAAACATATCACTGCGCACCATAATCGATAAGGAAAACCTTCCCGCCGACACCAATTTCCAAGAGTGGGAGAGGAACTTACACATCGTCCTTCACCACGAAAGGAAATTTTGTGTGCTAGAAGAGCCTATTCCAGTTGCTCCTGGGAAAGAGGATAGTGATGAAAAAATATCTCTCTACATGAAACACGTGGATGATTCCACATATGTCTAGTGTTTCATGCTATCTGCCATGTCTAATGAGCTCTTGAAGCAACATGAAAACGTGGATACGTATAGAATGATGTATCACCTTAAGGATCTCTACCAAGAGAAGGAGAGACATGAGAGGTATGAGATCTCCAATGCTTTTTTCACCATGAAGCTTGGAGAGTCTTCGCTAGCTGGGTCCCATGTAGTCAAGATTATTGGCTACATTGAACGCATGTACATCTTAGTGATTAAATTCCCGGATGAGTTGCGTACAGATATCATCCTATCATCACTACGAAAGACCTTCTCTAGATTCATTGACAACTATAATATGAGAGGCAATGAGAAGAGTCTATCGGAGCTTCTGACCTTGATTCACTAGGTATATAAGGATATGGGGCGTGACAAACCCGCGGTCCTTATGGTGAACAAGAAAAGGAAGGACAAGGGAAAAGGGGCAAAGAATTATAAATGGTCTGAAGCCCCCAAGCATCGTCCCTCCAAGAAGGGGAAGATCCAGTGGAAGGGAAAGGAATGGGAGGAAATGTGTTTTTCATGTGGCAGGTAGGTCTACTAGAAGAGGAACTGCACCCAGAAGCATGGGGATGCTAAAGGTGTGTTTGTTATCGAGTGCAGTCTTTCTATTTCTACGAATTGGGTATTAGATACAGCTTGTGGGGCTCACATCTGTATTAAAATGTAGGAACCAAGTAGATTTAGAAAGATCACAAGAGGAGAGGTGGATCTTCGAGCTACCAATGGAACAAGGTTGGATGCATTGGATATTGGCGACTACCACCTCTCATTGCCGACTAAGATGATTTTGGTTTTACATAACTGTTATTTGGTGCCTAGTGTTACCCAGAACATAATTCATGTATCTTGTTTGGATATGGCTTGATTTGTTTTCATGTTCGGAAATAAGGGTTTTCTCTTTTATAAGAACAATGAATGTTATCGTATGGCACATTTGAATAATTGCTTGTATGTATTAAATTACGAAAACCAAGTGTTGGAAATAGATAACGAAACAAACTATCATGACTCATTCATCAACCAGTTGTGGCACCACCACCTTGGTCATGTAATCGATAAGCGCTTGACAAATATCTATCAGGATGCCTATTTAGACTCTTCTGATCTAAAACCACTTGATAGATTTCACGCTTGTTTACAATTTAAAATGACCAAGCCGCCTTTTGGTGGACAGGGTGAATGGGCTGCAGAGCATCTTGGATTGGTTCACACGGATGTATGTGGACCATTTCCAGTAGAAGTTAGAGGTGGATATTCTTACTTCATTACTTTTACTGATGATTTGAGTAGATATGGATTTTTCTAATTAATGAGGTATAAGTCAGAGTCCTTAGAAAAATTTAAGGAATTGAAGAATGAATTAGAGAATCATCTTGGTAAGAAGATAAAGAAGCTCCGATCAGATTGAGGTGGAGAATAGCTGAACCAAGTGTTCATCTATCTTCTATATGAGTATGGGATTTTATCTCAGCTCACTCCTCCTTATACACCACAGTGGAATGGTGTTAGTGAAAGGAGGAACCACACCTTGTTGGACATGGTGAGGTCGATGATGAGTAATGCAGATCTTCCATTATCCTTTTGGGGATATTCATTACAAACTGCAACATACACATTAAACCGAGTACCAACTAAGGAGACAAATGGAATTCCTTCTGAGTTATGGAATGGACAGAAACCCACTTTGTCGCACACACGTGTATGGGGATGCGAGGCCTTTGTTAAGGACTTCTCAGGAAACAAACTAGCACCTCAGGGCACAAAGTGTATCTTTATAGGATATCCTAAGGAAAGGAAAGGATATTACCTGTATAACCCTCAAGACACGAAATTGATTGTCGCCAGACAAGCCGTATTTCTTAAGAGGGAGCACATCCTCAAGAAGGATAGTGGGAGCAGGATTTACTTCGATGAAGTTGATGCTCACGATAAATAGGAGTTGGTACAGGGACAAGTTCCACAGGTCCCCGTTGAAGAGGTTACAGAAACACAAGTATTGCGTAGGAGCTCATGAGAGGTAAGGGATCCAGAGAGATTTGGTTTCCTAGTCACCGATTATGGTGAATCATTATTGTTGGAAAATGATGAACCTATCTCCTACAAGGAAGCAGTAGAAAGCTCAGAAGCTTCAATATGGCTAGAAGATATGAATTCTGAGATAGATTCCATGTATCAGAACCATGATTGTATTCTGGTCGATAAGACAGTTGATGTAAAGCCTGTTGGATACAAATGGGTATTCAAAAGAAAGCTGGACATGGAATTTCCAGTTAGCACCTATAAAGAAAGGATAATGGCTAAAGGATTCAGACAGCGTCCAGGAATTTAATATGATGAAACCATCTCACCAGTTTCCATGTTTATATCCATAAGAATCATACTTCTCATAGAATCTTACCATGACTTTGAGATTTGGAAGATGGATGTCAAAATAGCATTCATTAATGGGAACCTTCAGGAAGATGTCTATATGACACAACCAAAAGGGTTTGTGACACAAGGTGAAGCCAAACGGGTTTGCAAGTTGCAGAAATCCATTTATGGATTGAAGAAAGCATCCAGGTCATGGAAAATTTGATTTGATGAATACAAAAATGAATTTTGTTTCGTTAAGAACGAATGTGATCCATGTGTTAACAAGCGGTTTAATGGGAATGTGTTCGTCATCCTAGTGGTATATGTTGATGACATATTGCTTATTGGAAATGACGTACCAACCTTATAGTCAGTTAAGGACTGGTTGAACAAGTGTTTCTCCATGAAAGGATTAGGAGAAGTAGCCTACATTCTAGGGATCAAGATCATTCATGATATATCCAAGAGGCTACTTGGACTAAGTCAAGGTACATACATTGACCATATACTAAAGAGATTTAGAGTGGAAAAATCCAAGAGGCGATTGGTTCTAGTGTCACATGGCTTACATCTTTCTAAGAAAATGTGTCCCCAGACACAACAGCGGAATGATAGGATGAGTAATATCCCATACGCTTCAGCTATAGGATCCATTATGTATGCCATGTTATGTTCCAGGCTTGATGTTTCCTATGCACTGAACATGGTAGGAAGATATAAAGCAGATCCCGGAGAACAACATTGGACTTCTGTTAAGACAATCCTTAAGTATCTAAGATGAACTAAAGATATGTTCCTGGTGTATGGAGGAGATGAGGAACTTGTCATCAGAGGGTATGCTTTTGCTAGCTTTCAGACAGATTATAATGTTCTGAAGTCACAATCTGGATATGTTTTCTGTCTCAATGGAGGAGCTGTGAGCTGGAAGAGTTCAAAGCAACCAGTTGTCGCCGATTCTACAGTGGAGTCCGAGTATATAGCGGCTTCTGATGCATCCAAGGATGCCGCCTGGATTCGTAACTTTTTCCAGGAGCATGATGTGGTGCCTAGTTGTAAGTATCCCATTACATTGTATTGTGATAATACTACAGCGATGGATCTTGAAAATGAACCAAGGTCACATCAACAGACAAAACACATACTCCGGAAGTATCACCTCTTGAGATATTTCTATTAGAGGGGTGAAGTTGCAATGAGCAGAGTGTCCACAGAAGAGAACGTGGAGGACCCCATGACTAAAGGCCTATATCAGCAAGAAGCATGAATATCATGTGAGAACTAGCAGGTTAAAGGTTGTTAGCAGTTGGCTCTATTCCAAGTGGGAGTCTGTTGGATTTGGTGGCCTAGAACCAACTACATTTTACATTATTCATTAATAAATGCCTTATCAAATCATGACTGTTCTTCTGTGTGACAATGCATGTGATAATGTTCTAAGGACAGCTGTTGCATTAATGGGTCATAGTGGATCCCTACTATGATGAGAACCCGGATGTGCCATAACACTGTTCTTGAATATATGTTCTATGGAAGGATGATGTTATTTGAGGGACACAAATAATACAGGCCATTAGGGGTGAGGAATCATAAAACGTTGAGTCACCTTCTCATGGTGTGCACCCTTGGTAATATCCAGGATGATATTATGAGAATGAGACCCACCAGTTGGAAATCCACATTTCATAGTGTCATTGGATGTTCCTATCTCCGGATGTGTGTATTTTTCCTTAGACATTAAGATTATTATTAATGTGTATTTCCACTCATGCACTTAGATGTATTGGTGAAAACTGTGACAACACACTGTTCGCAGCGAGGTAGGATACGTTGGGTGCATCACGAGTTATACTAAATTAATAGATAATGCGAGAAAGGATTTGTCCCTTCTATTCCATAACGGAAGTAGATATTTCAGGCCCTTTGATGGAATTGATATAGCCTAAATAAATCCATGGCCATGGTAAGGTATGGTTGAGTTAAATTCCGAGAAATCAAAGAAAGAATAATCGAGCACATGGGTTGATGGCACTAGCATGAAACCCTCTTGATTAGAGATATCAAGACAAAGGGATTATATTACATGGTAAGCGTTCGTAGGATGTGACACGTCATTGCGACGTTAACATCTTTCTCTATGGGTGCCTTGGCGTGTTTCTAGATGCTAACCTTGCACTTTGGGCAGGCTCCGCCTAATGTCACTGAGAAAGAGGCCTAGAGGGACACACACTAAGTGTGTCAATGTATCTCAGTTGAATATTAATTTAACAAGTTGAATACAGATTATTCCCGATTGTGGTTTAATAGTTATTCGAGGATGTCTGATTGCATTTATTTCGACACTAGTTATTCGAGAAAATATATTGTGGGTGAAATAATATATATTTATTAGTGAGTAATGATGTTAAATTTATTTAAGAAATAAATACCCATTACTCAAGGTCTACTAAATATAGTGGAGGAAAATACATAAAACTGAAAAATAAAAGTACACGTCGTGTATATTTATATATACACACCTTGTAGTTTATTTTTTGGGATTCGTGAGAAAATATTTTTTATTTAATTAAATGATATTAAATTTAATACGTTACACTCATGACAAGTAATAATGATGTGCAACTGTCATTATTAAGACATGGGGTATTACTAAGAATTAAATGAAATTGTTAAATGATTATGAGAAATTAATCTATTTTATTATTCTAGGTATTATAAATCCTAATTACATTCTTCTCATAAAGCTTAGCCATTCTGGTTTTGCACAACGTATTGGAAATACACTCAATCCAAGAGAGAATTCCCTTTCCACCAAGAACGCTTTCAAGTTTCGAAAGCAAGATCCTCCACCGGATCAAGGCGATCGAAGATGGGCATCGAAAGCGAATGATATTCCGTGCTAGCACCTGGAGTTCCCATCGGCGATGTCCAGAGATACATCGCACACGTGTGGATCACCGCTAGAGGAATCCTACACTTAGATTCTCAAACGCAATGACAAATCACATGATCGTGACCAGAGACACCAACAAAGAAAGAATTCCATCAATGTAATTATTATGAATTAATTAAATTAATTATAACCAACATATGAAGATACTATCTCAAGGGTTCTGGGACTCGTATTTTCTTTTTAGTTCCTCGTTCTATTCTGAAGATCCGGAATTTTATAACACGACAGATCATGGATTGAACGTCGTTTAACGCTAAAATAACATTTGGGAAAACCCAACAACGTGCTTCCGCTGCGCCCGAAAACTTTAATCTTTTCATTAAAGTCACTAATGACCCGTATAACACATGCATATAAACATGGATGCATGTTTTAAATCAGTTCCATATGATCATAAATAAGTTACATGAAGTATAGTGGGCTAATCCCCTTCTAGATGACTTAATGTAGAAACAACCATCTTATAAGGTCTGTGTATTACAACATAACTATGATTCATTTTCCCAAGGAATATTTAATTTACATAGAACACATCCACAAAATTCCATAGATTACTTCAAGATATTTTCTCTAGTCAAAACATAACCTGATCATATTATGTATCATTCCACAACACGAAAAAATGTGTAATGAAGATCCCTTCCAGAAGAATCACCACCCCCTTTTAAAAATCACCTCCTTGTATGAATAAAATTATTAGATAACCTTAGATTCATATGACTGGTTTCCATGAAAGTAAACTAAGTAAGTAAATACTCCATGTTCACAAGAAATACATTGGTACAATGTCAAGATGTCCACATCTGATCCTGGACTGTGCCCAAAGTGTTGTCTGCATGGTTATCGAGTCAGAGGAAATAGATGGTGTCCAAGAGTCCATCCAATTATTTACAACATGGGGACCCAAGTATCCCTCATTACTAACAAAACCAAAATAACAGCCACACATCCAGTGTGCAACACTAAGAAAATAACTCAAACATCACAAAATATTTTAAGCATTAGAATGTCATAAATCCAAAACTCTCTTAGTTAATCAAGGTTGCTTTCAAGAAATGAGACATCTTATTCACTACTCATGATTACAATGGTGGAAAAATAATATTTGTAATGTGATCTTTCAAACCACTACTAGTTGAAATCTCAAACGATGCTTAAATTCACCAATAGACACATCACCATTAGTTTAACCATGAGGCCTTTCCTTCCCGAGGAATTCCATGATTGCTCTAGCAAACCCCCCAAATTCCATCTCTAACCCAACAATGCATAAAAATGTTTTATACTCAACAAACCATTTTAATATCATGTTTCTATGAAACCAATAATAATATTAAATAATACAATGCCTCAATGTAATTCAGTAAAAAACCATTTATAAATGCTTATCAATGGTTATGTTCCTTATACATACAATAAATTTTTTTATTGATTTGAAATGACACTCTCCACTATAGGAGTGTCCTGGTAATCTAAAATAGGTTTAGACTACCGCTCATAAGCGCACTGGACAAGATTCACCTTAAACATACGTGTAACACTCCTCAGAGTCATGATCACCATGTTGATGCATTTAGAATCAAAACCAAAAACCAACCTTGAAAGTGTGTCAGAAAAACAAAGCCCTTAGATATTCATTATACGCATTGGGATAGACTTGATTTCATTAATTTCTTGGTCAAATTACTTAGAGATTACCCAAGTACATAAAAAACAACAAAAAGATAAATATCTCAACTAAACACAACGAGTTCATTAAAAAAGTTAGCACATTTTGGTAATAAGTATGTTATCAAATACCACCCCGAGGTTTCATAATAAAACAGAACATTATGGATGCTATCAATATTCTTAACGACAATGTGAATTATTGTATCAGAGGGATTAATAGAATGTCTAGCTATGATTCACAGTACCCCATAAGATTGCAGAACCAGTTGCTCACCTCTGGTGTCATCCAACATTGAATGGAAGAAGATGATGGTCACCCAATATTCAATTCGATGATTGTGCCCTTGGCATGCCTAGACCTCTTGAATGAATAATTTTAGATTTCCCACACTCATAGGAAGGGTAAAGAAACACATGAACACTCATCAAATCAATTGTTTCATTTAAAGGTTATGAGTCCTACATGAGACAAAGACACATGAATAATAACAAAATTTCATATAACTAATTGAATTGTCAAGGAATTAAACATATAAGGGTGATAACTATGATCGGACTTACCATTACAAAATTATAAGAACCATCCCACATAGTAGTCCACCCAAAAATAATTTCACTGGGCTCTACACCTATAATTTAATCCATTTCTAAATGTGAAAAAACCTACATAAAATGATCACATTTCAATTCAACGGCTACATAAGATAATAATAATAAACATGTACATGAGGGTATGAATTAAGGACACCACATCCTGCTCTATTTTAAATTAATCACCTTAATTCACATTAAATAATTAATCATTTTAATCCTTTAAAATAGAACACCATGTTTCAATTAAAAAATCACATGGCACCTTGTTTCAGCTGAGCACTTAAAGAATACATGAAAGTATTGTCAAACATCCTTTTAAAACAAAACTCATTCTTTGGAATCCATTCATAATTAGGAACCGAATAAAAAAAATTATATAATGATATAAATAATAAGGCTACATAAATGGTTCTAATTAAGCCAACCTATGGTATTCATAAAGAAACCTGATTGACGTTTCATAATTATTTTTGTTACAGAAAATCCAAACAGGACATCACACAAGATAAATACCTATAAAGGATATAATTGAGTTTATTTGTGAATTTTATAAATTATCAAATTCATTATATTTTAAAAAAATCTAGCATTACATTTAAAAACATTTCTAATATAACTTGGTTGTATATGAGTGTTCGATTAAATGGGTTACCATATCCCAATTCATAAAATTCCCATACACTTCATAAATTGAAAATTGTATCCCATTAATAATATGTAATTTAACTTTAACATTTAAATTTAGAAACCATTTTAATTTTAACAATGTTCCATAATTAATTTTAAATATCCATGATGGTTTGGATATACATGGCACCATTTCCCATTTATAAGTTGCACATACACCTTACAAATAAAATTCACTTCCACTATATTTTCATTCCATGAAACATGTTACATGTATCCAAAAAAAGCCACCATAAAAATTAAATTCAGAAGCATTATATAATAAAAAATCATGGAACATAATTATGAAATTCTATTCAAATAATAATCATGGAATATTATCACTTATGAATGTCATCTAAAAAGGCATGTTAAAGAACACAAAAGAATGGAATATCATGAAAGGCACACAATCATAGTTAGAATGAAACCAACTAATGTAACTACATGGCATGGAATTTCACGGCATGAAAATTTCTATATGCTTATAATGATGCATTTAATTATTTATCTTTGCAATACCAGGTTGAGGAAAAAAATCCACAATTTTTATAAATCATTAAATAGAAGAATACCAACTAGTGACCCAGGTTGAAATCATTATAAATTGTATTATTAAAAATATAGAACAATATTCCCATCCATAGCCACATGGACTTTTCCTTATGGGTGGGGTGATCAATCTGAGACACGACTATTTACCAAGCATCGAAGAATTCCTGGAATCCTTTATACCTGAAAATTAGTTAGAAAAACGAAGTAAAACATCCCAATGATATCACTTTGTAATGTCAAAGCCTGATTTACCAAATAGATGGTATCCAGACCAGTGGGTCACATGGACTCAAGCTTCCCTCCCCATATGACAGTTACTGCTGACTGGTAACAAGGGTGTAAGGAGGTGATATCAGGGAGAATCTACACTAATTTAATTATAGTACGGTGGTAAAGTAGATGATGAATGAAATAAATAGTAGTGGAGTCATAATAAAAGTGATACAATAACAGAATAATATATATAAAAGGCAGAGTCTTGGAATAATAATATAATATCTAAATTAAAGTGGCCAATGCCAATTTACAGCAATGCATGTAGGATATATAATTCTATAAGTGAAATCTGTTAAAATTACAAATATAAATTTTTGGAAATGAAAGAATTATTGTCTAACAACTAACACCATAAGCATATCGAGAACTAGGTCAGTCCTCTACCCCAAATCCACCATATTAATGTAAATCAAACATTAGAACATAATCCTAACTATTTTGTTATTTTTTTAATTTTTTTTTCATCAATAAATGCACACTACATAATTTATATTTTAGAAAATGGTTTCGGGTAGACACCATGGGTGTAGGCCTACTAATATTGTATCTCACACCATGCCCATGTACCATTGGTTTCATAGTATGCTATATGTCTGTAGGTATATATAAAGGTAAGGATATAACTTCCAATGATTAATTTAATTTATAAGATGGAGTTGGGGAAAAGGATTTTGCTGGAGCTTGTGATTCTCATGGAGGTTGTCATTGGTATGTTATTATTTCACTACATTGTACTTCTATTTGTAATTTTTTCAACTTATATTTGTATCATTGTCTTTTATAAATGATTTTTTGTAAATTGAAGTTGAATACTTTTATTTAGTTATTATATTATCATTATTTCTATCTATTAAATATATTAATCAATAGTTGCGTCACATTTATTATGAATCTTCTAATTTTAATTTATTTCTTAATATAATTTATCGTTGTGCTACGTTGATTCAGATGGTATAGTCTCTACACTAAAACCTTCATACACCAGTCGCTACTAGACGGAAGCCTCTGGCATATGTGGTGGGATACCTGAGGCCATGTGGCCAACCGGTACGACTACCATCTATGTTTTCCGTCAATTCGAGATGCTACATAATATGAATTGAGAAGTTCATAGCAAATGAAATGGGTTTTAATAGTGTGAATATGAGAGGAGAGGGGGGAGCCTTGTATAAGTGAGACGAGTGACACACATGTAATTTTTTGAAGAGATAAAGGTGTGCCTACGTTTTTTCATATTATAAAATGAAATAAAATGTTGAAATATAGAAAATAAGTTATATAAGCTCGAAATATGTCTACAAAAATATTTTTGAACAAGTTTTGGCCATTTTTAACCCTTATTGTTTTATTTTAACACCGTGATTAACCAATTTTAACCACATTGATGATAAATAATTTTCTCTATTTTTACTTTTTATTTTTAAACAAAATTAAATTCACCTTATTAGATAATATAAAATGTGATGATTTCATATATGGATCCCATTTTATCAAATTCCATTCATTGAAGTGGAATTTCCTTTGAAAAATAGACCCCATAAATGATTATAATGGAGGGTTACTAAGTGAAAATGATCAAAAGTTCACAAAAAATTAATATAAAAATTCAACATTTAAATGATTCTGATGACATAAATCAGAATAATATATATATATTTGAACTTATTTTACTTAATAAATAAAATGTAATTTAACTTTATACATTATTTAATGAAAAATTCATTTTTCAATTAAAATTCCATTTATTTACAATTCTTCCTATATTAATCTATTTAGAAATTTTTTAAAAAACCAGAAATATATATATATATATATATATATGAAATATATATTTAAAAAATAATGTTCATTTTTTTGAATAAATTTCCTATAATTTGTAAAGATTAATGTTAAATTATTTTTGCAATGATTGACCAGACCACCGTTTAGGAAAATAACATTTTTATATAATACTTCATTTTCATTCAAATGAATCTTATTTTATATATAATTGTTACATAACAATTGAATATATTTTATACGTGTGTAAAAAATATAATTTCCATAATTAAATTATTATTATTCCTACCTACCAACATAACAGCTATGTTTTAATGATCATTATTTAGTAATATTATTATAAATGAGTATCATTTTTTTTTTCAAAACTAGTGTTTTTTGAATTTCATTATATCAACGGGATTGTATTTATTGGTTAAAAATATATATATCCTAAGAAATCATAGTATTATACATTCATATAGATTCGTTTTTCATGTCAGACACTCTATCAAACATGATGTTTCTATATTTAAATATTGGGGTGTTAAATCCAACCCCCCAAAAATAAATTGTGTCATTTAAATTTCATCATGATATCAATAATAAAGGTATTAAAATTTGAAAAATCACTTTTAGAAATCCAACATCATGAGAAGGGATAATAAATCATCATATTGATAATTGAGTAAATGAATTTTGTAGGTCATACTAAATAATTCATACTAGGATTCCAAATAGGGGAATATTGGTGGAATTTAAAAATATGGACAATGAATAATCCTATAATTAATTATGGAGAGTGGTAGAGTTCAATGATCAAAGGCAAGTTAATGACCTTGAAAATTTATTGAACCAAAATTCACAAATATATGATGGATGAAAAGACCATTTGAACAATATAAATGAGTTTATTAAGATTAATTTTTTGATTCCATATATTTTAGTTGTGGGTTCGAGCCCCATGGAAATTTCGGTTGTGATGGGTTTTCACCTGACATTTGGGTGGTACTTTGTTAACAGACATATGATAATAATTCCAATAATGGTTAAAATTTTCAATAACTCTTAATTACCTCAATATAAAAGAATATATAAACATTAAAGGACACCAATACCATTATAAAAGTATCGTTATCATTATTATCTCGACATTTGGCTCATATTGAGGGTTATCCTCCCATAATCATGTGTTTCCCAAGATGTTCAACTTTTTATTATAATACTTTTCCTGAGAATTTGAACCATTCATCATATTCTTCTCAATACATAATAAAATATTACTAAAATAATGTCATAATATATTTCATAGTAATTTTATTGATTAAAATTTTCATATAACATATTTATTGAATCCCAATATAATAAAATTAATAATTCAACTTCATCTGTATTAATAGTGTAATATTTACATTGACCCCTTATCTTATTTTGACATATAATCCATTGATTATTGAAAAATTCATTTGCATCGTTCCCCAACCCTTTACAGTTGGTTATTTTCACATTATAATTTTATTTCATTCCCAATAAATCATGATCATGGTGGATTTTTTATCCACCTGAGAAGCTTACTCCTTTTCCTTTTATGTATGGACTAATGGTTATATATCCACATGTTTCAATGGTTGGAAAATCAATCTTTCTCTTCTTCCATCTATCTTTATTTTTCTCTACCATCATTTATTTCTCTTCCATACATTAAAATCCATAAGATTTGTATATTACATTAACTATATAGATAAGACTTGATATTATATACTCAAGTGATGATAAATGTTGGGAGATATGTGCAAATCTATTGATTGGATTAATCACATCAAATAAGTTGTCAGTCATTCAATTTAGATTATATAAATAGTCTATAGAATTCCTCAGTGACCTTTAAACTTTTTCATTATACTAATCAACATTTTTATTTTCTAGTTTTCTTGTACTCATATTTTTCCACTGCATATCAACTTTTTTGTTCGAGAGTAAATATTTTTTGAAGAAGAGAAACTTAAAATCCTTCCACTCCATGATTTTTATTTCCTCATCATCCTTAGTTTTTTTAATTAATAACCACCATTTATCCATATCCCATAATTTCCATGAAAACATTTCCATTTCATTAATTTATAGATTAATGGGTATCTTCTATAATGATGTTATCCATTATTGAGCTCCAAATGGATTTTCCCCATTAAAATATGGTCGTTTATAATTTTTAAATAGTATAACACTGTTATAAATGATGATTGTTCTATATAATGCTCCATAATTCCATTTTATTGATTATAACCATAGTAAGTAGTGAAAATATTGTTATTTTTTTACTAGATAAAAATGTACCACTACCTCTGACTTTATTATCCTGAACAATGAAAAATCCTTATAGGGTGTATTTTCATATATATTGTTCCAAATATTTCCATTAATACCTATTTATAAAATATTAAATACTCTATATTAGATCATAACATTATGAATCATAATGTATACTCATAGAAATAGTGACAATCTTTGAATAGATAATTTTTTTAATAGCTAATACCATATTCATAAATACAGTGTACTTGAGAAATTTTCCAAATCATAATTTATTTTCAAATCATTCATAATAAATTTTTTAAAATAATAATCGAAAAATCCTATTAATATCCCCCATGAGTGGAAAACTAGTTGGAAAATAAGTCTTGTTGTCATGTACCAGGTAATGCTCAAGTCATGCATGATGTGTCTTTTTTGAAGTAATTACGCCGGGGTACATCTATTCCAAAACCATGTCCACTTATAATATCTATAATGTGATGTAACACTATCAAAAACCCCAAAATCTATCAATCCCCAATAATTTATCATATTATTCTATACTTATCCACCAATTATATCATAGGGTTATGTTATCATATTTATGATTTCCATTTTCTAGTTCCCAAGGATTCTACAAAACATCCCTATATACAAATTGTAGTGACCCCAAATATCCTAGCTTTGATCCAATGTATAATTTAATATGTTTTCATAAGATAAAAGGAATCATATCTCGATGGAAAAAATAATTTAATTATATGTTTAATGTAGATATATACATGATATTTACATTATATTTTAAAAAAAAACTCAATTAATTTTCTTCGATAATTACATTCCCCCCCTAAGAATATTACTATATATAAATTAAAAAACAATTAATTGTATCATATGAAAAATTAAACCTATAAAAGGGGTGAGCTCAAATTCTTAGTAAGGATAAGTTTAAAAAGGAAGCTATCATGAATAAATTAGGAAAATCAATATGAATTGATATATAAAAGAAAAACAATCCATTTAATCAATAACATGATCTTAATAGGGAAATTATAATATATGATCAAATAATTCCTTATAAATAATAACTTGACATTAAACATGATTGTTATAAAAAATTTAATAGTCTCATTAAATATAAATAACTTAATCCATAATTAAGGAATATATAATTATGGACATCTAAAACATAACATTGATTCCACTACCTTCACACACAAATTCCAATTAATTACTTATATAAAAGTCATGAAACAGTAAAAACATAGTCATTCGTATTGGAAAAACTATCACTAAAAAGATTAATACATACCACAATCAATAAACATTATAAAAAACTATCCAATGTAAAATAGTGATTGCTAATAAAATTATAAATCCCTAGTTAAATAGATCATAAACCATACATAAAATAATAATTATGGTATTAATACTACATATATTCAAATTATCATAAGTACAATATGTTTTTGATGTCCTTGATATATAAATATACAGTAAAAATGTAATTTAAAATAATTTTAATAAAAATATAATCTGGTATTAGAAAATAAACATCTAAGAAAAAAAGTTAAAAAAACTAAAACTATATATTTTTTAAAATAAAATTTAAAACATTTAAAATATTCTTTAAAACATTTGGTTCTTATGATAGAGTAAAAATCCATTAATTCTGTTAATTTGGAAATAAATATTCTTTTCCCAATTTTTGTTGGAAGAAAAATATGAATTTGTTTGAAAATAACATTAATATTTAGTTAAAAACATATTTTAAAAAGGAAAATGGTTACAAAAAAATTTAAATAATCATATAGTAAATTTAAAAAAAAATTATAATAAATTTAAATAATATATATTTTGAAGAAATTGATTTTTAACCAAAAAGATAAATATTGTCGTATTTTTTAAAAACACATTCTTAATAATTTTATGTTCTAAAGATTTGGTAGATGGTAAAATAACATAAAAAAGTTGAATTAACTTAGAATAATAGAATTTATTTATTTTATGATAAAAACTTCAAATAATTCTCCCCAGGGTAGATTAATAAAAAGGAATCTCAAATAATGATGATATTATGAAATAAACCCTTACCACACTATTAACTGTAGAATCATAATTAAAATGAATGAAATTTATTCTAATGGAACATTAAATATCATTTGATAAATTTATTCAAAATTTAAAATATCAATAGTTGTAGTATTTATTCCACCCAATGGTATATGTGGTGAATATGGATTTTTTATGATAGAATTAAAAGTGAGATCAAAAACCCTGAACAATTGTTCGACATATTAATTATGTGTCTATAACAAATATATAATAAATTTAGGATAATTGTAGTTAAAATTTCAATCCATACACATATATCACATAACTTATATGATTTACTTATATTCTTTCATCTCCAATTTTTAATAATTCATTGTTAAAGTCACTTTTTTGTTTGACAGTGACTTCATCTTTCATATTTGTTTCAGTAGAAGAATTTTGGTCCTTTTAATTTGATCATGGTTATAAAATTTAAATAATATTATATATCATTTAAAAATAATATATATTCATTATGAATTTATTTATAGTAATTTATAAATGTTAGAGATTTAAAATGGATTACAACATTCATGTAGACCATAGCTTGTACATTCACGTGAATGATATTTTAATTTTTCTAAATTCATTGAAATAAATATAAATAAATATTAAATAAATATAATAAATTATTTAGTTTATTATATATATTATTTATATTAAAAAAATTATTATTACTATCCATGTAAAAAAATGAAAAACGTTTCACATCACTACGTGGCGGTTGTAGTCCACAAGAACACATGATAGATGTGATTTCTATCCAATGGATTAAAAGGTAATAATTTATATGTGATATTATATTTCAATAATTATTTTTAAATCATAAATATCACATAAATTTGAAATCATTTATCCTTACTAACATCTATTTCAAGTGTAAGAAAAAAATGAATCACATCACTCCACGAGGTTATAATATAAGTAAACACGAGCAATGTTATCATATCCCTAAGATTATGTAAATTAGGAATGTATATATGATATGACAATTATATTAGTATAATAATACCTTATATTAACTATAGTTATGTTAAATCAATCATATCATCCATCCATAAAAGGTGTTGATGGAAAACGAATGCCATCACTTCGTGAGGGCGTAGTGCATTGTAAATAGTAGTATTGTTTACATAAAATATTTAATAAAAAAAGAGAATATTTTAAATTATTCCATTAAAAATTTAAATATAAATATTTGGAATTTACTGAGGCTATTATATCAACATGGTACAATATTATTTTATTGATTAGAAACAAAAAATAAAATTTAACGCTCGATTAGGGATGTTACCTCTTATTCGAACAATGTCTTTGTGTTTGCTCAAAATTGATTCTAATTATAGATTTATGATAAGAATAAATCATATAGGAATATATTCTGGAATTAAATATTTTATTTATGTTTTCTTTTTCTGAACTAGTGGGATTTAAAATTGTGAAAAGGAGATGATTGTGGGTGGCCTTTTACATGTGATGTTAGTGGCACTCTTGTTATTTTGTATAGAATATAGTTTATAGATGTTTTTAAAATTCTATAAGCCATAATAATATGAAATTTTATAAAATATTTGAGATAATGTCTATATTATTCCATAAATTTGTTTTTGTAAAGACTTTTGTTCATTTTTAACACTTATATTTTTAGTTTAACCCAAGGGAAAACTAATGTTTTCCTTAAGTACGCTATTTTGTTTTTAAACATTTTAATATTAATTATGGTAATATTTTAATTATAAATTATTAGATAATATAAGTTATTTTTATTACAAATATGGAATCTATTTTTTCAAATTCCATTCATATAAATGGAGATTTTTATTTAAAATTTGATCCCACATGAACGATAAAAAAGCGAATTCTCAAAGAGAGTACGTACAAAAATTTACAATTTTTCTTATATAAAAATCCAATAGACAAATATTAAAATTTCAAAAATATGATTAATATATATAATTGAATTAATGATACATTAAATTCAATTTAAAATAAAAATTGACTTTATAAATTATATTTCTAAAGAGATAGTTTTCAATTAAAATTTAGTATTTTTCACAATTCATCAAAAAACTTAATCATTTCAAAATATTCTTAAAAATTAAAAAAATTATATTTTGGCATGTATTTTTGAATAAAAGTTTTATTTTTAAAAATAAATTTAATGAGACGTTCTACAACAATATTTTATATTATTTATGAAATACACGACTAGACTGTCTTTTCGAAAAATATTGTTATATAGAGAACAGTTATTATTCATTAAAATAATTATTATATTATTTATAATAAAAAGAAAACCATTGAATTTATTTTGTACATAATTTAAAAGTATAATTTTTTGAATTTATTTAGTACTATAATGTACCCTCCACCTTAAACTCTAGGAAAATATGATTTTGTTTATCTATCAATATGTTATCGTGTTTCGTTTAAACACTGGGATAAGTGCATTACAAGCTATCAAAGGGATTGATTTTATTTTTTAAAAAAAAATATACAATAATGTATCATGGTGTTATTTTTTTATATGATATTTTTTTTCAAGTTAAACTTTCAATCAACTATGATGTTAATATTTCAAAATCATGGGTTGTTACAACCCAGGTACACACAATTACCCGATTAGGGTGTGAGTACAATTCAAAATCCCATCAATAGTGAAATACAATGATATATCTTTTATAAAACATAGTTCATTCTTATATACCATAATAAATAAGTTATTGAACAATAAATAAATCCAGATAAACTTTTATGTTCAAACATGACATAATAAATCCACCATTCATGTTTCATCATGTACCAGGTGTCATTGAACAAGATACATATACAACCAGTAGGGGGTTGTGTTCTACCCTAAAATCATAAGGTCATGTGATTATTAAACGTATGAGATTCATTATCCCTACCCTATAAATAGATTTAATTTCATCATGAACCTAGATTTCATACATTCAACCCTATTAATAATCATAAACTACATCATTCTGAACTTGTGACATTCTAATTCATCACAGTGTAATCACATATCCCATCATTGAGAAGACAAGGGAATACTCACTCTCTACCATAAAATAACATATCACATAAACAATAAACTTATTTTATAAAGGATACCTACCATCTATGTATGTTATATATGTATAAATCCTCACAATTAAAATGTACATAAATTATTTTTTTTCATCGTCGATTTTAAAGTCAAGTATTACTAGTTTTGATGCACAATGAATCAAATTTTTTTAAGATGGTCATACAAAAATCTATAGTTTCTAAAATTTATGTTATTTTACTAACATGTTATTACATAAAATATATAACATATTACATCATATTTATAGTCTTTTGAATTCATCATTCCATTTAGATAACCCCTTAATATTCCATTAAAATTCAAATTACTCATCGAATTAAGGATCAAAATAAATTGTGGAAAAAAGTATATACATACATCTATAAAAAGAATAATCATGTCTTGAATGAGGGGATACTCAAATAGAATAAAATTAAATATTATTTTTTAAATTTATGTTAAGAACAAATTAGTTTTGCATGATAACAAAACAAATAAAATTAAAAAAGAATAATGTATTTAGGGACAACATTAGGTCAACATACTTTAATCTTGCAGGTATTCAGTCAACATATATATATATATATATTATACTATATGTAACAAAATAAATTAGATATTAATATAAAATAATATAAATTTGTTTTAAAGGATTTAATTCATTATATTACTATGAAATAATTTGAGAAAATAAGAAAATATGGATAGAGAGTGACAAATTCTGTATTACATACAAGACATAGTAAAGTATGCTTAAATCCGTTAAAAATAAGGAAAATTATAGTCTATGTCGAAGAGGAGAATTAGATCATTATTCTGAACATGTTTTTAATATACAGGTAATGGATATACTATTTTTTACCTTAAATTGATGTTTTAATTATTTTATTAGTATTTTGGAAAATTAAGGAAATTTGGTCAAAATAAAATTTTAGAAAACATTGTAACCCATACAATCCCCCTTGGATGAACAATATACATGGAAACCTTATGAATAGGAACATTAATAATGTAATATTTATTCATAATAATATTATACATAGAATAATAAAACACATTAATCTTGGGAAAAAATTACTGACATGTAGGAACCTTATGCTAAAAAATCTTACATATAGAAAATGTACCATATAATATAAGCGGTCACACTTACCCATTATAGGATCACTCCTATAGAGGCAGAATGTAATATTTTGTACATTATTTGGTACTAAATTACCCTTACATGAATAATTTTCTATCTCATATGTGATGATCAAAACCATACAAATAGTATAGTAACCCACAAAGATTTACACGTAGCCAACAATTCATCATTAAATGTTATAGAAGTAGACTTATATTTAATTAAAAATACACTAACATAAATATGTTTACTCTACATGTACTACTATTTAGTGTCAAGTGAGGAGGTTACTCGTAAAAATTGGGTAACCATAAGGGAGAGTAACATGTCACATAGTGTAATTTCTAGACATTTTTCAATTTTGATAACCCTTTATAGGGTTACTATTATGTATCACAGGGGGATCTATTTACATAGATTATTTTACCAAAAACTGTATGCATTGTTACCCTTTTTCATCAAAATGACCATACATAATGGTAATAAAATATAATGATTTTTAAAAATCTAATAAAACTAAAAATTAATTGTTATATAGAAAAAAATCAGTAAAATGGCATCATCACCTAGAAAAAACACCCAAAAGTGGAAGATACAAAAATATAATTACAATATTAGCCTTGAAAATTTCCCATTCCTAAACTCACATGCCAATAAATTCTAACACCTCCACTTGGTATAGTTATACGTGGGTATCAAAATATTCAATCCAAAATTGGTCCGAGAAACTCATCCACACCCAACACTCTAAAAATAATGAAAATATAGATATAAATTAAAATGAAATATATAACAAAAATTTTAAAGTTTTCATATTTATTCCATGATTTAATGAAGTTCAAATAAAAAACTATATAAGTATGTTATTAAAATAAAGGGAATAACCACTATCCCACCATAAAATATATCATCCCAAATCTATATTCCCATATATTACTAAGCCACTAGGGTGAAATACATTCAAAATTGATCATGCATGTAAAGCTCAAACTTTTATATCACCTATTGAATAAATTATTTCATTTAGTAATATAGTACTGTAGGAATAGTCTTCCCACAAAAATACTCTTCAAATTGGACCAATACATGCTATAGAAACTCCTCAAAAGATTCATTAATACTTATGATGAAATAATTTGTATTGATAACCTGAGATTGATCACGATATTTTCCATAAGTATTAAACTCATGATATATGTATTGTATATAACTATATCATTCATGAAGAGCTAATCAATATTACATAGTAATAATTCACCTAATATTCTCAACCGGACATATTTATCTATGTGAAAAATTTTATTTGATTCACATACAATGGTCTCCCAAACTAGATGAAAAATAAAAAAGAACTAACCAAAAACCTTATATTATATTGGATGATATTTCAATAAATAATTTTAGATATTTTTTTATCATAGTAGTGAAAAAATATTTCTAACTAGTCTAGAGGTTTAATATGGTATACATCATGAGGCTCATTGAAATAATTAGTAAATCTTACGATTCAAGCCTTAATTACAATCATCCACGTAGAAAATCATAAAAATATTCAAAATATGAAATAATAATATATTCCTAAGAGCTATTGATTTATAAAACTCTATAGGACCATGATTTTTACCCACAAACTACAAAACTATAGAACACATGCCCATATAATTTCTTAAATTATTTGATTTTCTACTAAAACATTCTGTCATTATTTGAGTGGTATGTGGTGCTCAGATGCACATGTGTATTTAGTAATTTTTAAACACTCTCTAGAATCATCAATTAGTATTAGAATCTCTATATAATGTAAATATTTGAAGAGCCTGATGAAAAAAATACTATTTTTAGACTAGATCCTCCCTATATCATTAAAAGAGGATGTGTCCCACATGGGTAAGAAGTGATCCATTAATTAAATAGATCCATAATAACCTACATTGAATTAATATCATGTGGGGTCCTTAGAATAATATAATGAAACATATTGTGACATCCTCCAACTTCCCAAATGGAATGGGAAAAGGCTAATGAATAAAGGTGGGCCACTATTTTGTGGCCACCACATATAGAAGGTGGAGTACCATTTAATTAAACCTACCATGTACTTCTTCATCTTAGGACAATAATAATACCAATTAATATAATTTTACATCTTGTTAAAATCATGATATATAACTCACTCTGTGGAATGTGAGTTAATCTTCATCCCCTCATACATTCTCATAGGGACCTAAACTTGAGCTTTAAAATAAATGATCACAATAGATTTAATATATCCTTATTACAGTGGATACCCACCATGTATGATTTTCCAAATGTATAAATAATCTGAATCTATGTACTAAATCCTTCCCAGCTTCTTGAGGAGAGAGGAGGTAAAAATTGACGTACAAGACACTCATCCCCAATATTGCTGAGCATCACGATATAACCTAGTAAAGATGACAACCAACTTCCAATCACTTTTATAATCATGAAACACATAACTATAAGTCTTCTTATCTTGTTAATAATCAATGGTGTTATTACTTCATCGGGTATTCATTAGCTCAACATAAAAATACATAAATAAGAAAACCATATTATCCAGTGAAGGGCCATGTCCCTTGGGGAGAATATGTATCTATGGATCGTGAGCTTAGGGTACACAAGAAACCCATTCCCAATATGTTAATTATTCAAAAATCATAATTAATACACCACAAATTAATATATAATATAATATGTCATGTTATTCCAGTTATTAGTAAATCTTTTCCTTATCTCATATGTAACTAGTAAAATCCTAAATTAGAGCAACTGCTATCCCAAAAATCAATGAATCATAATATAAGGAATACTCTTTAATAGTATTATGTAATTTTATGATTTGGGTAAATGTAAATATTTTTTCAAATACTAAAATGGTTTTTCTTAAAAGTATGAACAAAAATACCTCACCATTTCATAGATAGTACAATAACCAAGGATTTAATGTGGTAAAGGATCTGGATGAATCACATGTAATAACTAGACAATCCAAAAAATGTGTGCATCTTGAAATCATTCTTAATCCCCTCATTAGAAACTTCCTTCTTGACCTTATTTGGTTATACCAAGGTCCATTACTCGTGGAAAACCATAAATTCAATCTGTAAGTATCTTCTAGAATATAGCATTATATAATATCCCCAAAATAAATCAATTACATATTTATATCAATATTTATGATTTAAATAAGGTTTCAAAAAGGTGATAGTTTTTATAAAATTTAAATAAGTTTAATAAAAAATTAAACTAGAACTAAACCACTATATTAAAATGAGTAATAAATGTATCCACACCACATTGATAATAGAGTTAATAAATCATTCTTCATCAGTGCATAACTTTTTAAATTATGAGATATTTTGAATTTTTTATTTAGTTTTAGGGGTATTTTTTAATTTAGATATTTTATTTTAATTCGTGGGTTTTTGGTAGTATATTTTTAATTATATCAGCATAAATATTGATATATCATTGACGGTTATAAGAATTAGGTGGCATGATAGTGAAACAATTTATTCAATAAATATTATGGGTGGCACCTTGTACTCAGTGTGTTGTACCAAATACCACATCGTGATAGAATTTAAGTGTGTTTCTAGAGATTCACATTGTACCCTTCAAAACATAGTAGGTAAATGTTATGCCTATATATATTATTAATTTTAAATATGGTCTTTCTGTAACTTTTTCGTTCAATTTCATCCCCATTTTTTCTTCTCACCATGCACATTCTTCAACAACATCTTGGGCTTACTTTGATTTTTTAATTTTCGAATTCTTCATCGTCCCCACTCATATTTGGAAATAAGATTTATTAAAGGGGACTTATCATAGAAAATATAATCTAGGATTCACATTCTCATAATATATTCCCTCATTTATGTTCACTATATAACTTCCTTATACCCTGTTCTATGGATTTAGTTATGAATTATACAAGTATATATAGTTGATTCATCTGGAACTATGGGTATTACGCTTTTCATGCTTTATGGAGGATCATTTGAGTCGATCAATCATTGTTATTCATTATTTTGTAGGATGGAATATAAGGTAATGAATGACCATGTGTTATTTTAATCTATGGTGATATTTTAAGATTAATTTATAGATATATTTTTCTTCTTATGTTAGTTATAATTTTGGGATAATTTCTAATGGTGATCGCTTGAGTTTACTTTGTGTGTTTTATTTTCATGATTTATTATAATTAGTATTAGTTTCAACTTTTCATGAGTTATTTTTTATAATTAATAATTTCATGTTGAGGATTGTGGGAAATTTTGATGCTCCCCATGGATGTTTTTAGTTGGTTTCAAGCCTCTGAGTAGTTCTTAAGATATGACTATAAAATACATGGTTATTTGTTTGTTAAAAAATAATTCCTAAATATTAATTAATATTTTGTAATATCCATGGAAATATTTATAATGAACTATTTAAATAATATAAACAAGATTTTAAGGGATAAAAAAATAAATTTAAAGCATTATTTGAACCTATTTTTATTTTTAGAATTTTTCCTCATGGTTTGGGTTTATTTATCCTGTGAAATAATTTAATGATATTATTAGTGTTTTCTTTCATATATTAATTTTTTAACCTATTTGGGAGTTATACCACATGAACTATAAATATAACCATGTTATAAAGTATCATTTTTTGTAATCTCTGAGTGAAATGAGAACATTTGAGGCATTTATTATGTAAAATAATATGAGGAGTAATTGTACTATAGAGAATGTCTCTAGAATTAAATATCCACTATTTTTCTAATTCATGATATAAATAATTTACTTTACATTTTTTTATGATTTAAAAATATAAATCAAATATTTCTACATAATCCTAAATGAAATACATTTAAAAAATACATATATCAGCATGCAATGAGATTGGTTTGTTTATGATGTGGTGGGTGGGATGATAATGTGAGAGGATATTTTTTGAAAATAAAATACATAATGTTTTCAATTATAACATAATTTTTCTGTATATGAATATAGATGTTGTTTTGATCAGTGTTCTGGTGGATTTTGTTTTATAGAAAAACATATTTCAAAGGCTGCTCTGTTTAAAAAAATTTATTATGAAAAGTTCAGTCTTTTATTCTTATAATAAGGATTTATTATTAAAAGATAAAAAAATAAAGAAAACATTAATTATTTTCTAGAGTCAATCTTCTAAACCATTATTTCACAAACATGTGATGAAGGAGTTTAAAATGAAATATTGGTTCAAGAAGTGAGTTTAAAATATAAATTTTTGATACTTTATTTACATGTTATATATAAATTACTTGTATAAATTGTATTAAGTGGGTTTCCATGATAAAATTGCGTTATGTTAATCAAAGTAATATTTTAAATCCTCAAATAAGTGTTCAAATTGGATAAAAATCATAAAAAAACATGATAAACCATGATAGATTTTTAGCCTATCCCATTTGATTATTATATACACCTTACCCATTACATTAACATTTAGACTTTTAGTAGGATATATTTATTTACTCCACTAGATTATTCGTTTCATGTACAAATATATTATTTTTTCTGATCTACTAACTGATATTTATCCAAAATTGTATATCTTATGGATAGATTATGTCATTATTTGGAATTAAAAATTTCAAGAAACCATAACATAGACTATTATGTGGTTGATTTTTTGAGTACATTTCCCCCTATGTCATTCTTACTATAAAAAATTATTAATAAGGGAATCAAGTAAATTTATCATTTTTTAGGCATACAACAAATTTATTATCATGATGATGTTATTATATTATCACATTAAGAGTTTTATTTTAATATGACATCAATAATAGATACAAATTATACATATATATATATGATAATAGTATTTAAATATTATCAATTCATATATATATATATATATTCTTTAATAGGTAACCATATTGTTGAAAATGTTAAAGTTGGGAAATTTATTTTAAATCCCTTACCAAAATGTTAATGTTCATTATAAAACTGGACCATGTTCATAATAGCTTCAATTGTTTTATGATTTCTGTTATTCCAAGAAACATTCTACTAGATTACCATGAATAGTTTGGGTAGATTCATTTTCATAGGATGGGGCACTAATAAGTGAATTTATTTAATATATCTATTCATATATGTGAGTATATATGTTCATAGGTATACATTCATGAAATCACTAAAAATAACAATTATATGGGTTGGCTCAGGATTATTATATTAGATTTAGAGGTGAAACATGAAGGAGAATGTATGGGTATGTACCTATCCAAAATATGTAGTTACTTTTTTTTGCTTATATTTAATTAATTATTGCCTCTCCAGGAATTTCTATTTTTTTCGCTGATTATTTTTTAACATTTTATATCATATTTGTATGTACATATATAAATATTTTCCCACATACAATAATTTTCAATATATGTATCTAAATATTTAGACATGTTACCACACACACATGTTTACTATGGAGGATCCCTAGTGTATATTAAATAATCATAGCTAGCATGGACACTCTACTAGATATATGACTTAATTTTTTCCATTTTAGATAATTTTGTGTATTCCAATAATAATGGACATCTTGTTCTAGACCATTGAAATTTCAATTAGACTAGGACAATTTCACACATCAGATCTAGATAAGATGTATTAGGAATTGAAGGTTACATTTTCCACATTTCAATTTCTTATTTGAGTTCTCAGGTCTTAGGACACGATTTTATTGATTTATCTCATTGATTTCATGGGTATTTGTCCTTTTATACATTCATATAGAGAATACTATTGGTTTATGTCATATGTTTACCCTTGTGACTTTAGTTTTTTATGCTATATTTTTTGTTAACGTCTATCTTATTGAAGGTGAATGATAAAATTCCAATTTAATCTAGAAATTTTTTATTTACAAACAAAATGTGATTTAATCAATAATGAAACATGTATTGGAACCTTTTGTTCTTGACAAATGCCATGGGGGATTAGTTAATTTTATTGGGTATCAGCATAAGTTATATAACTATAGACTTACCATTTATGTCAAAGATGTTATATTATGCTAATAGTGTGGAGTTTTGGATTGTCTAGGATATACAATTTTTTAAAAGATCTTATAACATCAAGACATGAGAATTATATAACAAAAGTAAAATATGAAACTCTGTCTAGTGGATAGTGATGCCACCATGGAATGTATAAGGAAAAAACAGGTACTAAATGTTTAAATAATACACTTTTTGTTTCACTTTTAAATAATGGGTGAATTATTTGGATTGATGTTTAAGACATATTAAATATATAACCTAAATATTAATCCACGAATTTGGTTAGGCATAAAAAATTATGTATATTTTGGATTTAATACCATATCACATGCTTACCTATACTTGCATATCATTTCATTAAAGTATTTTAATATTTGAATCGCCATTAATAATTAAATTGAAATTTTATATATATATTTGTGTTAATTATGATAATAAGAATTGAAAAATTATTCCCTTAAATTTGGTAGTCTTGTTAATTTTGAATGATTGTTACTATGGTATACATTTCTGAGAGTGACCTTGTTTTTTTATTATATTTTATTTCATTTAATGGAAATCTTCTTAACAATGATTTATAATTGATTGTAGAAAATGATTCTATAATTTTTATATACAATATACATTAATCTAAATTCTAGTTTTCAAATATTATTTATTATTGATCATATAATATTTTTAATTATTTATGACCAAACTAATGGGCATACTATTTATTTCTAATAGATTGATATACTAATGAAATTGATTTGGCAGTTGAGATATGCAACCATGTTATTCATTAAATGATTATCACATTCAAGGGAATATTATTTCATTTGTTATGAATAATTATGAGTACCTTGATAGTTTTTTCTGGTAGGGGAAACTATCATCCAATATTTTTTTATAATTTAGGGAAACTGATATAATGAATGTTTTATTTAAATGGTTTTATTTTATAATATAAGAATTATGTTACATTTAAAATAATTTTTCAAATAGTTTTATATTTTTATTTTTATTTTTAAAGGTTTTGGTTGAATATTTTTTTACCCTTTTATATAAAATGGAAATATTATATATGATTTTAAAAATAGTTAGTGGAATGAATTTCAAATTTAAATCTGTTTTGGATTTAAATATTAAATGTAATTCAATACATTTCATCTTTATAATCTTCCTATTAATGGACTAGATGTTTTTAAAAGTAAACTTGATGGTGTTTTCCTTAAACAATTGATTTAATGGTAGCACAATAAATTGGGCTTCCATCCCAAAAATCAATAAAAATGCTGATTTGGGTAAACTTCACATAACATTATGATATCAAATAAAATTTTAAGGTGTTAGTGATACAAATATTTTTGGCATAGGGTTGTAAATCGGTAGAATGTTATGTCAGTATTTGGAAATTAGTAATGTCTTAAATTATGCAGGATCAAAGTTGATGAAATTATATAACATGTTATAGTTATGTATAAAACATAGATGAAGAAGAATATGTCCTTATTAAATTTATTTGAATCACTAATAAACATATTTGAAATGTGAATGATATATAAAATAATTAGTTGAGTGATGATAAAACCCAAACAGGTATAAAACATGCACTGAAGGGAAGATAAACTGATAATAGATTCAGAAGCTGGTTAAAAAGGATAGTGTTACTTCCATGGGTTTAAAATACAAGAAATAGAATTTACACAATATGGTAATGAAGAAAGGAAACTAGGAGATTAAAAAATTTGGGAGGAAGTGATTTTATTATAGTAACATAGGTCAAAGTATGGACAATTATAAGTCATCAAAATTAACATTAAATAATGATGAATTTATAATAATATAATGGAGTCTTTTTCATGAGTGTGATAATATTATTTGACTAGTGGTCGTCACCTTTCGTGATGATATCCAGAGGCTTCCAATAAAGGATTTGCAAAATGATAATTAGAACATTTGAGGATGTTAAAAGAATCTAGGCCACAGGGTCGAAAAATGTATTTCATGTCTTCCTAAATTGAAATAATTACATGAAAGTAAATGAAAATAACCAGTGATCTTATGTTCTAAAAATAAACTAAAATGAATGAATCCATAACCAAGAAAAAATTATCATGTGCCAAAATATTTCTTAACCATTTGACTAGATCTATTATAATTGGTATAAAATCCTAAACAAGCTAAAAATATTGAATCTTACATTCATTCTAATTTATTGAATAAATTTGTAGATAAAAATAAAATATTATATAAAAAATAAAATGGTTTCTAATGGTGAAAAAATATATAAAATATTGTGCCAAGATATAAGGAAACGGTCTAGGAATTTTAGGCCTCAAAATATATCATTTCTGGTGTTTTAATATCAATATCATCCAATTTTACAAATTTTAGGATTCATTGAATATTCATTTATTCCCTATATTTGTTTCAATATTTTTCTAAATGAAGATAGGGGAAGGTTATGAAGGATTTCTATTATTCCATTGAGAAGGATCTCTAAAAATATCAAAATATTCATGAATTTATCTAATCTGTGTGAATTATAAAATATGGAAATCCCCCTATAAATCTAATGAATGATTTATGATTTCACTATCATATGAATTATTAAATATATATATTATATGTCTATAATGGTGGAGTGTAATTAACAATATGGGTAATATATATTAGTTGAAATAATTTGATATATTTTTTTATGTATGAGTTGGTTATTCAATGTTTTTGAAATCATTTGTGTGTTACCATAAAAATAATAATGAAATTAAATGGAATCACATTGAAAATTTAGATAATATTATTTTCTAAATATGTCTCTCTTGTTGTAATGCCCTGACCCACGATCCACAGAAGTAGTTAGAAGATAAATTGTGCCAAATGAAGTCATGTGAACCTATCCATATTACTCATGATATCCAATATAATCACAGTTCTATAGTTTTATAGTGGGGATACTATACTTTCATATTATAGTCAAACAATAGTTCAAAAATAATAATGAAATACATAATCTACATCAAATTGTAAATATAATACTAGGAAAGTCCCATATAATAATCAATATAAATAACTCAATAATAATAAAAACCACGAAAATATCCCTAAAAGACAAACTGTAAAATTTGGAAAAACCTTAAAAATACTATTGAGGCCTAGCATGGTCTAAAACTCCAATTCTATATCCTAGTAGAATAAAAAAATACTAATCACTATGCCTTTTACTTGGTCAAGTCCAACAAATAGTGACCATCACTTATGTTACCTAAGATCCGATGTTTCCAAATAAAGTTGTGAGTATAGATCAGTATTTCACCAAAAATAGCATCCCTAAATATTCAGTCTAATAAAAATATGCATGATTTGTTATATAAATAAATCATGCGATGAAAATAAATAATTAATGAACACAAATTACCAGGTTCTATAGTAGCACTCTGGGATTGATCCAAGTTGCTTCGGCTTGTTATAGTGTGTCTTTGAGCACATTATAATGACCACTACACCACATGTAACCACATTGAATATATATGCTCATCCTATAATTACCCAGTATCATGAATCATCATATGGATTTAAATTTCACACCTTAACACTGTCAGGAATCACACAATGTATGGAATATGGATTATCATCATGAAATTACTCATCATTATACTTCACATGGAATCTTAGAAATCATCTTGGAATTCCGGTAGAATATGAAAACTCATACATATATTCCCATGTATCATATATCATATTGAAATAATAATGTCCTCTCACCATTCCCCATTTTCCATTATCACACAAAATATAGTTACTTATTATGGTATTCTAATGGAATCTGTGAACTCATCTCATCATTCCCAAAAAACATGGATAATATGGAATCCAAGACCACATACTAGAGTTCCAAAAGTACACGAGCAGTAGTCCCAACATTCCCAATCATCATCAATCACATTCCATAAAGAATCTAAGTTATTTCCATAGAGTTATCAATATATTGTATCATGACCACCCCCATTAATTTACCTATTTCATCAATAACATTTAATAAATATCCATCTCTATTTATCATTACATTATGCACTTACCATTACAAAATTTACTATTTACCACATTAATCCCATTTTATACTTGAACATTAACCTATTCCTGTTAGAATTTAAATTAATTTTATAATATTTCACATCATATTATAAAATTTATCTTCCATTCCATAAAACATGATGTTCACATTTTTTATATTAATATTATAACATAATCTTGTATTAGATTTCATGAAAGGCCATTTTCTTTAAACATTACCATTTAACCACTTGAGGTTTCACTACTAGACTAAGGGCTTCCATTAGAATTAAGCTTCAAATATATTAATTAATATAATAGGGACGCCAATTACAAGGAACATGTAATGTAATTACTAATCCATAATTTACTAGTCCATTTCAATTCAAGTTAAAATATTTATCAACACGCAATTTATACAAGTTCTAGAACCACAACCAGTTTTTCATTTATAATAAGTTATATTTTTATGAAAAAAAAATTCCCACATTTACAAAACCATTTTGTTGGGATATGTATAATGGTGGGATTCCCATTCGGATAACATTTAAATAATAAAATTATAATTTTGTATAAGGGAATAAAAATAAGGTTGTTTTATATTTAATGATTTAATTTTATCATGAGGTTATTCAACAAATAACTATATGTTACCAAACAACCCAAAATCATTTAAAACTATGAAATATTATATGAATGATTTAGGGACCACATACATTAACATCATTGGTACCCACTCATTTGATTCTAGCTTCTATATTGAGATAAAATGGTGGAATCAATGATGTTTCAAAAATCCAAAAAAAATATGGCATTTTATAATTTTAAAAAAGATATCTCTTGATGAAAAAAATATTTGAAATATGATTAAATAGATTCATAACATTTACAATAGATCTAATTCACCCCCCAAAACACTCCAAATAATTATGGACAAATGGAAATACTTCATCCCACACGGAGGAGTGAAAAATATAATGAGGGACAACAACTATCCATTGATTCATGAAATATACTGAGTGGCAGCATATGGGGTTAGGGAAATTTCTGGGATTCCCCCAATTTAATTTTTTTTTGGAGAAATTTTGATTGCTGATGGCCCACCACTGGCTCATCAGTTGAAATGTAACAATTTTCTCTACTCCCTATATTTTTATGAGGCCTCCCAAATCCTCCACAACCTTTTCAAACCCCAAAAAAGGGCCAAATGAGTTATTTATACAGGTTTCAATAAAAATTTAAAAACAACCATAACATTATAATGTGTTGTGATTTTAAAATATACTCACCTTATAAATGACTATCCCCAAGAAGTGTCCTTAACCATCACCGAGAACCATCTGTGATTATTATGACAATATAAAACAATCCCATATCCAGGACTTTGGTTCTTTAGATTCAAGACAATATTATCTCCCACCACTGGTGATTTACTGAGGAACACCTATTCACCCACCTAAAACTCAAAAGGTTTAAAAAATCTATCCACATATGATTATTTCCTACCCAAGGAAGTCATTATGCTTTTTCAAGATCACCAAATCATTATTTATGATCACCTACATTTGAATTAGGCTTAACTACATTGAATTACATACGCACTACAAGTTATTTTTAGTGAAAAAACCTAAAACAAAATACAACGTCAAATAACATACAATCATGTACATCCTTAATAAGATAACTTTAACCAACACTACCATGAAATGACACATCTAGTGGAAGTCACCAATTCACAAAACAAGTAACAAA
Organism: Viscum album; assembly: GCA_963277665.1. Taxonomy (NCBI): domain Eukaryota; kingdom Viridiplantae; phylum Streptophyta; class Magnoliopsida; order Santalales; family Viscaceae; genus Viscum; species Viscum album. The sequence goes on from OY728151.1 coordinate 844,308,673, forward strand.
ACACCTTAATAATTAGTTCAATTGGATAACACCAGTCCATTCCCACTCATTCATATCATTTGACCCCACAATCTAACTATTGAGACTATTTATAACATTATGGGTCAACTGTTAATTCATATTGTCCTATCTTCACCAAGAACTATAGTCTCACTGACATGTTCCATAAAAAATTTGACTCCTAGTATTGAAACCCAATAATACTTTTTAACCACATAATATTTCTAAAATTTGAAAAAAATCCAGCCTTAATATATTTATAAAATTCTATATAATAGATACCCTTACTTGGATACCATCCATTTCAGCATCAATAATAGTCTATTATACCCTGCAACTTCAAAAACCTGGACCAATACTATGTTCTGTTAATCAACACATCATTTAAAATTTTCTCAAAAAATAGCGTAGAACTAGCATCACACACTCACCAACCCAAGGTTGACTCCACAACTTAGGAATTAATTTTTAAATTCCAATGAACATTTCAATTACCAAGATCCACTATATGCTATATATTAACATTACGACTCCCAATTAACATCACTGAAATAGTAATTTTATTTGAGTTAATATTTTCATTTAGTCAACATTACAATACCTTATCAAACAACTTTTCATGGAAATTTATAAAATAGTATAATACTCTCAGTCCTGAATGTTATAAATCGAGGACCAAAACCTCTCTCAACATCCTGAAACATGATATTTTATCACGTGGCGTGACTTGAAATTCCCTAATACTTGAGTATATTACTACACATCACAAAATATTCTTTCATAATATGGAAGAAGGCATATCTCGTATGAGTTGACCATCACCAAATCACTGAAGCACTCTTGATAAAACAAATATATCAAAATTTCCTATATTTATATCATTCCATGCATTATCACACCCCTAATTATTAAATCCCATAGAAAAACATATGGTCATAACCAAGAGCCACTCAAGATACTACCACTATACTCCACTACTTCAAGGATCACCGTATTTCATACCATGATCAAAGAAGGTGCCACACGACTTTTTTACCATCATAAGAAGAACAATTATTTATCAATACCCATGGAAACTGACAACCTCTATCCAAAATTTTTGGGGAAAACAAGGAATCATAGAAACCCCATTACAGTATATATGAATCTAATAAGGTTCTACCCTCAATGGGACTCCACAGACTGAATGAAAATGCCCCAAAACCACTCGTAAAAATACTAGCAATAATAACAAACTGCCTAACTATCCCATCTATTATCATGGACATACAATATGGTCCAATATCATCCCCATATCAACCTTCATTTCTCATAGATTAATCTAAAATAGGGTACCGACAGATTTCACATTTTCTCTAATGCCATTCATTAAACCTCTAGAATCAAATTGACCACCACAGAATTAAGATTATGTTGTAAAATCCGAACTACCATGTATAGTAGAAACTAACTAATTTATTATAAGGTAAATAAATTAATTTGTTCAACATTATTCAAAGGAATTCCATAAACTGAATGATAACTAGAAGACCTAGAAAGCGTACATTTGATTATCATTTTGAAACACCATCTGACTCGACAACAAAATACATAAACCATATTATCATATAAAAAATTCAAATTAACTTAGTTGAACAATATAATTTCATGTTAAATCATATAGATGAAGTAATATAACATGGTGATTTTATTTTTCCACCTCACACAAGCCATGACTACTACTCGATCATCGACCAACACAAGAATCACCAGAAAAACATATGTGTTCAAACTTTCTCCACCCACTATAGATTCAAAGGCATAGGTTCACTATCTAGTAGGGAAAAAAATAAAATAATACATCAAATTAAAATATTTAAAAACTTTACAATATCTTGCCTTATTGTGTACAATCATAATGCTCAGGTAATAAAAAATTCATAACCAAAAATTATAAAACAACTAATTCATCAACCTCTACATTAAAAATAATTGTTCAATTAATCCCCTATGATTAAAAAAACAATTTCTACCATTCTCATAGGATATTGTCACACATTAAATTAATCTCTAATAATTGAAAAAATATCCATATTACACAGTCTTAATGATCAACTAATCCATATCCTCTACAACCTCTCAACTTCATAAGGAATCTCAAAAATGATCATTTCCCCTATAGGGTTGTCCCCCAAGGTCAAAAGAAGGACACATTTTCCACTACTGAGTCGGGAATAATCTAAAAGAGTCATATATAGTATGATATACCCCAAAACTCTTGCTAACATAATGTAACTAATGTCATAACAAACATACAACCCCAATAACCTATATATCATACAACATGAGATTTTTAAAATATGGTAACTCTATAAATCCCCAAAATAACCTAAAAATAGGATAAATTTCATAGGCACATAAATTTATTGTCATATATGTTGGATTTATAAATTTTCACATTTCAATTTTTCATTAGATAGAAGTTATATATAACGAGGCCCAATAATATAGAATATTATGTACAATTTATAATGGAATATGAGTAATAAGTTATATTTGGAATTTAATTTTAATTTATTTATATAATAATATAGAAATAATCATCACACAACATATATTTTATCATTTTTAAGATGTGTAACATATTAATATGAAACCATACTATTATACAGAAACACCGTATAAATGGATGAGGATGCTTTAAATAGCTAACTTATGTCACAACCTAGGTAACACAATAATAAAACATAGTTAATCATGAAACTGTAATGTGAATTATTCATTCTTAATGTGATTCATGTACAAACCTTCTCTTTTCGTACCGATCCAGGAGATAAATTCCAGTAAATTAATATAATCATAATCATTTTCATCAATCGATGTAAAATGAAATCATTTATAATAAACACCAAATTTAAAAAAACCACATCCCCCAAATCATGGATATTACATGTATATGAGGTTCTAAATTCCAAGAATAATATTCGTACCATGTCTATAATCTCTCCTATCATCATTTCTATAGGCCCAAAATAGTCAAATGAAAGGAGAACACCTCTGATACCACTTTGTAATACCCCATTTGAGGAGAAACTACACTAGTGCTCTACTGATAGTGTTCCATGTGACTTCATTAATGCCTATCATTCTGCTAGTGGTTGTAGAATAGTATTGTGGTTCTACAATTATATTATGGGAGAGACATTACTATCATATTATATTAAACCAAAATAAAAAATTATTACAATCAGATACATCATCAATATTACGAGATAAATATAAAACTAGTAATTTTCCATACAATGATAAAAATAACTAATTATATAATAAAATAAATCATTTTAAATTTTCTTAAATCAGAAAAGGAAAATGGGGAAATCTTGGAAAAATACCTGAGTCATAGCATGGTATGAAATTAACATGATCAATCCATGAAGTCCAAACAAAAAAAAAACAATCCAACATTTTCCATGGTCCAATCCTAAAAAGAGGAAGCATCATATAATGTACCCATGTTTTATCTAGTGATGATTTTTCATTGTGTTTGTGTCGACGACCACACCTTTATAGGTAACCACTTGAAATGTATCCATTGATAATGGTATTCCCTTAAATTCAATTAAATCATTGAGAATTCCAGATCTCATCCAACATACCTATGTTTTATATATCATATGGAATATAGAATCTTATCCTAGAATTTTAAGAACCCAATTTTTTCTATAAAAGACTTTGGATTATTCTTGATGTTATTCTAGATAAGTGCCTTCAGATGGTATGCAATACTGAGCCCTGGTGTGGCCAGAATTAAATTCTTTCACACTGGGCATGCCAAATAAATATGATAACTCTTAAACGACGCTTCAGATCGGAACTCTGAGTGTGTTGATGGGTCCGTACTAGGGTGTTTACCATAGGAACGACATAAAACATGTCGGCGTAGGGCGTTTGGACCACTCGATCGCTATCAGAATGAGAAATGGATAAATTAAATAATTAATTTATTTGTTTAATGGATTAACTCAAATATATCTTAAAAGGTAGCTTAGATTGAAAAAATAGGGCACCATTGTGTTCATAATGTGTCGTTAACCCTAGGAGGGGTGTAGTTTTCACGGGCGCAGGCCGTTTGTGCAGAATAGCCTCAGAGGAATTTTCGTAATTTGGTGGACTCATTCATTGATCATGTTACCTTTTTAACAGGGCCTCAGATTAATATTTTAAGACCACCATTGTGCTTGGGAGGTGGTGGTTACCCTAGGTGAGGATTAACCTTGGCCCCGTTGACAGTTTCAGATGCGGGTTAAATTAGGGGTTAAAATTAATTAAAAATTTAATTAAATCTGTTTTTATTAAAACCATTATTCTCCACTTCCCCTCCCTTTTTCTCCCCTGGAGAAACCTCCCTCAACCCATTCCTCTCAACATGATCCTCTTCCTCCAATCAAGGTGGGGAAGACAACGGTGAAGGCGGATCGTGCGGGAACCAGCGGGCAAAGTGCTGCAAGGTAGGATCATGTATTTTTTATTATAAACTCTTGCACCATCATTGAATCCATTTATATGATTCGATTCAGCATTAATTTTACAATAGAAGCCCATAAATGTGTATTAATGGTTCTGAGCATCCCGACACATAATTCAGACAGAAATTCCGAGTCCCGGGTTGTCAGTAGCGGTCCGGCGAAGTTTGCGGGGATTGGAGGTTTTCCTGCGGGTGGCTTTGGCTCCGTCGGTGGTGGCTCGGAGCTGGGCGGTGGCGCCGACGACTTTATAGTGGGAAAACATGGCAAAGGCGCAGCTCGAGCGGGATACAACAGTAGGATTTGATAGCGGCTTCCGGAGGCAGCTTCAGGGCATCGGCGCGAGGCGGCGGCTCTAGCCGAGGCAAGGCAGCCCTCGTCAGGCATAAGGGAGAATCGGGGTCGCGGTGCGTGACCCCAATGGGGGAACAAGACCCGCTTCTCGCGGGACTTCACGCGGTGGGATGACCTGCCACGATGGGTGGTTTGCGCATTGACTGTGAATCCATAGCCGGCCCACGCGGTTGTACCGCGGGCCGGTGCTGCGAACCAGGCCGACCGGTCCAGGCCGGTCCGCCACAAGGGGCTTCGTCCCCTATGACTTCAGACACCCGTAATTTCCTCTACGAGTGTCCATTTTGTGTTCTGTCTACGACAGTGCCTTCCTGGCGTTGATACATGCTTTTTGAGATGGTCCCTAGAATTTTTAATTCTTGGGACGATGTGTTCGGTGGCGCGACAAGACGTTAAGTGGACGATCATTTTTATCGGGGGTTCTTGTTTTGAGCGGCGTTGACACATCTGATGTCCGTTTTGAGCTCCGTTAGTGGCATTGCGACCCTGTCATTGAGCCAGAGTTTTTCAGTGTGGTTTCGGCATTGTAACCGGAGTTCAGTCATGGGCCCCATGACCCGTCTTTCGAGCTGTGTGAAGTGCTTTAAACCATTTTAATTGGGCGTCCATTCGGGGTGTGCGACTAGTCGATTCTATGTGTTTTTCCAAAGGCATTGCAATGGCGCAATCTGTCCACTTTAATTCAGAATGCTGGTGTGGTCCCCATGAGGTCCGTTTTTGGAGTGAGCGGTGATTTCCAACATTATCACTGGGTGTCCGTTTTGGACAAGTGCATAGTCCATCTTGTGTACTTTTTCAGGAGCATCACAACAGTACGATCTATTTGTTGTGCATCGAGACCAGGATGTGGGTCCCACACAGCACCAATCATGTTTAGTATGGTGGAACACTTCTTTTTTCCGGATATCTGTTCCACTCAAGTGAGCAGTTTTTTTGAAATATTTTCCCTAGGGGATCACAATAGTGTGATGCGCCGGACTATTTTTGAGGCTGAGGCTCGGGACCACGAATGGTTGTTCGGGCGTAAAGTTATGTCAGACGGCTTTTACATTGGATATCCATTGGAGGCGAGTAAGTTGTCGATCTCACGTGTTTTTCTGCGTGGGTTACAACAGTGTAATCTGTTCAGGCGAGCGGAGCCTCTTAAGTGATATTATTAAATGTGGAAATATGAAAGGTGTACCGGTGGTGGTTCGTCCTACCATTTTCGTAGAGAACCCTTGGCATGAGATCGTGTTCACTCCCATATGGGTGAATTTGATCCTTTAAGAGATGAAGTTCGTTGTGCCTGGGCCGATTAGGTGGCCAGTTTGAGTTGATACGTTTATGCCTTCGCATTGACGTTGGGTTTCGTGTGCATGATAGCCTTTGGGTTGGAGACATGGAACACACTAAGAGTATGCGAGAATGCTTGGAGGTACTTGTGGATGTTTGTACCTGAGAATGTTTGTGCTCTTTTTTGGGGTTGACTTGGGGCCACCCGTCGTGTGGGATCAATGTGTGTGTCGTGTTCTTGTATTGTGTTCCCTTGAACTCTCATGAAGTAGAGGGTCATTCTATACTCGTTTGATTGACCAACAGGGTTGAGTTTCCCCCTGGTTCTGTTCTCATTTATTTGACCAGCAGGGTTGATTTTCCCCCTTGTTATGTTCTCATTTGTTTGACCAGCAGGTTTGAGTATCCAATGGTTCTATTCTCTTTTGTTTAATTAGCAGGGTTGAGTGGGTTTAAACCTGGTCCTATTCACGATGGTTTTGACCATTAGGGTTGAGTGGTTCTCCATTAGTTCTGTTCTCAATGGTTAGGCCGACAGAGTTTCTTCGTGTTCCCTGGTAGAGTTATTGTGGATTCAGTGTGACCAACACATTACGCGGGACTAATCATCTACCCAGGAGGTCATTTCCAGTAGGACTGGCCAGGAGGTTGTTTCTAGCGGGGCTGGCTGGTGAGGTACTATCCAGCAAGGATGGCCAGTGGGGTATCATCGAGTAGGGATGGGCAGAGCAGTACCATCAACCAGGAATGGCTAGTGGGTTACCATCCCGTAGGGATGGCCAGTACAATAGTGCTCACTGACTAGTACCATCCAGAAGGATAGGCCAGAGTAGTTTCTGGTTTACCTCTAGCTGGGCTGGGAAGTGGTCCTCGATGCCAGGTTTATATCTATGTGGGCTTGGAAGTGGTCCCCGATGCCAGGTTTACCTCTAGATGGGATGGGAAGTGGTCCCTGATGACGATTCCAAGCCTCCCTCTAGTGGAGTACCCTTTTACAGGTCTAGGCATTTGGACTCATCAATGAATTTAGCTGGGTCTCCCTCCAATGGTTTACCCTTTTACGGGACTAGGCAGTGTGGCACCCGTCAACTTTTTCTAGGTCTCCCTCCAGTGGGAACCAGTCGACTTCCAGGGATTACCCTCTAGTGGAAATGGGCAGGGGGTTTCCTGTCAAAGTTGTGGAGACCTCTCGACTGCAGGGTAGGGAATAGGTGTGGTTTGACATTCCTCCAGAACTCTCAACTATGAGGATCAATATCCCCACCTATACGCATCCTTGTGATGCGACCAAATATCGTGCAGGCGAGTTAGTGTCACGAAAAGCGGATAGTGTCAAGGTGAAGTGATTTGATCCCCTTGACTTGCAGTTCGGAGAATACATGCGGGATGCTGGGCATCAATGGAATTTACTTCTGGGACTGTTGGTTACTCATTTTCTTGGGGTGAGCTACAGGATAAAGATACCCTTATGATCTAGTTCGGGATTCTTGATTGAGCATATGGATTTGTATATACCTTGTTCCAGTACCCACTTCTTGGGTTATGGTTACTCTCCTTCCAAGAGAGTTGAAGACGTGTGGGGTATGCCACTTTCTTTCTGTATCTTGCTTCTCGTGCCTGAACGAGTCTACTCTCCTTCTATAGGTAGCGAAGACTGGATGAGAATTTCATCTTCTCACCATTTCCATCTCCTTCTCTCTGGATGAGTTTACCTCCTTTCACTTTTTGGGTTGAGCTGGACTCTCTATTGTTTCTATAATTCTCTCCTTGTTGTACTCCTTTACTTTCCCCTGTTCAATCTACTGCTCACCCTTTGTTACCTCCTTTATTACTCCCTCGAGACTTCGAGGTATCCTACTGAGTATTTTTATACTCACCCCTACTTGGGTATTCCCTTACATGGCGTGTCCTTGCAGAAAACTAAAAGGTTGGTCGTGATGTCAGAGGATCATATGAGATCGGGAGCATGGACCGCGTGCGGTGGTCATAGTCGGATTCGTGGTGGGGTCCCTTCCAGTTGTTTACTTTTTCTTACCTGTTAACGGGTTGTGGAACATTTCTATTTGGGCGCTTGTTTTTTCCCTTTCCTTTTTGGTTTACCTTCATCATATACTTTGTACTGTTTAGAGTTCGATGCACTTTGTGGTTTATTTATAGCAGTTGGTACTTTAAATTTTCTTTTACTCTGCACTTTTTCATTGAGTGTGCTGCGTCAATGTATACAGCTACTTAGGAAAAGGCCTTCCCGAGTTGTATAGCCTTCAGCACTTGTTGCCAGCCCCTGTCCTATGGATGCGGGCTTGGGGTAGTTGTGGCTCGAGCCCGGGTAGGGTCGGGTCATGACAAGGGAGGTATCAGGGGCTGGTTCATTCCTTTGGACGTTGTTTGGACATCACTAAAAAAATTGTTTGGGATTTAGGGTAATGTTGTAACGTGTCTCGAGAGCGGCTCTCAGGCTAGGGAGACCAGTGAGGGTGTGACAGACAACATATCTATTCACCACGACCCTAATAACCCGCTTGTCGACTCGGTAGGCTAAGACACTTGTTTCAGGGAAAATTGGCTTATGAATCACATAGGATTGAGTCTTTTACTGTACTTCTTGATTTATCTCCCCATTTTTGTGACTGTTATATACATATATTCCCATCTGACCGCAGCACTCCTTGATAATATTCAGGATGTTTTCGCGAAGACAGCCAGGAAGGATACCAGCTTTGGTGCATGACGATGACCCTGCGAGCTATGAGGCCTCAACTTAGGAGCCGTCATGTGATCCCCTTTATCCGGGTTGGCCGGTAGAATCACCCCCGCCTGTTGACCAATAGACATCTCCAAAACAGTAGACTGAGCTTGAGCGCAGGTTGAGCGCACTCCGTGAGTTCCAGCGGTAGAGACTGCTGAGGTCTAGTGGTGAGCCAGACCCTCAGGCAGCAGAGGTTTTGCTGGGGACAGTGGTTCGCCTCTTCAGTATTGTGCAGATGCCCACAGATCATATGGGGGCTTTGGCCTCCAACTGTTTCCGTAGAGTTGCTCGGAGTTGGTGGTGTCTGGTGACTCAGTTTCTTGAAGAGTCGTCTCTTTTGTGGGGAAACTTTCAGTTGTTGTTTCGTGTTTAGTTTTTCCCATAATTCTTAAATTATTTTTGGATTCAAGAGCTCATGCAGTTTCAGTATAGAGGGATGATGGTGGCCGAGTACACGACTAGTTTTGCAGACCATGCATGCTTTTATCCGGGCTTGGACCATGACAGAAACTTCCGAGCACAGAAGTCTGAGCATGGTCTATGCCGAGAGATTTGTGCTATCATAGTACCCTTGGGAATTCTCACATATGTCAGAGTGCTAGAGCAGGCACTGTGGGCAAAGAGCTTCCAGTCGTGTTCTACAGTTGGTGGTGGCAGCAGGCTCGATAAAGCCGAGACGTCTGCCGCAGCTAGCGGGTGTCGGCAAGCAGAACCTCGACGTTGGTGGCTTTCGGACAACCAGAATTAGGAGCATGGTTGTACACCATATTTTCACCAGAGGGTACCAGTGAAACCCAGAGAGAGTTGGTGCTATGCTTGCGATGCGTGAGGTCACCTGGCATGGGACTGCCCAACCAGGCATGCAGAGTGTTTCGAGAAGGCAGCAGGTCCACCACCACGACAGAGACAGCGCCATGATCGGAGTAGAACCCCAAGAGGTGGTGCTAGAAGATGAGCAGGAGCAGATGGGAGTGGGGGACAACATCACAAGGTTATTCCATCACCACTAGGTGGTCTATGTCAGGCTCAGGATGCTGGAATTTGTGACTGCAGACAACCGCAAACTTTGGATGTCTATAATATTGCAGAGCATGAGGTGTACGCTCTACGACTCTTCTACTTTTTGAAGTAGAATTGTTACTCTCTGAGTGTGGAATGAACTTTATCCCTTCTCCTAGATTGATTTCTTACTAGGGTGAGACAGGGAGTCGGTGTAACCCTGTTTTAGTGGAATAAAAGACGTGAAACCTTTTCTTTAGTTGATGGTGTCGACTCCCTAACTCTCTGAGCGTGTAATAGTGTCTTGGTCGTGGGACATCGACTGCGAAACCTTGTGTGACCAGATATCCTTAGGTGTTCAACCATATAGATGTTATGAAGGAGGGTATCACCAGGCCTTGTTCTAGGTTCGGGTGGTGATTCCAGTCGCGGCGTGCAACATAAAGCTTTAGTCGGGAAGGTGAGATAACCCTGAGATCCTTTGGGCCGTTTGGGACCATCCCAAGGGATGGTGAGGTTCCCTACCACCTTTCTCTAACCCCAAAGGCTGGTTTGGGTGAATAGAGTCACCCACTTGAATCACCTGAGAAGAATTGAGTGTGCTCTTATGCATGTCATTGGCAAGTGCAGACCTCGCATGAACAGATCAAATCTTTTGGTCTATATGTGGTGGTGCAGGTCTGTGCAAGAGTTCTTCGGGGTAAGGGAGAGCTAGGTGTGGGCTTAGTTCCCTGAGTTGTTCCCTGTTTTTTCTTTTTAGGGAAAAAAGCTTTAAGTAGGAAGGATGTAAGAACCTGGTTTTTTCTATAAAATACTTTGGATTATTCTTGATGTTATTCTAGGGCAGCGCCTTCATACAATGTGCGATTCCGAGCCCCGATGTGGCTGGAATTAAATTTTCAGTGCGTTCATAATGGGCATGCAAAATAAATGGGATAACTCTTAAACGATACTTCAAATCAAATATTTGAGTGTGCAGATGGGTCCGAAATGTAGTGTTTACCCTAGGAACGACATAAAAATGTTGGCGCGGGGCGTTTGGACCCCTCGCTCGCTATCTGAACGAGAAATGGATAAATTAAATAATTAATTTATTAGTTTAATGTATTAACTCAAATATCTCTTAAACGGTTGCTCAGATTGGAAAACTGAGGGCACCATTGATTCTGGAATGTGCCGTTAACCTTACAAGGGGTGTAGTTTTTACAGGCGCGGGCGGTTTGTGAAGAAGGTCCCCAGGAGCGTTTTTGTAATTTGGTGGCCTCGGGCGTTGAGTTTAATAACTTTCGAATGGGGCCTCAGATTAAATTTATGAGACCACCATTGTTCTCAAGAGGTGGTGGATACCCTAGGGGAGGCTATACCTTGACCTCATTGAGATTTTCAGATACTGGTTAAATTAGGGGTTTAAATTAATTAAAATTTTAATTAATTCTATTTTTATTTAAACCATGCATCTCCCCTTCCGCTCCCTAGTTCTCCCCTATAGAAACATTCCTCAACCCCTCCCTTTCAACCTCATCCTATTCCTCTAATCAAGGCTGGGGCGACAATGGAGAAGGCAGATCATGCGGGAAGCATCGGGTGAAGCCAAATGAGGTATGATCGTGCGTTTTTCATTCTAAACTCTAGTACCATCATTGAATTCATTTATATGCATCGATTTGCCATTATCTTGTCATGAGAATCCCATAATTGTGTAGAAATGGTACGGAGCTAACCAATTCTTATTTTGGATTGAAATTCTGAGCCTTGGGGTGTCTGCAGTGGTCCAGCGAAGTTTGCGGGTTTTGAGGGTTTTCCGGCGGACGGCTTCGGCTTAAGTGGTGGCGGCTCAGAGCTGGCCGGTGGCAAGGGAGAATTTTCAGTGGGCAACCTTGGTGGAGGCGCAGCTCGAGTGGGCTCCGGTAGCAGGCTCCGGCAGCAGCTTCAGGCGGTGGCTCTAGGGTGTCGGCGTGAGGCGGCGACTCCATCCGGGGCGAGGCGGCGCTCGTCGAGGCGCAAGGGAGCACCGGGGTCGCCGCGTGCGACCCCAGCGGGGGAACAAGACACGCGTAATTTCCGCTACGAGTGTCCATTTTCTGTGCTGTCTATGGCAATGCCTTCGTGGAAGCAAGATGAGCATTTTGATATGTTCTCAGGAATTTTTAATTCTCGGGATGAGGGTTATGGTGGCACGACAAGATGTTAAGTGGAGTGGTTTTTTCCTCGGGGGTTCTTGTTTTGAGCAGCGCAGACACATCTGATTTCCGTTTTGAGTGCCGTTAGTGGCGTTGCGACCCTGGCATTGAGCTAGAGTTTACCATTGTGGTTTTTGGAATTGAAACCGAAGTTGAGGAATGGGCCCCATGGCCCATCATTCGAGCTGCATGTAGCATTTCACAACTTTTTCATCGGGCGTCTGTTCAGGGCGTTCAACCAGTCGATTCTGGGTGTTTTTCTGAGGGCATTGCAATGGCGCAATACGCCTTCTTTAATTCAGTACACTGGTGTGGGCCCCACCAGGGCCGTTTTGGGAGTGGGTAGTGATTTCAAGATATATCACCGGGTGTCCATTTTGGAAAATTGAATAGTCCACCTTGTGTACATTTTCGACAGGATTACAAAGGTGTGATCCATTTGTTGTGCTTCGGGAACGGGATGTGGGTTCCACGCAGCACTGCACATTTTTGGTATGTTGGAACACATCATTTTATCTGGATATCCATTCCACTCATGTGAGTAGTCTTTTTGACGTGTTTTCCCCAGGGGATCGCAATGGTGTGATGTGCCTTACTCTTTTTGGGGCCGAGGCTCGGGACCACGGAACACCATTCGGGCGTAAAGTGGTGTCGGACGGATTTTACGTCATATATCCATTGGAGGCGAGAAAGTAGTCGATCTCACATGTTTTTCCAAGAGGATTACAACGGTTTAAACTGTTCAGGTGAGCGGAACCTCTTATGTGATCTTATTAAATGTGGAAATATAAATGGTGCACTGGTTTTGGTTCGTCCTACTGTGTTTGTAGCGAACCCTTGGGGTGAGATCGCATCCACTCCCATGTGGGTGACGTTTATACTTGAAGAGATGTAGTTGTTTGTGCTTGGGCCGATGAGGTGGAATGTTTGAGGTGTTACGTTTACGCCATCGCGTTGACGTTAGGTGTCATGTGCACGTTAGCCTTTGGGCTGGAGCCGTGGTATATTTTGGGTTTATGCGAGAACACTGGGAGTTAGTTGTGGATTATTGTACCTGAGAATGTGTGTGTGCTTGGTTGGATTTGACTTAGGGCCACCCATCGTGTGGGCCCTATGTGCGTGAAGTGTTCTTGGTTTCTATTCCATTGACCTATCTCAACATAGAGGGTCCTTCTATACACATTTGTTTGACCAGTAGGGTTGAATTTCCCCTGGTTCTGTTCTCGTTTGTTTGACCAGCAGGGTTGAGTTTCCCCTAGTTCTGTTCTCTTTTGTTTGAAAAGCAGGGTTGATTTTTCCCTAGTTCTGTTCTCATTTGATTGACTAGCAGGGTTGAGTGGTTTTCCCCTGGTCCTGGTCACGATGGTTTCGACCAGCAGGGTTGAGTGTTTCTCCCCTGGTTCTGTTCTCGATGGTTTGTTCGGTAGAGTTTCTTCGTGTTCCCTGGTAGCGTTCATGTGGATTCGTTGCGACCAACACATTACGCGGGCAACGATCCACTACCCAGGATGTTTATTCTAGCAGGGCTGGCTTGGAGGATGTTTCTAGCGGGGCTGACCGATGAGGTACCATCAAGAAGGGATGGCCAGTGGAGTACCATCCATCAGGGATGGCCAGAGTAGTACCAGCCAGCAGGGATGGCCAATGGGTTACCATCCAGCAGGGATGGCCAGTACAGTGGCGATCACCAAGGAGTACCATCCAGCATGGATGGCTAGAGGAGTTCTAGGTTTACCTACAACTGGGCTGGGAAGTGGTCCCCGATGCTGGGTATACCTTCAACTGGGCTGGAAAGTGGCCCCCAATGAATATTCTGAGCCTCCCTCCAGTGGAGTACCCTTTTACGGGACTGGGAATTTAGACTCATCGATGAATATAGTTGGGTCTCTCTCAAGTGGTTTACCCTTTTATATGACTAGGAAATGTGGCACCCGTCGACTCTTGCTGGGTCTCCCTCTAGTGGGAACCCGTCGACGTCCAGGGATTACCCTCTAGTGGGGCTGGGCAGGGGGTTTCCTATCGACTTTGAGGAGACCTCTCGACTGTGGGGAAATGATGAGGTGTGGTTTGGCATTCCCCCAGAACTCTCATGTATGAGAGGCACTTTCCCCACTAAAACACCTCTTTGTGACCCGACCTAAAACTGTGCGGGCGAGTCAGTGCCTCCCAAAGTGGATAGTGTCAAGGTGTGGTGATTTGAGCCCCTTGACTTGCAGTTCTGGGCGGACGTGTGGGATGCTGGGCATTGATGGTGTTTACTTATGGGACTGTTGGTTAATCATTTTCTTGGGCTGAGCTACTGGATGGAGATCCTCTGACAATCATGTTCGGGCTTCTTGATTGAGCATATGGAAATGTATATACCATGTTCCAGTACCCACTTCATGGGTTTTTGTTACTCTCCTTCCAGGAGAGGCGAAGACGCGTGGGGTATTCCACATGATTTTTGTGTCTATCTTCTAATGGCTGGATGAGTCTACTCTCATGCTATAGGTAGTGAAGACTCAACGAGAAGTTCATATTCTCCCCATTTCTAGCTCATTGTGTATGGACCACTCTACATCCTTTCTCTTGTTGGGTTGAGTTGGAATCTATATTGTTACTCTATTGTACTCCTTTGTTGTACTCCTTAACATTACCCAGTTCGATCTACTGCTCACCCTTCGGTACCTCCTTTATTTCTCCCTCGAGCCTTTGGGGTATCCAACTGAGTATTTTTATACTCACCCCTGCTTGGGCTTTTCCTAAAAATGGTGTGACCTTGCAGATGATGGACAGGTTGGTCGTGACGTTAGAGGATCTTAAGGGATCAGGAGTTTGGACCGCGTGCAGTGGTTGTAGTCGGGTCCCATGTGTGGGACCCTTCCAGCTGTTTACTTTTTTTACCTGTTACTAGGTTTTGGCACTTTTTTGGTTTGGTGTGTGTTTTTCCATTTTCCTTTTTGGTTTTCCTTCGGCATATACATTATACTGTTTAGAGGACGATGCACATTGTGGTTTATTTATATCAGTTGGTACTTTACTTTTTATTTTACTCTGCACATTTTCATTGAGTGTGCTATATGCGTGTGTACAGGTACTCAAAAAAAGGCCTCCATGTGTTGTATGGCCTTCGACGCTTGACACCATCCCCTGGCCTATGGAGGCGGTCTTGGGGTAGTTACGGCTCGATCCCGAGTAGGGTTGGGTCGTGACATGAATTTCCCATCACTAAGAATCATAAATTATCCTCATGCCCATCATGAAATTCCCTTAGAATCTGAGCAGTCATCCTAAAATTCCCAATTATCATATATAATATGAAATCCAGACACTCCTCCAAACCTTCTGCATCATCAATAATTACATCCAATCTAGGCACTCATCCTAAAATTCCCATTTAATCTATCACTACTGGAAAAATGGTTAATAGCGACGGGGTCTTTACGACTGGAATTATTCCCGTCGCAAATACATTTCGCAAAGGAGTATTTGCGACATGCAACTATTCTCGTCGCAAATAATCTGTTATTTGGGACGGGTTTTTTTTACCCATCGCAAATAATTTGGCGTGAAATTCACGCCAAACCGCGCGAAGGTTATTTGCGACGGGGTTCTATCCCCGTCGCAAATAATCGGCGGCAGTTAAAGAGTATTTGCGACGGGACTGTAGTCCCATCGCAACTACCTAGGCGGCAAGGGTTACTAGCGACGGGATCCGTCGCAAATAACCGTTTTTAATCCCGCCCATAATTAAATGCGGTCAGGGTTAGTTGTGACGGGGTTCTATCCTCGTCGCAAATACCCCGACGGCAGGGGTTATTTGGGACGGGTCCCGTCACAAATAACCGTTTTAATGCCACCCATAATTAAATGCGGTCAGGGTTATTTGCGACGGGTTTTCCATCGCAAAAAATACCGTCACCATTAATCCAACCTATAAATACTTCCAACCATTACAATTTCCCCACTCTCAACTCTCAACCGTTCCAATCTTTTCAATCTGAATCTTTTACGACTTTCAGTTGTAAATTTTTTTTTCCGACTTCAAGGATTCAGTTGATGGTGTTCTACAATTACAGCGGCTCGACATTGACATCAAGTTTAATGTTTTTATATGAATTTTAATTTAATATTTACTTTAGTTATTATATTTATTAAGTTTAAATTTTTTGATTTTTTTTATTCTGATTTCTAATTATAAATAATTATGAATAAGTATAAAAAATTAACAGTAATTAGAGACAATTAAGCACTAATTAATTTAAAATAGTTAGCTGTAATTACAATTAATTAGAATTAATTATGAAAAATTAAAATTAATTTCAATTAATTAATAAAAATTAGAAATAATTAACATTAATTAGTAATAATTTATAATAATTACCAATAATTAGTAATAATTACTAATAATTAGTAATAATTACTAATAATTACCAATATTCAAAAATTACCAATATTTGTCAATATTTGTCAATATGTTTTTCAATAATTACCATTAATTACCATGAATTGAAAATAATTGTCAATATTTACCAATAATTAAGAATAATTACCAACAATTAGGAATAATTACCAATAATTAGGAATAATTACCAATAATTAGGAATAATTACCAATAATTAGGAATAATTACCAATAATTAGGAATAATTACCAATAATTAGGAATAATTACCAATAATTAGGAATAATTACAAATAATTAGGAATAATTACCAATAATTAGGAATAATTACAAATAATTACCAGTAATTGACAATGATTACCAATAATTAGTAATAATTCTTAATAATTATTGTAACAACCCAGGTAAATAAAGAATATGACATTTTCATATTTATCCATATTTGTGAATAACATATTAATATGACTTTAAAGGGGATCCTATGCTCGATGGCGTACCCAACACTCAAGAACGAGTTTCTTTGGAATCTTACGTTGCGCTCTAAAAATAAAATAATATTATTTTAAATAGTAGTTAACATGTGGCGGTTGTATTGGCGGGAATGGATAGAAATAACTAAAATATGATTATATATGTTTTTAAATGTTTTTACATTTATCCAATAAAAGATAAAGGCTTAAAATACGGAAATAATTCAATTTTAGGCGTATATGCCCTAGTTTTCACTAAAGGTTCACTTATAGCCTTTTCATGGCGAAACATCATTAAATTTAGTTTTGTTCACTCTTATACATTTTATTGGACCAAATAAAACTCTTCTTTAGAATCGGGACATCAAAATTTAATTTCTGTAAATTTTTGGTATCTTTCCGATAAAGTTCATTTTTTAATGAATAGTGTAAAATGTTGTATTTTAATTCAAAACCTCTTTTTAATCTAATTTATTTATATGATTTGATTATCATTTGAATTGGTTTTAATGTGAAATTATAAAATATTTTTACCATTAAATCCAATAGTGGCCGTTGGAATTAATTTTACTTTGAAATCGGACTTAAACTACTGTCAATCTTTTGATACTTATTGTTTCATAAAAACACGCTATTTGCTCCGACTGCGGGAATTAATTATTAAATAAATTAATTCAAGTAATATGTTATGAATTTTGTAAAATGGACTTAATTTTTGAATTTGGAATATCAAATATAGCTTAGGGTGATTTTTTGTTATTTTTCTGAAAAACTTCAATTTTTGATGAATAATGAAACCACTAAGTGGTACTTATAAAAACTGATTTTTAATTTAAATGAAATTTTACCACTTCTTTGTTTTGAATTTAAAAAATCCGACATACATGGTTTTCATTAAGAAGTAAAATGTGGTTCAATGAGATAAAAATAATTTTTTGGTGAATAGTAACTTATTAAGTTTTTAATCGCGATTAGAGGTAATTAGTTTAGTTTATGGTAAGAATAATATTTTAATAATATGAAATGAACTGGACACATGTCCTAACCTCATTGGATGTGTCATGGCCGACCAATACAACCCATGGGTCAACTTGGGGGCCCCATGGAGCCACTTTGGTTGGAAAATGACATAAATACCTTTTTATTTAATGTTAAAGTAAAAAATGAGACAAACATGAAAAGTTTTACTAAAACAATTTTTACATGGGGTTATACAAGTCAGATTTTTGACTATAAATATTCATTGGAAAGCTAAAAAGATTTCCTAAATCATTGAATTTTTTTATAATTTTTAGACGTTAAATATATTAAAGTATTTATGACATCATGATGATTCACCGATGACCTCATTATTTAACGATTTAAATAAAATGGAAAGAAATATAATATCTAAGACCTACACATGACCAAAACCTATTGGATTAGTGGATTTCGAACCCTAATCACCATATCCTCGTAACAAATCAATGTGGGACCTCTTAAATCCGAATACCATTTTAAAATAAAGTGACATTTCTTTACCTTCCAAGAGTGCCCTCCTCTCCTCTTTTAAAAGGCCCCATCTCTACCTACTTACCCACACTCCCAAAGAATTTGGCTCGGCCAAACTCTTCCAATTTTGTCTCTACACTTCCCTCTATTACTCCTTGAAGCCTAACTTTGGGAAGAAGTCTTCCCAAGGATTCCTTTGCGCTCAAACCAAATGGAGTTACCCGATTTTAAGGTAATGTCTTCACTTGTGTCCTTTTGTTTTATTTTGCTTCTCCAACCCCCTAAACTCTTTTTATTATTTTGTTTTGTAACAAATAATGTATCTTAAATATACTAGGATGTTGTTATAAGAATGATTAGAGCTACACTTACACACACCTACATCTAATGGTTAAAGAACATAATGTTTCCGTGGATGGCGAATTTCTGCCTCCCGAAACGATGATTGTTCAAAAATCTTCTAACACCTTCAAAGGTGGCCATTAAAATGAAACTATATTTATATATGATATCATATATGTTTATGTTTTACTTAAACTTCTGTATTTTTAATTTATGGTGTACCTTTATGGTTTCCATTATGAGTAAACGTGATATCTTCATTTAAGGATGTGCGGACTACCGCCCCCTCGAAGTGATTTGATTCGTTAATAACATATGTGGTACGTATAAAGGATATATTTAATGATATTATATATGATAACATAATGGAATTAAAACACTATTATGTATCATTATGTTTTAATTCCATTAAATATGAAATAGAAATGGATGTAGCGTTCATGCGTACGTACGGCTTACCGTCTCCATGAACGGTACATTTCATTTCTTATCTCAAAATGTTATGTAATATTGTAAGTACATATATATAATGGATATATATTTAATATATTACATCTAAATTATGGATATCATTATGTAATTATATCATATACATATCTCTCTCATTCTGTTTTAATTCCATTAATATGACAAAAAAATGAAAGTAGCATTCATGCGTATGTACGACCTACCGTCTCCATGAACGGTGCTTTTCGTTTTTTATCTCCAAATGATATGGAATAGTATAAAATGAATATTTACTGGATATACATGATATTTTAATCATTAATAATATTCTGTAAATTATTTACTTATAACTACATGGGCAATCTTTTTTCAAACAAGTTCATTCTTGACTCATGTACCAAACATCGGCAAAAACGTCTGATATGAAATAACATTATTAAAAAATTATTATAACATTATAATATGTGATATGAACTGATAATAATCTTTAAAGGATTTACATAGGCAATTATTAATTGACCAAATTTTATTATTCAGGAATATAAAGAAACGAACAAGACAAGTTGGACTTGAGGTAAGGGATCCTACTCCACTATTTCTTTTTTAAGTATACTCTTTTATGTTATTCCCTCTAAAGCTCATATTTCTTGTTATTGGGATGTTATTTTATATTACACATACTTTAATTTTTATGTTCATGTGATGAGAGACCCTATTCTCTCTCATCAATCCATTTTGGAAGTTTTGAGTGGCGCCGTTAGGCTGCCGAATTTTCCTAAGAGATCTAACCTCTCTCTTTATTTTTAAGTACTCTCCTTTATGTCACTTATTTTAAGATCCAATTTGTTATGTTGGGGGATGTCCTTTTATATTCCTCTTTAAATAATCTTTATGTTAATATTATGGGATACATTATTTGATCTCATCAATCCATTTTTGTATGTTTTATGTGGCGTCGTTAGGCTGCCATGTTTTCGTTAGGGATTTTTCGTCTCACTTTTATTCCCGTGAGATTTATGCTACATTTTCCACAATTTCCTTTGAGTGGTGTATTCAATGCCCATTATTCTAATCTTTGTGTAATATACATTCGTTTATGAGTATTTACATCAATGATTTATTGTCCTTCATTCATGGGGTGTATGTTTTGGAAGATACCCAAGTCGGTAAGGGATCCTTTCACCCTCCTCTTTTTTAAAAGACTTCTTTTGTTGGGTATTTTAATTTACATATTGTTATATTGGGATATGCTCTCATATATCCTTATTGATGTAAATGTTATGTCCAAGTGATGAGATACACTTTTTATCTCTCATCAACTCATTTTGATGTGACGCCGTTAGGCTGTCAAGGGAACTTCTTAACCCGATTTTGATTTCTTTTGGTTCAACAAGTAGTTATTGAATATGTCATTTTTTGAATATGTGTGAATGACCTTTTATTTTTTTACACTTAATATCCACTTATATTGGGTGTATTTATATTTTTCACACATAATTTGGAGATTGAATTATCCTTAATTTAAGGATACCTTCTTTATAAGGGGATTCATCACATTTGACATTTCTAATGAGACTTCATTGTTGTTACGCACCAATTCACTCTTATATGGTGTATATACTGTCCTTTGGAATATTATATCATGAATCCATTTATTCTCATGATATTATAAAGTTCTGACTAAATGTTATTACTCAATTATTTTATTCAACTGTCACTAATTTTGGTAGAACCCCTTTAACCAAAATATCACTTTAAATGTTTTAATTATTTGTTCTCATTAATATGCATGTTTTCAAAGTGGTTTTAAGGATTTATTTATATGGATATTTATGGTTTAAAATTTTAAAAGCATCAAGGAGGTATGGGACACTTTGATTCAAAAATCTCTTCATTAAATGTTTTAAATGGTTTTGGAAATGGTTTCTTTTTGAATGGATTCATTATTTCAATATCCTAAAATGTTATATTGTGATTGAAATGTGGAGATGTTATGTTTACATTATGCATGTTTTATGTTACATGTTTATGTTATGGTTCTTGGGAATTGTTATGAAAACGGGTGGTTCCGTGATAAACTAAGGGCCGGTGAGCCCGATATAGCTCTCCAATGCATTGGGTAACGCGAAGGAGTGAAACGTTAAGGTTTCTCCGAAGAGATTTAGGGAATATACTGTGATGGGTATTCCAAACGTAACCAAGAGGGTTACTCCCTACGTTAGAATGTTATGAATGCCACAAGTTACCTTTATGTCATATGATTTCTAAGATTTATCCATGATTTTATGAGGTATGTTAAAGTGCTTATGTTTTATGGGTAAAGTATGATTTCATTCTTATGTATACATTTACTCATGTTTCCTTTCCATATTTTTATATCCCTTACTGAGCATTTTATGCTCATCCCATGTTTTTTTGAAATGTTATTCACAGGTCAAGGGAAGGGTACATGATGTGATGATAGTGTCAAGGATGTGTCAAGAAAGAATCCATGTTTTATTTTAAATATGTTTTCGTTGATGGGAAGAATGAATTTTGTCTTTTATGTAACCACTCTGTCTAAATGTGGAATGTAATGAACGTTTCATGATCTAATTATCTAAAACTGTAAACCTGAAAAGATCCTCAATGTGTAATCTTGTAATAACTAAAGATTAAGTAAGGTTTAAGGCCAGGGCCTTATAGTTGGTATCAGAGGTCGGTTTAGATAACTTTAGAGGTTAGGGTATTCTTTAAGCATAAGTGGCATTACCATAAAGGTTAGGATTTCAGAAAGAGTCCTAGTTTTAGATAAAGTGAATGAGTATGTATATCTGAGTGTTTATCTTCCACATTAGTACATGATTGGTTTTTTTGATATACTCACACTGACCTTTTTGATTTTAGTAAATGGATGGATCTAGAAGGCACCAAAGTAACAGTGGATGTGAAGGAAACTGTGACAGTTTTTTGAGCAAGCAACTGAATGATATGGGAGCTGCAATGAGAACTCTTGTGATTATCATCAACCAACTATCGGGAGTCATGATTGACCACTTAAACCTTGGTGATTTCTCTAAGGCATCATATATGCGAGAAACAAATCCCTACGGAAGTACAGGTAATAATCATAAAGGTAAGTGTGTTCAAAAACCTATGTGTCCAAGATGTGGAAATAAACACCTAGGAAAATATTTCAAAGGGACAGAAATATGCTATAGATGTGGAAATGAAGGTCATAAAGCAAGAACCTGCCATGGAAGAAGGAAGAATCCGGTTGACTCTAGGAAAGGGAAAGAAGTTCTTTCTGAAGGATCAATTGAATGTTTTAAATGTGGTGTGCATGGTCATTATGCAAACACATGTTCTATGAAGATGTTTCGTGAATGGGATCACCAAGAGCGTACAAATGTTCATTTTCCAATACCTAATCCCATTCCGATTGAGGATGAAGAAACTAACAATAACCAATCAAAGGTATGTATTATTTCATGACTATTGTTTTCCTATTTTGGAATCTTAGGATATGATTCATGATTTTGTTTGTAGGAAAGAGGTATTTCGGAATAAGTTGGAAAGGAATGGTTAATGGATCATGAAGAATGTTGAATGAGTAATATGTCAACATATAAGGGTTTCAAGAGTTATGGTGAAATTCTTAAGAGTATTAAGTCTCTTTTGATGATGGGGTTACATTAGAAGACTTTTTATATTATGTGTAACCCTGATGTTTAATATAGGAAAATTTTATTCAAGGAATAGTTATGTTTTCTTCTGTGGACATAGTTATAAAGAACCATTTGGGTTTATATGATCCTTACAGTTGAGGTAATTATGGGTTACTATATGTTATGATTGAAGTGAAAGGCATGAGATAAAATTGAGGTTAAATTATGTTATGGTTATTTTTGATGATTTTATCCCTTTTTGGGGAATGATTTGAGAATTATATAGTTTTGGAAAAAGGACAACACGCATACCATGTGACTACCCGTCGCGTCGGACAAAGCTATGGGAATCGAACCCACAACCAAAGTGCGACTGGTATTTATCACCTACCACTGGACTACGTGAAGTCTCTTGTTAGTTTGACTGATTCTTTTTAGTTATATGATTTAATGAATTAAGAGTAAGTTGATTTTTGGTTATTTATGAAAATGATTAACCTATCATGGATGATATGTGATTAGGTTAATTACTTTTCAATACGAGACTTTAGGAGAAAATGATATTGTTTGGAAATAAATGTTACGATTTAACTTGGAAGACTATGTGGCCTAATCCTTCAAATATTTGGGTTTCAATATTAGATTAGATTACTTTGAAGAATTTTATGGGAAAATTGTTTATCGGATGGTCCTTGTTGAACTTTGGGTTTTGTTGGACAAATTTTGGAGATTAAGAATAGATTTTATTTTTATAAAGGGTTATCCTTTTCTAGATTATCTGATCTTGTACTAACGTTTTTGGTTTTGGTTTTGGTTAATGTTTAAAGACATTGGAAGTATATAGTTATCTTTTGTTGATTAGTTGACACTCTAGAAGTTGATTATAGTACTCTTAATGCGAACAAGTCTTCCTAAATACTCGTCTTTTGGAGAAAATATGAGTTTGTGTAAGGAATCTAATAAAAGATTAAAGTCAAAATGATAAGTGATTATGTTTCCTTATAAATAAATTCCTCAATAAAAAGTTACTTAAAACAAAAATGTTGTCTATTAACTTTTCCTACTGGGGAATCGAATATCGTTTAACCCATCACAAGTTTGTGATTTTCTCGTGGTTAAATTTCTCCTAAACATGTTTTCTATCACTCTCCATCAGAACATGACCCTTTGTTTTTTCCTCCATGTCCATATTTTCATACATGGAATCCTAGTATGGGTTAACTCAGGTGACCTTTGTACTTATATTTCTTTATTTTAAAATGATTTTTTTTCCGACTCTTGTTCTGATGTGGGACATTCAAGGATGTTTCCAAGCTCAATTTTAAAATTGTGAGGACGCAATTCCCAAAAGGGGGGAAGGATGTAACACCCCATATAAATAAAGAATATGAAATTTTCATATTTATAAATATCTGTAAATAAAATATTAATATTACTTTGATGGGGACGCTATGCTCGATGGCGTACCCAACACACAACAACGAGTTTCTTGGGAATCTTACGTTGCACTCTAATAATAAAATAATATTATTTTAAATGGTAGTTAACATTTATCTCTTGTATTGGCGGGAATGGATAGAAATAACTAAAATATTATTATATATGTTTTTAAATGTTTTTACATTTATCCAATAAAAGATAAAGGCTTAAAATACGGAAAGAATTCAATTTTAGGCGTATATGCCCTAGTTTTCACTAAAGGTTCACTTATCGCCTTTTGATGGAGAAACATCATTAAATATATTTTTGTTCACTCTTATACATTCTATTGGACCAAATAAAACTCTTCTTTAGAATCGGGACATCAAAATTTACTTTGTGTAAATTTTTGGTATCTTTCTGATAAGGTTCATTTGTTTAATGAATAGTGTAAAATGTTGTATTTTAATTCAAAACCTCTTTTTAATCTAATTTATTTATATGATTATATTATCATTTGAATTTGTTTTAAAGTGAAATTAGAAAATATTTTTACCATTAAATCCAATAGTGGTCATTGGAATTAATTTTACTTTGAAATCTGACTTAAACTAGTGTCAATCTTTTGATACTTATTGTTTCATAAAAACACGCTATTTGCTCTAACGGGAATTAATTATTAAATTAATTAATGCAACTTATATGTTTTGAATTTTGTAAAATGGAATTCATTTTTGAATTCTGAATATCAAATATAGCTTAGGGTAAATTTTTGGTATTTTTCTAAAAAACATCAATTTTTGATGAATAGTGAAACCAGTAAGTGGTACTTATAAAAACTGATTTTTAGTTTAAATGAAATTTTACCACATCTATGTTTTGAATTTCAAAAATACGACATACATGGTTGTCATTAAGAAGTAAAATTTGGTTCAATGAGATAAAAATAATTTTTTGGTGAATAGTAACTTATTAAGTTTTTAATTGCGATTAGAGGTAATTAGTGTAGTTTATGGTAAGAATAATATTTTAATAATATGAAATGAACTTGACACATGTACTAACATCATTGGATGTGTCATGGCCGACCAAGACAACCAATGGGTCAACTTGGGGACCCCATGGAGCCTCTTTGGTTGGAAAATGACATAATTACCTTTTTATTTAATGTTAAACTAAAAATGAGAAAAACATGAAATGTTTTACTAAAACAATTTTTACATGAGGTTATACAAGTCGGATATTTGACTATAAATATTAATTGGAAAGATACAAAGATTTCCTAAATCATATAATTTTGTTTATAATTTTTAGACGTTAAATAAATTAAATTATGTATGACATCATGATGATGCACCGATGACCTCATTATTTAACGATTTAAATAAAATGGAATGATAATATAATATCTAAGACCTAAACATGTCCAAAACCTATTGGATGTGTGGATTTCGAACCCTTATCACCTTATACTTGAAACACATCAATGTGGGACCTCTTAAATCCGAATACCGTTTTAAAATAAAGTGACTTTTCTTTACCTTCCAAGAGTGCCCCTCCTATCCTCTTATAAAAGGCCCCCACATCTACCTCCTTACCCACACTCCTAAAGAATTTGGCACGGCCAACCTCTGCCCATTTTGTCTCTATACTTCCCTCTCTTACTCCTTGAAGCCTAACTTTGGGCAGAAGTCTTCCCAAGGAAGTCTTTGAGCTCAAACCAAAGGGAGTTACCAGATTTTAAGGTAATGTCTTCACCTGTGTCCTTTTGTTTTTTTTGCTTCTCCAACCCCCTAAACTCTTTTTATTCATTTTTTTTTGTAAAAAATCAAGTATATTAAATATACTAGGATGTTGTTATAAGAAATATTAGAGCTACACTTACACACACCTACATCTAATGGTTAAAGAACAAACTGTTTCCATGGAGGGCGAATTTCTGCCTCCTGAAACGATGATTGTTCAACATTCTTCTAACACCTTCAAAGGTGGCCATTAAGATGACACTATATTTATATATGATATATAATATATTTATTTTTTACTTAATCTTCTGTATTTTTCATTTATGGTGTACCATTATGGTTTCCATTATGGGTAAACGCGATATCTTCATTTAAGGAAGTGCGGACTACCGCCCCCTCGAAGTGATTTGATTCGTTAATACCATATGTGGTACGTATAAAGGATATGTTTAATGATATTATACCTGATACCATAATGGAATTAAAATACTATTATGTATCATTATGTTTTAATTCCATTAAATATGAAATAGAAATGGATGTAGCGTTCATGCGTACATACGACTTACCGTCTCCATGAACAGTACATTTCATTCCTTATCTCAAAATGTTATGTAATATTATAAGTACATATATATAATGGATATATATTTAATATATTACATCTAAATTATGGATATAATTCTGGAATTATAACATATATATATCTCTCTCATTCTGTTTTAATTCCATTAATATGACAAAAAAATGAAAGTTTTGTTCATGCGTACGTACGGCCTACCGTCTCCATGAACGGTGCTTTTCGTTTTTTTTATCTACAAATGATATGGAATAGTATAAAATGAATATTTACTGGATATATATGATATTTTAATCATTTATACTATTCTGTAAATTATTTACTTATAACTACATGGGCAATCTTTTTTCAAACAAGTTCATTCTTGACTCATGTACCAAACATCGACAAAAACGTCTGATATGAACTAACATTATTAAACAATTATTATAACTTTATAATATGTTATTTGAACTGAATAATAATCTATAAAGGAGTTACTTAGGCAATTATTAATTGACCAAAGTTTATTATTCAGGAATATAAAGAAACGAACAAGACAAGTTGGACTTGAGGTAAGGGATCCTACTCCACTATTTCTTTTTAAGTATACTATTTTATGTCTTTCACTCTAAAGATCATCTTTCTTCTTATTGGGATGTTATTTTATATTAAACATAATGTAATTTTTATGTTCATGTGATGAGAGACCCTATTCTCTATCATCAATCCATTTTGGAAGTTTTGAGTGGCGCCGTTAGCCTACCGAATTTTCGTAAGAGATTTAACCTCTCTCTTTCTTTTTAAGTACTCTCCTTTATGTCACTCTTTTAAGATCCTATTTGTTATGTTGGGGGATGTCCTTTTATATTCATCATTCTATAAACTCTAAGTTAATATGATTAGATACCCTATTTCATCTCATCAATCCGTTTTTGTAAGTTTTATGTGGCGCCGGTAGGCTACCGAGTTTTCGTAAGGGATTTTTCATCTCACTTTTATTCCCGTGAGATTTATGCTACATTTGCCACAATTTCCATTGAGTGGTGTATGTACTGCCCATTATTCTACTCTTTGTGTAATATACATTCGTTTATGAGAATTTACATCAATGATTTATGGTCCTTCTTTCATGGGGTGTATGTTTTGAAAGATACCCATGTCGGTAAGGGAACCTTTCACCCTCCTCTTTTTTAAAAGACTTATTTTGTTGGGTCTTTTAATTTACATATTGTTATGTTGGGATATGTTCTCATATATCCTTATTGAAGTAAATTTTATGTCCAAGTGATTAGATAAACTTTTTATCTCTCATCAACTCATTTTGATGTGACGCCGTTAGGCTGTCAAGGGAACTTCTTAACCCAATTTCGATTTCTTTGGGTTCAACATGTAGTTATTGAATATGTCATCTTTTGAATATGTGTGAATGAAATTTTATTGTTTTACACTTAATATCCAATTTTATTGGGTTTATTTATATTTTTCACACATAATTTGGAGATTGAATTATCCTTAATTTAAGGATACCTTCTTTATAAGGGGATTCATCACATTTGACATTTCTACTGAGACTTCATTGTTGTTATGCACCAATTCACTCTTATATGGTGTATATACTGTCCTTTGGAATATTATATAATGAATCCATTTATTCTCATGATATTATAAAGTTCTGACTAAATGATATTCCTAAATTATTGTATTCAAGTGTCTCTATTTTTGGTAGAACCCCTTTAACCAAAATATCTCTTTAAATGTTTTAATTATTTTTTCTTATTAATATCCATGTTTACAAAGTGGTTTGAAGGATTTATTTATATGGATATTTATGGTTTCAAATTTTCAAAGCTTCAAGGTAGTATGGGACACTTTGATTAAAAAATCTCTTTATTAAATGTTTTAAATGGTTTTGAAAATGGTTTATCTTTTAATGGATTCATTATTTCAATATCCTAAAATGTTATATTGTGATTGAAAAGTGGAGATGTTATGTTTACTTTATGCATGTTTTATGTGACACGTTTATGTTATGGTTCTTGGGAATTGTTATGAAAACGGGTGGTTCCGTGATAAACTAAGGGCGGGTGAGCCCGATATAGCTCTCCAATGCATTGGGTAACGCGAAGGAGTGAAACGTTAAGGTTTCTCTGAAGAGATTTAGGAAATATATTGTGATGGGTATTCCAAACGTAACCAAGAGGGTTACTCCCTACGTAAGAATTTTATGAATGCCTCAAGTTACCTTTATGTCTTATGATTTCTATGATTTATCCATGATTTTATGAGGTATGTTAAAGCGCTTATGTTTTATGGGTAATGTATGATTTCATTCTTATGTATACATGTACTCATGTTTCCTTTCCATATTTTTATATCCCTTACTGAGCTTTTTATGCTCATCCCAAGTTTTTGAAATGTTTTTCACAGGTCAAGGGAAGGGTACATGATGTGATGATAGTGTCAAGGATGTGTCAAGAAAGAATCCATGTTTTATTTTAAATATGTTTCCGTTGATGGGAAGAATGAATATTGTCTTGTATGTAACCACTCTGTCTAAATGTGGAATGTAATGCAAGTTTCATGATCTAATTCTCTAAAACTCTAAACCTGAAATGATCCTCCATTAGTAATCTTGTAATAACTCAAGATTAAGTAAAGTTTATGGCTGGGGCCTTATAATTACCAATAATTAGGAATAATTAACAATAATTACCAATAATTACCAATAATTTGTAATAATTACCAATAATTAGTAAAAATTACCAATAATTAGTAATAATTAGTAATAATTACTAATAATTAGGAATAATTACCAATAATTCGTAATAATTACTAATAATTAACAATAATTAGTAATAATTAACAATAATTACCCATAATAAGTAATAATTACCAATAATTACCAATAATTAGTAATAATTATCACCAATTACCAATAATTAGTAATAATTAGAAATAATTACCAATAATTCCCAATAATTGGTAATAATTAATAATAATTACCAATAATTAGTAATAATTAATAATAATTAACAATAATTAGTAATAATTAGTAATAATTGCCAATAATTACCAATAATTACCAATAATTACAAATAATTAGTAATAATTACCAATAAATAGTAAAAATTAGTAATAATTATCAATAATTTGTAATAATTACCAATAATTCGTAATAATTACCAATAATTAGTAATAATTCGAAATAATTAGTAATAATTAGAAATAATTAGTAATAATTAGTCAGAATTAGTATTAATTACCAATAATTACCAATAATTAGTAATAATTAACAACAATTAGCAATAATTATTAATAATTACCAATAATTACCAATAATTACTAATGATTACCATTAATTACCAATAATTACCAATAATTAACAATAATTAGTAATAATTAGTAATAATTAGTAATAATTAGTAATAATTACCAATAATTACCAATAATTACCAATATTTGTCAATAATTACCAATAATTACTAATAATTAGTAATAATTACCAATAATTAGTAATAATTACCAATAATTAGTAATAATTCGTAATAATTATAAATAATTACCAATAATTAAGAATAATTAGTAATAATTATTAATAATTAGTAATAATTACCAATAATTTCCAATAATTAGTAATAATTAGTAATAATTACCAATAATTAAAAATAATTACTAATAATTAGTAATAATTACCAATAATTAGTAATAATTACAAATAATTAGTAATAATTGGAAATAATTACCAATAATTACCAATAATTACCAATAATTACTAGTAATTAGTAATAATTACTTATAATTAGTAATAATTACCAATAATTAGTAATAATTTAAAATTATTACCAGTAATTACCAATAATTATTAATAATTAGTAATAATTAGTAATAATTAGTATTAATTTGTTATAATTATTAATAATTAGTAATAATTACCAATAATTAGTAATAATTATCAATAATTACCAATAATTACAAATAATTAATAAAAACTACTAATAATTAGTAATAATTAGTAATAATTAGTAATAATTACCAATAATTAGTAATAATTAAAAATAATTACCAACAATTACCAATAATTATCAATAATTACCAATAATTACCAAAAATTCGTAATAATTAGGAATAATTATCAATAATTAGGAATAATTTGTAATAATTAGTAATAATTAGTAAAAATTACCAATAATTACCAATAATTACCAATAACTCCCAATAATTACCAATAATTACCAATAATTACCAATAATTACCAATAATTAGTAATAATTACCAATAATTTGTAATAATTACAAATAATTAGTAATAATTACCAATAATTTCCAATATTGTAAATATTTACCAATAATTCCCAATACGTGTCAATATTTACAAATAATTAGAAATATTTCCCAATAATTAGGAATAATTACAAATAATTAGGAATAATTAGGAATAATTACCAATAATTAGTAATAATTACCAATAATTAGGAATAATTAGAAATAATTACTAATAATTACCAATAATTAGTAATAATTACCAATAATTACCAATAATTTTCAATAATTACCAATAATTACCAATAATTGCCAATAATTAGTAATAATTACCAATAATTACTAATAATTACCAATAATTAGTAATAATTACCAATAATCAGGAATAATTAGTAATAATTACAAATAATTAGTAATAATTACCAATAATTTCCAATAGTGTCAATATTTACCAATAATTCCCAATACATGTCAATATTTACCAATAATTAGGAATAAATACTAATAATTAGGAATAATTAGGAATAATTACCAATAATTAGGAATAAATACCAATAATTTGGAATAATTAGCAATAATTACTAATAATTACCAATAATTAGTAATAATTACCAACATTTACATATAATTACCAATAATTACAAATAATTACCAATAATTACCAATAATTAGTAATAATTATCAATTATTAGGAATAATAACATTATTAAATTATTATTATATATTATTATTTATATTAAAATAATATAATTTTCTATATTATATAAAATTCTCCTTTCATCTGTGTGTTTTCTATCTCCACATGTAATATTTGCATTATTTTTCAAAATTATCAACCTACTCACCAATGGAGAGGTGATAGTGAATGCAAATATTACATGTGCAGACAAAATGTTAAACACACAGATGAAAGGAGAATTTTATGTAATATAAAAAATTATATTATTTTAATATTAATAATAAAATATACTAATAATGTAATAATATTATTATTATATAATTAATATTTATGAAAAAATAATATTAGTATTATTAAAATAATAAATTTTTTTTATAATATTAAAATTATCATTATTTGTAACATTTTTTGCTTTATTCTCAACATATTCAATTCTTAAAGGGTCAATTTTTAGGTCTATCTCAATAAAAAGTTTGTGTCAGTTGTGTCTGATGTAAACTCTATAATTATCCTCGCTTGAGTGTTTTTTCTAACAAATTATTCAAAACCAGTAATGATTTTATATTTTATAGAAAAATATGGAACAACGAGGTCGTAAGCAGTCATTACTAGATGACCGCATATGGATAAATCAACATAGAAATCCAAATGATTCTGGTTTAAATCCAGTATATATAGAGGGTGTGGAGAGTTTTTTATCATTTGCGGCATCAAATCCAGAATTTGTTTCAAAAGGAAAAATAAAATGCCATTGTAGAAAATGTGCATTGAGAATGTTTGACACGTTTGACAAAGTGGGGGGACATCTCTTGCGTTTTGGTTTTCAACCAGATTATGTTTTTTGGTATCAACACGGTGAACGTAGTTCCAGAGTAGGTGATAACAACTTGATTCCAAATCCATCCAGGTTTCATGATTTAGTACATGATGTTTCAGGATCATCTGTTCAATATACAGAAACTCCAGCTGATATAGCTTCAAACCCTAAGTTGGCACCGTCTGAATTTTATGAGTTGTTGAGGTCTGCTGAGGATGGATTATATCATACCTGCATGATGAGAAAATTAGAAGCAGTTGCAAAATTTAGGGCTATCAAATCAGATAACGGAATGTCAAACACCTGTTTTGACCAGATATTTTCTTTTCTTAAAACACTATTACATGAATGAAATGTTTTTCCTGCAAATTACTATGAGAGTAAGAGGCTGGTTCGAAATTTGGGACATACTTGTCAGAAGATTCATGCATGTTCAAATGACTGCATTTTATATTCTGGGGAAAACGAGTCGTTGGATAGTTGTCCCACATGTGGGCAACTGAGATATAAATACGGGAAACATGGGAAGTCTGGTTTGATTCCTGTAAAATAGTTGAGATATTTTTTGCATATATCTAGACTTCAGCGTTTATTCATGTCTATGAATACAACAACAATGATGTCATGGAATAAAGTGAATATTTCAACCGATAAAAGCTTGAATCATCCAGCCGATGGGGATTCATGGAAACATTTTGATAGAGTGCATCCATCCTTTTCATTAGGAGCTATAAATGTTCAACTGGGACTTTCCACTAATGGTTTCTGTCCGTTCGGATCTTATGATAGTCAGTATTCATGTTGGCCTGTTTTTTTAACTCCGTACAATTTTCCACCATGGATGTTGTTGAAGGATCCATATATCTTTTTGACTTTACTAATTCCAGGACATCTGAAGAAGAATATTGATGATTATTTGAAACCATTTATTGATGAATTAAGTTTATTGTGGAGTACTAGTGTTAGTACATATAATGTTGCTACGAAATAGAATTTCATACTGAGATAAGCATTGATGTGGACAATTAGTGACTTCTCGGATTATGGGATGTTATCTGGATGGAGTACACATGGTCAGAAATCAGGTCCATACAGTATGGGATAGAAAAAAGCTTTTATGCTAATTCATGGAAAGATACCTTGTTAATTGGACTTTCATTGCAGATTTCATCTAGCTAATCATACTTTTCATAGAAACAGATCTCATTTCAGAAAAGGAACAGTTGAAAGGGATGGAACTCCAAAAATGATATCAGGTTCGTAGTTAAAATCCGTTGTATTTTCCTTAGCTCCCATCACTTTTGGTCCCACAATAAACCAACAGAAAATTTCTAGTTTTGGGAAAGAACACAAATGGATTAAACGTAGCATATTTTGGGATTAGCCAAATTGGTCTGATTTGATGGTCCATCACATGTTGGATGTCATGCATATTGAGAAGAACTGTTTTGATAATTTGTTTCATACAGTTTTCGATACGCCAGGAATGAGCAAAGACAATGTAAATGCACATTTAGATCTTTCCCAAATTTGTAGGCATCCTGAACTCGAACTGTTTGATAATGTCAGAAAACAAAGGTTACTGAAACCAAAAGTAGCTTATACACTGTCTAAATAAAACTGTTTATTATTTTGTTAGTGGATTGCAGATTTGAGACCTCCAGATGGCTGTGCTTCAAATTTGGGTAGATGTGTAAATAATGGTCATATTACTAGATTAAAAAGTCATGACTTTCATGTTATAATGGAAAGACTTCTACCCATTGGATTAAGAGTTCTGTTGAATTCTATGATTTTGGATTCCATAATAGACATGTCTCATTTTTTTCGAGACATTTGTGCAGCTACAGCAGATTATGATGCTCTATAAAACATGAAATATAAAATGTAAAAGTGTTCTCACAGTAAATGAACCGTTCTTATTGGAGAAACGGGAACATCAAGATTATTACGCAAAGTACTATGCTACATCAAGAGACATGACGGATTGGTGGAGTATAATAAAAATCAAAATTCGACACAATCAGTTTAGTCAATGTGAATGTTCTTTCACTGCTGTGCAAAGAATTGAAGTTTTTCAAGAGATTACGCAAAATCAATCTTTTTTAAAACGATACATGAGTATCGATGACGACACCCCACATTTAAGAGTCTGTGATGTTGATGATGTTAATGATGTCACATATGAATTTGGAATGTTAAGAGATTAATCAATTGGAACTCAAATGGATATCGATGATGTTGAGGAGGAATATGAAGATGACATTGGCATATATGAAGTTGATGATGAAGATGAACACTGATATAACTCCATGGTAGTTATATACAATCATAACTAATATATATGTATATATAATAGTAATTATCAATTATTTTCTAAAAACATTAACATTTTCTGTTTCAAATGGATAACGACACATTTCTTGAGTTGGCGGATGCTAACCTGCCTTTCGATGCGAATGAGTTGCTGGAAGATGACCCTCAGCCTGCAGGCGCTTTAGGGAGTACGCGGAGGGGGCACGGTCTTGCAGGATTGATGATTCCTGACCCCATCCCCGAGCGACGTCCACGTCTTGGGTTAGATCCATGTACACGGAGGTGTGATAACCTGTGTGATAACCTGTGGATTTGACTATGATTTCACTAATATATTCTCAAAATAAATGATTATTATTTTTAATGTTTTCCGCATATAGCAGTTGGACAATGCAGCGCTATTTTGTGCAACTATTTCTCTCTTCCTTGGAACACATGGGAGAAGATTCCCATTGATGTGCAGCAGGCCATGTTCGGCCATTGGTTGGTACATACGTAAATAAATAATTTTTATTTTGAAAATTATTTCATTTATAACTTGATATATTGATTTATTTGTAGGGTTTACGGTATCCGATCGAGGATACCATGCGTGAAGCCATCCACGAGGCATGGGAGGTGGCGATGCATGATCGCTTTTGTCAGTTTTTGCACAATTTAAGAAAAGATGCCACAAAGAAAGTAGGAGTGTCCTATTTTGACGAGTCATGTAGAGCACACCGACCAGAGTACATTTCATCCCACGTATGGGATGGATTATGTGCGCACTGGTTGAGTGATGCCTTTCAGAGGAGATCATCGGTGGGGAGGCAGAATTGGCAGAGACAGGAGGTGACTCATCGAGCTGGGAGTCGTACATTCAGTACTCATAGACAGCATCTGGTACATACATTATTTATAAATATTTTATATAACTATACATATTAACAGTTTATTTTTTATTCTTATAGGTTGTCGAGCACCTCGATATTACGGAGTACGACGTATATCTGAGGATGTATAGTGATCCTGATACTGGGAAGCTCAGAGGTGATCGTCAGCGTCACATCATGGTCAGTATTATTTGTTTTCAAGTTTAAAAATTAACTGCATATAATATATTCACA
The DNA here is from genome assembly GCA_963277665.1 of Viscum album. Lineage (NCBI taxonomy): Eukaryota > Viridiplantae > Streptophyta > Magnoliopsida > Santalales > Viscaceae > Viscum > Viscum album. The sequence continues at coordinate 844,344,413 of OY728151.1, forward strand.
ATTTTAATTTTAAATTGCGACTACATGATTCATATGAGGCCGCGACGTCACAGACCCAGCCTGAGAGTCAGGCCGAGTCATCAGATCAGACCACTGGCCGTCAGTTTGATGAGGCGGCAAGGATGCAAACCACCCAGTATGCCTTCGAGAAGGGTCGGGTAGTTGGTATTAGTTATCGACTGACTCCCGGAGATTATAATGGAAGTGCTGCGATGTCGGCATCCAGATCGAGAGGATCTCGTGCATCTTCTTCTGCTACACAGTACGAGGATCAGTTGCGATCTCAGACTGCACTGATAGAGAGTCTCCTACAAGAGTAAGAGCAGATGCGTCAGCAGCAGCAGCAGCATGATGAGGAGCGTCGACGCCAGCAGCAGCTGTATGAGGAGCATATGAGTCGGTGGCAGCAGCAGCAGCAGGAGAAGATGGAGTACATGTACCGAATCACTCATGCTTTAGGGATGGAGTTTCGTTCACCAGCATCTGCAGATCCCCCCCTCCCCCTCCCCCGTCCTTCAGATTAGAGTTTGTTTTTATGTTATAAAGTTTGTTAAATCAAAATATGAATTTTTTTTATTCTTAGTTTCTGGCTCATTATAAAATATTAATAAAAATATATTTTGAAATAACAATATTAATATAAATAATAATATTATTTATATTTTAAAATATTAAATTTTATATATATATTAAAATTTTACAATATTATAATTTTATAATATTTATTTGTAATATTTGAATTATTTTAATATTTGAATATAAAACAATTCTATTATTTTTATATTAATTAAAATAAATTAATAATATTTTTTTATTTATGAATAATAATTCTAATATTATTATATTAATTAAAATAATTTATTAATATTTTATATTTTTTTATTTTTGAATTATAATTCTATTACTATTATATTAATTAAAATAAATTATTAATAAATTATTATTTCTATTTGTGAATTATAATTCTATTATTATATTAATGAAAATCATTTATTAATATTTTATTATTTTTGAATTATAATTGGATTATTATTATATTAATTAAAATAATTTATTAATAATTTTTTTATTTATATTTTAATAGTATTTGCGACGGGATACTATGCCCGTCGCAAATAATATTATTATTATATTAATTAAATTAATTTATTAATATTTTTTTAGATTTTTTTAAAAATATACGGGCTAATATTTGCGAAGGGAAGGATCGTCGTCGCAACTAATACTTTTAGCGACGGGCCTGTCGCAAATAATTGTTGTTGTGATGACGTTTTCCGCAACGGGCTATTTGCGACGGACACCCGTCACAAAAGCCTATTAGCGACGGGATCCCGACGCAAATGCCCCGTCACAAATGTCATTATTTCCAGTAGTGTATATACTCATCCTGACATTCTCAATCGTCATATATCATAGGGATTATTGTCAATAATCATTTAATTCCAATGGAACCCATGTACTTGTCGCAATATTCTCAATAATTAAGTATCATATGCCTCAAGTAATCAACTCGCTCATCCCAACACTCCCAATCTCATGTAACAGAACAACCATCAGGGGTTTACCATTTTTCCTTAATACCATATCATTAATGGATATATCCATTTACCATTTCCATGTAAAATTACCATTTCACTATTTGAAATTTAAAAAATTGATCCTATTTCACATTTTAGAATTATACAATTAACATAAATTTAAATTTTTTTTAGAATCTATAATTTCAACTTAAAACATTTATTTTCCCTACTATGAAACATGGTGACCTATTTATCGTATTAATATTAAATAATAATATCAAATTTCATTTCATAAAAGACTTTTTTTACTCATTACCATTTAACCACTTGAGGATCCTCTACCAATATAAGTCCAAACGTTAGAATGTTCATTCACATTGAATTGATAATATAGTTGGAACACTATTCTCAAGGAACATGTCATCTACTTAAAATTCTATATGTAAAAAGTCAATTTTGATTCACATTAAAATATATAAAAACACCAAATTTCGACCATGGATGGATTCATAATCTCTTTCACCATTTCGATGTCATTCTATATTAATTTTGACCTAAATGTTTTCACACTTTTACATAATCATTTCATGTTTCAATATCTCAAGTGAGGCTTCCCATTAGGATCACATTCCATGTAACCAATTATTATTTTTTAGGACAATATAAAAATTGTGTGTTTCATTGTTAAGGTTCCAATTTTAATTTTTAATATCAACCAATTATATATAAATTTGTATAAAACACCACACACATTGAAAATTATGAAATAATATTTTAAAGACACATGGACCACCGATTTTGACCTCATATGATTCAACTCATTTGATACCATCTCTCAGTTCAAGATAAAGTGGTGGAAATAAAAGATACATAAAAAATACATAAAAATAGTTCATATTAGATTTAATAATCAATATATCCTTTAATAGTATATTAAACTTAAAAGAGGAGGTAATAGTGTCGTATCGTTACCTATAACACTGATTTGTGGATGATGTCACCATAAAAAATATAATATTAAGGGAGGCCCTTTAACAATAAAATAGGAGAGAAAAACTAATCAATGTACTACTAGTAGGCTTTGAGAAGGGATAAATCACAAGGGGATGTATAAGGGGTGGAATTGATGAAGCTACATGGTTTAACCCTAATTAAATTTTTTTTGCGGACAACCACTTTGGTTATATAACTACACAAATTTTTTTTCTTTGTTGTGGATTCTTATGAACCCTTTAAAATCCTCAACAACCACTCTAAACTATAGAAACACGTGTAAAATTTTTTTATATGAGTTATATAAAAATATTTCATAATACCTTTCCATAATAAGGTTTAAGTTCTATACATGTATTCTACAAAGGGGGTGACCATTTAGACTTACAGTTAATGTTATAGTTATACACATCTAAGAAAAATTTGACTCTAAGTAATATCATATGATTTTGTATTATTATCTTGTTCGAACAATAAATTGAAACTGTTAAGATGTAATTTTTCATTAACTACCTCTCTCAAGTGTGAGTTTATTGGATCTATCAATGGTTTAGTTATGTTATATATAAATAATTTAATATGTAATTCCTCATGTGTTCCCATCATTCTAATATGGGGGAGAGGAAATTATCTATTATATTTATGGGAGAATAATTATTTTCCATCCTTGTCATTCAATAACTACTAGGTGGAGAAAATTATATTTACATATGACCAAAATGATGCATGGAAAATAAATACCAATAGGGAGATTTAATAGCCCCTAGATTGAAGATTATATAAATTTTTACTATTAATGTATCTAATGTCAATATGAAATGGTAATGACATGGGTGATATATTGGAGAAGATATTCGAATCTACATGAAGTACTATATGTGATGAATCCATTTCTCAAATGGGTCATGCAGTAAAGTATAGATGTGAGAATTTGGATACTTAATATATTTCTCAAAAGATTTTTTATTTGTGGATATCTTATATAAATGAATTTTAATGAATCAAGGGGGTTATTTAATAATAGATGTACCTCAGTTGGTAGATATATTAATTGAAATACTCTTTTATGAGTAATCTATATGTTATAACCCCCAGAACCATTCTAACAGAGTTTAGAATCATTTTAATAACTACAATAATTATTTTAATATATTCCAAGACGATTCAATGAAGTTAGAGCAAATGTTTACATAGTCAAAAGTATTTTTGATGATACATACATGAATCAATATTTTAGTGGTCATGACAAATGGTTATTCCAAAGAATATGGACCTTAATAGAGATCATAACACATTACTCTAAATGTATGAATTTTGGAACTAAAAAGAGGTCATAAAGATCATAAGGATTCATCATCTGGTTTTTATGTAAGTTAAAATTTTAATTATTCATAATCATAAGAGTTCAAGCCACACTGTATACCTTGAAAATAAGACATCACCATTGTAGAGTCTGATTTCAGAATACTGATTTTATGTCCCCATCATAAGACATCATGAATGTATATCTATAATATCATCAATGTAATGTTTTTTATAAGCATAAATATTCAACACTTATTATTTTTTAATGAATTTAAGGAATATAAGTTCCCCCAAAAATGATATTAAACATTATAAATTCTTGAATGTTATAGTAGATGAAAAGTTGATTTTCCATATTTCTGATTTGATGAAGATGAATTGATTTGGGATGTTGAAAGAGTTGTTCCTTCATGGTAAAAATTTTAGAACATTGAAAAGTGTGTGATCTATTTATTAAATAAATGCATTTTCAACATTTTCTATGAAAATATAAATTCAATGTTTAATGAAAATATGATGTTTCGAGAATTATATATATCATAGTAAATAAAAATATGATGATTTTTATGTTGTTATTTTGAGATTAGAACGTTATTATTATTATCTAAGCCATGATCCAAACATTTTTTTTGAGAAAACATAATAGATAGTTTCACATCATATATTATTTTTAAAATGAATTTATCTATATTTGAGGAATAATATAGCTGAAGAACAATAGAACCTTTAGATATTATTTTTTTAGTATACAACAATTAGATCTATGATTTTTAGTGTTTATTAGTAACCAATATCGTAGTATGTTAATTTATATAGTACTTGAGAAATAATAGAAATTCAATATTTTATGAATCTAGAAAATAAAAATGTATTTTATTCCATAGATTTGGTTGTCATATATCTGTATATTTTTATAGATAAAAATGTTAATTTTAGTGCATATATTTATAGAAGATAAAGCTTAACTTTTAGAAGAATAAAATGATACATTACTCAATCATTTTTCATGATGATAATAATTTAGTGAGGGATATTTTTACAATAATCCATTAGAAGAAACAATGTTTATATAAATCCATGAAACTTGAATGGGGTGTTATATTATGTTCTTTTTTCTTAGAGGATGATTTTTTCAATAGGTTTTCCATTTATGGGATATAATAATAAGAAATGTTTAATTAATATAACTTCCTATTCATGTTATTCATTGAGAATGTCAGTATAATAGAGTAAAAAATAAATTTATTTCCTGTTTTTAAGTAGTTTGTGTGAATGAAAACTACTATAAAATGAGAGAAATAAATATAACCTATATAAGGAGGAGGATAATCTACTACAACTTATAGAGGTAAATTACTAATGAGTGATTGATATTAGACCATTGATCCCTAGTATAAATCTCATTAAAACCATCACAAAAGTTTTTTGGTGTATAAAATCCTGGAAAAAATCTTCTTTGGGTATTATAATTATGACGTGATTAAGGCAGGAAAGTAAGAACATATAGTACAAGCTCTATGGAGTTGTTATAATATATGTTACTGAGATTTATATATTATTATGGATTATATAAAATCATTTGAAGTTATTATTTATTATAATTACATTTAATTCGTTAGATTATAAGCATATCGTAAAAAAAGTTAAATCTAATTCCATGAGTATGTCAAAGGAATACTTTCATAAATATGGTGTCACACCATTGAAACAGTGACACTAACGGTGTCAAGGGAGAACATGTTATGACTCTATGAACACAATATGAAATTATTAATGGGAAAATTCTATGATATAGTAATTTTTTTCTGATTAGACACTGTAATTATATGTAAGAGATAAAATGAACCAATTTTTGTGACATTTATTATTGGGGATAATCCAATATTGGGGAAAATATACAATCAAGGTAATGAATAAATGTTTATACCAATATTAAAATATTACATTAATATTTATTAATTTACATTCTTTCCTTCAAAATTTCTATTCTTGGAAAAACATTTATAGGACATTTTCCACTAACTGAAAAAATGTTCAACAACACATTGAGGTCAATGATTCATACGAGAATTTGGTAATTGAAAATATTTTGGAGACACTTCAATCAAACCACATGTTTCTATATAGGCCCCATATAGAATATCATGTTGCATACAAGCCATGGATCCCTTGGTTTTGATCTTTGAAGGTTTAACAATTTATCTTAGAACATTGATTACTTATGATGAGAACTTAAAATAATTCCACCTCTAATTTTCATTTTTCAAATTCTTGAATAAGTGACTATGGTAGAATAATTAATCTCAATTTAAATCATCACTGATTTGGATGTCCCAAAAAATAATTAGAGAAACATGAAAAAGAAATATCCTATAATGTTAATAATGTATTCGAAGAAAAAAGTGGAAAAATATTAGCTGATGCTATTTTGATTTTTTAGAATATTAGATTTACATAGACTGTTATTTCACTATTTAGGTATTTTACGCACTATAATATAACCCTGAATAGGGGAGGATTCACTTTTTTGAATATAGGTATATTCCATGGACCATGACCATGGTATCATTAAAGAATTTGGCCCACGATGAGGAAATTGTTTGAGGAATATATAAAACATTATTCAATGGATCTTAGGATTAGTAAACTTAGTAAATATTTATCAGCAATTTTTCAATTCAAATGAGAAATTGTTCTATGACTACTCCTAGAAAATGGGTATTGACCCATATATCGCATGTTTATTTTCTTCCCAATGGAATTTCTTACCTTTTGTGTTCTATTTTATGTGGGGTCTATTATTGAGGGTATCCTCTCTATGATTAATTTCCATCTATCTTATAATATATGTTTTATCCTCATCTCGATGGTTTTCATTTAAAATATTTTTTTGTATATTTTTTTTATTAAATATATATTTCTACATCCTTTATGTTGATTCAGGATATGGAATCGATGGAAATGATCATTATTTTTCTATGTATTTGGTGGGAACATATTTATTCTATTATAAGTATGCATTTATGATTTTAAATTATAGTCACGGGTAAGTTAATATGAGTGATATGGACAACTTGGTTTTTTCCATGACATATATGTGTTGTTACCAATAGATTTTATGGAGTTACAATATGTAGTTTAGTTTATATGATGGTAATTTACAATGAATGGGTGGGGGAGACTGGTAATTGATTGATCAATTATTATTGTGGTTACTTGTGAATGATTTGAAACTTATAATTGGATGGTAGTGTTACTCAATGATGTGGTATAGTGGGGGAAAATAATACCCTAGCTATAATTTGATATGATATTGTTGAGTTATAGTCATGATATATTGGTGAATCCATTCACAATAAGGATATAGGTTTTGGGGTCATGTACCAATAGATGTATAAATTTGATGGTGGTTACCATTCTAATATCGATGGTATCCTCTATAAATTATCAAGGATAGGATTATGGTGTTGGAAATCAAACCAATAGAGGTATATGATGTAGATGGATACAATATTTAGGTGTTTTCTTCATTATTTTGGTAAATATGATCACTAACGGTGTGGAATTAATTAGAGACATTAATCCAGATAAGGAATTTTTTGGATTGTTTATTTGGAAATTATGTGGGAATTGTGGATGTTTTTAACTAAAATTTATTCTTGGAAGATTGTGGATGTATTTCCTCGGTGGTTAATATATTTATTTTTCTATTAATACATCATCCAACTCCATCACTGGCCAAGGAAGGTAGGGTTGTAATCCTTTTCTTGGCGATAACATCACAGATTGGGATGTGTTTTTTTATACTGGTCATCATAAATTTCACTAATCATGAACCCATATATGTTTTGATATGATCTAGGTACATCATTAATTATGGAGTGAAATATTTATAATCAAACCCTACTAGGTTCTTCATGAGGTTTATTGTATTTGTCTTCCAAATATAGGAAATTGTAAGAGACCTTTGACCAGTTTATAGCTTCTTGGTTGTGTAGTGGATGCACAGTAAGGAAGATGATGGATTATAGAGCTTGAATAGATGAATCCTCAATTACATGTATGATTTTATTCCTATTAATTTTCATGGGTTTATATATAATAGACTTAAATGTTATGTAGTATATTTTTATATTTCATTCATAAAATTGTAGATATTATTTTTCTGTATTTGTTGTGTTTGAATTGTTATTTCAACATAGATATTTTTATATTGTTGTCATTAGTTATATATATATAATGGGTATTATATTCCTAGAAAAACCACACAGACCATCGGTTCTAGTCAGTTACCTCTATGTGTGCAGTGTTGGGCCTGAAGTGAGTGTCTCCCTAACTCAGTTTTTATTTTGATGATCATAGTCAAAAATGTTATAATGTGGTATCATAGTATAGATTTATTTTATTATTTTAGTGTTTTCAATACATATTTTTATTAATGGGTAAATATATGTTATTTTATTCTATTATGTTATTGGTCTACAGAGTTACGGTAAAATGAACATGTTTTTAGGGAACCATGATTTTTGTTTTGGTTTCCATGATTACCGTTGATTTATTTTTCATAGATAAACACATTGATTAAAATTATTGGTTTATGGTTTATAAATATTATCAGAAAGATTAATTACCTAGTAAATATTCATCCTTCATGGAAAATAGGATTGAAATTCCATTATTATACATGATTGTTCATGATATTTTGATTTTATGAAAGTGATATTATTTTATTAAATATTCAGCAACAATATATATACTTTTCCCATATATAACCTGAATGTAATTATATTCATCTATGTTTTATTCTTGATATTGGTTGTCATCTATTCCATCAGTCTTATTCAAGTTCCATGTACATGTTTGATGTCTTACACTAATGATGGTGGGTGGGGCAATCAATCTATATTTTTTCATATGTAGGTGTGGTTTTGGATTAGTATGGGATACTATTGAGCATCTCATATTATATCATTCCAGATTTTCGAGATATTTTTAAAAATATACTAATAATGGTATTTTTTAAGAGATATTCCACCTTGATAGTCTTATATAGAAAATCTTGAGTGAGGATATATGGTTCCCCCGAGTCATAATCTTCTTGGGTACCATGAGGGAGAAGATGTTAAATAACTTCCCACAAAGATTCTTAGGATGAAATAGAAACCAGTTGAGCTGGTGATGTTTTTTGATAAATATTTCATAGATATTATTATAGATACCTCTCATTATATTTTCCAAGGGACTACTGGGGAAAATATGACCATGGGTTATTTAACAAAGGAGTTACAATCTCACCATCCTCTTTTTCTATATTGATGGGTAATACCCCAACCATTTATGTTTTAGAATAATTCAATTAAAACAATCTTTGATCTACTTAATATTCCTCCAAGATAGAGTGTGCGGTATTAGAATAATCCGCTTTGGGTACCATTTAAATATTGGTGGGATATATATGTATTTTAAATAAGAAAAGTGGTTATTTCATTGCAGTATTTTGAGGTGAGTTTTATGAAGTACAATTTCATTGATATGTTGAAACAAGGGCAATACAATGCTAACATGGATTTTATAATAGGGGATATTCTTAATATAGATTTTATTTCATAATTCTTGGATATTATATAGTCTCCACCAATTCTAGTAGGATATGAAATCTCTATGTTGTGGTTATTTTATGGTTATCATAAAAAATATGTAGGGTATATGTATGAAATTTTTGGATAACCTCATTTTTTGAGGATCTGAACCATGAAATAATTTTTGATTAAAAATTTTATGGATTATGGTATGACTAGTGATGGGGTAGGATGTTATTGTATAGGTAGTTTGATATAGGGATATGATGAAAACTATTAGGGGTCAAATTTTCAACTATAAGGTGGATCAAATTTTAAATCATACTAGTGTAGTATAGGTTTGGGATTGGGTATGATACGGATTGGTGGTAATTTTGATGGATGATAACTATTTTTATGGAAGGATAGATGTTTTTCTTAGCCTTATCATGTCGAATAGTTTGGTTGTGATGCTATTGTCTTGGTGATTCCTATATTTTGTGGGGTTAATGATTGGAATCAAATTAATTTTATATATCAATGATAGAAATTTGGAATATACTAATTTTTTTGTGACTCTGTTAATTACATGATGGTTAGATGGGTATTGTTTTATGGATTTAGTCGGGGGTTTTCTGTGTTATAGTCAATGATAACATAGATATGATTCGTTCTATTTTGGGGAGTATTTAGTAGATTGGGATTTTGGGAGAGTTTTAATTTGAATAGTTTTTTATCATGATCATGTGTGATTGGCCATTTTTTTTGTCTATAGTTTTGGAAGATGCCAAGGGGTCTGTGTTTATGCTTTTATCTGGGTCTCGGATATAAATTTTCACATTTTATTAACTTTCATTCCTCAACCACAAGAATTTTAAAATGAAATATTCTTTAAGATTAATTTCTATGGTTTTTATTGGATCACTATGGTATTTAAGTGTTGCTTCTTGTGGATTTAATTGAGGGGTTTTTGTCATACATCATATGGATTTTTTTCTCATAATTCATTTTCCATGGAGTGTGTTATTCCATAAATGCATGGTTAGTCCATGACATGACCATATGAAGGGTGAGTATGGTTTCCTAGATAATCAATGGAGATATCCATATTCATAATAAAAATGTGTTTATGATACAATTTTCCCCATGTGAGAGAATTATGATGTGACAAAAATTATAATGACATAATTTATATTTTGTATCGTTTTTTGTATATTAAATTATTTTGTTATATTTTTATTGAAATGATGATTACCTATAGTTTAAAAAAGGGAGACCATTAACACCTATTTACTTATCTTCATATCCAATAATTATGAGTGTATTTATAGTTGTTTTGGTCTATTTTATGAGAATTTTATCACATGTAGTCACTAAGGGTAAGGATAATCACCACACATCATACCTTTCTTATTTTTTCAATTTTTTGTCATTTGTAACGAATTTTATTAATGGATTTTATATGGATTATAAATTTCTTCTTCCTATAGTTAAATCATGTAATGTATTTAGGAGAGTAGGATTTTTCATATTCCAATTTGGAGAAACCTATAAACTTTTACTAATGTATGTATTATGTTATAGTGTGTGGTTTGTGGTCAGGGGTTAGATGATGTGGTTGTTAGGGTTTAGAATTTATTTCGGTCTCCAACACACATTAGGGTTGTATTGAGGAATATATTGAGAGGGAAATTTTAGTCTATTTTAATGTACGTCGATGAATATTTTTTTGTACTAAATAGACCAAGACATTATTGATGAATTATTATCATGTATACCTATAAATGACATTTAATTTTAGAATATAAAGTGTTGTGACTCACAGGTGTGTTATGACAGTGATACAACATTAATTTTTCATGAGTATATGTAAATTCATCAATTTGGGAAATTAAATTTTTGTGATGTCACCCATCATAGGATTTGAGTTTATGGGATCTATTAACACAAGGGTCTATGTTATTTGGAGTATAACACGTTATTATAAGAGTTTTCCTCTAGAGTTGATGGACTAAGGGTGATGGTGATAAACATCATACTGGAAGAGGGATACGTTGTAGGTGGCCACAATATTGATGGGTTATTATAATCATGGGTTTGGGAAAGATTCTCAAATTGTGTTTGAGATTAATCAGGAACATTATATTGAACAATTATATGAGAGAACATTTTGATTTATTTTTATTTGACCCTTATTGTTTTTTTTTCAATGGATGATCTAAGATAATTGGTATTGGTCAAAGATACATGTATCTCTCTAAATGTGTATAGATTGTTGGTGCATTGTCCCACTCATGAACTAATTAATGTAGATAGGGTGATCACCAATGAAGTTTTTACAATAGAGAGGTTGGGTTTGTGTTTTGGATATTGGTTATTGATTGTTATAATATTAATACACCAATATATGTGTGTATATATATATATGTATTGATTTTATCATGGAAAAGAATTATTGGTGTCCTACTATGTTCATAATCAAGCCTTTTATAGGTCCTCAGGTATATCAATAGTGTTTAAGGTTCATGGAAGAAACAAGGATTGTGTCCATGCAATCATTTTGTAATTGGATAATGGTGCAATAAATAAATGTAAAGATGTTGATTTATTTTGGAGTTGATCTCGGTTGATCCTTGGATCCTAGTTAGAGATTGTTCTTGATCTTTTGGATTTTTGTGTATATGATAGTCATATGGTCGATCCATATTAATTTTTTTATTTTTATTGACATTTTATATATTATTTTTATTATTTTTGACATGGGTTGGTTATTTATATATAGAGTACGTGTTTTTGTTTACGATGTCAAACTGTTTTGATAGTTTTTTTAAAGATGGTATAGTATATCCATTCTTTAATCTTAAACAATAACTACTATTCTACAACCAATGTAATATTTCGAGGCATACCTAATGTAAATTCATATCTCACACAGGTTTTATTGGGGAAAATCAGGTTGGGGAAAATATAGTATGTGAACTACATTGTCAATGTGGCTACCCGTGACTTCATTAGATCAATATGACTGATTTACCTAGAAACTTCCAGGACATATTTTATGTTTTCATGAATCATTCCTAGTTTATTTTTAAAATTTCACTATATATTCTATCTAGTTGAACATTAGAATGTTATTTATCATATTTCATATACCATAAAACCAATCTATATCTTCAATATTAACCATTTTTAAAAGTGATAAAAAGAAAAATAAATATCTATAATTTTTTGATAAATCATATTTTATCTTCTTCACATCATGAAATTATCAGAATATGCTAATTATATCGCATTAATGAAAAAAATGGTAGTCTCATATTCCTAGAGAATATGAATTACTACAAATATTATCACTCTAATAACATATATGTTTAGTATCTGATTACTAAAATATTAGTCTTATTAGATTCATGTCATCATTATATATGTAAATTTTTATTTCAAGATAATTATACATGAAAAAAGCTATTGTTGAGGTTTTCAAAATTGGATTAAAATATACCATATGAATTGTTACTAAAACTAAAACTATTTTTTAAATTTAAATTTATTTCCTTAGGCCATAACATTTTATGTAGAAATAAATATAAAAAATTCATTATCAATTAATTTTTTATGCCATCAAATCAGTTTGAGAACTATTTGTGTGTTAAAATTTCTTTTATGTATTATAAAAATCCAATCATCGTATTTTGAACAATCTGTTACGATAATCCTTATTATTTTTTTAAAAACAACATATATAAATTTTTTTTATTATGATTCATTATTTAAGTTATATAAAATATAAGGATATTTGAATGATTTCAAATATAAAGGAAAAATATCTATACTAAGCATCCACTCCAATATCTCTTAGGGATTTTTCAATTGTCACTTTTTAGATCCGTTATAAGCCTTTTATTTCTCTATAGAATAAGTGATATTTAGTAGATACTAGTGAAATAATTGATAATTAATTTTATATAGATCCTTTATAATATAAGATATAATATTATTATAATAAAACTATTATTATATATATTCATTAAAATTAATCTATAATCATTATTTAACAAAAAATTAAAATAAAACTATGAAAATAGAAAGCATCACTTTAGATTCGAATATAGAATATATTATAAATTATGAATGATCAGCATGGGAAAAATATCCATTTTATGAATTTTATTATTTATTATTTAAATCCTATAATACCTTATAATATCCTAATCATTACATTAATAAAAATTACTCATTCATATGAATCATAGGATATTTCAAATTTTACTTTTATACTTTAGAGTATGTTCTATATTTTAATAATGACATACTAACATGTGAGTTTAAATAAAATTTCAATGGTATGTGGACATCAAATAGTGGTCATTTAATCATGTTAAAGAGATGTTGTTGAATTATGATGTCGATAATTTATAATTATCAATGATATTATATAAATATCACATTTTTATGACATAGAATTCTCATGGCTATGACATGGATTTATTAATATATTTTTTGGATGTAATATATATATATTATTTTTTATTGTAGGAAATTCTATATTTGGTTATCATGTTGTGCTTTATTATTGTATATCATCATAATCAATTCATATAATTTGGTTTTCATAGGATAAATGACGTGATAATAATATAATTATGACATTATGTTGTTTTTTTGATGGATTATTGTTGTCAAACCTATGTGTTTTCATTTTCTAAAATATTTATTTCAAATTTCAGTTATTATTATTATTTCGTTGATCATATAGCGGTTTTTTACTCTTTGATATTAGTTTATATTAATCAACCCCTTTAATTTTGTTGAGGAATTTACATTATTTTCATTCTCAGGTATTTAAAATGGTTTGAGGATGTATAGTAATTGTGATGTTTCTTCTATATGATCCTAGTTAATTCCATTTTAGGATATTCTATCAATTCTGGAAAACATAGCGTATTACATTTAATGTTATTATGTAATGGTTCTAGTCACTCGTCCTATAATGACACAAGATTGATATATATATATTTATATATGGTTACACTATGTTTTATGACTCTAATGTGATCATGTGTTTGGTGAATTATAATATATATTTAGGGATATATGATTCTATACATATTTGGATAGGTAATGACATACGAATGTGGCCCCTCCCATGTAAAAATATAATGCATGGAAGGAGGGGATAACTGCATAGATTTTATGTGGCCTCTAGAATCGCATAATATATAAGAGATATTCTATTATCATATTCTGTGGTTTATATTATTTATAGTTATACATTAGTGTTTAATGGGAATTTTAATAATATGAATTATTTTTTGGATGAGAACCAAAAATTTGACTAATCTAGGTTTTTTATATGGTTAGATTATTTTTCATTGATTTAGGAATGTTATTTTTCTAACACAGTGTTTAGATCATTTTCTTAACTACCATACTCAAAAATATTTCTCTACCTTGAATGAAAAAATTTGTGTTTTCTCTCGATTTTTCAAATATATCAATCAGTTTATCTGTTTTTTTTCATTGGGATAATTGTGGTTTGGAGATAACCATTTGGAGTTCATCTTTTATCAAACACACTTATTAGTACCGATTTTGATCAATTTTTTACTTATTTAATTGGAATAATATTTTATACAATTCACACCATTTTTAATGTTTTTTATAATATATGAAATTCTTTAATTTTTAATTTTCAAATTATTAGATGTTTTATTTAACATAAAATTGATGAGATTTTCTAGTTGGAAGGTAAAAGTTTATTTACAGGGGTAATGAATTTCATTTTGTGTATATACCCTCAACACTATCGGTATCCAATGGAAATGTGAATAATGGTATGTAAAGAAAACATATTTATATAGTTGGTCTAACTATATGTGGATAAGATCAGTTAATGAGATAATTTATAGGTATCAAAGAACTCTGTATATAATTAGAGTATTAACATGGGGAATTTGTGTTTCGATAACATTTGGATATGTAACCAAATGTCATTTTATTCATTTATCCATGATTGGTGAAATATAAAGGGATATGAGCTACATATATTGAGAGATAGTTATTATTATGGGTTAATATCATTATATACTATATTTTTTTGGAAACCTAGTGTAATATTTCTAAGTTAAACTAGATAAAAACATGAATTGTATACATTTAGTTCAATATTTTATTTATAAATAGTTTTCATGAGGTAGTTAGAGGAATATACTTTCCAATCCACCCATTTGGGTGTATACTTTGTTTAGTCGTGGAAAATGTTTCATGATGTTCTTATATAGTTATTGTATATACTTTAATATTTTAAAGTGAATTACACCTTTTTCTATTCCAAATCAAGTTCTAGTTGTTATATAATGGTCATGGTTTGAATGGTGGTGATTTTAGCATGGTTTTTTTCTAGAAAAAAAAGATATTTTGTTGGATTTGATAGTTTTGTAGCAGGATTAACATTTTTATTTAAATGGATGACATATTTATCTTTTTGAAGACTCAAACTCAATTCAATTTCAAATAGCTAAATCTATTTGGACACATGGCCTTATGTGTGCCTCCCTATATGCTAGAAGATACTTAATAGTAGCAAGGGAATATGGTTTTACAGTGTGTGGAATATAAACCAATGAACACAATGTATTGTAGTGGTGAAATATTGAATAATCATTTGTATACTAAAACATCATGGTCGAATAAAGATCAAGAATCTATGATATCCATTATCATATATATAAAGTGAAATTTCATGATGATACAAAAAATGGGGGATGCATGGGGAATAGGAATAGGAATATAAAATTTTCAATAAAAATAATTTAAGTAAATTATATCCCAATTATTATCAAGATCAGTTGCCTGGTCTACTTCTGTCACACACCATCCTAGTCATGAGATCAAACATCAAAAGTCAACCACTTTCCATAATCCCTACTAGTATCCATGAAGTATGTATGTGTACCATAGGAATCCCAAATTGTGGGTGAGATATAATCACCCAGACACCATCAGAAATTTCTTGTTTAATCCATCGAGTGTATATAAAATGGAAATGTGCTGATATAGTGATGTAAAAATAGAAATTTAAACTATAAACAAGTCAGCTATAATTTTAGAAGGACACCAGGCCGACAATAATTACATTGTCTAAAACCAATATACTTCTGATCATGTGACTATATATATATATATATATTAGGTTTTTGGGGGTATAAATATTTTAAACACACACACACACCCCAAAAAAACAGGTTGGAATGGAAGACCATAGCTCCCCAAGGGACATCCTGTCACGACCCGTCATCGGGGCCCGTGCCGTGACTACCCCAAGCCCGCCTTCCATAGGCCAGGGGCTGGCGACTAGCACCAAGGTGTAAATTCCCGGTAAACAGGGAAGGAATTGCCTTTATAAGTAACAACCACCACAGAGTCAGCAAGCGGAAAGTAACTACAGAGTGCAGAAAAGTAAAGGGGGCCGGAAATACAAGCCCAACTGTAAAGTACAACTGAAAAGTAAAGTACAGCAACTGAAGAAAAGTCGGCGGCCTCGTGTCGTCCACTGGCAATCCCACCTGAAGGGTGGGTACAGATAGCCTCCAGGCTCCTCGGGTCCCACGTCCGCTCCGAGAACGTCCCGCCCAGTGGTCCACCTCCAGGTACCGTCCTGCTCCACGCCCCAACCGCGATCAGCGCTATCCGTCGTCTGCATCCAACACAACAAGGTGCGGGCATAGCCCGTGCAGGGGTGAGTATAAGCTACTCAGTAAGGACCCCGAGACCCCCGAAGGTCTCCCGAAATCCACAAAGGATATAGCACAAAAGAAAGATGCAATCACGAAGTAACATCTGACTCGACTTAGGTATATGCCCATACATATACCTAAGTCCCCAATTCTAGCTCTGCTCACGAGCTCAAGAACAACTCAATCCACAAAGGAAAGCAAGACTCAAATCCACAAGGAGAGTAAACAGTAAATCCACAAAGGATAGTTCAACACAATCCACAAAGGGGAGTAACATAAGATTCTGCTCAACCAGGTATACTTTTTCAGATGACGTCAAAGATGATCACTGATCCATCTAAGTTGTCGGACCCACGAAGGATCGATAGGTACTAACCCCCGCAAAGACCCACGTAGGATCGGGCTCACACAGAACCTGTAGGCAGTGGCTCACACAGAACCGGTAGTAAGGACCCACATAGGATCGGGCTCACACAGAACCTGTAGCACTGATCCACGTAGGATCGCTGAGTGCAGTAGTCGACGCAGTCCACTGAGGATCTCTGCACAGTCGTCGCCGCAGTCCACGGAGGATCTCTGCTCTGGCGTCGTCGCAGTCCACGAAGGATCTCTGCTCTGCCGTCGTCGCAGTCCACGGAGGATCTCTACTCTGCCGTCCTCGCAGTCCACGGAGGATCTCTGCTCTGTCGTCGAAGTCACAGCCAGCGCTAGGGTTCCCGCACTTAGCGAGCTCGTTTAGGAGGGTCCGCTCCACGAGCCTAGAGGCTGATACATCAACTGAAACGTAGTCCGAAGTTGATGTATCCAAAAGTTCCGTATCGACAACAGGATCTCAACACAACAGACGGCGCGTCAATCGGACGCCCGGTCTGAGAGTTATTGGCATTTTCGTCCCAGGGGCCCGGTTGGTTTTTAGGGCAAAACCAACCCGACCGTACTCCGCCTGTATCCGATCCTCGGGCGGAGTATGCCAAAAGTTCCGTCTCACTTAGAGGAAACTATCACAGCTGACGGTACGTCGATCGGACGTCCGTAGCTCAAGTTATGAGCGTTTCCGCTCCGAGGGCCCGGTTGGTTTCGTGTACGAACCAACCCGGCCGAACCCAATGTCTTCCGAAACCTTGAGTGTAATATACCGAAACGACCGTCTCGATCCAAGGATCGCGTAGCCGCTGACAGTTCGTCAATCGGAGGTCCCAGGCCCAAGATATGGGCGAAAGACCGAAGAGGGCCCGAAACGGGGGTTCTGGGCCCGGGGCGACCCGGCCCGAACCCCCCCCCCCCCTGGGTCGGACGAACCGGGTCGGCCCGACCCGGCGAGGCCGGGTCCGGTCCGGCCTGGGCGCGGCCCGGCCGACCGGACCGGCCGGCTCGGCTCCGGCCGAGCGGCCGAGTGAGCCGCCGCGGGTTTGACCCGCGGCTTTGGAGAAACGCGGCCCGCGCGGGCCGCGTGCTGGGTGGCCGGACCGCGGACGCGGTCCGGCGGTTCGCCGCCTCCGGTCGCCGGCGCCGCCGCCCCCTTCCGCGGGCCGCCGGAGTTGCTCCGGTGGCCCGTTTTGCCTCCCGTCTGCGCCGTTGCTCCTCCCGGGGGCCGATCATTACTACGGGATCAACGGATCGCCCTTTCCGCACGGTTCGTCGTCGTCCGCCAGATCCGCACAAAAAAGGGAAGATCGGCGGAGGGTTGCCGGGTCTTGTTTGTTAGATCCGCACCCTCCGCGTTAGTCATAAACATCATCGGGAGGAAAAGCAAATAATCAACAACAATTTTAAATAAATTAAAATTGTTCGAAGATCAGGTTCTTTACTTTAAAAGAAATAAAATCACGGGAAAGGAAAATATTTCAATCAACCCTTACCTTGTCGTCGTCGTCGGATGAGAGGTCATCGCGGAATCGCTCGTCGCGGATGAAGGAGATCATCGCGTCGTCGCGGTATCCGGCGTCGCGTCGCCAATCTCCGGATCAAGATCAAACGGATTAATTTAAATCCGTTGATATTGAATTATAAAAAAGGGGAGAAATAAACAATTCGTTTCTCACCTTAATTGCCGAACGAGGATCGGCCGTGGAAGAAGAGGCGTCGTCGAAGAACGTCGCGGGTAGAGATCGTCGACGTCGCAGATCATGGTGTGCGTCGTCGAATTCCGGTCGCCGGCGTTCTTCGCGTTCTTCGCGTTCTTCGCGTTCTTCGCGTTCTTCGCGGGGAGGGTGGAGGTTCAGAGGAATTGCACAACGATAGCAATCCTCAAAAATAGACAAGTTTTTCTATTTTATTATTTTGTCAACAAACGCAAACGCGTAAGTGACGACCCATTAAATTCGTTGAATTAATTCAACGAATGAAACAGCCCATTTAATTCACGAAATAAACCGCCCAATTAAATGGTCTGTTAAGAAATTAAAGAAAACGCGTTGGTTGACTTTTCAGTTACTTTGACGGGTTTTCGCGGGTGCGTTACTTAGCGAAAGAAACGGCGGGGCTCGTGCGGGCCCCACCTCACAAATATCCTACCAAGGGGGTAGGATATTTCTGGATAGCATCCTATCCAGTTCAACACAGTTCAAGCCGTCTTTAAGTGGCTTCAAGTGGCTTCCAAGCAGCTTAAGTGGAATAAAATAAAGTTGTCGCACAAACATTATTTTATTTCCTCCTTAAAGCCCCAAAATTTAAAAACGACGTCTGAGAAATCGCAACTCTGGAAGAGGCGTTTCTAAGCAAATACCGGCGCTTCGATTTCATCGGTGCCCTCAGAATTCGATTCCGAGCACCGGTTCAAAAGAGAGAAAAACCCGCTCGTCCGTTCACTGAACGTACCCGAGCCAAACTTCGGAAATTGATTCCGGGCACACCGGGCCTCGGAATCAGGTTCCATCTGAAGCTACGCTCTTGTAAAATTCCAAAGAAAATTAAGAAAAAAATTTCCTTGAAATTTGCGGGTCTTTAAATTACTCTCACCTCAGGGCTTTACATCCCCGTAAAGATACATCAAAAACTAGGGGAACAAATGGGGGTACTGAGCACGCATTTGAGCCTCCCGCTCCCAAGTGCTCTCCTGGAGGTTCCCGTGCTGCCATCTGACGCACACAAGAGGAATCGACCGCCCACGTAGGACCCGCTCCTGTCGATCCTCGATCTCCACTGGGACCTCCGCAAAAGTCGCCCCATCGTCCACATCCAGCTCCCCAAAGTCGATGATGTGCGTCGGGTCGTGCACGTATCTCCTCAGCTGAGACACGTGGAAGACGTCGTGCACCCGGAGCAACTGAGGTGGTAGAGCCAGGCGATAAGCCACCTCTCCTATCCTGCCGAGGACCTGGAAAGGCCCGATGAAGCGTGTAGACAACTTGCCGCCTCGGCCAAATCTCCGTAAACCACGTCGAGGTGAGATACGCAAAAAGACGTGGTCGCCATCCTCGAACTTCAGTGGCCTCCGCCTCCTGTCAGCATATGACTTTTGCCGGCTCTGAGCTGTCCTCATCCTCTCCTGGATGATCTGGACCTTCTCTGTCGTGGCTCGGACCATCTCTGGTCCCACGAGTGCTGACTCCCCAGGGTCTGTCCAGCATAACGGTGATCTGCAGGGTCTGTCGTACAACGCCTCGTATGGTGCCATCCCGATTGTGGAGTGGTAGCTGTTGTTGTACGCGAACTCCACCAAGGGTAGGTGGTCCTCCCAGCTGCGACCAAAGTCGAGAACACATGCATGGAGCATGTCCTCGAGTGTCTGTATGGTCCTCTCCGTCTGACCATCCGTCTGAGGGTGGAAGGCTGTGCTCAGATGGAACTGCGTCCCGAACGCCTCCTGCAACCCCTTCCAAAGCCGGGAAGTGAAACGAGCATCTCGATCGGAGACAATAGACTATGGCACACCGTGAAGTCGTACGATCTCCTGGACGTAAAGACATCCCAAGCTCTCCACTGAGCCCTGCTCTCTGATGGGTAAGAAGTGTGCCGACTTGGTGAGTCGGTCGACAATCACCCAAATGGAGTCGTGACCTCTGGAAGTGCGTGGAAGTCCAGTCACAAAGTCCATAGATATGTCATCCCACATCCACTCCGGGACCTCCAAGGGCTGTACCAAGCCTGCTGGTACCTGATGCTCTGCCTTCACCTGCTGGCAGGTGAGGCATCGTGAAACGAACTCTGCCACAACTTTCTTCATGCCCGGCCACCAGTGCTGTCGCCTGAGATCCTGGTACATCTTCGCCACTCCGGGATGCACCGCCAAGGGAGAAGTGTGAAACTCTCTCAACACCTCCTCTCGTAAAGCGACTGGTACGAAGGCACGTCCTCTGAAAATGATGCCGTTCTCTGCTCCAAGGGAGAAACCATCAGGCGCCTGACCTGAGGATATCAGTGCACGCCGGGTCTCACAGTCAGCGTCCCCACGCTGAGCCTCTCTGACCTGCTGTAGAAGTGGAGGAGAGACTGTGAGAGACTGAAGAAAGGCTGCTCCGTCTCTATCCACGAAGGATATCCGTAAGGAGGCTAGCTGCTCCGTCGCCTCCTCAAGGAGCTGAATGCCCGTCCTCCTGCTGAGGGCATCGGCTACCACGTTCCCCTTCCGAGGAGTATAGACTATCTCAAAGTCATAGTCCTGGAGGAACTCAAGCCATCTCCGCTGTCTCAGGTTCAGGTCCTCTTGAGAGAAGATATACCTGAGACTATGGTGGTCAGAAAAGACTGTGAAGCGCTCGCCCATCAGGTAGTGCCGCCAAGTCTTCAGAGCGAAGACCACTGCTGCCAACTCCAGGTCATGAGTGGCGTAGTTCTGCTCATGCGGCCTCAACTGACATGATCCGTAAGCGATCAAGGCCCGCTCCTGCATCAGGACGCACCCGAGTCCAGTCCCTGATGCTTCGCAGTAAACTACGTATCCAACTCCCTCCTCAGGCAACCTCAAGATAGGTGCGCTGGTCAATCTCTGTCTCAGCTCCTGGAAGCTCTGCTGACATCTGTCTGACCACACGAAGGGTTTCCCCTTCTTCGTCAACGCTGAGAGTGGTGCCGCAACTCTGGAGAAGTCTGGCACGAATCTCCGATAGTATCCGGCTAGGCCCAAGAAGCTCCGCACCTCCGTCACGCTCTTGGGTGGCTCCCAAGCTAGCACTGCCTCGATCTTCGCGGGATCCACTGCAACTCCCGCCTCAGAGACGACGTTCCCTAAGAAATGGACCTCACGTAACCAGAACTGGTACTTTGAGAGCTTTCCATAAAGCTGGTGCTCTCGGAGCGTGTCTAGCACAACTCGCAGGTGGTAGGCATGCTCCTCCTCAGTCGTCGAGTATACCAAAATGTCGTCAATGAAGACCACGACAAATCGGTCGAGGTATGGCTGGAAGATCCTGTTCATGAGGCTCATGAACACTGCTGGAGCATTGGTTACGCCGAACGGCATAACCAAGAACTCATAATGGCCATACCGACACCTGAAGGTCTTCTTCTGCACGTCCTCGTCTCGAACTCTGAGCTGATGATAGCCTGACCGGAGGTCTATCTTCAAGAACCACCGCGCTCCCTTGAGCTGATCGAAGAGGTCATCAATCCGTGGCAGCGGATACTTGTTCCTCACTGTCACCTGGTTCAGGCGACGATAGTCGACACACAGTCGCAAGCTCACGTCCGCCTTCTTGGCGAAAAAAATCGGGGAAGCCCAGGGTGAAACACTGGGTCGGATAAACCCCTTGCTCTGCAAGTCCTCCAACTGTTCCCGCAGCTCCCGAAGCTCGGCGGGGGCCATCCGATATGCTGGAGTAGATATCGGGGCTGTCCCGGGGTACAAGTCGATGTAAAAGTCTACCTCTCTACGAGGAGGTAGCCCTGGAACGTCGTCGGGAAAGACGTCCACGTACTGGTCCACCACTGCAGGAAAAACTGGACTCCGCACGTCCACTGCTCCTAGGATGAGGCTAGCCAACTGATGAGAGATGGGCTGCACTCTCCTCCACGGAAGTCCATCCTGTGCTGCAAAGGTTCCCTTCTCGCCGGTGAAGGTAAACCTGCTCCCGTCGGTGTGAACACATCGCACCTTGCGCCTAAAACAGTCGATCTGGGCATGAACCGTGGATAGCCAATCCATGCCCAAGATGACGTCGTAAGGCCTCGACGCTGCTACAAGGAGATCCCAGCCGATGCTCTCGCCTCCTAGAGTAAGCTCACACTGCCGGCACTAGTGCGTAATCTTCGAGTCTGCTCCCGTAGGAGTCTCTAGCCGTAAGGATCGAGCCAACGGCTCAGTCGGAATCTCCGAGCTCCGAACAAGGGCATAGGCTATGAAAGAGTGACTCGCTCCTGTGTCTATAAGTACTGCAGCAAGGTTGGAATAGACACAGATCGTACCTCGAATCATCTCTGGCATGTCGGGGTCGTAGGCCTCCACTGCCTGGAGCTGGGCCTGTCCCTGCCCGCCAGCTCCCTGTGGTCGAGGTGGCCCTCCTGGTGGTGGTGGGGGTAGAGCCTGGAAGCGTCGCCCACCACCCGCTGCTCGGCCAGCTCCTCTGCCTCGTTCGCCTCCTCCCTGCGGACCGCCACGGTCGACCCTCTGCCTCTGCCTGGGTGGCCCCTCCACCGTCTGCTACTCCTCTGATCGGCGAGTCGGGCAGTCACGAGCCATGTGACCCTGCCCGCCGCAGGAGTAGCACAGCCTGCCTCTCGGAAGGCTGGCACTCCGCTGTGTGCCTCGCACTGCTGAGCCGGTGTCCTGAGGCCGTCTGCGTGGGGGTCTGGTCTGCCTGGACCCGAGAGTCATCCGTCGGCTACCTGCTACCGAAGACTCAGCTACCTGCCGCCCTGCGCTAGGTCTCGCCGCTGAATAAGGCTCTGCCAGGAAGCTCTCGATCAGGAGGGCTCGCTCCAGCACTCCCGCCTGGGTCGGAATTCTGAGGGAGATCAGCGACGCCCGAATCTCCTGTCGCAAGCCCTGCTCGAAGGTCCGGTCCCGGAAGAAGGGGTCCCATACCATGTCGGTCGAGTAGCGAGATAGGTCAGTGAACCTCGCCGCGTACTGAGCGACCGTCATGCTGCCCTGGCGCAGCTGGAGAAGCTCCTGGATGCGCACCGCTCGGAGGGTGGCCGGGACGAACTCAGAGCGGAAGAGGCTCTCGAAGTCCGCCCAGAGCAAGGATGCCTCATCGTGAACCTGGAGCATCAAGCTCCACCATCGTCCTGTTGCCGCCTGCAGGAGGCTCGCCGCGAGAATCGCCATGAGATCTGCTGGTGTCCTCACTAGCCTAAAGATCCGTACCACCGCCTCTAGCCAGTCCTCGGCGGCCTGGGGGTCCGCCTCACCGCGAAACCTGGGCGGTCGCTGGCTCTGAAACTCATGCAGTGCCCTGAGGCGACGTGCATCGTCAGCGTCTGGTACTAGAAGCATCGGTGGCTCGGCGGGTAAGGCTACCGCCGGTGCCACTGCTGGCAAAGGGCCCTGCACCGAGGCCTCGTCGCTCGGTGGGCTGCCGTCGCGCCCTACACTCGGAACCCTAGCTGGCTGTCGTCGCGGGGCCATCCTGAAAAGGAGAATAAGAGCACCACAGTCAGAACAGTATACCTGGTGAGCTGGCACAAGTAATCACAAGGAAAACTTGAGACTTTCATGAAGCAGATCAGTATACCCGGTGAGCTGACACAAGTAATCACAAAGAAGACTTGGAACACACACGCAATCAATGTTTTCATGCATTAAGTCGGAAATCAGGAGTCAGGGTCCTGGTGTACGGATACGTCGGCCACCGCACCAACACTGGTCTCCCTGAACTGATAACCACACTCAATACACTAAACATTATTGCTTCATATAGAAAGAAAAGACGATCAGAGTTTGTGGTAGAACCGACCACCTCTGATACCAATTTGTCACGACCCGTCCTCGGGGCCCGTGCCGTGACTACCCCAAGCCCGCCTTCCATAGGCCAGGGGCGGGCGACTAGCACCAAGGCGTAAATTCCCGGTAAATAGGGAAGGCATTGCCTTTATAAGTAACAACCACCACAGAGTCAGCAAGCGGAAAGTAACTACAGAGTGCAGAAAAGTTAAGGGGGCCGGAAATACAAGCCCAACTGTAAAGTACAACTGAAAAGTAAAGTACAGCAACTGAAGAAAAGACGGCGGCCTCGTGTCGTCCACTGGCAATCACACCTGAAGGGTGGGTACAGATAGCCTCCAGGCTCCTCGGGTCCCACGTCCGCTCCGAGCACGTCCCGCCCAGTGGTCCACCTCCAGGTACCGTCCTGCTCTACGCCCCAACCGCGATCAGCGCTGTCCGTCGTCTGCATCCAACACAACAAGGTGCGGGAATAGCCCGTGCAGGGGTGAGTATAAGCTACTCAGTAAGGACCCCGAGACCCCCGAAGGTCTCCCGAAATCCACAAAGGATATAGCACAAAAGAAAGATGCAATCACGAAGTAACATCTGACCCGACTTAGGTATATGCCCATACATATACCTAAGTCCCCAATTCTAGCTCTGCTCACGAGCTCAAGAACAACTCAATCCACAAAGGAAAGCAAGACTCAAATCCACAAGGAGAGTAAACAGTAAATCCACAAAGGATAGTTCAACACAATCCACAAAGGGGAGTAACATAAGATTCAGCTCAACAAGGTATACTTTTTCAGATGACGTCAAAGATGATCACTGATCCATCTAAGTCGTCGGACCCACGAAGGATCGATAGGTACTAACCCCCGCAAAGACCCACGTAGGATCGGGCTCACACAGAACCTGTAGGCAGTGGCTCACACAGAACCGGTAGTAAGGACCCACATAGGATCGGGCTCACACAGAACCTGTAGCACTGATCCACGTAGGATCGCTGAGTGCAGTAGTCGACGCAGTCCACTGAGGATCTCTGCACAGTCGTCGCCGTAGTCCACGGAGGATCTCTGCTCTGCCGTCGTCGCAGTCCACGGAGGATCTCTGCTCTGCCGTCGTCGCAGTCCACGGAGGATCTCTCCTCTACCGTCGTCGCAGTCCACGGAGGATCTCTACTCTGCCGTCCTCGCAGTCCACGGAGGATCTCTGCTCTGTCGTCGAAGTCACAGCCAGCGCTAGGGTTCCCGCACTTAGCGAGCTCATTTAGGAGGGTCCGCTCCACGAGCCGAGAGGCTGATACATCAACTGACACGTAGTCCGAAGTTGATGTATCCAAAAGTTCCGTATCGACAACAGGATCTCAACGCAACAGACGGCGCGTCAATCGGAAGCCCGGTTTGAGAGTTATTGGCATTTTCGTCCCAGGGGCCCGGTTGGTTTCTAGGGCAAAACCAACCCGACCGTACTCCGCCTGTATCCGATCCTCGGGCGGAGTATGCCAAAAGTTCCGTCTCACTTAGAGGAAACTATCAAAGCGGACGGTACATCGATCGGACGTCCGTAGCTCAAGTTATGAGCGTTTCCACTCCGAGGGCCCGGTTGGTTTCGTGTACGAACCAACCCGGCCGAACCCAAAGTCTTCCGAAACCTTGAGTGTAATATACCGAACCGACCGTCTCGATCCAAGGATCGCGTAGCCGCTGACGGTTCGTCAATCGGAGGTCCCAGGCCGAAGATATGGGCGAATGACCAAAGAGGGCCTGAAACGGGGGTTCTTGGCCCGGGCGACCCGGCCCGAACCCCCCCTGGGTCGGCCGAACCGGGTCGGCCCGACCCGGCCCAGCGGCCCGACCCGGCGAGGCCGGGTCCAGTCCGGCCTGGGCGCGGCCCGGCCGGCTCGGCTTCGGCCGAGCGGCCGAGTGAGCCACCGCGGGTTTGACCCGCGGCTTTGGAGAAAGGAGGCCCGCGCGGGCCGCGTGCTGGGTGGCCGAACCGCGGACGCGGTCCGGCGGTTCGCCGCCGCCGCGGCTCGGCCGCAGCGGACTCCTCCGGCGGCGCGCCGGGCGCCGCCGCCTCCGGTCGCCGGCGCCGCCGCGCCGGCGACCCGCGCCGCCGCCGCCTTCCGCGGGCCGCCGGAGTTGCTCCGGTGGCCCGTTTTGCCTCCCGTCTGCGCCGTTGCTCCTCCCGGGGGCCGATCTTTACTGCGGGATCAACGGATCGCCCTTGCCGCACAGTTCGTCGTCGTCCGCCAGATCCGCACAAAAAAGGGAAGATCGGCAGAGGGTTTCCGGGTCTTGTTTGTTAGATCCGCACCCTCCGCGTTAGTCATAAACATCATCGGGAGGAAAAGCAAATAATCAAAAAAAAATTTAAATAAATTAAAATTGTTCGAAGATCAGGTTCTTTACTTTAAAAGAAATAAAATCACGGGAAAGAAAAATATTTCAATCAACCCTTACCTTGTCGTCGTCGTCGGACGAGAGGTTGTCGCGGAATCGCTCGTCGCGGATGAAGGAGATCGTCGCATCGTCGCGGTATCCGGCGTCGCGTCGCCAATCTCCGGATCAAGATCAAACGGATTAATTTAAATCCGTTGATATTGAATTATAAAAAAGGGGAGAAATAAACAATTCGTTTCTCACCTTAATTGCCGAACGAGGATCGGCCGCGGAAGAAGAGGCGTCGCCGAAGAACGTCGCGGGTAGAGCTCGTCGACGTCGCAGATCACGGTGTGCGTCGTCGAATTCCGGTCGCCGGCGTTCTTCGCGTTCTTCGCGTTCTTCGCGTTCTTCACGGGGAGGGTGGAGGTTCAGAGGAATTGCACAACGATAGCAATCCTCAAAAATAGACAAGTTTGTCTATTTTATTATTTTGTCAACAAACGCAAACGCGTAAGTAACGACCCATTAAATTCGTTGTATTAATTCAACAAATGAAACAGCCCATTTAATTCACGAAATAAACCGCCCAATTAAATGGTCTGTTAAGAAATTAAAGAAAACGCGTCGGTTGACTTTTCAGTTACTTTGACGGGTTTTCGCGGGTGTGTTACTTAGCGAAAGAAACGGCGGGGCTCGTGCGGGCCCCACCTCACAAATATTCTACCAAGGGGGTAGGATATTTCTGGATAGCATCCTATCCAGTTCAACACAGTTCAAGCCGTCTTTAAGTGGCTTCAAGTGGCTTCCAAGCAGCTTAAGTGAAATAAAATAAAGTTGTCGCACAAACTTTATTTTATTTCTGACTTAAAGCCCCAAAATTTAAAAACCACGTCTGAGAAAACGCAACTCCGGAAGAGGCGTTTCTAAGCAAATACCGGCGCTGCGATTTCATCGGTTCCCTCAGAATTCGATTCCGGGCACTGGTTCAAAAGATAGAAAAACCCGCTCGTCCGTTCACTGAACGTACCCGAGCCAAACTTCGGAAATTGATTCCGGGCACACCGGGCCTCGGAATCAGGTGCCGTCTGAAGCAGCGCTCTTGTAAAATTCCAAAGAAAATTAAGAAAAAAATTTCCTTTAAATTTGCGGGTCTTTACACATCCCACTCATTAATCTTTATTTATTCAGTAGATGGCCAGACATTCTAGTGGGCATGAGGATGATTATATGGAGTGAAGTCCACATGTAACATCATTCTAGAATCATACTACCTACATCATTCTTGTGTCACCACCTACCATTTTAATGCATCAATCACCACATACCTGTGGAAATTCACTCCTACTCAAATTTGAACCCATGTGTGATGCAATATTACAGGGATCCTTTACCACAAGGTTAATCCCCCAAGTTCCCAAATATATATATATATATAAGAAATATATAGGTAATAACATATGTAGACATATTTATTGATATGTAGGGTTTTCTAGGAGTGGAGTTGTAACTATGGCATCGATGCATACTCACACTAGTTTGATAGGTTATGAGGGATTTCATACCCAACAATCAGAGGTAATATGGAATTCCATGAAAACGTATCATATTTTATGAAGGGATTCCATTCATGAGTATCATAAATCATAAGAAACACCATGATAGAGTATCATGAGTAATAAAGGGATTTTATGTTTGAGTATCATAATTTATATTGGACACCATGATTAAATATTGTATATAATAAATATTTTATTTCATGATTTAGTATAATCATTGGGGTGGTTTCTAAGTATGCTAAATTCTTGTTTAATCAAGTAATAATCAACAACTTCTATATATTTGTCATTTTACATGTTCTAACCTTTAATTCCATTTGATCCGATGTATTCTTTTCATTTAGATGTTAATACAAGGCTACATAGACGGTGGTTTAGTTGCATAATAATTTAACGAGGAAATATAATACCATAAACACATATCAGTAGGTGAAATTAGTCAAATGGGACATCCTTTGACAAAAAACATGGGTGTTTAATGGAATTTAAAGTATGGGTAAAAAATAAAATAAGGAAAATATGTATTTTATAGGAAATTCTCAAGAACATTAGGTTGTAGAATGATTGTTAATGATATAAAATAACACGACATTAGGGGAAAAGTAATAGACCAGATACCTTATTTGTGTAGTGGGCGTGTCATATAATGTTGTCCTTAAATCTGAGAATAAATACAAATTTTCAATAAAATAGAAAAATACCATTAAAGTTGGATGAATTATCCCACATGAAAACACAACTTCATTTGATGAGATAATTGAAGAAAAAAAATATTTTTTGAATTTATTACTAGTGAAATTTCAATGTAGAAGATAGTTATCGATGAAGAGCCCAGAAGATAGGGAAATATCCATGAATAGATAGAGTGGTTGGAGATCTCCATTCATGGGGCATAGCAGTGATATAGAGTAAAATTATATCATTTAAAACATTACTTTTGGAAGTAAAAATTAATCATTTCCCCATATTTAAATAGGATCATGGTTTATCAACATGATTGAATAAATATTGCGCTAACATTTTTACACCTTGGACCGAATATAAAATATACTACACAGTGTTTTCTAGTCTATTTCCGAAATAGTGTACCTTACAGTGTGGGGTTTTGGCATATATAGATCTCAGGGTGCGATCTAGACACATGTTTTGGGGAAACATTACATATTTCATGAGGCCCCATGTTTTTTCAGTTCCCCCACACAATTGTTCATACCCATTTCATGGTTTAGAAAAACCATGCATCAACTCTCAAGGCCTTCATGGCTGAGTCACATGGGAAGCACTAAGCATGCGCTTGTCATGAGACTCATTTTTCCTTTCCAAAAACTATAACATTAGGATTTGAAAATTTCTAAGAAAATCCTGATCCACTCCTTTTGTCCATAATCAAATTTTGAGTATAAAAGTAGAGTTTTAAAACTGAAATTTAATTTATTTTTACCTTTTGTAAAAGAAATAATGTTACATTCTCCCCTCTTTAAAACAACTCTTAACACCTTTCCATTACAATGTGGAAAATTCATTTAAGAATATCCCCAACAACTATTTACATACATCAGCATCACACACCTTTGTCTCATCATACACATGATTGTTCTACTATAGCGTCCACTACTAGAAATGTTGGATACACCCACAGGGCTATAACAATGGTTTCAAAAAACATTGGTATAACCTACCCTATCCTAACAGATTTGACTATCCAATGTGGTAGGCTATTTATATGAAGACATTCCAAAAAATTAAAAAAAAATAGTGTGATATATTATATTTATGGAGTTTTTTTAAAAACCATTAGCATAGATCTTAAAAATATATTACAACGTGGGTTCACTTACCCTCCACCCATCCCATTTTAATCATGATCCCCATGAGCCCTAGATGAATCAATGTTATATTATCTTTCCAACCTTCAACAAGAGGGTATCTAATCAATTATTTATTTCATTTAATTATTCTTCAATATTAAATCAGTGGGTCCCAAATCATTTAGGTATTATATCTTACCATCCACATTATTATTTTTCATGAATGAATCTTAATTTTTTGTGCATTTAATTAATATTGATCCAATGTTTTTATTTAGAGTAATGTGTATTCAATTAATGTCTCTTTGATGAGTTCTATATCTATAATTCTTTATTCCAATCATGAAATTTCACTGAATTTGATTTTTGGTTTCCTTAAATAATATATTGTTATGATTAATGTTATGACAAAAAAAACATTTTTCCATAATTTATTATTAAAGGGTCTTACTCTTACAACCATATAAAGGATTTAAATTAATAGAGTCTAATATAAATTTAGTTATTGAGATTATATGATGAGTGTTTGGGAACCTGCGTGTGAGTAATACATGACATACTTCTTTTGTTTGAATGTTGAGACCTCTTTTACATCACATTTTTTTATTTGATTAATGATATGTATTTTTTTAATTATTTTATTTCTGGGACTTACTAAATGTATAATTTTTTCTCATTATTGTAGTAATATTTATATTTTTATTCATTATCACACCTTGATGACCCCTATTGATATTAATCCAATGACAGTCATTTCCAATAATATATTGATAATTGATTTTGGTGATTAGTGTGATTATTGATCGGATATGTTACATTCTGATGAATTTTTAGTCATTTTATATTTTCTACAATGAATTAATTTAATAGGATAATTTTAAATTCGTTAAAATTAATATCTATCATTTTGGGAGGAGTATCAAAACATCGAGTCGAGATATTATATTATTTAGAAAAAGATAGTTCTTGATTTAGATGATGCATTTGTTACTAAAATTATGTAATTAATGATACATTCTTTTATATGTTTATATCAGATCTTTTGATGCGAGGTGGATCTATTTTCATAGTTGAGAATAATTATTTTGAGGAATCATTTATCTGATCATAATTTTTTAGAGGATAATAGAGAGTGGTATAACGTTTTAATTACATAAAGGTAATATGATATATGATATAACACGAGATCATTTAATTTTGGTACTAATTGAAATTTATATCTCAACATTATCAATGTGATCATTGGGGATTGAAATAAACCAACATAAATAAATGGGAATAAGACTATATAGAACTAAACCAATCTAAAAAAATGCGTACCATACTAATATGAATGGACAAGCTTTAAACTAAACCAATCTAAAATAAACTAATTTGTAATTACCCAAATTAACCTAACATGTACAGGATGAAATGGATCACAATTAACTCTGAACAAAATATACCCAATTTTATAAGAAATGATTTTACATAAAAATAACTAAAACAAACTAAAATTATTTATATGTACCATGAAAATGTAATTAAAAAATAATTAATCTAAATTTAAATGAATTGGACAAACCATAATAAAACTGTATTATACCAAATAGACCAATCTAGGATAAAAAATAAATGATCTGATCCATTCAAACTATTACCAAATATAACCTAACTGAACAAACAAGTCACATCTATATCACAACCAAACTGATTTGACCAAACAAACTAAATTGTATTGAAATGACTTGATCTGACCGAGGATGACTTTAGTAGACCTGAACTACATTATGTTTCGTAAAACTATTCTAAAATAAGAATAATTAAACTAAATGGATCCTAAATAAATTTAATTATATTTTAATTTTCATAAATTAACCATGTTTAACAATATTACATATAAACCTAATAAGTATGCACCAACCTATACAAACAAAACACCAAACCCAACTAAACCAAATCTACAAGATCTAAACCCATTATTAAATAAACAAAACTAACAGAAACTATTCCTAATCAAATATAAAATATATTACCAAATAGAATAAATGTATTGAATGATACCAACCCAACCCAAAACAATACAAACAAACTCAAATTAATCTAACCCAAAGATAACCAAACAAAATCAAGCGACTAGAATATCAAAAAATGAATTAAATAAATCCAATGTAGAGAAAACATAATCAAATTTATCTAAACAAATCATAAATAATCTAAATGATATATCATATATTTTAAATAAACTGACAATGGAAAAAACATGAATGGAATATATGTGAAAAAACCAATCCAAAATGAACCAACATGAATAGAACAAAGCTGCACCAAATTAAACCAATCAATATCAAAAAACACAAGACCAAACCACATACAATTATTTTGAACGAAATTATATAGAATATATTTGAACCAATCTAATCCTGTTAGAATCAAACAATACAAAATTGAGACAATGGAAATTGAACCAAACCATATTCACTAAAACAAAAGATACACAACCCCAACAAATAAAATGTACTACATAGAAGATGTGAACCTTGATGTAGTAATCTTATATACATTAATGTATTTAATTAGATTAAATTTAGTTAAATAGTGTGTATAAGGAGAGAAAAATTTAAAATAAAAATTATAAAAATAATTTTTTGTAGTTTGATTTATAGTTATAACTCATTGATATAATTTAATTCTACATCATTGTTTTATATTTATTGTATTTAGTTATATATATAATTTTTCTCTTTTATATTTTGATTTTCATATAGAATAATCTCTCAGTTGTGGTTTAATATAAAGTGAAAAATTCTCAATTAATTTTTTTAAACTCCAATCGTATTTTATTGCTTTTAAGAAATGAAATATAATACTTTTTATATAAAGGATATATGTTTGATGTATGAAGCTGATCATATCTCAATATATTATTAAATCAATTTAGGGATCTTCTGGTATTTTCCTTTGAAAATGATTTAGACTGTGGTCACATACACAACCCATGTAATAATATTTTTAGAATTCCTTGGTTGATTAATGAAAAAGATATATAAAATATAAAAAAATATTGGTTTCAAACAGAATACTATGTTTGGTATCACAATGGCTTCAAAATAAAATCTCAAAATTTTCCTAATCCAAATGAGAGGACATGATTAGACAACTAAATAGAATAATAGTTTCCTT
Source organism: Viscum album (assembly GCA_963277665.1). Taxonomy (NCBI): domain Eukaryota; kingdom Viridiplantae; phylum Streptophyta; class Magnoliopsida; order Santalales; family Viscaceae; genus Viscum; species Viscum album. The sequence continues at coordinate 844,378,245 of OY728151.1, forward strand.
TTATTCATCATCATGAGATGGATAATATTTCAATGAAGATAAATTTAATATGATAACAAAGTATTAATTTAATTAAAATAATGATGTAGAATGGGTGAAAAAATTCAATGATTCTTCTATGATCCAATATATCTTCAATTTGGTAAAATCAATAAGTTTGAAATTTTAATTCAACTTGTTCATCTGAAAATAGTGTTTGGGATTTCTAATACATACATCTATTACATTCATACCTTTTGGAAGGAATTACATCACGATGATACATATATTCCCGTAAATTATTTTATGTTATGAATTTTAGTTGAGGAACATGGTTTAAAAAAAATCATGATCTCTTGAAATATTGTATCTTATTATCTGATGAATTTTTTGAATAAAATGATTGTATAAAATATGGAACAACCTAATGGAAGATAAAATCCTAGTGAATACCATTATGTATTCCAATGAAACTAATATGTTGCTTTCCATTGATCCTAGAGAATTAGAATATATTTATATCTAATGAAATATCAATAAACATTTTATTTCATGATATCGAGAGAATTAAAAATAATGATGATTTGAATTACCATATAGATGTATTTTCATAGAAGGTATTTGATGATTGATATCATGATTTCATAGTAGACATGCATGATGTGATGTTGCGACATTAGTTGGATGGTTTTAATGTATTTGGTAAATTCTTACTTCACACAACACATATCTGGTTTTTATATAAATTTATAACCATCTACAATGGGTTTGTATGAGAAAACCATTCACTTTCACGAGTAAACTCATATATGGAACATATTATCCGAGATATGATATTGAATTATACATGAAAACATTAATTATATATTTGAAATACATTTGAAATATTGGTGTTCACATATAAGATGCATGTTCGAAAGACATATTTTAGATGCATTCTTCGCTTATGTGGATGATCAATTATTTTCCTACTTATGAAACATTATCATGAAGTGGAAAAAAGGAAAAAATAGCATGTCCTATTAGTATGAAGATTAAATTTCCAAGAATAATTAAATATCACTGTAGTATCAATTTTATGTGACATTAATGATTCATCCCAATGGAAAACCCGTAGAGGAATAATCATCAATGATCTAACAATTCCATAAGATTGAAAATCCTCCTCAGTGCTTGTTTGGAACTAATGTTATTAATGAATTGAATGTTTTTAGTTATTCATTCATGAAAGGTCATATGAAACCTAAAAATAGGATGAATGTTTCCACTAAAACCAATTAAAATTGGAAGAAGAGAATTATATTATTGGAGTTTTCTTATTGGTCAACTAATTTTTTATGGCATTACATTGATTTAATGATCATCAAATATAAGATATGTGAAATATTTCATTCAGTTATTCTAAATGTCATGGAAAATCAGAATTTTATTCATGATTTAGACATGACTTGGTGTATTAGGGAATTTGACCATAATTGTATCATTTGTGTGTCAATAAAAATAATTTTAATGTTCTTTACGGTTCATATATGATGAAACCTATAAAAACCAATTTTTATAATTTCTAGAGACTAATAAATTTCATGAAGGCTATTCATGAAACATATCAATGTAGGTTAATACAAGATAGTTGAAGTGATTTTTTTAAGAGTCATGATTATAAAATTCATCTACTTGAGTTTTGTTCTAATAGATATTCATCATCTTAGGTAAAATAATGTAAGGGTGTTAGTTTTTTAGTTGTGAAAATTTTTTATGATCTTTGGGTTGAGAATTTGTCCAAAATTTTTTTATAGAAAATGTTGAGAGGGCACTGTTAATTCTTTTGTGATATAGATAGTATATTTACTCCATCATTGTTTATATGCATACTATATCTAACCATCCATCTTCCAATAAAAATGCATCTCATATGATAAAATTATTTCATTGTATGTATCCAATCAAATAACATTTTTACTCACTGATTTATTATACTCAGAATAGGAATCACCCCAAAGGTTCTTTCTGGAATGGATACATGGATCAAGAATGTATTTATTTATATTATGTGTATTTTTAAAATCTAAATAAATGTTTGAATAGAACAACGATAATAGAAGAAGAAGAATATGAGAAAATTGAACCTCGTTTTCCATTTCATCATCAATGAAGGGAAATTAAACCGTGAAGAGAGGGATATGAAACATCACAAAGTTTTGTTTAATTATGATTTATTCAATTAATACGTCATGTAACTAAATTGATCATGTATATCTTATATAATCTCATTTAAATTTAAATATATGTTAAAATATTTCTATTTGTATAGAAGGGATTATAAAAAATTTATAAATATAATTCATCATTTTTTATATTTCCGAATGAGATAGACTTTTCATAGAAAAAATATTTCTTCTTGGATAAAATTTATGGAAGAAATTTTAATGGAATAAAATAACAAAATAAGTATTAAATTTATTTTGAAATTTTTTATATTTTACGTATTGAGTTTTTTATCTGACTCTATATACAAGGAAATAAGAGATATGGTTTTTTTTCCATGGTTTGATAATGAAAATAAATTATGATAAATGAGTATAAATTTATTATCACTGAGCGGTTTCATAGAATTTGAACATAACATGATGGTGTTATGGTAACTACCACTGCAAACTCTTAATCCATTACATCATATAAGAGAAATTGATTTGAAAATAAATAATATTTTGGGTCATTGATAAAATACTAATAAAGGATTATTAATATCATGTTGAAGTCAATATTATAGAATGAATGTTTTCTCAATTCAATGATAAGGATTAGTACATTTATTAAAGAATATAGATTTTGAGTAATTAACATGGACCACACTATTACTACCGGTGAAGCATATATATGGGAATCAATGAAAAAATCATTCTTTATGTGGAATATCATCTTAGAACAGAATTTTCTATTATTATTCAACTAATCCGAAGACAAACTATCTATGATTGTGATGATGGAAATGACAACATCTTTTCTCCCATTGGCCAGGATCAATTTATTACATATGATGACTCCAATAGTTCAATTGTAGGAGTTGATTGTGAACCTAATGATGTGGTGGGAAACATAGAGAATCATCCATATGTCTTATTATTTATTTTGTCATAGATAAACATGGGATATTATGTTTGGTACTATTCAATTTGATTTACTATTGACCACAATTTTCATTCAAACATAACATTGGGGTGTATTTTAAATATTTATTGGATGAAATTTTCTTTGAGTTTAATTTTCTAATAGTAAATGAATCTTTATTAAAACATACCATACCAAAAATAATATAATAATTATATTTGAAAAAAAAGTTAGATGAATTTAATTGGACATAGAAAACTAATTGAATAAAAAATAAAACCAATGAAAATAATTACCTAACAAAAAATCCAAAAATTACCTACCCCAAAAATTGACCCAAATGACCTAAGAGTGATAAAAATGTACAAATGAACTAATAAAATATAAAAAATAAATTAAATACCCTAGGTTAAATTGAAAAATGAACTAATCAATTAACTAATATGAACACATTGACATATTCAAATCAAAATTGATTAAATTGAAAATAGAAGAAAAATATATCAAAACATTGAGAAAAAGGAAAATATGAACATTCTTTATATCTTTGAAATGTATTATGTTATGACATTCATTCAATGAAATTAGTTCTTTATATATCTCTATGTAGCTTGTATTTGGATTGAAACTCGGTATCCCCTAATTAAGTCAAGTCTCATATTCATTTTTCTATGGGTTAAACATTAGTTATTGTATAAATAAGAAAATATAACTTCCAGAGAGTTATATAAAACAATTTTTGGGATTATGACACTGAAATATAATCCCATTAGATCTAAAAGTTCTTAGAATATGTATATTAGTGAAATAATGTGGATGGAATTTGGTTTATTTTAGCCTCTATTTCATTGATATATTAAATTGATTTTCGATTTTCTTTATCATATAATGAAAAAATTAAAATATTTATTATTTCATGTTTTAATATTAGTTTACATGGTTACATGAAATAATGTGTATTTAAGAAGATTATTATGTTCAGAAATTATTCCCAATAATAGTTAATACCATCACATTATTGGTCAAAAGGGAAATGTAAATCGTGATGTAACCATCCCATTTCCCTGAATTATTATTATAGATACGTTGATAACTGATTTACCTATGGAGGATCTTATAGTTTTGATGACATAATCATCCGTACTCATTCTATTATTGTTATGACACATTCACCAGGTTAGGATTATTTTTACAGTGATAAATAGTTTTTGAAAAATAAAAATTTTTCTTATGTAATAACCCATTCACATATGGTCATGAGTAGATTTTTGATAACCCATTCATCTATTTTAATTTTTTTGTAGTAATAATTTTTCATCATATCATTAATTAATTTGATCACACAATAACTATGTTATTGAATTCTGTGATGACCATCTCACTTATATATTTGTTATATATATTGGTAACACATTCATTGAAACTCAGTTATAATTCATATACCATATATTATCCCCTCAACTTTATTTAGAAATACTATTGTTTTAATTTTAAATATGAAATTCATTTTTAATAACCTATTTGCAATTATGTTTTTTACATTCAATTTCATTGGAGATTGAGGATTTGAATATTGAAAGACATGTACCACATGAATTTTTTTCCCCATGAAGAAAGAAAAAAAGGAAGTATTGTAAATGATCCAACACAATAACAGATTGTAATTTTTATATTTTGTATTTCAAATTTTTATATCTATTTTTATCATAATATTCCAATTATATTTTAAAAATATTCCTTCAAAGGACATTAATGCCCATGATGATAACAACATTGTACCAAACAATCACAAACATTAGGTTTTTGGATATGATCACCATGGAAGAGTACAATATCATTGACTAAGAAAATTTTACCCATGAGGTATTGGCCCACTATGAGTTCTTGTTTTGGTATAACCTGGTTAGAATAAGATATTTCATGACCAACACATGCTTAGGAAAACACCAAAAATGAATAAAAAATTGTCATAGAGGCACATTAATGGAATTATAGGGTGAACAATGATTTTATGAAATTTATAGAATTTTAATTTCCATCACATAAATTTGATACAATATTAACTTCTGATGAATATATGTAGATTATATATACATTATATAGTGCACTGATTAGTAGTTCCAGTGGTGGTTGATCCAATAATGCTCCTGGCAATAGGGATGGAGAGAATAATGGTGAGGTAGAGGAAAGGTATGGTTCCAATCAAGAAGGTGAGGATGAGAACGATGATGAGGAGGTGGAAGAGGATAAGGGTGAGTATTACAGGGATGAAATTGGTGGTGATGAGGGGTTTAATGATCCTTTCGATTTTAAATTGATATTTATGACAATTGATGCATGATGATTTTTTATGAATGAAAATATGTGTTGTTTTTTATGATTGTTATCAATGGTTGAATGAGTTAATTGGTTTATTTTGTTAAAATTATTTTCATATTGGATGGTGATGTCTATATTTGTGTAATTGACCAAGGTGGGGTAATGTTGTGGATTATCATGTCTATTTGGGAATATTTGGTATTTTTCCATGTTTGGTTTTTATTTTGGAGGTTCCGTTTCATTGTTTGGAGGTTATGTGGGTCAGGTGGATGTTCTGTTGGCCTGTGAATTTAGCTAGGGGTCTATATGAATAGTAAAAAAATATTAGTTATAGCATTAAATGAATGGTTCACTAGGAACCATTAGGATATGCTTATCAGTTCTTAGTGAACCATTTCTAAATCCATCATTCTGATGAACCTAACCCAACTTTTTTCTAATTAACATTAATATAAGCCATTCCCAATATGAATATAAAAAATAATTTAGAGAACCATTGGTATTGGCTATACTAATGGTATAAATACATTTGTATAGACATCAATTCCATGGGTACCCACACTACCGGGATATACCTACCTTGGAGATCTATAGTGTTTTTATTAATGATGTTAGTAAGGTACTCCAAAAAGGTTGAATCGCCCCTTAATTCAAAATCATCATGATGAAAATATTGAGATTGGTTTAAAATATTGTGGTGAGGCTAATAAATTTGGATGATATTGTTCATGTATTCATACTTCTAAGGAGGTTCTATTAGGTTGGATTCCAAACTAAATCTGTCATTGATCATGAAAGGGCCATAAAATGAGGTGATATATTACCACAACTCAGAATCCATCAATTCCCCATCCTGGGTGAAACATTCAAGAAAACTATATTTTTCTTCCTCAAACTTCAGATGTTAAAAATGATGATTGTTATAAGACTTCTTCCAAGATTGAGAAACAGTCATTCATATCCTAATATGTTGAACTAGATATCTATCCTCATTAATACGATGAGGATCTAGTTTCACTTCATTCCCTATGACAATCAGCAAAAAATGTGATTTGGTCGGCCTACCAAAAATGGTGTTGTAAGGATCCATCAAAATAGTACCTTGGAAGTTATTGTTGTAGAAAAACTCAATACGGGATATATGTTTTTCCTAATATCCTCTGAAAAAATTTACACATAATTTTATAATTTATTTTAGTAATGGTATCGATAACTATGACACAACATTGATCTGTGGTCGAATGCACATACATAAATATTCACATATACCTACTGCATTATATACCCCCCAATAGATCCTCAATGTAAAATTATTATCCCTATAAGAAATGATGTAATGAGGGACCCTATATAGGCTATTAATATCATTAATTAATTGTCTCCATGGATCATCAACTAAGAAGAAATCGATAATAAGAATGATGTGGGTGACCATCGCTATCCTATACATGACTACCCATTATGAGTCACTACCTATAGGGGACATTGGTAAAACAGTTAAAAAATGAATCCTGATATAGTCCCATTTCTATTACCATACTGTTGATGCATGTAACTATCATGAAGGACACTTGTTCTCTATCTTCACCTATAATTGTGTGGAACACAAAGTGAAAAATCCCATGATCTGACATTTAATCCAAGGCCACCAATACTGGAGGCATAATTAAGGATACATCTTAGAGACCTCTACATGTACTACCCATTAATAGGTATTTGGTTATCATATCAATTCCTCATGTATTATTATAGGCACTCAGACACATCCATGAATAGATAATATATCATCTCTATTTATATAATAACCCAGTGATGGATCCTCTTATGAGATGCTCTCACATAGGACTAAGACATTTGGATTAGAGGACTACATCCTCTTCACAATATCAAGAATGGATTAGGATACTTCTAAATCTATATGAAAATGAATATTTTGAATCTCTTAAGACAATAGGTGTATATCATAATGAAGAGACACTAATCTCTATACATCACATTCTTCCATAAAATTTTGTGTTTAATTAATCCATCTCAATGAATACACTACTAAGATTTCCTTCCTAGACATACATGAAACATTAATGTCAATGAAATAAAGGTATTTTATACAACATTAGGGTATAAGATTTATGTGACACTGTTTGAAGACATATCTTAGAATTTTTTAGTTTTTAAACACCAAAAAATACACTCTAATATGGAAAATGAGTCAAAAAACACTTATAATGTAAAACTTCATTTAGATTTATATTGTACGTCATGTAATTCAAAAAAATATCCCTCAAATGGCGAGTCTCAGAAAACTAGAATCTATCATTTTCCACCAAAACTACTCTAATATTGACTCTTGAAGAATTATATAACATTATGTATCCTCTACATGGATCAGGTAGAAGAAAGATTGAAAGTAAAGTATGACTCCCTTAAGTCTCATGAAAGGATCCATAAAAAATCTAAATCATTTTAAACATGAAACCCTTTATGTTCAACGAGATAATTGGTGCCTCCAAGAGTGATAAGTCCTATAGAAAATTCATTTAAAAACAAGATAAACATAAGAATCCCCATATTTAAAAGACATTCATGGGGTACTCCTAAGAACCCATAGCTATACCCGTATTTCATTCAATTGATACTCTTGTCACTTCGATAAAGAAACCTATGATGTTAAAATTATTGACACAAAATTTTCATTTTTATATATTTTCATATAACTAGTTATTACATAGTGTATTCAATATGGTATCTATATGTTTGGAATGGTTTTGTTGAGTGAATGAATACACAAAAATACATTCCATGAATACTACAACAATTTAGTCCTCACATGGGTGGAAAACATGATTCATCAGATCCATGAAAACGTCCATTAAAAATATTATTAAAATTATCCTAGATAAGTGTTGTGAAAAAATACCTCATGCAATCATTGAAGAAATTTTTTCTTGATTTTGATTTTTGACAAAGAGGGTTTGTTTGATTACATAGAGGGTATCCATGGTTAGTTGTTGAGTCCAGAGATATTGTTGATAGTATATGTTGAAAATGAACAATGAAAAACGTTTGGATAACTAGTAGGTGGTAAAAAAATAATAGATATAAGGTGGATCCTTTTTATAGTTTTTTCCATATTTTTGGTCCTCAATATAAAAAAAATGGAGAACTTTGTTTTTGGAAAAGGATGTTGCACACATGATTGAAGGTTATTCTTAAACATTCATGTAAGGAATGATTTATGAATACAACATCGAAAAATAGAAATAGATTTATGTGTGAAGGTCTAATATTTTTCTTAAGTATGTTTTCAATATGGGATGGCTTGGAACTCTCTTTTGTTTCTAGATAAGTGTTTCCCATATTTAGGTGGTGGATCAAGGGTGTCCATGGGGCATAGCGAGCGGTGAGAGGAGAAACCAGGACATGCAGTGAAAGGCGCATGGGCAACGCACGGTTAGGGGAAACAGTGTGGGTAAACCGTGCAGACCATCCATCCTCAGATTGTTGGCTTCACACAGTCTACGCACTGCTAGGGAAACCATGAGGGATCCCCAACAAACTATACAGGATGGCCTCTCGTGAAAATTAGTTGTCGCATAGTTTATGTAATGTTTGGAAAACAATGTGGAAAAACAATGCACCCTAGAAGAGTTAGAAAATTACCAAATTTCCACCCTAGGATTTTATGAATCAACTCGGGATTTTCCTCCTCCCTCTCCCTTGGATAACTAGGAATGAACCAATTCTCCCAAGTGCTCTCAAGGATGAATTTCCATAGATTCATAGATGTATTGAGTGCCATCATGTGAGGATTTAAGATACATGTAAGCATAATAATCTTATTTCATCCCTATATATTTTAGGGTTTGTATCGTCCTATATTCTCCATCCAAAACCCTAAAAACCTCAATTTAAGATTATATCTATTTTTAGGATTCAAGGAGTGCTTGAATTCGTATCTATGAACAAGAATAAGTGTGTTTTCATCAACGAATAAGAGGTAGGTGGTCTATAATGCATTATCCCATAGTTTTATTTTCAATTTGTTCATAGAAGTTGGTGTTATTATTTTCCTACTTTTATGTTCATCATTCCGTTGAAGAGTGTGATAATAAATGGGTTTCTAAGTAACTAATTGAAACCCTCACAATCTCTGTGGGATGCGTTGATGATGCATTCACCGTTTTAGGTCCACCAATCGGGTGCACCGGGAATCCCATACCTAGAGAGTGGTAAGGTTAAGTGAAGGATTTGGGAATAAAGTGTAAATCACATGTAGAACATGCACAGTTTTTTTAGGTTGTAAATTGAATAATGATAAATATTCCTTGGTAGATAAGAGAAATAGACTATGTCGATTGTTTCATGAATATTATGTTTGGAATGCCTAAGTAAATTATGTCATTTTAAATGGAGAACTTGTACATGGGTAATGGAATGGGAAATGGGGAAATGTTAAAGTGGTGTAATAAGGGAATTCATGATTATGTTGGATGGTTTAATACATGAGAATAATGTGGTACACCTAAATGATTGAATGTAATAAAGGGTATGTGTTATGTGATATGAGAATTTTACCTAAATCCATAAATGGGTAAATGCATGTGAAATGATAAACATGGTAAATGGGTTAATAAATGTTCAATGATGAATTTGGATAAGGCACACGAGTTTTTGAATAAACATAAAGGGTTAAGGTACGATAATTGGGATTTAATAAATGGTTTTGAATTATAAATTGTAAATATATTAATGTGTTATGGTTTAGTATTAATTCCCATTTTTTGTTAGAAATTATGACAACTAGTGGAATTGAATATTCTTGGTTGTGTTATAGTATTGTTGTGGTGATTTGATAATTAAGTATGTGATCATGGATTGGTATAGTTGGGTATTGACTTCAGGTTCTACACCCAAGAGTCGAGTTAGACTAAGGCACTAAATTTCACCCCAAAATGTATGGGTAAGGGAAGGAGATTGAGAATTTATTCCCCTAATAGTAGCATTAAAATCGGACTAAGGATTCGAGTTGAGGATTATGTGTTGATGTGATATGTGGATCCCTAGTGAGATATGGACTTGATTAATTTTTCCTCATGCATAATGATTGATTGCCTTAGACCCATGTGTAGATGATATTTATGTCAAACCCAGGGAACATGTTATTTAATTGATTGGGTAATGAAGATGGAATACAGAATGTAATTGGGGTAAATTCATGGAATATATTAAATTAACTTTTTAACATATGACACTCGAACTATCCCATGTATACATAACACTTAATTTTTACTTTCATGAACAATCTATTAGACTGGACATTTTGTAGACATCGTTATTTGTTACCTACTGAGTTTTGTACTCACAACCTACTTGGGCCGCCATTGGGTACCCGAGAAGATCTCTTGGTTGCAGATCGGGAATAGGGTAAGGGCCCTATACTATGATGTGGATTTATGCTTGGGATGTACATGGAGAATGACCCTCAACAGGATTCATGACCCATTTGGATTTGTGGCCGTTTTTTTAATTTTTTTTATTTTGTGTTTTATTCACTTGTACTACTAGTGGGGCATGACATTTTTGTATTTGATTTATGTCCTACCCCATTTTGGGAAACGTTTGTTAATGATTTTTACCTAGTTGTTTCATTTTTATTATGTTATTTTCATTGTGTTCTGTTGTGTCTTACTCTGGTTAAGGGGCTATAGTCTCCACACATGACTTATTAGAACCCTCTAGTCGGAAACCTCTGGCATATGGGGAGGTGTTCTTGAGGTCAAGTAACTATCCGATTCGGAGCACCAGTGTAGTGGCTTCTGGGTCGAGGATGTTAAAAATTGGTATATGAGGTGTTCTTTTCTCTTTATCATTAGTTGGGGATAGTAGATAAAAGTTTAGGATGTGTCATGACTTGGTAATGAGCTCATTATTGTAAGTATCTAACCCTTGTACGAGGGAAAACCCAAGTCACACTAGGTGGTAATTGATGCTCCTGATATGTGTTGTTATAATTGAATTATATTTCACCATTGGGTGGTGTACAAGTTTTGTGATTTGACTGATTTATGTTAATTTTCTCATTGTAATAATGTCATGAGGTTGTGCATTCATGCATAATTTTGGGCACCTATGTATATAGTTGGCATAAATCATTATAGGAACTCAGAAGGGATGACTGTGTGGGGAATATAATGATTAATGCATTTTACTTGATAAATATGAAAAACATGATGCTTAATAATGGTAATGAAAGTGGGATAATGAAAAGAACACAAAAGAATAGTTATGGAATATCATGTATAAAGAAATGTTGTGACCCAGTAAAAATATTTAGATGTGATAAATTGTAATGTTTGATTTGGTGTCAAAAGGAAAAAGGGTTTCATAATAATGGTAAAATTGTTAATGAATTTTGCATATGGAAGCCGTAAATGTGTTAAAATGGTGGTTTTAACATGTTGTGAAATGGTTAATATGACTATTAGGAGGGGATCTTATTGTAAAAGAAGAGTTGGTTGAATATATGTTGACAAATGACTTTTTATTAAATAAATGGGTTACCAGGTTTTGATCATGACCCGTGGTAGGTTTTGTATAGGATAGTGTTCAAAGAGTTATGTTGACTGTTGGGGTATACATTGGAGAATTATTTGTTTAAGGTTGGTAACATGAGATCTTTTCCCATTGTGGTGAAATTCTGTGTGTCATTCTTCTATGTGTCAGATGAACGATAAGTTTAAAATGATAATTATTAAGTTCATTTGGGGGTATCCACTTTGTTTTTAGTTAGACCCTTGTATGTGTGGGTTGGATCAGTGAGAGTACTCTAGTTTGAAACATTGGATTTAGATTTTGAGGCTTGGACAGTGGTGATATTTCCTATGTGGTATGTTTAGGGAACCATTGGTAGGGTTTTGGCCATGTGGTTGCGAAGCATTGTTCAGTAATGTGGATGAGGAAACTCTCATGGTTCATGATAGTATGCAGTGCATGTTGGACCCTAAGGATAGTGCATGGGTCATGGTAACCATGTGAGTAGAGACCTTTCATGTTGTTTCTTGAATGTCGGAGTGGATGTTTTTCTCATAACGCCGATAAATGTTTTCAGCTATGGTGTGGAAACAAGTGTAGATATTTGTTTTGTATGCGACATATAGTGTGCATTAGAACAGGAGTGATTGTTCTATCCATGAGCATTGTATTGTTTGTTCCATGATAAGAGTGGTTTGGAGAGAGTACCAATGGATTCTATTGGTTGTGACTCCAGTCAATATAGTTTATATCATTCAAACATCAAGTTTACCAATGAGAGAGGTTGGATTAAGTCCATAGTGACGTCAGGTGTGTGCTGCACATGTAGATGTTTGGGACTTCGATAGTGGGGCTCAGAGTGTCGTCTGATGCGGGTTCGGCCTAAAGGGATAAGTGGAAAGGTTGATAGTTAGTTCTGCCACTTGAGTTGTGGTTAAGAGATGATTGTTTTTAAAAATCAAGGGTTCCTCTTCGAAGGCTATCCCAATGGTTTAAGCACATGGAATGTGATCATGGGAGGTTCTCTAGAGGTGGTGTCAACGTATAATGAGTACCAGCATGTTTAGTAAATGATACAGTTAAACTCAGTTCTTTCATAAGGGCACCTGACTGCACATGGTAGGACCATAGGTTGTTTCAAATGGTTGTATAGTACAGATGCCAAACTCACCTATTTTGATGATTATTAATCGAAGATTATGATTGTTTTGAGTGGAATAGAAAAGGGTTGGTGAAGTGTGCTTATATGTGTTGGCTCGATGGTGGCACCCAAGGGGAGGGTGGTCACATGGATGAACATGTTTGTATGAATGGTTTGGTTATTGTGTCTGATGAAAAGGCCGCCTCGGGGATAATAGGACTTACTAACCAATAGACATGGTTAGGTATATAAGAAGGCGATGGTATATACTGAAGTTAAGGTTGATTTGTGTGATACAGTTGGTTAGATCGGTGTGATAGACTATTTTGTTTCGGTTGTTAGCTAGTAGTGATGCAACAGAAGAACTTGAGTGGTGTGGTTCAAGTAGTGAAATGTGAATCATTGGATTACAACTAAATAATGGTAGGTTTGTGGATAAATGGTTGAAGTTTAATGGAAATCACACAAGAGTGGTGGTGGTTAAGTGTTGATGAAATGTGTTTGACATTGGAGCCTGAAATCTTGGGCAGATCATGGTGTCCCATAGTTCAACAACAGAAATGGATAAGATCATGGTGGTGTTCCTCAAAAACTTCATAGCATTCCAAAATTAGTAATGAGCATTACTAACATCTTTACATCATCCCAGGTACGTTGGGATGCATTGGCCCACACCAAGGGACATGGAGGTGTTTGGTGGGATGAGGGATCTCATTTTGTTTACAATCATGGAAATATAATGAGTAGATCTTAATGGTGGGATGTGCTCCCTCAATGTCTTGGGGTGAGGTTCCCAGGATGGAATTAATGTCAAATGATGTCGTGGGTGTTGTTCATTGATTTCCGAAATGGGCACCGGGTGACGTTCATTTTTTTGGAAGTGATGGATGGCCAATTCTATGTTTGGGGTTCGTCTTTTGATCGAATAAAATATGAAGTGGTTGAAATCCCTCTTAAGAGAAGTGGTAACAACACTCATAAGGTTGTAAGTGATAAATTAATCTTGGAACTGTAGAATAGTTTATTGAGTCGACGTAGTGGCACTGGGGTGAAAATGAGAAACCTGTGAGGTGCGTGTCAGGTGCGTAGGATAGGCATGTGGGCCTTGGAGGTGGTGTCTGATTATCCAAGAGATGGTTTGAGATCAAAGTGGTCCCAAGTAAATCTTATGATTTCTATGTGTTGTTGTAGGATTATGTTTCGGGATAAGCCCATAGGATGCGGCGAGAGACGTTTGGGGTCCTATAAGTCCAATGTTTATTGGGGTTAGACTCGAGTAATTTTCCCTTGTGTGGTTTTGAAACATCGTGAATTTGAGTGAACCTTGTCCATGTGATGTGGTGACATTCCAAGGTTGAAGCCGAAGACATCCTATAGGGTGGTAGTTCCATGATGATGGGATTCTACAAGAATTCATGAAATCACCTCAATGGATGTGTGGAATGTTAATGATATACTTCATGTTAGTAAGAAACTTGGGTAGGTAAGAAAGGGGAAACATACCATCAGTGGAATGTGGGTGATCTGGGGCACTCTAGTTGAAGGTGGTCCAACCTGAGGTGGTAAAATTAAATGGGTGAGCTGAGAGTGACCCACATCAGGGATTATATTTTAGCATAATGTGCCTTTCAAAATGAATTTGTAACTGAGTGAGGTAATGATGATCTTATTCCCATAATGGATAGAGTAGGGATGTCTTCCTAATGGTTGTGATGGTATGGTCGTATGAAAAGTAAAGCAAATTATCCTATTGATTCTTGGGTATGAGGATTTGGAACAAGTTAGGTGATGGGAGAGTTGGCTTTAGTTTTGGTGGTCCATTATTAATGGAGGTGGTTCCATGTAACAAGAAATGGTGAAGAGAACCATACATGATCAACAGTTGGTTGATGACATGATCCGAGTTTTAGGTCAGAAGGACTCTAGTGGTCACTGTTCGGGTCAGTTAGCCCTCCCTGAGATTAGATGGTCATGAACCTGAGGGTTTTGAGTGGCATTTGGTTTTACAATTGTGGTGTGAAATCACAAGGAAATGTGGTTTGATGGATCATGTGTTTTCCCTAGGCTGATACTGAGATTGGACACCATTAGAGTTGGGGGAACATGAAATTATGCCTAGTGATTTGGATCACAAGTTGGGAAAGGGATTGGGATGATGAGGTTCCTATTGGTTCCTCCATGATGATGTGATGTTGTGTGTTAAGTTTCCATGTGTTTTGAGTAAGGTGTTGTATCTAAAATTTGACCCATGCAGTTCTCGGGGTGAGAATGGTTGAAATGGTTGCATCATTGAGAATTAGGTGGTACACAAAAATGATCACTTTTAATGATGATGTTGTGTTATGGGATATGAGAATTGTACTTGAATTCATAAGTGGGTAAATGTTTGGGAAATGATAAATGAGCTAAATGGGTTAATTTATGGCCAATTATGAATTCGGATAAGCCATTGGGGTTGTTTAATAAACATAAGGTGTTAAGAGAGGATAATTGGAATTTGGGTAAACGGTTATGAATTGTAAATGTAAATGTATTAATGAGTTATGGAATAGTATTAATTACCATGTTGTTTTTCTGAATTATGATAACCAATTGAATTAAAATTATTGGTTGTGTTATGGAATGGTTGTGGTGATTTGATAAATAAGCATGTGCACATGGCTAGGTAGAGTGGGGTGTTGACATGAGGTTCTACGCCCATGGGAAAAGTTAGACTGAGGCTCTAAAATCAAACCCACAATGCATGGGTTAATGAAGGGGATGTAGGATTTATTCCTTAAATGGTTTCATTCCACCCAAACTAAGGCTTCATGGCGAGGATAATGTGTTGATGTCATATGTGGATCCCTGGTGATATAGGGACTTGATTTCTTTTCCTCATGCATGGTGATTTATTTCTATAGACACATTTGTAGATTATATTTATCCCTAACCTAGGGAACATGTGATTAAATAGATAGAGTAATGAAGATAGTATAAGGAATGTAATTGGATAAATTCTAGGAATACATTTAATGAACTTGTTATCTTATGGAACCCAAACTGTCCCTTGTTTACTTACCATTTTTTAGTACATTAATGCACTATCTATTAGATTGGATATTTTTTAGACATTGTTGGTGGTGGCCTACTGAGTTTTGTACTCACACCCTGTTCGGGCCACCATTGGGTACCCGAGTAGACATCTTGGTTATAGGTCATGATGAGGTCAAGGGCCCTACACTAAGAATTTGAGTTGGGATTGAGATTTATATGGAGAAATATCCTATCATAGAGTTAGGACATATTTGGAGTTGTGGCTAATTGTTTCATTTTTACGGGGATTTATTCAATTTTACAACTAGTGGGTCATGATATTGTTGTATTTGATTTCTGTCGTACCCCATTTGAGCGATTTTTGGTTATGAATGTATATTGGTAGCTTCATATTGCATCAATTATTTTCATTATGTTCTGATGTGACTTAGTATGGTAAAAAGGGTATAGTATCCCCAGATGACTTATTAGAACCTCACAACAACTCATAAACCTTTTACGTTAGGGGTGGCACATTTAAGGACATGTAACTACTTGTTTTGGAGTACCGGTTTTGTGTCTTCCGACATGGGGACATTAAAATCTACACAAAATATTTGGAAATTTAACCAAAAAATGATGTTTCATGAAAGGAACATGTCCGCCTAATGCAACATCAAATTGGGTTTTGCGTGCTCGAGGAGGATCCTGTGTGAAATGTAGACTCCTCTACGCATGGTTCAACAATGCCTATAAATAATAGGTGACCCCCTAATTTAGTGTATATCAACAATTAGAGAGAATATATTCTCCAATTCAAGTAATAATTTTTGTAAATGAGGCTTCAAAAAATAATTGGAGTTACATGCAAGCTAAGGAAGTTGCATGTGAGATTGGAGTTGCACGTAATATTGAACTTTCTTGCAAGGGGAGTTTCATGAAAAAAATGTAATCTTGAATAAAATTCATTAAAGTGGCATGCAAGACATAGTAATGGTTGTAAGAAATATTTGTAGTTTCCCATGACATTTATTATAAAGTGTTATTCATCAGTTGATGAATGTGTGACATCAATAGAAAATCTATATAGAGTATGGGATGCATTTATTAGGGATAATGAAGGTATCTACAAGCCTATACACTGTGAGTGGATGGTCTGGTGAAGTGGTGAGCACACATCAGTTGATAGAGCAGTGATCATTCAAATTATGATTGGTTATAAACTACGAGGGAATGTGAGTCCACTCCAATTTTTGTAAACAATAATGTGCTTTTAGTAAATTTCATACATCGACACATTGCAATTGTTTGTTCCTTGGATGTAGCCTATGGAGAGTGAACCATGAAAAATTGAAGTAAATTATGCATGATTTAATTTTTTTCCATACTTTTCTATGAGAAAGATAGAGACACAAGTTTTGTTTAATTAAGAAACAAGATCCAAATGGGTAGTTATTTTAATCTGTAATACTCTGATTCTCCTTTCACTCAGTGTATTTGACCTAGTGGACCTAACAATAAGGCTGGTGTAGGTAGTGTAGGGTGGTGTCCTTCATAAACCATAGAAAAACCTTTTAAAATTTATATTCAGTTTTATCATTATTATATTTTCACACTACTATTTTAAATACATTGTATGGATTATAGTATAAGACATTGGTGTAGTACTACTATGTATATCTCTCACCATGTTTGGGCCCCCGATGGTATCCAAATAGACCTCATGATTGTAGTTAGGGATAAAGTAAAACATTAAAATTTTTAAATATGATATCGTGACTAAGATGATTGAGATTATGCTCACAATTATAGTTGAGATAAACAAGTTTTATTATTTTTTAAATCATGTTACATATTCCTATTCTGAGATCAAAATGTATCCAACATTTTTATAATCATAAAACTTCCATTTTTGGATATGTTACTAGATATTGTTAATGATTTTTATTTCTTATACCTAGAGGTTATAATGTTCTTATATTTATTCTTTCTTATACCATGTTAATAAAATATAATCATGAGGGTATATTCTCCCCACAATATGACCTTATACCCTCCCTATTAGTTAGTAGACACTAGTGTAAAAGGTGGTATGGTTGCAGCTTTTTGGAAAATTGGGTTCAATTATATGTGAGTGAACTAGGTCTAAGATGTCACAATGATTATTCCATCATTTTGTATGTCTTGGTTGGGTATTACATTTTATTGATACTATAAATTTAATTGAAAAGTTAATATTTTCCACATTTGTGTGAAGAAATGTGTTTAAAAAAATACTATATCATAATAATTCCACTTAATTATTTGTAGATTAAAGGAATATCTATATTATAATTTAATTAAGTCATTATCATGATTAAATGTGTATTCTATGGAATTAAACATTTCTAATTTCATAGTTTCTATGACTCCATTTATGAAAGAATTCTATTTCATCTTCTTGACTACCATGTCATGATTTTACCTCTATAAAATTTTATTATTAATTTTGTAATACTTCACCCCATAGTTTACTTCTCATATTTACTATTAAACCCTGAGAAGTTATGGGTTCCCTTCACAGTGATTGTGGATTTATCTACTCTCCATTTGAGTTTTATGGATAATTTAGATTATATTATTTTAATATATGTGATTCTAACTTCATTTTTTTAAATAATCTTATGTTATTGTTCTATAGGGTAGTTATGTTAGAGTAAGGTTCACATTATTTATGATATATGGTTGAAATCATTAATTCATGATGATATGTTATAAATTTGGATAAGGATATAAATGATATTGATTATGTTTTATCACATGTTCAATTAATTTATAGGTATTTCATTGTTGAATCATTAACTGTGGAAGGTGAATTTAACATTATAACTATTTTATTTTATTTATTTGGGATTATTATGATTTTTATTATAATCAGTTAAATAATTTAAATTATCCTAATAATGATAAAAAACATCACTAAAATAAGAAATAAGAAATGTGAAGAGTTATAATCATTTTTAATTGAGTTACATATAATTAAATATCTTATTCATTGATTGTAGGGAGAAGTATGATATTTTATTTTTTATTTAAATTTATAGATTAAGGATATAAAATCTCTAAATGAATTTAAAGAGTGATGATATATAATGTAATATATAATATAGAAAATGTTTATTTTATTTTTTAATATTGTTAGGTTGACCATGGATTGGTAATTTGATAATAGGTAAATCAGAAATTCAAATTATATCACTATGTTTCTATTAGTTTCTTTGAAATTGTAATGATATTCTAAAATGTTATAGTATTTTTAAATGAATTTTTTGTTATGTTTATTATAAAATATATAGATCTATTGATATTTCTATTTTGGTTTTTAAAAGAAATTTGTGGTCCTATTAGAGTAGTTCATTGGTTGTTTTTTATAGTAATAGTGAGTCTAGGATAATGTGGTTTAGGATTCATAGTTTTTCATCGACATATATTTAATTTAGAGTAATGAAATGAATTTTATAAGTGGAATGATAATAGTTTTTTTGAATAATTGAATTACTAAATATATTGAAATGAAATAATGGATAAATATATATATATGGTAATTTAATTTTAAATGAGGATCTGATATATATAAATGTTTTTTTATTATGGTAACAAAAATATTAATGTATCTAATTTTTAGTTATTTTTAGTAAATTATTAACATGTAATTGGTAATGGATATTGAAAATAGAAGAAATTGGAGTTTTTATTGGTTATTTGTGTAGTTATCAGTGGCAGTGGGGGATATAATGTGATTAAAATAGATTGATGATGACATTTTTATGGAGGCAACAACTTTATTATGTAATCTATTTTGGGAATATTAACTTTTCTATATATTTGGTAAGTTATGTTGTTTATTATTCACCACTACACATGTAGAGTAACACAACTAATACTAATATAAGGTTTTAAATTATGTTTACATACCTAATGTACCATATTTGGCCATATATATGAGTGATTACTCACCCCTTCTTACTATCTATTACAAATATTTTTTCAATATATTAATAAATAGAAGTGAAGAGGTAATATTATGATAAAGTGGTGATGTGTAATATAATGGTTGTTATGTGATATGTTGTAATAAAATGTGGCATATGGTATACAATTGTGTTGTTTTATTATATGTATATAGTATGAGATTATGTAATACAAATGAGTTGTGTTGATATAAGATATGAATATGAAATCAATGGGAGTGTAATGAATTATGTCATTCAGAAAATAACATGACTAGGTAATGTAGGTGGGGGTACAACATAAATTTCTAAAAATATTCTCTTTTTAACTTTATAATTATATTTTATGTGGATTTGGGGATTAATAATTGGTTAGGTTGTGTAGTAGTTGACATAGGCTATGTTACAAGATAATTTCATTGTATATTTACATAGTGTATAAAATAAATCATTGATATTAGAATGAGTGAACCTAAAGTGGATCCTATTTATTTTACTAATTTTATTAACCCTTACTCTATATAACATTTTTATCAATTTTAAATGTAGATATAGTGATTGGGTTAGGGAGAACTATTTCATTGTACTATTGTTTTTTCAGATGGAGTGGTATTAAGAGGTGGTAATGCTTTTCTTGGATAATTTTGTATATTTTTTTCTTAAATAAAATTATTGGTAATTTTTTTTGTCATTTATGGAAGTTAGTTTTGTTTTATTTTATAATGATGTAACTATTTATGAATATTATTGATATGTAGTTTTATTGATAAATAAAACTCATTATGTCTGGTTTATAACATATGAGATTTCCCAATCATTTGTATTATATAAAGTGATATATAGTGAAATACTACACTTCCATACAATACTATTTGGGGATTTATCATTGATACTTCTTTGAATAGTGGTATCAAATCCTTGGATTAGAATATGGGTAGATTTTGTGGTTGAACACCAGTTGGATTTAATTTACATTGGTAAATAAAATGTTCATTTGAATATATAATTTCATATAGCCCCAAGAGACTATATAAGGAATGTATGGGTCACTAAAATATAATTATGAAATCATGATGTCCTACTAAACATTTTAAGTGATAATATTCTGATTATAGGGTACATTCCTAGGTTTATAGAATATATCATACTTATTTTTGAGAGTATTTGAATTGGAGATATTTTAGGAATTTAAATTATTTGAAGGAATTTAGAAATATATTACATCAAATTTATATACCTTTATTCAGATTTTATTTTCATTTATAGATAATGTAGGTGTTAATCAATCATATATGGTTCATATCGGTGAAGTACAATAAGATGTGTTGTATGATCCGAGGCTGGTTGATCAAGAAGTGGAAGATTAATAAATGAATGCATCACATAATTTAAAATACTAGAGATGGTGAATGGTTTAGTGGAATATAAATTATTAGTAGATGGAGATGTGGATTTAATTGGTTGGGATGTACATTAGTTTGATTATTTTGAAGTAGGATCATTTTATTTTTTTAGTATTTATATTGTGTAAATGAATGTCCAATAACAGGTGGACCGTCATACATGGTGGTCAATATGAGATTATGTTGATATAGGAGAGGTTCCATATCATGTTAAATGTTGAGTTTTTATGTTCTATACTGATGGTAGTATGACTCTATGATTAATATACCCACTAAAAGGTCATCAATACAAAGAGAAATTTCAGTGTTTGGTTTAAAATGTTTCTCCATTTTTATCTTGAAAAACATCTTGAAGATATATGGAGGTTAATGTATTTCACTGACCCTCTATCCTAGAGTTTTAGATTCAAGTCATCTCACTCAGGTTATAGATTTATATTGATGGAAAAAAATTAATAGGTATAACAATATATATTTCTATTTAGTAAATCATTTATAATGCACCATTTATTGTTTTCATAATAGTGTGGGTTTCTCTTAATAAGAATTTATTATTGTTTTTATCTTATTTCTCTAGATAAATATGTATTAGGCCACTTCTAGAAGCATAAATGTGGTTTTTTGTTTCTATATTAGTTTTGAATATCACGAGTTTTATTGTATATAATCCCTAGGAAGTTAGTTGGATGCTGCTGGGAAATTTTATATATATTATCAGTTATAAAAAAATGTATTTGGGCTTTGGGACCCTATACTATTCATAGAGTAGTTATAGAATATCCTTAATTAATTACATATCCCTATGAATCAGGAGGAGATTCTAGACCTATTGTAGGATTTTGTTAGGGGTAATATGGTATATAAAGTATGAATTTTTATTGAAAGTTATAGGGTTTTTAGAACTGAGTTGATAACACGTGAATAATAGTTTCATTTTATTTTGTTTTATTTTATGATATCATATTTTTTTATTAAATCAAGATATTGAAAATTTCTTATAGATCCTAACATAGTCCATATGTTATATTTTATGTTAGTTATACATCCATTTCAGTTTTTTTTGACTATTCCATTAAAAATTTAGTCTCATTATGTAGATATTTTTTTAGGATTTTATGTTTAGTATTGGAAAAAATAAATTATTGGGTCAGTTATTATTATTTTGAACAAATATATGAAATATTTAATTGTATGGATTGGATTAATCTTATTCATAATAATACTTATTATATTCATTGTGGTGTAGTTGTTTTTACATTGAGAGTGATAAATCAATTTTTTAATGAGGAGAAGCATATGGATTATCTAATTTTTTTGGATCCTCCATCATTTTATATGGAGGGGATAAATTCGAGAATGAATAAGTATTATAAGATTATTTCTTTGGGTGTTTTTAATAATAATGAAAATGTTTTCACAAAAATTACATAGCATAACCCAATGTATATTATGTCGACATTGTGGAAAAATTATATTCGAATGTTTCTTTGTTATTAATGTATTCATAAAAATGGTGATGTTAGATAAATATTAGAAATCAATTTGGAGGGATGACTTAGAATATAAAAATAACATGTATCTAAGTGTGTTTCCTTAGCATAATCCAATATTTTTTTAAAAAATAATTATGGTAGTTTATATATGTGTATAGATTAACAATAGTTGAACTATTTGATAATAAAAAATCAATATACACTATTGTGGATTAATTACTAATTTCATTAGATGTAGGGATCTATCTAATTCCCTAAAATTGATTTCTATTGTGGGTATCATCTATTTTGGTTGACTAAGATTATATAAAAATAATAATCCTTATATTCAATTGGATAGAAGGATGTCAAATTAATTCCCATTAGAGTCTCAAATAGCCTAATTTTATTTCATGGGATTGGTGAACTTTACATTTCTTGATATCATAAGGTGGTGGCATTTTTAATAATTATCATCATGTATTTGTGGTTATATTAAGATTATGTAGAGAATTTATGTGATGTATTGGATATAATTTATTTCTAAAATAGTATTATGTAAATATATCCTAGTTTACGTTATTGAAATATGAGTTAAATTTCATTATACAAGTCATGTATCAATAGGTTTTAGTTTTCAGTAATTAAAAGAATTATATAGTTACTTTTAGGTTAGAACCCAGTAATATATAAGAGGATTGTGTATTCCTTAGACATAAAAATTATATAAAGAGTTCAATGTAACGCCCCGACCCCAGTTACCCAGAATCGGTGCATTATTACATCACATTGGCATGATCACAAGAAAGATCAAATCTCGAAAGACCGATTGGTTTAGTAGCCTTGGAAACACTAGATATATTCATAAGTTTTACATTACATCATAAAATGAAAAACTACTACAACAACATAATGTCTCTATAATCCACACTCATATCCCCACATAATATCCCTGCAGATCATTCATAATTTACTTCTTCACTTCCTGGGAAAAATAAAACATAGAAAAGGGGTGAGCTCAAATGCCCAGTAAGGATAACAATATAGCGGAAACATTCATAAATATGAATAAACATTTAAGGAAATGTATAACTAAAACAGAAGCCTTTCAAACATGAACTTTCAACATGGTATGGCATAAATAAAATGAAATAATTCCATTTACTTATTCACATGGAAATTCTACTAATCGAATAATCACATGAAAAAATCAATAACCACTTTCATAATGTTGGAATGCATAATGACAGACTATCATAACCACATAGACAAGGCCTCGTGCCAAGACTACAAATAAGATTTTGTCAAGGCCTTGTGCCAAGACACTAGTTTGTCTCATGAGACCTACCGATGCATCGAGGAGCTATAGCGAGCTCCACCCGTCACTTACTAAGTCCAATGCATTCCCATATGAAAAGGTTTAAACATAACATAAACATTCATATTAAAACTAGCATACGAAATGTCAATAGTTTCACCATAAACTATGAATGGTATAAAAATAGCACATCCACAGTCAAAAATATCACAAAACCTTCAATACAATATAGAAGTTATGTATTATAATAAATCAACTTCAAATAATCTTAAAATCCATCAAAGGATGTTGACATAGATGAAATCAAAATTCTTTTTAAAGAAATATCTCTTTTATTTTGAAATATATTAAGATCCATATAAAATAAAACATTTTCATTGAAAATATTCTTATAATCTTGTAAGGGAAACTTTGAAGATTTTTTAACGGCGGAAAATAGCCGCACCCGCCGTATAAGTTAAAAAAACATTCTTACCTTAATTCTGTCGAAAAGGTTAAAAAGGACCTTGTTTTGAAAACGACGGAAAGATTCCTTTAAAAACCACTTATAAAAGTAAAAAAGGGTATAAATGACTTTAACTAAAATTCTAGTAAATAGTAAAAATGTTTTGAAATACATTTTTAAGAAACATGGATGTGGATGATAAAGAGATCCCAGTAGATTATTACATATAAACAACCTCGGATAATGAAGAGATTGTGAAATAACCCTTACCTTTACTTTTCCTTGGTTGGGGTATGTTAACCTCCTGTATAATGGTGAAATAATTGTTATTAAATTATACGAGAATCATATATATTAATATGATATCATATATGATCTTTTAATATTGATTTGTTAATAATATCTTAGAATTATCGTCGTTTCGGGTGTTAACTTACTCATTTTCTTTTATATGTTTTGTTACATAAGCCATGTTTGTTGTATATTATTCATATCCAGAATGATATCAAGTCCTTGAAAATCATTTTTAAATCATCAAATGATAATTATACTTGAATGGATACGATGGAGAATGAATCTCATCGCGTTCGTGGAGACGGTAGTCCGTACGTATGCACCAGCGACAATATCATTCTTTTGATATTAAAATAATATATAAATGGATGGTCAATCATATATACAGAATCATTAACATGTTATATTTATTATTTACACGAGTTACACATAATTATTATACCCATCCAAATAATATTATATTGAATAACAATTACACCACGACGTGGAGACGGTAAGCCGTACTTACGCACGTATGGTGACATGTTATTCAAAGGGTGGATAGAATACTGAATATGGTTGTACCATATTTATAATAACATCACAGTATATGTGAGATACTGGAGTTATTACTTTAGAATGGTAAGAACAAAGGAAGAAGAAGTGGAAGAAGAAATGAACTTGGAGAAGGGTGGTGAAATCGTTACCTCTTCTTCGGGTTCTTCCTTTTGATTTGATCAAAAGGGATCCTTAGGTTGGCTTTCTGATCAAACTAAGGCCCATAGGTTGTATTGAGGTAAGTTGGGAGAGTATTTGGTCAGAGTTTGGCCGAACAAAAAGGCTTTGAAGGTGTGAAGAAATGGGAAGGACGAGTGCCCTTTTATAAGAGGGGTGAGGGGAACCTTTGGAAAAGCTGAGATATTAGTTTATAATAAATTCATAATCGGTTTCCAATGGCTCCAAAGTTGACTATTCAAAGGTTAAGGTGGGGATGGGTCTAAAACAACTCAACCAATAGATTTTATACAGGTTTGTGTACTTATATTAACCTTATCTTTAAGTATTAACTTTAAGTTAAATAGTTTCACTTTTACAATGTCTCTTTGTATTTTTATATAATATGGTTAATAAACATACTATATACATCCAAGCGACCCCCATGTGGTCCATTAATGATGAACCTATCATGATATAAGTCTCTTGGCCGAACCGTAGATTTTTAAGAATTTAGTATCAATTAATAATATAATATTTGTTTTAAGAACTCTTTTATGTCAATTTTGACACTATTCAATAGTTGATTTTTTTGAAACTCATAACAGATTTATTACTTCGAAAAAAGTCAATTAAATCAATACTAATATATCATATTATCCTATAAAATTAGTTTAATTCATTAAAAGTTTCATATTATATTTATATGGGTATTTATAATATCAATTATTTTATTTTTTTCACTATTATAGTAATTACTGCATCATTGTTGTGTCATACATAAATAAATTATTTATTGTCTAAAAATTATAAATAAATTATAATTATGTATTAAATCTTTTTATCTTTCTAATGAATATTTATAATCTAAAATCCAACATATATAACCCTATGTAACAATTTTTTTTCTAAAAGATATATTCTTGTGTCATTTTTGTATTCATTTTAACTTAATTAAAATAAAGTGTCATTATCACTTACAATTGGATCCATGAGGTCCCAAAATCGACCCAAAGATTCCCATGGTCGACCATGTATCAACCAATAGGGTTAAGACACGTTTTAAGGTAATTTAGTATTATTATAATATTATTTTTAACCCTTATTTACCGGATTTACCCTTAACCATGGTAAATAAAATATTTACCGCAGTAATTATTCAAAATGTCTAAAAATAAAAGTTAGCTATTTACACAATTTGAACATCATGATTCCAAATATGTAATCCATTTTCCTAAATTCAAAACACAAAATTGGCAGAAATTAATTTAAAATTAATTCCCGCTGTCAAAACAAAAAACGTGTTTTTAAGAGATAATAACTATCAAAAGATTGACACTTGTGTATGTTCGGTTTAATTGTAAAATTATGTCCAATGACCAGCATTATATTAAAAGGTAAAAATATATTCTAAATATATTTTAAAACCACTAAAATTCATAATTTATCACTATTAATTAATTTGATTAAAAAAGTTGTTTTTTATTAAAATTTAGTAATTTTCACTATTCATCAAAATTTGAATGTTATCCGAAAAGTACCAAAATTTCACCTTAGGCTAAATTCGATATTTTGAATCCAGAAATGATGTCCATTTTAAAATATAAAATATATATAATTTTGAAAAGTAGGTATTACTATTCATAACGGCTAGTTTGATTGGTTGTGGTGTGTGTTAAAACTCAAGGTTGCATACGACACACGCTACTGTATTATTCAAAGAATGAGTACCGTGGAAGCTTGGGATGTTTCATTTCAAATTTTTGATGTCCCCATTTAGTCAAAAAGTTTAAAATACTGTATTTAAAAAGGGTTCACTATTAAAAGTTGATAAAAGTGAAATACTGAAAATGAATTTGTTCTTGCATTATATCTAAGAAACTCATAATATAGATTCTAAAATTATAAGGATTATATAAAGTTTAAAATTTAGATAATACTATTCATAACCTCTTTTGAATGGATTTTTTTTGTAAGTCATGGTGTGATTGAACTCGGTGTTGCGTGTAGTGCAAGTTATTGAATTATTTTGAAGAAATAACACACTATGAAATCTTGGGGTGTTACATTCTCCCCTCCTTCAATAAATTGCGTCCTCGCAATTTGAAATTGTTCTTCGAAAATAAAAGGTTGAAAATAGAAAATATATTTGTGGGAAAACTCACATCGGAAATTGGGTTACTAAAATTTAGTCTTAATATGAGGATAAGAGAAATGAAAGGGTCACCACCAAATTATGATCTTGATTAGGAGAACATTGGTGGCAATTAGAGACATATAATTGGAGGAAAATGTAAATATTTATAGGTAGTGATTGAGGTCATCAATCACAAACAAGTATAAAATTGAGGTCCTTAAACTCATCAATCTATGATGATTTGAAGTACCATCGGTTCAACAAAATATAGGGTATTGGGATAACACATTTTTGACATTTCAAAATATCTTAGTTGAAATCCCACATCGAAAAATGAATTAATGAGGCCTCTATTTAAAATAAAGAGTGGAAAGTATGAAGATTACCGAAAATAACACATACTAGGGTTCCATGTAGGAAAATATGGATATGGAGGAGAAATCTAACCATCAATTATCTGATGGAGAGTGGTAGAGAACATGGCTATGAAAAGGCCAACAATCCCAAAGCCATAAATTAGTGATGATTTAAGGTACCATCTAGGAAAACATTTTTGTTCTAAGTTCCTTTTATTAATGTTGAGGAATTAATTTATGAGATTGGATAAGATCATAAGGAGATATACTTACTTTATAATTATATTTTTATCCATTAATAAGTTTCTACCACAAACTCATCTTTCACTCTAAAAGATAATAGAATGTAATTTTTTTATTTATACTATTCGTACAGGGTTCCAAAATAAATGAATTTATAATTAATCTACCAGATCTTTAAAAAAAACAACATTATTTAATCCAGGACATCTCTTGGGCCAGTGGTAGGTGATACACCCTTGTCGCCCTTCGGTTGCGGGTTCAAGTCTCGCAGCCTTTCCGGACGCGATGGGTTGCCGCCCGACCTACGGGTTTTCCTTTTATGGTAATCCAAAAATTAATCTCAAACTAGAATTTATCCAAAAATACTTCTGTCCAAACTCACAGTCCAATATTTATAAGGAAGGTAAACTTAATGTAGATCATTTTTACCCCGTAATAGCATATGAATACCTTCATCATGTATTATTTTAAAACACTGAAACATCCTAAATTACCATAATACTTATTGGTTACATTCATGCTCCCTTATTCCATATAGAATGCTGGATATACTTCATCAATCCAAAAATGTTTTAAACCCCAATAATGATGGAATATACAAATTATTAATCAGCTTCATGGTAGTCATGAATATCCAATATAATTTATCCAAATCAATCATGTATTATTCTGAAATCACTACCTCGTTATCAGAACCATATTATGGTTTATCTTTCTCTCAACCATATATTTTCAAAAAAATTAACCTGCTATTGAGTCACTTTTCATTGTTCCACACAATCTCAAGTCCTTAATAAAAAAGTACTACAGTACAATCCTTATATACTGCATAATTATTTTAACAAGTACATTGTTGATACAACACTCAAATGACATAATCAACATAAGAACTCTAATCATTCCTCTTCATCTGTGGTAGTATCATAACTTGATTATTATCCAATAGCATCATTTGTGGCATAGTCTGATGACTGGGACATAGGTTCACGTAGTGTCCAAACTCCTTGCAAATGAAGCATTGTACATTTGAAACCATTTTCTTACCCTTGCAGTCACGTACTTTGTGCCCTTTTCCTCCACACTTATAACAAACTCTCATTCCTTTCAGACAAGTTCCAGGGTGTTTCTTCCCACAGTTATCACATATGGGAAAATTCTTATTTTCCCACTTTCCTTTATCCATCGTTCTCTCTTCCATCCTTTTCTTCTCATTTTTCCCTTCAAATCCATAGGACTTAGTAAAATCTTTATTTATCTTATCAACACATGATATTATTTCTTCATATGATGATAATACATGGGAGACTATTTATCTTATAAATTCTGGCTTAAGACCATGAAAGATATGATCCTTCTTTCTCTTTGGATCATGTGCATTGTTGGAGTTCTCATTCCTTCTATTGGGCGCCATTTATAAACAATGGCATACAGTAGATTAGTTTATGAATAACAATACCTCATCCCAAACTTGTAAAACACATAACATAAATTAAATAGTTTATAGATATAATCCATAATCATAAAAATGTTTTCTTTGAGGACGTATATACTCATAAACCCTTCATAATGATTTGTAAAGAAAATGAGAGTTATCCTAAGCATATACTCCGGGAGTGTCGTAACCAAGAGTGTAGCAAGGCCCGTTGTTGTGCACCAGTTCCCGTTCGAGTCTAGCTCAAAGCGGTGTTTTCGGGTTTTACCCCTAGGTACATCTGTGCCAGAGCCGCCTCTACCTGCTCGTATCCAGACATGGATGTATTGCTCGGAAAACTCACAAAATCTCTACAACACCAAAATTCTAGGAATTTCTTCTATACTAATACTCAAAGTTCATCTTAGATCTACGTGATCTAATCAGAGTTTATCTAAATCTAGCTTCCAAGGTTTGTACAAAACATCCTCTAATACCAACTGTAACGCCCCGACCCTAGTTACCCAGAGTCGGTGCATTATTACATAACATTGGCATTATCACAAGAAAGATCAAATCTCGAAAGACCGATTGGTTTAGTAGCCTTGGAAACACTAGATATATTTATAAGTTTTACATTACATCATAAAATGAAAAACTAATACAACAACATAATGTCTCCATAATCCACACTCATATCCCCACATAATATCCCTGAAGATCATTCATATTTACTTCTTCACTTCCTGGGAAAAATAAAACATAGAAAATGGGTGAGCTCAAATGCCCAGTAAGGATAACAATATAGAGGAAACTTTCATAAATAAGAATAAACATTTAAGGCAATGTATAACTAAAACAAAATCCTTTCAAACATGAACTTTCAACATGGTATGGCATAAATAAAATGAAATAATGCCATTTACTTATTCACATGGATATTCTACTAATCAAATAATCACATGCAAAAATCAATAACCACTTTCATAATGTTGGAATGCATAATTCCAGACTATCATAACCACATATTCAAAGCCTCGTGCCAAGACTACAAATAAGATTTTGTCAAGGCCTTGTGCCAAGACAGTAGTTTGTCTCATGAGACCTACCGATGCATCGAGGAGCTATTGCGGGCTCCACCCGTCACTTACTAAGTCCAATGCATTCCCATATGAAAATGTTTAAACATAACATAAACATTCATATTAAAACTAGCATACGAAATGTCAATACTTTCACCATAAACTATGAATGGTATAAAAATATCACATCCACAGTCAAAAATATCACAAAAACTTCAATACAATATAGAAGTTTTGTATTATAATAAATCAACTTCAAATAATCTTAAAATCCATCAAAGGATGTTGACATAGATGAAATCAAAATTCTTTTTAAAGAAATATCTCTTTTATTTGGAAATCTTTTAAGATCCATATAAAATAAAACATTTTCTTTGAAAATATTCTTATAATCTTATAAGGGAAGCTTTGAAGATTTTATAATGGCGGAAAATAGCCGCACCCGCCGTATAAGTTAAAAAAAAAACATTCTTACCTTAATTCTGTCGAAAAGGTTAAAAATGACCTTGTTTTGAAAACGACAGAAAGATTCCTTTATAAAGCACTTATAAAAGTCAAAAAGGGTTTAAATGAATTTAACTAAAATTCTAGTAAATAGTAAAAATGTTTTGAAATACATTTTTATGAAACATGGATGTGGATGATAAAGAGATCCCAGTAGATTATTACATATAAACAACCTCGGATAATGAAGAGATTGTGAAATAACCCTTACCTTGTACTTTTCCTTGGTTGGGGTAGGTTAACCTCCTGTATAATGGTGAAATAATTGTTATTAAATTATACGAGAATCATATATATTAATATGATATCATATATGATCTTTTAATATTGATTTGTTAATAATATATTAGAATTATCGTCGTTTCAGGTGTTAACTTACTCATTTTCTTTTATATGTTTTGTTACATAAGCCATGTTTGTTGTATCTTATTAATATCCAGAATGATATCAAGTCCTTAAACATCATTTTTAAATCATCAAATGATAATTATACTTGAATGGATACGATGGAGAATGAATCTCATCGCGTTCGTGGAGACGGTAGTCTGTACGTACGCACGAGCGACAATATCATTCTTTTGATATTAAAATAATATATAAATGGATGTTCTATCATATATAAAGAATCATTAACATGTTATATTTATTATTTACATGAGTTACAAATCATTATTATACCCATCCAAATAATATTATATTGAATAACAATTACACCACGACGTGGAGACGGTAAGCCGTACGTACGCACGTATGGTGACATGTTATTCAAAGGGTGGATAGAATAATGAATATGGTTGTACCATATTTATAATAACATCACATTATATGTGAGATACTGGAGTTATTATTTTAGAATGGTAAGAACAAAGGAAGAATAAGTGGAAGAAGAAATGAACTTGGAGAAGGGTGGTGAAATCATTACCTCTTCTTCGGGTTCTTCCTTTTGATTTGATCAAAAGGGCTCCTTAGGTTGGCTTTCTGATCAAACTAAGGCCCCTAGGTTGTAGTGAGGTACGTTGGGAGAGTATTTGGGCAGTGTTTGGCCGAACCAAAAGGCTTTGAAGGTGTGAAGAAATGGGAAGGAGGAGTGCCCTTTTATAAGAGGGGTGAGGGGCACCTTTGGAAAAGCTAGAGATATTAGTTTATAATAATTTCATAATCGGTTTCAAATGGCTCCAAAGTTGACTATTTAAAGGTTAAGTTGGGGATGAGTCGAAAACAACTAAACCAATAGAATTTAGATAGGTTTGTGTACTTATATTAACCTTATCTTTAAGTATTAACTTTAAGTTAATTAGTTTCACTTTTACAATGTCTCTTTGTATTTATATATAATATGGTAAATAAACATACTATATACATCCAAGAGACCCCCAAGTGGTCAATTAATGATGAACCTATCATGATATAAGTCTCTTGACAGAACCTTAGATTTTTAGGAATTTAATATCAATTAATAATATAATATTTGTTTTAAGAACTCTTTTATGTCAATTTTGACACTATTCAATAGATGATTTTTGTGAAACTCATAACAGATTTATTACTTCGAAAAAAGTCAATTAAATCAATCCTAATATATCATATTATCCTAGAAAATTAGTTTAATTCATTAAAAATTTCATATTATATTTATTTGGGTATTTATAATATCAACTATTTTATTTTTTTCACTATTATAGTAATTACTGCATCATCGTTGTGTCATAAATAAAATAAATTATTTAATGTATAAAAATTATAAATAAAATATCATTATGTAGTAAATCGTTTTATCTTTCTAATGAATATTTATAATCTAAAATACAACATATATAACCCTATGTAACAATTGTTTTTCTAAAAGATATATGCTTGTGTCATTTTTGTATTCATTTTAACTTAATTAAAATAAAGTGTCATTATCACTTACAAGTGGATCCATGGGGTCCCAAAATCGACCCAAAGATGCCCATGGTAGACCATGTATCAACCAATAGGGTTAAGACACGTTTTAGGGTAATTTAGTATTATTATAATATTATTTGTTTAACCCTTATTTACCGGATTTACCCTTAACCATCGTAAATAAAATATTTACCGCAGTAATTATTCAAAATGTCTAAAAATAAAAGTTACCTATTTACACAATTTGAAAATCCTGATTTCAAATATGGAATCTATTTTCCTAAATTCAAAACACAGAAGTGGAAGAAATTAATTTAAAATAAATTCCCGCTGTCAAAACATAAAGCGTGTTTTTAAGAGATAATAACTATCAAAAGATTGACACTTATTTATGTTCGGTTTAATTGTAAAATTATGTCCAATGACCAAAATAATATTAAAAGGTAAAAATATATTCTAAATATACTTTAAAACCACTCAAATTCATAATTTATCACTATTAATTATTTTGATTAAAAAAGATGTTTTTAATTAAAATTTAGTAATTTTCACTATTCGTCAAAATATGAAAGTTATCCGAAAAGTACCAAAATTTCACCTTAGGATAAATTCGATATTCTGAATCCAGAAATGAAGTCCATTTTAATATATAAAATATATATAATTTCGAAAAGTAGGTATTACAATTCATAACGGCTAGTTTGATTGGTTGTGGTGTGTGTTAAAACTCAAGGTTGTGTACAACACAC
This sequence comes from Viscum album, assembly GCA_963277665.1. NCBI lineage: Eukaryota > Viridiplantae > Streptophyta > Magnoliopsida > Santalales > Viscaceae > Viscum > Viscum album. Next base: position 844,412,321 of record OY728151.1, read on the forward strand.
GCTACTGTATTATTCAAAGAAAGCGTACCGTGGAAGCTTGGGATGTTTCATTTTAAATTTTTGATGTCCCCATTTAGTAAAAAAGTTTAAAATACTGTATTTAAAAAGGGTTCACTATTAAAAGTTGATAAAAGTGAAATACTGAAAATGAATTTGTTCTTGCATTATATCTAAGAAACTCATAATATGGATTCTAAAATTATAAGGATTATATAAAGTTTATAATTTAGATAATACTATTCATAACCTCTTTTGAATGGATTTTTTTTGTAATTCATGGTGTGATTGAACTCGGTGTTGCGTGTAGTGCAAGTTATTGAATTATTTTGAAGAAATAACACACTATGAAATCTTGGGGTGTTACATCAATATTTGAATTATCTTAGAATAGTACTTTTAATAAAAAGTATCAGATTATTTATAGCGTAATTATAATTTATTTAAATTTCTGTATCTCAAAATAAATGATTTTATTTTCTCATGTTATTATTTTTCATGAATATGTTTTGAATTTCATGAATTTTTTTATTATCTTATTTCCCTATGTTATTTCATCCTTAAATCGAGTGAAATGATCACATATGAGTCTAAAAATTTATATTATTATAAAAATAATTATATTATACATGATCTTAGCATTGTAATGGTGATGCTTTCTCTAAATATGTGGATAAATTATATTATTTGAGAAGTATTTTAGGGCTACATTGATCACAATATTTCATGATATATCATATCATTTTGATATTTTAATTTATATTAGTAATGAAGGGTGGTACTATAACATAAAAATAGAATTTATATCACATAATCCTCAAGGAAATGAAATGGGGTAATTTATTCCCGGAGTAAGATGGTGAAAGAGTATTTTACTCAACAGGATAGAGATATGAAAATGATTATAGATTATATTTTAATTTTATATCTGAATATAGAGAAATATTTTGGCAAATAGTTTAGGTAAAATGTGATAGTACATTCATCCAAGTGTCATTTGCAATGGTATTATCAACAAGGAAATACTTAGTTGGAGATCTAGAGTGATCATATTTTCACTAATGACACTATTGAGGGATATTAAGGGTTGAAAAAAATAATTGTTCTTTCAAGGAAATATTTTTCGCATATAAAATATGAGATTTTTTTCTTCATGAGATTCATAGATCACCTATAGATGTTCATCTTGGAATATCTATAAGGTATTATTTTTTTAAGGATTTATTTTAATGGTAGGGTATGAAAGTGAAATTAGGCTAGTTAATGGCACAAAAATGTTTTTACGCCATACAGAATCTACGAATCATGAAAATTATGTAATGTTGGATCCATCAGATATTCCTTTGTTGAAATTGGAAGATATATTTTTGGATTTATTGATAATTTTATCCCTATCTCAAGATTAATGTATACCCCTTTGGTTTATTGTGTATTGAATTATGTTATGATATTATTTTTTTTGAAATCATGGAGTTAATTGTGTAAACATATTTTGAAATAATATATATTGAGTAGGTCATTTGGCTCATAAGAGGTACATGGATTAGCATTTAAATCAATGTATTGATTTTATCAAATTAGTGTAGAAGTGTATATAACAAAAAATATATCTTAGATGTACCATAGTATACATTTTTAAACATTATATAGACCGGTGGATAGAGTTTATGATATAGACTGTAGATAATTTTTTAGGTTTATTTGGTATTTATATTATAGTTTTATGGGATAATAATTTTCCCATGTTTGTGTTTTCCAATAATAATATCTAGAAACCATGCAATTGCTAGACCACATTTATAGAATTGCATTGGAATACAATTCGATTAAAACTGTGTTGTATGTGGTATTGATAGTTAAAAATTGTTTGACATGATTTTCTAAATTATAGTAAAGATAATGTCAAGGTGATTTACGATGGGATAAATGATAAAAAATACAGTCATAATTCAATTACATATTGGAAGAGGAGGTGACTGGAGTTCAAATATGTTTTTCATAGGATATTAAAGTATCCCATTAATATATAATGTTGAGTTCTCTTTGACCCATCATTTTTTCTCCTAATTTTTTTGATCATTTTGTGTTGTTAGAGTGCATTGGTGAAATTACACATCATTTTTTATAATGTATTTAACGATTCAAAGCATATGGGATTTCTACTTGATGAATCCCATTTCATTTTATGGGTTTATTTTAATATTTTTAAGGACATGATATTTATGGAGTGAGATGTGGAGATTCAAGATTATCAAGTGAAGCTGTAGTGAGAAAACATCATTCTTCTAAACTTTCTAATGTTGTGGCATGGTGTTATGGGGTAATTTATATAGGAGAATGAGGTCTATAATTATAATAATTTTCATATTGTGCTTATATTGATGATATGATTTTAGGTAATAATGTGAAAAATGTTGGTTTATGTTCTTATAATACATTTTATTGAATTTTTACTTTTCGTTAATGGTGATATTTCCAGTTGTGAAATATCTTACTCGCAGTTTTGAGTTTTAATAAAAAAATGATCAAATATTTTTTTGTTTAATTCTCTACTGGTTTGTTAATGTTTGATAATATGTCACAATATTCAACCCTTATAAAAATGATCAAAATTCAATTTAGGTATGTGATTTTCACTTTCACTTTACCTTTATATTATATTGTTGATGATGGATATTCAGAATTTAGTTATAACTATATAATGAGTTATAGTTGTTTATATAAAAATAATTAAATTTAACTAATGAATAAATTTGTTAGTGAGAGAGTATTGATAATTATTCATATGATTTAATTTTAATTTTTTATGTTTTTAGCGATTAATATGATATATTTTCTTATAAAATTAAATATTATTAATAAATAAGATTTTTTTATGTTTCAAATTAATTGATTTATTGAATAACACCAATATAATAGAGTATATATGTAGATATTTTATAATTGATGTTTGATTATTATTTTATTATTCATGACTAACTAATTTGATAAACATGAATAATATATTTATACTCTTTATTTTTTTTATAATTTGTTTAAGTGTTCTTGAAAATTTTTTATTTGTTGTGTAGGCCTCATTTTGGGTTGTTTTTTGTAATGGTAAAAACTTTTATAACTGAAATTCCCTTTAAAATAAGTAAATTCCTTATTAAGAATTGATATTATAGAAAAATAATGAACTATAATGGTTATTAGAACATTATATTTTATATCATATCATATTTATAAGGACATTTTGAATCCTAACCATTGTTAATATTTTTTTATAGTGACCATTATGATAGAAAGATAATAAAATTTATGATAATGTCTAAATAACACAAAAAATAAGTGATTACATGAAACATTTATATCATACTCAATGAATCCGAATTATATAAGTGAATGAGGTTGATATAATAAATTTGGGTTTCACTTAACCAAGAACTACTTGGTATTCAATAGATATATCCATAGCAAAATAATTTATGGGAGATGTTTAAGATTATTGAGATCATAACCCAAACATTGTTACCCAAGACACCCATGTAAAATATCACAAACACACACATTACCATTAGGTTATTGAATGAGGTAATAATGTACTATGTTACTAGACCGTAATAATATTTTTTTAAAATTCTATATTTAATTATTAATTGATTATTTTTATCCATTTTGATTAATAATTTTTCAATGTTTAAATAATTATTTTGATAAGAAATTATATATTAAAATACTAAAACATTAATCATTTTTTTTTGAAAATATATAGTTTCAGTAAAGACACTATATTTGTTTGAATAAATATTTTTTGATTTAAATTTTATTTTTATAAATATTTTTATTAATTATTTTGTATTTTAATATAATCAATAATATAATTTTATGATAACAAATAAAAAGTTTATAATTACCTAAAAAATGTTAATGTCAGGAAACCATATTTTTTGGTTAAAGGGTTTTTTATTGGAATGTTTCAATTATGATATTTAAATAATTATTTTTTTAAAATGAATATATTTATTTTTGAAATCATAAAATTACGATTATCCGACATTAATTTTTTCATAATTTTCTCTGACATATATATTATTGGGTAAATATTAATTATAGAACAAATATATTGTACGTATTATTAGATTGTAATGAAGAAAAGTAATTTAATATACCCCATACATGTCTTCCATTGAAAAAATTCTCAATAAAATAATTTGTTTTTATATTAAGTTTATTTTTTTAAGAGCATTTATGAATTCTCTAAATTTGATATTATATTTTAACATTTTAAAATATATTATTTTTAAATATTACTAAATTTTGTATCAGTAATGGTAGTATATTTAAGGTTTTAGGTTCCTATACTTATAAAATATTTATACCCTCTCTCCTTTTTAATAAATCACTGGAAAAAAAGTCGAGATAATGTGTGTCGATTTTAATTATTTATCATATATATTCCAAAACCTATGTTTGGATATTAATAATGGATTATCCTATATTTTTTATATAAACCCGCAAAAAATAAAATTCTTTTACTCTAATAACCCTATGATTATGAGATTACACTTACCATTTCACTCTATATACCTCGCAAGGTTGTCTACAGACCTTAAGAATATCCTCTAAAGCTTGTAGTGGCATCATATCAATGTAATTGTTCTATCATTCTCCCTTTTACTAAATATCGTTTTCTATATTATACCTTTTTATTTTCATTTTATCTTACTGAAGCATATTTTAATATATACCTCTTATTGTAATTATTATTTATATATGATAATAGACCCTTTCACTCTCATTTAACACACTAATGAACCATTTTGTAACCCTGTTATGATGAAGGAATTATCCTGTGATTTTTTCACACAAAAAATATTATTAATACCCATTCATATTTCCAATCAAGGGCATTTTCCTAGATATACACATCCTTCATTTAATAGAAATACCCTATTATGTAAACAAGAATATTTGATCATTGGATTATTATTTATATAAGCCACATTTATGTTGTATAATCTATGTGGAACTCATGTGAATGTGCACGAATGAAAATGATGGGTGTTCTAGATAGAAATCCAATGCATTGGTTAATTTTTATCTCATGAGATACAATGTATAGTTTGAATGATGTAATCCTTAAGAAATTATGTTATAATTTACTGGTGGTTATCCATGACATATTTTTTGGTATCTTATTTTATGTTGTTTCCATATTTCATGGTTTTCATTCGGATATAATTTATTATCATTAATAATTGTTCAAAATTATGATTCTCACCAGTATTATGTTATCTTGATATATATCTTTACTCACATGTACTTATTTAACTCATTATAATCTTTTTTCACTCCCTTATAAGGTTTTATAGACAACCCATTGATAATGGGGGTCCTAATGTTATCCCATGAATTATTAGATGTTATATGGAATTAAATGCCCTTTTATGGAGATTTTAAAAAATATTTGTTTATTTATATTGAAAGACATTATGTTATATACGTAATTTCCAAAATATGATTTTCCTTATGGTCATTTAGGTTGTATTATTTATACATTTATATAAAAAATCATGAATTAAAATATATTGATGATATGGGTTTTCATAATTGGTATCAGAGTAATGTTTAGTTATTTTTTGAATTTTGATTTAAAATTTTTATTAAATCCTTCAAAATAATAATAAAATAGGAAATGTTACCTAAAATTTGGTAATGTAATGTGTATGTGGTTTCTATAAGAATAATTAATGATTTGGATACATCAATTGGTTGTTTCTCTGGAACAATTATTCCTAGGGGTAATAACCTAAAAAATGGAGCATGAAACTAGACTCAGTCATTAACCTGTTCATTAAAATGGCCCATTCAAGACACCTCGTCTGACACTCGTAGGGGATATTCATTTTTAAATTCACAAGCATTGTACGAATAATTACTAATGGAAAAAAATTATCTTAATATTTTATGTTAAGAAATATATTATAGATAACAGATATTGAGACATATAAATTCATAGGTTAAAGTATAAATGTTAGTTATGGCTTATTTGTTTAGTGTTTATGGTTTCCTGTATATTCCATTAATATTTTAAAAATTATCATCCTGAATTTTAACCTTCATTAATAGTAAATTTTTAAAAATAGAAAAAACATGTCAACAACCAATGTAAGGAGCAATATGATAAATTCAAAATTGAAACTTCTATCCTGATATGAACCATAATCATGATATTCATGTGGATACATTCTCAATAGTCTCATGTTTTGAAGTGATTCTTGAATCATGAGGAATGACCAAACCCATCAAAAATAACATTTTTTAATTGAGATGTTTATATGACAACGGAATTTGTTTTTTAATGGATCATATGATAAATTTAACATATAGAAATTAATAAAATCAACCGAAAATATATTATCCATCAGTCAATACATTGAAAAAGAGAAGGTCATAATGGATATTAATCATATGGAGGGATAAGCTGATTAATGATGGGATTTTATCAAAAATATAAAGCATGGGGAGGATATAAAAGTGGTTTACTGAAAGTAATACTATATTTTTTAAAAAAATTATTTTCTCCACACTATCTTAAATAAAATAAAGACGAATTTATTATGACTCCCGGAATAGGATGACTAATGTTTCATGGACAATGAAGAAAAATTCACATGACTTTCATGATATGTCTTAGGATTTGTGATTGAAAAAAAAAAGTAAAAGTAAATTTTTCATTATATTTGGTGTGAAATAGATGAATCTATGAAAACTATTAGCTATTGGATAAATTGAAATATATAAAAAAATTCTAATATTTCCTCAAAGTCAAAATAGAGATCGGAGAATCCCACGGTTATAATGGTTTAGGAGATAAGAAGTGGAGAAGGGACTTAAATTCATGAGATGTGATGGAAAATTATCATAGGGGTAATAAATTCCAACATGCCACATTTAAAAATTGATGTATTAAGTATCCTATAACATTAAAAATGGCTAAATGGAAAAGATTTTATTTATTGATTAAAGTGTATATTGCTCGTGATTCCTGACATAGGAACCACTCAGATGTGATAAAATTATGGGATAATTCATCTGAACCTCATCATGATGTATAATCATAAAACTACAATGAACATGGGAATTATTTGAATCTACTAAATATGCTAGGTGTTATCAATGACAATTGATGAAAACAACATCGATGTTCTAGAGGGAATGGGTCGGCTTATGAAATCACAAGTACTAAGGAGGAAACTGACAAAGATGTGGTGAAAGGTAATTTTGTTATTCATTCAAGGATACAGAACATATTTTTTAATTGTAGTTAAACTCATTCTGTCATATAATTCTTGTTTAGTAGAACCATTCATAACCTACCTTGATATATGGAAGTTGAGTTATTTGTGAAAATTTTAAATAGGGGAATTATTTCATACCAACTTTATAAATTCACCATTATCCATATCGGTGGGATGAAATCCTATAAAAAAATGTGATAACCCCAATTGTGTAATTTGATGATGTTATCGAAATGGAGCATATTTACTTATATAGAGTACATAAAATCCCAAGAGAATGAAATCTCATCCTATAAAAAAAATTGGCCTCTAATTCTAAACAAGTTCAAGGAGGTGGATGAATGTTCATTAGAACTAGAATTGTAAATAGGATTATAATTAACATAAAATAAGGGTTCTATAACATAAAATATTGATACTAATTAAGGGATAATCCTTAAAGACATCCCCATTGTAAGGTAATTTGATGGTGTTATTCCCAAATAAATTTATGGTATTCCTACAAGACATGTGGTGGAGTTCTCAATTAATCATATTCCAGATATTTTGCAATATCCAAGACCACATATATAAAACATATTGATTAACATGAATATATGAAGAATAATATATAAAATAATTTTTATGATGGATTAATTCACCCAAGTGCTTCATTGTTTGAGGTATCGATACTCTTCCTTAAGAAGAAGGATGTGTCAATGCTCCTCTACATTGATTATTATGGGAAAAACAAGATCAAAACAAATAATATGTATCTTCTTCCATGGAATGGTGAATTTTTTGATCATCTAAATAGAGATAAATACTTCTACTAGGTAGATATTTTCTTGATATTTTATTATATAATGGTAATGAATGTTGATATCCATAACACTACATTTTGTACAAGGTACTATCATTATGAGTTCATAATGATTCCATTTAAACTCACTAACACTATAACAATCTTCATGGGATCGATTAATAGAGTTGTTGTGGAATATCTTGACAAATTTGTGACAGTATTTATTGATGATATTATAATCTACTCCAAAATAATTAGTGATATGAGGAGAATATTAATACTTCACTGAAGATCATATAGAAATAAAATAAATATTATAGTATAGTAAATGAGAGTGTTTATGAGATGAATTAACAAGCATTCATCATGTTATCACCAAAAAAGTAATATCCTTGGATCCTTCAAAAACTAAGGTAATTGAAGGATGTACTAGATCAACATATTTGATAGAAATTAATAGTTTTTTTAGATTAAAATTGTATTATCAAGAATTTTTTTGATACATCATGTTTTTTAAGAACACTAACAAGGATTACATATAAGGTATTCAAGTATTTATTTACTAATGACTGTCAAGAGAGATTCAAAGAATTTAAGAAGAGCCCAATAACTTCATGTGTACTCACATTTCCCATCAGAGGGGAAGGATTTATGATATATATTGATGAGTATAAAAAGTTATGGGGTTGTGTACTCATGGATGATGAAGAATCTACACCTTATACCTCTTTCCAATGAAATATCCATGAGAAAAACTACCCAAAAACTAATCTAGAATAGTCTGTACTGATAATGGTGTTAAATATGTTGTAATATTATCCTTATAGTGAGAATATTGATAGATTTATGGTTCAAAAAAATTTAATTTTTGAATTCATATAAAAGGATATCAATATGAACCAATGAATATGGTAAGATATTTTCATGGATTGTGATCATTAAATCCATTACCATTATAGGAAAGTAGAAAAATCCAAAATTGTATGTTTTTAAGGGTTCCCGTAAACTTATCCATGATGAGGCTTAAATGTGATCCAATATTTGTAGAAATACAGATGATATAAATGAGAATTATTAAGGGATATTTATCCCACATTTCGTAAATAACATATCAACTATTTATTCTTGAGATGTCAATGTTTTCTAGAAGGATGAAACGTTTCTATAGAACAAGTTATTGAATATTCCAATGATCATCTAATCTAAATATGTATTTTTATGTTTTAGAACCTGGATATGTATCCCATAAAATATAGAATTGAAGAGGGTACTTATGTATGATACTCTTTTCTCAAAATTAATTATTTATCTTAGATGGACTATGATTTATAGGGATATAAATAAAAACCTATGGGGGGATAAGACAGAGAGGGTGATTTCAAAATATGAATCATGATGATTGATATTCATAAAAGTTATGGTTGAAAAATAGATGACTTATGGTATTATGATAAAAATTCCCATAATAAATATGAAAACATAACACTGTATTTCATCATAGGACTCCCCCGGATCCGTACTATAAATTAGTTCATATGGGTGGTAGTAGATCACCGTACCAAGATAGTTCATTTCATTACTATCATGGATTATTTATCTCTTTAAAGCTATCCAATATATATATATAAGGGATGTTATAAGACTATAAATAGGTCCACACTATATTTTGTCTGATTGAAATCCATGGTTTACCTCATGATTCTAGGAAATACATCTGTAAGAATTTGATACAGAGTTGAATGGCATCACTTATTATCACCCTCAATCATATGGTTAGACTCAAAGAACCATTAAAACTATATAATATATATAAAGATCATTTTAAATAGATGACATAGAAAATTAAAACTATTCAAACAATTTAATGTCATAAGAGATGAAATATAAAATTTAATCAATTTAATGTCATAATAAATCATTAAAAATTTAATACATAAGATAGGGACATGATTTTATACATGAACTAGAGTTTGAGGTTAGAGATAATGTGTATCTGCATATATCACTATTGAATAATTTCATGAGATTTGAAATTAATTGAATTCTTATTTCAAGATACATCACTCCCTTTGAGATCCATTATTGCATTGTTCCTATGAGATATCCATATTGAATGAATATGTGGCATCATAATAGAATGATCTTTCATATATTTGTTATCTAGTAGATATCTTAAATATTAGAGATAATGTTTTCTGAAAGAATAAAAATCACATTATCAATGACTTGTCTTAAACCAACTAGTTTTAGTATAAAATGTGGGAACTAGAAGAGGAAAAGAAAGATAATCACCCTAATATATTTTATATTATAAATTAAAATTTACAGGGTGAAATTTATAGAGGGGGAGAATATAAGAAATGAACCTTTATCAAATGAAATTTTCTTTTTAAAAGAGTAATTGACTTATTAATAAATTTAATTATATAAAATCCCAGAGATAGTTTTTTTTTCCATTATAAGTTATATCATGCCATATTTAAATGATCATTAATCATAATAACAACTATTATTAGAACTGTAGTATAGTTTCCATTTTTGTTAGTACATATTAAGAGTTTTGATAAATTCCAATTGGAATGGTTAAAAGAATATATGAACTCCACTAGTAGGATCATACACTATGAAGTTAATTTATCAGAGCATACACGGGATATTTCATCACATGGAAGTTCTACTGACCAATCCCAATGAGATATTCAATATCTAAAGCATGCATGAATCTATTTATGGTTTAAGTTCATTCTCATTGAGATCTCTAATAAAATGGTCTTCGCATAACCACCCATAAAATATGTCACCATCAGACTCCATAGAATTATATAATTAACTAATATAATATAGGGATATATCTATTACTTAATAGTGTGATTTATAATATTTTCATATTAATAAAAAATGAAAATATGTGTCCATTTTTATTAGCACTTTATAAATGATTTAGTAGTGATTTTGAAAAAAATATATTTCAATATTCTAAAATAAAAAATATATTTTTGGAAAATATATATTTTTATTAAATACTCACATTTTGATTAATCGAATAACTTTTAAATAAATATTATTTTAAAAAATATTCCTATGAAATTTCCTTTATTGAAAAATAAATTATTATAGAATTTTATATACCGAAATATAATTATGAAAAGGGTTACAAAACTATCATTATCAATATAATAATTTTTTTCATTAATTGGGTAATTAAAAAATATTATATTATACTATTTAGATAATTATTTTGAAAACGAATATTTTTTTAGTTAGTTTATTTAAATTATCCAATAATGATTTTTCATAATTTTTTAAGGTAGTCAATTTTTTTGTAAAATTTAAATATGATATAATTATATGATATGTATTATGACATCATAATGAACTTAATGTAATGTAATGTAATCCATGAAATTAATAAAATATAAAATATTTATTTCCACATTAAAATAATGTGTTTTAAAAGTTATTTGATTAATTTAATATAACAATAATGAATCCTCCAAAATGATATTATATTTTATGATTTCAAATACATTTCATTATAATCATGAATAACTTCCACATCACCAGGTATATTATTTTATTAATCTAATTACATTTAATTATAAAATAATGAAAACCACTCCTTGTAGGTATAAAAATGAGAAACAATTTATATGGTTTTTGGTTATATTACATTAATATATATAGTCCAAAACCAATGTCTAAAAATTATTAAAAACTTATCTTGTATTTTTCAATATAAACCCACCAAAAATCTTATTCCTCTTCCCTAAAAACACAAGGATCAACACATTACTATGAAATAAAATCTACATATCCCTCTAATGTTTCCACAAACATAATAAGTAGATCCTCTTAATCTCTTAGAATAGTCCTCTCAATGTAAGGGATCACCTCTTTCCCCAATTTATTCAATAAAACAACATTATATTATTTCTTTCAACTTCTATTTTATTATGTTGTAATATGTTTTTAAACATTTATATTACTATAAAAAATTTACATGTGAAGAGTGACCCCATTCACTCACAATAAACCCATTCATGAACATTTACTTACCCCATTATGCTGCTACAATTTTCCGGTCATTTCTCCATTCCACACATATTTATCATGATTATCAATCCTTATTTCCACTGAAGAGTACATAACTAGATGTTCATACCCCCAATTTAATGTGTAATTCTATATATATAAACCACAATATTTGATTATGGGTTGAAAATTGATGAAATACATCTTTATATTTTATGATCTATAAGGATCACTTAGGCATGATCATGATATGAAAATGATGGGTGTTCCCTACTAGTGATATAATGAATTGGGTAATATTTTTATCTCGTGAGATACAATGTTTGGTGAAATAGATATTATACTAATCTTAACAAGTCACAATGTAATTTTATATATTTAATTACGTTTTTGATGTAACATTTTATGTTTTTTCAAAATTTCCATGTTTCCATTATAATATCATGTTATATCATTCCTCATTGTTCAATATTATTATTATATCTACTATTATGTAACATTGATATCCCTCTTGGATTACATTTCCTACATTAAATCATGATATGAATATTTTATTCCCTTAATGGGATTTATATCTCACCAAATTCTTATGTACGTCCCTAGGTTATCCCATGCAGTTTTCAATGATCAATGAAACCAAAGATAATGTTATGGAATTTTTTATTTTTTTTTGTATTTTAATTATATGTTGTTTTTTAACAGAACTAATTTATCAATGAAATGGCCCTCATGATCATATAGGTGGTATAATATTTACTTTTATCTAGTAAATCAAGATTAATAATGTATTCAAGATATGGTGAGTCATAATTTATGGAATAGAAAGATGATTTTTTTTGTGGTTATTCACATAAAATAATTATAAATAATAGTTTGGGATGTTCCATGGAAGGGATACATCAACAGATAATGCTTACTAAGATTGATTAGTACTTCTACGATTTGTTTGTTCCGGTAACCAGCTCTGGAAATGGGTGAAAATGAAAATGGTTTCCATGGTTATGATGTCTTCAATGTTCTACATATGGTATGACAGTAATTATGGCATCAGAAGTGCGGATCAAAGAGGATGATCATGGATTTTTGTCTCGAGGTGGTTCAGTGGCCACATTTCTGAATTTGGAATCAAAGGTGAATTTCATCTAAGTTGTTTTTTTATTTCGGTGATTTGGTAATCTCGTGTATGGTTCCCGCTCACCCAAAAAGTGGTGTTCATAGTCAAATTATAATAGAATTTTCAGTAGTATAAGAAAATGATGGGTTCTTTTTTAATTTTATGGTTACGATGAAGTAGATTTGGATTGGCAGTTTCTTAGAGATATGTATGATTCTAAGAATAATAAAATGGTCTTAATAAGTAAAATGATAATGGAATGTAATTAGAAAATGAATTATTTAATGTATAGAAATAAGGTAGAAAATAATGATATGAGTTAATATTATAAAAAAATGGGATTTGTATTATATAAAATTTGATTTGGTGGTTAATAGAAAAACAATTTATCTTAATTAATAATTTTGTTAGTTAATGATTAATGTTGATTTTGTAGTGTAATATGATGTGGGGGAAGTTTTGTGGTTGTTTTTTGGTCATTTTATTTGTTATTTTAATTGATATGTGTGGGATTAGTGGTTATCATGTGGTGGTGTACCAATTATGTTGATTTTTATAGAGGTGATTTATAGATTATTGAAGTTAGGGTGGGATAGTGGTTTAAATATTTTTTTTTACTTTAGGTTATTTTATATACAACACTGCTCAATTTGATTAATGTGACACACTCCTATGTTATTTTTTAATCTATAGGATCATAACATGAAAATTTTACATCTATGTAATATCATACAATATGGATATCACATCTATCCAAAATAAATTACACAATTTTATGGGGATAGGTTATTTTTTATGGATTGCATTTCTCTCAAAAAAATGTAATAGTTTGTATATTTGAAATAGGTTATTTTTGATAGACCTAAATCCATCCTCGATAAGCTTCCAGGCATTCATGCCACTTTTTATCTTGAACATATAGAAATTCATCCTAAATAATGTGACCTAAATAAGTTTTCATCTATAGAGGATTGTAAATCCATTCTATATATATATATACATATTTGGATGTAAATATGTTTCTATATATGATATCAAAATATAAATAGATAAATATACATTAATATTACTATACATAAATATATTTTTAGGTTAAATATATATATTTTTCATTATATATCTAAATATATGTATCTATAATAATAAAAATACATTATTATTTATTTATGTTTCTTATTTTGATAAATATATATTTATAATTTTTTATATTAATTATAATCATCCCTTCTCGATTACATTATAATTATAATCTTTAAAATCTGTTTGGGGATATATATATATATATATATAATGAAATAATATGATACTTATATGTATGATTGTATGTGTGTCTTCAAATCCATTTTATTAATTTATAATTTTAGAATACCCTATTTTTAATACAGTGAAATTTAAAATGGGAACTCAAAATTTTAATTTATTGGCTGATCCAATTCATAAATTAAATTTCAAGATGTAATTTTCAGAGTTTTAAACAATTAAAATGATGATTTCTATGAATTTTAAGGCCCCATAAGTGTCTTGAGTGTATATATGTGTTTTGGGTGTTTTGATCTATAAAGAAAACATTTAGGGAGAATTAAGTAGGGGCATACAGTTTGTTGAGTCCATTAATCCTATTTTTATATAGGGAAATTGTTTGTTGAAATTTTGTAGATCTATTGGAGAAAACATATGTCATGTATTTCTTCTATGCGAATGGGTTTTTGAAACCAAATGACTTATTTCAATAACCATGTGTTATTGTCTACTGGAGAAAAGGGTCTCGCACAGGTTAGTCATACCGTGCGAGAGGAGGCACATGAACACATATTATAGTCTACAAGAAAACTCCAGAAGGGAGTGGAAATGGTACACATTATTTGTATAACCATGCACTTGTCCTGCTCCCTTTTTGGAACATAGAATGTGGCACCACACAGTTAGTCAAACTACGCAGCCAAAACATGAGGCACATTAAATGGTGTGATTTTTTCCTTTCACCTTATTTTTTTACATTATTCCACCTTTTTATTTTCCTCTCCACTAAGAGTATACCAAATGTCTAATTATTCTTTCTCCCATCCTTTTTATCATTAGTCCTTCTCCTCCATTTTGAGTCATAATTGTCCATCGTCGGCTGCATTAGATAACACTTGGTTAGTATTTTATTCCTCTTCCATAATTTCATATTTTATCTCTCCTACCCCAGAACTATCTTCATGTTCATTAATTTACCCTAATTTCATGGAATTGTTATATTTCATTGATTTAACTCTATCCATATTGAATCGATTATTAGTATTGGATGACTAGACCACACAATATATGAGGTAGGTGGTCTATATATTTTCCCTTAAGTTTTCAGGATTTAGAAAATACTCTGTTGTGTAGCATGAAAACATTTCGTTGTATCACTTTTAAAATTTAAAACTTAGTTCATATAACCTAATTCCTTAAATTAAATAGTTTTTTTGATTCATGTATAAATTGGGGTGTTTTAAACAAAATTTTAACCACCTTGTGGGCTTCATTGCTAATATGTGTTGAGATTTATACCACTTTAGGTAATTTAACCACACATTGGGTTGTTGTTTTTAATGCTATTGATCATAATACTTTATTGTAGCTTCCATCACCTTGTGAGGTCTACTGAGAAACTCCCATGAAAGCTAGTGTTAAGGGAACTCAAATAAATTAATAATGATATGGGTTGTATCTCCTTCTATCATTTTATATAAAAACCACCTTTAAGGTTCACTTCTTTATCTAAATAAAACGAATAATCTAACGGATATATTTAATTTCATATATATATATTTATATAATATGACATACTAAGTAATGTAATGAACCTTTCTATGGATGTTGTTGTTTATTATAAATGAAATTTCAAGATAGAGTATGCCCTATGTATGAAACTCCTTCCTTTCTCTCTACAATTATTATGGGATCAACCCTCATTCAAAATTAGAATCATATTTTAAAGTTTACATTGGATATCCCCTGATTACTAAGTGATTACACTTTATATATTTATTACTTTATCCCACCATCTCTTGTACTACCTTTGTGTTATATAATTAACAATATTTTCAAGGTGTTTTTCCATTTCATCAATTTCTCTCTAATCAGCTAGAATCAATTCATTGTATTGGATGAGTTGACCATAATAAGAATGAGGTCGGTGGTCTATTGATTTTTACTCAATTTTTTTTGTTAATTTATAAAATACAATGTCCAGATGATGTCTAGAATTAATGTGTGTCACCTATGAGATGTAATTTAAATATATAGACCTTAATTCCTAAATTAAATAACAATTTTTTTTTCAAATTAAACTATTGGATCTTGTTTATCTCAATTTGAACCACCCTATTGCGTTATTTGATCGTATTCCTTGACCTCTATTCTCTTTATAATATTAAACCACCCTTGGAGGGGTGGTTATTATAAATTCCCCTTATCATAATTATTAAATTTTTCCTTCATCACCTCTTAAATTTTAATAATATTTCCCCATGTATGGGAGAGTAAAAAAGAAATCAAATGAATTGATAATGATATGGGTTGTATTACTTTCCATAGTATTGAAATAAAACCACCTTTATGTTTAAATTTATTCTCAAATAAAATGTTTTAATCTAATATAGATATTTAATTTCCTAACTGTAATGATCATATATGTATCCTATTAAATAATTTAAAATTACATGGGCCATTACATTGCCTTCATAGTTTCTTAAAAATGTTATGGCCAAAATTCATTAATTAAATTGTAATGTTAAATGATTATTATTATGGAATATTTTCATTAATTTATTCATGAATTTTTATATATCGTGATTAATATCATGGATTTAATTATTAGATGGTTTTGAAATGGTTATGTGAAATATAATACTCTTTGAGAATTAATCAGGTTCATTTTTATGGAATATCATGGAAGATCTTATAGGCAGTTTGAAATTACATGAATCATGAGTTATACTCATTTTTACTATACAGAACATCTTGTATGGGATTTGAAGTTACATTGATAATATTATTCATTGATATATACTAGGGTTTCTTAATTAATGAATATTTTTTGTAGGTTCATAAGCGAGATAACATTCCTCGTGCTCTAGGTGATATCCTGGTTTTCTTTTTTACATAGCTCTAGGGATGGGATCATAGTGAAATTGAATGAAATTAATGATGCATGTATTTCCACTATAAGGAATTCCAAGGATGGTAATATACATAAAATAATCACATTACTCAATTGGTGATACTTGGGTTCCTTTTTATGAAATTTCATGAATGGGATCATTAAAATAATTGAATTATATCATTTGTTCCTACAATTATATACCAAAATTGGTGTCACCATGTGATGATTATTATTATGGGATAATATCATTATATACCTTGGTCCCTTGATATTTTAATGGTCTAATTTTTATATTCATGCTACTTCTCAAAACTACACCATGGTTTTATCAGAACATTTTCTTGCATGCCTCAGATTACAACCATGGGTCTTAGGAATATACGACCACTATCATCATTGTTATAGGAATGCCTCGAGTTCCCACAATTTCTATTCTATCTCTTCATATATTTGATACATATTTATATATATATATATATATATTGATATGTATAAAGATATTCCATTATAATACCAAGAAGGTTTGGTCACCCAGGTTCATGAAGAACCTGAGCCTTACTCATTTCCATTTTTTTTATCTACTACCTTATTGAAATAACTGATTTTTTTAATTTTTTATTCATCGATTGGATAGAATTAGACACCATTAGTGGTGGGCTAATATGTATTTATCACATCCGGTTCAGGAAACCATTTCACTAGGATTACTGAACAGACCTCATGGTATACAGATATGTCTTTGGATTCCGCATGTTTGATATTAATATAAACTAGGGATCTTAGGATCATGAAGCTAATACAGAGCTCCAGAAGCTTTTAGATTTATCCATTGGTATTTTTTCCTTTTCATTATTAATGTAAAACATAATATTATATTTCTTGGTGTATTTTTACAGATTTATTATGTATCCTCTTCAGGAAATGCATTCATGTGTTTATTTTTTGTTGTTGTACATCTTGTTTGATATTATTATCTTTTACTGTTTCATATTTCTTTTATAAATATTCTGGTGTTTATGTATTTATTATAATAATAATAATGTGATACTATGATTATAGGTTTATAGTCTCTAAATTGTACAATCATTAGACCCTCACATATAATCGACAACCTCTAGCTTATGTAGAGACACTTATGGTCCTTTTGACCATCTGGATCGAGGGACCATTTCAGCGGTTTCAAAGTTTGGATGTTACCATAAATATAGATATTTTTATTTACATAATTTTATATACATAATATGGCATATTTATAAATATTAATATATATATATATATATATATTTAAATATTTATATAAATTATGTATATGATTTTGTATATATAGAAAATGTATTATATTAATATATAAATAAACTATATTTATTTTTAAAAAATAATTTATATTTATATATTTTATTATCTAATATATCGATTATTGTTATTATTATTTACATTTTTATTTATTCATATATATATATGATGATTATTAATATATAAATGAATTAGAAGACAAATATACACACATTTCTCTATGTATAAGTAAATATAGAAAAAGAAACATAATTTATTTGAATAATTATATATTTGACTGTCAATAAATATATTACTATGTTTTACATACATGCATCAATTTTTTTGAAGAACAATTTTCAAAATATATTTATGTACATGTGCTTATAGGAATATTTATATTTATATATGTTTATATTTTTTTGTATAATTTAGTTTCTTATATACACATTATTTAAATTTATAAAAAATAAAAACAAAAGAAAAATATTATAGATATTATTATTTATTTAATTATTTTTTATATTTATATTCATTTAGTTATATATAAATATATTTTATTTATATAATTATAATAAAGTAATAACTAATGTGTATATATATAATTATAATTGTTTATTTTAGTACTTCTTATATTTACACTAATTGTAGATTATATTAATATATATTATAATTATATAATTATAATAATTTAAAAAATTATATCTATAAACAATGTTTTCTAGGATGGATTTTGAATCAGTCCCATATAAAGATATGTCTATGGACCTGGACATAAAGATTACATAGTCCTTATTTTTTTGTTTAGAATAAATTTTATATCATTATCATGGAAAATTTTAATTAATAGTCATAGTGAATTATGTTATAAAACATACCTAATTATCTCATATAATAAAAATGAGAAACATATACTCTATATCCATTTTTTCTAAAATCTAAAACATTAATAGTAAAACCTGATTTATTTTCATGAATTATATTCATGCAATTACCTTGAATTTGTTTTCTCCTTTACCCATAATTAACCCATGTGAATAATATTTTCAAACATTTCTTGAGAAAAAATATCCCACTAAGGGACATAAAAATTATGAAATCCGTTAGTCCAATAAAAAACATGAAAACACACAGATTACATACCTTGATTAAATTATTAGTTGGACATATGATGCAAAATAATTTACACAAGAGAAAAATACATTTTTATTCTAAAATAAAACATTAAATATCAGATTTAGAAAATATTTGGATTGTATAGATGACTTAAAACATTATATTCATTACCAGTTTTACACTTGTGTCAGAAATAACCACATCCTAATTATTTCTATATGATAAAACAAACCAGTTTACTCCCTCCATTACTTTGATGATGTGGAACAATACCCAATTCATTGGGGAACTATAAAGGGGTTCACCCTTTATATAACTTATATCCTGATCACACATTTTTCAGGTACTATAATGGAACTCACCACATTGTATAAGTTATAATATGAACACTGGTTTGTCTTGAGCTATTATGGGGCTAAATTAATCATATAATCTATAGCAGGATCACTAGTTACATATATATAATGCATAAATATCATATCATTATAAAAACATTCAATGATTTTACATTTTTATTATATGTCAATGGGAATAATATTAAAATAGTTTTAAAAATCACACTCATATGTTGAAATACCCTAACACTTTTAGAACCCATATCTAATACTAAAATACACAAAAAAAGGGAAAAGGGGGTCCTCATTGAAGAAAACATGAATGATTGTCAAGGAATTGAATCATAAAATAATATTTATAGTGCTATATTAAGTAATTGCACCATATATTTCAAAATAGAATATTGTTTTAATTTTTTATATAAAATAAAAAAATTTGTAATATATTCCTATTTAAATCCTTTGATAGAAATTCATAAAAGACAAACAATGCCACTTATAATTATTTTATATCTCGAAAAATCCCTAGATAAAATATTTTCTCGAATTTGTAAAAGGGAAAAAATTATTTATCAAAGAAATCATTTAAATATTATAATACAATTACTTAAGGTAATTTATCCATTACCTCAATCATAATTCATCATGTTTGTTCCTTATCTTCCATTTATTCAAACAACCTAATTTTTATCCAAAATAATTATTAATATGATTATTTTATAAAACCAATTCCACTAAAATGTTTTGATGTACATAAGGTAATACTTTTTTAGGTATTGGTTGATAAATGGTTCTTAGACTATGATGAAATGAAAAGAGGAGGTGCTCTTTTAAGAGTGGGGCAATTCAATCTTTTAGATTCTTAAAGAATTAAATTTATAAAAATAAATTTTGATAACTAAAAGGCTAAAAATTTGTAAAAATTAATCAAATATGATGATGATTATAAAACCTCTCACCCATTAAAATGTAGACAAATTCCGACCACATTTTACCCATATCATCTTGATTTATCCCTTCTTTATCCCTTTTAACAATTACGGTGATATCAATGATTTTAACTCTTAATTATTTAATATAGTTATTATAATGTGAATAATAATTCATAACTATAATGTGAATGATTTCATAATCCATATCCCATTAACATATATAAAGATAATATTGTTTGAAATTTTAAATAATTTAATATAATATTATTTTTTATAAATTAACATTAATGTCAAGTTTTGAACTATTAATTTAATTAAACTTCTAAATCTAAAATACACCAATGAAATTAAAGAATAATGAATCCAAAAAATAGTATAATTCAGTTTTATCTACTAAAATAATTAAAATCTAATAAAAATAAACTAATATATTTTTTGAATATTTATGATCATTTTATAGATTTTTTACTACCTGCACAAGCACTGTGTCAATATTTCATAGGAAATTAATTTAATTATTTTAACACAAAAAATTAGAAATAAAATTTTATGATAAATATAGTAATTTATCATGAAATTTAATACTAATAACTAAACATATCATTTATTTATCAACATGTAAAAAATTAAACGATAAAATAATGAAATAGAATGAAATTTGTTTAATTTTATTTATAAAAATTTATTTTGAGGTCATAATCATTAAAAATGGAAACATACACATAATAATGTTTTTTATTATGGATAGAAAATTTTTAATTGAATAATATTATTTCAGGTATTATTTTAATTTCATAGTCCCTATCATTTTAGTTTCAACCAAAATTACCCACTTCAGCCTCTACTATGGTATTACAAAATACTAATGTTACTATTCATAATGTCAAAAAAATTAACATTTTATAAAATTATAAATCACTTAATCAGAATACTGAATAATGTTTTTAAAAATCAATTTATAGGAGTGGAATATTTAAAATTAGAATTATAATTAAGAAACATGACAAAAAGAATTTTTTTCATAAAAATTTCCCTTTAATTGTAAAATGATTTTACACCAAATTCGTTTATAATATATATTCTAATGAATATAAATATAATATTCGTAATCAAACCTATAAAAATATTTCTTTAAAATAATATAAACTAAAATCTAACATTGTGTGTTCCCTAAAATAAAATACATTATAAAAAAAACAATATTCTTTATTATTGAAGGAAGAATTAGACTTTTCTGAAAAAATTCAAAATTTTTTGTTAAAATAACTATGATTTGATGATTTATAAATTATTTTAATTTTATAAATTATTTTTTCAAATGGTAAAAAAATTATTTATAATATTTTCCCATAAAAATAAATAGAATTCATTTTTCAAGAAAATAACTTTTTTATGAATAAAATGATGTTAGAAATGAGTTTTTATTTCCGGTGAATTTATCATTAAATTTATATTTTTTAAGGCTCATATATATTTCAATTTTTTTAAAAATTATGCATACCCAAAAAGTTAATATATATGTCATAATAATCATATAATAACATTTCTTTTTTCATAAACTCACAGTGTTGTGTATCATATATGCTATCAAACCCAATATTCTTATCATAAAATCCAAGAGTGATAAATTATATGGAATTTAAAAAAATTTATCCTTGTAATTTTATCTTTATCATAGTTATGAATATATTGAAATTTGAAAATACCTTTTTCCAAATCCCACATCATAAAAAGGGTTTATAAAATAACCTCTTAAAAATATTGAATGCATTATAAAATGGTCATGTGAATTAACACAAAACTAGTTTGTCCCATAAGGAGAATATTTTTTTGATTAAAATCATGGATTTTTTAAGAATTGTTATTTAAGATACATTATTATACTTTTTTAAAAAGAGGAGACCATCAATTAATCAAAATTGATAACCATTTTTATTTCAAGATCATTTCCAATGGTTGAGAAATAGCTTTACGATATAGGCCAAGAACATAACGAAATATAATTACGTGAAATTTATAATTTCCACCCTTAATATAATTACACCACACACACATATTCTCTCCAAGTGATGGGAATTCAGGATTATTTTTTCAAAACATAAGCACAGAACATAACTTCTAACTGATCAGATAAACATCGAATGGATAACAAAATATTCCATCAATCATTATACATTAACCAAAAAAATTACTAGAAGAAGGAATTATAATTCCCCCAACGAATACAACATTAAATGACAAAATACAAAATTAATCTCAAATGGATAAACAAAAATATCAAAATATAAACTAAAATCATTAGATAAATAAATAACATCAAAATTTGTGAAAACATTCCCAACCATGTTTTAAAATAATACATAACAATGATAATATAACATGTTAATATAAAATTTATATACAATAAAAGTTTTTAAATCTTCAATTCATATACCCATGAAATGTTTATTCCATAATCATATAAAAAATAAAATTTTCTAATACATTCCATAAATAATTTGAATTACAATTAATCTACATATGAATCATACATGATTCCAAAAGATAGTTGAATGCTTATTCACCAATCAAAATCCATTTTAATTATTATTACCATAACTATATATATTTCCCAAAATATCAAACATCATCTAATATAACATTAATCACACAATCAACAAATAAATTTTGAATATGATTTTTATATATAATAGAAATCATATATTCCCATAGTCAACATAATAGTATCACTCAAATATTTTATATAAATGAATAATTTAAATCTAAAAATGACATCATGTAGGTCATTGTATGTTGTTTCACCTTTATCACCATTATGTAGTGGGTTAAAGCCAATTTGCCTCACTGGAAGTGATGTTTTTTCACTTGACGTTCTAGATTCTGTTTTACAAAGAACATATTAAAATAATTATTATAATATTCCCAACAAATATGGTGAAAATATTAAAAATAACTATAATATCTTCAACATGAATGAATGTTTAAACCTCAATGATTTTCTTATACATTTCAGCTCACATCCCCAAAATGTAATAGTTTCCATCCCAAATAATCCTCCATTTTAATCCTAAGGGTATAATATAGCAAAATAAAATGTCTAAATAAAATACAAATAGTTACCTTAAAATTTTAAAATGGGGGTCTTTATCAGTGAAATTATGATAAACCTTAAAATTGTAAACAAATAATATTACCCATGACTCTAAAATTAACCTCAAATGAATAATTCATAATCTATAAAGTTATCTAAAACATTATTTTCATACAAACGTTAGGGACTTCACTATAATCATTATATAATCATGAGTTTTAGAAGTAGAATTCATTATTATTAATTCACTCAGATATTTTATATTTATAGTTTTAGTGAGTTTGTCCATTAATTTTACATAAATATCCCATATATTAAACATTGGACTCTTCTAATTATTATACATTTTTACCATAATTTTAAAAATTTAATGTACAACATGATTTCATTTCATGAAAAAATATTCAATATGTTCAAAATGACTTATTATATTCCTTTCCAAATCCTTAAACACAATGAAAAATAATTTTAAACAAGTGATGATCACAAATAAACAGATTAAAGGAAATAAATATAATAAATCTATTAGTCAAGTGAAAACATGATAACCCATTAAATAATGACCTTTATCACATAATTCATTGATTGTATGACAAATAAGATTTCTAATGAAAAAAATAACTTCATAATGACACAAAAACAATATATTATCAAGGAAAAAATTAAATTTAATACAAAACAAAAAAACCCATCCTAGATGATTTAGTGCATCATATTTAGAACCTATTTTATACACCAATTAATAAAAATTAAAGGCTAGATAAATCTATAGGTGAAACCATGTCGGTTAACTCTCTCCGCAATTCATTTGCTGACATGGAACATTACCCAGTGAATTGGAGATCTATAATGGGGAACATCCGTTGTATAATACATATTTCCCTCACCTATTTTTGATGATATAATTTTATGTTAAACCTACCATCTATGATGTTTAATGTTCACACATTTCCCATGAATTATAATGGGCCTCAACCCATCGTATATGCTATATAATTATCACTCATTTCACACACACACAAACACACACACACATATATATTTAATACCATATCATTTACAAAAAATATTATGCTTTCACATTATTATCATCAACCTTTGGAAAAGTCTTTTTACCCCACATGCAAAGACACAGTGAAATATTTAAATACACATTTCCTATTAAAAAACATTTTTGATACTGAAATAACCAAAAAAGTGAAATATGTGGTTTCATTGATGAAAAAATTAATTCTTATAATGGAATCAATACATAAAATAATGGTTATAAAAGAGAGAAAAATTGTCATCACCATATATTATAAAATAAAACAATATTTTGTTTATTTTAATGATATTTAAAAAATTATAAAAAAGGTTTTTTTTCTGAAATACTTCAAATAATTTATAAGGAGATAAAAATATCTATAATAAGAATTTTATGTCCAAAAAAACATATCATCCAAAAACATTTATTGTAACCACCCTAATTTTCCATGTAAATGTATTATTCAATAGAATTATTACAAGGCTATGAAAATTGATGGTGGTTGATTTCGAGGAATAGTGTGCTTAAAAAAGATTTTTTAACATTTTATTAAGGTACTATTAGTAAATGTGAGTTCAAAAGTTTGTATCTTTTGAACCGGTGCTCATAATTGAAATCTGAGGGCACCGTTGAACTTGCAGTGTCTGGATTCTCTTAAGGGAGGCTTAACTTTGACTGAAGATGGTTGGATGAAATGGATAGTTTTATATACATCTAAAAAGATTAATAAAATAACATAATATCTTATTTTATTTTCTAATGACCTATTGAGTAATGGCGGTGGGGACCACAGAGGTAGTCAGACATTTAACGAGGGACATTAAATTCCTAGTTACACATAAGTTGTGTAACCACCACTCATATAATTAATAATATTCATTATTTAAACCAATTAATGAACTATTAATTGAAATGAGGGTTAAACTCTTATATCCTTCTTTTTATTATTAAAAATATTACAAAAATTAGGATTGGTGGATCACAAGAGCATTCTATCGTAGAACAGAAGAACTCTAATGAATAGCCATTGATCAACCCTTCTAATGATGAATGGAGGCTTAATCGACGTCACATGAGGAATTGATATGGGATCGATGAATGTTGGTGCCTTCACCAAATGATAATTATTTTTATAAAACCTCATCATATCCCACGATTCTTAGTTAGGTGTAGTTATTAAATTCTTGTAAATTCTCAATTCAATTCCTCGTTCTTGAAAAGAATGATGAACACAAAACAACCAAAACAAGATGATTTGTGATTCTTCTGATTACTGTGGGTGGTTGTTGTGGGAATGTTTGAATGTGGTTTATCATTATCTATGTGATGTATAGTTTTTTACCCACATGATATGAAGGTATCTCTGAGGCTGGGGGCTAAAGAAACAAGTCCCTGAACCTCCACCGCTTCGGTTTTCCTCAGATTCATTAGGGTTGGATTTTAAACTACACAAAATCTTGAATCCAGAAGTCTCGTTGTGAATATAGCATCTTGGGAGGACCATAGGTTCAATCAAAAGAGAAAAAAGACCACTGGAATCCATCTGGTGTCCCGTGGAAGAATTGTTGGTGTGGCGTCGCCGGTAACCGGTGCCGGTGGGTGACAGAGGTGGAGGAAGCTGGCGCTTGAAGGTTCCACGATAGACAGTACTGGTGGTCATCCCATAGTCATCACTTGGGCAGTAGAAGGAAATTTGTCTTGCACTATGGAGGGAGGTCATGACATCAAGTAGTAGTGTAGGGGGACCTATGCCCGCTGGTCTCGCTGATAGAAGGGTTGGGGCTACATGGCCCTGCCATTGCAAACTGAACAGACTTTCATCCATTCGGTAAGGTGAGTTGTCCCCCTTGCGGGTCACAACTAGCCAAGGTTGGTCGAGTCAGTCTGCGACACAGTGGGTTGAGCCATGCAAAGCCTAGCCACTTGGGGGAGCCTAGCAGGTTCCGGCCTAGCTGGGTCGGGCCTGGGTCTGACCGATCCCAGATCCTTTTAAGCCCATATACGCTAAAAAAGACATAAATCACAAACAAGGCGTCTATTTGATGAACCGTCTACAATGATGGAATACTTAGAATGAAATGTTCCTTTTGGGATTCTACACCTGTGTTTTGGAGAATGTGGGAGTACGGATAGGTTGGATCAAACCTAAATCTAACTGGGCCCTCGATACTAAAACACTAATAACTCACAGACTGTGCACCTAATTGATGTACCATCTGTCGCATTGGAACCCTTATGACATGGAAAACCTTTGGGATACTCATTTTTGGATATTCATGGCAGTTGAGGAACTAGTGATGTGTTGAGGAGAAGATTTGATAGAACTCAATCGCACAGAGTGCGGGAAATCCTGTTGCTGACAGTCAATTGAAAAGAGACCATCTGTGAATCAACATCATAGAGACCCTTTGAGCATCAACATCATAGAAACATTGTGTTGATCCGAATCATAGAGACCCTTTGAGGATCTGCATCATATCAATCATGTGTGTATCAACATCATGGATTCCATGTGTGGATCAAAATCATAGAGAACCTATGTGGATAAACATTGTTAAACACAACGAGGTCAAGTCATAGAGAAGCCCATCGTGGATCGGGGACATACGACCCTGTTTGGATCTACAATAGAATAATTTCTTCATGGTTCAGTTGTGGAACTTCCTTACAGAATAAAATGATATGGATTAAGAATAATTATCTTTATTACAAATATCTGAGTTGAATACCTGGTGTGATATTTCTCTACATCATGATTTGTGATTGAGGTCATTATATGTGGTTTTTACCTTGTGGAATATTGGGACATTGTTGGGTTTCTCAGGGTCCCTACTAGATTCGGTAATACTCACCCCTGCATGGGCTTTTCTTGCACCTTGTTGTGTCATGTGCATACAATGAGAATATTTGCGGAGACTTTATGAAGCCAGGACCAAGAAGTACATGGTGGTGACTGATTGATCTGGATATCTGTGGAGACTTCTTGTACCTACCCTTCATGTAGGGTCCCTGGTGGAAGATCGTAGGTGTTTTTTTATGTTGTAGTTGTATCTTTCAGTTGGGCTTCTATTACATCCCCCTTAAATTCAATACACACTTTTGCTATTGCAGTATTACTTCCTGGTTACATCTTATTGTGTTCATAGACTTTGTATTTGAATAGTGTTTGAGACAATGCCTTCCCAATTTTCAGAAATTCCTTTCGATGCTACTTTCCAACCCTAGGAAAATGGATGGTGGGCTTGGGGTAGTCATGGCACAGACCATGGAGGACGGGTCATAAAAAAGTGGTGATTGATGAGTCAATTCAACTAATGATCTAAGACTATGATATTTCTAAAGGATATATACTGATAAGTGTTTTGATTGTGTTTTTTAGTTCGGGGAGTCTAGTGTTGTTGGGACGACATACATATCCCTACACCAAGATCCTAAATTATGATTTCTGACTCGGTGCATGAAAACACTGATTTCGTGTGTTTTGAAAATGTTTTACTTTGATCAATTTTGTGTTATATCCCCATGTATAACTTAATGTCAATAGCGCACCTATTTCTCTTCACAATGCCTCCACATAGACAACCAGATAGGATTCCAGAGAGAGTTCATGATGATGGCCCACTGGGAGATGAGGCTTCGGTGTTGGGACCTCTTATAGTGATAGAACCATTTAGTGGTGTACTAGCAGCACCACATCCCGTTGGGTAGCAGTTTCCACCAGCCCCACTAGCAGATGGTGCATACTGACTGAGTTCATTTCATGAGTTCTGGTAGTATAGGCCTCTGAAATTTCGATGTTAGATGGATCCCTAGGCAACTGGGGACTGTATAGTGGTTGTGGCTAGAGTTTTCAACCTAGTTGAGACACCAACAGAGTATATGGTGATGCTAGCTGCTACTCTTTTCTAGGGCATGACATGGAGATGGTGGAGCATGATTCTCCCGTTACATGATGAGGAGACCGGCTCTTAGATATATTTTGAGAGCCTCTTTAAGGTGGAGTTCATTCCAGAAACAGTACTCTCTATGGATATTCAAGACCTCTTTCATTTATAGTAGGGAAGCTTGATAGTGGCCCAGTACTCAGCAAGATTCACTGACATCTCTCACTACTCCAACGACATTGTATGTAACCCTTTAATTAGGGTCTGGACCGTTGATTCGGGACTCCAGTGGGAGATCAGAGTGTCGATGATAACACTCAATATCTCGATGTAGGTTAGAGTACTGGAGTGAGAATTATTTTTGGATATCTTTCTATCTGAGCATGCACCGATAGTGAGACCCACCACTAGACGACACGTAGCTAAGACATTTGTAGTAGATGGTATGCAGATAACATAGTGGTCTAGGAGGGATAGAACATGTTGTGGATGACCCGAAGATTTGGGGTTGGAGGTGCGGTGCACACATGGGAGGGAAGGATTGCAGAGGAGGAGATTATTATTAACGTGTGGTGGGTAGTGCCACATAGCTCACGACATCCGGAACTTCTATACCGATGATCCGTAGACGGTCTAGGGACCACTGGGGAGGAGGAAGAGATTTGATAGAGATGGTCCTCAAGGTAGTGGACAGGGCAGAGGAGCAAGCTGTGCCGCAGGCAGTGGGTGGTGATTTGAGGTTCTACCCCCACAACCTCCAGGTGGTCCACCCCGAACTCAGGGAGCAAGCGGACATGGAGGAGCTCAGCATCAGGCTCTTGAGGCTTGTGACAACAGTTCTCTTGAGATTATTCCAGGTACAATATGTGTCTAGTCCACTGTACCTACAATACATAGAAACACAGTTTCGATTCACACTTTTATTGAAACATCTCTCATTTGGAGATCAGATATTTAGTTTGAGCCATTGGGTCTGTAACAACCTGAGATTTTATAAGATACATTCTTTTTAATTTCATTCATATATTCTATTGTACGACACACCAACATTATCTTTCACTATACGCAACATTGTATTAGCTTGTAGTATACGCAACACTTTTCCTGGACCGTGTTACACACAATTTTGTTAATAGTTATTCTATGAAACATTGACTATATATATATATATATATTCAATGTATAAATGAAATATAATTGGATTCTATGATACTAAACAACAAAGGATTATTTCACAACACGCAACCCTGACTTGGCTTGCATTACACGCAATCGCGACCTTCCTCGATAGCGTGTGTTGTACGCAATATCAGGTTTTAATAAACAACGATATATTATTATAATATTGTCATGAACTAGACTTTATGAATAGTATTAACTAAAATTTTGAATTTTTATAACATTATTATTCATCTTACACATTTTCTAGAACATGGTATAAGAACAAAATAAATTTTTCGGGTAAAATAAGTATTTTTAAAAAAAATGCAGTTTTGCCGCCTTTTGATGGCGCACCCACATTAAATCTAGTTTTTGACATGTTTATAAGTTCAATTTGACAAAATGAAATTCTTCATTTGAATTAGGATATAAAAATTTACAGTAGATAAAGTTTTGATATTTTTCCGATAACTTTCATATTTTAATGAATAGTAAAAGCACGGTATATTTTAATTAAAAACAACTTTTTTCATCGTAATATCTTATGTGGTTAAATTATAATATTGAATGGTTTTAAAGTATAAATAGAATATATTTTTACCATTTAATATAATGTATGTAATTAGCATTGATTTTACCTTGAATTCGTATGATAAATCAATTCAATCTTTTGCAATTTTTTAAAGAAAAACCTGTTTTCTTTCGACAATGTGATTAATATTAATTTAATTTCTGAAACTTCAGTGTATTGAATTTGAAGAACTTGATTCCATATTTGGAATAAGTGGGTTCAAATTATGTTAATAGGCTACTTTTTGTTTTTGGGAATTATGAATAGTAACTACGGTAAATTTTATTTACCATATTTAAAGGTAAATCAGGTAATTAAGGGTAAATATAATATTATAAAATTACACTAACACATGTCAAAATCCTATTGGATGACTAAAAGTAGACCCATATCACCTAAAGGTCAGATTAGATTCATTTTATGGACTTTTGTCCATGAACATAAATTAATTATTATTAAAACTAAAGAATGTGACAACATGTCACTTTCTTAAATCTTATAAGTATAATAATTTTAATTTAGTGATAAACTTCAGGAAACTTCGAACATGAATAGTCTCCAAAAATATAATACAATTATCTACATCATAGGAATTTATTTATAATTTTTAGGGATTAAATAATTATCATTTATTATGACACAATGATGATGCAGTAATTGTCTGATTAATGAAAAATTGACATAATTGATGTTATAAATGCCCAAATATATGAAATTTGAGACTTTTTATGACTTAAACTAATTTTATAGGTTAATATTACATGTTATTGTTTATTTAAGTAACTTTTTTAGAACTTATAAGTCTTTTATGAATTTCATAATAATCATGTACCAAATAGTGTCAAAATTGACATAAATTAGTTTTTTAAAACAATTATTATATTATTAATTGTTATTTAATTCCTAAAAATATAAGGATCGGTAAAATGACATAGATAAGGTTATATATATTAATAATAAACAACTTGGGGTTCTTTTTCCTTGATATAGTAAGTTTATTAACCATATAGTGTAAGAAAACAAAAAGACACGGTAAAAGTTAAATTATTTAACTTAGAGTTAAATCTAATTGATACGGTTAATATAATAACCTAAACTTGTCTAAATCCTATTGGATGAGAGGATTTCGATCCATCCCAACTTTATCTTCGAAATAAAACCCTTTAGAACCATTATAAACCGAATTTGACCTTAATATAAAATAATATTTTGAGATTTTCCTAAGGTGCCCCTCTCCTCCGTTATAAAAGAGCACCTCCTCCCCCTATTCCTCACACCAATTTGAACATTCAATCTCGGCCAACCCCTGCCAAATTATCTTCTCCACTTCCCTAATATCATCCTAGAGGTCCTGGTATTCTTGAAAGACCATCCTTAGTTCTTTAAGTGGAGGTTAAGTGAAGGCGCGCCGAAAAGAGGTAATATCAATTACCGATCGTTTTCAATTTCTTTCTTCTTCGACTTCTTCTTATTTAGTTGTTTCATGATAAAGTAATAACATCAGTATTTTTTATATACTGATATGTTATTATAAATATGAAACAACTCTAATTAACCTTCTATCCATCCTACGGAAAAAGGAAATCACACCCGCGTGCGTACGTACGGAATATGGTCTCCACATCGTGGTGTAATCTATTTTCCGCCACCACCTTAATTTGATGGGTATAATGGTGTAATGAGTAACTATATATGATTATTATAAATTGATATTGATACAGAAATAGTATACATACACTTCAACACAACTCCACGACCATGGGAACGATATCATCGCTCGTGCGTACGTGAGGACTACCGTCTCCACGACGTGATGAGATTCATTCTCCACATTAACCATTCATGAATGATTATAAAGTATATATAATGAATAATAATGAAATATATGACATGTTAAATATACTGGATTTATTTATATATATATATATGTATGTCATCTACTTTATTCCATTCAAGGCAATAAGGAAAGGAAAACAGCGTTCTTGCGTACGTACGGACTACCGTATTCATGAACGGTGTGTTTCACTTCATTTATCTATCTAATATATATATATATATACTGAATATATATGATATATAAATCATGTTTTATATTCTGGAAGTAATTAAATCATGATATAAGTAATAATAATGTCATGAACAACAAGTCCAAACACCTACAATAAATGAAACAATTTTAACCAAAACGCTTTTTTAACATGGAATTTACAAAAGAACGGGTAATATAAAGTCATAAGTGAACCATATATAATATCATAACAATTAATATGATTCTTTAATAAGTTAATGAAATTGTTTAAATCATTATACAAGAGTTTCGGATACGTACAAAGCATATCAGATATAAGGTAAGGGAAATATCTCAATCCCATTTTTTATCCGAGATTGTGTATACTTTGGTATTTACTAGGGTGTATTTTATCATCCACATCCATGTTTCCTCAATATGTAATATTATTTCCATCCACCCACAATTTTTTAAATCCAATTTTACCCTTCAGTGAGTTTTTAGTAAAAGATATGAAAGGATTCTTTTGTCGTTTTTCGTACGAGGTACTTTTTTTACTTTTCCGACAAAAGTTCGAGAAGAATGTTTTCTTTTAACTTATACGACATGAATGGATTTTTAAAAAATTATTTCCAAGAAGCTTCCTTTACAAGTTATCATGTTTATTTTTAATCAACTTCTTTTAGTTTAGAATTGTATGACATGTTAAGAAAGGAAAAATGTTTTTGAAGTAGAAAGGATATTTTCCTCAAGAATGGACTTCAAGTGTTTTATCAAAATTATTTTCCATCTAAGATAATAAAGGGTTATGTTTCTATCCCTATTATTAAAAGTATTTGATTGTGTTGTGATGGAATTATTTTTATGAATTCCTTTATCGTATATGAATTGTTTTATGATGTTATGATGTTTAAGATTCCCATTTTTATAACATGGGTTATGCTATGATGTATGGTTTATGATTTTGTGGCACACATAAGAATGGTATCATTATGAGATGGGTGGGACATATATCTACCTCCTATTCATTGGGTAAAGATTTTATATCTCATGAGATATACATGGCTGGAACAGTAGGTTATACCGGTTCAGTGAAACAGGACTGAAACGAGGGTGACTCGGTTCAGAAATGGACTTTGTCCACTAAGATAGTCTTGGAAATGAGTCTTGACTAACAAGAAATTATTCTCTATGATTATGTGTGTATGAAAAAAAGTTTCATGTTTTATGTTATGATAATTGGGATTTCATTTCACTACTATGATTTATCTCATGTTATGAAATTATGCCCTCTTTTTCAGGTTAAGATTTCCAAAATGTTATGTTCTTATGAAAATGATGTGATTGATATTTTTTTGATTACCCTTACTGAGCATTTGAGATCACCCCTTTATGTTTCCTTTTCCCCATGATATAAAGAAAGGTTTTAGGTATAAAAAAAGGAATATCATTATGGGAGATGTTGAAGATCTTTCACCACGATTTGAAGATTATATTCCAAGTTTCCAAAGACACTAAACTATTATGATCCTTGTGTGTGTTTTTTTGTTATGTAATAAGTATTACGAAAACGTAATGTAATGTCCATGTACGTCAAGCTTCGGGTCTCTACAGTTGGTATCAGGGAAAATGATTAGTCAACCTTTGGAAACTAGGATGTGAAAACGTTAATGAGATCCCTAGAGATATTTCTAAGGTATGTCTAGGGATGCCCCTAAGGATAAGTATACGTATAGGCTATAGGCCTAGAACTATGGTAACAATCTTAGAATTTAACCTAAGATGTTAGATATTGATGTTACTCCCCATTTATTATGATTTTTTCCTCTCACACTATTCTTTTTGGGTTTTAGAAAATGGCTGGAAACAAGATGATTCACGATAATGGAGGATATGATGGACAATGGAATGATATTATTCATGAGAAACCAAATGAAATGGGATTTGGAAGTCCAAACATCATTATTATGACGAATCAGCAATCTCATAATATGATCAATAAAGTAAAATTTGGTATGTTTCCTAACTCATCTAATAAGAGAAAGATGGAGTTTCATGATGATCATAGAGGAAAGAAAGTTCAATTTCCCCTATGTAAGTCATGTGGGAAGAGGCATCAAGGAGAATGTGTTAAAGGAACTGGAAGATGCATTGGGTGCAAAGGAAAAGGTTCAATTAACACCAGGGATGAGGATAATGGTATTTCTATGACATCAACAATGGTTAAATGTTTTAAATTTGGAATGTACGAGCATTATGAAAACCAATGCCCTAAGGAAAAGTCTCATGAAGAGAATTAGTATGGTCGTATGGGTAGTATTTATGTGGATGATGATGAAGAGACTACAAATGATATGTGAGATGAAAGAATTGTTGAAGCTCAGTCAATGGTTTAAGAATGTAGTGGAATGATTACATGATGTATAAGTAATCTCATGGTACTGTAGAATAAAGAGTCATCTAAGGATTGTTACACTGTTGTCTTTCCTTGAGTTTTGAAAGTGTATTATTAATGGTACCAGTATCCATGAAAGGTTATTTAGATATTTTTGGAATGTAAATGATATGTGCATAATGAAGGGATAAGGAGAAAATTAAATGTTTGATAGTATTCATGAGTTCATGACTGATATAAGGAGAAGGTTATATCATGGTTTGAGTATATAGAATTTTGAGGATTTTGGTATGTGGAAAGTGTTAACGTTTAACTGCATTCATGTTTTCCCTAAGGTTCAATGCGTATTCGAGAGAATACATTATTAAGGCCTTTGAATGTTTAGAATATGACCAATAAGACATTTCTTATGATATATGGGGATCAACGATGGTATTAAATCTCTGGTAATCATTTTCACTATATTATGAGAGTGGACTGAAGTATTATGGATATGCCTAAAGATTGGAATGGATTATGTTGGACATAAGTTAGTATTGTTTAAGGATAGAAGTTTTTCGATATTATTGATTGGATGTTATAGTAATATAGTTTTAGAAAAAGGACAACATGCAGGATGAGCGACATCCCATCGCGTCAGACAAGGCTGTGGGAATCGAACCCACAACTGAAGTGCGACTGGCCTTTATCACCTACCACTGGCCTACAAGAAGTCCCTATTTCGTAGAAACTAGTTTTATTATATTAATCAGTATGATATATGAAGTATAAGTCCATTTTAGGAACCATATATGATTAATCTCACTATAGATGGACTTATGTATTTTTTGATAACTTTTCTAACATTTTTTTGAGATAGATGGAATGACCCATCATTATATCACATGATCTGCTAACACATCACGAATGAAAAATTCAACTTCATTTCTTTAAGAGATGTAGTGGAAATTGTCCAAAGAATGACAAACTGTGAGACTATACCAAAATCATGAAAGTATTTCTTCTAAATCCAATTTCATCAACATTAGGGAAATGATCTTGAAAAACCAAAAATGTTTTCCTACTTCCCTTATATCCGATGAATCAGATGGTACCTTAGATAATCACAAATCTATGGCTTTGTGATTGTTGGATTTTTCATAGCCATGTTTTCTGCCACTCTCTATCAGAACATGATGGTTAGATTCCTCTTCCATATCCATATTTTCACCTATGTGGTAACCCAGTGATTAGTTTATTTGGGTAACTGTTACGTTTGATACTTTTGTTTTTAAAGATTGGTTTTGGTATTCCTTTTTACGATGTGGGTTTCTATTAAAGAAACTTCCAAATCGTAAACCATTTATAACCCCGACGAATTTCGAGGGCGAAATTCATTTTAAGGGGGGTGGAATGTAACAACCCTAGATTTTATAAGATACATTCTTTTTAATTTCATTCATATATTCTATTGTACGACACACCAAGATTATCTTGCGCTATACGCAACACTGTATTAGCTTTCAGTATACGCAACACTTTTCTTTGATCGTATTACACACAATTTTGATAATAGTTATTCTACGCAACACTGAGTATACATATATATATATTCAATGTATAAATGAAATATGGTTGGATTCTGTTATACGAAACAACGAAGGATTATTTCTCAACACGCAACCCTGACTTGGCTTGCATTATACGCAATCGCGACCTTCCTCAATAGCGTGTGTTGTACGCAATACCGGGTTTTAATAAACAACGATATATTATTATAATATTTTTATGAACTAGCCGTTATGAATAGTATTAACTAAAATTTGAATTTTATAACATTATTATTCATCTTACACATTTTCTAGAACATGGTATAAGAACAAAATAAATTTTTCGGGTAAAATAAGTATTTTTTAAAAAATGCAGTTTTTGCCGCCTTTTGATGGAGCACCCAGATTAAATCTAGTTTTTGACATGTTTATAAGTTTAATTTGAAAAAATAAAATTCTTCTATTGAATCAGGATATAAAAATTTACATTGGATGATGTTTTGATATTTTTCCGATAACTTTCATATTTTAATGAATAGTAAAAACACGCTATATTTTAATTAAAAACAACTTTTCTCATCGTAATATCTTATGTGGTTAAATTATAATATTCAATGGTTTTAAAGTATAAATAGAATATATTTTTACCATTTAATATAATTTATGTAATTATCATTGATTTTACCTTGATTTCGTAGGATAAATCAATTCAATCTTTTGCTATGTTTTAAAGAAAAACCTGTTTTCTTTCGACAATGGGATTAATTTTAATTTAATATGTGAAACATCTGTGTATTGAATTTGAAAAAATGGATTCCATATTTGAAATCATTGGGTCCAAATTATGTTAATAGGCTACTTTTTATTTTTGGGAATTATGAATAGTAACTACGGTAAATTTTATTTACCATAGTTAAATGTAAATCGAGTAATTAAGGGTAAATATAATATTATAAAATTACCATAACACATGTTAAAATCCTATTGGATGACTAAAAGTAGACCCATATCACATAAGGGTCGGATTAGATTAATTTTAAGGAGTTTTGTCCATGAACATAATTTAATTATTATTAAAACCAAAGAATGTGACAAAATGTCACTTTCTTAAATCTTATAAGTATAATAATTTTAATTTAGTGATAAAATTCATGAAACATCGAAAATTAATAGTCTACAGAACTCTAATACAATTATCTACATAATAGGAATTTATTTATAATTTTTAGGGATTAAATAATTATCATTTATTATGACACAATGATGATGCAGTAATTGTCTTATTAATAAAATATTGACACAATTCATGTTATAAATGCCCAAATAAATGTAATTTGAGACTTTTTATTACATACACTAATTTTCTAGGTTAATATGACATGTTATTGTTTATTTAAGTAAATTTTTTCGAACATATCATTCTGTTATAAATTTCATAAAAATCATGTACCAAATAGTGTCAAAATTGACATAAATTAGTTTTTAAAACTAATATTATATTATTAATTGTTATTTAATTCCTAAAAATTTAAAGTTCGGCCCAATGACATATATAAGGTTATATATATTAATAGTAAACAACTTGGGGTTCTTTTTCCTTGATACAGTATGTTTATTAACCATATAGTGTAAGAAAACAAAATGACACGGTAAAAGTTAAATTACTTAACTCAGAGTTAAATCTAATTGATAAGGTTAAAATAATAACCTAAACTTGTCTAAATCCTGTTGGATGAGAGGTTTTAGACCCATCCAAACTTTATCTTATAAATAAGACCCTTTAAACCCATTATAAACCGAACTTGACCTTAATATAAAATAATATTTTGAGATTTTCCTAAGGTTCCCCTCTCCTCCCTTATAAAAGGGCATCTCCTCCCTCTCCTCCTAACACCAATTTGAGCATTCAATCTCGGCCAAAACCTGCCAAAATCACTTCTCCGCTTTACTAGTATCATCTTAGAGGTCTTGGTCTTCTTCAATGACCATCCTTAGTTCATTAAGTGGAGGTTAAGTGAAGGCGCGCCCAAAAGAGGTAATATCCATTACCGATCTTTTTTAATTTCCTTCTTCTTCAACTTCTTCTTATTTAGTTGTTTCATGATAAAGTAATAAAATAAATATTTCTTATATACTTATATGTTATTATAAATATTAAACAACTCTAATTAACCTTCTATCCAACCTACGGAAAAAGGAAATCACCGCTCGTGCGTACGTACGGAATACCGTCTCCACGCCGTGGTGTAATCAGTTTTCCGCCACCACCTTAATTGGATGGGTATAATGGTGTTATGAATAACTATATATGATTATTATAAAGTTATATTGATAATGAAATAGTATACATACACTTCAACACAATTCCAAGACCATGGGAACGATATCATCGCTCATGCGTACGTACGGACTACCGTCTCCACGACGCGATGAGATTCATTCTCCACATTAACCATTCATGAATTATTATAAAGTATATATAATGAATAATAATTAAATATATGACATGTTAAATATAATGGATTTATGTATATATATATCTATTTATGTCATCTACTTACTTCCATTCAAGACAATAAGGAAAGGAAAATAGCGTTCATGCGTACGTACGGACTACCGTCTCCATGAACGGTGTGTTTCACTTCATTTATCTATCTAATATATATATATATATATAATGAATATATATGATATATTAATCATGTTTTATATTCTGGATGTAAGTAAATCATGATATAAGTAATAATAATATCAAGATCAACAAGTCCAAACACCAACGATAAATGAAACGATTTTACCCAAAACGCTTCTTTAACATGGAATTTACAAAATAACGGGTAATATAAAGTCATAAGTGAACCATATATTATATTATAACAATGCATATGATTATTTAATAAGTTAATGACGTTATTTAAATCATTATACAGGAGGTTAGGATACGTACAAAGCATATCCGACATAAGGTAATGGAAATATCACAATCTCATTTTTTATCCAAGATTGTGTATACTTTGGTATTTACATGGGTGTATTTTATCATCCAAATCCATGTTTCCTCAATATGTAATATTATTTCCATCCACCCACAATATTTTAAATCCAATTTTACCCTTCGGTGAGTTTTTAGTAAAAGATATGGAAGGAATCTTTTGTTGTTTTTCGTACGAGGTACTTTTTTTACTTTTCCGACAAAAGTTTGAAAAGAATGTTTTCTTTTAACTTATACGACATGAATGGATTTTTAAAACATTATTTCCAAGAAGCATCCTTTACAAGTTATCATGTTTATTTTTAATCAACTTCTTTTAGTTTAGAATTGTATGACATGTTAAGAAAGGAAAAATGTTGTTGAAGTAGAAAGGATATTTTCTTCAAGAATGGAGTTCAAGTGTTTTATCAAAATTATTTTCCATCTAAGATAATAAAGGGTTCTATTCCTATCCCTATTATTACATGTATTTGATTATTTTGTGATGGTATTATTTTTATGAATTCATTTATCGTATATGAATTGTTTTATGATGTTGTGATGTTTAAGATTCCCATTTTTATTACATGGGTTATGCTATGATGTATGGTTTTTGATTTTGTGGCCCACATAAGAATGGTATCATTATGAGATGCGTGGGACCTATATCTCCCTCCAATGAATTGGGTAAAGATTTTATATCTCATGAGATAGACATGGCTTGAACGGTAGGTTATACAGGTTCAGTGAAACAGGACTGAAACGAGGGTGACTCGGTTCAAAAATGGACTTTGTCCACTAAGATAGTCATGGAAACCAGTCTTGACTAACAAGAAATGATTATCTATTATTATGTGTGTATTCCACAAAGTTTCATGTTTTATGTTATGATTTTTGGGATTTCATTTCACTACTATGATTTATCCCATGTTATGAAATTATGCTCTCTTTTGCAGGTTAAGATTTCCAAAATGTTATGTTCTTATGAAAATGATGTGATTGATATTTCTTTTGATTACCCTTACTGAGCATTTGAGATCACCCTTTTATGTTTTCATTTTCCCAGGATATAAATAAAGGTTTTAGGTATAAAAAAGGAAGATCATTATGGGAGATGTTGAAGATCTTTCACCACGATTAGAAGATTATATTCTGAGTTTCCAATGACACTAAACTATTACGATCCTTGTGTGTGTGTTTTTGTTATGTACTATGTATTCCGCAAAAGTAATGTAATTTCCATGT
Source organism: Viscum album (assembly GCA_963277665.1). Taxonomy (NCBI): domain Eukaryota; kingdom Viridiplantae; phylum Streptophyta; class Magnoliopsida; order Santalales; family Viscaceae; genus Viscum; species Viscum album. The sequence continues at coordinate 844,453,203 of OY728151.1, forward strand.
ACGTCAAGCTTCGGGTCTCTTAAGGGTCGATCCTTATGAATAGAGACGCCAATGAGAGAGGATTCGACGATTACACAAAGGTTCCAACAATGTGAACATACTCTAGGAGGCTAGATATTTGGCTAGGATCTCTTAGTAAGAGTGTTGAGACACTGCGATTTCATCTTACGTATGGACTACTTATCCATGGTCCATTCTCAGATTGACTATTTTAGGTGAAATTTGTGATGTGTTCGCGAGCATGGAACTAGGATTTCCTTCACCGACAAGAATGGAACCGTGGCCACTCAAGATGGACATTCTCAGAGGAGCATGTATTTAATCACACATTAGTTGGATAGCCTTACCCCAGAGTAGTTGGCGATAGGAGTCCGAGCTATCCTGTACTGGTTGACTAGTATTCCATTGTCTTTCCTATGGATTTTCCAGGACTACCTCCTCGCAATGAGGTAGACTTCTACATTGACATGTACCCAGGGATGGCACTAATATCATCTCCATCATATCAGATGGCTCCTGTAGAGCTTTGCGAGTTGCGGGTATAGTTAGAGGACTTACAGAAAAAAAGATTCATAAAGCCCAATGTTTTTCTAGGGGCACCCACAATTTTGATAGCCAAGAAGGAAGATGGGAGTTTGATACATTGCACAGACTATCGAATCCTGAACTGGCTGACTATGATGAACATGTATCCACTCACGGGGAATGATGATCTCTTCAACACGCTATAGGAAGATCAATGGTTTTCGAATATTGACCTCATACCAGGCTATCATTGGCTCATGGTACAAGATGATGATGTAACAAATATGGCCTTAAGATGATCATACAGACACTATAAGTTCATGGTGATTGCTTTATGAGTGACCAATGCCCTAGAAGTGTTCATGGGAATCATGAATATAATCTTCCAGCATTACCTTGATCACATCATGGTAGTCTTCCTTGACGACATCTTGATATACTCAGCATTGGAGGTTAAGAATGCCACTCATCTGCAGATAGATCTAATACACACCGATAGAACCAAATTTATGGTAAGCTCATGATGTGTCAATTAATGATATGGGAGGAAAACTTTCGAGGACACATTTTCTCGGGGGTAGGAGTCAGAATGGATCTAGCGAAGATAGAAACAATACTATCTTGGGATTCACCCAAGAGAATGACTGAGGTGCATTGTTTCCATGGATTAGTTGTGTAATATCGAATATTTTACCCAAAATATCCAGATTTGTGACAAACATTTTGGCATTGAAAAAGAAGGGACAACCATTCATGTGGGAAGAAAGATGATAGATGAGTTTTTAAGAGCTGAGGTAGAGACTGATGTGTTCACCCATTTAGAGGCTACATGAGGAGGGAATTTTTTATGTAGTATACTAATATGAATCAGGTACCAGAATAAGATGTTCGCTAATATAGGAGAGAGCGGTGACAACTTATGACTAACATCAGATGACACATCATGAGTAGAATTACAATACCCATTACCTAGAGTTAGTAGTACTAGTCTATGCCTTGAAGAAGTGGAGAAACTACATGATGGGTGAATGTTTTAAAATCTATTATGATCATAAGAGAGCCAGTTTTATAATCTCATAGAAGGACCTAAAATTGAGACAATGACGTAGGCTATAGTTCCTCTAGGACTATTATATTGAGATAGTCTACATTCCTAGTAATGGAAACGTGGTGGTAGACACACTCAGTAAGAGGTCTGGTTTACAGTTTCTATGTGAGGTGAGAGATCATCTAGTCATGTTGTAGTTTTCCTTCATGGATAGTGATGGAGTAGCTTACCTTTAGTATATGATTGTTAGTCCCCCACTCCTTCAGCATGATAATGAGGCACAACATGGGGATATTGACTATGAGGCCCTACGTGCTCAGATATTCTCAGGACATGATCCTAATAGATTTTTTGAAGGAGGGGAGCACATCTTCTTCTTTAGAGGAAACATTATGTTACTAGTGAAGCTATGTGAGGAGGTGTTGAGATAGATCCATACATCCTCTTTGGTAATGCATCCAAGTGTGGTGACGACGTACCAGGACATCCAGCATTAGTATTGGTGGCCATGGATGAAGAAAGTGGTGGAAGAGTTCGTTCTAATAATCACTCACTTGTCATCAAGTGAAGGTTGAGTATCTGGTTCCAGTAGGCTTAGCTCAGACACATGAAATACCATAGTGGAAGATGGATGGTATCTCCATGGACTTTTTGAAAGGGATACCATATATGTCTAGGGTCCCTGATTCCATCTATATGGTTATTGATCGACTCACCATGTCAGAAAACATCCTACCAATCCAAGATTAGGGAATAGTAGAGGGATTGGGATGTCTCTATATATAGAAGATTGTACATATTCACAGGGTGATGTTAACGATCACCTCAAATTCTGACACTCATTTTACATCCAAGTGGTGCAAGATATTATAGGGGGAATTCATGACTCATCTACGTTTGAGCACCGCCTTCCATCCTTTGAAATATTGTCTAAGGAATAAGAACATACATACACTTGAGGACATGCTTCTTGATTGTGTCATTTATTTTCGCCACAGTATGGGGGACCACCTACCACTAGTCGAGTTCGATTACAACAAAATCAATTACTCCACCACTTGCATGGAACAGTTTGAGGCCTTGTACGAGCAACCATATAGATCACCTATATGTTAGACATTCCCATGGGATTATGCACTTATGGGTTGAGAGTTGGTACTAGCTACCACTGGGAAGGTGAAAATCATCTAGGAGAGGATTTAGACTGAACAGAGCTGACCTATGTCTTATATTGGCAGAAGATGAAGATTGATGGAGGATAAGAAGGGAGATCATGTCTTCCTACAGGTCTCACCCCGATGATGATGGCATATATTAGACTGGGGTGGCAAGCTATCACCAAAGTTCATTCGACATTTCCAGATCCTCAGTAGTGTAGATGTGGTGGCATACCGTCTATATATTCCCCCAAAAATGCAATAGATGCATAACATTTTCTATGTATAGCAGTTGTATTGTTATGTGCAAGATCTATCAAAAATTATTTACTAGGGAGAGATGGACATTAATGATGGGGAGACGTTCTCAGAGTTCCCAATGGAGATAGAGGATCAACAGGAGCGGGTCATTCATGGGTGGGAGATTCCTCTAGTGTGAGTTATGTGGAAGAACAAGAATGTCTAAGAGATCACATGGATGTGGGTGGCTCAGTTTCGTGCTCAGTTACCACATTTGTTTTCATCGACTTTATTGTGGATTTCAAGGAATAAAAGCCCTATTGTGGGGAGAATGTAAAGGATAAAATTTTCCTAGTATTTTTTTATAAAATGGAACTATTCATAGGATGTGAAAATTGACGACACTTGATTCCGAGGCCTATTGTGCATGGGAATGATTTTTTAATTTTATTAAGATACCATTAGTAAACGTGCGAGCGAGAATTCCTATCATCTGAACCAGTGCTTAGAATTCAAATCAAAGGGCACCGTTGAACCCACAGTTCCTTGATTCACTAAAGAGAGGCTTAACGTCAACCGTAGTCTGTTGGGTAAAAATGATAGTTTTACATAAATTTTGAAAGAATAATAAACTAACATAATAAGTTATTTTATTTTTCATCCACCTCTTGAGTGATGGTGTCGGGGACCACAGTGGTGGTCGTGCATTTAATTAGAGACATTACATGCCCTGTTATACATAGGTTGTTTAACCACCCCTCATATAATTAATAAGTTTCATTAATTTTAGAAATTAATGAACCATTAATTGAAAGAAGAGTTAAAATCTTAACTACTAAATTTGATTATTAAAAATGTTGTAAAAAAGAAGGATTAGTGGCTCATGGAAGGATTCCATCGTTGAACCAAAGAGCTCTAATGGAGAACCAATGATCAATCCTTCCAACGAAGAGGATAGGCTTAAACGACGTCACTAGAGAAATTGATCCGGGATTGACAAATTCCTACGACATCAGTTAACGTAAATTATTTTTCCTCAATCGTGACATCTAGTATGATTATGAGGTATGGGTTGATATTAAATTCATGTAAATTCATCATTAAATTCCTTATTCTTTAAAATCATGACGAATGTGGATAAACCAAAACTAGTTGATCCACGATTCGTCTGATTAGTGAGGGTGGTTATTGCGGGACAAGTTTGAATGGTGTTTATAACTGTCTATGTGATGTGTTGTTTTCTACCCACTAGATATGATGATATCATAGAGGCCACATGCCAAAAGGAAAATGCAAGTAACCTCCACCACCTTGGTTTTTGTCATGTTCTTTGTGGTTGGATTTTTTACTCAACGAAATATTGAATCTGGAAGTCATGATGTGACAGAAGCGTCTCTGGTGGCCCATATGCATAATCAAAAGAAAAATCGGACCATCGGTGTCCAAATGGTGGCCCGCTAAATCCCCCACTGTGTGACACTAGTGCCAGTAGGTGGAGCAAGTGGCTGGATCTTTCCTACCACGGAGGAAGGTGGTGCACGAAGGCCACATGGCAGACAACAGGGGTGGATGGCCCTTGGTCGGCTGTGTTGGCATTGGGCGGCCTGTCATCACATGCTGTAGTGGGTGGCCGTGACATAAAGTCGTAGTGGATGGGGATTTCCCCCCATGGGTGCTGATGAATGAAAGGTGGTGCAACACGACACCACCATTACAAAACAAATGGACATTCATCCATTTGGGAGGGGGAAACCCCCCCCCCCCTGTGGGTCGCACCATGCCAAGGTGGCAGGGTTGTTCTACGGCCTAGCTGGCCTAGCACTCCATAGCCCAGATACTGGGGCTGAGTCAAACATGGGTTGGAACAACACAATGATTGGCCTAATAGATCCATGTCGGGTCACCATAGGCTGGTCTGGACCAAGACTAGACCATTTTCAGCCTAGATATGCTTTAAAGGCCATAATTCAAAACAAGAAATATGTTTGATGAACCGTTTGTCACACTAGAATCCTTGGAACAAGATTCCTCTTTTGAGATAATCCAAATGAGTTTTGGGTAACGATGGTGAATTGATAGGGTGGATTGATCCAGAATCCAACCGGGACCTTGGTACTAAAATGCTTACAACACACATATCGTGCGTCGGATGGACGTGATGTCTGTCATATGGAAACCCTTACAACATGGTTGTCCTTTGGGTCACTACTTTGGGGAACATCCGGGATTTTGAGGCACGACCGATATCTTGAGAATTAGATTTGCCAGAACTCTTGTATAATTAGTGCGGAAAATCTTGTGGCTGGCTGGTAATTGAAAAACGACCCCATGTAGATCAACATCTTAGTGACCCTATGGGGATAAACATCATAGGGACCCTGTGTGGATCAGTATCATAGAGACCCTGTGTAGATCATCATCATAGAAACCCCATTTGGATCAGCATCACGGTGACCCAATGTGGATGAACATCATAACAACCCTATGTGGATTTGCAGTGCGTAATTCGATGGGGACCTTTCATTGAGTGTCGTGTCATGGATCAGTGTCATACGACCCAATGTGGACTGACAATGGGAAAAAATTTCATGGTTTTTATTTTTAACTTCATAATAGAATAAAATGATATAGCGTAAGAATAATCATCTGTATTCCTAATAACTTAGTTGTATACCTAGTTTGAGTTGTCTCAACTTTGTTCTTTGTGATTGAGGTAATTATTTCTGGGATTTTCTTTGTGAAATTATGGGATACCATTAGGTGTCTCCTGGTCCCTACTTGGTATTATTTTACTCACCTCGATGCAGGCTTCGCTCGCACCTTTTTTTGTCTTCTGTAGTCACAATCAGCATGGATGAGACATTAGGAAACTAGGACCAGGAGGTTGACAGAGGTGAATGGTTTACATAGAGAGCTGGAGAGACGAGTTTTACCTACCCTTCTGGCAGGATCCTTGGTGGAAAATATGAGGTGTTTTTTTCTATTGTATTTTTAACTTTCAGTTGGGCATGTATTCCGTCCCTGATACTTTCAGTACATACATTTACTACTTCATTTTTACGTTGTTGTATAATCTTGTTATGTTCTTGGAATATGTGTTTGAATAGGTTTTCTGTCAATTCCTTCCCATTTTAGGGGAATTCCTTCCGGTTCTAGTCGCCATCCCATTGCCTATGGAAGGCGGGTTTGGGGTAGTCACAACACAGACCCTGTGGGACGGGTCATGACATTTGTGAATATGAACAAGGAACAAAATTATTTATAGATTTAATATTTAAAACAACATTTCATTGTAACATGTCCCTTACTATAAATTTGACTAACAGTGTATGTTATTTATCATACACTCCATTGAACAACCTCTTATGGTTTACAAAAAAATATTTTCTAATATAGATATTTTTAAAACCAAAGACTATAGGTTATTGGGAGGGCTGTATGAAATGTATTTTTTAAGGTCTTGGATGATGATAATGGTTCATTATGTTCAATGAAATAAGAATAGATTCACTTTTATTAGTGATGGGAGTGGTTCTCGAAGAATTGCATAAAATATTAAATAAATATGAATTAATTATAATTTAAAAAGATTATAAATTGATAATAGTAGAGTATAATATCTGGACGAGTTAAAATAATATCATCCTATAAAATATCAACCATATTTGACCAAATTTTTATCATTGTCGTTTTTAGCTGTTTATTAGCCATTTTAGACAATTATGTTGATATGATTTTTTTTTATTTAATGGTTTTATATAGTTTCTATAAAATTTAAAAATGATCCTTAAATGGACCATGATTGATTTAATCAACTTCATACCACTACCTTCTCCAATGAAATGTTTTTTTAGGAATTTTAAAATTATTTATTATGAAATAACATTAATGTTTATTTTAGAACAATACATTTTATTTAAATAAAAAATACAAGAAATTTTTTATTTAAGAATACAAGGATTTAAATTGTCTCTCATATGTAATATTTATCTACACGAATAATTGAACACAATACCACGATAAAATAATATTAGTTTTAAAATATTTTAAAAAAATTATTTATTTTTTCACTCCTTTAAAAGAATTACATCCAGGTTTCCTAATTATTTTATGTAATTAAATCGTCACTAAAAATTAAAAATTAATTACCTTGGTGAATATAAAAAATATAATCATACAAGTAATATTTATAATCAATGATATTTTCTATTTATCCCAATGATGTAAATTTTCAATTAAAAATCAAATATAATGAAATTTTTTAATATTTTTTATATAAAACATTATAAAGGTCAAAATCATGAAAACATAAAAAAGGGCATTTATTCAATCTATGGATGATTAAAGATGAAATATATCTATAAAATATAATTAATTTTATTGTTAGGGAGGAAATATATCATCATTATCATATTAGTATTAAAATTAACTACCAGAATTACAATCTACCATGGTAACAAAAATTACAATGTTATTATTCATTGTCTCCAAAAAAAGGGAACTGTTTATTAAATTTATGGAAATTATTCCTATTATTTCATAAATTTTTTAAAATATAATTTACATTAGTTTGTACTTTCATTGTTAAATCCAATCTAAAATTTAATTTTACTTTATAAATACTTTAAATGACAATATTGTTTTGAAAATAAATCAGTATTTTCCATTATTCACTGAAAAATAAAACATTTCATAATATTATAAAAATCACACCATAATATTTTTTTTATTTTCAAATTTCAAAAAATAATTATGTTTTATAAGTTATATTTTCTAAAATTCCTAGAAATTATTTATAATATTCTCTCATAAAAGGTATTATAAAAAGATTTATATAATTTTTTAGGCATAAAATGATTTAAATAAAAAAATGGTTTACTATTTACTATCCATTAATCAATTCATTTATATTGAGAATAATCTTTACATGTATTTGATAAACAATTTAATCCACATAATACTAGAAAATTTAACAAATAGATTATTGTTTTTGCTTAATAATATTCAATGTTAAATTTATGCTAAGGGTTACATATCTTATAAACTATCAAACATAATCTCATTTTTTTAAAAAATACAAGGGTGTTAAATTTTTTGACTCAATATATATGGGTTGGATATGAAATTTAATCGAGATAGGCATTCATGCCCCACCAAATATAAGATGATTCTGAAATATGCACCAGATAAGTTTGGGTGCACATACTTTAGTAAGGATAGAATCAATTTTCATCCTAGATAACAAATTTACACATGGACACACACACAATCATATCTATAAATATGTATATATCCATATAATTGTTAACCATTATTTATTTATTTACATATATAAATAAATATTTAATAATTTAAAATTAAATGGATTTTTATAATAAAAAATAAATAAACATAAACACACACTCTCCCAAAAATAATATAACATTAATTTTACACTATTTTATAAATATATAATTTAAACACACAGTGAAAAAAATTTATTTATAAAATAATAATTATATTTTAAATTTATTTTAGGAAATTTATATATATAATTTTTTATATTGTTTATAATTATAATATTTTAGTTACATTGTAATTTTATTTTTAGAATATGTATATATCGTAGTATTATATTTTATATTTATTATATAGAATTAATGTATTTAAATAAATACATAAATATTTAGGTAAAAATTAATTGATTGTTATTAAATATGTCACGACCCGTCCCAGTGGGGCCCAAGCCGCAACTCCCCCAAGCCCGCCTCCAATAGGCCAGGGGCTGGTGACTAGCACCGAGTAGGGATGCTATTAACAAGGGAGGCATTGCTTATAACCTGCACACATGCACACACATCTCCAAGCCCACAAAGCTGAAAAGTAAAAACTACTAAAAATGAAATCATGCATGAATACACAAAAACCCAATCAACAGAGTACGACAAGGAAGTAAAGTACAGTAAAGTAAAACCCTGGGCCAAAAGTGTAAGCCCACCAAAAAGGAAGTCTGCAACTAGTCCAATCTATAGAAAAAGGTACTGAGACTGCAATCCGCTGCCGAAAGAACACACCTCGGCCTGTCTGATCTCACTAAACACCGTCTGATCCTAGTCCGCCAAGAATCCTGTCAAAGGCTCACTCGTCTTCACAAGACACGACATGTGAAGGCAAAGCCCGTGTAGGGGTGAGTATAACAATACCCAGTAGGACACCCCAAAATCAACAAAGGAAATACAACAAAGGAAAATACCATGAAGAAAGGTACAGTTAGCTCTACATAGTATATGTCTATGAAACATACAACAAGAACATCCAAATATACTCATACACGCCTGACTATCGCGAAACCCACCACTAAGATCCAGCTTGAAGATTCCACTAAGCATACCATCGGGAGAACACACTACTAGGTCTGAAGAGAGAGACACGAAGTACTCGTTCCGGGAGAACACACTCTACAAGTACCTTGGGAACTAGATTCTCAGATGAGGATCACAGCCAAGTCATGGGGTGATTCCGACAACTCAGTCTGAGCTAATCCGCTATGTAGAGGATCGGTGCCCAGGTAAAGTTGGTCACATCGATACCAAGAATTCTACCTAGGGTTCCAGGAATGAATAGAGGATCTGGATCTTAGTCTCACAGAGGGGATTCCAACAACTCTATCTAGGGAGTTCCGCTGAAGGGATCATACTTTTGTATAAAGGAATTGAAAGAAGAACCTTTAGGGGATTACCAAGGGTATGAACCCTAAGAACTAGTCCAAGTCATAGAAGGAAAGTGGCTCAAGCCTTGAAGAAAAAGTTACACGTCTTGTAGTATGGTTACACGACGTGTTCCTTGACCCTAGGTGCTACTCGTGTAAATGGCATGTGTCCTTCGTTCAAGCCGTGCAAAACCAAACTACACGGCGTGTAGTAAAGTAAACACCATGTTCCATGACACCAGGTACTGCCTGTGTAAACGGCATGTGTCCCTCACCATGTTGGTTAGAAAACAACTACATTGCGTGTAGGATAAATCACACGGCATGTTTGAGTGCCTGGGATCACTCCGTGTACGCTGGCCATGTGCCCGTACACGGTCTCTACACGTGTCCGCGTCGCCTAACCGTGTATCAGTACATGGGGTACCCCATGTATTTGGCTAGGTCTGGCCTGGGAGGGGTATACATGGCTTGTCTGTGGCCATGTATCCTACCCCTATCCATGTACTCCTGGAGTACATGCTGGGTAACCCTACAGAAGAACACATGCCATGTAGCCCATACTACACGGCGTGTAGTAGAGAAAATTCCAGAAACTGTGTCTTCCTTCGTGCGCCTCTACCGATTCACCGGATCTTGTTTCTGTTGTATGTTTCATGAGAAACTCAAGAATCTTGTTCGTTTCATCATCCTAACACCGATTCCAGGGTTTTCAGACCTTCAATCAGCTCCAAAATCCGTTTCTGGACATCCTAGAAGATATAGTTTGAAGAACGATCTCTTCCGATCCGCTTTGATACATCCGCAGAAACCGTCTTCGCACCTCTGCAAGACCGCTGCATTGTTTATCCTTAAATTTGGGATCTTTGCATCACAGAACGGATACTCAATGATCCGTTGTTCATCGCCCCGTGAAGAACGCGAAGAACTCTCATGAAGAACGTGAGAATTTTGGGGAAGAACACTTGACAAATCGAGAGGGACGATCCTCGATCGATGTTCGTGTCAATCTTGGGTCGTCACTGTTAGAAGGTTGAACGAAACAAAAAAATTAACAAGAATAAAATCCCCAAAAATCCCCGCAAAAGCCCATCCTGCAAGGATGGTCGATTCGCGAGATAATTTGTTCGTGGATTAGTCCGAGTTAGTCATGGAAATCAAAAAATGGGGAAGAATTAAAATCACAACAACATTCTACAAGGATTCGATGCGTTTGTCGGCGAAGATCCGCTCATCGTGTCGTCGTCGCCGCATTGGGGGTTTCCTCCAGAGCCACCAAGGGTTTTCTGGGTTATGGGATTTGTAACACTGGACCCTGGCTCAAGCCTCTATTTAATGAGGATAAAATGCAAATGATTTAAAAGATCTCAATATAGAAATAAAATATTTTTATTAAATATTTTATTACTGCCGCGTCCAAAAACAAGATATCACCACCGACCTACGCCGGCCAAAGTTAGGCCTCACCTAAGGTAAAATCTCTTTTCTGAACGCAACGGTGCCCTCATATTTTTGATCCAAACATTCGTTCGGGAGTTAGTATACTTTTTCAGTAAAATTGCACGCACACGTAATATAATTATTAAATTAAATTAAAACATTTGTTCCGGGCTCACCGGTCCTTAGAACTGCACGCCGTATCAGAGCCTAGTCTCAAATTAATTCCCATTTTATATTAAAATAATACATGGAAAAATCCGGGACATTAAATCACACCCAGCTTGGGGCTTTTACATCCCCGAAAAGTCAAAACAAGGGCTCCTCAAAAAGGTGTCGGTATTGCACGCGAATCTGAGCCTCCCACTCCCACGTGCTCTCCTAAAGATTCCCGTGCTGCCAACAGATACACACCAAGGGAATAGCTAACCCACGAATGTTATTCTCCTGCCGATCCTCGGTCTCCACTAGGTACTAATCAAAGGTCGCTCCATCATCTATGTCCAGCTCGCCCGAGTCGATGACGTGCGATGGATCATGAACGTACCTCCGTAGTTGCGACACATGAAAGACGGTGTGTACCTAGTCCATCTGAGGAGGTAGAGCCAAGTGATATTCCACCTTGACAACTCTACTCAGAATTTGAAAAGGGCCAACTAACCTCCGAGATAGCATACCGCCTCGGCCAAATCTCCACAATCCCCTTTGAGGTGAGACCCGGAGGAACACATCGTCTCCATCCTCGAACTCCAAGGGCCTCCATCTCTGGTCGGCATAAGACTTCTTCCGAATCTATCCAGTCTTCATCCACTCATGGATGACCTGCACCTTCCCTGTGGAAGCTCTCACCATTTCTGGGTCCACGAGTGATGACTCTCCCGGGTCAGTCCCGCAAAGTGGCTACCTGCAAGGTCGCCCGTATAGAGCCTCAAATGGTGCCATACCAATAGTGGAATGATAACTGTTGTTATAAGAAAATTCTACCAGTGGTAGGTGATGCTTCCAGATACGACCGAAGACAAGTATGCAAGCTCATATCATATCCTCCAGGACCTGGATGGTCCGCTCTTTCTGACCATCATTCTGGGGATGAAATGATGTGCTCAGGCATAAATTGGTCCCAAAAGCTTCCTATAATCCCTTCCACAACCGGGATGTGAAACGAGTATCACGATCTGAGATGATCGTGGATGGTACTCCATGAATTCGGACTATCTCGTGCACATAGGGGCGTCCCATGCTCTCTAATGAACTCTACTCTTGTATGGATAGGAAGTTGGATGACTTGGTGAGTTGATCAATGACCACCCAGATGGAATCATGTCCCCTAGAAGTGTGTGGTAAACTAGTCCCGAAGTCCATGGATATCCAATCCCACTTCCGCTCTGGTACCTCAAGGGGATGATTCAAAACATCTGGAACCTGGTGCTCATCCTTTACTTGCGGACAAGTAAGGCACCGAGAAACAAACTATGCCACACTCTTCATCATCGTTGGCCACCAGAACTGACGCCAGCAGTCCTGGTACATCTTTTCCACGCCTTGATGCACCGCGAAAGGGGACGTATGGAACTCCCTTAGAACCTCCTCCTGAAATGTCATTGGTAGTACCGTGAACCCTCTAAAAAGAAAACATGCTCCCCTCCTTATGAAAATCCATCAGCACCATCATATGTGGATATCTGAGCACGTAGAGTCTCACAGCAAGCATCCTCGCGTTGTGCATCCCTGAATCACTATAAGAGTGGAGGGGTAACAACCATCTACTAAAGGTAAGATCCCTCATCCCTATCCACAAAGGACAACTGCAAAGAGGCCAACTGCCTTGTCGCATCATCCAGAAACTACAAACTGGAATTCCTACTGAGGGCATCTTCCACCACGTTCCCCTTCCCAGGAGTATAAACGATCTCAAAGTCGTAATCCATAAGGAAATCAAGACATAGACTCTATCTCAAATTCAAATCCTTCTGAGAAAATATATATCTGATAGTCTTATGATCAGAGTAGGTGTTAAACCGCTCGCCCATCAGATATTGTTGCCACATCTTCAATGCGAAGACTACTGATGCCAACTCAAGATCATGGGTCGTGTAGTTCTGATCATGTGGACTCAACTGACGTGAGCCATATGCAATCACCTCTTGCCTCTACATCAGGACACAACCTAGCTCGGTTCTGGATGCGTCGCAGAACACTACGTACTCAACACCCTACTCCAGTAATATCAAGATCGGGCCACTTGTCAGACTCTGTCTCAACTGCTGGAAACCCTGATGGCATCTCTCAGTCCACATGAAAGGTTGTCCCATTCGAGTCAAAGTTGTCATGTGTGCTGCAATCCTGGAGAAATCATGGATGAATCTTCGAAATTAGCCTTCCATCCGAAGGAAACTCCACACATCCATAATGATCTGGGGTGGCTCCCATGCTAGCACTACGTCCACCTTTGTTGGGTCCACTGCTACACCATCTGCCGAGATAACATGCCCCAGAAAGTGGACCTCCTATAACCAGAACTGAAACTTCGAGAGTTTTCCATACAACTGGTGCTCTCGGAGTGTGTCCAAAACCATCCTTAGGTGTCTCGCATGCTCCTCCTCAGATGCAGAGTACATAAGGATATCATCACTGAAGACCACCACAAGCCAGTCTATATAAGGCTAAATGATCTAGTTCATGAGACCCATGAACACTTCCGGGGCGTTCGTCATGCCGAAGGGCATCACCAAGTACTCATAGTGACCATAGAAAAATCTGGACACCATCTTCAGTATATCCTTCTCCCGTACTCACAACTGGTGATAGTATGATCCTAGATTAACCTATGAGAACCTTCGTTCCCCACTCTACTGGTCGAAGAGGTCATTAATCCTCAGTAGTGGATACTGGTTCTTCACGGTCACTTTATTTAAGCGCCAGTAATCCACACACAACCTCAAGCTCCCGTTCTCCTTCTTTGAAAACGACACAGGGGTCGCCCTGGGTGAAATGCTGGGTCTCACGAAGCCCTTCTTCTGCATGTCATCCAGCTGCATTCTCAGCTCACAAAACTCTATAGGATCCATCCGATAAGTCGATGCTGATATCGGGGTCATCCCTAGATGCAACTCAATGTAGATATCTATATCCAGTGGGGGAGGTAGCCCGGGAAAATCCTCCGGAAAGACGTCCTCGTACTCATCCCCCACTTCTGGGAAACGTAAACTCGTAACATATTCCGTGCCAAGGGCTAGGATAGCAAACTGGAGTGAAATCGCTTGTGCCCTCATATGCATGAGTCCATCCTGTGCTGCCTAGGTCTCTCTTTCGCCGAATAAAGAGAACCTCATTCCATCACTGCAGACACACCACACCCTTCGCCTAAAACAATCAATCTGGGCATGAACTAGGGATAACCAATCCATGACAAGAAGGAAATTGTAAGGCCTCGACGCTACCACCAAGAGGATCCAACCTAAAATCTTGCCACCAAGGGTCAGGTCACACTACCTACAAAGGTGTGTTATCTATGAATCTTCTCTAGTCGGTGTTTCTAAGCGTAAGGGTCGAGTAAACGACTCAACTGGAATCTCAAGGTCTCGATCAAGATATGCATCCAGAAAGGAATGACTATAACATGTGTCTATCAATATGGCAGTCAAGGTAGTAAAGAAACATATAGTTCCTCTAATAAATCTTGGAGTGCCTGGTTCATAAGCCTCTGCCGCCTGCAGCTGTCCCTGCCTCTGTCCACTAGCTCCCTGAGCCTAGGGTGGACCTCCTGGGGGTGGTGGTGGTAAAGGGCCAAAACGCCGACCACCTCTAGGTTCTCTCCCAACTCCTCTACCACGGTCTCCACCTCATGGATCTTTCTACTACACATGATACCTCTTCCTCGGTGGTCCATCCACGGCTCTCGTGTCAGTAGTACGACGGGTTGGACAATCACGAGCGAGATGTCCCCTGCCGTCACAAAAGTAACATCGCCTCTCTCGAAACTGGATGGATGTGCCATGTGAACCATGTTTGGCTGATCCCATGTCCTGGGATCTCCTCTTGAAATGTCTCCCGCACCTGGGTCCCTGATGTCGTCTCCCCGCAGCCGATGTCTCTTCTCCAGCTCGCCCACTATTGACAACTGTTGGCTATCCCTACTCCGCCAGGAAGCTCTCAACCACCAAAGACCACTCGATCACCCCATCATAAGTAGGAATGATCATAGGGATGATGCTAGATCGGATATCTCTATGAAAGTCCCGCTCAAAAGTCCGATATCTGAATTAATGATCTTTAACCATATCCATCGAGTACCGTGAGAGGTCGGTAAACCTCGATGAATAGTCATCCACCATCATGGTTCCTTGCTGGAGCTGAAGAATCTCCTATATACGTACTTCTCTCAGGGTAACCGGTGAAAAATACTCTCTGAAGAGATACTCAAACTCCAAACATGCAAGAGTCGACTTGTCCTGAGTCTGGATGACCAAACTCCACCATCGCCCTGCCGAGCCCTGCAGAAGGCTCGCTGCTAGGATCTCCATCTGGTCTGCTGGTGTCTTGACCAAACGGAAGACTCTGTTCACTTGCCTCAAGCCAGTCCTCTGCTGCCTAGGGCTTAGTCTCACCTCGAAACCTGAGGGGTATCTTTATATGAAACACGTGGAGGGTGCTCAGCATGCGCTCCACCTCCACTGGTACAGTAGGTGCTAAACACTGCTCCACAAGGGGTGGGATAACTGGCACACCACCAGGTGGTAGAACTGGGGGATCTGGTCCCTGTATCGAAGCTTCATCACTGAGGGGGTCATCCTCGTGATCGAGCTGCTGGATCCTAGTGGGTGCGCATCATGGAGGTATCCTGTTTATGAAACAAGATGTATCACAGTCATTGAGTATATCTAGGGAGATGACTCATGAAAGACATGGAAACCACAACCCATTACTATATGATGCATGTATTGTTGTTTTCCCCCATGCAACTAGTGTTTTCATGTTCTGAGTCAAAAAGAAAGTCATCAAAGTCCTGGTGTATGGATACGTCATCCGCCACACCAACACTAGGGTCCCTGGCCTGAGAGTCGAACTCAAAACACTTAACACTATTTCCCCAAACCAACTCACAGACTCTCAGTCATAAGGTAGAACTGACCACCTCTGATACCACTCTCTCATGACCCGTCCCAGTGGGGCTCGAGCTGCAACTCCCCAAGCCCGCCTCCAATAGGCCAGGGGCTGGTGACTAGCACCGAGTAAGTATGCTACTAAAATGGGAGGCATTTCCTATAACCTGTACACATGCACACACATCTCCAAGACCAGAAAGTTGAAAAGTAAGAACTACTAAAAAGGAAATCATGTATGCATACACTAAAACCCAATCAATAGAGTACAACAGGGATGTAAAGTACAGTAAAGTAGAACCCTAGGCCATAAGTACAGGGCCACCAAAAAGGCTCACTGAACACCGTCCGGTCCTGGTCCGCCTAGAATCTTGTCAAAGGCTCGCTCGTCTACACAAGACACGACACGTGTGGGCAAAGCCCGTGCATGTGTGATTATAACAGTAGCTAGTAGGAGACCCTGAAAACCACAATGGAAATACAACAAAGGAAAATAACACGAAGAAAGTTACAATCATCTGTACATAGTATATGTTTATGAAACATAAAACAAGAACATCCAGATATACTCATACACGATCGACTATCATGAAACCCACCACTAAGATCCAGTTCGAAGATTCCACTAAGCATACCATCAGGTGACCACACTCCTAGGTCTAAAGAGAGAGACATGAAGTACTCATTCCGGGAGAACACACACCACAAGTACCTTGGGAACAAGATGCTCATATGGGGATCACAAGCAAGTCATGGGGTGATTCCGACAACTCAGTCTGAGCTAATCTGCTAAGCAGAGGATCGGCGCCGGGGTAATGTTGGTCACGTCGATACCATGAACTCTTCCCCGGGTTCTAGGAATGAATAAGGGATCCAACTCTATGTATCACATAGGGGATTCCAACAACTCTATCCAGGGATTTTTGGTGAAGGGATCATACTCTTGTATAATGGAATTGATACCAGAACCTTCAGGGGATTACCAAGGGTACGAACCCTAAGAACTAGTCTAAGTCATAGAAGGAAAGTGGCTTAATCCATGAAGAAAAAGTTACACGGAGTGTATTTTGGTTACACGTCATGTTCCTTGACCCCGGTTGTGGCCCGTGTAAATGGCCCGTGTCCTTCGTTCAAGCTGTGAAAAACCAAACTACACGACGTGTATTAAAGTACACACCATGTTCCTTGACCCCGGGTACTGCCCGTGTAAATGGCTTGTGTCCCTCGGCATGTCGGATAGAATGCAACTACATGGAATGTAGCATAAATCACACGTCATGTTCAACCACATGGGCTCACTCAATGTACACTGGCCATGTGCCCATACATGGTCTCTGCCCCTGTCCGTGTCGCCTACCCGTGTATCAGTACACGGGGTACCCCGTGTATCTGGCCGAGTCTGGCCGGGGAGGGGTATACACGGCGTGTCCATGGCCATGTATCCTGCCTGTGTCTGTGTACTACCGGAGTACATGCTGGGTAACCCTACCGACGAACACACGCCGTGTAGCTCATACTATACGGCGTGTTGTCGGGAAAAGTCCAGAAACCGCCTCTTCCTCCGCGCACCTCGATCGATTCTCCGGATCTCGTTTCTCTTGTCAGTTTTCCATGAAACTCAAGGCACTGGTTCGTTTCATCATCCTAACACCGAATTCGGGTGTTTCAGTCCTTCAATCGGCTCCAAAATTGGATTCCGGCCATCCGAGATGAAATTTTCCGGAGCATGAACTCTTCCGATCTGCTTCGATCCGTCTGCCGAAACCGTCCTCGCACCTCCGCAAGACCGCTGCGGTGTTGATCCTTCAATTTGGGATCATTGTGTCGCAGAAAGGATGTGGAACGATCCTTTGTTCATCACCCCGTGAAGAAGGCCAAGAACGCTCATGAAGAATGCGAGAATTTTGCGGAAGAACACACAATAAATCGAGAGGGACGAACCTCGATCGATGTTCGTGTCAATCATTGTTCTTCACTATTAGAAGGTTGAACCAAACCAAACAATTAACAAGAATCAAATGCCCAAAAATCTCTGAAAAAGATCATCCCACAAGAATGATCGATCTGTGGGCTAATTTGTTCACGGATCAGTCCGCGTTCGTCGTGGATATCAAAAACTGGGACGAATTAAATTCACAACAACATCCTACCTTGATTATTTGCGTTTTCCGGCGAAGATCCACTCGTCGCGTCATCGTCGCCGAGTTGGGGGTTTCCACCAGAGGCACCAAGGGTTTTCAGGGTTATGGGGTTTGTAACCCTGGACCATGGCACATGCCTCTCTTTAAAGAGGATAAAACAAAAATGATTTGAACGTTCTCGCTACAGAAATAAAATATTTTTATTAAATATTTTATTATTGGCGCGTCCATAAACAAGATTTCACCACTGACCTGCGCTGACCAATGTTAGGCCTCCCCTAAGGTAAAATCGTAGTTCTGAACGCAACAGTACCCTCATATTTCTGATCCGAGCACCTGTTCGGGGGTTATTCCTCTTTTTCATGAACACCACCTACATGCATAATTTAATTATTAAATTAAATTAAAACATTTGTTCCAGGAACATCGGGCCTCGGAACTGCACGCCGTCAGAGAGCCTGGTCTCAAATTAATTTACATATAATATTAAAATAATACATGGAAAAATCCAGGACATTACAAAATATATATTATTTGCAAGGAAAAATTTTAAATCCAACCAACATATATTTTGTTTGAAAAATTATATAGAAGGGATTGTTTTTCAGTCGTAAGTCACCAAATAATATTTGGGATGATTTTTAATCAACCAAGAATATATAGAACCATCATAGTGTATTTTGGACCAATTTAATATATGGCCCAAATATATCGTTCTACACATGTTTATTTGTAATTGAATTAAATCTACCCCAGATAACATTAAATATATATATATATATCAATTATTTATTAATTATTAAAATATTTATTTGAAAATATTTTAGTCTAAATTAATTATAAATTATAATGTATATAATATTTTAATTATATAAATATTCATTTATATATTTTATATGTCTAACATTAGATTTTTTAAAAAAATATTAAAAATATATATATAATGTTTCATATATATATTAAATATATTGTATTCATATATACATATAAACTTGTCAATAGTTATATTTATTTAAAAATTATATTCATTCATTTCGATTTTATATAACTTTAGATAATTATGCACACTTATATATCATTATATTTTATTTTTAAGACTCTTTCTTAACATTATTCATTAAAATTTTTTATTTGATGATTTATTAACATTATAATTATTATATGGTTATTTAATTAAATATATAACATTGTTTATTTACTAATATTTTTAACATTATACATAAATATATATATATATATATAGATATATGCAAAATAGTATTTGATAGTTATTAACTACAATTATATTTAATATAATTTCATATTTACTTTAATATTATAAAAATTTATTTTAAAAATATATATCATATATTTATATTTATTTTAAGATTATGATTATTTATAAATAAAAGTATTTATAGAGATAGATTAATATCATACATATAGTAATATATTTATAATTAGTAAAAGTATTTCACATGCCATTTGTAAGTGAGGTTTTGATTACCAAAACATGGGTTCATTACGTTCTTAGGGAAATTATGTTCATATGTTTTTGGGGAATATAATTTTATATTCTATATGGCGATGGGAAAACATTTGGGTGTTTAATAATAATCTGAATAGCCTATCAGAGTTTAATTTTGTGTTAAGAAATCATAGAAGATATTTTCATAAGGATGAAGGGGGAAATGTGAAGGGGGTTAAAATTTAAGGAACCACTAGAACTCTGGTGGGATTCCATTGGGGTTCAATCATAGGTTTGTTGGGGGATACAAGAACATTGGAAGCCATCATTTTTCATAATGTGTTTAAATATGGGTTATTAAATTTTTTTCCTTATTTCATTGAATCATTGACATCACTAACACGTGGAAGGTGTATGATTGTTTTGAAATACATATATTACACTCTAGATATCAAGAAGTGTCTAACTGAATAGTCTTCTCCTAGTGGATGGGAATTTATCCCTATGAATAAAATATTTTTTTTGATTTATTTTTATTTTGAAAACAATAATGAATCATCTATATAGATTTGATGAAAACATTTGGATGAATGTGAATTTGAATAAAAGTTTGAAAAATAAAACCTGAGAGAATGAAATAGTAACACCCATAGATTGAGGTATTTTCATATCATTAAGGAAAATTTAAATTATGTAATTTTAGGTTTAAGAATTGGGATGCTTCAATATTGTTTCAAAAGGTTTTGGGAGACTTTTTGGATGTTTTAAATTTGATATCAATTAGTAAAAATCTTATCCATGAATGCAGAAAACTATAATATTGTTTTGGGAGTCAGTAAGGAAAATCATGGTTAACACATGGGATGGGAAAAAAATGTGTCTAAATGTGATAAATATAATATTTATGGATATAATTTATTATCACAATTATTTCATGATTTTTCTAATTGTTTGATAAGATTCAAATTGTACATGTTTTGACTTTTTGACCCTAAACTCATTCAATAATTCACATTCTCCTTCACTGACAAAAGAACACAATTAATAGGGTTCCCATAGGTTATTTATTATCATTAACATCTACACTATGAATACAATGACTCCTTAATAGTTTCACCATGGAAATTAAAGGTTAATACCTCATTCCTCCTTTTCAACATTGATCTACTTAGTTTTTCAAGGGTTGAACCATAGATAAGAGTATTCAAACCTATATATATAGGATTAAGTCAGTTTTTTCAAGTTTTTCAAGGTTTTTGATAGATAAATGAATGTAAGAGGTCATATATATGGAATATTCTATGATTCATTTTAATAAACGAATATTATGTAGGTTTAATTTATTGTATTTATCCTTTTATTAGAATATGATGGATCCTAAGATTCATTTAACTAATTTTCTTATAATTTCCAATAATTTTATCCTACTAAAATTGTTATGTTGAATATCTTTATATATGTTTATGAAAATTTAATTGTGGGAATTTCCCATAACATGTTCGATAAATTGATTGAAAGGGTATTCATAAATAAAATATTAGTTTGACACATGTTCATAGGCTAATTGGGTTGTGGGTGCTAAAGAGAAAGGACCATGGTTGGTGTGTGATAATTAATTTCATTGAATGATGCCTTATTGAAATAAAATTGGTTTTTCATGCCTTCTAGAATGAAACATAGGAGAATCACACTAAGTGACGAATTATTGGAGGACTTATTACCACACTCGAATGTAGGGATTCCACTCTATATGAATGGGTGTGTGTCTGTGATGAAAACGTATGGTATGAATTAAAAAATTATTTCCACTACATTAAAAGGAATAATAATAGTTAGTTATATTGATTTTGTAAAATCTATTCTTCTAATTCACTGGATGTTTTGAATTTTTTTTATCAAATTTTTTTATTCATCATGTTGTTTTATAATCCTACATGCTAAAATATTTTCTGATCTTAGAGGGATATGTAAAAATTTCATAGGGGCTTCCATATGGGTATAATTAATCACCTATAAAAGTGAACATTAGTATACATACAGATTGTTTTTCATTTATATATATAATGTCCATGATTCATATTCCTCTTGTGAAAATCCTTTATGAGACACTCATAGTCGGTAGGGATGGATAATTGTCTTGTTCATGTATTGGTCTACATTGTTTCAACCTTAATTTTAGAGTCTTTTACTACTCTTGAGTTTTATTTATCTATTATATATTGTTTTATTTTTACTCTGATGTAGGAATATGATTCAATTCTTATTAAATTTTTTTATTTTTTACAGTAGGATTTTATTCCATGCATCATTTATTGGAGTTTACATGGTTTATTTATTTCAATTTTAATCTGTTGATTATTGTGTGTTTGTGTATATATTGGGTTAATAATACCCCATGTAACTCTTTATTTAATACCTTACCATTTATTTCTCCATTGGTGTCCAGAGAATGTCACATATGGTTAGTTGAACCTTATACCAGGTCCAATCCACTAGGGTTGGGAATGTTTTATTACATATTATATTAGTTTGATCAATCATGTAGTCAATATGTTAGAATGAAGACAAGAGAAGTTATGAAATAAATTTTATATTATAAAAATATATATCTAAGATTTTTATTATGAACATAAAATTACTATGGTTGTCTTGGTATAATATGTGTTTTTATGAAATTTCAATTTTGTCTTCAACTCACCATTGTTGGATTAGATGGTGACGACTAGGTATCATGAATTTGTAAGGAAATTTCCTCCCAAGTATTTCAATATAAATATGATTAAATGTTTTGGTACTATTATATAGTTTTTTTGATGATGTATATATAATATCCCAATGAAACAAAGATTAGTAAAAGTTCATAATTATTAACTTTTTAAATGATTTGTAGAATGAAAATTCCTCATGTAAATATAATCTAGAAAGAATGTTAATAGGGCAATTATGATACACCTGAACCATGAGTGAAATAAAATTTGGTTTATAGTATTGATTAAACCATTCAGGCTATTGAAAATCGATATATGATAGAGAAACCACATGATGTGAATTACATGTTAGAATTTCTATAGTATACCCCACTGATGTTTCTTAGTGATATTGGTATTGAGAAAGAAGATGTGTAGTTATTTTAGATTACAACAATATTTTATTTATTTGGTACTCCACATGAAATGGTGGTAAATATTAAAATGTATATTCTTCATTAATTGGTGAAAGAATGATTGAAATTAATCATTCAAGATAATACAAAATGATATCTCACAT
The DNA here is from genome assembly GCA_963277665.1 of Viscum album. Taxonomy (NCBI): domain Eukaryota; kingdom Viridiplantae; phylum Streptophyta; class Magnoliopsida; order Santalales; family Viscaceae; genus Viscum; species Viscum album. The sequence continues at coordinate 844,476,255 of OY728151.1, forward strand.
GGAAACTATTTATGTAAATTTACAATATCAAATTCGTCCTAATGACCATTGAAAAAGATTTGAAATAGAATATCATTCATCTAGAACATGTAACCATGTAACAAATTTAATATAAATTTAAATCACTCACATTGAGAGCCTTTCCCGAAAGGAAGCTTCTATGAAGATATTAAATTATTGATTGTTGAGGCGAGTTTCCAACCTATTATTCTCTCAAAGATAAAAAATATTCTGATTATTGATTATAATGAAATAGTGAATAAGACACTAGTGTGAGAGAGTGAATTTTAGGAAATCATAAAATATGAAACAACATTGAAAATCTTGGTTATGATGGAAAATCCATCACAAAGGAAAAGTTCATGTTGCAGGGCCACTCATTGGTCACTAAGAGATAAAAAATATAAATCCATAGGATCACTATAATATATAAAACTATAATAACTATAATATAGTATGTTTTTAAGGTGGATCACTTATTCATAGAAGGAATTAATATAATATTCCACCCTGAAGTTTCCACCATTTCCGTATGAAAAGGAATTTCACGATGTATTGTCCTAAATATCTGAAATCAATATTCAAAAGTATCTCAACTCTACGACAAGCTCTGTATGCTTGCACGAAACAATCCTATCATTCTAATTCTCTGTATCAGTGTAGTTGTACCCAGATATAATTAAGAATACTTAAATTGATCATCTATAATGTAAAGACCTGAAAATCCTATAGATTTTTTTTATACACGAAACTTTTATGAGTCCCAAGTTTCTTGACGACCCCTGATTCTGAGTCCTGATGTTTCCGAAATCAATTTTTGAAGTTTTTTTTGGGTATGTTTATTAAACGTATGTGCGTGATTTTATTTATTTTTTTACCAGGGCTTCAAATTGAAATCTGACGACACCGATGATCTCGCAGGACCGATATTCTCTTAAGTAGACCATTATAGTAGTTGCGTTTTATGGAGAGCAGAAATTTATTTTGGGGGATTTCTAAATAATTTAAATAAAAATACGTGCAACACATTTTTATTATATGGTGGTTAAATCCACCAATGGGAGTATACTGCTATGTCCCACCCACACATAACCTCCCTTGGGAGGATATTACTAGGTGGGGCTCACACGGGCTTGAAACCTTTGGAATCCCTTATTTATGTGGGTTAAACCCTCCACATTTCACCATTCTTCATAATGGTGCTATCTCCTAAAGTTTAATTAATGTATCAGTTAATTAATCTATTTTAATTATTTTTCAATTATTTTTCCAACTTCTAAATAATGTAAATGCTTATTATTCTTCTTAGGTTGGCATAATATTGTGTGGAGCTTTTGGGTGGAACCATGAGTGAGCCATTCCTCTCCAACAAAAAATGCACTATCACCGACGAGGAACGAGGATCACGCATGAGCCTAGAATCGGCGACATGTGATGGGTTCAACATTCGATGACGTCTTCAATTTATTTTTTTGCACCTTTGAATCACGTTAAGGTTTAATTTAATGTTCGATTCTACCCTCTATTCTACATCGTTATGTTGGTGGAATGATGCGCTGATTGTTATCTATGTAACGAGGAGGGCTCGGTTCCCACGAACATGACCCGACCCTCCCACTTTATTGTTGATCTTTTTCATGATGGAGGTGGATCGTGGAATAATCCGACGGCGCAAGGGACACCCTAGCACAAAGTAATGAAAAACCACGACCGAGCGGGCTGCGGATGAGTCAGAAGGGCGCTGTGTCGTCGTAATGTGCCGGAGAAGGACCAAATCCAGGGCGGGCCGCGACGGAGAAATCACGACACTGTTGCGTTGTGCCGGTGGAGCGGGACCGCGGCCAGGGCGGGCCACAACGGAGGGCCCAGTGTCGTCGTGTCGCGCTGGTGCCGGGGAGTACTTGTCCTAAGTGGCGAGCCGAGATGTGCGGGACCTCGTCGGGTCCCACGTGGGTGGGAACGGTGCCACCGAGAACCGGTTCGGTTCTACCCTAATGGCTATGCCATTAGGGTGCCAGGGGGGCTCGACTCATACCCTAGCCTGACCAGGCTAGGCCATCATGGCTGGGCCGCCTTCGGTCGGGCCCCCAGCGGCCCGCCCGCCCTCAGTCGTTCTGACCTCGACCGGGCTGCCCTCGGTCGGGCCGCCCATGGCCGAGCTGCCCTCGGGCCGGGCATCCCTCGGTCGGGCCACCCTCGGCTGGGCCGTCTCTTCGGTTCGGGCCATTTCCTCGGCCTGAGAGGCTTCTTTAGACCGGGTTAGACCCGTGGTCCAGGTCAGACCCCAGTTCAGACCGGGTCGGTCCTGGTCTATCTGACTGGGTCAGAAAGGACCTGGACCCGCTATGGCCGACTACATCGATGGAATTCGTGAAGAAAGATGATTTCTTTGGCATACTCCACTTGAGTATTGGACACAGTTGGGGTATGGCCTGGTTTGTTTGAGACTAAAAAACCAACCGGGCCCCTTGAACAGAGATGCCAATAACACTCAGACTGGGCATCCGATTGATGCTTCATCTATAGTATTGTTATTCTTATGATGATATGGAACTACATGATACATAAAATCAGGACGTCCTGATAGTTGATTTATTGACACTTGACATGAAGCGTGGACTCTCCCATAATCGAGCGTGCCTTGTGCGGGAACCCTAGAGATGGCTACGACATCTTCTGTATCAGAATCCTACGTGGGTTTGACAGCGATGACTATTATACCAGAATCCTACGTGGGATCAAGAGTGATGACTACTGTACCGGGATCCTCTGTGGGTCTGACAGTTCTTACTTATCTTCCTATTTCCGGTGTGGGTCCGACTGAATAGCTTGTCCTGTATCCTGTGTGGGTATGACAGCATAGCTGGTCCGATATCATGTGTGGGTTCAATAGTTTAGATAAATCAATGACTACATATGATCATCTCTATCACTCTATGAAGGATGTATACTACTATGAGATGTGTTATGTCTTTCAACCATTATCATCATTAGGATTGACATTACTTCCTTTGTGGGATGGGTTGTGTTTGGGATCGAGAGTTGGAGTCGGATGTGACTAGTATCATAGTTATATTTATTTTCATATACCTATGTAGGATTGGTTGATAATTTTTTATTGAATCATTATACTTTGGTTTATCCTTTGTGGTTTCTAGGAGACTTTCGGGGGTCTCGAGGTCCCCTACTGAGTATTGTGATACTCACCCCTTCACGAGCTTCACCTGCACCTTGTTTTGTTCTGTGCAGATGACAGACAGCAGTGATCGAGGCAGAGAGTGACTGACATAGACTACTTGGAGCCGGACTAGATGGGACGCACCGCAGGGATGAGTTGTTTGAGTTCTGTACCTACTATTCTGGTATGATTCCCCAATGGATGATCCAGGAGATGTTCTCCATTTTACTTGTACTTGTAATAGTATTTTAGTTGGATTTTTATACTATCCAACTTACTTTCATGACACCTTACTTTTTTATATTAGTATTTGTTGCCTCTACAGTTTGTGTTCATACTGTTTGTGTGTAACAGTTTAAAAAGAAATTCCTTCCCTTTTTATCAGGGTTTTGCCTTTGGTTCTAGTCGCTAGCACCTGGCCTATGGAAGGCGGGCTTGTGGTAGTCATGACACGGGCCCCGATGAAGGGTCTTGACAAATTGGTATCAGAGCAGTCGGTTATAATGCAGAACTTGAACATTGATTCTTTTCACTAAAAAAGTGATATGTATTTTGGGTGTGGTTATTGGTTTAGGGAAACCAGTGTTGGTTCGGTGGCCGACGTATCCATACACATGGACTCTAAATTCCGATCTCCACCTCTGTGCACGAAAACAATGATTGCGTGTGTGTTTCCTTGAAAAAAATTTCTTCTTGATTACATTGTGTCAGCTCACCAGGTATATTGTTTTAATCATGACACTATGGTTTCTTTTTATTATGGCCCCACGAAGTTATCCAGCTAGGGTTCCGAGTTTCGTACGAGATGGTAGACCACTGAGCGATGAGCCCTCCATGTAGGTCCCCATCACAACAGAGGTACCAATGGTACCACTACCCGTTGGGAAATAGATTCCAACAGCTCCAGCATCATATAGTGCATGACGCCTGAGTGTGTTGCACGAGTTCCAGCGCCAGAGGATACCCCGGTTCCGGGGAGAGACGGACCCACAAGCAGCTGAGGATTGGATGGAGGCTATCGTGAGTGTTTTCATATTGGTGGGGACATCGGCCAACCTCATGGTGATCATTTCCACAAGTCTCCTGCATGTAGAAGAAGGCAGATGGTGGAGCCTGATGCTCTAGGTGCATGATGAGGTATCATTACTCAGGATAGACATTTAGAGTCTCTTGAGCTCATAGATTGTTCTATCCACCCTTCATGCTGTGTGGATTCAAGAGTTACATCATCTTCAGTCGGGCAACATGGCAGAAGCTATGTACTCAGCGAGGTTCACTGACCTCTCACTCTACTCCACGGATATGGTACGTGGACCATTCTTCATGGCATGGACCTTCGTGCATGGACTCAGGAGTCATATCAGGGATTCGACGATTCACCTCAACACCCCGACATAGTCAGGGGTGCAAGAGAGATCCATTCTAGTAGAGAGTTTCTTTGCAGAGCAGACACCAGCAGAGAGACCCACCACAGGGCGACATGTAGCAGAGTCTTCTGCAGCAAGCAGTAGACAGATGACGCAGAGGTCCAAGAGGACCTGGCCATCAGGGGGAGACCCCATGATACAGGTTCGGTTGTGGGGGGAACACGAGATAGAGTCAACTATTTGAGAAGCAACCAGTTCTATGCATGCGGCGGGTAGGGCCACTTGGCTCGTGACTGCACAACCCACCATGAAGATGAGAAACAGACAGTTGAGGGACCTCCCAGGCAGAGGTAGAGGTTCAAACTTGGTGGTCTGCTGAGAGCTGGAAGACATGGAAGAAGAGCTGGCTAAGAAGCGGGTGGTGGACAACGTTTCGAGGCACTACTACCACCCCCACCACCAGGATATCCACCTTGGCCACAAGGAGCTGGCGAACAGAGGCAGACTCAGCTCCAGGCAGTCAAGGCCTACGACCACAACACACCTTAGATGATTCATGGTACAATCTATGTCTACTCCACCCCTGCATTAATACGTATAGACACATGTGTGATTCATTCTTTTATTGTCATTGCCCTCATTCGAAGCTCGGAGATACTGACAGAGTCCTTGGCTGGATATTTAAGGCTATAGACTCTTAAGGGAGGAGACTCGATGATTACGCACTGTTGCCGGCAGTGTGAGCTTACTTTAGGAGGAGAGAGCTTTGACTGAGATCTGCATGTAGTGGCGTTGAGGCCTTAGGACGTCATCATGGGTATGGACTAGTTATCCATAGTTCATGCACATAATATTTGTATTAGGTGCAATGTGTGGTGTATCCTCATAGATGGGACCATATTCACCTTCACTGGTAAGATGGAATCCCTTGCAGTGTTGAACGGACTTACACAAGGGAGGGGAATCCGATCACACATCAATTGTCTAGTCTCATCCTCGGAACAGTTGATGTGAGAAGTCCGAGTTTTCCTATTGTGGTTGAGCAGTACATGAAATGTTTCCCTGACAACATTGTAGGACTACCTCCTCATAGAGAGGTAGACTTATACATTGACATTTACCCTTGGAAAACACCAATATCTACTCCACCATATCGTATGGCTCCTACCGAGCTTCGTGAGATGTGGGTATAGCTGGAGGACTTACATGGGAATGGATTTATCCGACCCAGTGTTTCACCATGGGAATCCATGATTTAGTTCGCAAAGAAGGAAAATGGGAGCATGCGACTGTGTGTCAACTACTGTCACCTAAATCAGGTGACCATGAAGAACAACTACCCACTACCGAGTATTGACGACCTCTTTGATCAGTTCAAGGGAGAACGATGGTTCTCAATGAATAAACTTAGGTCAGGCTATCAACAGCTCTGATTTCGAGATGAGGATGTGAATAAGATGAACTTCAGGTGTCGTTATGGCCACTACGAATTCTTACTTATACCCTTTGACGTAACCAACACTCCAGTAGTGTTCATGAGTCTCATGAATAGGATCTTCCAGCCTTACCTCGATCATTCTGTCATAGTCTTCATCGACGACATACTGATATACTAGACTATTGATGAGGAGAATGCCTATCATTTGCAGGTAGTATTGTACACACTCCGGGAGAACCATCTTTATGGTATGCTCTTGAAGTGCCAATTCTGGATTTGAGAGGTTCATTTCTTCGGACACGTCATCTTGGAGGATAGAGTTGTAGTGGATCCAGCGATGACCGAGGCAATAATTTTTTTGGAGCCACCCAAGAGTGTGATGGGGGTGCGGTTCTTTCTGGGTCTGGATGGGTACAATCGAAGATTTGTGCCAGACTTCTCCAGAGTTTCATCACCGCTTTCAGCATTGAAGAAGAAGGGGAATCCCTTCGTGTTGTCAGACAGATACTAGTAGAGATTTCAGGAGCTAAGGAAGATATTGACCAGTGCACCAATATTGTGGCTACTAGAGGAAGGCATAGGGTACGAAGTTTACTACAACATATCAGGGACCAGACTCACGTGTGTCCTAATGTAGGAGCGAGTAGTGATCGTGTATGGTTCACAACAGTTGAGACAGCATGAGCAGAACTATGCTACATATGACCTGAAGTTAGCAGCAGTGCTCCTCACCTTGAAGATATGGCAGAACTATCTAATTGGTGAATGTTATAGAGTCTACCCTGACCACCAGAGTCTCGTGTACATATTCTCATAGAAGGACCTGATCCCGAGACAACAGTGATGGCTCGAGTTCCTCCACGACTATGACATAGAGATAGTCTACACTCCTAGAATGGGAAACATTGTAGCAGATGCTATCAGCAGGAGATCAGGCATTCAACTGCATGGAAAGGCGACAGAGCAGCTAGCCGCATTGTAGATATCCGTTGTGGTTATAGATGGAGTTTCCTTTCTACTGTCTCTCACAGTTACTCCGCCAATTTTTCAGTGAGTCCGAGAAACACAACGTGGTGATGTTGAATGTGAGATGAAATGTGCTCATATATCCTCAGGGAAGGCACCTGATAGGTTTTTTGAAGGTGGGGAGCACTTAATTCTCTTTTTAAGATGTACCACGGTACCAAATTCACTACACGGGGAGGTATTGAGGGATTTCCACACTTACCCTCTAGAGGTACATCCAGGAGTGGCGAAGATGTATCGATACCTCAGACGACATCACTGGTTAGTGGGTATGAAGAAGGAGGTAGCATAGTTTGTCTCACGATGCTTCAATTGTCAGCAAGTGAAGGTGGAGCACCAGGTTCCAGCAAGCTTGGTTCAACCCTTCGTGGTCCCAGAGTGGAAGTGGGAAGGGATATCCACAGATTTCATGGTGGTACTTCTATGTTCATCCAGATTAAACGAATCTATCTGGGTGTTTTTAGACTGACTCACAATGTTTTCCCACCTACTACCGATTAGAGAGCATGGCTTGGTAGATATCTTGGGACGCATATACATATAGGAGATTGTACGGCTTCATGGTGTGCCATCGATGATCATCTTCGTTCGAGATACACATTCCACTTACCGACTATGGAAGGGGTTGTAGGAGGCTTTCGGGATGTGTCTTCGCTTTAGAACTGCCTTCCATCCATAGATAGATGGTCAGAATGAGAGGACCATTCAGACTCTCGAGGACAGGCTCCGTGCATGTGTCCATGACTTGGGTCACAAGTGGGAGGAACAGTTACCCTTTTTGGATATTGAGTACAACAACAGCTACCACTCTTCCAATAGGATGGAACCTTCCGAGGCACTTTACAGCCAAACGTGCAGATCGCCTATGTGCTGGACTGACCCAGGGGAGTCAGCACTTGAATGACAAGAGATGATACAGGCTATGACTGAAAAGGTTATGATCTACGAGGAGTAGATGATGACTGCACAGATCAGGCAGAAGCCCAATGTTGATAAGATATGAAGACCACTGTAGTTCGAGGATGGCGACCACATCTTCCTACAGGTCTCACCTCGATGAGGTCTACAGAGATTTGTAAGAGGAGGCATGTTATCTCCACGATTCATCGGACCTTTTCAGGTCCATGGTAAAGTAGGTGAGGTGGCATACCTCCTGGCCCTTCCACCTTAGTTGCACCAGGTGCACGATGTCGTCCACGTATCTGAGCTGAGGAGATACGTGCACGACCCATACCACATCATCGACCACGAGGATTTGGACATTGATAACAGGGAGACTATCATGGAGGTTCTAGTGGATAATGAGGATCGAAATGAGCGGGTACAGCGTGGACAATCGATTCCTCTGGCGCAGGTTCACTGGTAGCACCAGATGCTCCAGGAGAGCACATGGGAGAAGAAGGCTCAAATGTGGGCTCAGTACCCCCAATTGTTTCCTTAGGGTGTGTTGTAGCTAATGGGGATGTAAAGCCCAAATTTTTGGAGAATGTAATGTCCCAGAAGTCCTGCGTAAATTTTTTTAGTAAATACATCTGAATTTTATGAGTATGCAGTTTCTAATGGCGCCTGATTCTATGTCCTGGTGTGCCCAGTATCAATTTCTGAAGTTTTTTTCGGGTATGTTTAGTAATCGTACATGCGAGATTTTATATATTTTTAACCGCTGCGCGGAATAGAAATCTGAGGACATCGATGAACTCGCATCGCCTATATTCAGTTATGGAGACCTTTAGTGCAGTATCATTTTATCGAGAGCGGAAATTAATTTTTGGGGTTTTCTAAATATGTTAAATAAAAATATGTGCCACATATTTTTTTTGTATGGTGGTTAAAACCTTCAAAGGGAGGATAGTGGTGGCTCCCACCTACACATAACCTCCCTTTGCAGGATATTACTAGGTGGGGCCCACACAGACTTGAAACTATTGGAATCCACTATTTATGTGGGTTAAACCCTCCACCATTCACCTTCCTTAATAATGGTTCCAACACATAAGGATTAATTATTGTCTCAATTATTTAATATATTTGAATTCATTATGAATTCTTTTTCCAACAACTAAATAATAGAAAAGTTTATTATTCTTCATCGGTTGGAATAATCATTGTGTGGAAATTTTGGGTGGAACCTTGAGACAACCATTCCGCTCCAATGTAGAACGCACCATCACCGACAATGTACGAGGATGGCAGTTGATCCCGGAATTGGCGGCATGTGACAGGTGCAACATTCGACGACGTCTTCGAATTCAATTTCCGCACCTTTGACAACGTACTTCAAATTAAGGTAGGGGTTACTTAAATGTTTTATTCTACCATTCGTTCTACGTCGTTATGTTGGTGGAATGATATACCAATTGTTATCAATGTAATGAGGAGGTCTCAGTCCGCACGTGCACAACACGAACATCCCCCTTTCTTGTTGATATTTTTGAAGATGGAGGTGGATCATGGAAGAAGCCGATGGTGGAAGCACCACCGTCGTGCCATGCAAAGTCAAATCGTGGCTGAGCAGGCCGCGGTGGAGCCGGAAGGGAGAAATGTCGTAGCACCGTGCCGGAGAAGGACCGCGACAAGGGCGGGTCATGACGGAGAAAGCACGACGTCATCGTACCGTCCCGGTGGAGAGGGACCGCGGCCTTGGCGGTCCACGGAGGAGGGCGTGACACCGGTGCGCCTTGCTGGTGATAGGGAGCGGATGGCTCGAGTGGCCATCCGGGTGGTGCGGGACCCCGTTGGGTGCCGCGTGGGCAGGACCGGCGCCAACAAGCATCGGTTTGGTTCTACCTGAATGGCTAATCTATTCGGGTTCCAGGGGATGCGTTCCTCCCCCTATGGCATGGCTATACTGGGCCGCCGTAGTTGGGCCACCTTCTTCCGGGCCGCCCAAGGCCGGTCTGCCCTCGGCCCTGCCGCCCACGGCCGGGCCGCCCACGTTTTGGCCGCCCTCGGGCCGGACCGCCCGTCGGGCGGGGCAGTCTCATTGGGTCGTGTCGTTCCCTCAGATCGGGACGCTTCATTAAAACTGGTTAGACCTACAGTCTTGGTGAGACCCCAGTTTAGACTGGCTCGGGCTGGGTCAGTCCGATAGGGTCGGACTGGACCCAGACCCGCAATTGCTGTTTACATATTTTAGCATGCATATAGGGCTACGAGTGTCTGTTTGACATACCACCTAAGGATATGGAATTAATGGAGAGAGAAGATTCTTTTGGAATACTACACATGAGGTTTGGACCCAGTTGGGTTATAGCGGGGTTCATTTGAGCCTAAAAACCCACCGGGACCTAGGAATAGAAATGCCAATAACTCGCAGATTGTGCATCCTATTGACATGTCGTCTATCGTGTTGGGTTCCTTATGAAGAGTAGAAAATATAGGATACATCACCTTAGGACTCCGTGACAGTTGAATTATCAACACATGACTCAAGAAGCGGACCGTCCCAAAATCGAGCGTGCTGTGTGCGGGAACCCTTGAGCTGGCTGCGACGACTACTATACCAAAATCCTATGTGGGTTCCACAACGATGACTATTTTTTCGGAATCCTACGCGTGTTTAAAAATGATGACTAATATACCGGGATCCTCTGTGGGTCTGACAGTTCTAAGCACTATTCTTGTATCCTTTTTGGATCTGATAGAATAGTTGGTCCTGTATCCTGTGTGGGTCTGATAGCATAGCTAGTCCTGTATCGTGTGTGGGTCTGACATCGTAGATTAATTAGTGACTAAATCTGATCATCACTATTATACTAAGAAATATGTATACATGTGTGAGCAGACTCATGCATTTCAACCATTATCATCGGGGTGATTGACATTAATTCCTTCGTGAAGTGGATTGTTTTTGGGCTTCAGAGTTAAAGCTAGACTATGACTAGTAACATATGTATATTTATGGGCATGTAACTACATCGGGATGGTTTATACTTCATGATTGTATATTTCCACTATGGTTTTTCCTCTGTGGATTCTGGGAGACCTTCGTGGGTCTCAAGGTCCCCTACTGAGTATTTTTATTCTCACCCCTACACGGGCATCACCCGCCCCATGTTGTATTCCTTGTAGACGATGAACATCAGTGATCAAGGCTGAGAGTGACGGATGGAGACTGCTCGAATCTGGACTAGACGAGACGTATCTCAGGTATGAGTTGTTCGAGTTCTGTACCCAACCATCAGGTAGGATTCCACGGTGGATGATCCAGGAGCTGTTCTCCCTTTTACTTGTACTTGTGCTGGTTTTTCAACTGGGTTGGTATACTGGCCCAATTAAATTCAGCACACCTTAATTTTCTAATTTAGTACTTGTTTCCTCTATAATTTGTGTTCAAACTGTGCGTGTGTTAAAGGTTTAAAGGAAATTCCATCCCTTTTTATCATGGATTCACCTTTGATGCTAGTCGCCAGCCCCTGGCCTATGGAAGGAGGACATGGGGTAGTCACAACATGGGCCCCAAGGATGGGTCATGACATACAACCTTAGTATGGAATCAAGAACTATCATATGGAATGTTATAGAATTATTTACCAAGTATATAATGTTATCTTAAATAATAAACTAGGTCCTCCCAAAGTACATGGTAAAACACTATCGAACACAACTCTAATGATACTCTTATTTGATAGTTGTGCAACACATTATTTTTTAGAATGTTTTTTGGGTAAACAATTAGTATTAGACAAGGAAATGACTACCCAGACCATGGGTATAAAGAAACCCATGGGAAAATTTGAGTACAGAGGAAAAAATTTCAATGAATATTTCATTAAATTATAAGTGATATAGTTTCACAAGGATTTTATATACCTAGATATGGATAGTTTTGATCTCATATTTGTAAGGGATTTACTTGTGGAATTAAAATACCATTCAGACTATTTCACTCAAAAATTGATGATTACATAACCATATTTAACTCCTCATGTATTCAAGATGGATTGGCATATAAATACAGCTACTTAAAGAATTTTGGTATTTGTAGAAGAAATCATATCTATTCCGTTTGAAAAAAATGGAATTGGGTGTGATGACCCAACCCTAAAATCCAATAGATGGTGATTTATTTTAATATATAAAAATTATTACAAGGTATAAAATCCCATAGTACTAATCAGTTTAAGAGTCATGGAATACAAAATTACATTCATGAACATTATATTGCAATACAAAAAGAAAAAAAACAACATGGAAGCTCCATTGGGAAAATTTATATCTCCAACATTATCCCTAAATTTCATTCATAATATTCATCTCCCAATCATGGGAAAAATGAAAATAAAAGAGTGGTGAGATCAGATTTTTATTTTGGGTATTTAAAACAGTGGAAGGATAAATAATAAGGTAAGATAAATAACTAAAAGTACACATTCCATTAAAACATAATGTTGACCATAATATGGAAAGAATAGAAGATGATTAAATATGTCCATAATAAAACATAACCAAAGATATTATACTAGTTGAATAATCACTTGGACTGTCAATTAATAGTTTCATAATGAGGGAATGCATAATGTAGGAAATCATAACCATACTATCAAGGCCTCATGCCAAGAACAAACATAAGCATTTAAACACCAAAATTGTATGTCTCATGAGATCTACCAATACTTAATGGGGATATAGTAGGCCCCACCATACACTTAATAAGTATAATTAATTCCTCATATTAAAGGTGAAAAACATAAACAACATATATGTTCATATTGAAACTATCATATAAAATTTAAATAACATTCCCCAATCAGTAAACATAAAAACTAACCATACAGAGTAATATGGTGAATGGAATCATGATAGAACATACACAATCAAAAAATCATTAACAATTATATAAAATAGGGATATGATATAAAAAAAATTAATCCCAATTACACATAAGAATAAATAGGAGTGTTGAAATATATAAAAATACTCGTATAAAATCATCGAGTAATTCATCATTGAAATACTCTTTTACATTGAAATGAAGAGTTATTTTAGAATTTTTTTTATAAAACTAGATGTGAACAATGGTAGTCTTATAATTATAGAATTATTAATATAATAAAAATATTTCTGGATTAAAATATATTATATAGTCTACATGAAAATAGGTAATAATTTGAGATGTTAAATTGAATCGGGAATGTTTATCAGAATGAAATTAAGAAAGATCATTTTAAAACATGAAACTCCCATTAAATTAAAGAAGGATTTTTATAGGTACATATATATAGAAGAATAACATAGAATTTATTTGGAGTAAATAATAATAATTAATAATTTAATTGTGGTAATATAGAATAAGAGTAACTCAAAATAAAATTACGGTTCAGGTAGAAAATACTTACCATATGTTTGAATGTGTTCTTCACTTTACCTTAAGGTCCGAAAATATAATTTTAGACCTATAAATAATTAATCTATAACCAATTAGACATGTATTTATTATATTATAATTTTTTTATGTTCATTTTTGGCCTTTTTTGTATGTTATTAGATTCACTTTTGTCATTCTGAAGTGTAGATTCCTTGATTTCATGATCAGTCCACTTGATTATAAGTAGTGGATTTCATGTAAACCGGGATTAATTATATATAATTGGAATTAAATGTTATTAACAAACAACCAAATGTTCAATTAGTATTATTTATTAATTTTTCAATATATTTTGAATCATTAGATAACATGTTATAGATAATTGTTTAGCTTAATTTTATCTGTTTTTCGATCACAACGATCTAGTTTTGTAAAATTATTTAATATCATTTATATAAAATGGTTATATAACATAAAATAATATTAAATAAATAATTTAAAATATGGTTGAACCATAAAAATCGTTTAATGACCATATATAGAAGTGAAATTAAAATTAAGGTTGTAAATATGCACCTCTTAGACGATGATTTTGTTTTTAAAATAAAATAGTGGGAGTAAAGAGATTGATAATGGATATTATATTAACATGATATCTTTATAGTATTTATATGATACTATAGTAATTATGATAATTTGGACAGAGTATGTGAGGATAGTATAAGAAAATTAAATAAATTGAAATGAAATTAAAAGAAAAATGAAGAGTGTTTACCTCTTGAATTATCCTCCTTGAGAACCTCCTTAGGGGAAGGGGTTTTGGCATTTTGGAAATAAATAGAGCTCTTATATGGATGGAAATACAATGGGAGAGTATTTCAAAAAAAAATTACAACATTTTAGGCTTCTTTTTGTGAGGAGAGGAAGGGGTGAGGGGTGGTATTTATAATGGAGGAGGGGGTGTTCATATAAAATTTTATTAATTAGATTACTATTGGGATGAAGCCTATGAATAGTTTGAGTGTTATCATATAATGTATTAGAATATGGATGGGTATTTTGGGATTATGGGCTTAAATCATCCATACATCATCTATGAATCAATAAATCATGTATTTAGCATTTATCATAAATTATTAATATTTTTCTATTAAATATATTATAGTATTTGAGAAAAATACAACAAATTCACCCTAAAGATTTATTGAGATTATATAATTCTAAATTTAACCCCATTTTATGAAAATATTTTTCTGAATATGGAAATTTAATTTTTAATTAGAACCACCATTTACTCATAAAATATAGTTTTTAAATTTATAACGGATATTTAAAAAATTCAAAAATTACATTAGGTCTCTTAAAATTATTCTAAAATCATACAAAAAATTGTTATTTTATGATTATATTTTATGAAAATAAATTTTATATTAAATGATTAAATTCATTATATAATAGTAATTAAATATTAATTGCATATAAAAATAACAGCAGTTAATTAATAATTTTTACACAATTTATTTAATTATATATATTGATATAATTATACCATGAATTCATTTATAAGATGAATAAATTTTATTTATACATTCATTGATGAGTTTACTAATCATTTGGTTTGATTACTATTTATAATGCTTATATTACTATTTATAATGCTTATATTACTATTTATAAGAATAATATTACTATTCCAAATGGTCAAGTAACTATTCAACCAAAAATCTATTTGATCCCATCAAACTCTAAATATATTACTGATCGCCACAATATATATCCGGTTTTGAAATTTAATTCAGTGAACTAGAAAATTTTAATTTATTTCAAATCTCATCGGTGTGGCGAAAAGGTGGGTAAAAAGACTATTCAACTGTTTAATAAGTCTTTATATCTAATTTTAATATAAATATGATTCCAATGATCATAATTTGATTAATATATATATATATATAATTTTTTTTAATATTAATTTAATGTATTAAAAATATTTAAATGAAAATAGTATTTTTAATTACAGTTCAATATTATTCCATATTCATCAAAAATATCAATATTAAAAAAATAAAAAAATTACACCCTATATTAATTTTTACACTCCAAATAATGTAATTATTTTTTAAAAATACCAACTTCTATGAGAGTTTGAAATTAAATTAATTATTTCTCATAGAATGATATAAAAAGTTGTTCTTTATGAAAATTATATTTCTAAACGTAAAAATATTTTACCAAGAATTATAAATATAATTAATACTATATTTTTCATGGGTGAAAACATTTTAAATTACATTTTATAGTAGTTATTATTATTAATATTACTATGTTTAATAGTTAGGAAATAACTATCTTTTTTAAATAATTATATTAACAACGTGTTGTTTCACAAAGACTCAGTGTTGTAGGAATCACATTCAATATTAGATTTATTTGTAAATACATGGTGTGATACATTACACCCTACATCAATATGTTTCATCTTGTATATTTTAAATTTCAAATACAATGTTATAGGTTGATAACTGAAAATTCCCTCGTGGGAGACCCACATCAGAAATAGGGTTAATAAAATATCCTCTTAGTATTGCTTATGGAAAATGAGGTGGTCACCGTAAAATTATGATTTCAAGTATGATAATATTACTGGGATGTGAAAACATATACATTAAATTTAAATATTTCCATTAAGTTCTAATATATAATTATAGAGGACATGGTCATTAGAAAGTGAATCACCACAAAACCATAAACTACAGTTACAACGAAGTTCGTTGATATCATTACAAAAGTTATGATAATAGTGAGACATGTTTTAAAAACTCTTATCCTAGATTTGTGGAATCCTACCACTCTATAAGAGTATAGATATATATTTCTATTTTATAATAACGACCTTATCCTTTGATTGTGCCTTGTACTATCTATAACTTATATCTTAGAACATGTTGAATCTTTTGGAGAAGTAATATATTAACATATAAATCCTCATAAAACAATTTCAAAAACAGTTAATCTTTTAACAAATATCATGATCCAATACATTAGAAACAAATTCATTGAATCTCCATAATAAACATACTAATAAACATTATTTGGATCTTAATAATAACAAACCAAAATGTTACTGCATTCTCCTAGTATTATCATGAAGCATGGTAATAACTTTAATATATATAAAAACTTATTGAATATATTAATGATTCTTTATTCCTTATCTAGAACATAGGAAATTGTATATATTCCTGAAATATAAAATTTTGTAGACTACACCAATGATAACATAAACTACATTTTCAAAAGACCATTATTTAGATCCAAGATAGTAAGTGATATCGATTTTATATTACCCAATTCACTCATCTCATTATTCCAAAATATATATCCAAATATCAGAAAATATTAAACATTTTATTTCCTTCAACCATATAATTTCCCAGGATATTAACTTTTTACTAAGTCACCATTCAATGGCACCATATTACATTATTAAATACTAAATGAAGTACTACAATTCAATCTTTTTGTATCTCATTATTCTTATAAATATATCATTATTGATAAAATACTCAAATAACACAATTTTAGAATCCAAACACAAGCATACTAATCATTAATATTCATATATAGTGGTATCATAGGCTTGACCAAGATCCCCTATCCTATTTTTTTGTGTATTACTTCGACACATGAGACATTAATATGCATAGTTTACCATATCCATGAAATTGATGTATTGTACATTGGAAATATTTTTCATACCCTTAAAAAATCAAGAATGATGGAATTTAACTCCACACTTTTAGAAAACTACAATTCCATTCACGTACGATCCAGGTGTATCGTTCCACAATTATCACATGTGGGAAAATATTTATTTCCCTTATTCCCATTAAGCTATTTTGTCTTTACTTATCTTTCTTTCTTCTTGAATCCATAATACATAGAAAAAATAATCTCCCTATTATTATAAAATGATATTATCTACCATTTTATGAGAATTGTTAGAGATATAAGTTCACATTGAAATATTGGATTAAACCCACCAAATGAATGATCATTATTACTCATTGGGTAATGTTCATTTATGTGATTTTTATTCATTCTGGTAGGTTCCATTTCTAAACTACGGCATACAGTAGATTATATCCTAACATTATAAAACATAATTTATAATCCCAATACAATTTAAATATATATAGAAATTGATAAATTTTATTGTAGTTAATCTAATAATCACAAACATTGTTTCTTTGGGGACATATTTACTTTTACAACATTTATAATGGTTTTTATCCAAAATATGAATTATCCTAAGAATATACCTCAAAAGTTTCAACCTAGGTGCATAGTACGACCTGCTATTATATACAATGTTACCATATGTTAGGGATGTCATATCATGTTGGAGTTTTGACTGCTTGGTACAGTTGTCCCAAAACAACTTCCACTAGTAATATCCAGAAAATTATGTATTCATATAAAGACCCACATAATATCTACCTTAAAAAAATTATATTATGTTCTCTTATACTTATCTTCAAATATATCTTAGGGGTTTTCTATTTAATCTATTTTTTATAAATCTATTTTACCTGGTTACTGCTGAACTATCATTGATAAAAACAATAATGTCCCAACACAATAAGCCTAGAGCGAGTGCATTATTTCATTACATTTTCAGGATCAAGGTATCAAATCTAGAATCACCAATAAGTTTAGTAGTCTTGTAAGACCATAGTACATACATGTACTTAACATAACAACCTAAAATAAAAAAACAATATAGAATCTCCATTTTCAACGTCCATTAATCATATATTATCCACGAATGTAATTCATAATATACAAAATCACATGCAATGAAAAAATAAACATAACAATGGGGTGAGATCATATGATCATTAAGGGTATTTAATACTGTGGAAGAATAAATAATAAGTAATGGTGAATAACTAAAAGTACAAATGCCATTAAAACTTAATCTATATAATAATATGACAAGAATAAATTCTAAATAAATAATTTTATAATAAAAATAACAATTGATATTCTACTAGTCAAACAATCATATAAAATATCAATTACTATTTTCATATTTTGGGAATTCATAATGTGAGACATCATAACTATGCTATCAATTCCTAATTCCAAGACCATACATAAATAGGTAAAAACCCTAACTACTTTGTCTCATGATACATACTGATGCACTTAGGAGAAATAATAGGCCATACTCGACACATACTATGTCCAATGCTTTCCTTATATGAAATGTGTGAAACACAATCAATATATACAATCATATTGAAACTATCCTAATAAATGTAAATAACATTCCTTAATATGTAATCCTAAACACAAACAATTTAGGGTAATACGGTGAATGGTATCACGATAGAACATCTTTGATGAAAATAATAATAAACCATTATATAAATATATTACATGACATCATAAAATATTAATAATAATTAAACATGAAAATCATCAATAGTGTTGATAGAAGTGAAAATACTATTATAAAATCATCAAGTAATTCTTGAGAGAAAAACCCTTTTAGTTTTCAAAGAAGAGTTACTTCGGAAAAATATTTTTACTAAACAAGAAGATAACTAAGATATTTTCTCATAAAAAATGAATTATATTTTAAAAAATTAATGTTGGTTAAATAAATTATATACTGTACTTGAAAATAGGTAACAATTCACGAATATCCCTTTAATTAGTCTAGTTTATAGGGAATCTTTTAGAAATATCATTTTCAAATAGGAAAATCCTCCCAAAATAAAGAAGGACTGTGATTGTAAATATATATAGAAAATTCAAACATAATTTATGAGGAATATATAATAATAATTAATAATTTAATTGTGGTAAATAGAGAAAAATCATAACCTGAAATAAAATAGAGGATTGGGTAAAAAGGATTATCTTATCTCCAATTTTTTTTTTCAGTTGACCTTAAGGTCTAGGAAAATAAAATTTGACTCATAAATAATTTCATTTAGAATATAGTAAAAATTTATTTAGTTCATTATAATTTTATTATGTTAATTTATGTATGTTTTAATAATTTGTATGAATGAATTCCATTGTTCTTGAATGTTTTTTCTTTGATTTCATGATCGGTTCACTTGATTATAAGTATTGGAGTTCAGGTAAAATGGGAATAATTATCTAAAATTATAATTTCATGTTATTATTTAATGATCATAATTTTAATTGATTTTATATGTTATTTTTTCAATATATGGGGATGAATCATTTGATAACATTGTAATGATAATCCTTTAGATCAATTTTAGCAGTTTTGTCGATAACAATGAACTAGTTTTGTTCACTTTAATAATATCCAGTATATAAAATATTCATATAACATACAATAATATATAATAAATATTTTATAATCGTTTTCAAAAATAGAAATGGTTTTATGACTACTCATGAAGGAGAAATTAAATAACTACTGTTTATCGTTCACAAATGATGTAAATCAGGACATCTAAGACGATGATTTCGATTCTAAAAAAATATAGATGGAGAGTAAGAAGATATATAATGGATAATACATTAAAATGATATAATTATAGTATTTATATGATAATGAAGTGTTCGTGTTCATTTTGATAAAGGATGTTACAAAAGGATATGAAATAAAATTAAAATACAATTAATTGAAAAAGGTAGACGGTTTACCTCTTGAATTATCCTCCACTAGTACCACCATAGGGGAAACAGTTTTGGACATAGAGAGAGAAAAAGAGCATCTGTGAATAAGGATAGTATTTGGAAGAGGCTTTTGGAAGAATTTTTACATGCTTAAAGTCTTAGAGGTGTGAGGAGAGGTGGGGGTGGGGGGTGGTATTTATCGTCGAGGAGGGGGGGGGGGGGGTTCTTTGAATTTTCCAATAATTAGATTAGTATTTTTGAAATACTATGGATAGTTTTTGAATTATCATCAAATATATTTAAAAAAATAATTTATAGTTTGATATTATCAGATTCCATCATCCATACATCATCTATGACCCAATAAACCATGTATTTATCATTTATCATAAATTATCGTATTTTACTATTAATGAAAAATTCATGTTTTTTAGAAAAATAATAAAAAATTACCCTTACCATTTTTCTTTGGGTAGAATTTAAAAATGAACTCCATTTATTGAATATATTTTTTAGAATTTATAAATTTAATTTTTAATTAAAACCATCATTTCTTACCAAAAATACTGAATTTAAATTTATAACTGATTTTATAACACTTTAGAATTTTAAATAACACCCTAAAAAATATCATAAAATCAATATAAAAAATTTTTAATTTAGTAATATATTTTTCGAAAATAAATTTCTTTTAAATGATAATGTTAATTATTAATTAGTAATAAAATATTTTTTACATAAATAATATATACACTTAATTAGAAATTTTTAAAATAATTATTTACATATAATAGGATATAATTATATCATAAATTCATTTAAGAAATTTCCAAAATTTTATTTATACCATCAAGGTTCAGGTTACTATTCATTTGGATGGTTTACTACTCATAAGGGTTACATTACCATTCATAAGCATACCATTACTATTCGAAATGATCTAGTTTATATTTAAAAAAAGTTATTTTGATCCTGTTAGACTCGAAATATATTACTGATCACAATTGAGTATGTTTTTTTGTCATTAATCAATTCAGAGAAGTGGAAAAATTACATTTAATGCTAATCAAGTAGGTGTGGTGTCAAGGTGTGTAAAAAAACATTCAATAGTTCAATAAGTCTTTATATCTAATTTCAATAAAAAAATATGATTCCAATGATCTTTATTGGATTAATATATTTATGATTGATCGTTTTTTGTGTTTAGAACTAATTTTAATTATTATAATTAGTTAAAATAAAAAACTCCATCTGCAACTACAATGCAGTATTTTTCACTATTCATCAAAAAAATTAAAACACCTCATAGAAAATTAAAAATTCACCCAATTTTAATTTTTAAATTCAATTAAAAAAAATTATTTATATTTTACCAAATTCAATTTCTACGAGTTTATAAAATTAATTTTATTATTGTTCACATAAGGATATAAATAGTAGATCTATTAGGAAAATAATATTTCTTAGAATATAAATAGTTTAACAAAATTTATACATTTCATTATAAATATTTTGTATTTTTGTGAAATCATTATAAATAACATTTAATATTAGTAATTATTATTAATATTATTATGTTTAATATTTAGGTTATAACTATATTGTTTAAATAATTATAATAACAATGAGTGGTTTTAGAGAGACTCAATGTTTTGACCATTACATTCTATATTAAATTCACTTGTATATTCTTGGGTTGTTACAGTAGGTATTTGGATAAAACAAGAAATATGACCCTTCCTTCTATAGTGGTTCAATACCAAATATCGTTATGAACGATTTCTCTAGGTTACCACACAAGTGGGAAATTAATTTTATATCGACGTACTCCCCAAAAAATCAATATTTCACTCCCATCATAAAAATGAATATGACAGAGTAATGTGAATATAGAGTCTAGCTAGAATAATTAGCATATAATGGACTCTTAAGACTTACTATATATCCATTGTATAAATTGGTTTTATTCATAAATAATGAATATTTATCCCTTCGATTATATGTTTATTTTCATAATCTAAATTAAGTCATAATTAAAACATGGTACCCACTTCATCATATAAATGATTTATTTGATAAATTATAGGGATCCATGTAGATATCAAAAATTAATCTATTGTTATGATATCATTACCTCAGAGTTAGAAATGAGATATTCCAAATATTGCATTTTAGAGTTGATATGCCCAACATGAATATGTCGTCATTTCCATTTTTCTAATTAATATACTTGAAGACGTCATAGATATAATGATTAAAATATTCCAAAAGTACCTAAAATCACTTGTTGTGGTAATTATTGAAGATAAATTTTTATTCACAGAGGTGAAATGACCATGAGGATCATTTAGAAAATATATTTGCTATATTGTGTGATCACTAATTATATGATAAATTTTTAAGTGTGAATTATATATAAAACAATCCCATTATCATTGGTACATAATTTCCAAAGGGGTTATATTAGTTTACCCAAGAATGACTAAATAATTCATCTCCTAGAAACCACTGAAGACTATCATTGATATATGAATCTTTTTGGGATTAGTAGTCAATTATCATTCCATTATTCAATATTTCAAAAAACTATCTCCATATATAAAGGTTCTTACAAGAAATAGTTTTTCATTTACATGGAATGATGATAATAAAAAAATATTTCAAGAGTTAAAATCCCATCTCACCGAAGCACCAATCTTACCCTTTCTAGAATCGGGTCAAGGATAGGTGGTATATTATATTGTGTCTATATGTTATTTGGATTGTGTTATGAGGTACAATGATAATGTTATAGAATATGCTTCGTGGAAGCCATGATAACTTGAGAAGAACTATCATACACAAGGCCAATAATTAGCTATAGTATTCTATTCATTAAAGACCACATGTTGTTTTATTTATGGGGAGATTTTCCAAATCATTACTAATCATATGAGTTTTTAATACGTCATATCCCATCATGACATGAACTCGAGAAAGAGATGATGTTTTTAGTATATTAAATGTTGGATTTCCACTTGTTATAAATATTTGGGAAAGAGGATTTTATGATAGATATGATGAGTCAACAACCAAATATTGAAGTTGACAGGGAGTCTTGTAGCTAATGGAAGATAATAAGAATTATTACTTACATGGATCTAAACTTTTCTAAATGGAATGAGAAGATAATTTTATTTCTTTTTAATCTTGTTCAATTCATGATGGATTTTGTAATGAAGTATCAAATATCATACCTATATTACATCTCCTTCAATTAAAACATAAATGTTGGGGAGACTTCTGATGGCTTGGAAACATATAAAATCTCGTTTTATTGTTTTTATAACCTAATTTTAGTCCCACAAACATTCTAGGAAAAAAAAATATAACATTATTTCCATTCAGAATGTGATATTCATCCTGATATGAAAAGATTTATAATTTCATGAATTTTCATTTTTATTCATCTTGTATAATATTCAATGTACTATAAAATGTAATGAGGTTTCTAAATTATCATCAGTTTGATGATGTACATCAATGAATATCTGGTATTCTATAATCTATGAAAATGCTTTTATTGTAGTTGGAATATATATCAATCAAATTTTTTAATAGTTTACTATGTATTCTTCTCAAGAAAGATTATATTTTGGTGATTATTGAATGAATCAATATGTTGTAATAGATCCTACATGTTATAGAATCAAACATACTACAGTATTTATAAAAAATATATTGTAAAGAGGTGGTAATATTTTATATTGATCTAGTTTTTACAACCTCTAATAGATTTCATTTATTCACATTTTGATTATGGAAATCATTACAACAGGATTTCAGAAATCAATTTACCCAGATAACAACATATCTTATATGGATAGATAGGAAATTTGAATGGAAAATTCAGATTTTGGATGATATTACCAATTCTAATGTCATGGAAATTTTTGGATAATAGGAATATCATATTCCTTCGGTTAATTTCTATTATAATCAAAACTACTAATAATTGATACTTATGACAATGTTCAAGGTATTATGTAGAAATCCTTGTTATTCTGTGATATGTTTGATGGAAATAGGAAAATCCTATCTTCTTATACCCAGTATTATCTTGGAGAAAATAGGGATGATCCAGATGATCTAGAAGCAGATATACACCACTCCAAGTTGGCCAAAATCATTTTCATAACATCATCATCGATCATATTCTTTCAATATGATAGACCACATATTCAGGAAAGGTTCATCGATACATGGTCATCATCACTTCGTAATGCTAGGGTTGTTGGAACCATAGTATGTCATACTCAATTATATTTGTGAAAAAAATTATTATTGGTTTGTAATTTTTATCCTCACTATTGTGATTATGTATTTCCCATAAAATCTCTCATGCATCTTAATTGAACAAGTTTCACCGAATTATCAACAATGATATTAGTTTTTAATTTTTGGGTTATGTATTATATAATATATATAATGCATTTTTTTGTATTGGAATGTTTCTAGAAGGTTTTGGAAGGGTCATGAATAATATTTAGAGGTAAATATTTTGAGCATGATTGAAATTGTTCTCAAGTATCTAAGAAACCCTGATAGTTGTTTGGTAGAAAATAGGAATGAGAATGGTTTGGTCATGGTATTGAGGAGCTGTTTTACTTATCATGTGACTTAAAAAACATATGGATAGAGAAGATTCATATGGTTAATTCATGGGTTTTAAAACTATGCGACATAATTGTTTAATGTCATTTTAAACATGAAGAAACTATATTTTGGACACAATTATCATTCAAAAAGTATCATTCATCCAACTTTGTCCATGGATATTGATTTCCAGGGTTTTATTAGGTGTTGTTGAATGATATTTATTGTTTATACTCTAATTTCATCGATTCATTGATCATGGGATCCTGAAAATCACATGTAAGACCAAATTATTCCTTCTAATATTATATCTCCTTGATTTTTCATGTATAGAACCAAATAATATAGTTATCACATATATATATATATATATTGGTTCATATGAGTTATGATTAATTTTTCTTGTGTTTGGATATAGAAACTGAAATAAGATACGAGATTTGTGGAATCTTCTTTGATTGGTGGTGCCTAAAAAATATGAGGATGATTTTTTTGTCTATTTTACTTTTATAGAATCAAGATGGGTATTATGATATATTTTTAGTGTTATATTCATCTTCTCAGTACTTTTTCCATTAAAAAATAATGTGGATGATTCTATTGTTGATTCTCTTTTTAAATTTGGTTGTGGGCGTTTCCTCTAACAGGTTTGTTAAATTGACTAAATGTATTTTCTTAAAAGGGAGATGGATTTTATACAAATTTAAATAATAATAGGGATGTATGTGATGACTGTAAAGGAAAATGATTTTTTTCATCATGATTTTGGTTGTTTGAGGGCCTATATGAATAAAATTTAGGATTTGGTCTATCTAGAGATGGACTGGGAGGTTTCCCACCAAGTGATGAATTAGGGGATGATGTATCACCACTCATGATAATAGAGATGTTTAGACATGAATTAGTTTGAGTGTGTGTGTGAAAAAATAAATGATATGAATAATTGGAAATCAATGAATTTATTACACTACACATAATGTAGAACTTATCGTTACTAATATATCCTTCAGAAAATATGTACATATAATTTATTGAATACTGTGAAAACTTCTCATCTTCATTTTATATTCATATAGTATATTTTAAAATAAAATTATCAAACAAAGGAATAATATTAGTGGAATGTGTGAAAAGTAATTTAGGGGTTTTCTACTAAGTATAATTAATCACCCCTATATATTCAAATTTGTTATATACTTGTATTCGTTAATTTGATAAAGGAATGTGGATGGTTTGCAACATCTAAAGAGGAACTCCTTCATCCTCTAATCATCATTGTTTGTGATGGTTTTAGTAGTGGTTATTGTATTTTTCTATACTTATCCAACATTGGTTCCATTGTATTTTACTACATTGGAGATTTATTTTTCTATTTTATACTTCTTTTACTTTTATTTCAGTCTATAATTCATTATTTATTGTTGGTATCCTCATATTTTTTACTGATTTATTTTATCCCATGCTACATTTATAGGAATGTGTTTGATTTTTTGTTTTTATTTTATCTTATGATGGTTCTGTGGTTGCATGTATAGTGTAAATCCTTCCTCCATTGCAAGGATTTGGTCAAATCATCAACATTTATTACAATAGTTTTGTGTTTGATGAATGTCACCTTACATTAATTGTATCTTCGACATGATCCATGTAAATGGGTTTCATGGAGTTGTAATTGAAATAAAATTTATTATGAAAAAATCCAATTATAGATTGACCCGAATCCCACATTCTATCACATTTGTAAAAAGGATTTCGCCATCAACGTTCTTCATCACATAGTGCCTAACTGATTACAAAACTCATACACCTTTCTCACCAAAATAATGATAAATCGGGCACAGAATGTCTTCATCTGCACATTTCCTCTCTCTTATATGAAAACAAATAATATATCAAACCATATAACATAGAATTTATTCTTGGTAGATGTGAACTTTATTTGATTATTAAAATCACAAAAAATCCATTGAGATATTTGGTGGAGTGAAATGAAATATGGGGATGAAGAAAACATAAAAAACCGAATAATCCTATGAATGGATATGTCATCATAGATCCCCAATTCATTAACACAACATGATATGATAGAGGAAATAAAAAATGAGTAACCTGATAATCTATCTCTATAAATCATAGAAATTTTCCACTTATATTTATCATAAGTGGTTATTCATCCATGTATTATGGTAGAAGAGAAAACACACAAGTAAGAAGAATAATAAAAATGTATTTTTTAAAATTTGGATAACAGTTGAGTAATTTTGTCCCAATTGATTGAGGATTGGGTATTTCTAAATCGAATCAATAAAATTATAAAAAAAAGAAAAATGTAATTTATAAGAAACAATCTAAAAAATAGTGGCATCTACGTTTAATTCTCCCATATCAATTTCTTGATTAATCATATTCAACTCTAGTTATAACTAAAAATATCCTATAACTGAATTTTATCCTCTTACATGGGAATGGATTCAATAGAATCAAGATGAATATTTTTCTTTGTTCCAATATTTATTATCTTCTCTATCGTTCATTGATGTTATCCCCTTACTTAGCTTCATCTATATGATCTCATCCCCTTCCTTCAATATTGATTTGAATATTTTAATGCCCCTAATGAATTTATTTCATTATTTGATCATTTAAGGATATCTCCAAGAACATTTATGACAACCTTATG
This sequence comes from Viscum album, assembly GCA_963277665.1. Taxonomy (NCBI): domain Eukaryota; kingdom Viridiplantae; phylum Streptophyta; class Magnoliopsida; order Santalales; family Viscaceae; genus Viscum; species Viscum album. The sequence continues at coordinate 844,503,552 of OY728151.1, forward strand.
TGCTTACAATTTATAGAGTTACACATACGCAATGATATTGATTCACAATGATGTAGATATCATAAGGTAGGTACCCCTAATCAAGCATTGGAGTGTCCGACAACACATTTATGTAAGAAGATAAACATTGATTCAACTTTAAGAAAACAACACTAATGTAAATTTATTCCCCTCTATGGGTGGTTTAATCTATAATATCACCTCTATGAAATGCCCAATCCACACGACTATCATTACACATCTCTCCATATGAGCAGTAGTTAGACCATTTCTTCATTGATGTTGCCTTTTTTGTATTAGTATGCTCTTTCATGCCATCTTTATGTGTCATGTAAACCAGATGGGAACCATTATATGATGAACCATATACCCTTTCATTGGTCTATACTATACATTAACTTCCATGAAATTAATACTATCTATCATTATATAGGATTTGAAATATATTGTTAAACATTACCCAAAAACCTCCCTATAGAATATGTATATTTTAATAATACCTAAAACAACCAAAAATCACACAAATGAGATTAATCAATTGAGAATGAAAAATTATAAAAATAATAAATGTATTTCTAGAATATAAATTGAAAATATAAAAAATGAATTCCAATATTTTTTATAAATGAAAAATGAATGGAATTTTAAAAATAATAATACCTAAACATTAACATATCTCCAAAAATTAATGCAATGATTATTTAATTAGATTTTATTCTAAAATATATGGAATTATATTAAAACAAAGCATAATCCATTAAACATTAAAAACCACTAATTTTCATTTTAATATTGTAGTAATTACTAATTCCCTCAAATAGAAAAATATTTAAAAATTCCCTTATTAAAATACATTTATACATTAAAAAATAGTTACTTTCCAAACAATAGACAAGAAAAAGTATATCGCAATTACATGAAAGAAATTCATCCCATGATAAATATAATGTTTATCATTGAAAAATCTATTATACAATTTCATTATAATAAGAGTAATCACATGAATAAAAAAATTAATCTCTATTTAAGTGTTGATTTTTAAATGAAATTTTACCCAAAGACTCTCTATAGAAGAAAATATGATTCCTAAATTTAAAAAAATGGTTTAACTATGTATTGGTTTTATTTAGAAAAATTATTTAATTTATAAATGTTGAAATGAATTAGAAATACATCAATTTGCATCAATAGTACATCCAAACACTTCTTTCTCTATTCACGAAGAAAGTAATAAAGACTTATATATAATAAATAAAAACAATTAAATCGATGGGTGTGTTTAATAATTAATAAAAAATAATAATTTACATATAAATTATTTTTAGATTAATTAATAAATAGGTATAAAGGATTGTTATTTCATTTCCTATACAATTTGGATGTAATGATTACGAATTCAATTCCAATGAAATGTCTTAATTCATTAAAAATTTCAAAATATACACCTAATGATTTAAATGAAGAATGTCATTTTCAATGTCAAAAGAAATATATACCCAATAAAATATTTGTAGAAGTAGATAATATTATCCCCTAAATATAGAAACCAATATTCACGCATAAGGAAAATATTGAACAACCGAGTTAGGAAATTTATGTTAAGACAAAATCAATTTTGGAAAAAGTACTAGTGTGTAATATAACATGGAATCAAAGAAGTTAATTTTAGCACATTTGAGCACAACCCCACCCACACTCATAAAACCCACCATTGACACTAATGGTTAATCCCAACGAGGATGAATATGTAAACCACATTTATTGAAAAAACATTTATTATAAGTACTGAGAAAATATTTTTAAAGTGTTATAAATAAGATAAATCAATATATTTAACAAAAAACACCAAATATAAGAATATTATAGATCATGAAATTTGGTTTCACTGGTAACTACATAAAAATTTAAGTATTGTGAAAAAATATCATAAAATATATAATAATTAAAATTTATTTAAGATTGGTTTCTAGAAAATAATAATAGAAAATCATGTAAAACGATATTTTTTGAAATCGAGGTCAATAAATAAATTTCATCAACAAGAATCAAAATTTTCAATTTATTCATTAATTTTTAAAAACATAATAATAATAAAACCATATATTTCACCTAAAAGTAACGAAAATAATATTTTAATATCATGTCATGGAGTAGAATTTTAACTAATATATCCATTTATATAGAATATATAACCATTAGAATTTAGATTAAATCATATACCATGTATTCTATTTTAAAATTCCCTCTAAATCAAAAAATTTTACCTAATAAATTTTAATATGATAAGAAATATATTCCTAATTTTGATGTTTAACTGAATGTAAAACCAGAGTTTCAAAAAATATTATTGATTTAGGATTCCCCAAGTTTTATCTTTTGTTTCACTTTGAAAATTCATTGTATTTCTAAAGAAATCTGTTTTGTAATATTCTCACAACATCACTACCTAGGCTGAAATTAGAATATAAATTCATTATTTTCATTATGTGTAGAACAAAATAATTTTCACTGATGCTCAAAAAATAAAAAATTTAAATAATGAATTAATAATGTCAAATTTCTATTAATCAAAATATTTATCAGGTTATTAGATATGATTTAAATTCAACATGAAAATTATTTTCATTAAAAGGATGTCATATATAACTAACATCGATTCGTTTATGAACATAATTACTAATTCAGTAAGAAATTCAATATAATTTAGAGTAAAAACACATGATTTCAATTGCAAATATAAGTGATATTCAATTAAAAAGAGAAACTATCATGTTTGTAATAGATATTCATCTTGAAAATTTAATTTTATCATTTAATTGAGAAATAAATTAAATGAAATACCCTCATCCAAACATTTTTTCAACAAGTAGTATGAAATTTGGCACAATATGGGTTTGGGTAAAAGGATATAACATGGTTAATTATCATTTAATTTCGGTGTCGATGAACTCCATTTTAAAAATATAATAAATTAGTTCAGAATATAATTATTGAAACTAAATGGAAAAATAATGATAGCATGAAAACAAAAAAAATGAAAAAACCCAATACATGGTGGTGTATTATGTCTTCTTGTAGCTGGAGAGTCCCAATAACATCCCTTATATTGTCAGGGTGTTGGTTGTTTCATTATATAAACGAACAATTCATTATTCTACTATATTTCTTTACAAATTAGTTCTTGTGTTCAGCTTAAAATACTTCTACAATGAGGAACTATTGGAAAATGTAAAAATATTTCACTACAACAATTTCATCTATTAATCCATTGATGTGGTGAAAGGTTCTTTGAGATAAAAAATTAAGATCCTCATCTATAGAATCATCCTCCTTAGAGCTACCCAAAACTACACGAGTAATAAAATTCGATTTCATACATTTAAAAATTAATATATTTATAATCAATTATTTTCATGGGGATAAGATAAAATAAACCAATAGTTCTAGAAACATCCACTTAACCATATTCCATCTCTATGGCAGCCTGAATTTTATATTCTCTAATATCCTATGTACACAAATTTTCATTAAAATATGGGGTGAGTTATTCATTCTCATACATAATCTCTTGAATACTATGTATATTAAATGTGACGTCCTCCATGAAAAACAGAGTGTATCTTCAACTTGTTCAACTAATGAAATGGGTGAAAATCATTATTAAATTTGGATTAATTTGAATCTTCACAATGAACATAAAAAAAATTATTTAATTTTTTTTAGTATCTATCCAATTATTCATTACCCTTATTCTAAATCACTTAATGTATCCATAAAAATATGGATATTTTAAATACATACATTCCTCTAGGGACATATTACAAGAAAACTATAGATGATCTATCTTTTTGAAAATATTATTGTGAATTAATTTCTTTTTATCATTTCCATTCATATTATTCTCATATTAAAATTATGAAGAATACCTCAACACATCCATTCAAATATTATTCTCATAAACTAAGTTGTCCACATAAAAAACATCATAATTCACCCACTGGTTATAATGTCTTCTTCAGTTCGATCTTTAATAACTTTTTATTAGGATCAAACACAATGTGTATCTAAATCTTATTTATATTATTAAACATCGAGTAATTTAATAGTGTAACTGATTCAAAATCAACAGTGCTAATAAATACTTAATGTAATAACAAAGATAAAAATGAAATTACGCTATCACAAGCATTCCCCTCCTAAAATGTTGTTAATTTTAACATTAGTAAATAATGGGCGCGATCAGAAATTAATTTATATCTCACTTGATATAACAAATTATAAGACTATTGTGTTTTTTATGGAATAAATGTATTTAAATAGGTGAATTTTCTAAAATAATTTCATATTATTCTACCTATTTTGAAAAAATAAAGTGAAATTGTAGTAGAAGAAAAAAAAATATGTGCAATAAAGCAAAAAGCAACAAAAACTCGAGAAATAGATGTAAGAAGATAGTAATGAAAATAATAATTTTTTTAACCTAATTCCTAGTTATCATCATATTTATAAATGAGATTTACCTATAAACAGTCATCCTCACTCAATACATTATTTATGTCTCAACTCACAGACCAATTTCCCTACTAAAGTGGAAACTAATGCACACAATGTCTTATTATACTTGAGATATTTATCTACTATGAAATTAAATACTAGGTCAATAAACAACACATAAAAATTTCTTCAAATATGAAATTTCCATAAATGTATTATTAAAATCATAAGTCCTAAATAAAAACAATATGTTGAGTTTAATTAATGAGTAAAATACAATTGAAAATATAAATAAACAATTAAATTGATCCTGCAAATGGATGTATCATTGTAACCCACTACATCAATATAACTGTTAGCTAAAAGTGGTGAAATTAATGATGATATATGCGATATTAGATCTGTTAAAAACTTTTATATTCACCTCCTAGAACTATCATCAAATACCAACCATTAGCATCTTGATGATTAAGATAATTGTAATCATGGAGGAGAAAAATAATACAATATTATTTATAAATATAATTGAGTTTTAGAATTTATCACCTTGGGAATGTGGAATGGGTGATATAAAATATAATCAACCCTTTATTCTAAAATGAAATAATAATTCAATTTCAAAAAAACTAACATGAAACAAGATCCATGTTTAATATAGACAATATGATATCTAACTTCACCAGTTTCATATCTAACAATAATATAAAATCCTCAAACAAAAAATTCTTCCCTAACATGGTATTGGATTTGGTTCTATATTGATATGAATTATTTTTCATTTCCAACATCATCATATTCTATAAAAATATTCATGGAACTCATAGTACAGAGTTTGATTTAATAGATCTCCTCCTTTTCCATTAATGTTTAATTGTGAATTTTTTAGCACTGAGTGAATTATTTCCCCTCTAAAACATTACAAATATCTAAAAACATGAATAAATCATCATTACATGGATAACTAGTCATAAAGATACCCATTAATAGAACTATTGGTTGACCTTGACTTAGGTACCTTAAAATAGTATCCTTTATTGGAGCTTTGATGATTAATGAATCACAATTACACATGTTTTCGAACATTAATTAACCCTCAACTGAAACTTATCTAAGAACATTAATACCCTTATGTGGGATATTTGAGCCATTTGGTCACCCTAACACAATCCCATGACTACATGAGTTCCTTTACACAATAACTTGAGTTGACTTTAAATATATCATTGCTTCATTAGAGTTAAATTTCTATAGTGGTATGACATTTGAAGCTAACTGTATGAGTATTTTTATTTAAACTATTACCTTCACACGATGACTATTTACCCTTACATAGTTTTTAACTATCCTAAAACTAACTTGATGCAATGACAATATACCTATATTCATGTTTTGAAATGAAATTATAACCATTACAAAGTTTCTTTGTAACAACCTGTGATATTTTGATATATTAGTCACCAAATAAACTCAAATTGTTTAATATCATTATTGAGAAGAAGCACAAATTTAATATTAATTGTAATATTGTATTAAAATATGATTATTTAATGTAAAAAATAACTTTACTTCATTAGATTTTTGGGTATGAATAAGACTAAATAAATTGATGAAATTTTTTGTTTACACAAGTAAAAAATATATCAGTGGTAGTCGATTGTATATATATGATCATTACAACTTTTCATTGTAAAATTATATTTTCATTCTAAAAGATTTTGTTTATATGATAAATTAATTACTATCTGAATAAAATAAATTAATATCTATTTATAAAGACATATTTCATAAACATACTTCATTCCATATGTATTCCACATATATATCCAACACATGAAAACCAACGGTATGTAGGTATAGTGTATTTGTAATATTAGATACATAGGTACATCATAATAAATTATAAAAAATATTTATTTAAAACTACTGTTAGTGTTCATTACTCCTTTAGATCTTCTAAAATAATATAAAATACCCTAGGGAATATAAATATGGCCGCAGGTGATCTCAATATCAATGTAATGGAATAAAAAATGACCTAAAACATACCATTAGAGTCAAGGATCATAACATGAAATCATTTGGATAATAATCATATGCATAAAAGAAATTTCATACGGAAATGATATATTATGATCATGAAATTATGAAATATGTTGCCACAACACAAGACATGACATCATAAACATAAGTAATGAATCACTCTCAATTCCAACATTATAAAGTTGACAATGTCCCATGGTAATTTATATTCACTCCCCAATCCCTCACATAACAACTCATGATATATAAATATTTACCCAGTTCATTAGGATTGATATATTATTTTATTCCCACCAATCACATAACATAGAATTCATATGCTAAAAGCATGTACCCCATACATAGTGGATAAAGTCCCACATTCTATTATAATTAATCTCTAATTCCTTTAAATATAATATCATGAGATATACAATGTAACCCATTACATTGGAAGAAAATTTAATTCCATGACCACCCATCATGTAATGAAATTAATAGATATTTATTACATGTGAGGAAAATAGGCCACACATAAATAATAATAATGATCAAATTGATTAAATGGATGTGGATTTAATAAATATGATTTATGTCATAATAGAATGTTAAATTATAAGGGTTCCAAGGATAGTAATGAAAAAAATTTTCCATGAACATCATAAATAAATACATCAAATACTTTTTAAAGTGGTAATAAAGATATATAAAATTCACGAGAAGGATCCCGAGAAGAATGAATAAAAATTAACTACATGGTTGATTCTTTACAAAATAAGTAAACAATCATTTTAAGGAAATAATTTTTTTATTTTTTCGTAATTCAAAATTTAATCTTGAGTATTTATCATAAAATAATTTTTTACAAAATCTATTCATCATTTATAAACATTTCATGGGGTGATCCTTGACATGAGGCTCTAAATAATAAAGTTACCATAAATTGGTTTTCCATTAAATTAGATATTTCAAAGGTATAGAAAAAAATTTGTAACATTATAAATGAAAATGATAAGTAACTAGGTATATATTTTGATATTTACAATATAATCTTCGTTCTTCATGAGAAAAATATTTTATAAAATGTATAAAAATAAATAGAATTTGTAATTGACTAGAAATTATAGTGGTATATAATATTTTTTACCTCATTTCCAAATATACTTTGTACTAGTTCATAACAATAATAATAATAAAATATTAGTGTCATTAATGAACAGTTATGAGATTTTTAAAAAAATACAATTTGCCCCACTTTTAAATGGATCTCATCCCATTCCAATATATCCATCAATTAAAAATCATTAAATAAAAAAAACTCAACCATTGTCTCTAATAAATACCCTTTCCACTCCCATGAAACCATCTTCTAACCAATGTATCAATATAAGGATCCTAAAGGAGTTACCTGGGGGAAAACTCTTAAGGGACAATTAATAGTCTCAACCTAATTTTTTTTCTTTTATTATTATACTCCTCAAAAAAAGACTCTATATATGAAGGTATGATAACATGAATGTTTTAACTATTATGTGGTGTTTTATGATAATGTAATGTCCATTTCATATATTTTTAAATATTCATTATGAAAAAACAAAATCATCATCATTCTTGTGGTTGAACTACCATCTCCTTGAATGAAATGTTTTATTTTCCATGGCCACAGAACATTTATTACTTCATAATGGATTTTAAACTTCCTTGAATGAAATGTTTTACAAAATTTGTCTTCTAGATATAAAATATTTTTCATTCTATATGTGTAATCAAAAAGATATATTTCTATTAACTCTTACCACAGAAAATGGACATCCTAAGTAACCTTTATTAATTTTGGTCTCTATTGGAATAAACTTTGAAACTATATAATTTTTTATAAGAAACAAATAATGGTAAATAACCACTATAATAACATATATCAAGATGTTATTTCATAATTCCTTTTACTAGGGTAAAAAAATAAAATTTACTGTAAAACTCTCCAAAAATGAATAATATTTGTTTGGGGGAAGTAGAGAAGGCTAATCCATCATACACTATCCAATATCATAAATTATTTCTACATGTTTTAACCATTTTTACTATGTTGAAAATTTTTTATCCAAATTTACACTTTCATAGTAACAACCCACTAACCATTGGTAACTACAATTAAGGGTTTATATTAAAATTCAAATAATTTAATAATTTATAAAATTATATATTTAATATAGAAAAGATTATAAATAAAATTTATAATAGTTATTTAAATTAATTTAATTTTATAGCATATAATTCATAAAAATATTCTTATAATTAGTTCATTTTATTATTATTATATTTTATTATTAGTTAAAAAAATGCGATTATTATTATTCAAATGACTATTATATAACCTCAAAATCATTCTAAAACTGAATTTTACCAAAATTATGTTTTATTAAATAAAAAAATAAATAGTTTTTATTTGAATTCATATAACATGTTCTATATGATGTTAAACATAGGTTTCATAAAATATTTAAAAAATAACAATAATGTGAATAAAAAAATTCCATAAAAAAAGGATAAAGAAAAATTGAAAAGATTTTATAAAATTTCATGTCTCTCTTATATATTGATCATTTAATAAATATTACATCTTTTTTAATGATCAAGACCTCAGTATCACGAGGTTGGTTTCTTTAGTACATTGGAAGGGGTACACGATTTTAATCCATAAGGACTTATCGGTTTAGTGGTTTTGAACACAAAATTACATATATGAACCTTGAATTACAATATATGATATAAAACAAAACACAGATAATCCTTTGATAACAATTTTATTCTTCTAGATTACCTTGGGACGAAAATCATAATATACTCCTCCAAATCCTATAGAAAATGAATCATAAGAATGTCATGAACTCAGAAGAACAGTAATGGCATGAAATACAGTGGAAGCTATCATAAATAAACATAAACAATAAGGCAAAGTGAATATCTAAAAACACATATAGTCAAAACATAATCATGATCATAATGTGGAAGGAATAATATGTGATAAAATAACTCCATATAAATAATCAAATTAGAATGTTACTTGACCATGAATATTATAGAAGTCAAATAATCAAATGTAATATTAATAAATAATCTCTTTATGAGGGGATGCATAATTTGGGGCATCATAAACATAGTGACAAGGATTTATCCAAGAATCTATACAGAAATGGGTAGAAACCCAGTCATGTTTATCTCATCCGACCTACCGATGAATAACTACTACAAATTAGACCATTAATGGTTCTAGAAATGGAATTTACTAGCGTTAGAAAATCTATAAATATATGAGAAACATTAAAATACGAATACATTTATTAGCGCAAAAAAAAAATTCCTGATAAAGGTCATATTTATCAACACTTGTAAATGCACAGATAAAGGGCCATACTAAAGTATGTTGTTAAAACACACTACAAAACCACAGTTGAGTTCTGTAACAACAAACTCAACCCCTATAAGACACCAGAAACACAAAAAATATCAAAAAGACAAGTCCCAATATAGAATTTAAATTTATCGAAATTTATAAAACAAATACAAGAAAAAATATATATATTATAGTCACTTCAAACATTGATTTATAAGGAAACATAAATAAAAATAATTAAATACATTCAATAATAATCATAACTATCAATTTTACAACGATATACATTGACATTGTTTGTTAAAATACCATCATTGCTTGGGTAGTTTTAAACAAACCACCTCAAATAAAAAAAATCCACCTTTCAATGAGAAAACATTTTTCGAGTAATACAAAAATGAAATATATTTTAAAAAATATAAAATTATAAGATAAATATGGAAAATGATTTTACATTGAAAATATAAATACTACCTCTATGATTGAGCGGTAGGGTGAGCGTGAAGGAATGTGATAAATGTCAACACAATAGGAGAGAAGGGTTTTGTGGGAGAAGAAGTCCATGGTGGGTTTGTTGAATAAAGGGATTAAATATGGATAGAGCACCCCAAAATCGAACAAAAGAATCAAAATATATTAGAAATAAATTATTATGTGACTAATACTAAAAATAAATAAACAAAACATACATAAGAAACAATACCTTAATTTTGTGGAAAATGATTTTACTTTGGAAACATCAGGATTGCTTCTATATTTGAGAAGAGGTAGCATAGTTTCACTTACATAAAAGGAAGTGGACATAATATGAATGAAATTCATAAATGCACCACTATTGGGGTGAAATGGTATTATGGGATAAGCTGCATTAAATTGGGACATAGAAATCTATCTGGACAAAAATAATCCACCCATATAAGAAAAAAATATGTTGGTAATACTAAAAAGAAATAAAATAAACATATATATATGAAAAAATACGTTAATTAAATGGAAAATTATTTTACTGTAAAAATATAAATTTTACCTCTCTAATTGTTCATAGGAAACATCATTTCACTTCCCATAATGGCAGTGGAGGAAAATGGAAATAAAGTGATAAATGAAACATTGTAGGGGTGAAAAGGTTAAAAGGGAGATGTGCCTAAATGTAGGACAAAGCACCCGAAGACGAACAAAATAATCCACCTATATAAGAAATAAATTATTATGTGTGTAATATATAAAAGAAAAAATTAAACATAAATATGAAAGAATTCATTAATTATATGAACAATGATTTTACTCTAAAACATCAATATTACCTCTTTGTTTGAGTAGAGAAATTGTCGTTTCTCTTATTGAAAAGGCACAACACATGGACAGAAATAATATAAAATAAATAAAATCTAAATGAAATAATGAAAATGAAATCAAATTTCTATTATATTGTTTTTTGATAAAATATAGAATGTATATCATAACATTACCTTTACTTCTATCCAAATGGTTTACCTCATTATAGATTTTATCTTATGAGGGATAGGTAACATCATTATGTGTAGAAGACAATGTACATATTTTCAGCCAATCATTCAATTTATATAATGTTAAGGTAGTGGAGAACATATAATATAATTAGGAAAGTCATTATCCATTAAAAAAATATTTTACCTTCTCATTGAAGTATACTTTTTTATGTTTTCAAGTTTTTGTTTCTTATTTTGAGAATTCAAATTCTTTATTTCTTGTCACCTATAACATACAAGTCACTATCTACATTGGGATCAACCTGATGTGATTCTGACTCCCCAATGAAAGGGTCATCCTCATTTGAATATTCATATAATTGAACAATTTCATTAGTTACCAGAAGTTCAATCGACCATTTCTTATTTATTGGATCATAGACATAAAATTATTGAATTGTGTGTGATGAAATTACGACCATCTCATCATTTTCCCCTTCTACACTGAAATTCACCATCACAAAGCCCATGTCATTAACATTTACTCCTTTTATATTTTCAACCCATTTGCAATGGACAAGTGGCACATCAAATGTTATATAATACAACATTTATATCTATTAGATAATACCAAAATTATAATTTTTTTAAATAATTGTATTTCTATCCTTGGGACCAAATATGTGCATCACATCAACCACAAGCATAACAAAACTGTTTTGAAACATACTGAATTAGTCATGTTCTTTTGTATAGAACTTATAATCATTGATTACAAAAACCAGTGTTAGATATAACATTTGAATTCAGTACTTTGGTTATCCATTGAAGTGATTCGACAAATGAATTTAGATTTTTAGATAACTCATTATAAATTTGATATCTGAACAATCTTATAAACAATTAATTAGGTTTATTTGATATCCATATTTCATCCCATGATGGATTCTAGAATCAACGAATTTATTTGTGGGATTTAATGTATGGATCAAAATAATCACTATTATGTAATATGCAAAGATGTTCATTCTCTCACTCTATCAAGGTAATTGGAACAACATCACTTTAAGAAATCCATTCACCCATAAAAAAATCAATCGTGAAGAGAGATGGGATACCGATTCTTTCAGCATCTAATAATTAATCGGTATAGAAGTTAGTAGCTTATTCAACAATATATTTTTTTACAAAACAACGTTCATTCTATAATCAATTCATGACATAACCATTAAAAAATCATCATATACCACTTAATGGGGTACATATATCTGTAATAGATAGGACCATATAGTTCAACCTCTATAGTATGGTGAACCATTAGGTGGACCATTATATCAATAATTGTAGTGGGAATAACATCTCTAATTCATATAATTTGACTAGTATATCATTATTAATTAAAGGAAACTTCATTGAGTCTACAAATTTACTACCCATGGCTTAAAAAAAGAAGTAGAGACTAGTTATTGTATGTTATAAATTTTGAGGTAGAATGTATCAAAAAGAATCATGCATTAAATATTGCATCAAAACATGACACTTATGTTATTTTATTCTTTATAACTACAAATTATTCATTAAAACGGCATTCTTGATATTTGATGAACTCCCATATAGAAATTTTATGCTAGTAAGGGATAGAAAAAATTGAAATGTTTCCTCTATGGATAGAGAATAAGCTGCTGGAGGAAAGAAAATTATAATGTTTACCCTTCACCACAGCCAACTCTTCCCTTATACCTATATCAATCAAGTCCAACCAATCCTAGATACCATATTTAGTTTTTCTGTGAATATTTAGAAATGCACCAATTAAAATTTCAAATATATATTTTATCTACATACATGAAATAATTTTTTTTAACATTCAATTAATTACAATATGGTAAATCAAGGAAAATTGATCTCTACATCCAACCATAATTTTTTTTCTGTTTTTTCAAAAATATTTTACTGAAAATAGTGTCAATAGATTTATCTTTTTTATACAGTTGATCACCTGTTGTTGGGGATGTTGTAGTAAATTTTTAAATGCTTCCATGGATTTTTATGTTCAAGGATTGGTAGTTATATCACCAGGGTAAAAATTTATGATGTATTAAAAACACATTCATTAAGGAATTTTTTGACAGAACTGAGTATTTGAATTTTTCACAAAAAGGACACCCCAAAATTCTCTTAATGCTATAGCTTAAAAAAATTTCACATGTGGGGAAGTAATTTATCATTCTATAACACCTGTAATTTAATTTGAATTCATCTCTTCTATTAGAATCATATATTCTCATGCATGTATCCCAAATCAATTTGAGATCTTTGATTAATAGAGCTTAATAGACGTCAATATAATTATTGAGTTTTCATTTGTCTAGATATAAGTGAAGATAATAAAATTCATTTTTGTTTCAAACATAATCATGGAAGAAAGTTATAATTTAACAACATGACTAGATATGTATTTTTAGTACTAATATATACACAAAAAGAACTTATTCCATCTTTAGATAACACAAGAAAAATGTTTCTCAGGTTATCTTCAAATTCCAAAAAATCATAATAAATTTTCATACATTGAAAATAATATTCTAGATGACATAGAGTACCATTTTTAATTTTATTATATATGTTCCATTTTAATTATATTGTTGTTTACTTACATCCACATTTTACTATAACTTTTATAATTATAGGAATTTACCCTATATATATTCAAGGAATTGATTCATTTTTCTTTCATCAATCTACACCAAACTTAGGGAATTTTATGAGTGATTCATGGTCCTTGAAAATAAATAAGAAATAATTTTTACAATAATGTATTTGTTTATAGAAAATTCCCATTGAATGTAACAAATTTTTTTTTATATATTTTCTGCATGGTATTTCTTTTTCTTTAGGTAGCATATCTATTAGATGACTTAGTGGTTATGAAAAGCTGGTGTCACTCCATCCACTGCCAGAATATAAATTATATAACTTCAATACAGATGAAAATGTTGTGTATTTAGTTCAATGAATATAAAATGATTTTTTCAAACAACTATTTTGCTCCTCTTACAACATTTGATAATCGTGAAGGTCATCTTTAATTTTCTTTGGCATTTCTTACATGCAATCTACATCATCATTTACGAAGGTATTCAAATAAAATGATTCAAAGACCATAGTATCATCCCCATTGATATTGACATTATGTTTTCCCCATGATTATTCCTAAATTTATAGCTTTGATATATTATTTGAATAATCAAATATTATTTAAACTCTTCTAGACTAATTTGTCTTAAATAACAACTATATAAACAGATGCAGATAATTTTATGAATGTTATTTACATGATCTCTTGCAAACATGATGAACTATTTAACACCACCATCATATTATTTTGTCGAATGATTAATTTTAATCCATTTTAATTCCATATACATCAAATTTGGTATATAAAATATTAATTTTATTCAATATATAAATAAGTAAACATAAGATACTCATTATAAATAGTGATAGTTATACACAATTCAAATAAATTAAATATGAATTATTTCTACTTAAATATTTGAGAACCTAGATATTCCAAATCCAATGGTAAGGGTTCATTGAATTAGATAAAATAGATGTAGATAATGGTATAGAACAAATGATATTATCACTATGATATATAGGTGTAAACCGAAATATGGATAATGTAACGACTCTAGTATAAGTTACCCAAAACCATTTGGTTAGATCATTTTTTTACCTTTAAAAATCCTCAGTGTCGAAAAATTATAGTCTAAAATTTTGTGGAAAACCGTAAATGGGACGTTTTCCACTCCAAATAGAAACATTTATTACTAGAGGTCAAACAAAATTCATGCATGACCCTTCAGGTCAATGCAATGGTAGACCCAAAATCATCATTACGTGATATAGAAATAACTATTTGAATAACAAATATCAAAGGAAATGATGAATTAGATATATATACAACCATATACATGTAAAAGTAGTATAAAAACTCACTTGTAGTCTATAAGATATATCAAAATGATAAAACCTAATATTCAAACAAAACATGAACTTTAGAGCCACCATAATTATAAAAAAGTGAAGGCTTTATGTGATAAAACCTCATGTGCTTAACTGGGGATGACCTATTTGAATCTGCTCCATAAAAAAACTAAGGACCATAGTTAATCCAAATAGGAACTAGATCCTATGATACATATATCCAATAGAAGAGCATCTATCATTCCACTAACATGGTTTCTAAAAAATTTCATATAAAGATGCATGTCCCCTGAGTTATCCATGAATGGTGATAAAATATATATAAATATTTGAGAACAAAAAATGTTCATCAAATCAGTTGTTATAAAACAATAATATACATGAAAATTTTATCCCTCCACTCGGATGGGGTGGTATGGTTGGGGAGGGGTTTGGGGCGTGGTCACAAGGTCAAGTCCTCGAGCTAGTGATTTACATTTATTTTTCTTGTCCCATTCTCTGTTAGTTTTATAGTTGTACCCAATGTTTAAAAAATAATATACCTGAAAATTTATTCAAACTTATATTCATATAAGAAAAAAATAGTTATTAAGAAGATATAAAACATAACAGTAAAATGAAAAGGAATAAATCCATTGTTCAATATTAGATATGGACAACAGATCATACATCAGTAGTCAATATATGCAATGGACGAAAACAATTTCACCAAAAAAAAGAACAAGAGAAAATCATAGAAGGTGAAATAAATAATGAAACAGAAAACATGCAAATAAAATATAAAGCCCCAACTCACTATATTGAAGAAAATATAAGTCCCTCCTCAGAAACCCTAACTACAATCAAGCACCGATTATCAGAAGAGATATTCGAGAAACTGGTGGCAGTTGTGTTGTGTGATTTGACCTTCAATTAAATGAGGTGGAGTGCGAATAATTGGAGGATTTTTTGGAAAGCATCTATATCAACATAGTTTGACAAATAAATATGGTTATTAAAATAGATTGGGTAACTTTTATCTGTGCTTACAAACAAGGTCTGATAAAGTTCCCTTTTATCAATGATAAATAAGCTCTAATAAAATAAATCATTATCCGTGCTAAAATTATATTGCTAATAAATAATAATTTTTTCAGCTCTTTGTTTCACGTTGATTTAACTTATTTTCTTCAATACTAAAAAATCAATGATAAAGATGATTTTATGGGCACATAATTTGAAATATCTGATAAAGGATTTATAATATTAATAATAAATAAGAAATTGTGAATATATATATCTACTTTATAAATATATAAAAATATAAATATAGTACATATATTCCTTTTTGAATATATTTATTATAATTTTATAATAAATTATTTATAAATAAAGATATTTTAAAAATTAATATTTATATTATTATATATATTTTTTAAATATAAATAAATATAAATATAGTAAAAATATTCATTATTCAAGTTAAATTATTATAAATATAATTATTATTTAAATATATATT
This sequence comes from Viscum album, assembly GCA_963277665.1. Classification (NCBI taxonomy): domain Eukaryota; kingdom Viridiplantae; phylum Streptophyta; class Magnoliopsida; order Santalales; family Viscaceae; genus Viscum; species Viscum album. The sequence continues at coordinate 844,520,398 of OY728151.1, forward strand.
ATCATTCATTTATATTAATATAAATACTTTTTAAAAAGTTATTAATTTATTTATAATTATAAATTTATAAATTTATAAATATAGTAAATGTATATTTATAAATATTTTTAGTTATAAATATATTCTTAAAATATATTTTAGCATTATTTATGATTATCTAATTTTACGTGCATTCATTAAAGATATAAATGAGTGAAATTGAATAAATTATGAACATGTACACTTTAAAAATATTGATAAAATGGAAAAGATTTGTGTTTCTTCATTGTAATATATAAAAATTCATTAATTACATATTCTAGAAATCGACAAAACAAACATTCGATCTATATTAAATTGAAAAATAAAAAAATATACAATTAATTGCAATGTACTATGAATTTATTCAATATTTTTAATTAATAATAATTGGTAATTATAATCCATTATTCAATAAATATAAGAATATTTAATTTAAAGACCATAAATATTTTTCAGTATGTAAATATTAATTATATACATGAATATGAGTATATATATTTAATATATACAATTTAATATCATTAATTGTAATAATTATCTAATTAATAAAATGTTTAATTTTTAATAATGTATAGTCAATCTATTAATTTTTATCAATAATTATTCAATTAACAAAATTATATTTTAAAAAAAACAATTTTTGTATTTTTTATTTATTGAATTATTTCATTGTATTTATCCAAACCATTATTAGTGGATGAAATTGTGCTGATGAAATAAATATTTATCAGTTCTAAAAATGAAGTACTGATAAAGGGTACACTTTGTCAGCGCTAAAAATAATGCACTATTAATGGCTATCACTTATCAGTTCTAAAAATAAATCACTGATAAGGGATACCATTTATTAGTGCTATATAGTATGTACTGATAATGTTTTCCTTTATTATCACAAAAGAAAGATCTAAAAATAGGTAAATTTATCAGTTCTTTCTTGAGCACTGAAAAATATGCCCTTTATCATCATTTTTTATAGCTATCATGAATACCAACGTTGTATAAGTTTTATTTTCTAGTGGTGAATCAAGGGGATATAAGGGGTCATGCATGAATCATAAAATGTTCATGTAATCTTTTTACAAAAGGGGTTAATCATAACAAACATAAACATTTATATTAAAAGTAGTTTATGATATGTGAAAACATAAACTATTAAATATGAATGGTATCAAAATAGAAAATCCAAAATAAAACTTAATCATAAACCATTAAACTAAATATAATAAATTATATCATATATCAACCTCAATTATGAATAAGATTAATCAAAATATGTTGACATAGATGAAGGTTCTCTAATAAAATCATTAAAAATTTATTGATTGAGATACAATTTTTTATTATGAAATCATTTATTTAAAAGAAATCGATTTATAAAAAAATATGTAAAACTATATTTTTAAATTCGTAAAAGAATATTTAAAAAATAAATTCATTGTGATGGTTGTAAAATCTTATCATGTCATAAATGTAAAAAAACGTTCTTTCGTAATTTTGTCAAAAATGACATAAGGTAACTCATTCGAAAAAGAAAAAAAAAGATTCCTTTCAAACCATTTTATAAAAAGAAATGCATGGGTAAAATAAATTATAAATTGATCGTATGATTGTATATTCTTTTTAAAAAATTTATAAAACACAATCATTGAAGATAAATAATCCCCAATGTATACTTAAACCAAAACAATCTCTTTTAATGATGAGATTGTGAATTAAACCCTTACTAATGACATTACATCAGTAGTACATGATTTAACCTACTGTAAAACAGTTTAAAACAAGTTATTAATTAATACTAGAATCATATACAGAATTATGATATCATATATTATAATGTTATATCATTTTGTTAATAATATTTCATTATTACCCTTGTTTTAGGTGTTAAATACTTCATTTTCATTCACTTATTTTGTATTTCAGGTCCAGTTTTTTATGTATAGTCTATATTTATCTCTTTTAAAACATTATATAAAGAAAATATAAATTATATATAATTTTTATATAAATTTTTATAATCATTCTATAATGGTTATCATTGAAAATGAATGACATCGTGTCATGGAGTCAGTCGGCCATACGTACAAACAAGCAATAGTATCATTACCTTAGTGGTGAAAGGGTATAGAATTTTATTGTGTATTAATTATAATTAATAAATATAATTTCATAAATGTTATTAATATCCATTATATCCACCATTATACCAATCCAAATAATGTGGTGATAAAAAATGAATTAAACCAATGTGTAGAGAAGGTATGTTGTGCGTGCGCACTCATGATGCTTTCTCTTTATATAGGATAGGTTAAAGGTGAAATATTATTATCACATAATAATAATAAAATATAATCATATGGATAATACTATGTTTATTACAATATCATGGAAACAACTCACTAAGAGGATGTATAAGAAGAAATGACCTCGAACGAGTTGGTAAAACAATTACTTGTTACTTGGTGGACTTCTTTTAGATAACTCCTCAAGGGATATAGTGTTGACCATTTTGGAATACAATGACCTCAATAAAATGTATATGTATGTTTTGAAGAGAAAAAAATGTGGTTTTTTGATTTATGATCTTAATTTGGTTTGAGGAAGTGATGGAGGAGGTGCCTTTTTATTATTGAGGTGAGGGGCACTTTTGGAGATCACCAAAATGGTAAAACATAATAATAGTATTCTTGAGGAAAAACATAAAAATGTCCTAAAAATTAATAGTGGAAGACATTTTAGACCATATATTTTCCCCTATTATTATTAGTAAACATATTTGGTATTTATACATAATTTAATAATTTATTAGAAAATAAAATAACCCTATTATAAAATTTGACAATATTCATTTAATTTGACTTTATATACTTGAAGAAAAAGGGGGAATTAAAATTAATTTATTTCACACATCTCTAATTTATCCTATAGTTCTATAAAAAATTTAGATAAATTAAATAATAAAAAATATATCAAAATTAATATTTTTATTATCAATTATTTTGTTTTTCTATTTATTAAAAAACATTATTTTAGAATTGATGCAACATTTAATGTAATTATATAATTTATAAAAATTAAAAACAAATGAAGAATGAAAATAATTTTATTAGGATCAAAATAGATATTTAAATACATTTATATCATTATTTAGTCTTTATGTGGACACATAAGAGAAATTAAATACCAAGAGATTGACATTTTGTAATTATTTTTAAGATAAATAATATATAAGTAATTTTCATAAACAATTATCTACTAAAGAACATTATCCAAACATAATGCGAGGATGGTCAATCAAACTTCACCCAATAATTTTTTTTAAATGTATTTATTTTTTTAATAGTTATCTTTTTTTAACCATTGTTTAACCCCTTTAACACATACTATGATATCTTATATTTTATACATTAAGGGATAATATTATTAAAATAAGATATCATCCGACCACTAAACAAGGAATTGATGACATTGTTATACTTGTAACAATTATTTTCCATAAATTTCGTTTTTGGAAAATTTTATATCATTTAATAAAATATTTTTTTAAAATCTATCAATAATGTCATTTTTAACACTATTCAGTATTTTATCATATCGAAGGAAACCAAAAAACAAGATACATTAGAACAGCAGCCTAATAAAACATTAATAAAAAGTCAAATTTATAAAAAAAATCCATATATGACATCAAATATCTCAAATTGTATTTTTTAAAAATATTTTTAATGTCATTTAATTGATATTTCCCTAAATCAAACAATTAATGTATCATCATTGTTTAAGCCTTTAAGGTAATTATTTGTAACCCCAAGTTATATATAATTTATCATGTTTAATATAATAATATTATCTTTCAAAATAAAATTTATAGTCAAATTTATATTTTATATATCCCTATATTACAATTTAGATAGTAATTAAAAATAAGAGTATGACAACTTTAACTCTTCATTAAATAAAATCTAATAAATTATTTATTCACATAAAAGTGGCTTCAAAATATTAAAATCAAGGCCCAATTTTTTATCAACACCTAATAATTCATACGTTTTTTACAAGTTATAGGGTAAATTTGTAATATTTATAATAATGTTATTAACCCCTAATTACATGATTCACCTTTAACGATGTTAATAAAATGACTGAATTAACTATTCATGATGTCCAAAAATAAATGAAACATTATATCATTATATTTCCACTAAATCCAAATATAGAATATATTTTTAAAAATTCCAATTACATAAGTTGAAGTAAACTAATTTTAAATCTATCACATTGACTGAACGAGAAAATGAGTTTCAAAAGTGAAAGCATTCAAAATATTGAAATGTTTTTATATCAAAATTTAATGTGAAATTGATTCCAACGACCGACATTGGACTAACTGATATAAGGATAATATAATTATACATTAAAACCAATAAATACATTATTTAACAATATTGACTATTTCTATTGAAAAAGTGTTTTTTAAAAAAAATAGTTTTTTCAAAATTCATAAAAAATGATACATATGTGAGAAAAACCAAAAAAACCAACCAATAAAACAAAACAAAAAATAATAAATTTTTTATATTTTTCATGAAAGGAAGAATTTTATTTTCTCAAATAAAATATATTATAGAATAAAAAATTTGATTTAAAATAGGTTCACCAATAAAATGCAGTAAAAGTTCATTTAGACTAATATAGGTTTATATGCATAAAATTGGGTTTTTTCATATATTATTCTTATAAAATCTAGTCGATAAATATAAAAAATAAATTATTGAATATATAAAATATATATTTATTTAATATCATCAAATAATTTTAATTTATTTATTTTATTAAGAAAAATCTATTTTGGTATCATAAAAGTAACAATGTTACTTTTACATTCATTTGGTTTATATTTTTGTTTAAAATTTATTACTAAAAAATGAATTAATATTATATTTATGTAAAATATATATTTTCAAAATTTAGTTAACAGTATTTATAACTTCTAATATTAGTAATATGAAAAAATTATTGAATTTAAATATAATATTTATTTTTCCATTTAAGCTCGTTGTTGTGCCCAATAGATGCTACCGATGAAATTGAACTTAAAAAGAAACATGCTGTAAAAATCCTTGGATGTTAAATTCTCCCCTCCTTAAATAATGTTCATCCTAAAAATTTTAAATTTAATTTTGAAAATCCAATTCTAATACTTTAAAAGGTTTTTCTAGTAAACCCACACAAAAATATAAATAATAAAACATCCAATTAATAAGAGGGTTAGAGAATTGATTCGGTGAACAAAAATTTTTATCATTCAAATATGGGTAATATTAACAAAAATAGAAAACATGGTCATGAAAGAGAAATATAACAATCATGATCTTATGGACACAGATAGAAAAAATATTCAATAGAAAATTAACCACCTAAAAAACCCCAATTTGGAGATTAGTTAAAGACAAATTATTTCTCAAAAAGAGAAATAAATAAATAAAAATATCCTTCCAAAATACTTTTCATAATAATGATGTATTTTTTAATATCTAGATAAATGACTCCTGAAGAATTATATACTTTTTTCTATGTCATAATGTCATCCTCTTGTTGTGATTTGATCTATTTCCACCTCATTTGGCACACTAGGGGATGTATAAGACTATTAATTTTTATTCCTGAGCACTTTTGATGAATCATATGATATGAAAATAATATTTCATTATTTTCAGTCCAAAAATATATATAGAACGCCAAAAAATTCCAAATTCAACTTAACATCTGATTTCCCCAAATAAAATAATCATGACATTTTTTTCTCATTCAAAATATATGAATACCATTATCACCTTTGAAATCGTAATCATAAAATTTACTCTTCCAAAACCTTATATAATATGAACTGATGTAGAATCCTTATGTATATCATAATTCTTATAACCAAAATATCCAAACATATTTCATTAGTCAAAAAATACATATATAGTAATTATGCCACATTGATTGTAGTAACATCATATGCTTAACCCTAATCTCTTCTCTTTTTTCTGATTTATATTTCCTTTATGCTTGGGATATTATATGGAATAGTGTACTGTCTCCTTACAATCAACTCATGGTTCATAAAAACCCAATTTATTATACATCAAATACATAGCATGGTGGTATTTCTCTCCACACTAGAATAAAAATACCTTTTCTCTTAAGAAAATACCAGGACGATTATTTCTGTAATTATTATTTGTGAGAAAATAATTCTTTCTCTTCTTTCCATTATCCTTATTTTCCCAAGATTTCCCATTACTCTCATTTTTCCCTCCCAAGACATAATACATAGAGTTATCATTAATTTTATAATTATAATATTAAATTATGTAATCATATGATGATAATTCTTGGTGGGATATTTTTCATCGAAATATTTTTCTAAGACCATGAATGATATAATCCTTCGTACACTTTTAATCATGTGCGTCGATTATGTTCATATTCCTTTTATTAGACACCATTTCTAAATGGAGAAATACACTAAGTCATATCATATCATAATTTATATTCTTTAAACATGAAATATATTAACATAAGTTGATCATTTTATGTTTATACAATCTCTTAACCATAAACATGGTTTTCTTAGAATCATCAATTGTTCTTATCCTTAATATCAACAACACTGTTTGGTTCAATAATCTAGGTTTTCTAAAACTACATTCAATGTTTTCTCCTAACCATGTTCTTATACCAACTATAATGACATTGAACATAGTATCCTAGGGTTTGTTACTTTATTTTTACAGTGGCATAGATATAAAATATGAATCTCGAAGGACCGATCAATTTAGATGCTTTTGAAACAATATCACATACATTATCCTTGTATAATAATTTAAAACATAAAAAGCGATGAGATTATTTTTATAACAATATTATTCTAATAGATTGTACATAAAATTCATTAATAATATATATCTTCATATATTGGGGAAAATGATTCATAAGAAATGGGTGACCTCAGATGCTCAGTAAGGTTAAGAAATACTCCCTATCATATCATAATGAAATATAAATAATAATTCAAGGTGAATAATTAAAAACAAATTTCATTAAAAAATACTCTTTACCATAACATGAAAAGAATAAAATATAATCAAATAACACCATATAAATAATTACATAATATGTATACCAAACCATAGATAATATACTAGTTGAATAATCACATGGAATATCAATAAATAATCCCATAAAGAGAGAATGCATATGAACATCATAATCATACATTCCGGGCACTATCCAACAATCCAAACAAAAAATTGTAAAACCTTACATAGTTTGTCTTATGAGACCAACTGATGCATCGAGGGGATATTGAAAGCCCCACCAAACACATATAATTTCCAATGTATTCCTCTTACAAAAGGTGTAAAACATAACCAATAAAGTCATTCATATTTAAACTAGTATATGAAATGTGAAAACATAAACCATAAACTATAAATGGTATCATAATTTCATATCCACTTTAAAAATGAATCATAAACCATTAAATGAAATATGATAACTGATATAATTTAATAACCTTAACTAAGAATAAAATTAAGGAAATGATATTTACATAGTTTAAAATACTATAATAAAATCATCATATATTTCTTAATATAAATACCCTTTTTATATAGAAATTACTTATTTAAAAGCTTCAAATTTATAAAAGAAAAAAAAATTATTTCAAAAAAAAATTGTAAACATGTATAATAAGCCCTAAATTGTAAGAACCCAGACCTTCACTTCAGGTATGTTTTTCTTTTTTTTTTGGATTTTTTGAGAAAAGCAGAGTTTCAAGAAATTTTTCATGTACTCATAATGTACATTATGAGTACATGCCATGTACTACCTTTCTGCGCTAGGACATATGATGGTCGTTTCCTTGAGTATTATGCGCAAATTCCAACAATACCCTTGAGCGGGGTATTTCGTGTTTACTGTTTTACCCCTATTGTTTTATTTCCTTGATTGTATGATTTTTAGAGGTAATTTGGTGATGTATAATGATAATTTCAATGCTTGGAAGTTTTTCCCATGCCATGTTCTATTTACGGCCTTTTGGTCATTCTCAGCCTATTAGTCGTTATACATATTTTCCATGCCATGTGATCGTAGGATGGAGTATTGATCCCTAACATGCCTGAGATAATGTAGTTTTCTTAGCCAAGTAACCTTATATATTTACAATGGCCATGTATCATTATTATGCACTGACTGGAATGAGGTCGTGAAAACCTGGCGCTATAAACAATAAGGGGATAGACTGAGTGATAATCTTCAGAGAGTCATAGAAATTATAGACTGTATGGGATAGACCGAGTGAGCTTTCCAGAGATTTGTGGATATTATAGACTATAATAGGATAGACCGAGTGAGATTCTTCAGAGATTCAAGGTTTTGATTGAATTTCCTTAAACCATTCTAGGTTATAGGAGGAATTGACCGAGTGAGCTTCCTCAGAGAGTTTGTGATAGACTAGATCCTATAAGAGAAATTGACTGAGTGATATTCCTAAGAGTGTCTTTAGAACTTACGGTTATAAGGGTAGTTTACCACATGATCTTCCTTAGAGTGTTCCTGAACACCTTAGACTATAATGGGAATTTACTGAGTGTTCTTCTTCATAGAGTCTTATAATTTCATATGATCATAACAGAGAGGTTAGGCTGAGTGTTCTTCCTAGAGGGTTGTTGGTATATCATGGATAGGACCAGAGGGGATGGCTGTGTGTACATACCAGAGGGATTCCTATTTTTGGATAGTTGTTTTCTTCATTGCTGCTTGTTGACCTATTTATTTTTTACTATTGTGTATTACTACTTACTGTTTACTATTTAATATTTACTATAATTTAATAACCATATACTCAATGACTGTTAGGAAAAGATCCCAAGGTGGTTTCCTACTAGGATTTAGTCTCACACACTATTTGGGTCATGCTTTTAGGCCCAAAAAGCTTATATTTTTGTAGGTATTGATAAGTGCAAGCACACTTCTACTTCAGGTACATGACTAGCTATTAAGTTGTAGATCAAAGGAAAAAGCTATGGCTTACGATGCTGAAGAGTTTATCTATTAAACTTTAATTTATTACTTTGTTTAGCACAATTGTATTGCCATCATTGTGACTTGTTTGGATGCTTTTTTAGACATATGTATCACGCATCATTTCATTTATATATATGTGTGTGATACAGTTGTTTACTGCTTTAGTCTTCTGTTGTTTACTGTTGTTGGATATTTTCCATGTCAGCTATTGTATGTGTTGTTTACATACAATGTGTACTCTGCCAATGTGGGCATCGATTCCCCGCCATCACACACAAGGACCTCGCTACTAGTCAGTAGCCTCTGGCGTTTGGGGAAATTCCCTTGAGGCCATGTGACCAACAGGGTACGGGGAACCTCTGGGTGGCTTCTGGAACTGGGGAGTTACAAAAATAATCAAGGACTCATGAATGTTCCCATATCCAATCATGATATATAATTTTCAAAAACAAATCTTCCATTATGTTCAATGTGGTCATAAAGTACCCCAGTTAAAAATAACAAAATTATTCATTTAAAAAAATTTAAAAGGAAAAAAATGGTTAAAAATAAACTTTTATTTATATACTAGTAAAAAAATTTCAAAAACTTTAAAAAACCCTTACATAGAAGTGAAATATTACTTAGTGGAGTCTTAAACTGGAAAAATATCAACTAATGATGAGATTGTGAATTATCCCCTTACCTTGAACTTTAGTTTAGAGTAAAACGTATTTAAACTTTTATATAATTGTATAAATAATGTTTTTAATTTATTCCAATACCATATTAATAATTATGATATAATATATGATAATTTTATATCATTTTGTTAACAAAAATTTATTACTACTCATGTTTCAGTTGTTCATTTCATTATTTTATTATCCATATTTTGTCATGTAAGTTCAGTTTCTTTGTCCTAGGATACATTACATTCATTCATATAATTATTTTAAGTATTAATATATTATATTTACTCTGTATATAAATTTATATAATCATTCTTGAATGGTTAACAAGAAAAATGAATCATATTGCATCGTGGTGACAGTCGGTTGTAAGTACGCACGTGTGACAATATCATTATGTTAATAGTGAAAGGGTAATTAATTGGACGGTAAATTAATTATAAATTGTTAATATCATGTCATAGATTTTATTTATATCCATAATATCTTTAGTTATAACCATCCAAATATAGCAGTGATGATAGTTACGCCAAGGTGTGGAGATAAAAGTTTGTATGTAAGCATCCACGATGATTTAATTTTTTGTATGTTCGGTAAAAGAAGGAATGTGGTTTTTACATTATCATAATAAAATATAATCATAATTAATATATTATATGTATTAATTTATCATGGAAACCACTCATGAAGTTTAATTGGAAGAAGAAACGAACTTGAATATGTGGGTAAAACAATCGTCTCTTCTCTGGTGGACTTTTAATAGATTTATTCTCAAGTGATATAGAGTTTAACTTTTTGGAAGTGTAGAACATTTGAAACATGGATATAGAAGTTGGGATGTGAAATTAATAGTGATTTATTGATATATAAGGCTCAATGTGTTGTGAGGAAGTGTTGGATGAGGTTCCCTTTTACTATTGAGGTGAGGGGATCTTTTGGAAATCCTTAAAAAATTAAAATACAATAAGACTATTCTAGAGGGAATGAATTCCAAATGGAATTTAAATGAATAGGGTAATACATGTTAGAACATATTGTATAACCATTATTATTATTAAACATTTTTTTTATTTTTAAATAATATAATAATATATTAATTCAATAAAATAACATTATTGCATTATTTGATAATATTAATTTAATTTGGCATCAAACACATAAAAAAGTTAAAATTAAAATTTAATGCATTATCACATCTCAAATATATCTTATAATTTCATAATATTAGTTAGATATAATATATCATAAAAAATATGTCAAAGTTAATATTATAAATATCAATTATTTAGCTTTTCTGTTACATAAATAAATATTTTTTAACATTGAAGAATCATTTCTGATAATTATATAATTTCTAAAATTAAAAATAAATTTATATAAAAAAATCATTATGATATAATTATACATTAATATTTTTTCATATCTACATTTTTCCCTATGTGGACACATAAAGGATATTAAATTTAAAGAGAGTGACATTTTTTTACTATATTTGACTCAAATAATATATGAGTTATTTCTATTGAAAGGTTTCCATTATACAAAAATAATTCAATAATAATTCCTTAAGGGTTTTATATACTTCATAAAATATTTTTTGGACACTTATTTTTAATTCTTATAGTATTGTTTTATCCCTTATTTAACACATTTAACTTTTATCATGATATCATGAATTTTATTCTCTTGGTCTTAATATAATTACTATAAATTTCCAAAAGAAGAGTAAATAATTCATCAAAGATATTTTGAGACTTATCAAATTATTTTGGATGAATTTATTATTATTATATAATTTATATCATTTTAAAAATTAATATTTATTTTAAAATATCTATGTTGTTATTTTTATCATAATTAATTATTTTATTTTATACAAAGATAATAAATAGTTAAATATGATCCAAGAACTATAAAACATTTACAACATGTAAAACCCATAAATAAAATCCATATATGAAATTAAATATTTAAAATTATATTTATTTTAAAAAAATTTATCTCATTTATTTGATATTTCGATTAATTATACAATTACTACATTATCATTGTGTAAGCATTTATGGTAAAATTTTATTTCTTAAAAACAAAAAAATTACCATGTTTATGATAATATTTTTCACATTCAAATGAAAGTTTATAGTCGAATTTATCATCTGTATATCTGTATATTAAAAATGAGATAGTTATTGAAAATATTAGTATGACATATTTAACTCGTCTTGAAATTAAAAATAAAAATAAATTTCATAATATCAACAATGTGGATTAAAATGGTCATGATATTTGATGAAGGAGGATTTAGGAAGACACAAATATATCAAATATAATATTGACAAGTGTTAAGGAAATTTTCTAATATTTATAATATAAATATTTTCACTAAATTACTTTATTTACCTTTAACTATGTTATTAAAAATTTAAAAATTTGCTATTCATAATGCCTAAAAATATAAAACCTACCTAAATAATCAAGACCCAATTATTCAAAATATTGAATTACTTTTTTCAAAACAAAAACTCATATTTTACAGTAACTAATTTAAAATCAATCTCATTGAAAGAATGAAAAATCATGTTCTAAATTTGAAAATGTTCAAAAGATTTACATTTTTATAAAAATATTCAATATGAAATTAATTAAAATTAAATAAATAAGATTAAATGATAGAAATAAATCTAATTATATATTATAACCAATAAAAAATTTAATTTAATTCTATTGAATACTTCGATTAAAAAAAATTGTTTCAATTAAAATATTTTATTTATCACTATTCATAAATACATTAAACATATCCAAAAAAAATAAAATAAAACAAAATGCAATTTTATTTTAATAATTAAAATAATATGATTATTTTGTAAAATTTAAAAACAAACTGACAAAAATTGGATTTAAAACATGTTCTCTATTAAAAGGCGGAATAAGAGCCTTTTAAAAAATATAAGGTTTTATGCGTAAAAGTGGGATTATTAATAAAATATGCCTTTAAAATATATTTATTGATAATAAAAAATAAAATATTTAATATATATCATATAAATTTCTTTACATCAATCACTATTTTTAAATAATTAAAATTATAAATAAAAAATGAATTTTTGAATCATAAAAATAAATAAATTTCCTTTATATTCAATCAGTTTATATTTTTGTTTCTAATTTATTTGAACCCAATTAATTCATCATACATTTATGAAAACCATATATTTCCATAAGGTAGTTAATACTATTCATAATTATTAATTAAATAGCTTTTGTTATAATGGTCACATTTAAATAATTAATTTTTTTTCTTCATTTAAGCTCTATGTTATGTACAACATAAGCTACCGAAGATATTGATTTTAAAAGTAGAGCTACCATAAATATATGGGAAGTTATTGTTTTGGTAGAAATTATATTTTTCAATATTCAATTAAAAAACTGATTTTATAAGAATACAAAACAAATTATTGTTCTCATTTTCACATGATAAATCCAAAAAATGAAATAATTTTAAAATATTAAACATATATAAATGATACTGTGTTATATATATATTTTTGTAAGATGTATATAAAATATACTTTTTTGTATATAAATTTTTTAAAAATTGATGGCATCAAATTTATCTATAAAATAATTTTGTTATAAATTAATGATATGGTTATGTTTGATATAATCATTCATATTGATTATTTGAAATACATATATATTTAGAAGGGGAATAATTATGTAAAATATTAGGGACATTACATTCATCCTTATTTATGAATTTCATGCTCAAAATTTATATTTATATCCTACGATGAATAAAAATTTTATATGTATTTATTTCATTAGAGCTTAAGGTTCCCATGTATCCTACCCATACATAAAATTTCAGCAATGTGCAATAACTATGTGGGTTGATTTGTGGAATAAGACTTTACCTTTTGGGTCTATGATACTCCTAGGATATCTCTAATATGAGATATCATATTCAAATAGTTCAACTTATGAATTACGTAAATGTGAATGAAATGATTTGTAATTCACTATGTGGTATACATGAATGACATCATCTATTCTAGATATGTTTGGTTCAATTTCTTTCTTATATTTCACTACTCCATTGATATCAAGAATCAGAAACGGGAAAATTTATCTAGGGAATAAATTTCCATTATCCCTAAACCTCATTTATCTAATCCTTCATGAATTTTATAGGAATAGTTTTTTACAAACCATATACTTCATGGATCATCAAATATTATCAATATAAATCTTCTCTTACATTTGATATATCTTAATGTATTACAACACATGTATTTTAATAACATTATTTCAAGATTATTAAATAAATAGACTAATAATACAATCATAGATAGTTGATATACCTAGTTTTTTTGAGAAATTAAATAAATTAAACATTAACATTAAATAAGGCTATAAATATACAATTTAAAAAGTACACAACATTCACTTAAAATCCATTGATCTTCGAATACTACATGGGATAACCCTTGGATGTACATTGTTACTGCGTGAGATATAAATCTAGGTAGGGGAATAATTTTGAAATTATGTAATGACAGTAGTATATGTGACTCAAGTGGAAAATCAAAGTGATATAAAACGGTCCAAAATCATAAAAATGAATATTTAAACATTATATATGATAATAAAATCAAGGAAATATAAAAAACGATCAAAAAACAAAAAAATGACATCATTAGAAAAATTCAATGAATAAAATAATAAATAATAACTTAGTTTTCTATGGATAATGTCCCATAAACTATAAAAGGTATATTATGAGATAATAACATTTCCCAACACGTTTGATGGGTATTTAATTCCAACAAACCCATCACATTTATATCATGTACATGATTTTTTTTTCAATAGAGATCACAAAACATAAGAAAATATTTCAATAATTTTAACATTCTCATTAATGAGTATGTGTTAAATACATATAATTCCCAAAATCAATTAAGGATAGACAAATCTATGTAAATACCTTCTATTGGAAATGAATATGTGTACGTAATTTATAGATGTTTGTCAGGGAAAATCATTGTAATATTTCAAAATCATAAATAGTGTATATAACGATTCATGCAATGGATTAATGAGACTAAAATAGGGTATATCATTAATAGAAAATAATAAGGAATATGTGAATTAATTTTTATAAAATATTCAAACATATTATTTTTGAAAAAATCATAATTCAATGAATATAGATTATTATAGAAGAGATAAGATGATCTCTTGTCATGAGAGGGGTCATCTAAAATAATGGGAGCATATTATAAAGGTAATGGGAAATCCGTTGGAGGTATTTAGAGATGTATTGGGAGATTAACATCATTATAAATGAGTTTTGAGTGAAGATGGTTGGGAGGTTGGATGGATAGTTATAGGGAATGAGAAGGGGTTTCTTCATAAATTTCTAATCATTTATTTGGACCCAATATAAAAAATTAATCTTAAACAAAAAATATCCAATGGTTATTTACATGGTGTCTACCAATTATTATTGGATTTTAGTATTTTATATGACCCAGAACTGAATCGATTGAAATAATACTATTGGTTAGGTGGAAGTGAGTAACGTCTATAAATAAATGATTTTGAATCAATAAAAATATAATATAGGTATTGAAGGACTCATTAAAGGATTAAAGTTTCAATAAAAAAATATTCAAAACATTGTATTCTAAATTATAAATATACATTTTTTCATTGATTAATTTTAAATAAATTATTATATTACTTTTGGGAAATTACAATTTCATAATAAATATCATATGTTTATATTGTTTTTATGTTTTACCAGAACATTTGACTATCTTAAGAAATTGTGAAAAAATTAATCATTGAATGATTTTGAAATTCATACTTAAAAAATATGATTTAATTTGACAAAATATTTCTCTAAATATGACATTTTATAAATTATATAAAAAATTCCCATGTATTGAAAAATATAGATTTTTACAGAAATAATTTATTACCCTTATAATGATTAAATTAATCATCATAAAATTACATTATATGATAAATTTAATTAAATATTATTAAATAAAATTTTTTTAATAAAATATCACATATTTAAAAATCCTTGAATTTTTTCGAAAAAAATTGTTTTAAATAAAAACATATATTTTCCAAATATATAATTTTGGTTTTTTATTTTCATAATCTAATTTGTATACATGAAATAATATATCCATTTTTATACTAATAATAATGTTGAAGAAATAGAATCATTATTTTAATTTTTTAAATATAGAAATTAATTGTACTAGGGACTAAATACATAATCCCTTATTACCCCTACATACACCATATTGATATTGTGTGTCATGGTGACAAATTACTTTGGTGGATCAAAAAACCTGTTTTGGGTTATGATTTAGGTATGTTTCAAATCATCCCCAAACTAGTTTAAATCATGTTTCTATTATTAGATCTCATTATAGACTTGATAAAGATAAATTCTTGGTGATTCAAACTCCATTGGTTTGTTAATAAATGGGATTCATAGGTTACAATTTTATTGTTTTAGTCCCTCAAACCTTCCGTTTATGTCAATCAGACAATATCAAAACCCTTAATATATAATAATATCAATGCAAACTATATAATTAAAATATTATCAAGGCTTAACATTATTTATGTTCTGTTAAATATAATATTTTATAATGATCCAAAATTACAATTCTATTGCTTCTATTTTATATAAAAACATTAATTAATAATGAATTTATTCATTCAAAAGGGGGGTTCATTTCAGAAATATTACTCCACCACATTCTCCCCCCATCAGATATTTCACCATCACTATATAAATTCATATAGTAAAACAGATTTCGTTACATCTTTTTTAATTCATTTTCTAGTTACCAATAACACTCCTCGAACACTTAGTTCCTCCACACCAATTTGACCATATGAATTTTCTTATTTCATATAACATTGTCAGTAAGATATCATATCTTCACTAGATTATCCTTGTTTTAAAGATCATTCTACAAGGGTACCATTACCAAATTAAGTACTTGTAAGGCGTCATATATATCCTCAAGAAGTATAATAGGAAGACATTATGTAGATAATATAGGTATGGTGGGGGTTTTAGTCGATAATCCAAATATCTAATTCCATCTTGGATCTCAAAGGGCCCAATGTATCATGGAAAAATTGTTCCCTTCTTTCCTAACATGATGTCTCTATTCTACATTGACATATAAAAAAACAGTTTTTCTATGAAATAAAAATATATGTCTCATATATGATTGTTTACATAACTTTTATAATAATTTTTTATGAATTTCAAATCATGGTGAATAGTTTGAACCGTCTATATCATCTCTTATGTAATATTAGGTACCGTCACTTTATTCTCTCCAATTTCATCCAAACATGTTATTTTCTCATACCACTTACATTTTAGATTTTTATATAGTGGAATTTTAATGATAGAATGAAAACAGATCTTATATGGGATGTCAAGTAGGTGATGTTATCATCCAAAAATACATAGAAATTCATTTAACAACATATCTAAACATTCACAGTAGATTGAATGTTTCTTTTAAGAAATCAACCTATTGGAGTTTGAAAATAAATATTGAAACATAATACTATATCGGAAAGTTACTAACGACATTTCTAGAACTTCAAGGTAAACATCATATCTCAATCATATACAATGTAGAGGGTAACTCAATGAAGTATTATTACTTATCTTATATATCTTGTTGATTGAGTAAAGATATAAATCTACCTTGATTTTAATGTAATGTACTAACTCTGTAAGGTAATATACTAACACCCAGATGGAATTATTTTTGTAAATGTTCTATGGTGACTACTGAAAAAATAAAATGGTTTTATTTTCTCATGTATATACCAGTATAAGAAATAATTGTTTAATACACCACGACTTATGTATTTAATCATTGAATACTTTGTATACTAAGAATCATGTTGAAAATTCATAAATATCCCTCTCTATTTTATCCATCCACATGCTTTTCTTCACACCCCTATACATCTTACTAGTTTTATAATGAATAATGAATTATGATTTATTCACAACATTCATAATTTCTCGCATAAACTATAGTTATATGTGTACACATATCTTATTTCCAAAAATTATAATTATGTAGTTTGAAAAGATTAACTATAAAATAATAAATATATATATTTTTTTCTATTCATCATAATTTTAGGATCTCTTGACCCTCTCATGAATGGATGGATAATTAGTAATTTGATAAAGGTCAGCTGATGTACATTTTATTTTTCTCATGTCTACCATTTTCATATCCAAAATTTTTAAGTCATTTTTTCCTTCATCATTTATATGGGATGAATGATTTTTATATTCATAGTATTATCCACAATGTTCTCCATCCGTAGATGGTAATGGATTTAACAATCAATATACATGATCAGATCTAACCACCTCCATTTCTGAATATTGATATCCTTTTATATGAATATATACATGTGGATATTATGATATGTATATATGTCCCACATTTCCCTATATATTTAACTATATAAATTCATGAATATGACGATCACTATAGATAATTACAGATCATAGGCTTGGATGATCTATTCATGGATCCTTAATTGGTGAGTGACATATAATATTTCATTTTCATCTTATATGAGTACACAACCAAATCCCTTTTTGGACTCATCATTGTTGATCAAAAATCCTTCTCCATATGTGGGTAATATTTGAATATTTTTCATTATTTCCTACTAATTTAACATTTTAATGTTCTCTCGACTTGCATCAGTCTCAAATAACATCACTTCCTTCTAAGATTTGTTGGTTAGTGGGATTGAACATATTAAAATGTTACTCGAAAGTCGACGATATTTCCAAACAAATATATGGAATGTATAAATTTCCATGAAATAAGTTGTTCAAGGATATCATTCATTTTCATAATTTTTTGAAGTACCTACATATATCTATTTACTAATGATAACATTCTCGATGAATCTTACATTATATTTCCATTAATCGATTTACTATAATTTGCATATAACTTTTCATTTTTACGTTATTTAGTAGAACATTAAAATTCTATTGGTGTTACTCCTTTATTTTATCATAGATAATAATTTTATCTTTAAAGAGCACTACAAATTTGACAATGTAATACATAAGTACATTATTCAGTATGTACACAATGATTGTTGGGTAATTATTAATTCAAAATGGCATCACTATGAACATATAGTTCTTGTACATTATATTAAAAGTAGCCTTTATGATATCATGTTTCTTAAAATTTATATTATAATATCAAAAACAATGGTCCACTATAGATATGTATTGGTTTACATGTATATAATTTAACATTTCATAAATATTAGGTAGAGGATACCTATTCATTATCATGATCTTTTTGAGCACAGAAGAATTGATGCAGAGGCACAATGAATCCTCATTGTTTTTATATAATGGACCGGTAACCCCATGGTGATGCAATTGGTCATAACAAACCTTTATCTATATTCTCGTGTAGTTGATTTATTATCTCTCCATGTTCAATAATTTGCGTTATAAATTTAGTTTGAAATTTAGGATATTATCCTTTGATATTTTATATTGGGAACACTATCTATAATCTAGGAGAATGACCTATTAATTTTTTTTGGAATCATGAAAATGGTGCCCTCATAGTTGCATTATCATTAAGTATGATATTTTTCATTAGTACCAATCATTTATTCTTGATATAATTGATCATAAAGAAATAATATTTATGACTAACATGATGATTCTAGTGGATATTAATCACTATCCTAGAACATGTGTATAATTTGATGGCATTTTATGATATTGATGTTGATTTCATTATCCCAAAAATTTATATTATCTCCATATAAGGAAATACAATTAATAAATAAAATTCATCAAATTATACTGAATGGGGAATTAAATTATTTTCATGATGATAATTCCTCCAATATAATGATTTTCATTCAATAATCTGACTTTTTCCTCGATCATATTAAATCGTGGGCGGGGATGACTCACTCATCTTAAATAAGTTACTAGATATTATATTGTGGAATGAATTGAAATAAAATAAGACCTACACAACTATGAAGTTGAGGTTATGTGTAATATTAACCCCATGATCTTTCATGGTGGCATTCATATTATTGGACATTCATTTTTTCATTGGTCCCGGAGAATCTTGGTTCATTTCATCCCTGTTTTCTATTGGAAAGCTGCGTAGTTTCGGATAATGTCAAATGACCCCACATCTAAGATGCAAAACAATTAATGGTAAAATAAATTGAACATTTCTTCCATCCACCATGTTGAAAAAATTATTCAAATTTTCACAATAATTATCAACTTTATGAAATTATTTTTCTTAGATTAAATATATTCCTTCTCCTTTGTATCATTTCCATTTCTTCCACTTTCCATATTTTTTACAAGTATAACATTGATCATCTATTATTTTGTCATATTTATCACATGATATTATATGTTAAACTATACTCTAATTATTTGACATTATTAGAGATTATAATATTGTCTATTTAAATCATAATTTTAAATAGAGGGTTTGAATAATTGAAGAATATATTACATAGGCTCTTATCATGTTTGAAATCTCATTTGAGAAATCATTACATTTCCAATCACATTAGTTGTTGAAATTTTTACTCACATTTACATCCAATGACTGAAATAATTGAAAAAATTAGGATGATAATTTAAGAAATTATAAATATATAAAAGTTAAACTATGAAAATTGATGGGATTGCTGATAAATGAAATATGATCCATAACATATGAATTTATAGGTCTCAATCTATGTTATCCATGTTAACTATCCTATCATATAATTTAATAGGAATTATTTTCACCTATATAAATGTTTTTAAATATCTTTAGTATTTACTAATGAATATCCTTTTAGTATATCAAAAAATTAGTGTATTGTAACACCCTGAGCTTCCACGTTACAATTCTCTTTCAATAATGCAATAGCTTGCATTGTACGCAACTTTGAGTTCTAACACACCGAGACTAATCAAAGTAGCCATTATGAATATTAATACCCACTTTTTAAAATTATAGAAATTTTATATTTCAAAATGGACTTCATTTTTGTATTCGTAATATCGAAATTATCCAATGTTGAATTTTTTGTTATTTTCTGAGAACATCCAATTTTTATGAATAGTGAAAAATACTTAAAAACAACCATTTTAATCAAAGTATTTTATAGTGATAAATTATAGTATTTAATGTTTTTAAATTATAATTATAATATATTTTTACTATTTTATCCAATGGTGGTCATTATAATTAATTTTACTTTGAAATTGGACATAAACAATTGTCAATCTTTTGATATATAGCACGCTATTTTTTGTGACAGTGGAAATTAATTAAAAAATTAATTAATGCAACTTATATTTTTGGAATTTTGTAAAATAGACATCATTTTTGGATTCGGAATATCAATTATAGCTTAGTGTGAAATTTTGGCAATTGTTCAAAAAAATCTTCAATTTTTGATGAATAGTGAAACCACTAAGTGGTAGTTAAAAAACCGATTTTTCGTTTAAATAAAATATTACCACTTCTATGATTTGATTTTCAAAAATCCGACATACATGGTTGTAATTAGGAAGTAAAATGTGGTTTAATGGGATTAAAATAATTTTTTGGTGAATAGTAACTTTTAAGTTTAATTAATCGTGATTAAAGGTAATTAGTGATATTTAAGTAAAAATGATATTATAAAAATATGAAAATACCTTTACACTTGTCCTACCCCTATTGGATGTGTCAGGGACGACCAATACAATCCATGGGTCAACTTGGGGGCCCCATGGAGCCACTTTGGTAGGAAAATGACATAAATAACTTTTATTTAAAGTTAAAAAAAATGTCACAAACATTAGTTGTTTTAATAAAACAATTTTTAAATGGGGTTATACAGGTCATATTTTTGAGTATAAATATTAATTAGAAAGCTAAAAAGATTTCCTAAATCATGATAATTGTTTTATAATTTTTAGACATTAAATAGATTAAATTATTTATGACACCATGATGATGCAGCGATTACCTCATTAATTAACGATTTAAATAAAATGAAACAATAATGTAAAATCCAAGGATTACACTAGTCAAAAACATATTTGATGAGTATATTTCGAACCCTTATCACCTTATACTTGAATTATATAAGTGTGGGACTTTTAAAATCATAAAATCATTATATAATAAAGTAACATTCAATTACTTTCCAAAAGTGCCCCTCCTCTCCACTTATAAAAGACTCCCACCACTACCACCTTATTCAAACCATAAAGCCATTTGGATCGGCCAAACTCTGCCCAAATACTCTCCCAACTTCCCTATCTTAATCCTAGAAGCTTCCATTTGGGCATAATTCTTCTCAAGGAAGCCTTTGGCTCAAATCAAAAGAGTTACCCGATTTTAAGGTAATGTCTTCTCTAATGTTGTTTTGTTTTATTTTGCTTCTCCAACCCCTTAAAATCTTTTTATTCATTTCTTTTGTAACAAAACCTGTATATAAAATATACTAGGATGTTTTTATGATAAGGATTTGTTTTACACTTACACACTCCTTCGTCTAATTGTTAAATAACATACTCTTTCTGTGGGTGGTGAAATACTGCCTCACGAAATGATAATTGTTCAATATTCTTTTAACACCTCTAATGGTGGCCATTTTGATGACACTATATTCATATATGATATATATATTATGTTTATTTTTTCCTTATACTTCTTTATTTCACATTTATGGCATACTTTACGATTTCCATTATGGGTAAACGCGATAATTTCATTTTAGGAAATGCGGACTACCACCCCCTCAAAGTGATTTGAATCGTAAATGCCATATGTGGGATGTATAAAGGATGGAGTAAATGGTATTATAAATTATATTATACTGGAATTATATTAAACCTTTATATATTTATAACTTCATTCAATTAAATATGAAATATAAATGAAAGCAGCGTTCATGCGTACGTACGCCTTACCGTATCCATGAACAGTGTATTTCGTTTCTTACCTCTAAACGTTATGGAATATTATAAATTCATGTATATACTAGATATATATGAGATATATGATATCTAAATCATGATTATAATTCTGGATATAATTGATATTTCACCACATGACCAACTTTTAATTATAAGAATTCTTTTTGACTCAAGTACCTAAGATCGACAAAACGACCATTATAAACTTAAATAATTAAAAAATACTAATGACATGGTAATAATTGATATAAAAGGAATAATGAACTTGAATAAAGTTCTTAAGAAGGTAAATATTTAATGTAGTTTATTATTCAGGAGTTCAAAGAACGGTCGAGTGAATTCAGACACGAGGTAAAGGAATTTCTTAACCCAATTTCCATTATTTGGGTTATTCTCCTACTTTCAAATTATGTCATGATATTAGTATGCCCTATCTTGTATTTGTAATTTCTTTATGTGTACTTATAGTGAATACACATAATAGATCTATTTTATTTTAAAAATGATCTTTTTAAGGACTACGTCTCAATCTCCTTTCATTGAGGCATATTTGGTTTTATACACAACTTTCTTTCATACGGTGCATAAACCCTTTTGACTTTTAAGTTTATTCAAAATGTTTTATATTATAATTATGGTATTTTTAAATGATTTCACAAAAGAGATATTTCTCACAAATATATGAAAATCCAGTGCAAATGTATACATATTTAACACAAGCTTAAAAATGATTTCAGAAAACCCGACTCTTGAGTGTGGTAGACAGGAAGGGATTGGGCATGGACCCATCATGGCCTGTAATTAGTCGAGCAGCCTCAGAATTAGTTATTTTGTTTTTATAAGCTTGCATAATGTTTTCAGAAAAACACTGGAGTATATTTAAGCAATTTTAAATGTAAGTATCTTCTAAACAAATTGCATCGGTAGGTCTCATGAGACAAACTAGTGTCTTGGCACGAGGCCTTGACAAAATCTTATTTGTGGTCTTGGAACGAGGCCTTGACTACGTGGTTATGATAGTATGGAATTATGCATTCTATCATTATGAAAGTGGTTATTGATATTTCATGTGATTATTCGACCAGTAGAATATCCATGTGAATAAGTAAATGGCATTATCTCATTTTACTTTTTCCATATTATGTTCAATTTCATTTTTAAAAGGCTTTTGTTTTAGTTATAAATTTCCTAAAATGTTAATGTTTATTTATGAATGCTTCCGCAATTTTGTTATCCTTACTGAGCATCTGAGCTCACCCCATTCAATGTTTTAATTTTTCCAGGATGTGAAGAAGTATATTATGAATGACCTGCAGGGATAATATAAGGGGATATGGAGAGAAGATGTTGTAGTTATGTTTTACTTTATGATGTAATATAAGACTTATGAATGTATCTAATGTTTCAAAGGATACTTAACTAATCAGTCTTTCAAGACTTGATCTTTTTTGATCATGCCAATGTTACAAAGTAATGCACCAACTCTGGGTAACTGTTGTCGGGGCTCTACAGTTGGTATCAGAGGTAGTTTAGTACTAACCTTGGAAGCTATATTTAGATAAACTCTGATTAGAGAACATAGCCCAAAGATAGACTTTGAGGATTAGAATAGAATAACTTCCTTGAATTTTGGTATTATAGAGATTTTGTGAGTTTTCCGAGCAATACATCCCTGTCTGGATATTAGCAGGTAGAGGTGGCTATAGCACAGATGTACCTAGGGGTAAAACCCGAAAACACCGCTTTGAGCTAGACTCGAACGGGAACTGGTGCATGACAATAGGCCTTGTTGCACTCTTGTTTACGACACTCCCAGGGGATATGCTTAGGATAATTCTCATTTTCTTTACAAACCACTATTAAGGGTTATAAGTATATACTTCCTCAAAGAAAACATTATTTATGATTATGGATTATATCCATAAATAGTTCAATTACTGTTAAGTGTTTTACAAGTATGGAATTATCTATTTTGATTCATAAACTAATCTAGTTTATGCCATTGTTTAGAAATGGCGCATAGTGGAAGGAATAGAAACCATATCAATGAACGAACTCTATGTAGGGATTTCCCTCCTGCTCATGATAATTATTGAGGATCTGGAGATACAACGGGTGATGATCAACTTTTTACCATAATGGGACAACTCACTCAGGTTATGAATAATAACCTTAATCATTTAGAGTACCCTGATCCGTAACGTGGAGGATCAATGTTAGATCGCTTCATGAGGCAGTAACCGCAAACATTTAATGGGGTTACAAATCCATTAGTATCTGAGAAATGGATAAAATCATTAGTGAAAATATTCCACGCCTAGGGGAGTATAGAATGGGAGAAGGTTGTCATGGCAGTCTACCGCCTCACTGGAGATGCCGATAAATGGTGGTCATTGATTCAAAACACAAAGGAAGATGAAGAAGTATCAAGAATGGAATGGAAGGAGTTTAAGGAAATTTTCTTAGAAAAATAATTTCCACATGACTATCAAGCAGATATGGAAATAAAATTTCTGAGTCTGAGGCAGAAGGAGGATGAGAATGTCGCAAAATATGAGGCTAACTTTACAAGGTTAGCGAGGCATGCTGCAGATTATATATGTAACCCAAGAAGTAAGATTGATCGTTTATTTGATGGGTTAAAACAATTTCTCCATCGAGCTTTAGTATCACAATCTTTCTCAACATACGAAGATATAGTCTCGTGTGCTATCAAGACAGAAAATGAATTCTCTAAGTCTTATGAAAACAAATTAAAGCAATAGAAGAAGAGAACGGTGGAACAAGAGACAGATAAAGGGAAAAAGGGAAAGAAGAATTTTCTATTATGTGATAATTGTGGGAAGAATCACACTGGTACATTCCAAAAAGGAATGAGAGTTTGTCAAAAATGTGGAGAAAAAGGTCACCAGGCTCGTGGTTGTAAGGGAAAGAAAGAGACTATCAATGTTGAATGCTACAATTGTAGGGAAATGAGTCATTATGAAAATGATTGTCCTAAGTTCCAAGGAAACATACCTCAGAAAAGGCCAAGGGATCAAGGCCAAGCTTATGTTGTCGCTACATATGAAGTTGAATAATTAATATATTTGTGTTTTTGGAAACAAGGATTATATTCTGGTTATAAGAATAATGTGATATATAAGGCTTGTACTAAAGTACTTGTTGTTTTCACTAAGGTTTTAATATGATGAAGGTTATCATATTTTTATTATGTGACCATAAGAGTAACTTTACCTTGTTTTAGGAATCTAATGATACAATTGATTTTGGAATTTAGAGACCTTTTAGAGAAAGTCTGGACGGAGGAATTTTAGATTTCTATAAAGGTTGGAATGGATTTAGTTGAACTTTGCATAGTATTGTTTAAGGTTAAAACATTTATGAAGATTATTTTTAGAATATTATAATACTATAGTTTTAGGAAAAGGACAACCTGCATGGTGGGGCATAACCTGTCACGTCGGACAAAGCTGCAGGAATCGAACCCACAACAATAGTGCGACAATCCTTTATTACCTACCACTAGCCTACAGGAAGTCCCTAGTTATTACAAAATAGTTTTACTAATCTAAATGGTATGTGTTAATATTTGGAACCTTATAGAATTAGGATAAATAGAATATTTTTGAGTTCTATTACCTTTTACAGTGAAAGATGGGTTTGTGGTAAAAATTTATTAATGAATGAAAGTATACATAACAAGTATGTATATTCCCTTATGATCTTAGTAAATCACCTAAATAAATTCCTCAAATTTATAAAAGGTAACTTAAAACAAAAACGTTGCTGGTTAACTTTTCCAACTGGGGATTCAATGACCGTTTAACCAATCACAAGTTTGTGATTTTCTTATGGTTAACTTTCTCCTAATCCAGTTTTCTACAACTCTCCATCAGACTTTGATGGTTTTTTTTCTTCCATATCCATATTTTCATAGAATCCTAGTATGGGCTATCTCGGTTGACCATAGTACTTCTCTTTATTTATTTCAAATTTATATTTTTATTAGCCTTATTTATGATGTGGGTTTTCCACAAAGTTATTTTCTATTTTCAACCTTTTATTTTCAAAAGAAATTTTAAAATTGTGAGGACGCAATTTATTGAAGGAGGGGAGAATGTAACACCTCGAGCTTCCATGATACGCTCCTCTTTCAATAATGCAATAGCTTGCATTGTAAGCAACATCGAGTTCTAACACACCGTGACTAATCAAAGTAGCCATTATGAATAGTAATACCCACTTTTTAAAATTATAGAAATTTTATATTTCAAAATTGACTTCATTTTTGTATTCGTAATATCGAAATTATCCAAAGTTTAATTTTTTGTAATTTTCTGAGAACATCCAATTTTTTTGAATAGTGAAAAATAATTAAAAACATCTTTTTTAATCAAAGTATATTATAGTGATAAATTATATTATTGAGTGGGTTTGAAGTATAATAAGAATATATTTTTACTATTTTATCCAATGGTGGTCATTAGAATTAATTTCACTTTGAAATTGGACATAAACAACTTCCAATCTTTTGATATATAACACGCTATTTGTTGTGACAGTGGGAATTAATTATAAAATTAATTAATTCAACTTATATGTTTAGAATTTTTTAAAATAGACCTCATTTTTGGATTTGGAATATCAATTATATCTTAGGGTGAAATTTTGGCATTGTTTTGAAAAACATCAATTTTTGATGAATAGTGAAACCACTAAGTGGTAGTTAAAAAACTGATTTTTCATTTAAATGAAATATTACCACATCTGTGATTTAATTTTAAAAAATCCAAAATACATGGTTGTCATTAGGAAGTAAAATTTTCTTTAATGGGATTAAGTTAATTTTTTGTTGAATAGTAACTTTTATGTTTAATTAATATTGATTAAAGGTAATTAGTGATATTTAAGTTAAAAATGATATTATAAAAATATGAAAATACCTTTACACTTGTCCTACCCCTATTGGATGTGTCATGGCCGACCAAGGCAATCCATGGGTCAACTTGGGGACCCCATGGATCCACATTGGTAGGAAAATTACATATATAATATAAAATCTAAGGCTTAAACTGGAAAAAACCTATTGGATGAGTAGATTTAGAACCCTTATCACCTTATCCTCGAATTATATATGTGTGGGACCTTTAAAATCTGAAGCTCATTATATAATAAAGAAAAATTTCATTACTTTCCAAAAGTGCCCCTCCTCTCCACTTATAAAAGGCCCCCACCACTACCACCTTATTCACACCATAAAGCCATTTGGCTCGGCCAATCTCTGCCCAAATACTCTCCCAACTTCCCTCTCTTACTCCAAGAAGCCTCCGTTTGGGCAGAAGTCTTCCCAAGGAAGCCTTTGGCTCAAATCAAAAGAGTTACCCGATTTTAAGATAATGTCTTCTCTAATGTTGTTTTGTTTTATTTTGCTTCTCCAAACCCTAAAACAGTTTTTATTACATTATTTTTTAACAACACCAATATATAATATATACTAGGATGATGTTATGATATGGATTTGGTTTAAACATACACACACCTTCATCTAATGGTTAAAGAACATACTGTTTTTGTGGGTGGCGAAATACTGTCTCACGAAATGATGATTGTTCAATATTATTTTAACACCTCTAATGGTGGCCATTGTGATGACACTATTTTCTTATATGATATATATATTATGTTTCTGTTTTTCTTATGCTTCTTTATTTCTCATTTATGGCATACTTTATGATTTCCATTATGGGTAAACACGATAATTTTATTTTAGGAAGTGCGGACTACCGCCCCCTCAAAGTGATTTGAATAGTAAATTCCATATGTGGGATGTATAAAGGATGGATTAAATGGTGTTATACATTATATTATACTGGAATTATATTATTCCTTTATGTAATTATAACATCATTCCATTAAATATGAAATAGAAATGAAAGTAGCGTTCATGCGTAAGTACGACTTACCGTCTCCATGAACAGTGAATTTCGTTTCTTACCTCTAAACGTTATGGAATATTATAAATGCATGTATATACAGGATATATATGAGATATATGATATCTAAAACATGAATATAATTCTGGATATAATGGATATTTCACCACATGACCAACTTTTAATTATAAGAAGTTTATTTTTGACTCAAGTACCAAAGATCGACAAAACGATCGTTATAAACTTAAATAATTACATAATGTTCATGACATGGTAATAAGTGATATAAAGAGAATAATGGACATGAAAAAGGTTCTTAATAAGGTAGAGATTAACTCTAGTTTATTATTCATGAGATCAAAGAACGGTCGAGTGAATTCGGACACGAGGTAAGGGAATTTCTTAACCCGATTTCCATTCTTTGGGTTAATCTCCTACTTTAAAATTATGTCATGATAT
Organism: Viscum album; assembly: GCA_963277665.1. Classification (NCBI taxonomy): domain Eukaryota; kingdom Viridiplantae; phylum Streptophyta; class Magnoliopsida; order Santalales; family Viscaceae; genus Viscum; species Viscum album. The sequence continues at coordinate 844,549,635 of OY728151.1, forward strand.
TATTATGTCCTATCTTGTATTTGTACATTCTTTATGTGTAATTATAGCAAATACACATAATAGATCTATTTTATTTTAAAAATTATCTTTTTAAGGACCTCATCTCAATCTCCTTTCATTGAGGCATATTTGGTTTTATACACAACTTTATTTCATACGGTGTATAAACCCTTTTGACTTTTAAGTTTATTCAAAAGGTTTTCTATTATAATTATGTGATTTTTAAATGATTTCAAAAAAGAGATATTTCTCTCAAATATATGAAAATTCAGTGCAAATGTATACATACATAACGCAAGCTTAAAAATGTTTTCAGAAAACCCGACTCTTGAGTGTGGTAGACAGGAAGGGATTGGGCATGGACCCATCATGGCCTGTAATTAGTCGAGCAGTCTCAGAATTAGTTATTTTGTTTTCAAAAGACTGTATAATGTTTTCAGAAAAACACTGGAGTATATTTAAGCAATTTTAAATGTATGTATCTTCTAATAAAATTTCATCGGTAGGTCTCATAAGACAAACTAGGGTCTTGCCACGAGGCCTTGACAAAATCTTATTTGTGGTCTTGGCACGAGGCCTTGACAATGTGGTTATGATAGTCTGGCATTATGCATTCCATCATTATGAAAGTGGTTATTGATATTTCATGTGATTATTCTACCAATAGAATATCCATTTGAATAACTAAATGGAATTATCTCATTTTACTTTTTCCATATTATGTTGAAGTTCATGATTAAAAGGCTTTTGTTTTATTTATACATTGCCTTAAATGTTAATGTTTATTTATGAAAGCTTCCGAAATATTGTTATACTTACTGAGCAACTGATCTCACCCCTTTCAATGCTTTAATTTTTCGAGGATGTGAAGAACTATATTATGAATGACCTTCAGAGATAATTTAAGGGGATATGAAGAGAAGATGTTGTGGTTTTGTTTTACTTTATGATGTAATGTAAGACTTATGAATGTATCTAGTGTTTCCAAGGATACTAAACTAATCAGTCTTTCGAGACATGATCTTTTGTGATCATACCAATGTTACGAAGTAATGCACCGACTCTGGGTAACTGGGGTTGGGGCACTACATGTATTGAGCCTGATTTCTCATGCACCAGGTGACGATCGAGTTAATAACTAAATCACCCTTTTTAGGGTATTACCCTAGGTAAATATATGTATATGAAACATCATTATGTAGTATCTATTAATGGATTTGGTATCTTGGTATCCAATTACACTATGAATTACCATTATTTATTTATTTTTTCTTATGATTACACATATCCTTGTGTATATCACAAATATTTTCTACTCATAATCCCATACAATAACTACACCGTGCCTCAGACAACAACTATGAAAATCCACACATTTTATAAACATTATTTCATGAGTTATTATAGAAATATACACATAATAAAATACAAAAAGATAGTGTATCCAAGTGTCTTTTGGAATCATAAAAATATAATAATTTCATAATATAAGGATTATATCATATTATTTAAAAACTAAACATCATGAACATAAAATCCAACAATCTTCTAATATTTCATGGGAGGATCCTAAGAGATAAATAAGAATGGGGTGAGATATAAATACCAGTAATCAAACAATAAAAACAAAATACGATGAATGTAATACTTGTGGGTCTATAGGAATATCAAGGTGACATAATATGGATGTGAATCATAAACATTAACATCACATCAGCAAATTAAATTACAACATCAGGTTGACATAATGAATATGGAAAAAACAGAAAACATGAAATCATAAGAAAAATTAAAGGCTAGGCATTGATATATTATTATAGTGTTTTATTATAATAACCAATCACTTACCATAAATGGTATATCATGAGATAAAAATATTACCTAATGCACATGAGGGAAATATAATTATACTATCAGCTGTAACATTAATATCCTGTGCATGAATTTTTGTTCCACATAAATCATACAACATAAGAACAAATTTCATCACTTTTAACCCCAGGATTATGGATTCTCAATTACATTAATGTAATTCCCAAATTATTGCTAGATAGATAATGATAGTTCAATACCATTGATTAGAAATGGTGATGGTATTCACTATATAAGTTTTTAGCTTGGAATCTTATATGATAATTATGAAAGCATAAAAGGTGTACATAAGGATTCATATAATGGATTATAATGAGTTATAGGTTGTTTATAACAAATTTTAAATCAGTAGGATAGTGAGTGGGATGTTTAAAAACATATTATTATATGAAAACATCAAACCAAACTATATAATATAGAGAAAATAAGAGAAATAAGAGGAGGATAGGATCCCTTTCCTTATGAGGTTCCCTTTTAAATATTTCTGAGGATATTCATAGGATCTTGGGAACACCTTTGGGGGAATATCAGTAGGTGTACAAATATTAACATCTTTTTAAATAGGTTTTTGTGAATGGGGGGTGGAATTTTGTGTGATTTTTTATAGCATGGTATAGTGTAATTCTTCATCAAATTCTAAACATTGGTTTTGGATAATATTTAGTAAATTGTTCAAAAAAACCATAACATGATTTTTCCCATGATATCATAAAAATAAGTGTGTTTTTTAATATTTTATATTTTTATAAAAAAAAATAAAAAAACATTATCATTGGTGATGTGGAAGTGAGTCATGTTGAAAAATAAGTTATTTTAAAACCTTAAAATATAACATTGGTTTTGGAGGATTCATTAATAGAATATAATATTAATAAAATAAGTACAAAAAAATTATTTCATAGGATAAATCAATATTTGTTATATATTATTTTTATTTCACTTATTTTATAAATTTTGTGCCCATATTATATCATAGTATATACTGTATCTTTAAACTATATTTAATTTTTAACAAAAAATTCAACCAAATTAGAGAATTTTGAAAAAATTACCAATGTCAAATTTTGTTGTTATTATTTTAGAAATAATATTTATTTATTTATATAATTTTGAAAATATGATATTTTTCTCCTTAATTATTGAAAAAATTGTATTTTTAAAAATTAAAATTTTATGTCCCTTATAATGATTACATTGGAATTCATTTAATTATTTTTTCCATTATATTTACATTAATATTTTTGAGGATAATAGTTCATGAAAATATAATTCTGGTAAAAATTATTGAATTTAGAAAAAAAATGTTTTTAATTAAAAGAATATATTTTCCAAAAATACAATTTTTGTTAACTGATATCAAAATATTTTTTATAATAATCAAATTTCATATTCACTTAATAATTAATTATATAGGGGAATAAGATTATTAAATAATTATTCAAAAAGAAAATATAAAAAATACTCCAATTAGGATCTACATATGTAACCCCTCATTACACCCATATACGCCCTAAAGACAATGTGTGTGATGATGATACTTTCATTGGATGCATTTGTGAATATGGTTTGGGTTGTGAACTTGATAATCTTGAAAATATCACCAAAATGGATTTAATCATGTTCTATTTGTTGGATCTCAACTAGGTCTTATTGAATGGAAAATCCCATTGATTCTATCACCCTCTAAAATTCTTATAAATTAGCTTCACAAGTTATGATTCAGCATGTTAATACCAACATATCTTTTGTATCTGAAAATTAGAATTTATTATGACCCTTAATATATAATAATATTATTTTCCAATATAAAAATAAAAAAATTAATGATTATTTAAATTCAATAGATTATATCAGTCTACAATACCGAAGGTTTTTCATAACTTTATATGATTAATATTACTTAATAAATCATTTATTCATTCATAAAATAATTTTTTTTATGAATGTTCGAGTTGTTATATGATGGTTGGATGAATATACTTGTAGGATTATATAATTTATTTGACCATATCATGTTCTTGTATATTTCAATCACCATCATCATCCCAAGTCACCAGTTTTATACATCTCCTCCCAAAGAAGGATATATATTGGTACATTTTAACACTCAAGTGTAAATTATATATGTATGTGAACTCAACCTATAGAATATGTTGGTGTCAACACCCTTTTAATTTATTAAATAATCAACTCATCCAAACCTCAGGTTTATAGATAGTTCATTTATATCAGTTATCGATTTGATTTTGACAGGTCATTCATATGTTCTACTCTATGATTGTATCATGCAGAAGGCTCTTCCAAAATACTGAAGTTGAACTCAGTTATTAAAAAAAACAATTGAAAGTAGTGTCCCATGAATTATTACATCTACATTAATATATATATCTGTATATTAATGGAGTGAATAATACTATTGATTTTTAGTAAAGTGAAACTTATTTTAATAATCTTCAAACACATCCCATTTATCATTGTTCCATTTTGATGTATTTGGATGACCTATGATAATATTCATACTATTGTTTTCCAATTTCAATATAGTAATTTGAAATGTTTTTATCACCCCTATAGATTTTTCCTCTCAAAATTCATATACAGATACACTGGGTACATTGATTGATTTTTTGAAATCTTCATACTCATATTATTCAAATAATAGTGTTCTTGGAGATTTCTATACATACCCATGTTTCCAAGTAATATGGAAAAATTTGTATGGTAATAAGTAATCAATTGATATTTATTTTTTTCCAACTATGGTGGAACATAATATTTTTCTAAAATCAAACAACTACTTCATCATTGATGTTTAACTATGATGACTTCCAATTTCAAATATAATTAACCATATCATGTTCCCCGATTTAACTACATTAAACAATCTTAATTTTATTCCTAACAGATGGTTGAGAAATACGTAGATAATGGTATGATGATGTTCCTTTATTTTTGATATTCATGTATATCCTTTGAATTTCAATGAATATTGGATCCTTTTTAATACACATCATAGATAAGACTACATGATCATGTTTACTCAGTGAATTTTCCACTATAGTTACCTTCCCAGTTTGGCAGTGGATTGAGTATTCATAATCCATTATTGTATCAAAGATCATTATTAGAGTATATTTATGTCTTTCCCTTTGAATATATATTATTATCTATTATGGTGTGTACATATTTCACACTTCTCTCTATAGAGATAATACCTCCATGTCATCATGTAAATGATTAAAACAACCAACTCTTGGTCATACATCAAATAATATTACATAGGATCCTTCTAATATATCGAGTCCTATGACATACCATTATCATTATTCATGACAACATATCTTAAAACTATTTTTTAAAAATTATTGTAAATCAACAGAATCTACCACACTTTTGGGTAGTGTGAGCATAGGTTTAGTAGTTACCCTCTTCTTCATCCCCATGAATCTCTCTTCAGATTCATTTTTCTATACTTATTCCAATACATTATGAGTAATACTACTTATAAGGATTTAAAATCTAAGGATGATTATCAGAAATAACTGTAGTATCTAGATAATCATATGAAACTATGAATTTCGTTAATAAATATATTTCTATTACATTACTCATTCACATTAGTCTTTTAATGGTCCAAAAATATCCATTGAAAAGTGATAATAAGCTTCTATAAGGTTATATTCTCCAAAAAATACTAAAATTTAAGGTATTTTTTATTTAACTTCTCTTTAATTCAAATCCTCCTTAAAATACAGAAATAATAGCTAGATACCTTTTTATTTTTTTGTATATAAAAATATCTTCTATAAGGATTATTAAAATTGTGTTGAGGTATCTATTAAAGAGTTTATTCATTAAATATATTATTATCTATAGAGAATTAGTGTGTTAAAATGGAATTACTATGATTTTGTAGTGCCCCTACTTCATTCAAAAGGTGTTATTTAGAATATCCCTCTTCTTCATCATTAAATGTTGATATCCAAATTGAAGGTCAAATTTATAGAATTATTCAGATCCGTGTAGCTAAATTAATAATTCATAAATACATGATAGGGGAATTTTTTTTATTTTTATAATTTTGATTTAATAATAATCAATACAAAAATAAATAGGCTAACCCTTTACGAAAATGACAACATGGGAACATCGTGTTGATGCACTAGGGTGAATAAAATACTTATATATATTATTTTTAGTTTCTTATTTGGATATTCTAGTTCAATAAGGTCCATTCTATAAGGGGTATTACATTTTAGTAAATAATTAGTAATAATATCAATTGAAAACTCCACCTCTTCATCAGATGTAATAATAATAAATTCATTAAAGAATACATCAGAAAATATAATTATAAAAGACATGTATTAATGATTAGTGCTCTCATTTTTTTATTATTTAGATAGATATTATTTTTACATGTAAATAATATACATTATGGAGATGATGATTCTAAAGAATATGTATCCTTATCCTTACATATTTATTGAATCAGAGGATGATTTAGGAAATTTATGTTTTTGGGACCACATTGGCTAGATGTTTTTTAATGATGGAAGATGTTTGTTATGAAATTATTGTTTTTTATAAAGAAATTGAAATCACATTAATTTTTTTGTTTTTTATCTGTGGATAGGATTAAATGAAGAATATAAATTAAAAAGTTAAATGCTGTTTAAGTAATAATTTTCATTAATTTTTGTTTTCTTTTCTGAATATGTTTAATGAAATATGTTTTGTTTCAAACTCAAACGGGTTTGGAATGAATGTATTGATCAGTCCAAAAAATTGATTCGGAGTGTGAAAGTCTCCATACATAATATGATGATTCTTTTATAATCTATTATATCCCATAAATCATACGTTATCAACAAATGTTGTGATGAAAGCCTCCTGATGGAAAGTGGTGTTGATGGAAGAATAGAATGTGATATAAATTTTCAATGAAAGAGTGTAAATGATATGTTGATTTGAAAGATATCCATGTCATGAATATGTCATGTTTCAAGAATATCCTTTTTGATAAATAATTTCTATGTTGTTATAATTTTCTACTAACATTGATCCATTTGAGTAAAGTTAATAATGATTCATCAGATGTTGGATGACATTGATAATTTATCTGATGATGGACATTATCTAATGAATGATCATTGATCTGAGGAAAGATAAAACAATAAAATTGTCTGAAGTGTTTTGTAATGTGTTTTCTAGAGGGTGTCTCATTCGTTAAAAAAAATTTAATGGTGTTAAATATTGAATATAATCATCTATCTTAGTTTTTTTGTTGAATTGTGAAAATGAGAATTCATTTATTTTCATATTTTGTGGGGTTTAAAAATGTTTTTTGTAATATAGTTGGTAAAAATCATTATAATGAGAAGTATTTAGTTCTAATTTTTTCTCATGTTAATGAAGTAAATATTAATGACAAGGGTATCAATCATTAGAAATGTTAGAAATTTTGAATATGGATAAGGTTGTGAGAATGTATGAGACGGTTCATGAAGAATCAATAAGAGTTCAAAAGCACATAATATGTTACATATGTATTCATAAAAAATTTTAATTTCTAATTAAAGTAAAATTGATTTTTTAGGAAAATGAAAGTATGTTCCCTCTCAATACTCTCCTAGAACACCGAAAATATTAGAATTTAAATTGAACTTATCAATGATGGTATTGTTCATGTTCATATTAATAGAAAGAGAACTAAAGTTTTTAGAGGGTAGATGAATTTTCTAGATTGATATTTATTGAGGAAGATACCTAAATGAAATATCATAAGGAAGGATCATAATAATATTTTACCGGATTAGGTAGATTAATCTGATGTATAATTATATAGAATATTTAAGAGGTTGAAAATAAATTATAGAGTATTATTTTTTATCTTTTTCCAAAATATATAAATAGACTATGAAATTGGACTGATCAATCTAACACAGTTTTCTTAACATAAATCAAGGAGGTTATTTCAACCAATTATAGGGTTGGAATGTAATGAATATTAATTTTAATGGTGTCTAATGGATGTTTGATATGGTATAATATTTACCTTTCTCGAACCAACTGTTAATGGTTTATTACCTTGTCATTAACACATGTATTATATCATTTATGCAAAAATAATCCTATGAAATATTTTATTGAACATTGTTATAAAAATGTGTAATGGAATATCATAGTTAATTTATCCAAAAAAATTGATTTTGTGGTGTTTTATTGTTTTTAAATCATACCAAGGACATAAATATTCTTCTTGATTGATGAAAATTGAAAATATTCGTGTTCCTATGGTTGTGGGATTGTTTTGTTTCATAAAAATTCATAATTATTTAACAGGAGGATATAGTTTTTTCAAAATAAAATATACATTAAAGAAAAATATATCACTTATTCTCCCATCCCCCACTTAGTGATACAATAATCCTTTCTAAGCATTGATAGATGGTATCATAATGATGGTTCCCATTGAATAATATTTTTTAATTTTTTTTAAGAGAATTGGTTATTATGAAACTAAATTGTGCGAATAGTAAGGGTATTTTGGTAATTAATGGTAGTAACCATCATATTTGGAAAATAGAATGTTGTAATATCTTATGTATATTGGGTATGATGATCCGAAATTATCTAGAGATTTATTTTCTTCATTCTATGAAAAACATACTCTCACATATATGGATATGAGGAATCTATGGAAGGATTGAAGTTAAAATAATTCTCATCTCTAATAACATCATAAATGTAATTTAATAAGAGTGAAGAGTGTTTTCAGACAAAATGTATCATGGAAATGTGGAAGAACACTTATAAAAGAAATAAAATAGTGGTTAAGGAAATGTTAAAATTCTAGAGGCCGAAGTATGGATATAAAAAAAGGTGAGTATGAATACGTTGGTGACATATTTACATTGGTAAATGTCATTGTGAGCACAACGAGATGTCTTGGTGAAGTGTTTTATGACACAAGTATTTTTTAAAATATCTTGAGAATTCTTCCTGAGAAGTTTGGAACCATTGATTCAACTGTAGAGGACAGAGACCCTGAAACTCTATATCTTGATGATCTTCATTTTCTTTTCAATACATATGAAATTATAATAGTGAAAGTTATGATGTGAAAAACAAAAGTTGACCATGAAATCTATTTCGATGATTAAAAGAAATAAATTATTAAGATGATTCTTTAAGAAGACAAAGTTGGATGTATCATATCAGTTCAAAGTGCCTCTCAAGGGTGACCTGTACCCAGTTGCTCACATTGACACATGGGAATTTCACCATACTTCAGAGGCAGCTGACTAGCAGCAAGGGCCTTAGGTGTGATTGTGGGGAAACTAAGCCCTCGTTTGAATATTAACACAGAGGAATGGAAGTCACATAGTAATAGAAGAATTAGTAATAATAACATGAAACAGTGAATAGCGGAATACTATAATAAATAAATAACTGTATCATATATATGTATATATATAAGGATGTGTGTCACAAGTATCTAGGAAAGTGGCCAAACAAGTCACAATAATGTAATACATTACTAAACCAATTACAAAGGACAACAATTAAACAAATCTATCAACATCCAAGCCTCAGCTTAGTCCCATACTCTCTAGCTCCAAAACAATCAAGTACCTGAAGAAGAAGAAGGGTGATGACCCATATCTATACATGTAGTAATATAATCTGTTTGGGACCAATAGAATGACCCAAATGGGGTGTGAGATGAATCCTAGTAGGCAACCACCTGAATATTGGTGCTGAATATTTAGTGAATATATATGATATGAAATTTGAAAAATATAGTAATTAACAATGAATTGCTAAAATGTAAACAATACTACAGTTTCAACTATATATAATTACATTATCAACCAAACACAGAGAAGCAACCCTCTGGGATGTACTCACAGTCTAACCCCTTTTGATCATCTTAATCCAAGAATCTCTGAGGAAGTAATAACCATCAATTCCAAATCTGGTCTTTTATCGGTAAACTAAATACACTCTCATGAAGCACTCAACATCCAATTCCCATGTAGTCATGAAAAAAGGAAATGCAAACACTTTGAGAGAGACCTTACTCCAATCCCCCCTATGGTCTCGCAATGTAATGTATAACAGAAAATCTTGGAAAGCCCTCAGTGTCCATTTCTCATATGTTATATCTAAACTAGGTTCCCAAAGCCTCGTTTAAGACAATCGTGAACAATGATGTTCATCATCCCATGTAATCCTCATTAACTACATGAAAAAATAGCTACAAAGAATATCACAACATCAAATAAACAACTCCATCTTAATGACACATGGCATGAGAAAATAAGCATCTTAATAGGAAAAACAAGACCAAATGGACAATATCAAATTTAGCATGGAAAAACACCTCCATGGCATGGGTAAACCCCCTATATACAAAAAAGATCCCTGACTCAAGAAAACAAGCATAACATGTGTCAACAATGTTAAAATCCTTAAACACGCAATACCCCAATCTTGGGTATTGGGAACTTTTTAACATAAAACTCAATGAATACATATTGAAAGGAAGAAACCACTTACCTCAGTGTTGTACAGTCGATATGGTTAAATATAAACCATTGAATTGATTTAAATCATTGTATGTATACAAAAACATTAAAAAAAATCAACAAAGGATATTTAATGAATTGTGAGAAATAAATGAACGAGGCTCTAAAAGACGGAAGAACATACTGATTTGATTCAAAGGCAATCGACGACGTTCAATTCATAGAACAGATAGTCTATTGGGGGCTCAGAGATGAATCGTTCCCCATGGTCGTACCTGGATGAGACATGTCGAGAAAAAGGCATTTCTTCCAATTAGACATGACCCTTATATATTTAATGAATGTAAAAGAAAAATACACAATGTGTACTCCTAAGTACATGATGTGTACATGCCTTTACTAGTCCCTACATTATGCAGTCTCAAAGTCAACCCCACACAGTCATGTACTCGGCCGTTACACTGCTAGCACACGTTCACTCATGGTAACCTGGTACACAACGTGTACTTCTATGCACACAATGTGTACATATTAAATTTCTAGAATATCCTATTTTTATAAAAAAACACTTGAAAAATAGAATCCAAACATAAAAATATGATATGGGTTCTTACAAACATTCACCTTTAATGAAATTCATCCTTGAATTCCCCTAAGAAGGAGACGAAGAAGAATCCTCGATCAAATATGGAATCTACGATTGCACATCATCCTCCCTCTACAAAGTATCATTCTTTACGCGCCCATGCTTTCATAGAACTTGTACTAGAGGAACAGAATGACCACGTAGAAACTTGGAACTGTGACCAACAATCCAGATAAGATGTTCTTTGAATGGGGTGTCCACCTCCAAATAAACCTCCGCAGGTTGAAAAACATGAGACGAGTCTGAGAAGTAATGTTATATCTATGAATCATGAAAAACGTTATCCATATCATGGTACCATTGATGTAACTAAAACTGATAGGTAACCATCCCGACTCTCTCCAAAACATCAAATGGTTCAACAATCCTTGGAAAAAGCTTTCCCTATCTCCTAATCCACTTATGTAACAACCTCGGTGTGACACGTAGAAGAACCTTTACTATGACCTCGAACTCTAGAGGATGTCTCTGCTGATCTACATAAGATTTTAGTCATGATTATGTAGTATCAATCCTCTTCCGAGTCAACTATATCTTCTCTGTGGTCTCTATTACTAGATGAGGTCCCATCATAACAGCCTATCATGCTTCTATCCAACATAGGGGTGATTGAAATGGCATACCTTACAAAGCCTCAAAATGTTCCATTTGAGTAGTTTCTTGAAAACTATTATTTTAATAAATATCTATAATAGGAATGTGCTTCTCCCAATAACCTCTGAAATCAAGGATGAATGCTCATAACATGTCCTCCAGTACCTTAATCATACACTAAGACTGGCCATCTGTCTAGAAATTCTATGATATACTCATAAATACCTCTGTACCCAAATCCCTCTATATTCGGTGCCATACCAAAGAAGTAAAATTGGTGTCCTTGTCAAAAAAATGGATTGCAGAACTCCATCTAAACGTACAATTTATCAAATGTATAACCATTCCAAATCATCAAAACTAAATGTCTCCTTGATTGGAAAGAAGTGAGAAACCATCATGAGTCTGTCAATGAAAACCCAAACTACATGATTCTATCAAGGCGATCATAGTAAATGTATCATAAAGTCCATCATTACATGATTCACTTCTACATGAGAATGGGTAACTACTGAAAAATCCATATGGGTCTCTAATGCTCTGCCTTCACCTGTTGATAGGTCGAACACCTCATGACAAACCCAGCAACATCTCTCTTCATAATTGGCCACCAATAATTGTGGTGTAGAATTCAATACATCATAGTGACTCCAATATGAACTGACCAAACTAAGGAATAAAAGACCCGCATCAACTTTTCACTTATCTCAGAAGACACCCATATGTGCCCATGGAAATGCATGATATCATCGTTGAAAAATGTCCATCAAGAAATACTGTCCTCCACTAAGACACTCTCCTGTAGGACTATCCCTTCAGAATCTAATAGCCTCATCGTTCGCACTTGATCCAATGGAGTAGATGTAATATCCATAAAATAAATAAAAGTCTACCCCTATCTGTCATGAACATACAAATTCATATCAGAGAATAGAGACATAAGCATCCACTCACTACTGGCCTCCTGAACTGCATGAATCTGAGTCCTTCTGCTCAACAAATCAGCTTTTATATTGCATATCTCAGGCATGTAGGAAAGCTCAAAATCAATGTATTGATGCTACAATACCCACCTTTGCTGTCTCAAATTAAGGTCACAGTGAGTAAATATGTACTTAAGACTCTTTTTTCATTAAAAACGACAAAATTCTCTTCCAACTGATAATGTCTCCAATAATGTAATGCTTGAAAAACAACATCCATATCAACATCCTGCATCAGGTAATTCTTATCATGTGTCCTCAACTACCAAGACCTATATGCGATGACTCCTTCCCCCAGCATAAGAACTGGTCCTAGCCTAATACTCGATGCATCACAGTATACAGTGTAGCTCTTTCACATCTCTGAAAATAATTGTATCTGTGTGAAAGTCAACCTATATTTCAGCTATTTAAATGATGACGTATAAGAATATGTTCATAGGTACTTTTCACCCTTCTTAGTCTGACCTATCAGGAGTGATTCTATGCTTGAAAATCCTTGTCTGAAACGTCTATAGTAAACAGTCAGCCATAGAAAACATCGTACCTCAATGATGTTCTTCGGCTACTCCTTGAAAAATACTTTTCTCACTTTCTTGGGGTCTACTTATAGTCTTTCCTCTTAGATAACACTACCCATGAAGTGAATCGGGTCCATCCAAAAGATGAATTTTGAGAGCATAATATTTAACTGATGCAATCTCAGTGTACTCAAAATGATATCAATATGGTTAGCATGGAAATGTCGAGTGTGAGAGTACACCAGGATATCGTCCATGAAAACCCCCATGAAGGAATCCTAGTATGGATGGAAGACCCGGTTCATCAGTGCCATAAAAACTGTAGGCACGTTCGTGGGATCGAGCGGCATAACAACATACTCGTATAGATATACCTCCTCTGAACAGATGTATGGTGTATATCTGATTGTATAACATGCAACTAATGTTATCTTAATCTCATGTAAATCTATAAAAACACTTGGTAACCTTGAAGATCATAAAAGATATCATCAACACTCAGAAATGAATATCGGTTCTTGAAAATCAATTGGTTCATCTTCTGATAATCCATAAAAGGTCTGAGGGTACCGTCCACCTTCTTTGCGAACAGGACAAGCGAACCCCAAGAATAATGACTAGGTCGGATGAATCCCTTTGCATGAAACTCCTCCAACTACTTATTGAGCTCATTTAACTCTGATGTATCTGTAATATAAGGAGAAATGGACACAAATTCTACTTCTGGAGTAATATCAATAAAAATTTACACCTCTTGGTCCAATGGAAAAACTAGAAAGTCTTTTTGGGAGATATCCCTAAAACAATCCACAACTAGAGGAAAGACCAACAGTGATGTACCCTGGTCATCTAGATATAGACGATTAAAATGTGTTGTAACTCCTCCCATCCAATGATGCTTAGGTCTTGATCTACATTCTTGGACATCCTATTCACCCTTATATAAGAACAAACATCCCATTCACCCATATTTTTCCCAATGTTGAAATCAAATCAATAGTAATAATTGAAAAATAAAAAAATGAAATAGTCGAGGTAAATTGGATTTCCCCTATACACGAGTTAGAAACTCACATACACAACTTATTACCAACTACCTATTCCTTTCTATCCCCTACTATAATGTCTAAACAGTAAGTCAAAGATGAAAAGAATACCTCTGATACTACATTGTAACATCCCAGTTTTGAGTATCTCCCAATGTTTCCCTGTAACCAGTTGGTCACATGGCCTCAAGCACATTTCCCCAAACACCAGAGGCTGCTGACTCGTAGCGAGGGCTATAGGTGTGATAGTGGGAAAACAATTCCCTCATTGGCAGAGTAACATGGTGGAATGGAAATCAGAATACAATAGTGGAAGCAGTAATAATAACATGCAACTGTGAACAATGGATGACTTAATTAAATAAAAAACTGTACCATATATATATATAATGATGCATGTAAAAAGTGTCTAGGAAAGAAGGAAAATGAGTCACAGTGCTCTAATACAATACTAAACCAATTTATAAAGTAAAATAAGTAAACTCTAGCAGCATCACAAGCCTCCTCTTGGTCCCATGCTCTCCAGCTCCATAACAATCATAAACCTGAAGTACAATGGGAATTTCCTTTATCTATACCTATAGTAATATAATATGTTTTCACCCAAAACCATGACCCAAACATGGTGTGATATGAATCCCAGTAGGCATCCACCTAATGATGTATGTCTAAAAGTTAGTGAATATATATGGAATGAAATATGAAAAATGATGTAATAAAAAAGGAAGTCCTAAAATGTAAATAATCCTAGTAGTTCAACTGCATTCATTTAAATTATCATACAAACAATCACAAGCAACCCTTTGAGAAGTAATCACTGTCTAACCCCACTGGTTTGGCTTAAACAAAAACTCTTTGAGGAACCAACCACCATTAATTCCTCATGTGGCCTTTTATTGATTAACTAACAAAACTATAGGGAAGCACTCAACATCCAATTCCCCATGTGGTCTCACAACAATGAACTATAGACACACAGATGGACCACTTATGCACATCCCCCTTTGGTCTCGCAACGTAATGTGCAACAAACACTCTAGGAAAGATGTGCACATCCATTTCCCCTATGGTCTAACGGAACAAGGGTCACATAGCCATTTGTTTTTCAATATATGACAATGATGTTCAACATCCAAAAGAAACCTCATGAAATACATGGTTAAATAACTACAAATAATATAACAACATCAGATAAATCACTATATCCTAAAAACTATAGGCATCAGAAAACAAGCATCATAACAAGAAAAACATGACCAACAAGTCGATATCAAATAGAACATTTGAAAAAACCTCCATGGCATCAGAAAAAACCCTATATACAAAAAAGATACCTAACTCAAGCAAACAAGCATAGCAGGTATCAGCTGGGTTAAAATCCTTAATCCTGCAATACCCCAATCTAGGGTATTGGGCACTTTTGCACATAAAATTAAAAGACTAACTAAAAAAAACTACCCACCTCATCATGGAATGCTTGTTATAGTTAAACCTCACCCTTTGAATTTTCCTAGAATTCCATAGATCTACAAAAATGTCTAAAATGTACTACCAATGATATCTCATGAAGAGGAGGAATCATGGAATGAAACACTAGAATAATGAATAACATACTGATGATATTTCAATGAAATCTATGGTGATCCAATTAGAGAACAGATGGTCAATAGGGGTTTCAGAGAAGCGTTTTTACCCACAGTCTCTCCTGGATGAGAAATGTTTAGAAGAAGGCATTTCTAAAAATTTGATGTGACCTTAGATTGTTTAATAAAATAAATATAAAAATACACAGCGTGTACTCCTATGTACAGTATGTTTACAAGCATTAAATAGTCCCCGCATTAGGCAGTCTCCAAGTCACCCCACATGACCATGTACTCTACCGTTACATGACAAGTACACCGTCAGCCACGAAAACCGGGTACACAACATCTAATTCTAATTACACGACGTGTAATCATTAAATGTCCAGAAACTCAACTTTTTCTAAAAATAATAGAACAATATTATCCATATTAAGGAAGTTGATACGGGTTCTTACAAAGTAGATTCTGAATATGAGAATAAGTTATATAACAATCCTGATGATCTTTGATACTTATTTCCCAAAAAAAATTGGTGTAGGAATGTATAAATGGATTTTTTATATTTTTTTAATGGGGAGTAATTTCGTACTTTTTTTGTAATGTTCCATAAGTAATGAAAGTGGAATATAGTTATGAAGATGATAGAAAGCCATGAAAATATATGTAGATACAAAATTAAAATACTAAATATTTTTCCTAGGGGATAGATATATAGTTCTGTAAATCTAAAAGGATAAGATTTTCTGTCTGAAGATGATGAATATAAATATAGTAAAAGTGGAACTGATACACCTTATGATATGTCAATAGAAAATATGTATATTGATATAGTTAATAATGAAGAGTTTAAATGTAATAGATTTTAAAAATAATAAGAAGATACTTATTTATAATTCTGTATTAAATATAATTTAATTTATTCCTTATAACATGAGAAATATATCAAGAAGTTGAAGAAATAATGTTCAAAAACAAGTAATCATGTGTTTCTTGCTGAAGAGAATAAAATGTTACTAATGGATGCTAATTTTTTGATGAAGTATCATGACATGGAATATAGTATAAATGAACATCTTGAAATAAAATATAATGTAGAGGAAAAAGAGATGGAAGTTGTTGCAAAAAATCTTTCTAAAGCTGAATAGGGAAACACATGTATCAATAATTCTATCACTAAAGCGTATAAATTTTCTACAAAGGATAAACCTAAGAAGGATCAAAATTAACCTTAATGGGATAATAATATTATAGTGTATGTTTCTAAGAAGCTAGAACCAAGGATGTAATGTATAGGGACAAAACAAATAATTTCTGTAAATAAAATACTTCTAAAAATTATCAGACAAAAATAATTCTAGTAATTCTCAATTTAGTAAGGATTGAATGAAATATGTGTTAAAAAAAGGATCCATGTGATAATAGAAAGGTTAGTGATCAAGAATTATCTAATGTGATTGATAAGAATGTTGCTATGAAACAAGTTCACAATTCCAGACAGTATGGATGTTTTATAAGAAATTACAAAATTTATGGGGACTACTACTATTTTTTGGGTTTGGGAATAAAGTGAATATGTAGTTGTTCAAATGACTATAATACCATTTCCCCATGAGTTTTTATAGTATAAACATGAGGGTTGAGTGGGAGTGGGGGTCATATCCTCTTATTAAAATAAATATAAGAATAATTATTTGATGAAACTCAAGAATGATTTTATGAAATTTGAGAATATATTCCAAACATTGGAAACAATGTATGAAAAATGTGAAAAATCTAGACATATTGATAAATTTTGTATTGTTTTTTAGCTGCATAATAAAATGTTAATAAAATTTATCAATAGTTTTATGTGGATAACGATAAAGGGAATGAAAAAGTTCTTGTTGTATAAAAAACTATCAATGAAAAGATTAGAAGAATGACCATGGATCATGTATATATGGTATTCCTATCAAATTATATGATATTTGAAACTATTAAAGAATGTGAAATACTTAACAAAAGGATCTGTGACATTTTATTATGATCAACCCCTTAGAATCAAAGGAATTTCATCAGCCATCATTGGTGATGATGTGATGAAATATAAGATTTATTTTTTTGTAGATGATCTGAAACACAACATTCAATGTGTCTAACAAATTTTTGAGAAAATAAGTAATGTTTTTTTTTGAAAATATGATTATTTTTTATGAATATATAAAAATATTTAATGTGGTTACAAGTGGAAATCACAAAAAATTAATCTTGTTTCAAGTAGGTGAATTTGAAAACTATTGTTAATTAAGTGTGATTGAATAAAAACATTTGAGGAACTTATGGTTGTGGCATATGTGTCAGAGAAACATGATCATGAAATAAAACCTAGATAGAGTATACGGTATTCCTAATATGTAAAGTAAGAGAGATTGGTGTATCACTAATTTTCAGAATGGAATGATTATAAAATCAATGCATAATAAAGTTTATGTCATCTCTAATCTACCCCCAGAATATATTTATTATTATATATATTGGCCAATGAACAAACAATAAAATCACAGTGATATGTACTTCATTTATTTAATTTAATATATTAGTCACATTACATATGTTATTTATTTAAATCATTTTCTAGATAATCTGAATATGTTTAAATGTTTTAGGATATGTTCTAAGAAGGTATGAGGACACTCTATGAAGATGATGATAACTGAAAATTGTGGTGATTATAATAATTAATCATTAAAATATTATCTCTAAAAACATGAAATTTCATAAAAGATTGATACAACAAAGACTGGAAAAAACTGTATTTCCAAAAGGAATAATAGAAATTTTGTTAAAATGGGATGTACTATTTTATTTGAAAAAGGTATTTATAATTTATTTGGGATCCAAACTATGAGTACATATGTTTTTATTGAGAACTGATGTTTCTAAATGTCATGTTCAGATATGAATGCTTGTGAAATTTCCTATGAAGAAAAATAACATTTGAAAAGCTTAAGACTTTTTGGGAGTCCCTGCATCATAAATAGAAAATTTAAAAAACATGGAAGGTTTGATTAGAGACGTGAATATGGAATCATTCATGGTTATCTTCTATAAGAAAGAGGATATAGATTTTTCAATAAATAAATATGAATATTGGTTGACAATACTGAATTCAATGTTATTGAAATTGTTATGGAATATATGACACAAACACATGATGATAAGGAAGATAGATAGAATGGTTGATTATTTGTTAAGAGATCAAATAATTTTGCAAAAAATTATAATCCTATGGAAGAAGAATAATGAAAATGAATTTTTTATTGTATTGAGGAAAAATCTCAAACATCCCAGCCCATGATAAGGAAGTAAGTGAAAGATAAAAAAATATCTGGTGATCAACATAAAAAGGTTCATACATGATGAACATCAATAGTATTTATAAATAAATGTTTTTATTCAAAATATGAGCTGAAATATGTGAAATAATATTAAAAGATTCTAGAATAGATTCTATATTTTAATTTATGGTTAGATAAAATTGATAAGAATATAATTTTTAGCCTTTACTAAAACCAAATGAAAAATAGTTCTTTTAAAATATAATGTGTTTAAAAATTAGTTTATTCGTGATGGGTAAGTGATTAGAAACAAATAATGATTAGTTTGAAAAATAAAATCACATATAGAAGGTATTGATTCTAATGATACTTGTTATCTTGATTCAAGGTTATAATCAATCCAAATATTTCATACTATTACTTCACAATAAATATATAAAATTAATTAAATATATTTCAAGTCAGTCTTTCAAAATATAGAAGTTGGTGAATATGTTTATATTAAAAAACCATATGGTTTTGGATGTAAAAAAGGATTAATTTCATCTATGAAATTGGAATAATTACTTTTATATTCGAAAGAATTCTCCATGATCTTCGTATTCCAAATTGGATAGCTGCATAAGGATATTATATTTTATGATAAGAAGGGTTGATAGAAATCTAAAAATCAATGAAATTAAGTATATTTCCCACATTCTAATTGTATATGTTTATGATATAATCTATATTGGGATTAAATAAAGAGCATTTGAAATGTTATTTTATGAGATGAAATTGTTTTTTGAAATGTCAATGTTTGTTGAAATAAAACACTTTCTTGGGTTTCAAATCATGGAAAGAAGAAACCCATATTTCTGTCTCAAGAAATTTATTCTATGTATTTTCGTAATTATTTCCCAATGGAAAATTTAAAACCTTTTTCCACACCAATTTTAGTGGGATCCATGTTGACTAAATATTGATAATGTAACAATGTTGACTATAATTTTTTTTTAAGATGACTTGATGTTTTTTGTATCTGACTTCACAAGGTCATACATTGTTTAAGTAGTTACCTTTTGTGAAATATTCTTCTGTGATCCAAAAAAATCAAACATAACGTATTGCAAAATAATTGATAGATATATCAATGCCAAAACAAATTAAATAATATGATATGACTTCTCAAAAATAATTTTCATGTTTATGTATTAATATAATGATTGTCAATGAATTCTAAACGACATAGGATCAACATCTCCAGGAGTTTCCTTTATATGGAATTTTTTTGAAAATGAAATACAAGGAAAAAAACACCATTAACTCATATCATGACTAAATATGAGTACGTTGCATCCACACAAGATTCTACTCATCTTATATAAAATAAAACTTGGTTATAAGTCATACATTTTGAATTGATGTTACATATTCTCTTGGGATATGATAATCAGAGTGATATAAACCTTACCAAGAATCCAGTAAAACATTACCATTAAAAAATATTAATATAAAATATCACTTCATCAAATATCATGTAGTGATTAATTAAATGAAGCCAGAGTATGCACATACATTAGAATAAGTTGATGATATATCTAAAACTATTTTTCAAAAGGAATAATTTTTCAAGATTAGGTTAAACAATGGTTTTTGAAAATTTCTCTCCAAGGGTGAGTTTTATGACTTTATAACCTAAAACATATTATATTGTGAATGTTTATTTAATGTATTAGAAAATGTTCTGAAATACTATCCATTCATGTGTGATAAATCTTATAAAGAAGCATGTACTTAGGGGGATTTATGGGTACGATGTGAACTCAAAATATAAGTGTGTGATCTATTCTCACAGTTTATTGGAGTGGTTTTATGAAATTTTCTTACATGAATTTTTAAGAGGATTATGAAAAGGTCAAATGTTGAATGTGTTTTGAATATTTATTAATAAATTTATTTTATGTCACTAATTTTGGACTTAATGGTTTTTCTTTTAATTATTTTTACATTCTATAAAGTGTTTAATCTTGTAGGACTAAATTTTATTATAAGTGACACATAGGTTGAGGTTATAATGTTTTGTGATCTATGACCTTTATATGGGATCAAAATCCAATGGTGGATATTTTTGGGATAAAGTATTGAATATATTCTTTTTTGAATATGGAATATGTTCTCTAGAAATTATTGTATTTTTTTAAATAAATGGAAATAATATTAATTTTTTTTCTAATCATTCTATAGGATAAACATAAGCCTAATAACTAAAATAATGGACATAGTTTTTGTAATAATGTTAATTAGTTTTGGCTTATTTTTTCTGAAAATGTTTTTCAAAATAATATATATTCTGGACACACATTGGATATGTAATGAAATTTATGATTAGTACGAGATATAGTATTAGAGTGTAACATTTTACATACATAATTAAATTTTTTTTGATAATATTTAATTTCTCACAAAACAGAAGTTTTCATTGAAACATGTGATGAAATCCTTATGAAGGAATGTGATAGAAGATGATAAAATGATGGAATGTTATGGAACCTTTCAATGTATGTCAATTGATTATATACCAATCTATCTATTCTCAATGTCCTGAAGTGGTCACGATATAATTATAGGATTATTAAGGAATAATTTATAATTATTTAGAGTTTTTTTATTACACTAATCCATTGGTGTAAATAATTGAATGATCAATCTAATGTGGGTTAACACTAATAAGTAATCAAACAATGGACATTATAAGATTATGGATCATCGGTCTGAGGAAAGGAAGAAAAATGAAAATTGATTGAAGAGTATTGTGAAAGTATTTCTGAAATGGGGGTTTTGAAATCTATAAAAGTTTCAATGATATTAATGTAATAAAATTTTCATCCATCATAGTAGTTTATATAAAGTATCAGGATGAGAAGTCATTAATTTGATCCTAGTTGGAATAGGGTTTCAGAATTGTTGATGTCTAACAAAAACTATGGAGAATCATAATGAGAATTCATCATCCCTAATATATTTCATGATGATGGAGAGAATTTTAATGAAAAGTTTATTGGATGAAATAATGGATAGAAATTTTAAATATGGATAATATTTTGAGAATTTTTGAGAAGGATTGAGAATAATTAAGAAGAGTTGTGAAACAATGAAGATGAAAAATAGGTATTCAAAATGAATATGAAATTAAAATTTATGGATATTTGATTGAGGTGGAAAAAATAGTATATTCCCACCCATTCCTCACTGGGCTCACCTATAAATATTAAAAAGTAAATTTTACATTCCAGCATTGGTACTATTCATGTGTAGAGTATGAGAGATGGATCTAAATGTTTTGGAGGAGATAAGAAGTTTTCATATTGATCATTCATGATTAAGATTCAAGATAAAAGAATTATATGGATGGATTACTTATATGAGGTAACTATATTAGAATCAACAATTAGATGTATATTTTTGAAAATGTTTTAAGAGGACATGAATTGTTTCCAAATTATTATTTCTTAACTATTTCTAGGACTGAAAAACAAGAATGGTGAATTAGACTGATCTATCATACTTATATTTTTTAATAAATTATTGGAATTTTGATTCTGCCATATTCTTAGGTATGAAAGTGATGAAATTTTATTTCATGTTTTTATAACAGAAGTTGATATAGTAACATAACATCATATTTTGAACCAACTGGTGAAGGTTTCATAACTTTACTCAGACACTTTTGTTACATCATTTTCTATTTAAGAATCACATGAACATTTGTATTGAACACAATGCTACACATGTGTAGGGTTACATCATACTTTTTTATCCACTTAAGGACAAATTACTAGTGGATTTTGTATAATTGTATTGTTTCCAAACCATTACATTGATATAGCAACTCGTATTGAGTTGGGATTATTTTAAATACATTTTTTCTTTTGGAAGAGTAATATTTTTGGAAATGTGATAACTCATTAACGTGAGGTGAATGTTGATTTTAAAAAATGAAAAATAAATGTAAAATATATCACTAATTCAACCTCCCCCCTCAATGTGATACATTGATCCTAGTTGGGAATTACAAGAAATTGATTTCATTCTTCTAACAGTTCATATTCCCTATATATAAAGATATGTATTCCATTGACTATATTTCATCAAATAATACTAGTTTTAGTATGATAAGGATTTCAAGAACATTATTTGCATAGATATTTATTATAGAGTCTTTATATACATATGACATACTTATTTAACCAATTTCTATCTATACCCATCATTAAACATCTGTGATTCTTGGTGGTGTTTGAATAGTTCTACTAATTTTTAAATGTGTAGGCATATTACCAATTATTATATTCTCTATTCATAAATGAATAACTATAGTATATGTCGCCATATTATTTTCATGATAATCATATTTGGATGTAATATAATATTCATGCCCTTTACCACTTAGATATGGGGTTTATTTTTATTGGTTATCTATAAAAACATTTTTCATAGTTCATTTTTATGAATAGGGCCCACAGTCCTCAATATTGATACATTGGAGAATACGCTGAGGGACTATTAGTAAATTCTTTTATATAATCACATTTTTGGGATTATTATTGTCAATTATACATGAATTGTCTTAATTTCCCCCCATACCAAACAAAAAACAATTTATTTTCTCCAGTATCCAATTCCTAGTATGATTATTTATACATTTTGTATTTGGTGATTCATGGATTTTCTTACCCCCATGTGTTTTATCTAGTGATTTATTAGTGTTAAAATCAATCATTTCCTTCCCTTTTCTAGTCACATACGACCTCTTAGAATCACTGATTTCCATCTCACATTTGAGGAAACATCATAAAACATATTCATAAATGTCAGAGTACAAAATTGATAAATCTCTCCAAATATTATCGTTTAGACCTCTAAATGTGTGTTTAATATTGTTTTTAGTGCTTAAAAAAATGGTGTATCAATAAATCATTGTGAAGTTCACCTCATAATATATAATTTATTCTTCCGCCTTTTTTTAGTACAAGGAACACTATCTCCATATTTTGATAGAGAGTGAGAGGGGAATCTTTGTAGATAAATAACATCCAAATTCAACATGATCCAAATATTCAATTTTTTATTTGGCATTAATATTTATGGTCATTTTCAACTATTAATTATCTTCTCCATCAATATGGTAAAAATAAAATATGAACATCCCTTTGATGGGTTTAATCCATTTTTTACTAATTTTGGGATTAGAAGGTACACTAAATCTTAGAGGTCTATATCTCATAAATGAATCCAAAATAACATTCTATCCCAGAGTGTAATTCATATGATTTATGTTATTATTAATATCATGAGTATAATTTGATATTACCTCCAAGTCGTTGTCAAATAATACAACCATAATGGTTGTTTTTTCATTAGGTAATTACTCACATTTTCCTCTTCGCATGTCACTGACATAACTCCTCCTAAATCTAATAATTTTTTTTAAAATTCAGGATAATTAATGATCATAATACATTGATTAATAAATTATATAATGGTAAACCATAAAAATAAAATAAGTAACTCATTCATGTTTTGTAGAATGTAATATATGAATATGAAATTTTCAATACACATTAAATGTAGTAATATTCCTATTATGATATCATACATTATTATGCTCATACAAAAAATATGTTTTGATCCTTCCTAGTGGATTATATATAGAATTTGAATTATCTATATCATTCAATAATGAATTTATAAAACTATTTTTATTACCGGGACCACTCATCATGAATAACAGTTATTATTGATCTATTTTTCAATTGACCCTTTAAATTTTGATTTCTGATAGGATTATTTATTCCACAACTGCATCCACAACCTAGTATCGAAATATGAATATATCACTAGGAATAAAATATAATGTATTATTTTCAGAAGCTTTTGGATCTCTTTATATTCTTAGGATTATACCCAATGAGTTTTTACTAATGTATTATCATCAAAATATCCAAAATATTATTAGACCTTCTTATGGTACTAACAATAATGATCCTAGCCTTAAACATACATTATTTGGAAAATTTTCAATATCGATTTCTTAAATGTACAAACTGAGGATATACAAATCTAATGACTTCAAATGATTCGATATTTTAATACATCATCTTAAATGTAAAATCATCCTAATCATTTTGAACTCCATTTGGTGATCCTATATCCCATAGATCATATAATATAGAATAGGATACCCTAGTGAATATTTATAATGAAAAGTGTGAGCCTAAAATCTCAATATGATAATTAAATTAGAAATAAAAAATAACATGGTTGTAATATGAATATCCTGATATCATAAAAATAATGATTATATGAATTGAAATATTGAATAATTAAATGAAATCCTAATACCATGGAATCATGTTATGTAACGACCCAAAGATTCATTAATGGAAATCCCTCTTGATCTAATTTAATGTCACTTTATGTTTATATAATGTGTCACCTTCATTGGTTTTGTGTTAAATTTTTTTATCGTTGCTAATATAGCCATTGAACAGTGATCACATGATTAGTATAAATAGAGGGCTTTAACAAATCCAAATTTACTTAGACAAAGGAAGCGATGGCCTCATCCAATAGAATTCCCCATAGGAAGCTCATTTGTCAGAGCTTGGAAATGAGGTGGCGTCCTTGGGATTCGTTCTTGACCAAGACCAAGCTGAGCTTCACCATGTCAAGCTCGAACGGGACCGCCTACGTGAAAAGTGGAAGTTGATAGAGATTACCACTCGAGCAATGTTAGCTGAGCCACCACAAGAATCTGTCACCATCGCACACCTTACCCTTAGGTCTTATGTGGTTGTTTTAAGGGGTTATGTAACAAATTGATAGTACTATGTTCATGTACATTATTTATTTGTATATAATAATGTATATACGTTCATTTCATCATTGATACATTGTAAATAGTTTTTAATGTAAAAATAGTGTTTTAGTTACTATTCAATTAAGAATTATATTTTATTAAATTAAGGGATTTTTTTGAAATAAATAATATTTTAATAAAAAATATTATTAAATTAATTTTTATTAAATATAAATTATCTTATAATTTTATGAATGCAATTATAATTTTTATTATGTTTTGAAATCCATTTCTGTCAAAACCCGTGAATTTTCGATAAATGACAGTTTTTATATATTAAAAGTGAAAATTAACATTACTAGACAATTATTTAGATAAAATAAATGTTATTTATTGAATCAGGATGTCCAAATTATCCAATGGTGAATTTTTCATAATTTTCTGAGACAGCCAAATTTATGGGTAAAAATTAAATAACGTATAAATATATAATGTGTTTTATAACATCATAATGACCCAATAGTGATGTAATAAAATATTGTAACCTTTATGATCGGCCAATAATGTTTTTACATTAAAATAATGTGATTTTGGGTTTGTTTGACTTACTTTTCAAAGCATTAATGGACCCCTCAAAACTTATTAAACACCGTGTCTTTTTAAATTAATTTCCATGGGAGTGTGACTCACATCCACATAAGAAACCTTATTATTTTATGAAGTTAGGATTTTTGAATTATAAAATATTTTTTTCCACTTCCCTTTTCCAAATACCATTGGAAAAAACATGGGATGGTTTGTGGTTTGGATTAATTTAATATAAGTGGTCCCAAACCTAAATAATAAAGAATTCCCTCACCTTTCCTATATAAACCCACCCAAGCTCCCAGTTCCTCCTCACTCAAAACCGTTGGAGTTCGTCCATCCTCTTCCCTACTCTCTCTATAATCCTCCCAAGTTACCCCAAGCTCCAATGAATCCTCTCTCAATCCTCCCGCATTCCTTTGGAAGCACACTTCCATGTTAGGGTTTTTTCTTCCTTTCTCATTTTTGTCAATTTCCTTTAAGTTGTATTGCCCTTTTAATTTATATTATGAATTTTGGGGTATGGGTTCGCACCTCCCCCATACTGTTTAATTATTATTTTGATGACGGGAGACCCCTTTCTCTCTCATTAAATTCCTCCCATGTACACCCGTTACTATGCTGAAATTCCGAAAGGAACTTCTCTCTCCTCTTTTACATTCAAGCAATACTTTTGTATCATGAATCTAAATTCCATTACAATTTTTGGGACATGTATATATATGACCTCCATACTATCCATTACATTTAGATATGATGAGGAACCCCTTTCTCTCTCATCAACCTGTTTTTATGAATTCTTATGTCTCGTCGTTACGCTGCCAAAATCACACCGATTTTCTAAGACAATGCCATTGTGTAGTGAATACCATTCCGATTTATCCATCAAGGGTATTCACCTTTATGCACATTGACATGATGACTACAAATTTTCATGTATGAATTCAACAATCATTCATCATGGAATAATTGATTATTTTTTATCAATCCATGTTTTATGATCCATGTGACACACTTATGCATGAAATGGAATGGTTAAGAAGGTTGTGCCCTTATAGTGCTCAAATGCATTGGGTAAAGTTTAGTATCATGATACATCATTTGTAATGAGTGTTGACTCATTCTTATTCTTGTGAAATGAGGGTTTCCTCATTATTTATGTTCAATGTGGATTTACTCTTGCTCCAGGTGCAATTAGCCTTGGCTAATTCTAATTCCAGGTTAAGTGTTGTTGCCACATTTCCATGTTATGATTATCATTCGTTATCATGCCTTTATGTTCATGTTTCTGTTATGATCTATTGATATTCCTATATTCAAACCTGTATTTTACTCCTCATTATATTATATGTGTACTCCCTTACTGGGCTTTATAGCTCACCCTATTCTTATGCATGTCCTCAGGTTATCCCATGCAATGCAAAGTACGAGGGAATGTAGTCATCATGTAAAGGATGTTTCCAATAAAGATGTTGTATTTCATGTTTCAAGTTTTTATGTAATGATCCTAAGCCCCAAAGATTCTAAACCACTCTATTTTCGTCTTTGTATCAAGTAATTTTTTATGTAATAAATCAAGTTTAAGATTTTAATAAAAGTAGGGTTTTCATAGTTTGTATCAGAGGATAGGTTTAGTTATTTTTGGGATTAGGATTAGAAAACCCTAGTAAAAAGTTAGCGACAAGAATAAGTATAATAAAAAACATCCATAAGATTTGGTAATTACTGAGTAAGTGGTTTATCAAAAAAATAAATCCCTATTTGGATACGAGCAGGTAGAGGTGGCTCTAGAACAGATGTATCCTAGGGGAAAACCCCGAAAACACCGATTTGAGCTAGACTCGAACGAGAACTAGTGCACGACAACGAGCCTTTCTGCACTCTCAGTTACGACACTCACGGGGGATATGGTTTGGTAAATTTACAGGCTCAGTATGAATCCTTATTAATGGAATAAAAAAAATGCCCCTATGAATTTATGTTATAAATTATATCATGAAAAGCCTAGATTGATTCCTATAGACTAATGAGTAAGGAAATAAATGTTTATTTATAAGTCATCAACTTTTGTCTATGGATTATGCTTTATGTGTTACCCCTAACATTCCTTTTATTCCAGCCAATGACCGGTAATACAAGGACTCAGGCTAACAACCGTTGTGAAGATCAGTGTGATGACTGTACTATTGAGATTCCCAATCCAATGGGAGCGGGAATCATGAACTTTGTCACGCTCCTCTCTCAGATAGCTCATGTTTTGAATAGAAACACGGGTCAAGAAGAACATCCAAACCCCCCTAAGATGGAACAAGTCTCTATCAAGAGATTCATGTGTCAAATGCCTCCTACTTTTAGCGGATCATCTGATACCATGATCGCTGAACAATGGATCAACTCTATTGAAATGATCTTTTCCATCCTTCAATGTTCTAAACAAGAGAATGTTCTCCTGGCTGCTTATCATATGGAGGGAGAAGCTGATCAATGGTGGATGTGGATCAAAAATATGAAGCCCGAGGAGGATATTGAGGGGTTGTAATGGAATGATTTATGAAAGATGTTTTTCGATATATATTTTCCGCACACCCACCTGCTTAAGATGGAAATGGACTTCCTTTCCCTCAAGAAAAAAGATGAAGAATCTGTTGGAGAGTGTGGGGAAAACCTCACAAGACTTGCATTATACGCTACCGGCTTTGTCGTTACCCCCGAATGCAAGGATTACCACTTCATTGGTGGGTTAAAGCCTAGCTTGCGGAATGCATTAGTGATCCGTGACATCGACAGCTATGAGGAAATTGTCTGATGTGCCTTCAAGGTCGAAATGGAGATTTGGGAATCACAGGGGTATCATGGGGACAATAAGCATAATGTGGACTTCAATGCTGGTGGACTGTTGGATAAATCCGATGGTGCTATGAAGATCCAGCACCCCACTATCCAAAAGTGCGGAAAGAAGTACCATGGAAATTCCAATAAGGGGACGAGAAAATGCTTCCGGTGTGGAAGAGAAGGGCACCTAGCTATTAACTGTCTGCAAGAAAGACCCGCGACTGCGATAGAAGAGAGGAACACTCCATTCAAACCTCAACGCATTGTTGAATGCTACAACTGAAAAGAACTGGGTCATTATGCAAGTTAGTGCCCTAATACAAGGGTTTTTGGAGACAACCGACAACCTCCAAGGCAGCAAGGAAGAGCTTTTGCCATCACTTCTGCCGAAGTGAACCCCGACAACGAAGTGGTGACAGGTACGCTAGTTATTCATTCAAGAATAGTGAACAAACTTCTTGATTCAGGTTCTATGCATTCATTTATATCTTGAAATTTTAGTAGTGCAATCCCAAAACCACTATAAATCATGGAAGTGAAGATGTCGGTCAGTACTGAAAATGGGAAAATCATTGCATCCCATGAGTATAAGTCCTCCTCGGTTATAATCTGTGGATTGAATTTCCTGGAGAACCTCATCATACTCCCTCTGGTGTAATTTGATGAAATTCTTGGCATGGATTGGGTTTCCTTATATAGATCCAACATAAATTGTCGGGAGAGGGAAATCACACTAAATTTGGATTATCGACCCCCGATTCTTTACAACTGTCAGGTGGAAGATGAATCTCTTTTAGATATATCATCTCAATCATGGATATTACTACCCTATGAGCATGCGTATGTGTCCCAAATGATTGAGTCCAAGGAATAAACCATCCTTAATGAAATGCCTATTGTGAGGGAATTCACGGAAGTGTTTCCCGAGGAACTGCCTGGTCTTCATCCTAGAAGTGATGTTGAGTTCCAAATTGAACATATACCCGGGGCATTACCAATATCAAAGACTCCATATAGAATGGCTATTGTTGATCTTGAAGAGATGAAGAAACAACTACAAGAGAATCGGGATAAAGGGTTTATACGCCCAAGTGCTTCACCATGGGGTGCACCAGCCCACATCATCAAAAAGAAGGATGGGTAAATGCGGCTTTGCATCGATTATCGTGAACATTTCAAAATCACGATAAAGAGAAAGTATCCTCTACCACAGATCGATGACTTGTTTGATCAGCTGCATGGAGCACAAAACTTCTCCAAAGTTGATTTGCGATCGTGATAATATCAAGTAAGGGTGAAGAAGGAAGATGTCCCCATGACTTCTTTTCGTACAAGATACAGACACTATGAATTCATAGTAATGCCATTAGGACTCACCAATGCTCTAGAAATATTCATGGACATAATGAATAGAGTCTTTAGATATTACCTTGAAAAAATTGTGGCAGTCTCTATTGATGACACTCTAATATACTCCAAAACCAAGGAGGATCATGAGGAGCATTTAAGAACTGTACTAGAGACTTTGCGCTAGGAGAATCTCTATGAAAAGTACAGAAAGTGTGAGTTCTGGTTGAAGGAAGTCTCATTATTGGGCCATATCATCACAAGAAATGAGATATCTATGGATCCCTCCAAAACAAATGCAATTGAGGGATGGACATGGAAAACATCGGTGACAGATATTCGTAGC
Source organism: Viscum album (assembly GCA_963277665.1). Lineage (NCBI taxonomy): Eukaryota > Viridiplantae > Streptophyta > Magnoliopsida > Santalales > Viscaceae > Viscum > Viscum album. Next base: position 844,580,685 of record OY728151.1, read on the forward strand.
TTCTTGTGGTTAGTTGGATATTATCAACGATTTGTGTGGAATTTCTCAGGATTGTCCATCCCTCTTACCAAGTGAGCTCAAATGGGAGTAAAGTTTTCTTGGAGTGATAAATGCAAAGAATGCTTCATGGAGTTGAAAAGGAGGCTTATCACTGTGCTCGTGCTCACTTTACCCACAATTGGGGATCTTTTTGTGGTATTCAGTGATGCTTCGAAGAAGGGAATAGGTTGTGTGCTGATGCAGAATGATAATGTGATACCCTATGCATCAAGGAAGTTGAAAATCCATGAGAAAAACTATCCAACGCATGTTCTAGAGTTGGTGGATGTGATCTTTGCCTTGAAAATCTGGTGGCATAATCTATATGGCTAGAAATGTGAGATATATACTGACCACAAAAGTCTTAAATATATATTCACACAGAAATAACATAATATGCGCTAGAAAATATGGATAGAGCTCATCAAGGATTATGAATATTCAATACATTACCACCTTGGGAATGCGAACAAGGTGGCAGATGACCTAAGTAGAAAGGACCCAGAAATTCTATCAATGATGAGAATTTAGAAGGATCCAATATTCTTAGACTTGCTGATGATGGACGTGGGAATCATAAAGAAGTGAACATCATCAATCCTTTCACAAATGATTCCTCAATCATCTCTTTTGGAAAGTTTAAAGGATTCTCAAAAGGATGATTTGAGAATTCAAGAAAAAGTGGATGCTATCAAAAAGGGACATCCTCAGAGTTTAAGGTTAATGAAGAAGGAATTGTGCATTTTTGGAAAAGACTATATGTTCCATCAAGTCCGGAGCTGAAGAAGGAACTTTTGGATGATGAACATAGTTCAAATTTCTCTATTCACCCAGGGAGCACAATGATGTATCGAGATCTCCGAGAAAACATTTGGTGGGATAATATGAAAAAGAAGATCAATGAATATAAAAAAATGTGCCTGGTGTGTCAGCATGTGAAGGCAGAGAGGCAGAAGTCTAAAAGGATGATGCATCCATTTCCCATACCATAATGGAAATGGGAGAACATCACCATGGACTTTTTCACTGGACTTCCGAGGACATCCAAAGGCAACAATGCAATATGGGTTGTTGTGGATCGTCTTAAAAAGACTACACACTTCATTTATATTCGGGAGAATTTCACTTTGGATTAATTTGCACGGATATATACAAGGGAAGTGGTATGTTTTCTTGGAGTAACACTATCTATTGTGTCTGAACGAGATCCAAGATTCACCTCTATGTTTTGGAATAATCTTCAACATGATCTGAATACTTAATTAAACTTTAGTACGGCTTATCATCCTCAAATTGATGGCCAATCTGAGTAGACTATCCAAACACATGAGTACATGTTGAGAGCGTGCTAAATGGACTTTAAAGGTGGATGGGATCAACATCTTCCTCAGGTTGAGTTCTCTTATAACAATAGTTTCCACTCAAGCATCCAAATGGTACCATATGAAGCCCTATATGGGAAACAGTGCAGAACACCGGCATGTTGGGATGAGGTTGGTGAACGTAAGCTGCTTGGACCAGAAGTAGTCGAGGAAATGGTGGAGAATGTAAAAACCACTCACCAGCATATCAAGGCATCCCAGAGTCAATAGAAGATATATGTAGATAATCGTCGACCAGACCTTGAGTTTAAAGTTGTAGAAATGGTTTTTTCTGTGCGTATCTCCATGGAATAAGGTCATGAGGTTTGGAAAGAAAGGGAAGTTAAGTCCAAGGTACATCGGCCCCTTCAAGATTCTTTATCGTGTCGGGGTTGTGGCCTATCGACTAGCACTTCCACTTCATATGGCCAACGTACATGATATCTTTCATGTATCCATCTTAAGGAAGTACACACCGGACCCTTCACATGTACTCTCTTCTGAGGTGGTACAATTGGAATATGATCATTCTTATGAGGAAAAACCAGTGAAGATCTTAGATCATAGAGAAATAGTTATACGAAATGAGACAATTCCCCTCGTCAAGGTGTGGTGGAGAAACTGTAAGTTTGAAGAAGCGACTTGGGAATCAGAGGAAATGATGAAGCTGAGTTATCCAGATTTGTTTTAGTGTGGGAAAAGGAAATTTTTAGGGTGAAATTTCTTAAGGGGGGAATATTGTAATGACCCAATGTTTCATTAATGGAAATCCCTCTTGATCTAATTAAATGTCTATTTATATTTATATAATGTGTCAAATTCATTGGTTTTATGTTAAGAATTTTTATCGTTTCTAATATAGTCGTTGAACAGTGATCACATGATTAGTATAAATATAGGGCTTTAACAAATTCAAATTTACATAGGCAAAGGAAGCGATAGCCTCATCCAGTAGAATTTCCCCACACGATGCCCATTTTTCAGATCATAGAAAAGAGGTGGCGTCCTTGGGCTTCGCTCTTGACCAAGCCCATGATGAGCTTCACCATGTCAAGCTCGAACGGGACCGTCTACGGGAAAAGAGGATGTTGATAGAGATTACCACTCGAACAATGTTAGCTGAGCCATCCCAAGAGTCTGTCTCTATCACACACCTTACCCTTAGGTCTTATGCGACTGTTTTAAGGGGTTTTTTAAAAAATCAATAGTACTATGTTCATGTACATTATTTTTTGTATATAATAATGGATATACGTTCTTGTCATCATTGATACATTGTAAATAGTTTGTAATGTACATATAGTGTTTTTAGTTATTATTTAATTAAGAATTATATTTTATTAAATTAAGGGATTTTTTTTAACTCAATAATATGTTCATAAAATATTATTATTAAATTAATTTTTGTTAAATATAAATGATTATATAATTTTATGAATGCAATTATAATTTTTATTATGTTTTGAAATCCATTTCTCTCAAAACCCGTGAATTTTTTATAAATGTTAGATTTTATTTTATAAGTTAAAATTAACATATTTAGACAATTATTTAGATAAAATAAATGTTATTCCTCGAACCCGGATTCCGAAATTATCCAACGGTGTATTTTTAATAATTTTTTGAGATAGTCAAATTTTTGGGTAAAAATTAAATACTGTTTAAATATATAATGTGTTTTATGCCATCATAATGACCCAAGAGTGGTGTAATAAAATACTATAAGTATTATGTTCGGCCAATATATATTTTCACATTAAAATAATGTGATTTTTGGTTTTTTTGACATACTTTTCAAAGCATTGATGGACCCCTCAAGAATTATTAAACACCTTGTCGTTTTAAATTAATTTTCCTGGGAGTGTGACTCACCTCCACATAAGAAACCTTATTATTTTAAGAATTTCGGACTTTGGCCTTATAAAATATTTTTTTCCTCTTCCCATTTACAAAAACCATTGGAAAAAACCATTGGATGGTTTGTGGTTTGGAATAATTTAATATAAGGGGTCCCAAACCTAAATAGTAATGAATTCCCTCACCTTTCCTATATAAACCCACCCAAGATCCCACTTCCTCCTCACTCAAAACCATTGGAGTTCGTCCAACATCTGCCCTACTCTCTTTAGAATCCTCCCAAGGTTCCCCAAGCTCCCAATAATCCTCTCTCAAGCCTCTCTCAAGTCTTTGGAGGCACACTTCCATGTAAGGGTTTTTTTTCCTTTCTCATTTTTGTCAATTTTCATTAAGTTGTATTGCCATTTTAGTTTCAATTATGAATATTGGGGTATGGATTCTAACATCCCCCATACTGACCTCTTATTGTTTGAATGATGGGATACCCCTTTCTCTCTCATTAAATGCCTCCCATGTACACCCATTACTATGCCAAAATTCTCAAAGGAACTTCTCTATCCTCTTTTACATTCAAGCAATACATTTGTATCATGAATCTAAATTCCATTACAATTGTTGGGACATGTATATATATGACCTCCTTACTATCCATTACATATATATATGATGAGGAACCAGTTTCTCTCTCATCATCCTTTTTTTATGAATTCTTATGTCACACCGTTACGCTGCCGAAATCACACCGATTTTCTACGCCAATGTCATTGTTTAGTGAATTCCATTCCCATTTCTCCATCAATGGTAGACACCTTTATGAAAATTTAATTGTTTATTATAATGTTTCATGTATGAATTATACATCCCTTCATCATGGAATAAATTATTATGTTTTATGAATCCATGTTTTATGATCCATGTGACACACTTATGCATTAAAATGGAATGTTTAAGAAGGGTGTTCCCTTATAGAGATCCAATGAATTGGGTAAGGTATTGTATCATGATACTTCATGTGAAATGAGGTTTGAATCATGCTAATTCGAGTGCAATGAGGGTTTAATAATTCTTTATGTGAAATTAGGATTTACTCATGCTCCATGTGCAATTAGCCTTGGCTCATACTAATTCCATGTTAAGTGTTGTTACCATATTTCCATGTTATAATTATCATGCGTTATCATGCCTTTATATTCATGTTTCTTTTATTCTATATTGATATGCCTATTGTCTAACATTTATTGTACTACTCATGTTATTTTATGTGTACTCCATTACTAGGCTTTATAGCTCACCCTTTTCTTATGCAAGTCCTAAGGTTATCCCATGCAATGCAAAGTACAAGGGAATGTAGTGGTCATGTAAAGGAAGTTTTCAATAAAGATGTTGTATTTCATGTTTCAAGTTTTCATTTAATGATCCTAGTCCCCAAAGACACTAAACCTCTCGATCTTCATTGTTGTATAATGTGATGATTTATATAATAAATCATGTTTACGTTTGTACTAAAAGCAGGGTTGTCATATGTTACTTATAGTAATAACATAATACATGACATCATAAACATAAGTTCATGGGTAACTCACATGACTATCATTATAACATAGAAAAATTCTCATAGAGGATTTGGTTCACCCCTAATCCCTTACATATATAATCAAGAGATATTAATTTTAAACTATTTATTAGAGGATAATATAATATCAGGCCCACCAGTCACATTAGATAGTCTTCCTCAGCTAACAACCCACGCACCATATATGGAGGAGAATGTCACATAGTGGATAAGGTTCACCCATTGACATAATAAATAATATAACAGAAAATATGATTTGTTACCTAATTAATTGGATGGATATATAATTATAGTCCAACCCATTTCAAAAGTAAAATCATACATATGCATCCAACATGAAGAAAAGATAACATATATAAACCATAATAATGATTAGTCCCATTATAAGAATGTGGGTTTCATAATTTTGATTCAAGGAATAACCAATTGTTAAATCATAAGGACTCATATTAAAATAAGGAATTATGTTATTTTGGAATTTAATAATTAAAATATAGAAATATTTCATTAAAATTTATTTCCAGTTTAGAAAATTAATTTGAAGGATTGGTAGAAGAAATAATGAAAACTAATTTATTCGGCAATTCATTACGAAAAATAAAACAATCTTTTTAAAGAATAAAATAAATATTTATTCCATAGAAATTCAAAAAAATAGGATTATTAATAAAATAATCAGGGTATTTATATTCTATTCATGGTTTTAGAAAATATTTATTTATTTGATTCTTTACATGATTAAGATTTTGGAAACCCATCTAAAATTAGGTTTAATTTAATGTATTCATTTCTAAGGGGAATAAAAACATATATAAACCCAATAATGATAATGATGTTTTACTAAGTGTATATTTAAGGGAGATATGTAAAAGTATTTAATAATATTATGAGAATAATATTCTATAAAATGGATAATAATATAAAGAAAATGTAATATTTATTTAATGTGGTGATACAAAAGCTCACTTACCTCATGTCTGATTACACTCTACATGTAACACCTAGACCCCACTAAACTAGTGCCATTGCATTACTAATTTAGATGGAATTATTAGAAGGAATTAAAATCCTAATGGGAGGATCAGTTTAGTAGACTTGACCACCACAAACCTTTTTTTAATTTATAAAATGGCACTTTTTGGTAGTGGAACCCATACAAAGGATCCACATCATCATGCATTTGAAAACCACGACATTCCATATTGAAACTCAAATATTCAAAAGAAAAAATTCAAATCAACGAACATCATCAACCTCGAGAAACTAACCTCTAGTCGCATACCCACCATGATCCACAATCCATCACCCATCAGGTGGCAGCCTCAAACCGCGTTAGAAGGTCATGTCACTGCCTTCTGCCATTATTAGTTTCATCATCTTCACCATCCTCAACGCCAGACTATACGCATCGACGTCCAACAACATCATCACATTGCCAGCCATCTGGAAATCATGCTGCCATTGTGAACAACATGGACGGTAGCCATCATAATCAACAACGAACAATACAAACAACCAGAGATGCAAACACCATACCTGATATCATTAAGGATGAAAAACAAAAAAAATACATTGAACAAAAAACAATTCCCATTATCATTGCTGAATCCACAATTGAAAGTCACCATACATAAAGAGAAAGAGTACCACATCCATCTTCTTTGGAGAAATCTGAAGGAAAATTGAAACTGGGGAAAGCCACCATATGTCGCGCCGCCCAGAAACAGTTACCGTGTATCGCCCCGACCCCAGCTACCCAGAGCCGATGCATTACTTCATAACATTGGCATGATCACAAAAGTTCTATTCTCGAAAAACGATTAGTTTAGTAGCCATGGAAACACTAGATACATTCATAAATGTTACATTACATCACAAAGTGAAAAACTATAAAAACATAGTCTCCATAGACCACAATTCTATCCTCTTCAGACTATCCCTGCAGGTCATTCATAAAATACTTCTTCACATCCTAGAAAATATTAAAACATTGAAAGGGGTGAGCTCGGATGCTCAGTAAGGTTAACAATATAGCGGAAGCTTTCATAAATAAATATTAACATTTAAGGAAATGTATAACTAAAACAAAAGCCTCTTAAACTAGAACTTCAACATAATATGGTAAAAGTAAAATGAGATAATTCCATTAACTTCTTCACATGGATATTCTACTGTTCGAATAATCAAATGCAATATAAATAACCACTTTCATAATGAGGGAATGTATAATGCCAGACATTCTGAAACATTTTGTCAAGGCCTCGGCCAAGACGTCCAAAATGATTAAGGCCTCGACCAATACCATAAATCAAATTTGGAAAGGGCCTCGGCCAATTCCACGTCTAGTTGTCTCATGAGACCTACCGATGCATCGAGGAGCTATAGCAGGCTCCACCCGTCACTTATTAAGTACAATACATTTCTCATAGGAATAGGTTTAAACATATCATAAACCATAACATAATCGTATCACATAAAACATGCATAAAGGAAACATAAAATTTCCACATTTCAATCACAAGATATCAATACAACACATTTATATAATAAAATCTCTTTCAAAACCATTTTCAATACCAAAATAAAAGAAAGTTAAAACTTTGTATTTATTTTTCATTAAAAAATTGATGGCTTGTAGAGGAAGCCGAAACTCAAATAATGGTCACGGCGGCGGAGAAGTCGTTGTCGCTGCATAAGTACAAAAAGAAAAACATTCCCTTTTGTCGTTTATAAAATATCTTTGCATAAAAAGATTCCTTTTGAATAAACGTAAATGTCAAAGGGGTTTATACAGTGTATAACAGAAAGTTTTGTATAAAACCAAATATGCCTCAATGAAAGGGGAATGAGACGAAGTCCTTAAAAAGTTCATTTTTTAAATAAAGTACATCTATAATGTGTATTCACTATAAGTACACATAAACAATGTAAAAATACAAGATATTAAATAATAATATGATGACATAATTTGAAAGTAGGAGATTAACCCAAAGAATAGAAGTTGGGTTATGAAGTTCCCTTACCTCGTGTCTGACTTGACTCAACCATTCTTTAACTTCCTGAATAATAAACTAGAGTTAATATATACCTTATTAAGAACCATTTTCAATTTCATTATCCTTTTTATATCACTAATTACAATGATATGAACATTATGTAATTATTTAAGTTAATAACGGTCGTTTTGTCGATCATTGGTACTTGAGTCAAAAATAAACTTTCTATAATTTCAAGTTGTTCATGTGGTGAAATATCCATTATATCTAGAATTATATTCATGATTTAGATATCATATATATGATATATATCCAGTATATACATTCATTCATAATGTCACGTAACATTTAGAGGTAAGAAATGAAATACACCGTTCATGGAGATGGTAAGTCGTACGTACGCATGAACGCTACTTTCATTTTATTTCGAATTTAATGGAACAGAATCATAATGATATAAATTTATAATATAATTACAGTATAATATATTCTATAATACCATATAATCCATACTTTATACATCCCACATATGGCACTAACGATTCAAATCACTTTGAGGGGGCGGTAGTCCGCACTTCCTAAAATGAAATTATCGCGTTTTACCCATAATGGAAATCATAAAGTATGTCATAAATGAGAAATAAAGAAGCATACGTAAAACATAAACACATTATATATCATTTATAAACATAGTGAAATCTTAATGGCCACCTTTGAAGGTGTTATATGAGTGTTGAACTATCATCGTTTCTTGATGCAGAAATTCGCCATCCACAGAAACCGTATGTTCTTTAACCATTAGATGTAGGTGTGTGTAAGTGTAGCTCGAATCCTTCTTATAACAACATCCTAGTATATTGAGGATACTGGTTTTGTTACAAAAGAAATGAATAAAAATAGTTTAGGGGGTTGGAGAAGAAAAATAAAACAAAACTACATTAGAGAAGACATTACCTCAAAATCGGGTAACTCTTTTTGATTTGATCCAAAGGCTTCCTTGAGAATAGTTCTTCCCAAATTGAGGCTTATAGGAGTAAGAGGGGGAAGTTGGGAGAGTATTCAGGAAGAGGTTGGCCGAGCCAAATGGCTTGATGGTGTGAATAAGGTGGGAGAGGTGGGGGCCTTTTATAAGTGGAGGGGAGGGGATCTTTTGGAAAGATTGAAATGTTACATTATTACACAATGCTTTTCGGATTCTAAAGGTCCCACACCTATATAATTCGTGGATAAGGTGATAAGGGTTCGAAATCTACCCATCCAATAGTCTTTGGACAAGTGTATGCCTTGGATTTTACATTATCTTTTCATTTTATTAAAATCGTTAAATAATGAGGACATCGCTGCATCATAATAATGTCATAAATAATTTAATTTATTTGATGTCTAAAAATTATAAAAAAAATACTATGATTTAGGAAATATTTTTAGCTTTCTAATTGATATTTATAATCAAAATTTGGACTTGTTTAACCCCACTTAAAAACTGTTTTAGTAAAACAACTCATGTTTGTGTCAATTTAATTTTAACATTAAATAAATATATATTAATGACATTTTACAACCAATGTGGCTCCATGGGGTCCCCAAGTTGACCCATGGGTTGTCTTGGTCGGACATGACTCATCCAATAGGAGTAGTACAAGTGTCAAGCTCATATCATATTATTAAAACATTGTTTTTACCTTAAACTACAGGAATTACCTCTAATCGCGATTAAGAACTTAAAAGTTACTATTCACCAAAAAAATTATTTTAATATCATTGAACCACATTTTACTTCTTAATTACAACCATGTATGTCGTATTTTTGAAAATAAAATCACATAAGTGGTAATATTTCATTTAAACGTAAAATCAGTTATTTAACTACCACTTAGTGGTTTCACTATTCATCAAAAATTGATGTTTTTCAAAACAATGCCAAAATTTCACCCTAAGCTATAATTGATATTCCGAATTCAAAAATGATGTATATTTTACAAAATTACAAACATATATGTTGAATTAATTAATTTTATAATTAATTCCCGCTGTCACAACAAATAGCGTGTTTTTAAGAGATAATTTATATCAAAAGATTAGCAATTGTTTATGTCCAATTTCAATGTTAAATTAATTCTAATGACCACCATTGGATAAAATGGTAAAAATATATTCTAATTATACTTTAAAACCACTAAATAGTTTAATTTATCACAATAAATTATTTTGATTAAAAAAGTTGTTTTAAGTATTTTTCACTATTCATAAAAAAATTGGAAGTTCTCAGAAAGTTACAAAAAATTCAACTTAGGATAATTTCGATATTACGAATACAAAAATGAAGTCCATTTTGAAATATAAAATTTCTATAATTTTAAAAAGTGGTTATAACTATTCATAACATCTACTTTGATTAGTCGCGGTGTTTTAGAACTCGATGTTGCGTACAATGCAAGCTATTGCATTATTGAATGAGAAGCGTATCATGGAAGCTCGGGGTTTTACATTCTCCCCTCCTTCAATAAATTGCGTCCTCGCAATTTGAAATTTTCCTTTGTAAATAAAAGGTTGAAAATAGAAAATACCTTTGTGGAAAACCCACATCGGAAATAAGGTTAATAAATATATAACATTAAAAGAAAGCAAGATAAGTACAAAGGTCACCCGATATAGCCCATTCTAGGATTCTGTGAAAATATGGATATGAAGGGGAAAAAACCATCAAGGTCTGATGGAGAGTTATAGAAAACAGTATTAGGAGAAGGTTTAACCAAAAGAAAATCACAAACTTCTGATTGGTTAAATGGTCATTGAATCCCCATTTGGAAAAGTTTACCGAAAACATTTTTTTTAAGTTACCTTTTATAATGTTGAGGAATTTATTTAGGAGATTTACTAAGAACGTAAGGTAATATACATACTTGTTATGTATACTTTCATTCGTTAATAAATTTTTACCACAAACCCAACTTTTACTCCAAATGGTAACGGAACTCAAAAATATTCTATTTATCCTAATTGTACAAGGTTACAAATGTTAACACATACCATTTAGATTAGTAAATCTATTTTGTAATAACCAGGGACTTCCTGTAGGCTAGTGGTAGGAAATAATGGCTTGTCGCACTATGGTTGTGGTTTCGATTCCTGCAGCTTTGTCCGATGCGACGGGTTATTCCCCACCCTGCAGGTTTTCCTTTTCCTAAAACTATAGTATCACAATATTCCAAAAATAATCTTCATAAACTTTTTAACCTTAAACAATACTATCCAAAGATCAACTTAATCCACTCCAACCATTATAGTTATCCAAAATACCTCTGTCCAGACATTCTCTAAAAGGTCTCTTAATTCCAAAATCAATTTATCAGATTCCCCAAACAAAGTAAAGATTCTCTTGTTGTCACATACTAAAAATATAATTACCTTCATCATATTAAAACCTTACTGAAATCAAAAAGTACTGTAGTACAATCCTTATATATATATCATATTATTATAATAACCAAAATATAATCCATGAGTCCAAAAGCACTAATACATTAGTTATTCTGCTTAAACTATAGTAACAGCATAAGATTGTCCTTGATCCCTTGGCCTTTTCTGAGGTATGTTTCCCTGACGCTTAAGAAATTCATTTGCATAATGACCCATTTCTCTAATATTATAGCATTCAAATTTGATAGCCTCTTTCTTTCCATTGCAATCACGAGCCTGGTGACCCTTTTCTCCACATTTATAACAAACTCCGATTCCTTTTAGACAAGTACCATGGTGATTCTTCCCACTATTATCACATAATGGAAAATCATTCTTTCCCTTTTTCCCTTTATCTGTCTCTTGTTCCACCGTTCTCTTCTTCTCATGCTTTACTTTGTTGTCATAAGACTTAGAGAATTCCTTTTCTGTCTTGATAGCACAGGAGACAATATCTTCGTATGATGAGAAGGATTGTGATACTAAAGATCGACAGAGAAATGGTTTTAACCCATCAAAGAAACGATCAATCTTACTCCTTGGGTTACGTATATAATCGGCAGCATGCCTCGCTAACCTTGTAAAGTTAGCCTCATACTTTGTGACATTCTCATCCTCCTTCTGCCTCAGACTCAGAAATTTCCTTTCCATATATGCTCGATGGTCACGAGGAAAATATTTTTCTAAGAAAAGCTCTTTGAACTCCCTCCATTCCATATTTGATACGTCATCATCTTCCTTTGTGTTTTAAATCTGTGACCACCACTAATCGACATCTCCAGTGAGGCAGTAAACTGCCATGACAACCTTCTCCCTTTCACTACTCCCCAAGGCATGGAATATTTTTTTCTAAGGAATTTATCCATTGCTCAGCTACTATAGGATTTGTACTCCCATTGAAGGATGGTGGTTGTTGCCTCATGAAGCGGTCTAACATTGATCCTCCACGTTGCGGATCAGGGTGCTCCATACGAGTAAGGTTATTATTCATAACCTGAGTGAGTTGACCCATTATGGTAATAAGTTGATCAGCACCAGTTGTATCTCCAGCTCCACAATAATTATCTTGAGCAGGAGGGTAATCCCTACACGGAGTGCGTGCATTGATACGGTTTCCATTTCATCCACTAGGCGCCATTTCTAAACAATGGCATAAACTAGATCAGTTTATGAATCAAAATACATAATCCCATACTTATAATACACATAACATAAATTGAACTATTTATGGATAAAATCCATAATCATAAAAATAAATGTTTCCTTTGAGGAATTATATACTCATAATCCTTCATTGTGGTTTGTAAAGAAAATGAGAATTATCCTAAGCATATCCCCCGGGAGTGTCGTAACCAAGAGTGCAGCAAGGCCCGTTGTCGTGCACATGTTCCCGTTCGAGTCTAGCTCAAAGCGGTGTTTTTGGATTTTACCGCTAGGTACATCTGTGCCAGAGCCGCCTCTACCTGCTCGTATCCAGACAGGGATGTATTGTTCGGAAAACTCATAACATCTCTATAATACCAAAATTCTAGGAAGTTATTCTATACTAATCCTCAAAGTCTATCTTCGGGCTATGTGCTCTAATCAGAGTTTATCTAAATCTACCTTCCAAGGTTAGTACTAAACTGCCTCTGATACCAACTGTAACGCCCCGACCCCAGCTACCTAGAGCCGGTGCATTACTTCATAACATTGGCATGATCACAAAAGATCAAGTCTCGAAAGACCGATTAGTTTAGTATCCTTGGAAACACTAGATACATTCATAAATGTTACATTACATCAAAAAGTGAAAAACTATAATAACATAGTCTCCATAGACCACACTTCTATCCTCTTCGGACTATCCCTGCAGGTCATTCATAAAATACTTTTTCACATCCTGGAAAATATTAAAAAATTGAAAGGGGTGAGCTCGGATGCTCAGTAAGGTTAACAATATAGCAGAAGCTTTCATAAATAAACATTAACATTTAAGGCAATGTATAACTAAAACAGAAGCCTTTTAAACTTGAACTTCAACATAATATGGCAAAAGTGAAATGAGATAATTCCATTCACTTCTTCACATGGATATTCTACTGGTCGAATAATCAATGCAATATCAATAACCACTTTCATAATGAGGGAATGTATAATGCCAGAGATTCTGAAACATTTTGTCAAGGCCTCGGCCAAGACGTCCAAAATGATTATGGCCTCAGACAAAAACATAAATCAAATTGGGAAAAGGCCTCGGACAATTACACGTCTAGTTGTCTCATGAGACCTACCGATGCATCGAGGAGCTATAGCGGGCTCCACCCGTCACGTATTAAGTCCAATACATTCCTCATATGAATAGGTTTAAATATATCATAATCCATAACATAATCGTATCACATAAAACATGCATAAAGGAAACATAAAATTTCTACATTTCAATCACAAGATATCAATACAACACATTGGTATAATAAAAATGCTTTCAAAACCATTTTCAATACCAAAATAGAAGAAAGTTAAAACTTTGTATTTATTTTTCATTAAAAAAATGATGGCTTGTAGAGGAAGCCAAAACTCAAAAAATGGTCACGGCGGCGGAGAAGTCGTTGTCACCGCATAAGAACGGAAAGAAAAACATTCCTTTTTGTCGTTTAGAAAATCGCTTCATATAAAAAGATTCCTTTTGAATAAACGTAAAAGTCAAAGGGGTTTATACACCGTATAAAAGAAAGTTGTGTATAAAACCAAATATGCCTCAATGAAAGGGGACTGAGACGAAGTCCTTAAAAAGATCATTTTTTTAAATAAAGTACATCTATAATGTGTATTCACTATAAGTACACATAAATAATGTAAAAATACAAGATAGTACATAATAATATGATGACATAATTTGAATGTAGGAGATTAACCCAAAGAATAGAAGTTGGGTTAAGAAGTTCCCTTACCTTGTGTCTGACTTGACTCAACCGTTCTTTAACCTCCTGAATAATAAAATATAGTTAATATATACCTTATTAAGAACAATTTTCAATTTCATTATCCTTTTTATATCACTTATTACAATGATATGAACATTATGTAATTATTTAAGTTAATAACGGTCGTTTTGTCGATCTTTGGTACTTGAGTCAAAAATAAACTTCCTATAATTTCAAGTTGTTCATGTGGTGAAATATCCATTACATCTAGAATTATATTCATGATGTAGATATCATATATATGATATATATCCAGTATAAACATTCATTCATAATTTCACGTAACATTTAGAGGTAAGAAATGAAATACACCGTTCATGGAGACGGGAAGCAGTACGTACGCATGAACGCTACTTTCATTTCTATTTCGTATTTAATGGAACGGAATCATAATGATATAAATTTATAATATAATTACAGTATAATATAGTGTATAATACCATTTAATCCATACTTTATACATCCCAAATTTGGCATTAACGATTCAAATCACTTTGAGGGGGCGGTAGTCCGCACTTCCTAAAATGAAATTATCGCGTTTTACCCATAATGGAAATCATAAAGTATGTCATAAATGAGAAATACAGAAGCATAAGTAATACATAAACACATTATATATCATATATAAATATAGTGAAATCTTAATGGCCACCTTTGAAGGTGTTATATGAGTGTTGAACAATCATCGTTTCGTGAGGCTGAAATTCGCCATCCACAGAAACCGTATGTTCTTTAACCATTCGATGTTGGTGTGTGTAAGTGTAGCTCGAATCCTTCTTATAACAACATACTAGTATAATGAGGATACTGGTTTTGTTACAAAAGAAATGAATAAAAAGATTTTAGGGGGTTGGAGAAGAAAAATAAAACAAAACAACATTAGAGAAGACATTACCTCAAAATCGGGTTGCTCTTTTTGATTTGATCCAAAGGCTTCCTTGAAAAGAGTTCTGCCCAAAGTGAGGCTTCTAGGAGTTATAGGGGGAAGTTTGGAGAGTATTTGGGAAGAGTTTGGCCGTGCCAAATGGCTTTAATGTGTGAATAAGGTGGGAGAGGTGGGGGCCTTTTATAAGTGTAGAGGAGGGGCTCTTTTGGAAAGATTGAAATGTTACATTATTACACAATGGTTTTCGGATTCTAAAGGTCCCACACTTATATAATTAGTGTATAAGGTGATAAGGGTTCGAAATCTACCCATCCAATAGTCTTTGGACAAGTGTAAGCCTTAGATTTTACATTATCTTTTCATTTTCTTAAAATCGTTAAATAATGAGGTCATCACTGCACCATAATTATGTCATAAATAATTTAATTTATTTAATGTCTAAAAATTATTAAAAAATACTATGATTTAGGAAATCTTTTTAGCATTGTAATGAATATTTATAATCAAAATTTGGACTTGTGTATCCCCACTTAAAAACTGTTTTAGTAAAACAACTCATGTTTGTGTCAATTTAATTTTAACATTAAATAAATATATATTAATGTCATTTTCCAACCAAAGTTGCTCCATGGGGTCCCCAAGTTGACCCATGGGTTGTCATGGTAGGAAATGACTCATACAATAGGATTAGGACAAGTGTCAAGCTCATATCATATTATTAAAACATTGTTTTTACCTTAAACTACACTAATTACCTATAATCACGATTAAGAACTTAAAAGTTACTATTCACCAAAAAAATTATTTTAATCTCATTGAACCACATTTTACTTCTTAATGAAAACCATGTATGTTGGATTTTTGAAAATCAAATCACAGAAGTGGTAATATTTCATTTAAACGTAAAATCAGTTATTTAACTACCACTTAGTGGTTTCACTATTCATAAAAAATTGAAGTTTTTCAGAACAATGCCAAAATTTCACCCTAAGCTATAATTGATATTCCGAATTCATAAATGATGTCTATTTTAAAAAATTCCAAACATATATGTTCCATTAATTAATTTTATAATTAATTCCCGCTGTCACAACAAATAGCATGTTTTTAAGAAACAATTTATATCAAAAGATTGGCAATTGTTTATGTCCAATTTCAATGTTAAATTAATTATAATGACCACCATTGGATAAAATGGTAAAAATATATTCTAATTATACATTAAAACCACTAAATAGAATAATTTATCATAATAAATTATTTTTATTAAAAAAGTTGTTTTAAGTATTTTTCACTATTTATAAAAAAATTCGAAGTTCTCAGAAAGTTACAAAAAATTCAACTTAGGATAATTTCGATATTACGAATACAAAAATGAAGTCCATTTTGAAATATAAAATTTCTATAATTTTAAAAAGTGGTTATTACTATTCATAACGGCTACTTTGATTAGTCGCGGTGTTTTAGAACTCGAAGTTGCGTACAATGCAAGCTATTGCATTATTGAATGAGAAGCGTATCGTGGAAGCTCGGGGTGTTACATACCACACCCCGAACACATCCCAAAGCCTCATTGGTATCTGTCACACCTGACCGACCTAAATTGGAGAAAAGGACCCAGAATCTAGAGGGGGGTGGAGCGGAAGATATGGGGAAAGACAAAATTAAACCTCTATGAAATGATAAAGAGGATAACTGGAACCCTAAGGAAATCCAGAACAAAGGTGTTGAATGATATCCATTGCAAGAACCAAAAATTAATGAGAAAGGGGAAACCAGGGTTGAAACCCTAGAAGAATGAACTAAAGAAGCTGGAAACATGGAGATCGATGGTCCGCAGCTGTGGGTAGCCTTATGAGCGACGACAGCGCCGCTGGAGAAGGGTTTCAGAGAGAAACCCTAGAAATCGCAAGCACCGACCGAGAAAGAGAGAGAGGGGAGTGGACGAAGCTGCCAATGCCAAACCGAATCCGAAGAGGAGGAAGACAGACATGGAATAATTGATGACAATATAAATAAAACCTTGAGAAAATGATGCTTGCGTGTTACATGTTGAAATAAAATACACATCAAAAAACTAAAAACAACATCCACAAGAACTCAATAAATGATCTCTTATTTTTAACATGTTAAAAGTAAAAAATGAAACAGGAGAGATCAAATGCTCAGAAAGTGTTACAAATAGTGGAATCATAAATACAATAATATGTGAAACATAATCAATCTGACATAATCAATATGGCATGGTGAATAGATGAAAATCCCACGCCATTAATAAATTGAGTATGGAAATGCATCCATAAAATTTTTTATAGTGAAAACCTCATAGAGAGTAATAACTGATAACCAATAAGGAGAATGATTTTTAATTGTAAATCATATATCTGGCACATGAAATCAGAATTCCATTTAAACGGTTTTGTTCTGTGGGTAGAAGCTAGTATGATATTTGGAAACAAACACAAAGTGTTTGTCGCAAAACTTTTTTGTCTCATGAGACCTACCAATGCATCAAAGGGCTGTAGCGCGCTCCAGACACCTATACATCAAATTAATTTTTTATTCATATATTCAAAATATGAGAAATATTAATTTATATTATCTATATAGAATACAGATTCAAAAATATTTCCACAGTGAAAATATTATTCTAAATAAATATCGTATGTGAAGTGGTATACAGATTATACCATAATCATATCATTGTTACGATAACTTGGAAATTTAAATGGATTATAATTTAAATTGAAAATTTATCTCAATTGGGAATTAGGTACACAAAATAAGAATGTGTAGGACACATTACTAAGAAGGTCACAGTGAAGTGAGAGTAGAGACAAAGCTCGTTACCACATTGTATTCAATTGAGTCATATGACCAAATGTTAATAACAAAAAAAATAAATCATAGAATACCATGAATATAAATATAATCTTGTTAATATATATCAAATGGAAGAACCCCTATACCATATATAATAAATGAGTGGTTAACAATGGAAATCCCACAGAATTGAACGTGAGATGAGAAAACCACTTAGAAACATTTCAGCATGGTAACAGGTGTTATTGTGAGGTCTTAATGATAGGTAAAGGGGTATTCCATTATTTGTATGTCATAAGGGAAGTATGTGGGAGGGTTGAAGACATACCCCACTGTTAGGAATTAAAAATAAAATGGCACAACATAGGGGAGATTCACGAACAAAAGAGAGAGAGAGGACCCCTTACAAAGACTATGTCATTATAGTGACGATAAATCAATGAATTTTTTTTTTTGAAAAATAAAAATCCACAAGATATCAGTGGATATTCAGAATAAAACAATAATTTTTCATAAACACATATTCTTGGAATAATGTAACCAATGAAATTGATGTTTAACTCAAATAATGAAAATTGAGTTAACCAATCACATACCTTATGGTCGTGTGTGTACTTCGTTTGTCTTAATGGCATGAATAATAAAATTTACCTCCATCAATTAAAAACTCCAGAACCTCTTAAACATTTTATTGGTTTATTATAACCTTATTAGGTTCATTAATGTCCCTTTTGGGGTTTAAGAGGATCATTTTTATTGTTTGGGAATCATTTTCTTCCTTGCTTTTCACTATTCATTTACTTGCATTCATGAATGGAAGTTCGTTTGAAATGTGGTTAAACATCCAGAATTGTCAATATATATTATTAGTGAAATTAATGAGATATAAATGATATTATAGTTATTCTAGATTATGTACTTGAGGAAGAATCATTAGTTAAAAAATATTAATAAACACTTGGATTAACCTTGGCGGTTTTGTGCTTAACAAACATGTTTTGTATTATTATTCCATATTATGAGTGTATAAGGATTCTTGAACATCAAAAAAGATAAAATAAATATATAATGATCTGGTTTAACCATTTAAAATAGTTTAGTGACATTTATTTATGATTTAAATTAAAATTAAAAACCCATCTTCCTTTAGTGTGATAAATTAACACATCACGGATGGTGTTTGATTTTATTATATAAAAGGAAGGGAAAAGAGACATTACGATGAAATATTCCCATAGAATAATGAGAATCTAGTAAATTTATTGTACTAGAATTATCGTGGCATTTGGATGAGGTGAGGTTGATGGAGATCAAAAAAATAAAAAAACTTGTAATAGAATTTGAAATAAATGAGAAGATAGGTTCAAGTCTTCAGTACTCCTCCTTGGGAAACACTTTAAGACCTTGGTTTTTGGACTTTTGGTGAGACCAAAATGTCTTAGACGTTGGAAGAGGGATTGAAAAGAGTATTTGGAAGAATTTAGGCAAGGCTTCAAGCTTTAGTGGTGTGGGAGGTAGAGGGGGTGAGGAGTGGTTTATATAGTGAAGGGGAGAATACATTTCTTAACATTATAATCCTTAATTTAATATTTCCTCTCAAGATAAGAAATAGTGAGTATTTCATGACCAATAATAGTAATATATGCATGTGATATCATGATTTGGGTTATTACATAACTCATGATGTTAGGAATAGTTAATTTGATTTATAATGTATTTATACGGTAAATTAATGTATTTTATTATTCACAAAAAAAATCATGTATTTCCGAAAAATGCCAAAAATTCACCCGAATCATTTTTTGAAGTTTTTAATCCAAAAACGAAGTCAATTTTTCATTAATAATTATCTAAATATTATTATTTTAAAATTTAATTAAAGTCATTCTTTAATCAAAAAAATATAAACAACTAAATTCTTAATCTTCATTTTTACGGTGCCTAAATTTTTTTATACATTATTAGGTGTTGATATCATTCATAAGTTTCATATTTATATACATAAGTGTATGTTACTATTTATAAGCATAGGTTACTATTCATAAGGGTATGTTACTATTCACAATAAATTATGTTAATTTCATCAGATTCTAAATATCATCCTAAACACAATCGTGTATGTCATATTTTAAAATTCGAAACACAAAAGCGGAAAATTTAAGTTCAATGGCTAGTCTAGGACTATATCCTAAATAATAAATGGTTATTTCAATGAAAATCAGTGTATTATGAAATATAGGCTATGAATCGAATGTATTTAAGGGAAACATACCATAAAATGTTTGGGTTGCTACACTTCTACCACACTTAACATAATGAATAATTATGTCACATTAATTAAGTATATACCCTATATCCTTATTCATCTATTTTTAATTTTATAATTTCCCTTTGTTATCATTTTATTTATTTATTTTTAATATATATTCAACTGAAATTTTTTACTTGTGCATGTTCATTTTATTTATTTATAACACTATTTTTTAGACTGTGGTTTAAGGTGATTTAAAATTACTTTTATCATCATTGTAATGGTGTCAGTTTTTTACAATCATTATAAAATTATTAAAAAAATTAAACAATTTCAATGGATATCCCAAAAAAAGACCTAAATTCTGAAATGTTCTTTTATAAGTCCCCTTAAGGTGGTAATGTAACTATTTTCGTTTATTATTGATCAAAATAATAAAATGAATAATATTACTCATACATAAATTTCATGTTGAAAAAAATATAATTTTAACATTATAAATAAAATTTTAATTTCATCCTTGGAAGGTTGTCATCTACAATTAAAAATTTAACTCATAGAGGATGTATTCCACACACACATATTATGAAGTATTCATTTTTGTCAATGATTTTGGAGGAATTAAAAAAAATGTATATTCCATTTCTATAATAACACATCATACTAGTAAATGGATTTGTGTTATAATACCTTCATGGATATATGGTACAGGAGGAATGTTGGAGAATAATAGAACCAGAATCATTTTAGTGAGAGTATTACCTCTCCCAAGGATGTTCTACTATGGGAAACTCATTAAGGTTCATTATCATGGTCATTTGGTGAGACCAATTCTTCAAGGTTTTGGGGTGGGTGTTTAAGAGAGACTAGGGCATAGATTTAGGTTATAAAAATCTCTATAATTTATGTAAATATGGGATGTATGTGAGATCCTTTTATAAGTGAAGAAAAAATAATTTTTGAAAAGTCATTTTACTTTTCAATAATGTCACCACATTATTCATGGTCAAAGGATCCAAAAATAGATAACAATGGATTAGTTAAATATTCAACGTCGTGAATCACCCCATAATACAATATCATATATTTTTGAACATTTTATTACTTTTCATCTATGTTAAACCACATTTACCCTTATTTACCCCGAACAATTTATCTCCACTTTAAACCCTATTAAGTAATTCAATTATGCACAATTAAAATTAAAATTAATTAGTATTTTAAAAATGATGATTAAGAATATGGAAATATTTTTATATGATAAAATTTCTATGACTTGGTGAAATTATTTTCTTGCACATATAACATGTAAAAACTATTCCATAGATAATGTTTATTTTACACATAATATTTTTTTGTGGGATGATATTATCAATGTTTTCTATTTTAAGTACATAAATTTATTTATTATAATTCACATAATGGTAAGGTGAATTTAAAATCAAGAAAAAATTGAAATTTTATTGCAATAATTTTCATAAATAAATTGAAAAAAAATTGATATTATATTTATAGTATTTATTTTTTATGGTGTAAAAAAAAATTTAAAAAAAATCCATACTGTATATTTAAGAAGAAGAAAATTGTTCTATTAAAATAAATTTTTTAATTAAAATATTTTATAAATTACTATATATCTCTTTTATAATGTGATAGTAATAAAGTATTTTTTTATTAAAAACAATATTTTTCCCCAATCATCTTAAAATAACTTAATTATAGAAATATCCCACAAATTAATACTAAGATAATTTTTACATGACTACTCTACAAAATGTATCATTTTATTATATTACATAAACATATAATGGTGATATAAATTAGTTATAGATATATGTGCGTAATACTTAATGAAAAAAATTTATTTTCAAATGCATTTAATCAGATGAAATATAGACAAAATAATATTATGTTCAAAATTAATTATCAGGAAATGTTAATTATTATTATATATATTACCTTATATGACAGACACACATTTTCATAATAAAAAACTTTATATATAATTTATGGATCGTTATACGGTTAATGAAAAATTTTAATTAAATTTTAAGATAACTTATTGAATTAAATATTTTAGCATTCATATAATGGGTTTTACTATGCATGTAATATGAATAAATTAATTTTATTCTTAAAAATGTAATTTTCTAAATATAGTTTTTATTGTGTTAACTCACTAATGTTAAACTGAATTTATGTCACACGTAAAATTTCAATGCTTAAAAATGGAATTCATATTTTGAATTAGTAAAATGTATATAATAATATAATTTCATATTAATTTTAATCCATAATGAATTGTTTCCATGGAAAAAATCTCCTTACCATGGTAGGGTTAAAAGGGGTTAAAAGATGGGTTTACCTATGATGTAATACTTAAGATATAACCAAAAAACAATATTTATTTATTGTTATGATTGTAGTTCATCATTAAACTTCTTATCATCAACAAATTGAAATTATGGATCCACTTGGATTTAGTAGGACATATATTATGGAACAAAACATCATGTATTTACATGCTTTCCACCCAACTCACATATAAAGGGAGACAACCTATCATGTATTATAGATACCACATTATCATTTTATAATGGAAAATATATAAAAAAATATAGTACAAATAAACTTATCTATGATCATGAGGTATTATCATTGTCAAAAAATACATCAATTAAGTTGTCAGGTGGTTTTTTAAAAAGGACACTAGAAGAAGAGGTATATGTTCTTACAAATCTATTTCATGGTTTTTTATTATTATACCTCATATAAATTTTCACTATAAAAATTAACATGATGAAATAATTATATTTCATATACTCTTATGGGTTTATTTTTATTTTATAACCATTGAAAATCATCATTCCATCTATAGGAAAATGGTAACGTCTCTCAATCATACATGTAGACTACTACCACCTTGAATCGATGTGATTCGTTGTTCATTTACACTTTGCATGGTTAATAGAAAGAAAATATTTAATGAACATATTTGGTATTTATGATATAATTTGGATTATGGAATTGTAAATTATTTATTTAACCTTCTTTTATTCTTCCATCGAAATGTAAAAACAACACCCGTGAAAAATGTAAAACTACATTCTCCATGAAGTGATGTAATTAATTATTAGAATAATATTTATATGAATGGTAATAATAGTTTATATAAGAATGAAATATTAAATTAATTATTTTTTTAATATTTTTGTGATTATGATTCCACTAATTAGATGAAAGGACTAGATCCATTGAACTGCAATATTCATAGAAGACAGAGCAGTTTTGAACTAGAAATAATTTAATAAATTATATATATAAAAGGATAATTAGAAATTATAAATGATTGAAAAATAGTAATTTATATTTGAATATTTTTTTTCATATATATATATATATAATAAATATATATTTATTATAAATAATATTTGAATGTGTATGAAGAATGACCAGAATTGAGATAAGACTTTATGTCACAATAATATTTTTTTTCTGGGTTTTCTATTCTAATATTTTGTTGAGAGAAATTATTAAGATATTATACATAAATCCCCATATATATAACTCTCCACTAGTAATTCCCTAAATTTTTATGTTTTTGTACAATTTTCAACTCTTTGTTATGTAAAGTGATTGAGAAAATGTTTCTAAGAAATGTCTACATGATTTCCAATTCGGTCAGTGAAAGTTTACATTCATGTCCATGTTATTTGGAAAATTGTCATGAACGATATTTTATACACAAAATTAATATTTAATGAATTTTTTAGACATATTTCACATAAAAAAAATTAAATCATCCGGAATTTTTCTGAATAACCTAGATTTTAATTCGTACCAATTCTGTGACATTAATCATTATTTTAATGTTATTAGAATGATGGGATTTTATTTTCATTAAAACTATTATTTTCATTATAGGTTATTTTATTATATATCATGATTATTTAAAAATAATATATTTTCCTCAATATTATACTATATCTTAGTTTTTAATGACACAATATGAAAATTTTATTTTCCCTGATTTTAAATAATTCTTAAGTGAATATTTATATGTTTTTCATCGATATCAAAATCTATTAAGTATTATTTTGATTCAAATGTGATTTCACCTCCACTGAATTTATATATATGTATTATGATAATGATTTATTGAGGAAGAATATATGAATATCATATATTTTATAGGGGTTAATTATGTTGTAGTGGATTATTTATTTTACTCATTTATTTTCTAAATTTTATGGTACAATAATATATTTTGATATTTAATAAAATAATTTCCTTTACATGGGTTAGGATATGACTTATTTATTAGGTTTTCCTTATCATGTGTAACATAAATGTTTGGTTTTCATTACATAATGAGTGGGCCTATAAAATATCCTTCCAATGTATGGGTTAAAGAATGAAATCTAATGGGACTATATGACCTATAATAGTGAATGAACCCAGCTCATAATGGACTATATCAATTATGATAGATGTCAGAATTTAAATTAACTATGAGAATGATGGAAATGTGATTGAACCAAATCCACTAATATATTCTTTTCAGTTTTCCTTGACTAAATAAAATATTTTCTATGAATATGAGTTTGCCATAAATTTATGTATCATGATTTTGATATGTTTTCATGGAACATGATTGATTATTAAAGATTAAACTCTCTTATAACTTATGTTATTTTATGAATAATTATTCTATGAATCTTGAATAAATATGTTTTACTGATACGGAATGACATTCATAAGTTATGATCATGTAATAATGCCCATACTATTTTATTATGATAACTTATGATCATTGAATGATATATCATATGTTTACCCATACTATGAATCTTATCTACCAATTTCTAAAGTTTTCATTAATTGTGTTATAATGAATTATTTTATATAGGATATTTTTATATATTTTAAAATGTTAGAAGAATAATTTGTGAAAATTTTAAGATATTTCATGGAATAATATGAGCATATATGTAGCCTCAAAAAACACTAAACCTTTATCGATTTAGGGATTGAATTATTATGAACTATATTGAATATTCATCTAAAAATGTGTATAATTTGTTTATGAAATTATTTTTTCAACTTAGATTGAATTATAGAATGTTTTTGTTATATTTTGACATTACGTATAGGAAAATTTATACAAAAACCATTGGGTAAGTCTATGTATAGGACAATATCTATATGTTTTGGTTAAGAAAAGATTGTTTGGAATTATAGTAATGGAAACTCTATATTGATATTACCAAGTGTATGTGGTTAGGATGTTGATTCACTAAGGTTAAACACCCTAAAAAGGTGATTTGAGTTTCAACTCGATTGTCAATTTGTTTTTGATGAGTGGGACGAAGACTGAACACCTCGATAGAAACTCACCACAGATTTTATTATAATAAATCAAAATCTTTTTATGAACCTTTTTGATGAATCAGATGATATTTTTATATGGTAATATATTATAAGAAATAATTATAAGAGATTAAGTTCAATATCTGTGGGTTGAAAGGATGATTCTAGATTTATGATACCATAAGAATCAATTTCACAATATTACTATTGTTTACATTGATTAATAATGTTTGATACTCACACAAGGTTTTTATGGCATTAATAAACTGAGGGATCCAAGATTAGCATAATAATAATAATTTTTATGTCCTATGATGCAATGATAATTATGAGAATCCACATATAATTTGATATGGAATGTGAAACCATGTGATTATTCCTAATAATAAATATTGAATTATTATTAACAATATAAACATAGTTGTTTTTATTAATACACAAAATAAAAGAAAAATGTATAGTAAGAATTTTTATAAGATAAAAACAAATTAGGTTTTTTATTTTCACCCTATGTTACCACTAATAATTTATTTTTTTATTTATAGGGAACATAGGAATTATCTGATTTAATTCCTCAATACATGGGATAACTCGTTGATCATGGAAGGGCATATGCCATGTCTATCTCCAAAGTGGATCAAGATTGTTAAAACACATATAACAAATAATGAAGGGTTTTAGTTCTTATGTTAAGTGTTTGTTAAATGTTCCTTATAATTTTTTAGTTATTCACCCATTAGTGGATGTTGATGCAATTTTGAGCATTGATAAGATCTCAATGTATAGATACTGTTTAGAATTCTAGAATATAGAAATCAATGGTGATATTTTGAATCATAATACAATGTGATTTTTCTGTAAGGATGATTTTTAACATCCAATGGTCACAAAAACCATTATATTGGTCTTACAAAACATTCAAAATAGATATTTATCTTAAATTTATGGGGAGAAACTGAAAATTTTGGATATTCAAGTTTTTTAGAAATATGCAGATTTATTTTCTAATAAAATTTGTAGTATTCCCAGAAAAAAGATTTTGGTTTAGTAAAAAACTCACACATGGTTGTACCCAAATTTTAATGAATCCATATATAATATCCCCATTTGAGTTGTAGGAATTGAAGAAGAAACTTTTGGAAAGTATAGAAAATGTATTTATACACTTTACTGTGTCACAACAGGGTTCACCTATTAATTTTATTATGAAGAAAGATGTGGCAATATGTCAATGCATAGTTTATTAGGAATTTTACAAGATTATTTATAGAGTTATAATCCTCTACCAAGTATCAATTACATTATTGATCAATTTCACGTTGATCAATACATTTCAAATATTGATCTTTATTCAAGATATCATAAATTATAGTTCAAGATATTGGATATTTCCATGAAATCCTTCATTTTTAGGTACACTATTTTTTTACATTATATTGATTATATTTGTACTTACCAATTACCCTTAAATATTAATTAATTAATTGAATAATGTTCTTAGAGACTACCTCATTCCGATAGTGGAGGTCTTTATAAATGATATTCTCATATATTACATGTGTCATGAAGACCATGAAATTCATTTGAAGATTGTGTTGACGACACGAATGAAGGAGAATCAGTATGACATTATTTTCAAAACTGAATTCTTTCTACAGTAAATTTCATTTTGGA
This sequence comes from Viscum album, assembly GCA_963277665.1. NCBI lineage: Eukaryota > Viridiplantae > Streptophyta > Magnoliopsida > Santalales > Viscaceae > Viscum > Viscum album. The sequence goes on from OY728151.1 coordinate 844,607,940, forward strand.
TATGTTAATCTCAAGTGATTTAATATTACATGGATCATGATTTGGAATTTGTAGTTTTAAATTTTTCATAAAAAATATTTTTTTTAATATTTATATAGAATGGTTTGATATATATATATATATATATATGTATATATATTCATCCTTATATCATGAAGTATATAATCAAATAGAATTATTTGAATAAGTTCCAAATGATAATATTGGAATTGATTAATGGTTATAATTGCTGAATTCATTACCACCTAGGGAAGGATAATGTGGTTGCTGATGCTCCGAGTCAGAATGACCATTCTAGTTTATAAATGATGAGGATTGAAAGAATTCCAATATTTGTGGATTTGATGAATATGGATCATCAAATCATTAAAAATATAACATATCATCTTTTTATAAATTTAATGTTCAACGATCAATCCATATGGGAATTGCAGTTTCCTAAAAGATGATATGGATATAAAGAAGAAGGATGGAAATGTATCAGAGCTTAACCAAGATTATTATAGGATGGTAATTTTTAGAAATATAGTATACCTCCTATAAATGTCATATTTTAGGATGTTTTTTTGATGAAGCACATATTTTTCAATCTCAATTTATCCTATAAGAACAATGATATGTTGAGATTAGAAATAGTGTATATGGTTGGGAAATATGGAAAGGGATATATAAATATATGTATCTAGATTCCAATTAAGATATAATGTTATGGATAAGAGATATAACTATAATGGGATTTCACAACCATTACCCATACCATATAGAAACTGGAAAACATCACCTTGGATTTCTTCATCGTACTCCCCAAAAAAATCCAATGAACATAATGATATTTGGGATGTAGTAGATCACCATATGAATTAATTCCATTTTATTGAAATTAGAAAAGATTTCATAATTAATTACTATTCATGGATATAAATTATGAATCGGTAAGGTAGAATGTAGTAAAACATTATTTTGAATCTAATTGGGATCTAAGATTTAAATAAATGTTTTCTATATGTATCTAGTAATATGTGAATAAATAGTTTATCATTAAGAATACATGTCATCCTCACATAAATTCCTAATTTGAGAAGAGAAATAAAACCCTAAAAGAAATTTTTATAGCATTTTCTATGAATTTTGTGGGTCATTGAGATCAATATATATCTCTGGTTATGCTTTCACACAACAATATATTTCCCTCTAAAATTTACAGACACTTTACAAATACCATTATGGATGTCATCTAAAATACCCAATGTGATGGTATTAATTTGAATAATTAGATATATTGGTACTTGAGAAAAATGAATAAATGGTTGATAATGATATAGTCATTCATCAGTACAAAAGGGAAGATCAGAGTTAAAAAATATTATGCTTAAAATACTCAATGAGATATAGATTTCAAATTCTGTGTCAACATATTCCATAAAAATATATACATGGATAATGGTTATGATATTTTGAAGTATTGGGAAGATTAACACTAGATATACTGGTCCATTATAAATTCTTGATTATATCAAGGAAGTTTCTTAACACTTATTAATTCCACCAAATCTCTCCCATGATCTATTGGGGTTTTATATAAGTCTATATATGAACAATAAATAGATATTATAGATCAATGAGATTCCTTTTTTTGGAATTATACAAATCAATATGTTAATGTTTTGTTGTGAAACAATACATTTGAGGATGTTGTGTGGGGACCCAATGATGTAACAGTGAGGAAGTATCCTCAATTATGTTCTTTAGAGTGATTAAATTTTAAGGTAGAAATTATTATATGGATGTACAATGTAACACAATTATATTTTATGATATAATTATCATTATATAAATTCCAAATGACTAAAATATTTATTTACATGCAACACAATGTTTGAAATATTTTTAATATAATAAATAATTATTATTAATTAATGTGATATTTTTCACCATGATATTGGGTTGGAGTGTATGAATTGTACTATCAAAATAATTGAATTTTTTTTACACATTTATCAATTTAATTCCCAATATATAAAATATTTATAATTAAGATTAAATTAATTTGAATACAAAAAGTGATTTTCTTAGAAGAACAATTTTTTTCACATAATGTGTTATATATTTTAGGAAATTAAATTATTATCTACTGATGAATGATTTTAATTTAAAGTGTAGATAATTTATTAAATTAAATATTTTATCATTCATCTAATGGTTTTAATATGAATGGAATATGAATAAATTATATATTATAATTAAAAATTCATTTCGCTAAAAATGGTTTTTGTGGTGTTTTGAGCACATATTTAAAAATTAACATCAAAAAAATATATAAATAGAATCAATTAAGTGGATTATATATTTGGAATCTTTATTTTTATATAATTTAACATATTCAACTAAATTTTCGTCCAAATTAATTTTTTACCATGTTAAAAAAAGGTTACCATAATGAGGGTTAGATGTGTTAATGGAGGGGATAACATAAGAAATAATGTTTAGAATATCCAAATAATCATAATTTAATTTCCATGGTTGTTGTTTTTTCACCTTAGGATTTTTATATTTGGATATTATAAATTTTTGAGCCACATGACATGAAAATAATATATATTATGTTATAATTTTTAAAGTATAAACATGTTTTTCAATGACACCATAATTATAGGGGATCCTCATATCCTTTTTTATCCACACTAATATACACTTTTATATATATAAATATCTATAAAAATAATCTTAATAAATCCTTATATAGACAGTAGTTTTTTTATTCCCAAAATACCCATCAATGAATCCTTAAGGTTATTTTCATAGGTGGATACCAGAAGAAGATGTATATGTTTCTACAGATCATTTCAAGGTTTCCTTCTTCATAAAAGACGTCAAATTGTTCAATAAACATATAAAAGTAATAGAATAAATATATTAAGTATTATTATATGTTATTATGTTAATGGTATATCAGATTCATATGTCTTTTCCATCAGTTGGAAAATGATAATGTATCTCATGCGTATGTGTGGACTACCCCCTCCATGATGTGATGTCGTTCATTATTCATATCCTTTTCAATTGGATAATCTTATGGATATTGTTTTCTTGGGAATATGTTATATTTATTACATAATCATTATACTATAATTTAAATTATAATTTACCTTTCATTCATCACTTCATTTGAAAGGTGAATACATTAAAAGTTCATATGTATAGACTATAACTCCATGAAAAGATGTAATTCAGTATTCGTAATATCTTTTTATGAATAGTTATAAAAGTTTATATAATAAATAAATATGATAATTATGAAATTAATAATAATAATTACATGTTGAAACCATGACCATGGTTTATGACACATATCCATTGAACTGAAACATTCAACGAAGAGATTGAAATTTTCACAAAAATAATGATATTATGGAGAGTTGTTAACAAAAGAAATATGTGCTATTATAAATAAATTTTTTATAGTAATTTATGTGTTAATATGGTTATAAAATATATTATTATTATTATAAATTTATTATAAATGAGGCTTTAATGCATAAAAAGAGATAAGGGAGTTGAGTTATGTTTTTTTGATTCAATATCATTTCTCTTTGAGATTATTTATAATGAATTTCAATTAATAGAAATTGAATAATAATTACCTTTTTAATCCCCATAAATTTTCTTATAATATATATAATTTTTTAATTATAATTTTATAGTACTATTTCCTCCTCTATTTTAAATAAAATTATTAAGGCTATATATTTTAAAAAACCAAAATTATTTCGTCATTGGTCGTTAAACTTTTTTTCAGGACCATGTTATTTGACATTTTTCAAAAAAAAATCTATATTAAATTAAATATTAAATTCAAATTTTAAAAATATTTTTCTCTGTTTTTAATGTTTAATTTTTTTTTTTTGAATGACATAATTTTTATATTATTTATAATTGTGTGAAAATAATTTTTATTGTAATTTGAAAAATTGAAAAAAACCATATATTCATTATTATTCATTCTATTTAAGCTCTATTTATAAATTTTTATGTTTATTTTTAACTAAATTTATTTTTCATTCAAAATGATAATTTATAATTATTAACGATAGCAAGAGAAAATGATATTTTCCATTAATTCAATGAAATATTAAAATTTCATTTTATTTGTATTTTTAATATATGTCATTTTCTTTTATAGATATTTATTCCTCAGTGGGGAAATGATTTTATGATATTTTCCCCTATATTTCTCTATATGGAAAATGATGATGATGATTTAATGATGATTGTATGAACCATATTTCATTCCCATGGGTAAATTCATTTATATTGAAATATTTAGGAAATCTGTTAGTTTTGATTTAGTTATTCTGTGAAGAAATTGTGGAATGATTATGAAATACATTTCCATTGCATAGGTTATGATATAATGAATCAAATGTTTTATGATCTTGTGTTATACATGTATATTGATTCTATTACGTGACAAGTGGGCTTGGAATTGTATATCTTTCATATACATTAGGTAATGAATGATATCCCATAAGATAATATGGAATACAATTGTGAGTAAAACATATTTAGTAATAGAAACTATCTATTATGATAATCTTGGGAGTGAATAATGACCAATGAAATGATGTTATTGGGGTAAATCCAATCCATTATGATAGTCTTGGAAGGGATCCAAAACTTTAGAAATAATTATCTATATTTATTTTTATGGCATTAACTTATATAATATACATAGTATGTGTTGTCATGGATCATGATGATTATATTTTATTTTCCACTCTTATGAATTATGTGTATTAATATGAAAAATACTTGTTAAATGATTTATGATTCATTATCTTCAAGTGAACCAGTATGACTGTCATAAGATGTGATATTTTTATCATACCCCAATGCTAATATTATCATCACATGTGTTTATTTATTAATATAACATATATTAATCTATACTGGGAAATTGAATTGAACATTTCTTATATCTCCTTTTCATGTTTATGAAAAATGGTTTTGAGTAAGGTATATTATAAGAAGTTTACTATGTGAGGACAATTATTTTGTCTCATTTAGTTGAATCTATTAAATGATTTCTCATTACTGATGAGTAATATGATTTTTTTGGGATTCTACTCTTGTTTCTTCCTTAGGTATATTTATTTTCATATGATTGACTTTATGATTTTTTTTAATTGCATGAAATTGTTTATGGATTGACAATTTTATATTTTAATGGGATACTAGGATATCATTGTCATATATAAAAGGAATCATTAATTATAAGTGAGTGTTAGGTGGCCCCAAACCATCTAGATACACTTTGGACTTTTATTAGAATCATATTACATAGTTTTGATTTTGTTAATCAACAATATTCTATTAATTTTCTCATTTAATTTATTAGAAAATTCCGGAAAATAAAATTACTTTTCCATTAAGATAACAATTATATAAAATTCATATGTTTTATATTTAAAAAATGAAATTTTAACCATTTTGATGTTAAATTATTGTTTATGAGGATAATTGTTGATTGAAAAAAATAAATTGGGAATTTTTTAATGTTTGTAAATATTTGAATCCCAGTTATCATTTTAATCATATAAATTCATGTTCGGTGATTTAAATACATATCTTTCTATCACCTAGTTATATATTTTTATAGAATATAGAGAATTATTTTTTGTTAGATTGATTCCTGCTCAAATAATATATGGAATTTTCATTATTAATGAACCTAGTGGAGTAAAAATTACATAAATAAATTCTAACGATATTTTTAAAGCATGTTTGTATTTAGAGACTTCAAATTTTGATAGTAGTAAATAAATTTTACGGTATGAAATACATGTAACTCACTTGGTTTATGTAATAAACATTTCTTATGAAAGTGGCATAAACCATTTGTATATACTTAAAGTTGTTATCATGAAACAATGTGAACATACAATTGATATTATATATATATATATATATTAAATTAACATAAAATAGACCATGAAAAATGGGTAGTGTGATTAAATTTAATTATAATACCTCCTCTTTTATTTAATAAAAATTTTACCAGAGTGATTATAATATTCATCCTTATCATGCATGAGTCATAATTCAAAATAACATATTTAAATTGTTTTTAATTGTTTCATAAATTGTGGGATGATCAATGGGTTATTTATTTTATAATAAATGATTTTTTTTATAATTTTTTTAGTTTTAATAACTATAATATCACCCAATTGAAGCATATTTTTCAATGAAAACACTTTTGTTCTTCATTTTGTAAATTTTTAAAAATGGATATTTTTAATGTCTTAAAACATATACATTCGGAATTGGATTTTAGAAATACCCTTCTTCCAAATTATAGTATACACCATGTTTCTAAATGGTATAAGTTGTAGTTCAATAAATCCTTAAATATTTTTTCATTACCTAAAAACCTATAAAATTTAAAATAATTTTCAAATTAAATGTATATATTGATGGGACTATCAAATTGTATTTCTAATATATTTCAAAAATTATTCATTGATTAATTATTTGAATTTGTAACAATTGGATGGTTTTCTTTACAAATGATACAACTACTTTTATTATTCTAATTGATTACATGTGTACATGGATTACTACACATGTATGAATAATTATTTATCGGGAAATAATGTAAATAATATCTAAATGTATTCAATATATAAATATTTGGGTTCGTATAACATGATCAAAGAATTCACTATAATGAATTTCATATTAAAAATTGTTTAATGGTTATCATATTGTTATATATTGTTTTAGAATACAAATTTTTCAATAATGATAAACTTGTGATTTATATTATGTTTTTTCATAACATAATGATGAGTTTTTCTGGTGCACTAAATAATTTAGTATGTTCAATATTTCATATAAATTTTTCTGATGTTAAATTTCTAATATAATAATAATAATAAATATTATATTTCTAGATAATAATATTCCATGAAAAATGATAATTATTTTATATATTCTAATGCATTTTCTTATTTTTTAGTATATTAAACTTTTTTATATAAAATTTTCCTGGGTACACATTATGTTGGTATGTAGTTTCACTGTATGGGATGAGAAAACAACACCCCAGATATATTATACCCATAAATATATACTCAATTTACATTACTATATTATACACTATCTATAATTCACCATTTGGGATGTGTGTATCAACCAGACTAAATTAAAATGGATAAGTAAAATTCCATGACATAATTTTATGATTTTTCCCAAATTAATATTTATTTTCTTGATATATGTTTTAATAATATGCACCCTTAGGTTATACAAAGTTACATATTACAAATTATTACATGACAAATTAAACTATCTATTTAATTGGTATTTTGATAATTTGTGCAAATATAAATATTATATATTTACACAACATAGTAGGTTGACATATCCCCTGTAAATGAATTTATTCTATGATTGATTAAATCATGGTGGTTATTAATTGATTTTTATATTCTCACACTTTGTATGTGAATGATTGGGGAAAAGTAGTTCAATGGTTTTCCTATGTGTTAACTTTATTTACTGGTATGCATCAGAACAATTTCCTCATCAAATTCTTGGTCATTATAGGTACGAGTCGAGTTCCACAAGGTGGTGGATAAATATAATAGAATCCATGTTGGTATTTATTTATTAGGATTAATGTCCCAATTTTCTTCAAATGTACCATTACGTGATTGTTCATTCATAATTTATAGAATTCGTTTTTTTCATGCAGTTGTGGCTATATTAACCAATACATTAATAAAAATTAGGTCAATATCTACCATACAACCCTCTATGATTCATGCCAGTGGACTCCATCCCTGAGTGATAGGGTAGAACTACTAATGAAATATGGATTCCTACTCGGGTTAAAATTTTAGTGATATAAGTCTTGTTTATTACAAGGTTATATAAATATAGGGAACTAATACAACTTCTCCTTGAGATCTATCAAGACGGTTTTGGATAATGGTATATTGTTGTTAAATCAGTTAACACTTATGATATAACCCATAAAAGGAATCATGAACCTTTTTATATAAAAAGTTTATGTATCCATGGAATTATTAGTAGATTGGAATGAACCACTAATGTGTATGCGGTATTAGTTTGAGTACCTTAGTTATAGGTCATAGAGAACCTAAAATGTTTTTAGTTCTCACCAGATATCCAGTTTCACTCTGGGTTCATGCATCAGAAGTAGTATTCCTTAGGTTTTCATGGTATGAAAACATGAAATATTGTGCTTTTATATATATTTTCCTATATTTAAAATGAAATAAATTGCATTATTGTATAAATTATAACAATATATATATATATAATGTAATCATAAAAACTTATATTTTTTATAATTTTCATAATATATATAACCAATTATATCAATGGATTGAAATAGTCCAATTTATTTATGTTAATAAACATAATTTTTTTAAATCATTTACTATTTCAAATAAATATGTTATTCATTATATTTTTAAAAGTGTTAATGAGTGTTTCTTATTGTTTATTTTATATTATATTCTTATTTAATTAAGTTATTTCTATTATTTATTATTTATATACAACTATAATTTCAGTAAATAATACTATTCGAAGCATGTAATTATTTACATTTTATTAAATGATATTTTATTCTTTTCATTAAGTATTTTAATTTATTAAATAATGTAAGATCCTGGTTCTTCATTTTGATGTACAGGTCTCTTCTTTACCATTTTCCTTATGTTTTTTCAATAAAATAAGGAAAATGGGGGAATCCCCAAATTTTGTGGGTATATATCGTATACTTTTCCACACGCCGTGTACTTTGGCCGTGTGAGATTAGTACACAAGGCGTGATGTCCTGTCAGCAATGAAGGGTATAAAAACTGACTACATGCAGTGTATTTGTATTTACAAACCATGTAATTAGTCATCAGGTGAAGAGTAAGGTGGTTTATGCATTCCCTAGCAGAGCGACAGTGCTCACCGTTTAATCAGGAATACACGCTGTGTACTCATGTCGACAGATGAACTGTGATGTAGTGGAAAAAATATGCTAGAGGAATAGTTAAAAAATTAAAGGTGCACGTCGTGTACACGAGGGTATTCGCTGTGTTTTTTTTCTATAAAAATAGAATGTATCCTCCTCTTTCAGCATAGGAGGCTTTGAGATCATTTTGGAGTGGGGAGAGGAGGTTGGAGCTTCGGGGATCTCCTGACCACACTCCATGAATCTGAATTCATCTCTGATGGTCTCGATTGAACCGCATAGGTGAGTTCTTCCCTCTCCTTGTGTGTTTCTCACCAATTATTCCTTAGGGGAGTGTTATTTTAGTTTGAATGAGAGAAGGATTCTCCCAGATCTATGTTATTCAAGGACAATACAAGAGGCGTCGTTCACATATACCGATCGGAGACAATCGAGTTAGGTGGCCTGATGTTCATTTCATCTACTGTGATAAATTGTGTACTATTGTGCTATGCTCCCATGGTTGGGATGTTTTATGGATGATGCCTTTGCTGATAATATATCTAGAATTTCTTAGATAATCTAATGATAATATTAAACTGTTGTTTGGGATCACTCCTTGGATGCAGGAGAACCCCGGGGGTGCATTCTGCTATTTACCCGTTTGGCTAGGATACCCAAGGGTATGCCATGAATATATTGTGAATTTTTTTTTCTCGACTGAAAGTTGTTTCAAAATTGTTGCTTATGTTTTGGGCTTGTCTTGGTTTTTTTAGCCTGATGGCAGTGTTCTATTAGCATGAGGGCATTGTTCTATTAACACGAGGGTAGGGTTCTATTAGCCTGAAGGTAGTGTTCTATAATCATGTGGGTAGTGTTCTATTATCCTAAGGAAAGTCATTAATTAGACTGAGGGAAGTGTTCTATTAGACTGAGGGAAGTGATATATTAGCCTGAGGGAAGTGTTGTATTATCCTGAGGGCAGAGTTTTACTGGCCCGAGGGAATTGTTTTCTTAGCCTGAAGGTAGTGTTTGGTTAGCTTGAGGGTATCCTTTGATTAGGCCTGAGGGCAATCACCTATAGGTATTTGATTCTATTACATGAGGGTATGAATAGTATGTTTTAGGACACGACTATTTTAGAATGATTTCCTATGATTTACCTACCATGATGAAGAATATTCTTGGAGGGTATATAAAAATAATTAAAATGACAATGAAACTAGTATTGATTGTTACTTTTGAGTACTTACTACATTACTAGATTTACATTCGCACACTGTTGTTGCACTTTTTCACTGATAGTTGGTCACATGCCTTTGGTGGGTGCCTATTGGGATTTATTTCTCACACCCTGTTTGGGTCAAGTCTACTGTTCAAATAGACTATATTGTTTCATGTGTTGACATGGTCAAGGATTCCTATAAAGTTACATGATTATAGCAGTGGAGTAGGAGAGCATGGGAGCGATCTTTAGGCATGCGATGTTGTTGTGTTCTATTTTCTCTACATTGTTTTTTGGTTATTCAATATACATAAGTTTTATTGTGTTGTATTGAAATGTATCATGTTCCAGCTACTTTCATTTAATTAGTGACATTCTTCATCTTTATATATATGGATTATACTTCTATTTTACTATGTTGTCCATTTTAGTTGTATATTGGTTACTACTTCTGCTTTTGTATGTTACTTTATTACACTATGCTATAATTTGACAAATGAGGTCAGAGTTTCCTCACAATCCATCCTGGGCCCTCACTGATAGTCGGTAGCCTCTGGCGTTTAGGTAAATGCGCTTGAGATCATGTGACCAACCGGGTTTGGGGCTCTCATTGTGTGGCACCTAGATCTGGGAGGTTACAAAGTGGAATCAGAGGAATTCATTTCATGGACATATTGATTGGAGCTATAGTAAGGGATATAACTGAAAGGGTAGTTGGTAATAAGCTGTGCAAGTGAGTATCTTTCCTGGGTACAGGGAAATTCCAATATACCTTGTTATTTAAATTTTTATTAGTTCCGCAATTTTACAATAGATTTTATTTTCACCGTTTGGTTACAGATTTGTGATTGTTCTGTTTAAATGTTATACATGGGTTCTATTTAGTTGCAACCCAATGAGATGAGGGTGTTCTATCTCATTCATAATTTAGGCACATGATAGAAATAACGTGTGATGCATTTCTTCTAGTCCATGTAAAAGAATTAGAATTTTCTTGTTGTTGTGATAGTTGATGTTCTATAAGATCATGCTATTGTGATTGATACATTGATAAATACCTACATTCTTTAGGGTGGTACGTTGTGAGGTTTTGATAGAATGAATTCCAAACATTGGTCCTTGAGGTGTATGGGCCTCAATGAATGGAATTTGGTGGACAATTATCGTGTTTTCCTTGTTATAGAATGTATAAGATTCCATGTTTTGATTCACGGAATGTATGGGCCCTCACGGATCAGAATTTTGAACTTAGGTGTTGGTTTCAGTGTTTTTCTTGGTCCCGGAGTAGTTTCTGAGACTTAATGTCCAGAAAACCCAAGATACAAGCTGTGTAGTTCAATAAACACATGTCATGTCTTCTTCTGTTCAAGAAGAAATGGAAACTGCTTAATACATGTCGTGCACGCAAAATACAGGCCGTGTAGTATCATCCCATGTCATTGGAAGTGTGTGCAAGGACACGGTGTAGGGATTGTCTTGGGGAAACATGTCGTGTATAGGATGTACACACCGTGTAGTGTATACCTAGTGTCTGCCCATGTAACTAACAACACGGACGAAGGAAACCCTAGAAAATACCCACCGTGTCTACCTTGAACACGCCATGTAGTCTGACCCATGTACACGGCCGTGTAAAAAACAACATGGGTCGGTGTTATCATTCCAAGTACCGGTTGTGTCTGACTTCAGCAAACTGTATAAGTGTCGGCCGTGTAGCCGGACTGGTAGTGAGAAAACTGGGTCGGTCTGGGGAATTTTTAAACACACTGTGTCTTTTTGGAACACACCGTGTAGTGTGACTTGGGTACATAGGTCGTGTGACGAACAACACAGGTCGATAAATGCTTGTAGAGTACATGTTGTTTATACCTCTAAACATTCCATTTATTCTTGTTTTAGATGTGTCGTGTGGCTTAAGTCATGTAGAAGGACTCGGGCATGGAAGAAGGATTCAGGTTCATGATGTGTGGTAGGACAACATGACATCTATTTGGGGTGTACATGACCAATTTTAGCTAGAGTACACTCCCATGTGGATGGCCTGTGAGAATATGCCGTGTAGTATTTATACACAATGTTTAGTCATGATTTGTAAAACATGAATGCTTTTCTTCTCCTGCTCCCTTCATACACACCATGTTTTCAGTCATTGATGATCTTTTTATCATCTTCGTGAAGAACGAGTGTTCTCAAAAATTTACATGAGGTTTCAATAAAATCAGTTATGCATAAGACCATCCGACAAACCGCTTATTGCCTTTTGGAGCAGAAATGGTCTATACGAGTAATTGGTCATGTCTATCTAACTCAAGAACGTGCTAGCAGTTTTTAAGGCTCTAATGAATCATGTGTTCCTTCCTTTTCTAGATTCTTTTGTGGTAGTCTTTATGGATGATATCTTGGATTAATATCACACTCTACATGACCATTCCACCAATCTTTATATCATAATGAGTATAAGGAGAGATCATCAGCTATATGCCACGCTCTCATACGTCAACTTTTGGATGGACCCGATTCACATTTGGGTCATATTATCTCAGAGGAAGGAGTGGCAGTAGACCCTGAGAAGGTGAGTGCAGTTGATTCAGGGGATTATCCTAAAGTCGTGTTTGAGATAAGGATATTCTTAGGGCTAGCAGGTTACTACATGCATTTTATATAGTAATTCTCCCTGTTAGAAGAACCATTGATGGGTTTGACTCATAATGGAGTGATGTTAGTTTGGTCTAAAGAATGAGAGTCAACCTTTAAAGAGTTGATGGGAAATTTGACATCATCACCAGTCTTGATACTTCTAGAGAAAGAAAAGAGATATGCAGTTTACTGTGTTGTATCAGGTATTGGGCTAGGAGAAGTGTTGATGCAGGGAAATTGAGTAGTTGCGTAAGGGTCTTGGATGTTGAGGCCACATGAGATGAATTACATGATGCATGACATCGAGTTGGCTATAGTTGTTCATGTGTTTCTCTGCTGGAGACACTAACTTTTGGAAGAACATTTTGTGGTGTTTATGGACCACAAAAATCTCAAATATATCTTTACCCAGCGTGACAGGAATCTGAGATAGTGGAGGTGGGTTGAATACCTTCTGTCCTTCGACTTTGAGCTTGACTATACACCTGATAATGGTAATGAAGTAGTTGATGCAGTAAGTAGGAACACTCAGACACAGGCAATGCATGATGCTAGGGTGAGTGGAAGCTTATGGCTTTGTTCTCCAAGATGCATTTGGAGGTGCACGACAGTTAGGAGCAAGACAATATTTCTTCCTTAGCTGTGACTTCTACCCTCTTGAAAAGAGTGAGTATAAGACCGCTTTCTGATTCATAATTCCAAGTTCTACGGGATTCTGTGGCAACTGAGAACCCTCCACTTGGATGGATAATAGGCGATGATGAGGTATTGTGTTTCCATGGGAGAGTGTTGGTTCCCGGGGATATACATGAGAAGATGATGGGGGACATTCATCCTTCAGCCTTGGTAGTGCATCCAGGAGTTACCAAAATGTACCATGACTTGAGACATCAGTATTGGGGGCTGGGTATGAATAGAGAATTAGCTGGTTTTGTTACGAGATGTTCCACCTATTAGTAGGTGAATGCGAAGCATTAGAGGCCAACCAGACTCTTACAAAAGTTACCCATTCCATAGTGGAAATGGGATAATGTCGTGATGGATTTCATGACCAGGTTTCCGAGGCCACCTCAAGGAAGTGATGTCATGTGGTTTTTGGTAGACATACTTATGAAGTTAGCTCATTTTTTCCAATCAAGGGGGCCTTCAATGTTGACTATCATGGAATGTTTTATATTTGAGAGGTAGTAATTCTTCATGGGGTACCTCATTCTATCATTTTTTATATGGATTCCTGAATTATGTCTCATTAATGTTAGGGTTTTCATATTGAACTGGGTACACGGGTGAATCTAAGCATAGCTTTCCACCCTCAGACCGACTTCCAGTTAGAGAATGCGAAATAGGTGTTATAGGACATGATGCGTTCATGCATCCTAGACATTGGGGGCTCTTGGGAGAAGCATATACCCCTGGCCTAGTTTTCCTATAATAACAGTTTTTAGTCAATGATTGAAATGGAACCTTACGAGGACATATATGGTAGGCCATGCCGATCACCCTTGTGCTAGTTGGAGGCAGGTGAGTCAGCTTTACTGGGGCCACATCTCGTATATGAGACTTCAGAGATGGTCCAGTTGATTTGGAATCGTATGGCTACCGCATAGTATCGTCATAAATCTTATGATAATCACCGCAAACAACCATTGGAGTTTGTGGTCGAGGATTAGGTTTTCATTCATGTTTTGTCAAGGATGGGTCACAGGTGGATCAGAAGACAGGGTAAACATTAGCTGAGGTATGTGGGTCTGTTTGAGATTATGGAGAGACTCGAGTAGGTTTACTACCAGTTGCAATTACCACAGAGGTACCGGGACATGCATGAAGTATACCATGTATCTCAGTTGTGCCTCTATCATTCAGAACCATCTAATTCTTTTCAGCCTGAGGATGTTGAGAATAAGGTCGATGCATCCATTGAGGATCATCAAATTCATATTGTTTATATGATCATGAAGGTTCTCCGAGGTCGGTCAGTTCCTCTAGTTTGTGTGCAATGGAAGCTTTGCAGAGTGCATGGAGAAACCTGGGAGTAGGAGAACGATGTACGTGCTCAGTGGCTAGATTTTTTGATAGATGTATCTTCACCACACTTGAAAGGTCAATTCAGGGATGAATTTCATTTAGGGGGATGTCTTTAAGAAACTGGTTCTTCTTTTTGAGGTACGAGTCTACTCTTTACCCTTTAACTTAAGTGTTTTTGAGAAAATAAAGAAAATGGGTATAACCCCAAATTTCCTGGGTACACGCCATGTACTTAACCACAGACTGTGTACTTTGGCCATGTTGGATGAGTACAGAGGGAGTGTAGGCACGTTAGAAATGAAGGGTGTAAAAACTGACAACACGCCGTGTGCTTTGTATTTACACGCTGTGTAACCAGTCATCATGTGAACAGTAAGGCGGTGGAGGAAGCCACTAGCAGAGTGACAATATACGCAGTGTAATCAAGAATACACGTCGTGTACTCATGTCATCATATGAACAATGTTGCGGTGGAATGAAGCCACCAGAGGAACAGTTAAAAAAAATAAAGGTACACACCATGTACTTGAGTGTACACACCGTGTAGTTTGTTCATTTCTCTAAAAATTGAAAGTATCCTCCTCCTTTAGGATAGGAGGCTTTGAGATTGTTTTGGAGCTAGGAGAGGAGGTCGGAGCTTTGGAGATCTCCCGACCGCACACTAGGAATCTTAATTATTCTCCAACGAGTTTGATTAAACCGCACAGGTGAGTTATTCATCCTCCTTGTCTGATTTATACCAATTGTTTCCTGATGGGAATGTTATATGAGTTTGAATGAGTGAATGTGTATCCCAGATCTATGTTGTTCTTGGATGATACAGGAGGAATCATTCACGTATACCGATCAGAGACGATCAGGGTAGGGGTTCTGATGTTCCTTTCAACTATTGTGTTAAAATTGTGTATCGTTGTGATACGCTCCCATGGTTGGTGTGTCATATGAATGATGCCATTGCTGAAAAGATAACTAGAATTGTTTAGATAATCTAATAATAAGTTTAAACTACTATTTGGGATCACTGATTGGATCTAGGACCATCGATGGGATGTGTTACTCTTTTTAGCCATTTGGCCTGGATACCCGAGGGTATGACATGAATATATTGTGCATTAATTTTTCTTGAGAGAATTTTTATCTAAATTTTTTCTTATGATTTGGGTTATACTTGGTTCTATTAGCCTGAGGGCAATATTTTATATTTTGGAGGGCAGGGTTCTATTATACTGAGCGCAGGGTTCTATTAGCCTGAGGGAAATGTTTTATTATCCTGAGGATAGTGTTTTATTAGCCCGAGGGAAATGTTCTATTAGCCGGAGGGAAATATTCTATTAGATTGAGGGAAGTGATCTATTAACCTGAGGGCAGTGTTATTTTAGCCTGAGGGAAATGTTTTATTAGCCTGAGGGCAGTGTTTTCTTATCCTGAGGGTAGTGTTTGGTAAGAATGAGGGTAACCTTTTTTATGGCTGAGGAAAATCACCTATAGGTATTTTATTTTTTTAACCGAGGGTAAGGATAGTATGTGTGAGGACACAACTATTTTAGAATGATTTCCCATGTTGTACCTTCCATGCCAATGAAAAATCATTGTGGAGATAAAAAATAAATAAAATTACAATAAAACTGGTATTGATTGTTACTATTGAGTACATACTAGTTTACTACAATAACTTTTTCTCACTACTGTTGCACTTTTTCACAAACAGTTGGGTGCATGCCTTTGGTGGGTGCCTACTAGGATTTATTTCATACACCCTATTTGATCATGTCTTCATACCAAATAGACTATATTACTGTAGGTGTTGACAGAGGCAAGGGTCCCTATACAGGTACATGATTGTAGTAGAGGAGTAGGAGAGCATGGTACCGAGCTTAGGCTTGTGATGCTACTGGTTTATTTTTTCTCTAAATTGTTTTGTTTGGTTGAACCTAGTAATTGAGTTGTATTGTATTGTATTGCAGCATATCCTATTTTAGAATCATTCAATGAATTAGTGACATGATGTATCTTTTTATATATGACTGCTAGTTCTCTTTTACTCTGTTGTCCATTTCAATTGTATATTGGTTACTGCTTCCATTGTTATAGGTTATTATTATTTTTCCATTGCGCTACACTTTGAATAATGAGGGAATAGTTTCCCCACTATCAGACCTCGACCCTCGCTACTAGTCAGAAGCCTCTGGCGTTTGTGGAAATTCACTTGAGGTCACGTGAACTCCCAGTTTCGTGGCACCCATTATGTGGTACACGAATCCGGGACGTTATAAAAAATGTTTTAATTAAATTCATGAAATCTAAAAACCATTCTACTTTTAATTTTTTATCTAATGGTCTACTTTATAGAGTTCAATAATTTATTATCATGCATGTTATATAATTTCACGATATATGATGTTTGATACTTATCATGGTGATTTTATAGGAAAGGAATTCTAAAATATGAACATTTCACTTTGAAATTATATAAACTGAATTTTTAGAAACTGATTTTTCAATATTAATTAACACTGTGATATTGAAATGAAGGTGTGGATGTTTTCCGAATATTATATTCATATTTTTTTCAAAATATACAATTTAGAAATTGAAGTGTAAGTATGATACATGATTAAATTTCAATGTGTTTTTTCATTAATAAATTGACATTAGGGAATTTCCTAATAAAATAATTAATTATAGAAAATTAGTTTTTTGATTGAATTTTTAAGTTTGGCATGAAATATGATATCAAAAACTAAGTAGTTTTAGGATATTGATTTTAATGGGGACATAAATATGACAACGCCCTAGGAATGTCTTTTGGTGGGGATCTGTAAAAGGAAATTATTTTTTTAGTAATGGAACTATGAATATACAGTAATGGATAAATTAAAGTGGCATCTATTGTTTTATATGTGTTATGAAATATAAATGGAATAATATGGATTTGTTTCATATGATATATGTTCCCTAAGTCTGTGATTTTACCTTGAAGTTATATATTGGAATGTGTTTTTTAAGATGATGGATTGGTGACTTTTTGGAATCATCGATGAATTATGTATTTTATTTCATTCTATTTAAATTACAATGTAGTGTGTTTTTAATGAAAATGAATTGAATAATTATGATTTCTAGGAAAATTGATCTTTATTTTTTGGGGGGAATATATATATTTTTTTTCTATGAGGGTGAACCTCTTTTAGGAAATTCTATAATGCTTAGAGTGTTCAATTAATATTGAATTGGGTGTTTGGAATGATTATAAGTGATTTAGTTTAGGTTATAAAAAATTATGGAACTTGTTATGGGTATATGAAAAAAAAAATTTATGATAGTTTTCCATTAAATATCTTGTGAAAAACTAAACATAATTCACCCACTAGAGTACATTATAATGCCTAGGAGGTCCTATCAAAACACTGTTGGTATCATAAGAAGATTTGTCATAATGTTTCTTATAAATATTATTTTTTTTCAATTTTCAATCAATCCTTTAAACTGTAAAACACACCTCACATTACCATAATTTTTACATTTCCTAACACCGCTCTGGAGATATCTCATTGATACCTTCAAATGATTTTCACCTCTTTTCAATATGCCTCTTGGATTTTAGTGGGGATCTTCTTGTATAAGATACTGTGTGACCTAGATAACTATTTTATATTCACATATATTATTTCTTATCATTATATTATTATAATGGATTTTTAAATTTGGGTATTTTACCACATTTCTATAGAGATACTTTTTAATACCTTGTATTTACCCTATTTGAGATAAGGATGAACTGAAATGGTGATTTCTCAACCATTTCATTAAATTTCGATCATTTTAGTTTTAATGGTAATTTCATTTTTGAATTATTGATTTTGTGATTTATGTTTTTACCTTAATGTTATATATATTTTCTTATTTCTGGTTTTCAGTTTTAACATTAATTTTAAGGAATTCTTTATCAGTTTCAGCAAATTTTTATCTTCTGATTTTTTATATGGGTTTATCAGAATTCATGTGTAATTTTTTGTAAAATATTTATGATTTTATTTTGGTGATTATTTTGGTTTCTTATGTCATCCTTGTAGTATAGGGTGGAATAATCAGGAAAAAGTGAATGGTCGGTGATTTCATGAAAATTGGAATATGTTATTAAATAATTTGGATTTTTCTTCCCATATATTTTAAAATTTGATAAATAAAATTTATCATTTTTTCTAATGAAATTTATTTATCGGATTTTGGAAACATAATTAATATTAATACAATTTTTTAAAAACTCTTTTATAATAGAATTTTTTACTTTAACCATTTTGGTGTTAAAGACATATTCAATTGGGTTTTGAATGACTATCAAGTATTTAAATGAAAATTAAGAATCTTTTGTAATTTTTTGATATTGGAATCAAATTTAATATGTTCACCTTTTCGGTCCATATGTATTATTTCAATTTTATATTTTTACCGCCATTGGTAATATTATTATAGTAAAATACTTATCATCATTTTTGGATAGAATAATATGCACCAAAATATTATTGGGAATATTTTTCCTTTTTGAAACTAGGGAAGTATTTATAATGTACACATGTTTTTTAATTATTTATGAATCATGTAAATATTTAGACACTTATGAATTTTGTAGTAATATTTATCTTATATAATAATTATTTTGTGGAATTCACTTACTTTGTGTCATCGTAAATTCATTTATTAGTTAGTATAAATGGTTGCATATCCATAATAAGGTTATATTGAAATATAATATAATTTAACAGGGAAATTTTCTATATTTATATATTTTTTATACACATTAAACCATTTCTAGTGTGATTATATTTAATTATAATACATGATCATTGATTCTATGAACATGGTATTAATATGATAATTACCTCCCATATTAGAAATTATGATTCAGATTCCATAAATAAAAATGTGACAAAGTATTAGAGGTTTCATCATTGGTGAGATGTTGTATGGTTTAATAATGTGGTGATGTATTATTTTTTTATAAATTTTTCATCAATTTTATAATTATATTATCACCAAATGTAATCATATTTATTTTACAAAAAAACACAATTTTGTTTCAATTAAATATGTTTCGGAATTTATTGTTGATTCATTTATAAAATATCTAAAATAAAATTTAGTTTTGAAAAACATCCAATTTTATGAAATCTAGAAAATTCCATGTTTCTATAAGGAATTAGATTTAACAAAAAAAGTACATGAATAAGAATTATTGATATGAAAACATGTTTTCTGTTCGAGATCCTTTATTGTTATTGGAGAATTTTGAATGACATCAATTCATGTATAGTTATGAATCATTAAATATTGAATGTCAAACACAATTGAAATTAGGGTAATATTGAAACTGAATTATTATCATATAAATAAAATGAGTAGGATCCATTGATCACTTATTCATCAGTTGGTTCCTTTTAAGAGACTGTAAGACTGTTTTTTGTGGAAATTCACTCAAGCTTATCACTTTTGGTCCCCTTGATATTGTTGTTACATTATCTTAATTTCAATCTCTTCTTTAATAAATAAATACATTCAAATTATCATTCAATCAGTTAAAATACTATTAATGTTAAAGTCATATATTTCTGGTACATGATTTAAAATTAGTATTCATATTCAACTCATACTCTCTGTTAAATTTTTTCCAAGATCACCGTGTGTAGGTGTTGGTTATGACGAATAAAACCGTTGGTATTCTATATATTATTTACCAAGGTATACTAGTTACTAACATTGTACAGATTAATACTATTTTTAAAATAATATTGATTATTGATGACATATAATTTCCCTATATTATAGAGTTGTTATTGCATGAGTTTTTACTTCTCACAAAATATTTTAATGATCAAATTATTTTGGGATCTCTATATTTTGTTAAAAATAAATATATATAAATTTTCAAAATATTTAAATATTCCCAAAAAAATATTAAAATTTTCATTTTTAAATAGATGTTCACAAAATAAATTTTTAATTTATTATTGGAATACCGGTAATATTATTTATGAATGGAACTGTATAAATGATAAATAGGTTAGAAAAAAATGATTCATAAATTATATAACCTTACTAATACAAATAAACATAAAAAATATTTAATTCCAAATTCATTAATAGCTAAATTAAGTGAAAATAAAATATGTGTACCAAAATAATTAGTCATTGTATCTTTTTTTGATAAGTGTATAATGAAAAAACAATCAAATGATAATTTTAAAACGGATATCTGGTGTTTGAGGCACATTTTTTGGAATCTGTTTCAATTCAATCATCTCAAAAAATTCAATAGAGGACATGATACATTTTGAGATGATTCGAAAAATAAAATCATAACCAACGGTATGATTAGTTTCTCCAACTCAAAAATAATTAAATATATCAAATTTCTTAATATCATGAAGAATATGTTACAATGTATTAGTCAATTGTGTGATAGTAGTATTAAAATTATTTTTGAATATGACTCATGTAATTATTTTAATCCTTAAAGAAAAATTTTATTTGTCTTATCTCATTTTTAAAATGTTTAAATTATATATTTAAAATATATTTATAAATAAAACATTATGTTTTTTATCACACATGATATCGAGTATTGGATTTTTTATATATTCCTTTGTATCTAATACACTAGTCAAGCTCAACTAAACCATATATAATGACTATTTATGAATTTATTTTGCAAATTTAATATTGTTTGTGAACCATACCACCTCGGTAGGAAATAAAAAAATTACATTGAATATAAAAAGGATATTTTCTCTTCTCTATTCTAATAAAAAATTACCTTTATATTTTAGTTAGGATCTTGTTGATATTTTAAATAGATAATCTCGCATACTTTTATTTATCAATGAATATACATATAATACATGGGATTATTTCATGGATCATAAATTGACGATTTTAAAGTGGGTTTCAAATTTGAAGGAATGTTGAAAATGCAATGTACTACAATAGTCTATCCCTTGTAAATTACTATAGTGGAGATATTAATAAAAAAACATTGATGTAAAATTTAATTATCAAGGTTATAACTATTACTTTAGTACTCTTAGAAAACATCAACTAAAATAAGTTTTTAAAAGAAAAAAGGACGCTATAAAATTTTACTACAAAATCTTCAGATTAATTCATAATTATTGATTAATTATTGATTAATTATTGTATAAGTCATTCAATATCTCTAGAAATATCATTAAATGTGTTTTTATAAGGCATATCCTAAAAAACCAATTAGAACATTGGAAAGTAAAACGTACCATTTTTTTATATTAATGTGTTTTGGTGTAAATTGATTCTCCATAACACCATGGACAATAAATGAATATTTTACACCAAATCAAATGAAGGTATCTTTATTAGATACTCTACATCAAGTAAAGCCTATTGAGCTTTTAATAATTGGACTAGAACAATCGAAGTGTTAATTAAAATCACATTTGATGGGAATCTACCTTAATTTTATCCTTATTGTTATAATTGAATTAATCATGAGATTTTGACCTTACCTAATCCTAAACTATATAATAAAATTGAATATAATGTTCCAATTCGTAATCACATATTATTAAATGATTCATAACGTTATCTTTAAAAAAATCAAATACATTTAGAAAATTGAATAGTGTATTTAAATTAATAGAAACAGAAACACATCATTATAAACATAAAACCAATGTAATAATTTAGAACATCACATAGTTCTTAATACTCTCATAGATAGTGTTAAAAACACTGGATAGCCTAAAAATGTAAATAAATGAAAAGTGAGATATAGAAATATAACTTTGTTTAAAAATGTATATAAAACATATCATGACAGATTCTATGGGATAAAAAGATATCATAAAGGGAATGATAATGATCATGAAAATTCGTAATAAAAATTATAGAATATGATCATTGAATAATGGACCATGTGGAAAAAATATAATACCTGAAACCATAAACAAATTTCAAGGGTCACTCTTAATACATCTTATATTAGTGTACAAATCCCATGATTTGTTGAGTTCACTCACTTTTACCATAAACATAGAAGAAAAATTCCTATGGTAGACTGCATTTACTCATTAATTTTTTACATAATATCTCAAGAGATATAATGATTTACAAAATTCAAATGAGGGGAAAATAAATTTGTGCCCACATAGAACATAATGAAAATCCTATATATGTGTGCCACATGAATAAAATAAGCCGTACGTCAATCACAAAAATGATAAAACCCATGAAAATAATTTGTTTCTATAATTATTATTGATGGAATAAAAGAATGATAATCCATAAGGATTACCAAAAAAGGAATTAAATAATTAAAATTATTATAATAGAAAACGGGAAAAAGGTCTTAATCATGGAGATACAAAGTAGAATATTCATGATAAATATTTCGGAGGAAAGCCTTTAGCATGTCCTCCAAGTCCTTGATGGTTTTCTATGTCTGGATGTATGATTGAGGGTGAAACTCTATAATCAAGTGTAACTGAGTCCAAATGGATTCCTATAATTCTCTCCATAGCTGAGTTATGAAGAAATAATCAAAATCAGAGATTATGGTCTAGGGAACTCCGTGGAGTCTTACTGTCTCATTGATGTAGATATTTATCAGGATACCAATTTAACACTGCTCTTAAATTTCTAATAACTAGTCTGAATTGGTGACTAGGTCTATGATCAATAATAAACAATCATATACCTTAGACTTACATGGTAATCCCATCACTAATTTCATGGATATCCCATCCCACATACACTATATCACCTCAATATTTTTGGTTAAACATACTAGAAATTAGTTCATATCCATCACTTGTTGACATATAAGGCATTGATAGAAACACTCTACAACTCTTTTAATTATTCCTGGTCACCAATAGTGCTATCATAGGTGTTGGTACTTCTTAAAAATACTGTTATGTAACAACAAGGGGGTATTAGAATCATATAACCAATCCTCCAATAATTCTAAAGGTAGCACTATCCATACCCTAAAAAGGATAGAGCACTTCCCACTTCCAAAATATTCATTAGGAGCATGTCCTATGAATATGTATGTATGTAAGGTCTCAGAGTCGGTATGTCCATGTTGATCATCCCTGCCAGGTTGTAGATGTAGTGGGGTAATAACCATTGACTGTAGATGTGAAGCACAATCCTTATCCATAAATAACAAATGCATCAAGGCTAACCACTCTGACACCTCATCCGACAACTGAGAACAAGATCTCACATTGATCATGTTTGCTACCACGTTCCTCTTCCAATGAGTATAGACAATGAAAAGTTCATAATACTAGAGGAAATATATCCACAACATCTATATCATGTTATGATCATTATATGATAATATATGCATGAGAAAAATTTGGTTAGATTATATGATAAACTACCCACCAATCAAGTAGTGTCGCCACTTCTTCAATGAAAAAACTACCTCTAATAACTTAAGGTTATTGGTCGTGTAGTTATACTGATGTTTTCTAAAATAGAACTATGTATAGAAAATAACTACATGCCTCTCCAATAGAACTTAACCATGTCTTGCCTTTGATGCAATATATTACTCTATACAGTCGACATCGTCAACAGTTATCCTTAAGATGATGGTTATCATCATCCTCTACCTCATCTAATGAAAACTCTACTATAACATTTCCATCCACATGAACAGATTCCCTTTCATATTCAAGAATATCAATTTTGATACCACTATAGAGAAGTGAGTTACAAACCATTGATATTCACCATCCAATCTATGGAATAATCACACCACAGTAACACTCTTGGGTTTATCCCAAGAAAGAAATTCCTCAATCATCCCTTAATCGAGTGAAACACCTTCTTTTAAGAGGCCATCCCCAAGAAAAGTGGACCTCTAAAATATAAAAATGATACTTCAATAGAATACACTAAATATAGTGCTCTTAGAGTGTGTCCAAGAACATCCTCAAGTTCCTCACATGATCCTCCTTAGATTTTGAATAATGTCGGATGTAATCGAAGAATAATATCATGAAATGATCCAAGAAAGGTAGAATGGTCTGGATTATAAGTCCTAGAAGAACTTCTGGATAATTCATCATTCCAAAAGGAATCCCCCACTACAATATTTTATTATAACAACATATTATGGTCATCTTTAGTATATCCTTCTTTTGATCCGTGCAACTGGTGGTTGCATGATCAGAGGTCAATCTTTGAGAACCACTATGATGCTCCAAATTGATCGATTATGTCATAAATTCTCGATAGTGGATAAATTTTTTTTCACATCATCCTTTTTCAACTGTTGGTAATCAAGACATATCCTTAGGATCTGACCTTCCTTTTTAGAGAAATAAAATTTTTTCTTCCCAAGGTGAAACAATGGGCATCACAAATCCCTTTTATTGCAAGTCCCCCAAATGCACTCTCATATCTTGAAGCTCTATGAGATCCATCAAATATGATAGTTCATATATCGAATCTTTCCTCAGATAAAAATCGATGAATAAATCTACCCCTCAGTTGGGACATAAACATATTATTCCCTCGTGAATTTCGTATGTATACTCTTCCACTACTATAAGAAAAAAATAATCCAAAGAATACACATCCCTAAGAGTTATGATTTCTAACTGGTGTGTAATCAATTGTACTATCCTATAAATGATCTATTCATAATATAGTAGGGTTTCCTATTCAACCACAAAGTAAAGCCTCCTTTTTTCTATTATAGACACACCAAATCAACTACCTAAAAGAGTCTATAAGGCCATGATCTATTGATACCCATTATCTAAATATATGGAGTCCTATGGCCTCATTTTTCTAACAAATAGATTCCCTAAAAAATCCTAACTTGTATGTGTCAGGTCTCACTATCGACACATGTGTGAAATAACTAAGTTACAACCCTTTGGAGTCTTCAACTGAAAGGGTCTATCCAAAATATAATAATGAATATCTATGTATTAAAACATAGAAGTAGAAAGGAATGAATGGTTTGAACCGGATTCTGACAAATACTATTTTTAAATTCGACCATACACAATGAATCCATCATGTAATCCTTTAATACTCATGTTCATAGATCTCCAAATATTACATATGTCCTCATCCATGTCAACCAACACCCAAAGCATGGTATATACCACTTGGTGGTGTTGGTGATAAAAGGATGTACTTTAGACAACCATATACTACCCTCCTGGCCCCTCTGGCACAATCAGCTGACCTATAGACCACCCCACTAATGCCTTTTTATCTTTATTGGTAGTCCCTCAACCATCTCCCAATAATTAATGTGACGGGTCGGGAAATCTCATTGATGATATCGATCACCATTATAATAGAAACACCACCTATCACTATACTGATTCGATCCACCCTGAGATCCCTACACCACATACCATATGTATTCGGATCAACTAATAAAGTGTTCAGCCTTCTTGGATCCCTATGACTATAATCGTCTACCTACTACCAAGGTCTTAGCTACTCAGTGTGTTATGCTAACTCCTACTACTGATGTCTACACCTATAGAAAACATTCAACTAAAAAGGCTCACTCAAACACACTATCATAGTTGGAAATGTTAAGAGATACCACTGGCACACTGATGAATTGGCTCAAGCCATGATTAATGGTCTAATCTATGATGAACTGGTCATGTACCATATCCATGGATTAATACAAGAGATGAGTAAAACATGTTGAATACTTCACCACGATGATACTTATTTTCTATAGATTTAGAAGATCTTATCTGTGTATTGATCACATTGTGGATGCATAGAACTCCTGTATAAAGTGATTCTCAATATCTACTAGGAGTTAAATTTATCTCTAGGTAAATGAGTCACCAAGATCAACCATCGCCCCATATAGCCTTGATGAATACTCAATTTATGGACAGCCATCTGATTTGTAGGATTCCTAAAAAGGTGAAAACCATGAGTGACTACATCTAGATAGTCCTCAGCCACCTAGGGGCCTGAATCACCAAAAACCATGGGAGCTAAATACATATGAAACTGATGAAATAAACTCACCATATATTTATGCACAACTATTATTTTTGGATCTATATGCTACTTAATGGGTGGTGGTACAACTGGTCAACCACTCGTTGGTTCTATATCTTGTACTACCCCAAGTATTGATGCATCTTCCCAAAGAGGATCATACATGGGATCATGAAGTGGAATCCTAGCTAGCTATCAATGTAGAGGAATCATGAAATTAAACATGATGTACGATGGTCAAAATTATAAATTTGGGAACCTAACTCAAGATGGTCAAGGATAAAATAACCATTCATATATGATACATGTACCAAAAAAATCCCAACAATGAAATGTTTAAATATAAAGAGTCAAAATGAAATAGATAATAGTCTTGGTATATGGATATTTCATCCATTTCACCAACACCAGAATATGTGGTTTTAAATACAAACAAGAAAAACAAAAAATTGGTTATCAAAAACAATGTCATTAACTCAAGTCCTAAGGCAGAACTCATATTCTATGATACCACTCTGTCACAACCCAAAATTCAAAGCCTAAACCAATGACTACCCCATGAATACCTCTAATACGCCAAGGGAAGGCGACTAAATTAGACTAGGCATATACCAAAAATGGGATGAATTATCCATAAGTACATGTACACAAGAACATATCTCCATGCCCAAAAGATGATGAAATGTAAAACAACTTAATGAATGAATGCATATATCTATGATCCCACAACAGAGTATGATAATAAAGTACTGAAAATAGAAAAGGGGAAAAGACAAGCCCAGCTAAAACTTTAAAGAGTCCATTATGCTGCAATGGTGAGGACTAAGGAAAACATAATCTACCAACAAAGTCACCAGTGTCTCAAGATCTAGTTATTCTCCACATGCTTTATGTCCACCCATTACACCATCAAGTGGGCCTTCATTTTCAAAATACACAACATGTGGAGACAAATCTGATGAAGAGGAGAATACAAAAATACCCAACAAGACACCCTAAAAACACTAATCGAAAATCACCATGTGTATTAATATCAATACAATATATACAAATCAATGTATATTAGGTAAATCTAGATATACTCAGGAATGAAACCGCACCATCAATTATTAATAACAAACTATCACCCACAAGATTATTATTGAAGCAATGCTTGTTATGATAGAACTCATTCCACCATCGATGTTATCATCAGAGACAATTGATTAAGAGGTATAGATTATTGGGCCCCACCTAAATAAAAATATTTTGTCTAATAATAATACGATATATAGATAGGGGTACACTCATAGAACCACTGGGGGACACCATGAACTCATTCTGGATAAACCCGCTATGTAGCGGATCGTATGTTAATGATTCCACCATTCATAGTGAAGTTGTCTACTAGATGGGTTATAAATGCTCTTTTCCAGGAGGACATGCTGATACCTAAAAATCCAAATAGTAAACTACAGATGATATTTATTCACACTCCAAACTCATAGAGGGACATACCAACTCAATCTCAGAATCATCATCTAGAGGGGATCCCACTCCAGTGATGTGGATGTAATGATACAATATACCCTTGAAGGAAAACGACAATGTAACACTCTAAACATATACTAGTAAAAATTAAGAAAAAAATGAGCCTTAATCACTCTTTAATGTATTACATCGAAGTTAGATGTTATACATGTCGTGCCCTTTGACCCTGAGTCCTACATGTATAAGAGACCCATGTCATCAAACTATGTTTGTGTAGTAGTACATGCCATGTAAGAACCCCATGTATTATACCCATGTTCAAGTATACGACTTCAGACTATGTACCCATGTCCATGTACCAGTACACACCATATCTCATGTACTTGGTCCAAACTCTATCAGTGTGGGGGACTATATTCCATATAGGAAGCCCATCTACTCCACCCCGTGTTAGTGTATTTTCCAAGTACATGTCAAAGTCACCCGGTTGGGGCCACAAGCCATGTTGTCCTAGAAACACAATGTGTGATACTTCCTTCTTACCCAAAACCCAAGTTTCCACCATGGGGTACCCACATTGCATATAGATCTGGTTTACAGATCATTTTCTACAGGATTTTCCAGAATCTTGGATTCTTGCTCTACATGCCTCATTTGATCCCCTAGTCCCAAAAACATAGACATGCATGCCATGAAACTCAATATCTATTTTCTTTTATTTATTCCATCACCAAAAAAACAATATTTAGCCCTTTTATCCTCTAAAAAATACATATTAATAGTTCATTGCTAAATGCCGAAGAACTTGAAATTGGGTATTATACAACATCTGATTCATCACTTCTTCCATCATCATAGCACTATCATGAGTATTGATCCTAGATCTACATTATTAGATCATTGAACCATGAAATATGTTTTTATAAATCAATCGATCTGTATTCATCAAACCCCATGTAAAATAAATAAAACATTTGGTGAATAGTAGAACTAGTGGAGAAAAACGCATGAAAAAATGATTGGAATGAATGTTGATCGATGCTTGCGTTGATCTCAATTAATTTCCATAAGATAAATAATGAAGAGATTGATAACAATAAGAAATTCTACCAATATCATCCCCAAATAAACCCATCCCTCAAACACAAATGTTCCGTAGATCAATCCATTCAGATATTAATCTGTGTTCATTATAAAAATAAAGAATAACGACTAATCCACATAAAATGCATCTTACCTCAATTCAGTTCAATCGCTTAGGAAGAATAATAAATTGTCGTCATCATTGGATTAATTCATCGAATCCGAGGTGAGTTGATCCCAAAACCATGATTTCATTATTTTTCTCCAAATAGGTTTATCCAAGGATCTCTCGAACGATCCTCTAGGGGTGACATGGTTATGCGGCCAGCCCTGGGAGTTTGAAATATGGATCTATTTCCTGATCCACTACTAATTACGTCTAAAAATGAATTAAAATAAAATATTGAATTTATTATTATTTTTTGTTTCTATGTCCATGATGAATTTTCCAAAAATGACCCATGCCGACTAATATTATGTCACACCTTGGACAAAACTAACTTTTAATCTCAACACTACCCTCATATTTTGGATCCATGAACCCTTTTAGTTGTGATTACACTGTTTCTACAAAAATGTCTGTATGTGTTAAAAAATATTTTTCATATATTTCAAACATTTTTTATGAGCACACTGGTCCTCTGAATCAAACATCATTTTAGCTCCTAGTCTGGAAAATAATCCATATAATATCAACAAAAAAATCATTGAAAATCTAGGACATTGCATCAAATTTATCCCTTTTGTTACTCTTTAGGTTCATAAAATTTTCATTTGGTGATGCCAAAGATGAATGTGAATGGGTTGGGTTTGAGGAGGAACCAGGGAATAGTTTTGGATAATATAATGATTTTTAATGGGTCAAAAATTGAAAAAGATGTGCCCTCCTTTTATAGGGGAAGAAAAGAATACATATAAATGCTCGAAATTCTAATGTAAGAACATTATATTCTATAGCGTATATGATAGGGGAAAAAATTATGGAAATATAATATCATAATACATTATAATTTATATAATATTTTAAATAAATTAAATATAGGATATATCTTGAAATGCATGAAACACGTAATTACTTTTTGTCACACATAAGAGTGACTTCCATACATAGATTACATTACAAAAAGAACATTGTTTTTCAAATCAATAATATATTATTAAGAATTTATTATTTAATATAATAGGGTATAATATAACCATTAAATTAGTATCTATAAATATTATAAACATACATTTGGAAATATATGGTTTATAATAATTTTATATGAATTCAACAGATTCAAATTACATTGAAATGAAAAATAAGAACGAATTGAATCTAAAAGAAATATTTTAATATAAAACTATTTTTGTGCTAAAAAATATATTATCTTCATAAATTAAATTATTTAAAATTATTTAGTGATATTATTGTACGAAATACATTTTAAATTAAATAAATAAATTTATATTCATCTAAAAACATTTATAATCATATGATAATAAAAAACAAAATATTACACATAAAAACCTATAATTTTATATATAATATTTTACATTATTTTAGTAGAAAACGTATTTTAAATAATATTTTTGTATCTTTCATTGATTCTTTATGTCAATATATTCTTCATTTTTTAATTATTAACATAAAAATTATTTTAGGGTTGTTTTTTTCTGAAATATTTCATTTTTTAATTAATAGTTAAAAACAATGGATTTTAATTCAAAAATGGTATTTCATCCAATTTATTTATAGGGTTAATTTATATATGGAAATGTTTTGAGTGTCAAAATACATAAATTATTGAAAATGTAACACAATTTAGGTCTTTTGAATCAATTTGACCATTAAATTGGATATAACAACATAGTAGTCTTTTGAATGTATTTTCTTTAAAACCCTTCCTTATTATCCCTTCCATGATATTAATTTTTAAATAATATCTACCACCTATGTGATTGGAATTTATATAAATACATTAAATATTTGTAATCAAAATAATTTTATAACATCTAATAATTTATACATTCACTATTTTCTAAAATATTAGGGAATGTGGCTAAAATTAATTACAGCCATTAAGAGGAAAATTATCTTAACAAGTGACTAAGACTTAATATTAAGGGAACAAATTACATAGAATCTTGCTTAAAATCCATTATATAGAAATATTTAGACCCTAAAACACTTTTTATATAATTTTTTTTATTATTGGATTTACATTATGTGGGATAAATTTGGGTGGGATTCGCATCTCAAAGATTTATTAAAGTGGCACTCTGCCACTATAAAAATACACTCACACATACATATAATTCCCACCTCTTAATAGACATTAGATCACCCAATATAATCCATCATATATCATAAAAAATTTCCCCAATACTTATAATACACCATTTTGGAATAAATCCATCAATGTAATCCATTTGGTGATAACTAAAATGAGTTACCCAATGAAAAGAAAACATCCTTCCATGAGATCATTTACATTATTTTCATTATCTACCCCAAAAATATTCTTATTACATGAATATGTAATAAAAATATTAAAATAAATAAAAAAATGTTTTCATTTTATTTTTTCAACCTACATGAACACACACTTCCATCTATTGTGTAATAGATATGCAGTTTGTGTACGACGAAGTACCACCACACGAAACAACGATTTTTGTTTTTTACATTTCCCCCTTTCATGGTTGTGAATTATGATGAAAAAACACACAAATATGTATATAATATTATATTTATTATGTATTTATTCTTAATTAATTAATTTATAACACATAACTTTATAATTTCCATTTTATTTAAAAATGATAACATTGTTTGTGGAAGGGTGGAATATTGCCTCCTCGAAAAGATGCCATTTTTTCAAGTTATAAATGCTATGTATTAATGATTATTTAAATAAAAATATATAATTTATATGACAGATATATTATAATTTAATTATAATATAAATTTATATCACTTAAATTTCATTCATTTTAAATACTACAATAAAATGGAATTAGTGTTCATGAGTACGTATGACCTACCATCTCCACAGACCTCAAATTCAATTTCCTATCTAAAAATATTATGGATTATTAAGAATAAATTTATAAAT
This sequence comes from Viscum album, assembly GCA_963277665.1. NCBI lineage: Eukaryota > Viridiplantae > Streptophyta > Magnoliopsida > Santalales > Viscaceae > Viscum > Viscum album. Next base: position 844,640,491 of record OY728151.1, read on the forward strand.
AAAATATATTTCAATAAAATCATATCTATTTTATTGAGATGATTAAATCATGATCTACGTAATAGGAAAATAAATAATAAGTCAAATCAAACTTGAAAAACTAGTCAATTACCCCCTTAAAATATTGAAAATAACGAAAGGTTACTAAAAATGAGTAAACATGTATCTTAAAATATTATATATTATATCATATATATATATATATCCAGACCTGAACCATTTTGAGGCTCGAACAATGACTACCCCAAGCACGCCTCTATAGTCCAGGGGTGGCGACAAGCACCGAAGGCACATCTAACACGGGGAGTTCATTGCCTAAAACCTATACACAGTAACACACAACCCAGTCAATGGAAAAGTGTATAATAAAGGTATAAAATGTGAAATATATATAATGTTTAATTAACATGCATGATTCTATAGACTCTACAAGAGTACGGTAGGGCCAACGGAAATGTATTGAGAAAAAACATGCACCAAAACCATATGCCTTTCGCAAAATGAATCAAACTAAAAAAGAGTAACATGTGAGAGAACCATGATCCTGAATACAAACTATTACCATTGTATATGGTATATGAATAATGTATCCTTAATCTACGATGATATCACAATTGACCTTTCTGTTGTCTGCAAAATACATGACACGTGTTGGGAAAATCCCATACACCGATGAGTATATACAAACCCAGTAGGATGCCCTGAAAAGGTAAAGGGGTATAAGTAAGAGATACATTCAATAGAAATACAGTATAGAGAATAAGGTATGGTAAATGTGAAGAGAAAGAGTAGAACTCAACATAATAAGATAGTGATAGTAGAGTAATATAAATGCAAGGAGCTCGAAATTGTAAGGATATAAACACATCATCAGGTCTTCTCTAGCTATAGATATAGAGTCGAAATTTCCATCCATGAGAAGATAAACATAGAATGAATGTTTCATACCTCATGAATATTTAACTCTCATGGAAGGATAGTAAACAATACCCATGTAGTTATTACTTTAATTGAGTAGATATATAAATATTCTCTATCAAAGAAGCCCAAACGAGAGGGTTTGTAGATGTTGGTCTCACAGCTCTGCCCTTGAAAGTGTATAATCAACCATTCAAAGGTAATGCCATATTTTGGGCACAATATCGCATGCATCTTCCCAGGAGGATGATGTCCAAGGGTCTCATATCACTACACCTAAATACATTCCTCTTCGGGTAGAACTGACTCTCCGACATGATTTTAGGTCCCATCACAAAAACATTTCTCTATGGGGAAATCACCAATCATTCTCTTGGGTCCTTAGGTAATGATTATCCACGAATTGCCACAATACTTACACAATTGAGGGTCTCCTCTGGTAGTTTTTTCGAACACCACTACCCAGAAACTACTTGAGGGTATTTCTATTGCGTCATAATGGAATTACACTATCCATCCATGCTAGTGGGTCACCAATGGAATTTCATTGGGGACTACACACCCTAGCCTAGCTAAAGGATTTGTCCAGAACATTAAGGAACTCCACTACCCAGATCCCAATGTAGGGTAACATAGAATTTTCATGGACTAAACTACCAAATCCTACTAGAGGGTGAGACCATAATAATTAGGGACTACACTACACAGCTCAACTGATGGTTCAACACAAAATGACTATGGAAAAACCTCTCTGATTACTGTCGTCATTAGTTGTCATCACGACGAGTGAGAGACTAGAAAAGTCTTTTCATTTCTTAAAATAAAATTATGATCGAACCATCATCTTCTAAATAAGAAAACACTATAGATAGGTATCTCATGGGCCAAAATCCATGTCCATACAAGGGATATCAGTCGATTCAATGATTTATCAAAAGTTCCAGGGAAGAAAATGATGTGTAAGGGGCCCACACAACATGAGGTTCTTTTCTGCTGCCTGGTCGTGTCTCTAACCAATACATGGGTACCATCCCATGTAGATGAACCTGCTCTATAGTTAGACTAAAATCCATATCCTAGCTATCTGGGACTGAGATCTTGTCTGCTGGCCTTGTCCGTGTACTCAGACCCCCTATCCATATACACTGGTACATGGCATGTGCCAGTCCATGTGGTCCTTCACTTGGATGATTCACATGAAAATGGAATTTCAATGGTGTCTTAATGGGTGTACACATCGTTCGATCCCTATCTTCCCCCAAAACCTAGCTCAATTGCTGAGGGAGTCTACCCACCCTGTTTTCTTAATACCACATAGTGTGTAGTAGGGATTTTCCAAAACCCAAAGGGTTTCTTTGATTCTATCATTTTCTTTAAAATATTCACCAACCATGGACCTGGTCTCTATAATTTCCTCCAAAATCCCCAAATTTAGTTGAAGAACAATAAATACCATCATCATTCATCCCGAACTAGTCTTATTCAGAAAAGAGGGTTTGACTGAATCTTCGGCACGCTGTAGTAGCATCAATCCTCGTCAGATTGTCACAAAACTTTTAGATTCGTTTTCCTTGCATTGTTATGTTTCTAGAACTATTTCTTTCTTGTGATTTCTAAAATCATTGTAAAATCCCTCTTGAATCAGAGTAACTGATTGATCATGGGGTTCCAAACAATTATTGTACTGGGATTCATAGATATTACACAGTGAGGAACGTGAATAAAAGAGGGGGTAATGAACCATAAAAATAGGTTTGGATCATTCCGCATGTGTTCATGGCCAATAATAAAATATTTTAATACATGTTAGTTATAAAAAATAGAAATCATGATATATGTGGTTCCAGTCATGTAATGTGGGTGCAGATTGATGAATTAAGTTTCAACATTCTAAAATATTTAATCCATTGCATGAAAACACCAAATATGAGTCCTAACTCAAATTGAATAAATATTTGGGGAATTTAACACTCTAAAATAATTATGGGATATTCCACTATGTTAAATGCACTTTGATCATCCTAGATTCAAGGTTTCATCATTCATTGAATAGATTCTCCAAAGGGGGAATAGAGCTCTCGTTTGTGGATTAAAAAAATTGGGAGGCCACCCCTTGAAAAATCCCCTTTACCAAATATTTATAATAATTTATTATGTGGAATGTGTATTAATTAATAAAATTATATAGATAATTAAATCTCTTATATACACCTACAATGAGAGATGGGTCGGGATGCCCTAAGAGTACTTATTTTTTGTCACACCTAGGGAAAATTATGTGTTCCATACCCAACCATTGTCTCATATTTCTGATATAATCACCCAATTTAGAGTTATCATAGTTTCAATAATTATCTATGCTTGTGTAATATAAAATATTTTTTATATTGTTATAATATTAATTCTGGACACACTGGGCCTCATAATTTTATGTCGTCTTAGTTCCTGGCTCTGCAAAAATATTTTGAAATACATTAATGTCTTACAGGAAAATACCAGATCTCTACATCATTTCATACCTCATGATTTTCATCATAAAAAATCTAAACTATGAAATAATGTTAGGATATTGAGCCTTCATATGGCTCCCCCACTCCAATATACTATCTTGCATGTTTCCATACTTTCACCACACTCGAACCAAAGGGAATGCTCATCCTTAAAAGATCCTCTCCTATCGATCCTCGATCACCACCTGGTTCTCAAAACAGGTTGCTCAATAAATTATGTCTAGATATCCCTAGTAAATGATTTTAATGGGATCATGAACATATATACTCATAAACTACACATATAAAATATCACGCACTCGCTCCAGCCGCGGGGGAAGGCGAGGCGATAGGTAACCTCACTAACCTTGGCACGATCTCAGATAGATCGATGAATCGCATGGATATATTAAATCCCTATCCAAACCTCAAAATTCAATGTCAGGGGGAGATTATCAAGTATAGTTGGTATTCCTTCTTGATCTCAGAGGACCTATGATGATGATCTGTATTGGACCTATGTGTACTCTAGGACATCATCATTCGTTCCAAAATGACTTGTACTTTCTCTATGTTCTCCTGCATCAACTCTGGTCCCAGAAGAGAGGATTCATGAATATTCATTGAGCACATGGGTAATCTGAATGGTCTCCAACATAAGGCCTCTAATGATTCCATGCCCATGGTTTAGTGGTAACTATTGTTGTATAAAATGTACACCAAGGAAAGGTGATACTCCCAGCTCTAGCCAAAATTGTACACAGATGCTCTTATCATATCATCTAACACATGGATAATGCGCTCAATATTCCCATAGTTCTGGGGATGAAATGAAATACTCATCCACAGTTAGGTATCAAATGCCTCCTGTAGACCCCTCCACAATCATCACGTAAACCACATTTCATGATTGAATACAATTTCCAAGGGTACCCTATGAAGGTGGGCGATCTCTCGTATGTATAGTTTCCACAAAAAATATATAAAATATTGATCCTTTATGGAATGGAATTTCACTGACATCATGAGATATTATAATATCACTCAGATGGCATCATGGCCCCTTTTTGGGCATAGAATCCCTGTTATGAAATCCATTGACATATCATCCCATTTACACTCTAGAATATCCGGAGGCTGCAACAAACTCGCTAGAACTGAATGCCCAGCCTTCATCTGATCATACGTAAGGCATCATGATACGCAATGAGCTACGCTTCATATCATTTTTGACCCAAAACTCAATCAACTAAATGTCCCATTAAATCTTCCCCAGGTTGGGATGTACAAATAAGGGAGAAGTGTGGCACCCGTGCATCAACTCTTCCCGCAACACGACTGGTACCATTTTTAATACATTAGCCAAAATATCATGATTACTTTTTTCATAATATCCATCTGAAGCATATCTTCTTTATATATGACCACATAGAAAATAAAAAAAAATGTCTAACAACTAGAAATATTTCACACACTCATGGAGAGGAGTCAACAACATTGACTGTAAGAAAATTGTACCCTCCTGCTCCATCAGGTTTTTCTGTAGGGACCCAACTACCATAAATCTTCCGGCACTAGGCGATCGAGGGTATTCCAAAAAAGGAAATATGATACATCATTTACCTTCCCTAGATTATATAATATCTTCAGGTTGTAGTCCTACAGGGACTCCAAAATGCATTGCTGCCTTATGATTAGGTCTCTATGGGTGAAGACGTACTTGATTTTATGATCGTCTGAGTTGTAGGTTTTGAGTCAACATCATCAAGGATAAGGCTGCTGCCATGAGATCTAGATCATGAGTCACATAATTCTTCTCACGTGGCCCCAACATCTTTGAAAAACATGCTATGACCTTCTTTCATTTCAACAACACACAACCATGCAAAGCCCCATGGGTATCAGAATACACCACGAACTCAACTCCTTCCTCTGGTAGCCTCAAAACCGGAGTGCTCATAAACCTATTACTCACCTTCTCAATGGAATTATGGAACTACTCAGACCAAGTAAATAAATTAACTTCCACAGTAGAGTGGTCAAAGGGGATGAAATCCTTGAGAAGTCAACCAAAAATATCTTTTAGTACCCTACCATGATAAGAACATTCAGCCCCACTATCATTTTCTCGGGTGTATCCCATGCAATAACGACATTGATCATTGCTAGATAAACATCAAAAAATCATTCAAAAAAATAAATTCTTGAGAAAGTGAACCTATAGAATCTTGAATTGTAATTTTGAGAGATATTCATAAAGATGGTGCTTTGATGTAAATCATGGATCCCTCTCAAATTCTATTCATCCCCCATCTATCATAGTATAGACAAGTATTTCATCATTGATGAAAACATAAAACACTTTCATTTAAGGCTGAAAAATTGGTTCATCAAATCCATGAACATGGTGAGGGAATTTTTCACACCAAAAGGCGCCACTATGAACTCATAGTGTAAACAATGGAATCGAAAAGGAATCATCAGAATAATAACCTCACAAACCCACAACTAGTGATAGCCAGACCTAAGATCAATCTTGGAAAACCTTCTCACAACTCACAAATATACAAAGAAGTAACAAATCCTTTGAAATTCATGCATATTCATTATCATGAATTTGTTTAGTCAGTGATAATCCTCACAAAGTTGTATGAGCCCCTCTAACTGCTTCACAAATATAAATATAACTTCTTAGGGGGGCACATTGGGTTTGATGAAAACATTATACCAAAGGAATTATAAATTCATTCTAAGCTTCTAAATCTGAGTGGGTTCCATCCAATATGCTATAGAAGATATCAAGGCAGTCCCTGGTATCAAGTCAATTAAAAAAGTCCAACTCTCCTCTCAATGGTAGTCCTACAACATCTTTGGGAAAGATGTACATATAACCTTCCAATAAGTAATGAATCTCGACTCTTGATGTGCCTTTTTCACCAAGGTTCATACTCACTAGATTATGGGTAATAGGTTGTAACATCTTGCTCATATCACCAGTTCATCCCACTACAATGTCTCTATCAATGAAAAATGATATTTTCATCTTATCAGCACATAGGAAGACAACTAATCTGTTCTAATAGTTAATCTAGTGTCAGACCATGGGAATCCATTCTACTCCCAAGATAATTTCATAGAGTTCTATTATGATGACCAATAGGTCCCACATGAACCCCTATCCACTAAGCGATAATTTACAATGTTGGTAGGTGAAAGATATATAGGAAGTGTTCCATGTGGTAACCTCAAGGAATAGATATTTCTTGAGAATCTCCATGCGGAGATATAGCTCTCACACAACTATTTGAGAGATAAATTAGTTTCCAGAACCAATTTCTTCAAATACCATTGTATGTATAGAGTAAACAAAGATCATAACTTATATCATCTCGTGTGTTGTATGATTGTAGGCATCCAAATCCTGTAGCTATCCACAACCCCATCCACTAGATCCATGGGCCTGACCTGTTCCATCTGTTGGTGGGGTGGGGAACCATATACCATCATCCCCAACATGCACCTCCTCTTGTTTCTCTTCCAACTTCACCTCCCTTGGGACCACCATGTCCTCTCCTGGGAGATCCCAGATTAAGGTGTTGTCTCTACTATGGAGGTCTGTCAACATCCTATCTAGGATTTTCAAAACACCTGGTTGAGTAGTACCATACCTTGCGACCTCGCCCATCACATGAAACGCACCGACCCTGTAAAATATTCCCTGAGGTTCCACACAGCCCATGTATAGCACTAACATGTACTTGGGTCTTCTCAAAAAAGGGTCTTTTATTCCAAGATCTCTTTAATCTACCTACTACTAAAGATTTATTAGCTATATAATTCCTTACAAGATCACAATCTATCAAACATCCCTATACCTTGATTCTCTCTATAATTAGTGCCTACTCTAAAACCCCGACATAGGTGTGGAATTCACAAGGGGCCACACTTACCCGAATCACTCTACGGAGTCCCTTATTGACCGTCAAATCTTAGAAGTAACCATATCTGATCATGTCAAGGGAATATCACATAAGGTCATTGAACATTGTTGTGTACTTTGTCATTGTCATCCCAACCTACTAATTCTCTATAAGCTTCTGATTCTGAATGGAGAATATGTAGGAGGGGTAGTTCTCCTTAGGAAATAACTTCTATGAGTTTTCCCCTGAGTGTGTTGACTCGTCGTGCATCGGGGTAACAAATATACATTAATGACTAAATTCTCTATCAACAATATGGAATTCTATATACACCATCTAATATTTAGGTTTTCTAAAAACCCTATAAATATTGACCCCCGACTCAATCCAATCCTCGGGTTCCTGAGGATCAGTCTCACCACGGAACCTCAATGGTCTCAAGTCCTGGAACATATAGAGGGAGTCTGAATAATCCCATAATCAGCCTAATTTTCCAATAATATTTTCTACTTAATGAGTGCGGGTTACACTACCTACCCTCCCGGAGGGAGAAAATATCAAGATAGACCCTAAATTGAGGCATCTTCACTGATGGGGTCTTCATCATGAAACATAGCTTGCATCCTATCTAACTATCATCGTGGAGGCATCCTGAATATTATCTAGGAGAACCATGGCCTGATGAGAATATAAATATAAATATATATATATATATATATATATATCAACGAATATGGTGAGATGAATCAAAAAGGATTGTCCAAGACTTAATCCTATGAGTTTAATGAAGCATTGTTCCCTGTAAACAATGTCTTTGGGTGTTGAGTTAACAAGAAGAAAATTAGGGTCATGGAGAATGGATACATCGACATCCCACACAATCATTAGACTTCCAAGTTTGAGATATACTCGCGACACACTTTGAAAATGATTCTGTAAGACCAAAAAATCTTTTTTATAGGGGTAACATCAGAATATCATTGAATGGAATGAAAATTCAATGTTATAACTTTGTCACGAACAGATCCAAGTCAGAGCTTGAGCGGAGACTAACCCAAGACCACCATCATAGGCCAAGGGGGTGTCAACAAGAACAAAAGTCACAACTAAACATGGTGAGGCCTTTTCGTTAAACCTACACACACAGAAACAAAACCCACTCAATGAAAACGTTTAGAGGAAAGGTAGAAAAATTGAAAACTACTATAATGTGAAATGAACATTCCTAAATGTCTAGATGGTTATAGAGTATCGTAAAGTAAACTAAAAAGGAATGGGAAAAAAGACATGCTCAAATAAGAAAAATATCCCATCCTAATGGAAACTAAAAAATAGTAAAAACTAAGAGATCCCCTCTCGTGAATCCATTCTCCAACTACTATACATAGTCAACACATCGTGTATCTCTAATATCCTCTGAGATCGTGATGGACTTGTACGTTGTCTAAAAAGGACATGACACATGTTGGGAGAAGCCCATTTTTGGGTGAATATATACTTACCTAGTAGGAATCCCAAAAAAATATGAAGGGGGTCAGTAATATATATATTGAAATGGAATGAAGTTGAGAGAACAAGGTACGTTAAAAGTAAACAGAAAGAGTAAGAGTCAGACCAAATATAGAGTGAATGTAGAATCAAATAAACACAAGGAGAATGGAACAATTAGTGGATGGACTCATTGTCGATCCATCTTAACCTATATATAGAGAGTACACTCATCTATACCTGAGAACATAGACAATGAAATCACATGGAATTCCTTGTGTGTCTTCACCTATCTTGGATGAAGAGTAACAAGGACCCAAGGAGTGGGTACTATAATATGATATATATATATATATATATATGCATAGTCAAAGAAACCTAAATGAGGGGGTTAGGGGATCTCTATATCATATATCATCCAATGAAATTGAGTAGCCAATAGTACAAAGGAAAATTAATCAGTGATGACCATAATATCATACATCAACCTAGGAGACACACGTCAAAGGGGATAAAATCACCACACCTCTATACAATCTAGTTTCGACAGCACTGCTCGACCACATGGTTTTAGGTAACATAAAAAGAATGATCTTGTAGGGGAAATAACCACTCTTTCTCATGAGTCCATAGGTGATGTTGAAACATTCCTTTCTATTATTCCATCACAGTCAAGGGTCTTCACTATGAGTCATAGAGGAACATCACTGCATATCCATACTAGAGGGGTCCACATGGGTCTTTCGTGAGGGAACACCACTGCCTAAACACTACTGGAGGGTTATCCTAACGAGTCATGAGGGAATTCTACATCCCAATCTAGGTGGAGGGTAACTCGTGAAAGGTCATCGAGGACTAAACTGTCTAACCCAATAGGATGGTCTACCCAAAATATTGAGGAACTCCGGTGCATAGCTCTTATTAGAGGTATCTCAGAGTCATTTTGTACTACACATACTAGTCCCATTATAATTTCAGCATGAAATCATCTAGTAATACACTACCCAACCCAAATGGAGGGTCATCCCAGAATATAACTACTAAAACATTTTTAATTGATGCCATCATCGAGAGTCATCTCTAGGTGTTCCAACCTAGAACATTCATGTCTTATCTCAAAAGCTACATCTGAGGGAATCCTCACTGTCTACATGGGAAAAAACCTAGAATAGGACTATACCAGGCCAAAATTCTAGTAAAATAAGATATACAAGGGTTCAATTATCACTTAGAATATACCAAGAAGAATACAACGTGTAATTGTCCCCCACTGAGTGTGGCCCTTCTCCACTGACTGTTCTTGTCTCTGACCATTACATGGGTCCCATACCTTGTAGTAGAACACACTGTGTCGGTGTAATACATGCTAGGTCTAGGAGATCTGAGATCAGGGCTATCTCCACTAGCGATGTCCGTGTACTCGGACCCCACGTCTGTGTATTCTGGTACATGGCGTGTTCCTGTCCATGTGTTTTTTACATGGGTTCTTCACATAAATGGGAAATATATGATATTTAAAGGGTACTACATGGTGTTCCTTCCCTATCTTCCATGAAACCCTTGTGTTTAATCTGAGTGCGGATATATGTCGTGTGTTCTTAATACTACACATTTGGTAGTAGGTATTTTCCAATAACTCAATGGTTTCATTGATTCCAACTACTGCTTCGAAATCTACACCAACCATGACTGAGGTCACTGAATTCGGCTCTGAAATCACCATATCTAGCTAAAGAATGCAGAATCCCATCGTTATTAATATTGAATTGGACTCTTTCAAAAATGAATGTTTGGTGGAATATTTTGTATACTACAATGTCTTTGATCCTCATCAGATTTTTATGAATCCTTCAGATTCTTCATCATTGTGTCGTTCTATTTCTAGATATGTCTCATTCACATGATTTCATCATTGTTCGACAATTCTATCATGTATTCGGGTGTCTAATTGAGCTTGTTTGACCTGAAAATTGGCGTACATGAATCTTCAAGGATTCTATAGTCGGTAACAAGAAGAAAATTTGGGAAAGTCACCATAAAAAAAATTTGATTCATGGCCAAGCGTTCTTGGCCATTGATAAAAAATTGGCAACCAGTTTAGAAGAAAAATTAATTTACATCATGTTATTAGAAAATAGGATCATGAATAGATGATTCCTAACAATTTTTGGATTTATTATTGTTGAATATTTTTCCCTATAATGGGTTCAAGTGGTGTCGCTGCATTCACTACACTTCGACCTTCCTAGATTGAAGGTTTTGTCTTTCATTGAAGGGATTCTCAAAATAGAGAAGAGAGATCTCGTCAAAGGATTACAGAAATTTTTTGGACATCCTTGGAAAAATCCCTATAATTACATATTTATACTAATTTGTTATGATAAAAAGACGTTAAATTAGGTAATGTAAATATTTAATTATATCTCTTAAATGCACCGACAATGAGTGTAGGGTTGGGATTCACCACATAATCTTATTTTATGTTCCGCCTAAGGAAACACCATGTTCTAGACCCAACCACATTCACTAATATATGATCAGATCACCCTTTCAAGAGTTATCTTAGTTTTCTTAATTATTTTTTCTCTTTAAATATGAAATATTTTTAATATTTTTATAAAAATAAATCTAGGTACACCTAGCCTTAGAATAACATGTCATCTCAGTGCCTGGATCATTAAAAATATTTTGAAATATTTCAATGTCTTACAAAGAAAATAATAGAATCCCTAAAATATTAATAGATTTCCTTAACAAGTAATTAAAATGCATAAAACTATTATACATTATTTTAAAGGATGTTCTCCCAAAAGGAAAAACAAGGAAACCGATATTCATCCCACATTTTTCATATGTGATATAAATGTCATATTCACCTCTTATTTTTTTGTGGTGTATCTAAAGAAAATTTTGATATATTATATCATTAATTATTTCATAATTGTGGTATTTTGAGTTTAGATTTTAAATATTTTTTCTACGGTGATTTATATGAATAGTTAACTTGTGGAAAATAATATCATAACATGAATTGTTTTCATTACGTTATACTAATTATTTGTTGAGATTAATATTATATTCTTATGTGTATATTAAATTTTAATATCTACTGTTTTTTTCCACTTCCATTATGTGGATTTATATTTTGATAGACACAATCAATTAATTAGTTGAGTCTCACTTCAACATTATGTCATTTTAAGGGTCTAGATCATAATCTAATTTAAATTGGTATTGTTTATTCAGAAATTTCGAATTGTGGAAATTATTTTATTTATATTTAATAAAAAATTTAATTTTCTTATAATTTTTTTTAATAATGACAATTTTCATGTAATTGTATGAATTTTTTCTATTTAAAACTAAAAATTTTTTAGACAATGTTTTCACAAAAACACGACATCACTTCTCTCTTTAGTCGGAGAATATATTTTCTTCTAAAACCCCTATTTTCTAAAAACGTATTCAAAAAGGTTTATAAAACATAAAAAATTTTCTGAATAAATTATTTTACCATTTATTTCATTCAAAAATATTTTTGATTGTATCTCATTATATCTTTCTAAAAAAGAACATTTTTATCATTTTTATCTTGAAAAATGAATGCTCATTTTTACATTTTCAGGAAAGTACAAATTTACCCACCATCATTTAATAGAAGTAAGCTTTTTTATTTTAATTTGATATTTTAAAATAAATTTATTTAAATTTTAGTTTCAATGAAATGGATATTCACAAAGAATCAAAGTAAAAAAACGGTATTTTCACCCAGAATGTTTCAATAGTTTTAATTTTATTTCTTTAATGAAAAAACCATTTATTTTTACTCCACTTTGGATATTTCATATTGATACTGTCCTTATCCTTCTTCTATATTCTATATGATTTATTCTTACAAGGATAAAATTCACATTAACTTCCTTGACTCCTTTGTTATTCTCCTTGAAATATATATTTTTTTATGATAATTGAACATTGAATTTCCCCAAATTATATATATCATTTATCAATGATAATAATATTACCTAAAACTTATAATATTTAACATACGATGTGTAATTTTACAGTAATTTGATTATTTTAAGAAATATTGATAAATTTCAATCCTTTATTCAATACAGATGTTTGAATTTGAAAATTTTTAAACTGATTATTTGATATATGAAGAATGATTTGGAAATGTATAAAACATGAGGGGCATTATTATAAATATCCCCTTGATTCATCATTAGTCTCATTAGTTGAAATAATATTAAGAAAAACCCCTTTATTTTTTTACAGGTAGTATTGATGGGTTTTTACCAGATAAGCTAAACGTTCTTTTGAATGTTCTTGATAGTAATGGTACCATGGAACTTGTTAAAATGGAATCCAATAATAATAAATTTACATCATTTAGATTTAGTTAATATTTATCTAGTGATTTTTCATTGAAATATCTATAAAATCACTTCATTGTGATTTTACTGATTAAATTGAATGTGTTTCAGTTTCATAAATTTCTATGAGGATTATGCCTGATATAGTTACATAACTTTTTTTTTGGTTTCACTTAAATACAATAAAAATTTTACTACACACATACATCTTTATTTATTTAATAGATGAAAATTTTATTCTATTATATACCTTTCCATATTGATTATTCTAATTTCATTTATCGTTGGTTCTACTATCCTTTTCCATCAATTATAGTTTGATATCACCCATATTTTGTTTCATTACATAGGCATCCAAGCAGTTTATTATGAAATATATGTCGGGATATTAAATTTGGTAATAATGGTATCCTCGATGTGGGAAAAAATAAAAAAAATTATATTGTAATTAGTGTTTTCATTTGTAAGAGAAGACTCATGTGTATATCTTTTTTACAATGATTACTAATTTTTTTGATCCTATAGGATTTAATTACTTTTTAATAATGTCCATTTAATTTTTTCAGACACCATCTCCTAGATATTGGGGTTAGTTCATTAAATAGTTCGTTTAAATAAATATTATTTCTCAACAATGACACACTAATATTAAAGGAAAGGGGATCCAAAATTGAATATAATAATTTAGTTTATTATATAAGTCCAATATTTCCTTCACATTCCCTAATCACCCTTGTTTTCAACATGTTTTCTCCACTTTCTATATGTTTATACTGATCCTCTATTTTATGGAGTTAACATTACATAAATTTTTTTGATTTAAAAAAAACTATACTTATAGATTCACAATGAATGTACTAGTACAATGAATATGGAAAATGGAAACATGAACACTAATATATATAATTGACCTATTTTATCTACGACAAGGTTCTTATGGATAAGAGCCCATCGTAGAATCCAGAAACATAATAATTATATTTATAACTATGGGAAGGAAAAATAAAAGTGGTGAGATCAATTTATTAGTAATGATACAAAAAGGGAGATATGTAAGTATAATCATGAGAATAAGTGTATGGGAACATGGTCATAAAAATATAATATCATACATTTGATATCAAATATCATATACATTAATCATGGAATAATTATTTTCATTTAAAAAGACATTAGTCTTAATGAAATAAATAACATATTCCATAAAAGCATATAATATAAATAAAACACTGAAATTTTGGAAGACACATAAGCATATAAAATTATTTCTAGATTATACAAGGAATCGATTCCAAGTCCATCTTGGTATTATGGTTTCACTCCCCATACCATCTTCTTAGTCAGGTTTCACTCCCATGACCATCTTAGTAGCATGTATTCACTCCTCATTCCATCACGGTAGTCATGATTCACTCTCATGGAAATCTCTGTAGTCAAGGTTCGTTACGAAGACCATCATATTCTATATTATGAGATACAAATCATAACCTGATTGATTGGATTGTCATATAGGTTCAAACCATATAACAATTTAATCATTCATTAATGTTCCATAACATAATAAAAAATCATATCATAAGCCATGAAATGATATGGGTATTATAAACATGTTACAATATCATAACATGTGGAAAAATATGGGTTTCTTAATCATTTCATCATAAACCTATCCCATTAAAATAATCTGGGTTCACAGGCTTATAACACTTGAATTGAAATTAGGTTTCATAAACCACATTCCATCAAAAAATAATCAATTCAGATAAATATTATAAATTGAAACATTAAAAAATTTCACCAAAAATGAAGAGATGACACCAATATATATTAACATAAAATGGAAATAATTGGGAAATATATTTTAAAAACACATCCTAAGGAAGATATACTTTCTACATTGAAAAACACATTGTAAAACATGTACCCTTTTGAAAACCAATTTAATTGAAAATATAATTTAAAAAATATAAAAGAAGAAAAGAAAACCATAATAGTTTTAAAAATCATTTATCCTTGAAATTTTGATTCATTAATATTTTGAAAACAGTTTTCAAATCATTTGGGAAAACATGGTTTTTTAATACACTAGTTTCTAACAAGAGAGAGGGAGACGATAATATTTTACATAAAAACAATATATTAAGTAAAAAATAGTAATAAAATCATACTAATACATGGTTATATCTTGAATAACCATGGTAGAATAAAATTCATGTGTATTCATGAGATTTGGATTATTATATTTCATTAACTTAATCAAAATAGTAATCAATATTGAAAAGCAATGTGATTGTTTGAATAAACTATTATCACATCATTACATGTGTTTATACACTAAATGTAAGAAAATGAAATTAAATGGGGACTAATATATCATTAAAATAATTATATTCATGATTTTACAATTTAATTGAATATAAACACCTCAAAAAATATATAGGTTCATAAGGAAACATGAGTCTCAATTAAAAAATTGTGAAAAAACTATTTTACCGATTTAGTAACTTTTGAAACATAAATCCAATGAAACATAAATACTAGATAGGATATATAAATACAAATAAATTTATGTATAATAATCACTGAGAAAAGTACATGGTAATCGTACACACTATTGAAAAAGAATGGGTGTTGAATAAAACATGTATGTCACAGATACAAGTGATATGATATCCCCTTACATTATGTATTGAATTTCATTGTAATCATTAAAAGAACCTATAAAATAAGTATTAATTTATTATACATATGTTATAAATCCATATTATTTTATCTAATAAAAAATATGGTTTTATCATTTCTTTATATTACCCTCTTCTTAGAAATCTTATGTTAGGGGTTCTCTATGGGTAATATCTACTTTTTTTCTTTTCATGTCTCTTAATGTGTTGTATATTTGGCCCTTATTATTATATCATGATTACAGAATATATGAAATGATATAAATATTATTTATATTAATTGTATTATTATTATAATAATCTATATAATAAAAATGTTCGAAATTGGATAAACCATTCATGGAGAAGGTAAGTCATACATACACATGAATGTTGTTTCAATTTTTATTATTGTATTGATAGAAAGAATATAAATGAAACCTATCTGTATATTTATGTATATATTTCATTATTAATGTATCATAATTATATCATATATATCATATAATTTCACTAAACCCTTGTTTATTATGTTTTATGTAGTGTGTTAACGAATCACGTTGCTTTAGGGGGCTCTTGTCTACACATCCTCAAATGAAATAATTATATATTCAACAAATTAAAAGTAAAAAATATATGTGTTGTAAAAGGAATAATGAGTGTTAAGATATATTAAATATAATAAATTATATATATAAACATATTTTCCATCATACTGTACATTATGAGGGGCGGTAATGGAAAAAAGAATAATCAACATTTTTTGGAGCCATAGTTTGAAGTAAACATAAAGAGTATGATAGTTTCCCATTAGATGGAAGTGTGTGTAAGTGAAGGTATGAACCTTATTATAATCATCCCAGTTTATTTAATTGACAATATTTTTTATAAAATCAGGGAATAAGTATATTTTAAGGGTGGAGAATGAAAATAAATGAAATTATCTTAAGAGAAGACGTTACTTATTTATCTGGTAACTCCTTTTAGTTGGTGATAAATGGAATTAATCAATTGCATTAATTACAAAAGTTGGATTCAAGGAGGAATTTGGTCATGTTAAAAAGTGTACTAGTGTGATCATAGAAGAACCTATGTGGTTTGAGTGGTGTCATGAATAGGTAGAGGTGGTTGCCTTTTATAATGGATGAGGAGTGGTACTCTTGTAATATTTTGGAAAAGGGAAACCCACCAAAATTTTGTAATTTATGTGGAACCAATAATTATATAAATCGAAATATATGGTATAAATATGGCCACACAATAGATTTTTAAAATGTGTTATGGTCATTTTGGGCCTTATGGTTATCGTTTAATCCCTTATTAAGCGTAATTTTACTTTATTCTTTGTAATTAATCTTACAAACATTCTCAAAAAATTTTGGTAAAAATATATGTTGACATATTTAAAAATTATAAATTATTATGATTTCATATACATAATCAATTTTTTTAATTATATTCACATGAGTGGTATAAATTAATTTAAGAATCATCCCAAAATCATGTAGAAAATCTGGTTTTGTAAAGCAAAAACAATTGCATGCTTATTATGTTTTTATACCCATGTTTAAAGTGAAATTGAACTCAATGACCATCATTGTATTTAGAGATAAAATTATAAACTAATTAAATTATGATAATAATTTTTAATACAATTTATCTTTAAGAATATATTTAATGATAAGTGATTTTTGAATTAAAATCATGTATTTTCACTATTCAACTAAATATGACATTTCTCAAAAAAACCAAAAAATCACCCTAAGGTAATTTCAACAATAATAAATAAATTAAATTAGTTTATTTATGAAAAATCTATTTCAAAAAATAAGTGAAATATATGTTTTTTAATTTTCATATTATGGCATTAAAATCAGTTCATTTGATAAAATGGTATTTTTAAACATATAAGGACATTATGAAAAATTACTTCATTCATTATCAATATGTCTTAATCACAGAAAAAAATTATAAACAATATTTGAAAAGTATTTATTACTTTTTCATATAACAATGTTTAATAGATAGGCTATAATAATCTTTTTTAAATAATTGTAATAATAAAATGATGTTTCAGTGATACATCAGGGTTGCATATATCACATGCCAAGTCAGTATCGTGTTTAAAAAATTCCATGTCCATGTTATATGTATTGTACGATGAGTTGGTTGTATGTGAATGGAATGTTTTATTCAGTTCATTGTAAACCATAAATGAAAATTAAATTTTTTCAAGAAAAAAGGTCTATAAAAACTCGGGGTGTTACATTCTACCCCCTATAATGAACTCTTCCCTAAAAATTCATCACTTAGGTTAAATAAATGATGTTAATTTTGCTTCATAATATCCTTATGTTCCCACATATCTTTCCCTAACTCGATATTTCTATAACAAATCATTGACCAATTGAGTGATCTTTTTGTGTAGAACATTCTTTGTCTATTCCATAATTTCATCTATTGGTTCCTGGTAAGAAAGATCCAACTCTAGTAGTGTGAACAATGATTTCATTACATGTGAAGGGTCAGGTATATAATTAATCAGAAGAGATACATGAAACACATCTTGGATTTGAGTGAGATTTGGATAAGTTCCAATAAATAAGATATTGTCATGATGTGATCAATAATTTCAATGGACCGATATACATGAGGCTTAGTTTCAATTTTTCTTTAATATCATAACCTTATTATAGGGTGAGATTCCTTGAATCAATTTTCCACCAATATAAAATTCTAGATCATGTCAATAGTTTTTAGCATAATTATTCCTCTGACATTAAGCTTCATTGATATGTTTCTAAATGGTTTAACCGTCAAGAAATTATTTCTGTGATCTCTGGTCCCAATAGCGTTCTTTATACAATGTCATTCTAATATGTTAGAACTCTACATTTATTTCCATAGTGTTCTTGATATGGTGCCACATGAATTCTTGTGTGAAATGTTTTTTCATAAGAATACACAACCTAAAGACGATGTTGATCTAAACCACATTTGAAATTTAGAGAACAAGAACTCATCAAATCATCTGGGATTTTAATTGATCATTCAGACTGGCCATCTGTCTAAGGATGATTTTTAGTGCTGAAAAATAATTATGAATCTAGAACATGATGAAAACTTCACCAAAACATTGATGTGAAGCTCTGATATTGATCTGATACAATGGAATTTGGTACTCCCTGAAACCTAACCACATCTTTAATGTATATCAAGGAATGATGATCTAGTGATAAATCATCGTTGATAATGGTTAAGTGTGATGACTTAGAATTGTGATCAACTAAAACACATATTACATTAAACCATTTAATGTTTTTTGGAAGTCCCATGAAAAAATCCATAGTGACGGGATCCAATTTTCATTCTGTAATGGGTAATGGATGAAACAACCCCTTGGAATTAATTTTTTATCCATAACTTGTTGGAATACCAAGCACTGAGATAAAAACTCTGCGATATCTCTTTTCATGAAATCCATGAAGATGTATTCATTCATATCTCTATACTTATTCATACATCTAGAATGAATAAATTATGAGGAACTATGATATTCTATTAATAACACCTTCAAAAATTATGGACGGAAGGAACACATACATGTTTCTTAAACATTATCATTCCATCCCTATCAAGGTTAATATCAGGAACATTTAGAACTTTTTTATAGCTCTACATATTCCTTTTGTGCCTCCATAATCACCACTTATATAGTGGGGTGAACATTCATTTTAGGAAGATATTTTTTCCCTTCCTTATAGATTTCAAGATCCATCCTTTTCAAAATCAGAAATATTGGATATATTTTTATCCTCATCATGGATAAGCTAGCATGATCCTTCCAACACAAGGAATCATCAATCATTTTTGTTATTCTAGGGTTGAAATGTATTGAGCAGTTATAACCCATTATCAAATCTATCTATCTTCTGGGGATAATGTTCAAATCCTTCTATGTGAATATATATTTTATACTTTTATAATCGATATATACATCACACATTCTTAATAAATATAATTCCTCCATATCATTAATGATAAAATTACTGATACTATCTCCAAATCATGATTTGGGTGTTATTTCTCCTAAATCGTCAAATTTTGTGTTGAATAAGTGATATACAATTTTTTTATTCGTAACTATTCATCATAATATCTTATATGATGCATCACTGTTGGTTACAAACACAACACCACTATATGGTAATGTAATTATAGGGGCAATAACATACCATCTCTTTAGTTCCTGGAAATTTTCCTCAAATTTATCTGTCTAGAGGAACATAACACCTATCCAAGTCATCTTGGTCATAGTATTATATTACAATGATAAATTCTCTAAAAACCATAGATAATATCCACATCAACCATGAAAGATAATGATCTCAATCATTGTGGTTTTTCTAGACCAGCATTCAGTTGCCTCCATCATTGATGGATTTACTACAATACCATCTCTTGAAATTATGTGACCCAAAAATAAATAATTTTTCATAAAAAATACACATCATATATATTTTTCATATATATTCTCTTTTCATAGGGTCTTTACTACCTTTTTCAAGTGATTTTCATGCTATTCCTTGATCTTTGAATTGATAAGAATATTCTCTATATAGGATACAACTAAATAATCAAGGTTGTCTCTAATGACAGTATTCATGAAATCTATTAAAATAGAAGTGAAATTAGTAAGAGATAAAAGAATCAATATATATTCACAGATTTCATTCCTTGTATGAAATTAAATATTGGGTATATCTATTTTCATGACCCTCAATTGATGATATCTAGATTGAATGTCAATCTTGGAAAAGTATTGAGCTCTGCGTAGTTGATTATACTAGTCATCAATAAATGGGAGAGGATACTTATTATTTATATTGATCTTGATCGACATTCAATAATCAAAACTTATTCATATCAATCCATCTTTTTTTCACAAAAGAACTGGTGCACCCCACGGTGACACACTTGGTTGAATGAATCCTATATCAAGGTTTTCATGGAGTTACTTCATAAATTCCTGCAAAATAATTAGCTCCATTCTTTAAGGATTCTTTTACATTGGAGTGGAACTATGTATGATTTATATTGAGAAATTAAATTATTGTTTTAGTGGATGGATAGGAAACTCATCAATAAATACATTTATAAAACCCTAACCAATTGGAATATCATCGATGTTAATATTCTCCCCCACCATTAGAGATAAAAAACCATTTTGAATTAGACTTAAGACCCATAAACTGCCTGTAATTTAGAGAGGATGTTAAAACATATCGTCAAATTGATGGATTATCATAGGATGGTTTATAATAACAAATTTAACATACCTTCTAGAAAAAATAAGTGGGTTATTGTAGAGAAATCTAATCTATGCATAAGATGACATCAAATTGAACCAAAATAATAATGGAAAGATTCTAAAGAATTGAATTTTAATAATAATTAACAGGAGAGAAGTCACAGAATTCCTATGAAACCATCGTACAAATAGGGGTTTCCACTACTAATGAAACGACTAATTTTTTTGATTTAATTATATCACTGTTTCGGGTTGGCCTCGAAATACCCAGCGGTTCCATAGCCGATGACACATGAACCTGCTTTCCAAAGGCAGGAGTTCGCCAGGGGTTTGACCGGCGACGCTTAATAACTCGTATGAGTCGAGATGAAGGGAAGTCAGCCTAATCTCTCTCATTTGGGGGGGAGATCATTGCCTTTTCTAGGAATCTATTATAGATTTAAGACACATTCATATGTTTGCGAATATTTGGTTTATACCCAAGCATAGTATCAATGGATTACTCCAGGATGGAAATGGTCAGCTAGACGCAGGGGTTCAGAATCATTTATCCCCGAGGTTTACAATCCCTTGTTGGATTAATGACCCTGAGGAATTTGGAATCATTAAGGCGACATGAGGAGTGGCACGGTGAACCGATGTGAAGATAATCGGATCGACCGGTCGTTGGGATTGAACCTCAAAGAGGCTCCCAACGTACCCTACCTGGGAGACATGGATCATAGTCCACGTTGTTCGAATAGGAGTGTCGGAGAGCTGACGTGAATCTAGACCCATGGGTCTGACGGTGATCAGGCATGAACCTTGGGGATGCATTTTATGTACTGTTCCTTGACATAGATCAAAGACTTAATAGTTTTCAATGGATTGGTCTTAAACTCCGAGGAGGCCCATTGCAATGGATTGGGTCTTACACTCTAAGGAGGCCCATAAGAGTATTTCATGGTCGATGCTTACTCTAAGCCCACATGAGTCATGCTCGGTGTGAGAAACAAGATGCAACAGGGACCATACGATCAAGTCGCGAAAGGTGCGTCTGTGGGAAGTGGAGTGGGGCTTACCCATAGGGCTTCCCATAAGGTCGAGTATCTCTTCAAAATGGATGCCCATTGTAACAAAGCGCAGATGGAGAGGGAAAGAGTTGCTCATATTCCCGTCACCTATCTTGTTCCTGGGGGAAGTATAGAAGTCCATGGGGACTTCCTTCTGATGGGTATTATACTACCCACCGAAGAAGAGAGAAGTTCCCCGGCCCCAACAAGTGGAGGGGATGAAAGGGGACTCCCGAGCTCAAACTCCACATTACCGTGGGAATTGGATACCCAGAATGCCTCAGAAATCTACTCAAGGGTCAGAGAAACCCCTTCACCCCGACTTAAAGAGGGTATGTGAACTCAAAAAAGCACGATGATGCACCCGAAGGTTACATCACACGGGTCCGGTGGCTCCGGTGGAGGCCTCGGCTCGGGGCCGGTGAATGGGACAATGAGGGAGTTTCAGAGGATCACGCCAGATTGGGAGGATTTTATCTATCTTGGGGAATAGGAACTCCGAAGGATTTGGCAGGCCACGTCGGTATATGAGGAGTGGCGTCCATCGTGCAGGGAGGTGCTTCATTGCTGGAGAGGTCGTCCGCGAACTGGGGTGGTCTACAGAATAATGGGAACCCCACAAAATAGGGTGGTTTGCGGCCAAGTGGGTATCCTGCGAACCAGGGTGGTTCGCGGCCTTGTGGGTATCCCACGAATCGGCGTGGTTCACGGCTTCGAGTTCGGCCCTAGTACTAGGATGGTACATTGTGGGATCCATGAGAGAAGTGGTGTCCATGGGAGATGTTGGTCAGGGGTTCATTGGTCGGGGATTCACCCCTGTAGGAGGGTGCTACGTAGTGTGACGGATTGGAAAATGGGCATAAACTCCCTGTTCCATGGGAAGTGCATCCACAGAGGGGCCATGGTTCACGATATTCTATTCATTGTTATTTTATGTTCGCGGTTCACCAATTTATTATGCGTTTTCAGTTCATTATTAATTCACTCCCAGTTTCATACATGTTCTTGTTCACGAACTGGAACTTCGCTGTTTGTGAAATCCTAAGCTCCTTCGATCGAAATCCTTCCACCTGAATCCGGTCGATCCCTCCCAGTCCTCCATTCAAAACCCTTCCAAAAACACTCTTCTTCTTCTCTTCCCCCTCAATCTCCTTTTATAGAGTGGGGAATGGGATGAAACTATGGTCATGTGGCAACTTTTGCAGAGGCCCATGATCGGAGGCCCGATTCACAGATGACATGGTCAATCGGTGACTCAAAAGGGCATTGAACTCCCCCTTGTGAACCAATCCAATTCGGGGAGTGCTTTGCGGCCGCAGAAGGTTCCACATCAATTTCGCAAACGACAGTGGATGTGGTTCGGGGAAGTCGATGTGGTCCGTGGTCGGGGGCGGTTCGTGACGGTGGACCAGTCCAAAGCTCATCCTGCTTTGTGCCCGTGGAGGATCTCTTCCCCCATTCCACGAACGACAATAATCCGCAGAGGGGGTGCTTCGTGGAACCGTCCGAGTAGCGTTTTCATGGGACCAGTCTGTGGAACAGTTCGTCTTGGGCCATCTTTTGAGTTTTCTCCAAACATTCCATACATTCCCCAAATTCTATGTGGGGGAATTTGGTAGAACATATTTTTTGGATTTCTCAGGACCCTAAAAATTATCCCCATCGGAATGGGGTCTGATCGGAATGAAGAGAAGGAAATTTCGATGCAGAGTGGTATTGAAACATGGACGGTTTGCAGTAGAGGGGTGGACCCTGTAGGGGACCACACCTATAAATTTGGGGGGGGGTACTTCTTTTTCCTTTTACCGGATTCCTCGTGATACTAGATCCCTATTTCTTTTTTGTCATTGCGTGCTCATTCCATCACGAAACACCTCGTCCATGATCCAGCTGCTATTTCCGCGTACCATTCCTTCTTTGAAGTCTCCATCACCCATGGACCGATATGCAGCGGCGAATCAATACTTTTAATTAATTAAAAAGTAAGTCACAATGGGACGTGGAGGAATTCACTTCATGGTTTTGATGTTCCACGGGCAGAAATGTTGCTGACTTTAAAACTTTCCTAAGACATCCGATGTTAATTATTTAAATCCGGGGTTAGGACTCTGCAGAGCAACTTGGATTATGGTTTTTTGGAAAATGCTTCGCGGGACAGCATACCGCGAACCCCTTCTGCGTAGGGTTGGTTCGCGGGATTCTTTCATCGCGCTCCACATTATGCGGCCTACTCATGAAGGCTTCTCGATTCCATTCCCATACAGCAGATATTTTTGTCCATATTGTATTACTCCAGACTAACCATTTTCTGATCTTCATAATGGAGGGAGAAAACATGGTTCCTCCCCGCCATGCACACAGGCCTGCTGTAGAGCCTCTTTCAATTGGTGATCAATGCCTAAAGGATGTGGCCAGATCTTTTAAGGATAGACTCCTCCACTCCCCGCTAAGCTCCTTTCATGATGATATTCTTTCCGATTCATAGCGGTAGTACCTATTTTCAAACAACCTTCCGACCTACGGGTTCAGTTTACATTCTGATACGTCGATTCAGGTGCCACCCCATGACAACAATCCTGAAGCATGTATATTTAATGACAATATCCCTCGATTTGTGACAGCCACTAGAGGGTGGCCTGACTCAAGGAACACAACAGCCTGATCTGGGTCGAATCACCTTCTAGTGTCCCCAACAGGAGAACAACATCAGCGGGAAGGGGTAATTCACAGTTACCAAAGCATTGCCTGCAATGCCATGGTAAATGACCAGCATGTCTCGTCAGAAAACCGAGACCTACAGCCTATAGGGGCATTTACATCATTGCATTGGGGGTGGCCCTTCTAGGTTCGCCAATGATGTGCAGAGTTTGAGGTAGAGATGCGAGCTTTAGGCTTACATGAAGCTGCCTGGGTGTCCCAAACCTATACCCATCGACCTCGATCCCTCGCCAAGCAACTTATGAGCCATTGGAGTCCAAGCACCAACACATTTCACCTAGTCCATGGTGAGGTGGGTATTATTCATTGGGACGTATTTCAGATATCCAGGGTCCCCATCGTTGGCAGTATGTATGACAAAATCATGCCTCCTTCTTTTATGTGGGACAACGAAGAGAGGCCTCCCTACCCCGGTGAAGAAGCTTATTGACCAAGCCAAGAATAATTCAAGGGATACGTATCCGAAACAGCTTGTCCCATATCATAAATTGGTCCAGGATTTTTCTAGAGAGAACAAGTATATGGTTCTCCCACGCAAGCCCACGACCTGCCTGACGATGGAGTCCCGGAAGCTTAGGGGAAACTACTAGCTGATCCTGGAAGAAGGCCAGTTCAAAAACTGGGGATGGGAGCTTGTTCTGGACGATGATCTGCTGCATCGTCAGGCGGCGTTTCTGGATATGTTCCTGAATGGCTGGTTATTTCCCATACACGAGACTGGTGGCGTGCAGGTATCTACTTTCGACATGGTAGCACGGCTGTTTACTATCAATGTCATCAACATGGTCATTCCAGTATTGGGAAGGATTTATCGGTTTCTTAACAATATTACTGATGGGAGTCGGCCAAACCAGTTATCTTTTCCTTTTAAAATACTTTGGGGATGGTTGGGAGCTCGTATCAAGAACTGCTACACTTTTATCAACCCCTTTCAGATTCTGGGTACTACATTCTTTCCATTCTTGCAACTAACCAGCGGGGTTATGCCCGAAGAGTGGGAGACCCATGAGAAGGATGGTCAATAGATGGTTCAGAATATACATCTGTTATCGATCCGGATATCGAGTTATTAAAATTTCATCATGCATCCATATCGCTTCCTAGCCGGTGCAATTAGGAATACTACATCAGAGGATTTTAGTTAGCAGGGCTACCTCTTTTCTCTCCTAGAGGGAAATCTGGTGGCCCGTATCAGTGGGGAACTGATATGTGAGGGGTACGCGCCTTGCCGATTCAGATGCCAATTTGGATGCTTCCAGACACTGTGTCCTCCCTCTCTTAATGGCGCCCGTGAGAACTGTCATTTGATGGTGGATAGGTAACTGTGGTTAATGTTTACCCGAGAAGATACAGGTTGCGAGGTTATGACTCCTGCACTTGCAGACTCCACGACCTTCTTATCCAATATTTATCCTGCCTCCTGGGTGCAATCGTACTCGAATGAACACCTAGTGTTGTGGGTACCTACCATCTCAAGTCCTAATCCATCGAAGGAAAATAAGAAGAAAAAGGGGGACAGTGCTTCATCTAGACCAGGCAAGCTTCATCACCACCATGTCGGTCTCGTGCTTCTAGGGATGATTTTAATGAACAATGGTGTATCCTCTCATGCCCTTGAAGCCGCCCGGAGAGGGTTGGTTATCCCTGATGATGCTTCCTTCTCGACGGCTTGGGGCCAATGGGACGAATTCAACGGCATGTCATCCATTAGCATCCATTACCCCCGCTCTCTGTGGAAGTATCATTAGGAATCGGAGGTGTCTTTTGACGGGTTGGGATATATATCAGCTCCCGTTGATATTCATTATGATTCAAACTCGGAGTGGGTCGATCGGTATCTCCAGGACCTCGTGGCCTATATCCATGCACGCCGGGGATATGGAGTGTCGACTCATTGATTCCAGGCCATGTTGTAGCCAACGACTGATAAGGAGGAGGAAGAGAGTGATCACTCCTCAAGGGGATGCGATCTCGGTGGTTCCCCCACCACGACTGAGGTAAGGGTATTTCCCCATATTCCTGTGAGACCCCGCCCAAATGTAGCTCTAGAGAGCTCCAGGGAAGCGGCAAGATCCAGAAAACAGACACAACCATTGATGACCCCAATAGCTCCTGCCACTACCAGACCCTCCCAGGTCGATAACGTCGGGCTAGAAGTTCCCATTACGGCTGAATTCCCAAACTCTTGGAGGATTCGGGATGACCTGAGGGCCAGTGGCTTAGATGAAGAGGTCTGGGCGTTACTCCAGACAGGCCCTCTAGAACTTTTGGGCATTGGGACTATATTTGATCCACCTCACTTGTTGTTGGAAGAGGATCTGAATGAAATAGTCTCCTCATTGAAGGAGATGGATACATACATTCATTCACCATGAATCTGTCTATATGGGTCCACCAAGGTGTCCATGATGATTAGGCATACTAAATCGTCCGACCCTAAATAAGAGGTTGCCCTACTCATCCATTCTGGATTTCCTCCTCCTCTAATGTGAAGGATTTAAAGTTTCTTCCCATTGTGCAGGGTTCCGAGGAATCCCAAGGAGTAATTACCTCCCCTGAGTATACTCCTCATAGTAGTTCAGTAGGCTAACATGCACTTTCAGCTACAGGGATCATCGATGAGGTATCTCCTGGCGCAGCTGAGCTCATGGAAGCAACCATTACAGACCCAGCTAGGGTCTTTCCTCCTCTAGCTCCTCCTAGCGTCCTGAGTGAAGAACTGTCCCCTGGGTAGATCCATAGAGGAAAACAAGAGTCCCATTTATTGGAACGACTCAGACAGGGGACGTTGGGTAGTTATGACTTCTCGTTTCCTCAATTAATGACTCGTAAATTATTACTCTGTCAGTTATTAACTATCATGGAATATGGTGTAGGGATACTCGGAGGCCCGGTTGTGGTTACACTAGCAGTCATATCTTTTCCCCTTTATCTTCGGAGGGATCACTTGCAGCCCCATCTGGGCGTGATGAGATGGTGGGCCATACTGGAGGGGCTAGTGATATGGAAACATTACTCCTGCATTCATCAATCAGAGATATGTCAGAGGAGGAACAACTGGAATTTGAGACTTCTGCTGATCAGACAACCCATTCAATTGCGGGGGATAATGGGTCACCTGTAATTACTGAGGGGTCCCCAGATCCATTGGGGTCGGCCACCTCATACCCAATGGATCCTGTGGTGATAGAGGACGACCCTGCCACCAGACTAGTCATCTAAAACCTAGAGTGAGCCACTATTTAATTTACTAGGGGAGTAATTTCCTAGGGCTTGATCTCCGTAGCCGACTATTTGGGGACAACATTGGGAGATGCTGCCCTTAGGTCCTGGACACCTATGGGTGTTCCCAGGACTCCCTTGCCTCTTGAAGATGCAGCGTCCTCCTCGGGTTGCCACAACGGCGCATAGCATGAGGATACCGATGCCTTGATTATTAGGGGTAAGATTTTCATCCTCTTTCCACTGACTCTTTTCTTCTTCCATTTTTTGATTAGAGATACTTATCTATCTTGTCGATTCCTTGGCATTAGGACCATGGCCATTGGACGTGGAGATTGTGTCGTCGGACCTGATCGTGCCTATGACCACAACCGCTAGTGGCAAAGTTGTTATGGCACCAGAGTTTGTGGGTGTAGCTGCATCAGATCCCTCCTTTGTGACTTTCATACCTGAATAAGTATCATCATTCGAAAGAGACTCTCATGCTGATCAGCAAGTCCTTTCCAGTATTGGACTTTCTCGCCAAAGGTATTTGTAGACAATTTGGATGCTAATTTCTCAAACACCCTTGGATGAGATGCAGATCAAATTACCAAAGATGCGCAATCTGTTTATGTTGTTGGGATTTTACGGCTTCGAATACCATGGTATTTATAACATAGTCAAATAGGTGGTCACTGATAGGGAAAGACTGGGTGGTTTCGAATCTCACCTTTCTGTTGCTCAATCTGATGCCTATAATTCCGAAACCCAACAAATTTTCCTAAGAGAGGCTCATGATCATGATGGGGTAGTTGTGAGGCTCCAGGGATGAGTCACTGAGCATTGTTATCACCTGGAGGTGCTGAGGAATGAGATACAATGGCTGCAATATGAAGAGGCTAACGTCACCGCCATAATTGAAGAAGGGTGCGACGAATGGAGGAGGAGATGAGGGAAAGATCAATGGCGGCCCAGGAGGCGGAAGCGTTGCAGACTGGTGCAAAAGATTAGACAGCCTTACTAAATAATCATTGTCAAACAATCGAGGATTCTCATTAGTGCCTAATACAACTTTGTGAATCCACTAAAATCTTCCTGTAATGACATTTCATGACAGAGGAGGCTCTGGATTGTGAATACCCTTCTTTCTATCCTTATTATGAAACAATGAAATGTTTTAATTAATGCTTTAGCTATCCTCTCATGTGGCAGGAATTACTTGTCATGATTACTATATATGTTAACTCTCCAACCGTAGAATAACAAGAGTTTGGGACAATACGAAAAAGAAAATGATCTCTAACTTTTTCCCAAATCATTAGATCCACGAGCGTAGTTTGACTATTTATAGGGTTAGGTAGAAAGCCACAAAAACTTTTTTTTCGTTTCATTTAATGCCCTAATTATTCCTGCGACCATTTAGTGTTGACCCAATGGGTTTGACTCGACATTTTCGTAGGTCACAATTTTTGGTTTTTCGGCCTAACACACTTTGTGCCTCTTTTTGTGAGTAGTTTAAAGTCCTGTCGTCAAGACTATCATTACTGATGTTTTATGTCGAATAGCTTTGACCACGTATGGTGGGGTGAAGGCCCCAATGAGGTTTGGTTGATTAAAATATTTCCTTATGTCCATCAGACAAATGTGGATGGAGCGCGTTTAGATTCGAACGACATGCATGGCATGTCTCAAGGCATGGGAGACGTATCGACATACAATGGTTGTAATAGCATAGATTAAGGAAATTATGCATTTGGTAGACAAGACAAAGGGGATCAATATGCAGATCCGCTGAGGGAATGGTATGTATAGTCGTGCAAAGGGGTCCTTAAGTAAATGACTCTCCATTTCTGATGGCCATAGGACTCCATGAAAGTCTGGATTTTGGAAACCACCATGGGTGGCTTGGAGAATTATGAAAACCATCGGGGGTTGCTTGGATAGGGTATGTGACATCTAAAACGTTTTGAGAACATCTTCATCAATCAAGAGTGTGGACTCAGGGTCCCTGTTCTACGCATTTATCTAGCGTAAAGGACTATTAGTGCTTGGCGCAGTTTAACGTCATGCAGCTCGGACATCAACAAGAATTGAACGACTTCTCATGGTCATCGGTAATCTCATCAGAGACGTTCCACCATATTCAAGAAGGGTTGTGAAAGAGGCTGGTAAACAATATCTCAGAAGGTTTCTGAATCCCGGGAAGAACATGGGGGCACAGGGGCCAAGATGCGTACCAAGAGAAGCATTACCTAAGTAAATCATTCCTTTGGTGGACATGCCATGGGCTATCAATATGGAGAGTCTTTGAGGGCATGATAGACATAGTCATGCAATGGTGTCCTTAGTTCAATGATTTTATTCCCCCGATAGCCGAGAAACATTAGGGAATATGAAATTAGGGACCACCAAGGATGGATTATGAGAGTCAAGTTTTTTTTTCTGAGTACGGAGTATGGTTTATGAGGAGAGGGTTCCTAGATACGAGAGGAGGTTCTAGTATAATTATCCCGAGAATGGGTGAATTTATTCTTTCTCACACTGGTGTGAGAAGGTGGTTCGTGTAGGTCTTACCCATGCACTGGGGGACAGGGAAAATCTCTATTCCTTATTGAACCCATGATAGGTTTGGCCATGTAATTTAACATCATGTTGTAAGGATGGATTCCGTGAAGTTTTACGTCATGTGGTAAATATGGCTTCTGTGCAGTTTAATGTCATTAGGTAAAGATGAGGAGAATTATTAAAGGATTATGGTGCAGTTTAGCATCATCCAATGAGGATGGGGGAATTTCTAAACAAGTTAAAATTATTTTTGTTACCGGAATTTTCCAGGATTGTTAATGCTTGGTCTTTGCAGTTTTATGCTAAGCAGCCAAGATGTTCCGTGAAGTTTAACATCATGTGGTAAGGGTGTAGTGGAAAAGGCCCCTCTTTATCAGAATGTAAATGGGAATGAACATCTTGGCATGCCCCAAATGTGGAGAGGGGTTGATGGTGTAAATCGTGGTTCCTGGGCCTCTTGGATCCGGAGAAATGATATTAGGGCTGTGAGGCCAGTAAGCGTACTGAGATAGGAAAAGTGCCCCCTGAGGAAATATTGCCTTTGGTAGATGAGCCAAGGGCTGTCAATATGCAGATATGCTGAGGGCATGGTTGGAATAGTCATGCAACAGTGTCCTCGGGTCGATAAAATTCCACTTCCGATGGCCATGAATTATTCTGAAAATTTTCCATTGTCCGGGCCACAAAGTCTGTTATTCTGTAAGAAAATGTTTGGACATGTCGGGCATACTCGGCCCTGGTTTCTATTAAAGCTTAGAGATCTCCCTGTTCTAATTTATTTTGTCTGTGGGTGTGTACCTTTACCCTCTGTAGTTTAATGCCATCCGGTAAGGATGGAGTACTCCTAGTATAATGATCATAGAGCTCAGACCACTGGGTGACTATTGCTGTAGTCACTCGAAGTATAACTGAGTGGAAATGATCTGATATACTCTAAAGAGGGTGGGGGATGAATGTTTTAAACTGAAACTCTGAGGTTTCCTGGATCAGGATATGGGGGGTGGGGGCTCTGAGGCCAGTAATCATATAGAGCTAGGAAGAGTGTCACCCAAGGAAATCATGCCTTTGGTAGATGGGAAGTGGCTATCAATATGCAGAGCCACTGAGGGCATGGTGTGAATAGTCATGCAAAGGTGTCCCAGGGTCGACAACATTCCAGATTCAATGGACATTAATTATAATAAAAATCTGAGATTGCTCACAGTACAGAGTTCGACATGTGGGGATAATGGTGTCCGAGTATACAAGAAACAACTTCACTACAATTTTCTGTTGAGTCAATTTAGCATAGTCCTTGATTGATGTTCGTAGATGGAGGTCATCATGTGAACCACGGGTGGATACATAGGATAACCGAGTAGGGATACCCTGAAGATTTTTGGATTTGAAAAGGGGGAGAACTTGTAAACTACTACACCATAAATTTCTTGATCGGGAGATATGATATGGTGGCTTTGAGGCCGGTAAGAGTACGGAGCTAGGAAGAGTGTCGCCTATGAAAATAATGCCTTTGGTAGATAGGACATGGGATATAAATATGCAGAGCTGCTGAGGGCATGGAATTCTTAGTCATGAAATGGTGTCCACGGGTCGATGAGATTCCACTTCCGATGGCCATGAATGTTTATGAAGATCAATAATTATCCGGGCCGCGGAGTCTGATGTATGGGGAGGATGCATCCAAATGCGCAAGGTGTATTTCCATATTGTATCGCCATATATCTTAGGTGGTTTGTGATGAAATCCGTGCAGTTTAATGTCGTGCGGTGATGACCCAGTCCGTGAAGTTTAACATCGTGCGGTAAGGACACAAAAATACACCCCGTGCAGGTCTAGTCCATATATGGGGGAAAGAGAGCATTCTTAAATATTATTCTCTGTGCTGTTTAACGTCGTGTGGTAAGGATGAGGAATACACCCCGTGCAGGTCTGGTCCATATACGGGGGAAATGGTCAATTGTTTTAATTTCTACTTGAGGTGGCTGGGCCAGGGTGTGGAATTCTGGTGTCACTACGCATCCTGTGAGGGCAGGAATCAGGCCTTACATTGTTCTCATCTATACACACCCTGTGCATGTCTGGTCTGTACACGGGGGAAGGGGGAATTTTTTTAACTCTTATTTGAGGGCTGGATGGATCATGATGGGGAATCCTGGCGTCGTTATGTATCATGAGAGGGTAGAAATGAAGTCGTACATAGTTCTCTGAAATCCGTGTAGTTTAACGTCATGTGGTAAGGACGAATTATAAACTCCGTGCAGGTCTGGTCAATAAATGGGGGGAGGGAGCATTTTTATTTTTCATTCTTTTTTTTCTTATACGTGCAGTTTATCATCACGTGATAAGGACGAGGGGTACACCCCATGTAGGTCTGGTCCGTACACGGGGGAGAGAGGACATTTTTATCTTTAATTCGGGGGTGGCTGGGCCATGATAGGGTACCCTCGCATCACTACATATCCTAAAAGGGAAGGAATCAAGACGCACGTAGTTCTCTGGAATCCCTGCAGTTTAACGTTGTGAGGTAAGGATGAAGGATACACCCCGTGGAGGTTTATTCCATACTAGGGTGGAAAGGGAATTTTTAAACCTTCTTGGGGATGTCTGGGCCAGGATTGCGGACCCTGGCGTCGCTACATATCCTACGACAGTAGGAATCATGTCGTACATAGTTCTCTGAAATCCTTGTAGTTTAACGTCGTGCGGTAAGGACGACTTTCATGCTATTTAACGTCATGCAGTAAGGATGTAGGATTAACCCCGTGCAGGTCTAGTCCGTACACGGGTGGAAAAGGGTGTTTTTAAACCTTCAAGGGGATGGCTGGGCAAGGATTGGAGACCCTGTCGTCACTACTGTAACACCACGAGATTTTATGACAATTATTCTTTTTAATTTCATTCATGTATTCTGTTGTATGCTACTAAAAGATTATCTTGATATATACGAAACACAGTATTAGCTTGCAGTATACGCAACCCTAACTTGGCTTTCATTACACGCAATCGTGACTGTCCACGATAGTTTGTGTTGTACACAATACTGAGTTTCACTAAACAACGATATGTTATATAAACTAGCCGTTATGAGTAGTAATACCCACTTTTTAAAAATTTATAAATTTTCTCATTCAAAATGGACTTCATTTTTGGATTCAGAATATTGAAATTAGCCTATGGTGAATTTTTGGTATTTTTTTGAAAACATTCAATTTTTGATGAATAGTTAAAACACTAGGTTACTATTCCAAAACCGACTTTTTATTTAAACAATTATTTATTTTATTTAAATTTATTTTTGGTAAAAATTGATACAAAATCCCTATATAAGTTCAATTTAAGTAATTGGAGTCATTTTATAATAATTTTAGATATATAAACAATTTATTGAACTTTTCACCGTCTTTTACCCACCTCCTAGGTGAATTTAAAAATGTAAATAAAGAATAATTTTACCACTTCTATGAGTAGAATTTATAAATCCAAGAGACACGGTTAATATCAAGGACTAAAATGTGGTTCAATGAGATGGAAATAATTTTTAGTGAATATTAACTTTTTAATTTTTCTTACCACTGTTAAAAGTAAATATGGTAATTAAGGGTAAAATTGATATTATTATTACCCTAACACATGTCCTAATTTTATTTCAAAAGTGTAATTCGACCGAAAACAACATTAGGAATAAAATATGACCATTTAGGCCCACTTGGATTAGATTAGGACATTTATTATTAATTTATTTAAGGAAGGGATAAAATAGTTAAAATCAAAGTTTAATAACTAAATCTTTTTTAATATAGGGTTATACATAAGATATATTCGAATATTAATATTAATTAGAAAGCTAAAAATATTTACTACATAATGGTGTTTTATTTATAATTTTTAGACATTATATAATTTAAATTATTTATGACACAATGATGATGCAGTAATTATCTTACTAATGAAATATTGATATAATTGATATTAAAAATACCTAAATAAATGTAATTTTATACTTTTCATGAATTAAAATAATTTTATAGGTTAATATGACTTGTTAGTATTGATTTAGTTAACTTTTTTTGAACTAATAATTCTGTTATGAGTTTCACAAAAATCAATTACCAATTAGTGTCAAAATTGACATAAAATACTTTTTAAAACCAATATTATATTATTAATTGGTATTTTATTCCTAAAAAATATATGGTTTGGACAAATTACTTAGATAAAGTTATATATATTATTAATAAACAACTTGTGGCTCTTTTGGCTTGTTATAGTATGTTTATTAACCTTATAGTGTAATAAAACAAGAAGACACAGTAAAATTAAAATTATTTAACATAAGGTTAAATCTAAATGATAAGGTTAAAATAGAAACCTAAACCTGTCTAAATTCTATTGGATGAGATTATTTCAACCCATACCCACCTTAGATTCTAAATAACTCAATTTGGAGCTATTAAAAACCGAATATTGCTTTATAATAAAATAATATTTTTAGTTTTTCCAAAGGTGCATCTCTCATCCCTTATAAAAGGGAACATCCTCCCTCTCTTCCTCACAACACTTTCAGCCTTAAAGCTCAGAAAACCCCTACCAAATTACCTTATACACTTCCCTATAAACATCCTAGAGTTCCTGGTATTCTTCAAACACCAATTTTAGTGCCCTAAGTGGAGGTCTCAAAGAGGCGCTTTAAAGAAGATGTATTGTCTGTTACCGAATCATTCAACTTTATTTCTTCTTCCACTTATTCTTTTTTAGTTGTTTCATTATGAAGTAATAAAATCAGTATCACTCATATATGGATATGTTATTATAAGTATCAAAACAACCATATTTCACCATCTATCCATCCTACGGAAAATGAAATCACCGCACGTGCGTACGTACTGAATACCGTATCCACACCGTGGTGTAATCTATTTTCCACCACCACCTAAATTGGATGGGTATAATGGTGAAAGTAATTAATATATATGATTATTGTAAAGTGATATTGATTCTGTAATATTATAAATACACTTTAATACAATTCCACGATCATTGGAATGATATCATCCCTCGTGCGTACGTACAAAATATTGTCTCCATGAGGTGATGAGATTCACTCTCCATGATAACCATTGAAGAATGATTATAAAGTGTATATAATAAGTAATAATGAAATATAAGACATAATAATGCTACTGGATTTATGTATATATATATTTATGTCATCTACTTAATTCCATTCAATTCAATAAGGAAACGAAAACAGCGTTCATGCGTATGTACGACCTACCGTCTCCATGAACGGTGTATTTCATTCCATTTATCGATCCATTATATATATGTATATTCTGAATATATATTATATATAAATCATGCTTTACATTCTGGATATAATTAATCATGATCTACATAATCATATGAATAATTACAAGTTAAAACACGAATGATAAATGAAACGATTTTACCCTAAACACAACTTTAACATTAATTTACAAAAGAACGAGTAATATAAAGTCAATAGTGGACCATATATGATATAATAAATATGAATATGATTCTGTAATAAGTCAATGACCTTATTTAAATCATTATACAGGATGTTTGGATACGTACAAAGCACATCGGACCTAAGGTAAGGGATAATTTTTCAAACCTCATTTTTATCAGAGATTTCTTATTCGTAAGTATTTACTGTGGTTATTTCTATCATCAATTTCCATGATTTATAAATGTTTTTTCATTTATGTTTAAAGTTCTTTTTAACCATTTTTTTTTCTTTTACTACATTGTATGTATGGAATCCTTAATTTTTTACCATACAAGTTACCTTTTGATTTTTTTGAAAAAAGTATGAGGAGAATGTTTTTTTAACTTATAATGCATTAAAGGATTTTTATGGTTTTCTAAAGCCTTATTTTTATGAATCTTCCTCCAAAAGATTTCATGACTATTATAAAAAAAATCATTTTCTTTTAAAATTTCATGACATTTTGTGAAACAAAAATGATTTTGAAGAAAAAATGATATGTTCCTCAAGAATTAATTTCAAGTGTTTGATTAAAACCATTTTAATATATGATGACATTATTTCACATGTGTATGTTTCAAGTATCATGTCTCTATAATTTACATGGTTTTAATTTTCTAATGATGAAATGAGACCCAAATTTTTTGTATGGATTACATTATGATGGAATGATGTTTATGAAACCTATTTTATTCTTGGGTTATGAAGAATGATTTATGTTCATATTGTGGCACATGAAAGAATGATTTCAATATGAGATGGGTGGGACCTCAATCTCCCTCCAATGCATTGGGTAACGATTTATATCTCATGAGATAGACATGGATGGAATGGTATGTTAATCCAGTTCAGTATTACAGGACTGGAATGAGGAGTGGACTCGATTCAGAAAGGGACATTGTCCACTAAGGTGGTCTTCGCAGAAATGCCTTGGCTACTATGGAAATCATTACATGTGATTAATGAATTCCACAATTACATGTTTTATTCCCATGATATTTTATAATTATTTATGTTCCATTATGATCTATGCCTTTGGTACTTCCATGATTTATGTCAATACTCAAGATTTTGATGTTTAAACATTATGTTCATGTTTTTTATGTTCAAATGTATATGGTATGTTTTATTTTATCCATGCTCACCCTTACTGAGCATTTGAGCTCACCATTTTTATGTTTTATTTTCCCCCGGGATTAAAATAAAGGATTTAGGTGACGAAACAGAAAGTGGAAGATCTTTATGGGAGATGATGAAGATCTTTCACCACAATTAGAAGATTACATTCCATGTTTCCAAAGACACTAAACTATTAGGGTCCTTGTGTGTCTATTTTTGTTATATATTAAGTATTCCTCAAAAGTAATGTAATATCTATGTACTTCATGTTTCGTGTCTCTATAATTTTTATCAGGGGAAAGGTTTAGTTCACCTTTGGAAACTAGGATGCGAAAACTTTAGTGAGATCTCTAGAGGTATTTATATGGCATGTCTAGGGATGTCCCTAATGTTAAGTATATGTATAGGTTATAGTCCTAGAATTGCACTAACGATCATAGAATTAAACCAAAGATGTTAGATATTGAAGGTACTCCCCCTTTATTATGTTGTTTTCCCTAGCATGGTATTTTCCTCGCACACTATTATTTTTGGATTTTAGACGATGGCTAGAACCTGAAGGAACCGTGTTGATCAATGTAATGGACAATGCAATGATTTTCCTCCTGACCAAATCAATGTCATGGGAGATGGAGTGCAAAATATTATTTCTATATTTACACAAGATATGAATCATTATAGATTTCAAAATGTCCAGAGAATGGAGCAACATTCTGTTAGATCCTTCATGAGGCAAAGTCCACCTTCATTCAGTGGGTCTTCTTATCCCTTAGTGGCTGAACAATGGATCAGTAGTACTGAAAATATATATTCATTTCTACAATGTTCTGAGCATGATAAAGTCATCTTAGTAGTATATCATTTGGAAGGTGATGATGATCAATGGTGGAATCTTATCAAGAATATGAGGCAAATAGATGAAATTGAGTCCATGGAATGGGACGAGTTCAAAAACTTGTTTTCCAGTAATTACTTCTCTTGTATTCTTCAAACAAAGATGAAAATGGAGTTTCTTGAGCTTAAGCAGTAGGATGATGAATCTATTGGTATATAAGAAGTGAATTTTACAAGATTTACAAGGTATACATCTGGCTTTATCATCCAATCGGAAAGTAAAGTTGATAAATTTTTCAGTGGATAAAACCAATTCTTCGAAGGGAATTAGCTATAAGAGACTGCAGTAGCTATGAAGAAATTGTGTGTTGTGCTATCAAGGTAGAATATGAAGTTGGTGTAACATATCCATCACATAGTTTTGACATGAAAAAAAAGATGGAGTTCAAGGAGAAATCTCATAACAATGGTGAAAATAAGATGAATGTTTTTTTATGCTCAAAGTGTGGAATGAAGCATGGTGGAGATTGCCTAAAAGGTACTAGAAAATGTTTTACATGTGGAAAAGAAGTATATCGAGTAGTTGAATGTCAAAGTAATTGGAAAAATCTTGCTAATTATGTGAATAGAGAATCTACTACATAGAACTCTCCACCGACACTTCAATGCTTCAAGTGCAAGGAAATGGAACATTATGCTAATAAATGCCCTAATCCACAGGTTAATGATGATCAACGTGAGAAACCTCTTAAGGAAAAGGATAAAGGGA
Organism: Viscum album; assembly: GCA_963277665.1. NCBI lineage: Eukaryota > Viridiplantae > Streptophyta > Magnoliopsida > Santalales > Viscaceae > Viscum > Viscum album. The sequence goes on from OY728151.1 coordinate 844,679,429, forward strand.
TGTCTCATGCGATCATTATTTGTGATGTTGAGTATGAAAATGATGTTGTGTAGTGATTAAGTGTTTATGTAATGGGATTTCAAAATAGTATCATGGAATCTCATTTATGGTATTTTGGAATTTTGGAATATCTGTGTATTGGTTTTCAATAATTATATTGTACTGGTAACCATGAAAATGTGATTGAAATATTTTTGGAATGTAGATGATATGTGCATAATTAAGGTATAAGAAGATAAGGAGATGTTTTATTGTTTTCATGAGCTCATGACTGATATAAGGACTAAGTGATATTATGGTTTGATTATATTGATTATTTTTGGATTTTGGTATGTGGAATGATTTACCTTTTGATAGTATTCATGTTTTCACTAAGGTTCTATGGAAATTTATGTTTCAAGAGAATATATGAATAAGGTATTCATGTGTTTGGAATTCCACCAACAAGATATATCTTATGATATATGTGAGATAAATGGTTGTATTCACATTCTTGGTAGATAACCTTTGTAGTAATTGTTTTCTTTATACTATACGCTTGGACCGAAGTATTTTAGATAAGCCTAATGATTTTAATGGATTATGTTGGTAATAATTAAGTATTTTTTATGGATAGAACATTTTTTTATATTATTATATTAAGGTAGTTTTAGAACAAGAACCACATGTAGGATGGGCGACAACCCATCGCGTCGGACAAGGCTGTGGGAATCGAACCCACAACCGAAGTGCGACTGGCCTTTATCGCCTACCACTATCCTACATGAAGACCCTGGTTAGTAGAAACTAGTTTTATTTTATTAAGCGGTATGATATATGAAGTATAAGTTCATTTTTGGAATCATATACGATTAACCTCACCATTGATGGACTTATTTATATTTGATAACTTTTTCTAACCTTTTGTTTGAAACAGATGGAATGACCCATCATTCTATCACACGATCTGCTAACTCTTCACGAATAAAAAATTCAACTTCATATATTTAATAAATGAAGTGGAAATTGTTCAAAGAATGAACAACAATGAGATTGTACCAAAATTAAGCAAGTATTTATTCTAATTCAAAATTTTCAACATTAGGGAAATGATATTGAAAACCAAAAATGTTTTCCTAGTGCTCTTATATCTGATGTATCATATGGTACCTTAGATCATCACAAATCTATGGCTTTGTGATTGTTGGTCTTTTCATAGCCATGTTCACTACCACTCTCCATCAGAACGTGATGGTTAGATTTTTCTTCCATATACATATTTTCACCTATGTTCTCCTATATGGAAACCCAGTGATGAGTTACTTTGGGTAACCGTTATGTTTCATACATTAGTTTTTAAATATTTTTTTTGTTATTCCTTTTTATGATGTGGGTTTCTATTAAAGAAACTTTCAAGTAGTAAACCATTTATAACCCCGACGGATTTCGAGGGAGAAATTAATTTTAAGGGGAGAAGAATGTAACACCCCGAGATTTTATTAAAAATATTCTTTTTAATTTCATTGATATCTTCTGTTGTATGCTACACCATGATTATCTTGAACTATATGAAACACCGTATTAGCATGCATTATACACAACCCTAACTTGTCTTTCATTACATGCAATGAAGACCATCCACGATAGCGTGTGTTGTACACAATACCGAGTTTCGTTAAACAACGATATGTTATATAAACTAGCTGTTATGAATAGTAATACCCACTTTTTAAAATTTTATAAATTTTATCATTAATAATGGACTTCATTTTTTGATTCAGAATATCAATATTATCCTAGGGTGAATTTTTGGTATTTTTCTAAAAACTTTCAATTTTTGATGAATAGTGAAAACACTGGGTTACTATTCAAAACCTGACTTTTTTATTTAAATAAATATTTATTTTATTTAAATTAATTTTAGTTCAAAATTGATACATAATACCTATATAAGTTAAATTTATGTCATTGGAGTCATTTTATAATAATTTTAGATATATAATTTTTTTTAACTTTTCACCGTCTTTTACCCACCTTCTAGGAGAATTTGAAAATTCACATAAAACATAATTTTACCGCTTCTGTGAGTGTAATTTCGAAAATCCAAGAGACACGGTGAATATCAAGGACTAAAATGTGGTTTAATGAGATGAAAATAATTTTTGTTGAATAGTAACTTTTTACTTTTTTTTACCACTGTTAAAAGTAAATCGGGTAATTAAGGGTAAAATTGATATTATTATTACCCTAACACATGTCATAATTCTATTGAATAAGTTTAATTCGACCAAAAACGACCTTAGGAATAAAATATGACAATTTAGGCCCACATGGATTAGATTAGGACATTTATTATTAATTTATTTAAAGAAGGGTTAAAATAGTTAAAATCAATATTTAATAACTAAATGAATTTTAATATAGGGTCATACATAAGTTAAATTTGACTATAAATAGTAATTAGAAAGATAAAAGTATTTCCTACATAATTGTGTTTTATTTATAATAATTAGACATTAAATAATTTAATTTATTTATGACACAATGTAGATGGAGAAATTATCTTATTAATGGAATATAGACATAATTGATGTCATAAATACCCAAATAAATGTAATTTGAGACTTTTTATGAATTACATTAATTTTAGCGGTTAATATTACATGTTATTATTTATTTAGTTATCTTTTTTAGAACTAATAATTATGTTATAATTTTCAAAAAAATCAATTACCAAATAGTGTCAAAATTGACATAAAATTGTTTTTAAAACAAATATTATATTATTAATTGTTATTTTATTCATAAAAATGTAAGGTTTGTCCAAATGTCTTATATAAGGATATATATATTAATAATAAACATCTTTGGGTTCGTTTGTCTTGTTATTGTAAGTTTATTAACCTTATAGTGTAAGAAAACAGGAAGACACGATAAATGTAAAATTATTTAACTTAAGGTTAAATCTAAATGATAAGGTTAAAAATAGAAACTTAAACTTGTCTAAAATATATTTTATGAGATTATTTTGCTCAATCCCCACGTTAGCTTCTAAATAACTCAATTTGGAGATATTAAAAACCGAATATGACTTTATAATAAAATAATATTTTTAGTTTTTCCAAAGGTGCCCCTCTCCTCCATTATAAAAGGGAACCTCCTCCCTCTCTTCCTCAAACCCCATTGAGCCTTAAAACTCGGCCAAACCCTGCCATATTATCTTAGAAACTTCCCTAGAAACTTCCTAGAGGTCCTGGTCTTCTTCAAAGACCAATTTTAGTTCCCTATGTGGAGTTCTCAAAGAGGAGCTTCAAAGAAGAGGTAATGTCCGCTACAGATTCTTTCAACTTTATTTCTTCTTCCAGTTCTTCTTCATTAGTTGATTCATTATGAATTAATAACATTAGTATCAATAATATACTGATATGTTATTATATGTATGAAACAACCATTTTTCACCATCTATCCATCCAACGGAAAACAAAATCACCGCACGTGCGTACGTACGGAATACCGTCTCCACGTCGTGTTGTAATCCATTTTCCACCACCACCATACTTAGATGGGTATAATGGTGAAATTAATGAATTTATATGATTATTTTAATGTGATATCGATTCTTTAATATTATAAAAACACTTTAATACAATTCCAAGATCATGGTAATGATATCATCACTCTTGCGTACGTACGAAATACTGTCTCCACGAGGTGATAAGATTCACTCTCCATGATAACCATTCAAGAATGATTATAATGTATATATAATAAGTAATAATTAAATATATGAAATTATAATTCTACTGGATTTATGTATATATATATTTATTTCATCTACTTAATTCCATTAAATTCAATAAGGAAACAAAAATAGCGTTCATGCGTACGTACGACCTAGTGTCTCCATTAACGGCGTATTTCATTCCATTTATCGATCCATTATATATATGTATATTCTGAAGATATATTATATATAAACCATGTTTTGCATTATGGATATAAGTAATCATGATCTAAGTAATCATATGTATAATTTCAAGTTAAAACACGAACGACAAATGAAACGATTTTACCCAAAACGCTAATTTAACATGAATTTACAGAAGAACAGGTAATATAAAGACATAAGTGAACCATATATGATATAATAACAATGAATATGATTATTTAATAATTCAATGAAATTATATAAATCATTATAAAGGAGGTTTGGATACATAGAATGCATATCAGACCTATGGTAAGGGATAATTTTGCAAATATCATTTTTATCCGAGATTGCTTATACGTAAGTATTTACTGGGGTTATTTCTATCATCAATTTCCATCTTTTATAAAGGTGTTATCATGTATTTTTAAAGTCCTTTTTAACCATTTTTTTACTTTTAATACATGGTATGTAAGGAATCTTTATTTTTTTACCATACGAGGTACTTTTTGACTTTTTCGACAAAAGTATGAGGAGAATGTTTTTTTATCTTATACGGATTGAAAGGATTTTTACGGTTTTATAAAGCCTTATTTTTATGAATCTTCCTCTAAAAGATTTCATGACTATTTTCAAAAAAATACTTTTCTTTTCAAATTGCATGACATTTTGTGAAAAGAATATGATTTTGAAGAAAAAAGGATATTTTCCTCAAGAATTCATTTCATGTGTTTTAACACATCCATTTTCATCTAATATGTCATCATTTCACATGTGTATGTTTCAAGTATCATGTCTCTATGATTTACATTATTTCACTTTTCTAATGATGAAATGATAACCATATTTTTTGTATGGATTACTTTAGGATGGAATAATGTTTATGAAACCCATTTTATTATTGGGATATGATGAATGATTTATGTTTATATTGTGGAACACAAAAGAATGATTTCAAGATGAGATGGGTGGGACCTACATCTCCCTCCAATGCATTGGGTAAAGATTTATATCCCATGAGATATACATGGCTGGAATGGTAAGTTAATCCGGTTCAGTATTACAGGACTAGAACGAGGAGTGAACTCGATTTAGAAAAGGACATTGTCCACTAAGATAGTCTAGGAAGAAATGCCTTGTTTACTATAGAAATAATTTCATGTTCTTAATGGATGACACAATTACACGTTTTACTCCCATGTTATTTTATAATGATTTATGTTCCATTATGATCTATGCCTTATGTACTTCTGTGTTTTATGTCGGTGCTCAAGATTTTGATGTTTAAACCTTATTTTCATGTTTTTTAAGTTCAAATGTATATGGTATGTTTAATTTTATCCACGCTTACCCTTACTGGGCATTTGAGCTCACCCTTTTTAGGTTTTATTTTCCCCCAGGATTAAAATAATGGTTTTAGGGAAGGAAACAAAAAGTGGAATATCATTATGGAAGATGTTGATGATCTTTCACCATGATTAGAAGATTATGTTCCATGTTTCCAAAGAAATTAAACTATTATGGTCCTTGTGTGTTTATTTTTGTTATGTATTAAGTATTCCTCCAAAGTAATGTAATATCTATGTACGTCAAGCTTTGGGTCTCAACAACTACGTATCATGCAAGGGCAGGAATCAAGTCGTACATAGTTCTCTGAAATCCATGTAGTTTTACATCGTGTGTTATAGATGACTTTCGTGCAGTTTAACGTCATGAGGTAAGGACATGGGGTACACCATGTGCAGGTCTAGTCTATACACAGCAGAAAAGGGCATTTTTAAACCTTCATGGGGATGGCTGGGCCAGGATTGGAAACCCTTGAGTCACTACGTATCCTGTGAGGGCAGAAATCAAGCCATACATATTTCTATGGAATCGTTGCAGTTTAATGTCATGCGGTAAGGATGAAGGGTACTTTTTGTTTCTATGAAAAATACCTCTTCGGAATCTCACATTGGTAGGATCCGTGGTGAAAATCCAATCCATACAGATTAGGTAATATGCTCTGTTGGAGAAGAACTTTTGAATAACATATGGTCCCTCCCACATGGGCTCCGGATTTGGAGGTTTCCTTCTAGGTATCATGGGGGTCCGGAGGACCAACACCAATTCTCTTTCAAAGAAAGACTGCAGAATTTTTATTTTGAAAACTCTTGTAATCCGGTTCTGGTAGACTTCCAGATGGTGCAATGTGTGCAGCCACTTCTCGTCTAGCTGTTCCAATTCACCTAGACACTTTTGGGATTTCTCATCATAGGATAATTGATCACAGATGGAAACACGTAGGGATTGAAGTTGGAGTTCAATGGGAAGGACCGCCTCTGTGTCGTATACCAATGAGTATGGGGTAGCCCGAGTAGTGAGGCAGATTGTTGTTCAATAATCCCACAATGCATGGAGGAGTTTAACCGACCATGACATATTGTCTTTTTCAACAATTTTATGGAAAATGTTTGACATGGTCGTGTTGAAAGCCTCTATCTGTCTGTTAGCTACCGCATGGTAGCGAGATGAGTGGTTATCCTTAATACCATAATCATGGTATAGTTTCTCCAATTTAGCAGAGTAGAAGTTGGTGCCGTTATCTGTTGGTATGGTATGAGGGACACCGAATTTGGTGATTATATTGATTTTCACAAAGCTGAAAATATGTTTCACCCCGACTTCCTTAAGGTGTAGAACTTATGCCCATTTGGAAAAGAAGTCGGTTTTTGTGAGGATATACTTCAGTTAGTTGGAAGTGGCGGGGGGATATGGTCCCACAACGTCCATTCCACAGACAACAAATGGCCATGAGTACTTGTCCTGATGAAGTAACTCCAGGGGTTGGTGTATGAAGTTGTCATGAATTTGGAATGAGTGGCATTTTGCGGTAAAGTTCTCACAAGCTCGTGCCAATATGGGCCAATAGTACCCAAGCCTTCGGACCTGATGGGAAAGTGTGGATTTCGGCTGATGTGCCCCGTATACTCCAGCATTCACTTCAGTCATTAACATAGTGGTTTCCTCTCCATCAACGCACCTGAGGAGTTATTTCGAGGCCTCGTTTTTAAAGTACCTCTTGCTGGGACGTGCCACCATATATGACAAATTTGATTTCCCTTATCTGTATTTTCTCTCGTTCAGTCCTGTTTGATGGAAGTTTACCCCTGTGATGATAGTTGGAAAATGGGGTCATACAACAGGTAGCGGGATCATATGGCTCGTGGAGAAGACTGACTTCGTTGATTTCTTCAGTCTTGGTCTGAACGAATGGAAAGAACATTAGGCAGTGACAAATATTGATAACCATTTCATCCTGGTCTAGGTCAGTTAAGGCAGTGGCCACATTGGCTATTGCGTCGGCCTGGGCATTTTGAGATCAAGGAATATAGGTAAATGTTGGTTTTGTGGAGGATTCCACCATTAACCCTTGAACATGGTCAAAGAGGGGAATCCACTCCTCCTTTTTGATTGTATTGTCACCATTGACATGCTTGATGACTAGTTCTGAGTCACCTTTTACCTTAAGGTGTGGTACTTGTGCCTGGAGTGCGAGTTCTAGGACTTCAATGAGGGATTGATATTCCGCTTCATTGTTCGTACATCCCTCTGACAGGAGGAAGGAATACGAATAGACTGCCTTTTCCGTGGACATGAGTATTATCCCCAAGACCTCCTTGCTAAATTCTGGGTCTTCCATCCTCTTTCAGTTTGGGCTTCAAGATGTGCCATCGAAGTATATTTCTAATGTTGGGAGCTCATCTTGAACCGTGAAGATATCTTCATCTGGTAGCTTGATGTCCGGTGCAGTAGTCCCTAACTAGGGGTTCTCTGCCATAACATCTGTTAATTCCTAGCTCTTGATGCCCTTCTGAGGCATAAACCAGATGTCAAACTGTTGTAGGATCACTGACCATCGAGATAGCAGCCTAGTCAACATCGGGTGGCTTAAGATGTACTTTTGCTGGTTATTACGTGAGACAAAATGGACATCATGATGCTGCAGTTTATGTTGCAAGTTTTTAACTATGAATTATAAGGCCAAACATCTCTTCTCGATGTTTGATTATCTAATCTCAGTGTCAATCATCTTTCGGTTGAGGTAATAGAGAGTGTTTTCACTGCCAGTGTCGTTCTTTTGCAGGAGGAAGGCTCCCAGTTACCGTTCTATGGCCGTCACATACAGGATGAGAGGTCTTCTTTAGATCGGGGGCATGAGCACTGGTGGACTTAAAAGGTACCTCATTAGGCATTAAAACGCCTCTTGGCAGTCATCTGTACATTGGTACGTGACTCACTTCTTCATTAACCTCATAAAGGGAAAACATTTTTCTTCCAGGTTGGCTATGAATATCTTGATATAGGCCAAGTGGCCTTAGAATGCTCTCATATTAGTGAGGTTTTGGGGAGGTGGTTGCCTATAGATAGCCTTTGACTTTTCCGGGTAGACATAGATGTCGCGATGGTGAACAATGAAGCCAAGGAATTTCCCTGAGGTAACCCCGAAGGTGCACTTCAAGGGGTTCATCTTCAGGCAATGCTGTCAAAGGTTATTGAAGATGGTCTCAATATCTGATAGGTGATCTAAGCACTGTATTGATTTGACCACCAAGTCATCTACACAACATTCGATGAATTTCCCCAAAAATGTCTTGAATATATGATGCATCGCACGCTGATATGTGGCGCCAGCATTCTTATGACCAAAAGGCATGACCTTGTAACAGAATATTCCTTAAGGGGCCCTGAAGGCTGTGGATACCTCGTCTTCTTAGGCGATCATGATTTCATTATATCCAGAATAGCCATCCATGAATTATAGAGCCTCGCACACGGTCGTTGCATTGATTAATAACTCAGTGATCGGGACGTGGAATTCATCTTTCGGGCAATGTTGATTGAGATCTCTGAAATTGATGCAGATGCAGATTGGACCATTCTTTTTCTTGACTGGGAAGATGTTGGCCAACCAGACAGGGTACTGGACCTCCCGAATGAATCATTCTTTAAATATATTTTCTACTTCAGCATCTATTTTTGTAGCATGTGAGGGATGTGTCCATCTAAAGGCCTATTTGTAGACGTAGTGGTCAACTGGCAGTCCTAAACGGTGCGTTTCCACTCCGGGATCGAGTCCCGGAATTTCCGTGTAATTCCAGGCAATAACATCCATGTGTTGCCTCAAGAAATAGGTATATACCTCGTGTTCATCGGGAAGCATGGATACACTAACATGAGTGGGCCTCGGGTCTTCCTCGGTACACATGTTTATTTTCCTGAGCTCATCTATAGTGGCTGATATACCTTCCACAAATACGGGGGGTTCATCCCTGAGATATTCCTCATCTTATTCTCCAAAATACTCACATTCTTGATCAGATGGGGGGAGAGTTTCTGGCCCGGGCTCTTGGGGGTTTGAGGGAGAGGCATCATGGGAATCCCTGCTCGAGTATATGTCCCCAGATTGTGGGTTGGTAGATGTTCCCATATTATCACGCTCGATAGTTATGTCTGAAGTCATGAAGACATCTGAGTGTGTGTCTGAAATTGAATCCCTTCTCTCAACATGGTTGATGGGCAGTAACTAGTCTATGCCAAGCTGCATGAGGGGGTCATCCGGGACCACTTCTAGACAATTTGGAGCGGGGATCCAGTCAACTCCATCTGCTAAAGGCTTATTCCTCTATTTCTCATAGAACCTGGAGACAATGTAGTGTGACTTAGAGAGCTTGAAAGGGGCTTTTTCAGCATGCAATGTCCCACTTTTCCCATTGACATAGTATTTAATACATTGGTTTTAGGATGAAAAAAACAACCATGTGCTTATGGAGCCACGACCATCCTAGAAAGGCATTTAATGTTGTGTTCTAGTGGACCACAAGTAATTTTTAGTAGGCCATGAGGTCACCAAAATGAGTCTTTAGCTTATTTTTTTCCATTGGCTTCTTCTCGCTCTTATCATAACCCAACAAAGTGGTCGCTGAGGGGATTTGGTCACCCTCAATATATTCCAAAGTACGGGGTGCCCGTAGGGGAAGGAGGTTAACTCCAGAGTCGTTGTCAATAATGACTTTGGGGATCTCAACATCATCTAGTGTTCCAGAAACATATAAGGATTTGATGTGTCCATGCATGATGGCATCATCATCTTGATCAGTGACGGAAATCACTGCATTGCATTCAACTGATCCAGTCACCATCCGGTAAATCTTGGCGGTAGCTACCTCCGCTTGAAACTCTTGTGGGATGAGCAAGGATTCTATCAGTGCCTCCCTGAGGTTGGATGACTACCCCAGGGTATCCAAGATTGACAGTTTGGCTGGTACTGATGCCAAATGCTTAATGATGTCGTATTTTTTTTCAGCGGTCGAAGCTTCTCCTTTTGTGGGGGAGCTTTATCGGGCAACATGGGAGTGGGAATACGTGATGAGGAAGGACTGGCTGTGGGATCAGATCTCGATGATGTCCCCATGTTCTGGGGACATGGCCTAGTCGGTCCGATTTTGCGCACCAGGTGGGTAGACCCTTGTTCCCCCTCTGATGGGTACCATAGAATAACGGGGGCAGAGTGTCTGCTTATGGATGGGTAGGGATGTTCTTTCTCTTTCTGAGTCCATTTACGGGATCTCCAATGTATTTTCGCGATATTAACAGTTCGGGACGATTTCCAACCACAAGGTTGGTTTTAACCTCTATTGTCCCTTCCCTGATATCCCCTGCATCTGTGATTCCTCATCATGGATCCTCGTATTAGGATCTTGGGTTCATAACCATACCCTTTTGTAGGAAATAATTCCATAATATGGATGATGTTTATTGAACCAAAGATTGGCTCTTTATCCTCTGACAGGTCACACTGGCCTGTTGTCCCTGATGGTGCCGGTATTTGGATCGGCGCCCGTGGTGCCAAATTCAAGGGCATGAAATCTGACAAGTTCAGGGCTAATTTTTTTCCTCGTCACAGACGGATCCTCTTGCGCTTGTCTCCACCCTTTTTGATTAAGCCTGGATGACCGTCTCATGGAGGGTTGTGGGGACGATACTGTCGGCTTTGCGACATCAGTGGCTATTGGCGGCAACACTTGCTACTGTAGTTGATCTCGGAGTATGCCCTGGTCTCGATTCATAGTCTTCTGAGTCATCCAGTTATCAAATTTCTTCCCCTTCTCACTGGTGACTTCCTATCACCTCTCCCCTTCATCAGAGCCGGTGGTAGAAGTGTATGTCACATGTGATGGGGGTGGTCCCATCTTGACTTGCCAGGAGTCAACTATCCTTTGTATGAGGTCCATGAAAATGAATCATTCTGGAATATTCTACCCCAAAAATCGATGGTAGGGATAGTAATATTGCATATCATCACAGCTGATTTCATTGGGTTTCCTCATCTCAAGGAGGGGGAGCTAGCTGTAATTCATGGCAGCGATGAACTTTATGAAAACATGGTCCTCTCGGAACGAGTATACATTATGAATTTGTTCCTCAAACTGGTCCAGCATTGCCCATTTCTGAATGTCCCGCCTAGGAGTAGGCGGCCGTTGATATACTGGGGTCCCATGACAATTTGGTGGAGTCCTGAGTGGTGGAGTTGGCACATGGGCTCTCATTAGCATGATAGAGGACGCTTCAGCTCTGACTTCTCTCTTTACAAGGGGATGTGTGGCTATTCGGGACTTTGAATTGGTCTGCTGGAGGGAGTCCTCGATTCTCTAGGCAATGGATGAGTGATGGTGCAAGCCAGTAGTGCACTCCACTAGTATGAGTAGAGTTTGTAGCTCATCTTGAAGATTATCGATGCATATGGCGAGAATATAATCTTGAAGCATTGGCCTATTCAGAGAGTAGGTCACACCATTCTATATAGCGATGAAATTTGAGACCCTCTCGTTTTCCCTCTACTTTCATTTGATGAGGTCACAGTCCTTTGTCTTAGGCAACTTTGAGCTAGAGTGGAATAGGAACGGCTACCGAAGGTCTTCCCATCTTTTTATTGATTGGGCTGGTAGACTTGTATACCAGACAAAGGAGGATCCTTGCAAGGTCCGTACAATGCATCTAAGTTTCACTGCTTCTTGTTGTTCCGGAGTCCCCATCAAAGGATAACAATATGATGCATAGTGCATCAAATTCTGTTCCGGATCACCTGATCCATTGAAGATAAGGAATACATAGCTCCCAAAATTGGGTGGAGGTGGTGTGTTTCTCACCCAATCCAGGTAATGTTTTAGCTTTGGATATATTGGAGCGCGTCGACCTTCAATTGATTCCAATCGAGCCATTAGTGCCTCGATGGTGCTAGTGTGTCCCCGGTTTATATCATGTTGGGCCCGGTGTAGGGCAGGTGTAGCTCGAAGCATTTCTTGAGGATCCATCTCGATTGGCACCTGGGGTGCATGTGTCGCTTGTGACACCTTTAGAGGGTTCAAGCGTACTTGATCCGGTTGCTTCTTGAGTGGAGGGAAGTCCTGGTATTCATATAGATCCACATTTAGCTAGTTGGACGGGCCGAGCACCTCGTTGGGCAGGATCCTTGGCCGTGCATAGTTTTTCAGGGGCAAACCTTCGACTTTGAGTGTATGTGGCTCATTTTTATCAAGAGGAGTGGAAGTATTAGGGGTAACCAGTCCTTTATTTTTATCCTTGTTGGAAGCTCGCAGGGTGAGCAAAGGGAAGGTTTGTTGAAGGGGTGACCATATTTAGAGCGGCCCTCTGGTTCCGGGTGTGCACACATGGTGGTTCGTTGCGAGCCACAGCCTGACCATAACCATCTTCTCATGATCCATCCTGATTTGAAACATCTTCGGTGATAATAGTGGGGTTAGCATCTATGGAATTGAGAGATGTGTATTCCGGGGTGGAGAAGACAACATCTTCCAAATTGGAAGAGGATCTCCTGTGTCCTTTACAGGTCTTCCCTCTCCTGTCCCTGGATTTCTTTCGGGCTCCTTGACGAAGGGTGATGTGGAGAGTTCTTTGATGTGACCTTATGGTATGCCTCCCTTTCGGAGGGGATGACGATTCACACGACGAGATTGGGCATGAACCACCTCTTCTAACTATGTTCCCTAGACGAGAGAATACTGTTCCTCATGGGGGATATTTTTGTTGAGGAGGTAATAATTCCCTCAACCCCGAGGGTTGGGGTTGGCTCCATTCCTTAGACGTTGAGTCTCTTCCCGTTTTTATTGGTCATACGGGGGAATTTGTTGTTAAAAATACCCCCATCTTTGTAGGCTGGGGTTGACCCTAGATTGCAGTAGCGGCTGCGGCTATCGCTACCTTCCTGACATTGCGTTCCCCCATTCAGGGGTGAACTAGGATTGGGGCCGAGTTCCACTGTGAATCAATCCTTTTTGGGGTGGCATGAAAAGATCGTTGATTGGCCTCTCTTAGGCCAGAGGCCTGTTGTATGCTCTCAGTGGCCTGATTTAGGTGTTCTTGAATGACTTGTTCTCATCAGGCCTAATGCTTTTGGGACATACTCAAGGCCTGACTCTGCTGGGTGTGTTGCCTTTCAAGAATAGGGAGACCACTCTATTGTCCTCTTGACATGATGACATTGCAAGACACCATGACGAATGGGTTCTTCTGGGCAGTGAGCGGAGTGAAATGCAAAGCTCCATGTTCCCACCATCCTCTGATATGGACATCCATCAGAGCATCACTGATTAAGTGGTTCAGGTGGTACAACGTATGGAGGTGGGCTATCTCCATGTTTCCTTTGCTCCTCTCGGGTCACTATTTCCATGACGAAGGAAGAGCTTCCTAGTCGATGTGACATATGAGGTCTCCTATTGTATTGACGTGGTCTACATACCCGTCGTAGGGCATGGATCTTGATTTTAGTAATAGGAGGGTTGTCCATATATAATGGAGGATGTCGTGCACACATTCATTCGACAACTCAATGGGTATGTCGAACTAAGATGTGGTCGTTGTCCAAAACATAACTTGTATATCATCCATGTCCAGTCGTTTCCTCAGGTGCAACATGTCTGCATACTCCCCTCCTAGAGATTATTCTAAACATTCAGTCCAACTGAGACACTCACTGTCAGTGTGGTCAAAGGTAGTGGGACCAATAGGTGTTGAATTATCATATGGGCGATTTCGGGGTGGTTCAGAAGATGAATGTTGGCCCGGAACATCTCCTGATTGAAGAAGGGTGTCATTGGTGACTAGATGGGAATTTGACATTCTCAATACCATCCTTCTACATTCCTCGTCATAGGAGGGATTTTATGTGCTTGATTCGACAGGGAGAGTACCTTCCTATCAATATGATAACTCAATGCGGGGCAGACCTTCGCATTGACGTCTGTAATGGCGAGGAATACCATTACTTCTAGACGCCTCATTTCATAGAGGAATTTTGGAGTGCACACCCTAGGGAGGACCTCCAAGGCTTGTCGCAGCAAGCAGAGGACCTCCTGGCTACATAGCATTGTTAAGGGGAGGGCATTCACAACAACTGTCATCATGGTGAGGATGACCATCATGATTTGACATTCGATGTGCATCCTGGGGAGGACCTTCAAGACACACCGCGACAATGGGAGGACCTTCTTGTTGCATGGGGCCACAACGGGGAGGACCTTCGCAATGGCGGTCGTGGTGGTGATGACTACCACCACAGCTGCTATAATTGAAATGAATACCATTATAGCTGCCTTAGGGAGAATATATGCGAGGTACACCCTGGGTAGGGCCTTCAGAATGTACTACAATGAGGGGAGGGCCTTCTCATTTCTTGTCATCTCTATGGGGAGGACCTCCGTTATCAGGGTGGAGAGGACTACCACTGCGATCTAATTCCTGGCTGTGCGGAATGTTGTTGCAACGTAACCCCTGGGGAGGACCTTCAGGGAAAGCCACGACAAGGGGAGGACCTTCTGGTCGTGATGCGACGTCAATGCGGGGAGGGCCTCTGCCATTGTGACTATGATAGCGAGGACTAATATCATAATTTGTGGTCCCAATGCATGGATAGTGTTTGTAGCATATACCCCAATGAGGACCTTCACGATGGATAGAAACAAGTTTAGGACATTCTTTGCTACTCGATCTTCTAGCCACATGGAGGGTTTTTGTGACTCGCATCAAAAGAAGAGTTCTCATGGTTGATCGTTATATGCCCACGGGGAAGGCCCCCACGGGTGCTCTGGGGATGACCTTCAGAGCTACTGGTAGAGACATTGTGGGGAAGATCATTGCAACTGCTACTACCACTCCCATAATATGGTAATGGGTGGGCAGTGTTCGGAGCCTTCGATATTCACTTAATGGCATCTGGAACCCCAATATTCAGCAGAGTAGAGTCATGAACCCTCACTTTTTTTTATCTCCCTTCGGCGGGTTTAGAGCGCTTTCTTGAGGGCAGTGGGGACCATCTACTATTGAAAATGACCTTCAACATTGGGTCCCTATCTAATTGGGTCCCGTGATGATTTCAGGATACGCCGACGAACATCTTGCCTTTTTGCAGGGATATATGCCTTCTCTGGAGCATCCACCGTGATGGACGGGTGCCCCCCAGTTTGAATGAGTGAAACTGCTCGATCTGGTTGCCTCTGTGTCACGGAATATAGACGTTGACCCTCTTGGGTGGTTGCAAGGATCCAGATCTGCTCTGAGGCGGCTATCATGTCTCTTAGATGAGTCTCCACAATTGGGGAGACGGGCCCACGGACCCGAGTCCTTGTTGTTTCCGCTGATGCAATTACACTCTTGAAAATCTGCAAGATATGATCTGGGATTGATACATGATCCTCCATAATTTCTAGGATATGCAGAGATACATCTTTGGCAAGAATGGGTATGAAGTCCGATTCCAGAATCAGAGTAGGAATATCCTACTCCGGTCCTCCGGTGGTCAGTGGGTACTGACAATTCTCCTGTATCGGGTCATGTGAATGAATCTTCCCCTGGGCTGGGATATGCCAGTTTATCACTCCGTTTGGAGCCACATTGGGATGGTGGACATTACTTTCATCCGTAGGGAGCCATCCCTGCATATGTTGGTTTCCCACCATATTGAGTCGGAGGCCTTTATTGGCAGGAAGACGTGCCCGCCTATTAACTGCCACTACATCTGGGTGGCGGGCTTTGTTGATAGATACCATATCAGGATGGTAAGTGCTAAGAGAATCTTCTTGGAGCTGGTCCTGTAGGCAATGGGTCTCCACCCCGTCGGGTTGGTGGGATTCACGACCATGGGTAGGGAGAGGTTCTTGCCGGGAAGGTGCCTTCCTACGTGAGCGACGAGCATGGTGGAGCGCGGTGGGGATGTGCGCCTTCTAGTATGGGACCGCCTTGTCTGGATGTCAGGCTTTGGAGGAGTGAACAAGTGTGTGAGCATGTTCGTGATGCGTCTCCATGACTGGGCAGTGAATCTCCTCTTCAGGGACAAGGGTGATGAACGATCACCAGTTGTAAGTTTTTGGCCCTCGTCGGGCAGTCCGAGGGGCTGGTGCTCGGGGAGCGTGGTCCTAGATCCTTTGCGATACATCCTCCTGAGCATGAGGATGTTCAGTCGTGGTGTAATCGTGATGAAGTCTTCCGGTGGGGGCCTTGGAGAGGAACCTCCGCTGGGTGGAGATGGAGTTCTCAACATCGACCTCATCCGCCTCCCTACGATAAGGGAGGTACTCATGATCCCGTTCTGGGGATAGAATCACGAAACAGTTGGAGAAAGCAACATGGGCTGTCTAAATATGCCTTTGCGGCCACTGTTGGGCAGGCGATCAACATGTTCTGCCGGATTGGAGGGAGTGCATGGCCGCCTCCACCATCCGGAGAGTACCATTCACATGGTACTCTCGGATTAACGCATATGAGACCCAGCGTCGATGATGCTGGGTAGGTGATGGGGTCCTCCATTGGTGAGTACATCCGGTCATTGCATTGTTGGAAGCTCGCGCCTGTGAGTTACTTTGGGATGCCATTGGATGGAAGGGAGTTTTTTGTGGTACATGTAATTTATTTTAAAAAATACAAACAACAAATCAGTCAAAGTAGCATCTCATGATCCCATGTGTAATTAATGAATTTTATTGGACATACATGTGATTATAAAGGGGGTACAGGGTGGGATTAGGATAAATCTGTCGTGATTGGTTAAAAATTTACATCGGTTTCACCATTTTTGTTTCGGGTCAGTCTCGAAACGCCCAACAGTTCCGTATCCGAGGACACATGTGAATTCTTTCCAAAGGCAGGCGTTCACTGGGTGGTTTGACCAGCGACACTTAAGAACTCACATTGGTCGCTTGGATGGGATGTCGGGCTCATCTCACCCTTGGGGGGGGGGATTTAATGCTTTTTCTAGGACTCTCTTATAGATTTAAGACGCATTAATATGTTCGTGAATCTTTGGTTTATACCCAAGCATAATATCCATGGATTACTCCTACTTGGTAATGGTCAGCTGGACGCAGGGGTTCAAAATAATTTATGCCCAAGGAGGATTCCAACATACCCTTCCTGGGATACAGGGATCAAAGTCCACATAGTTTGAGTAAGAGTGTTAGAGAGCCGATGTGAATGTGGACCTGGGGGTCCGACAGTGATCGGTCTTGAACCTCGGGAGGCTTCCTACGTACCATGCCTTGACATGGATCAAATTATCGTAGTTCACAATGGATTGTCACATACACTCTAAGGAGACCCAGGGTGATGGATTGGGGCTTACACTATGAGGAGTCCCATAAGAGGATGTCATGGTCGATGCTTACTCTAAGCCCACTTGAGTCATGCTCGGTGTGAGAAACAAGAGCCAGTAGGGACGAGACAATCACATCTCAAAGGTGCGTCTGTGGGAAGTGGAGTGGGGCTTATGCGTAGGGTGGCCCAAAAGGTCGGGGTTTACTCCGAGATGGATTCCCATTGCGACTAAGCACAGAAGGAGATGGAAAGAGGTGCTCCTGTGCCCATCACCTCTCTTGATCCCCAGGGGAAATACAGAAGTGCATGGGGGTATCCTTCTGATGGGTATTTTACTACACCCAAAGAATAGAGAAGTTCCCTGACCCCAAAAAGTGGAGGTGTAGAAAGGGGACTCCCGAGCTCAGACTCCACATTACCATGGGAATGTGAACCCTGGAATGCCTGAGAAATCTTCTCAGGGGTCGGAGCTACCCCTTCACCCCTGCTTACAGTTGGTATGTGAACTCAGAACAGCACACGGATGCCCCCGAAGGTTACATCACACGGGTCCGGTGGCTCCGGTGGTGGCCTCGACTCAGGGCCGGTGAATGGGCCAATGTGGGAGTTGGGGAGGATCAGGACATATTGGGAAGATTTTATCTTGCTCGGGGAATGGGAACTCCGAAGGATTTTTTGGGCCACGTGGGTATATGAGGAGTGGATCCCTTCACGTAGAGAGGTGCTAAGTGGCTGGAGAGGCCATCCGCGAACCAGGGAGGTCCATGGACTGATGGGAACCCCATGAAATAGGGTGGTTCGTGGCTATTGGGTATCCCACGAACAAAGGTGGTTCGCGACCTGGTGGGCATCATGCGAACCGGGGTGGTTCACGGATTAAGGTTTGACCCGCGTGTCAGGCTAGTACGCGGTGGGATCAATGTCAGTAGCAGTGGCCAAGGGCGATGCCGGTAAGGGGTTCATCGATTGGGGATTCGCCCATGTAGGAGGGTGCTACATGGTGCGATGGATCAGAAAAGGGGAAAAACTCCCTGGTCTGTTGGAAGTGCATCTTCAGAGGGGCCATGGTTCGCAGTTTTCTTTTCTTTGTTATTTTAAGTTCACGGTTCACCATGTTTTTATGCATTTTCAGTTCCTTATTATTTCTATCCTATTTTCATACCTATTCTATTTTGAGAACTGGAACTTCACTGTTTTCAAAATCCTATGCTCCTTCCTTCGAAATCCTTCCACCCGAATGTGGTCGATCTCTCCCAATCCTCCCTTCAAAACCCATACAAAAACTCTCTTCTTCTGCTTTTCCCCCTCGATCTCCTTATACAGAGAGGGGAAAGTGATGTATCTATGGCCATGCATCACCTTTTGTGGAGGACCATGATCAGAGGCCTGATTCATGGATGACATGGTCAATTGGCGACTAACAGGTGCATTGAACGCACCTCCCTCCCGCAAACCAAACTAACTCTGGTAGCGCCTCTCAGCCATGGAAGGTTCCTCCTCCAATTAGCGAATTACAACAGATGCGGTCCGGTCCAGTCAATGTGGTCCACAGTTGGGGGCAGTTTGTGATGGTGGACCGGTCCAACGCTCGTCCTGGTTCGCGCCCGTGGGGGATCTCTTCCCCCATTCCGCGAATGACAATAGTCCGTGGAGGTGGTGCTTCGCGGAACCGGCCACGTAGCGTTTTCATGGGACTGGTCTGCAAACCGCTTTGGCTTGGGACATCCTTTGAGTTTTCTCCATACATTCCATACCTCCCACCAATTCTTTTGTAGGGAAATTAGGTAGAACCTTTTATGCGGATTTTATAGGACCCTACAATCACACATAAAGTATTCATTAGATTGGAAAGAGTTGGTAAATATAGAATCAAATTTTACATTAACGAATCTAGATTTTATGGTATGTGTTCCTTTTATCTTGTCGTTATCACACCCCACATATAAAATAGGATTTCAAGAGATTTACCCTTATCACATATCTTAAGAGAATTTGTATATCAATCATCATCACCATCCGTTGGTGCCACTTTTTCCCCATTCCCAATTTTAGCTAACTTCTTCGCATCAATTGGGGAACAAAATTCCCTATTTCATTCCCTTCTATAATAAAAACATTTATTATACCCCTTATGGAAATTTATTCTATTCTTATTCCACACATAGATCATAAAAGAATGATCATCCTCGTATCTTCATTATTTTGATATATTTCTCAATACTCAATCATTCTTTTCTTATCCAAACCATGGATTGATACATAACTCCGCCCTCTATTTCAAACATGATTTTTCAACACACAATCTCTTCAACACAATTAGTGTCTCTTATGGAAAACACCATTCTAATATATTTCATTACAACACGAAATGACTTATTAACTTTACATTCAAGTTGGATGATAATTCCTGAAACAGACCTCGTAAATCTTGTGAAATTTGAATCATAAGTACATACAGATTAATCACCCTTTTCATCAACTCAAAGAACTATTTATCCAATTTGGTATGAATAATTTGAGGAATGTTTTTATGAAAAATATGTTCTTTAAATCATTCCAATTATGAAATTAATCTCATATTACCTATTCATATTCATGATTAGAGTCCACCACTGGTTTTATCCCCCTTCTAACAGATTGACAGGAAAAATGAGTTTCTCATGATCTAAACACTAGAGAATGAGGAATATATTTCCAGACGTACTGATCTATTTTTAAGAAACTAATGGATCATAATACCTTCTAAAATAAGGAGGATTTTTTCTCATGAATGATTCAACATAATTTTGTTACCTCATTTTCTCATTTGGAAGCATACAACGATTTATAGCTTGAGAAACATGTGTGATCATAGAAATGAGGTTTTTCATTTCATCTCTCATAGAATTCGATTTCTCAAGATCAAATGTTTTTCATTTTCCATCACAATCACCAATAATGTGGTTCCTTCAGGTTTTATCCATTGAATAAAACCAAAAATCATAGAGTGAGAAATAATTATAATATTGAGGAACCACTTAATAAAGAAAATTAATTATAGGATGTATAAATTATGACACCTTACTTAATATATGACACATTAGTTTTAACCTTGGTTGTTCATTGTCATTTTTTTTAAATCCTTGATGATGGGTTTTTGATAATTTAGTGAATTACCAAATCATATCCCCCGAGAATTGCAAACTAGGAGTGAAGAAAGGCCCATTGTCGTGTACTAGATTACACTGAGTCAGGCTCGAAATATATTGTTAGTGTTTTTACACATAGGAGAATATGATATAGAGCCACATCCACTTGAAGTATCCATAATAGGATTTATTTGTACGAATATAATAACTCTATCAATTACCAAAATTCGAAGACATTTTAACCTTCTTTTTCTTATCCCGAGACTTATCCTTAGGGTTATCATGTAGTTTTCATCATTCGGTATTCTAAAGTTTAAATAAACATTTCACTAATACTAACTATAGATACATCTATTTTCATTCACAAGAATTAAATATCTATTATAGAATACTCAATCATAATACCAACAGATGGACAAAGACTGTACTAGTCTTGTGCCTTTGGAAACATGGAATAATAAACACGGATACATAAGTGAGATAAATTATATCCCACAAGGTTCTACTTGACTAGAACCCTTCTTAGATTATCAAATATAATAAAAATCTTCATAACCTGGGGAAGGATACATATAAAGGAGTGAGCTCAAATTCTCTTTATGGGTAATCATAGGAGATACATAAGCATAATCATAAGAATAAGGGTATAATTATATAATCCTGAAAATATAGGATCATACCCAACATGTAAAAGATCTTATACATGAATAATGTCATAAATCATGTGATTTTATAATACATTAATCATAAATAAATAAATAACATAAGACATTAAAGAATAACTTAGAAATAACACATGGAATTGTGGAAGAAAAATAAGAATATAATATGATTTCCATAGTATCCAAGGAATTGATTTTATGACCGTCTTTGTTGTATGGGTATAATCCCCATACCATATTAGTAGTCATGGTTCACTACCATGGCCATATTAAAAGCATGAGTTCACTCATCATACCATATTTGTAGTCATGTTCCACTTCTATGGCCATTAAAGTTGGCATGGTTTTGTCAAAATTAAATCGTAGCATGTCCTATGAGATATAAATCTTTACCAAATGAATTGGAGGGAGATATAGGTCCCACACATATCATATTGAAAAAATACATAGATGTGCCACAAACTCATATATAATCATATCATAACCTATGAAATGAAATAGAAATTATAAACATGTAATAATATCAAAACATATTAATAAAATAGGTTTCATATTCATTTCATCTAAAACATAACCCATGAAATGATGTGGGTTTCAATAGAATATAGCAAGTGAAATAGAAATGGGTCCATCCACATCATTCAGTAAAAACAAAATGAAATCATAGAAATGATATGAATGGGAAATTTTATTAATTTCCATATAAATGCATGAGTAACACCCAAAATCCTTATACTGGGTGGTAAATAATTTGGAATTATATTTTAAAAACACCTCTGGAGGAAAATATCCATTCTTCATTGATAAACTATTTTTAGAATATATAACATGTTGAAAAAAATTTTATTTGAAAATCAATTTTATAAATTATAAAGTAATAATTAATAACCGCAAACCATTTTTGAAATCCCTTTTCCTCTAAATTGTGCTTCAAATATCTTTTGAAAATAGTTTTCAAAATATTTTTTAAAATATTTTTTTTGAATATAATATATTTCCAACCAAAGAGATAGATGGTAATATTTAACATAAAAATATTATCATAATAACAAAAAAGAGGTAAAATGGTACTGATATATGAGTATATATTCAATAACGACATGACAAGAATATTATTTATTTTTCTTTAGATATAAGTCAAGATATTTCCTTAATTTAAGCATAATCCAAAATAATACCGAAAAGTGATCTGTTTATTACCACAAACTCTTCTCAATTGGTAACATGGGATCATACTATCCATGTATGAAAATTAAATTAAATGAATATTAAAATATCATGAAATTATTATATTCCTGATAATGCATGTATAATTTAATTATATTCACCTTGAAAATAATTTAGGTGCATAACAAAACATGAGTCTCAAATATAGAAAATTGAGACAAATCTATTTTACCGATTTGGTAAAATTTGAAACATATATAACATGAAATAATGATAATATAATATGTATTTAAATAGAAATAAATTTAATTATAATATAATTTTAATATAGCCGTGGGTTTCATACACACAACTCGAAAAGAATGGGTGTTGAATAAATCATGTAACTCACGAAAAAAGTGAGATTAAATACCCTTACCTTGTGTCTTGAATATCTTCGTACTCTTTCAAACAACCTTTATAATAATTATAAATATATTATATGTAATCAAAATAACCATATTGTTATATATAATAGCTTATAAAAATTAATCATGACATTATGTTTCCCACTTGTTAAAAATCCTATGTTAAGGTGTTAGTTGTGGTTATATCTGCTATATTATTCATATGTGCCCTAATATTTTATATATTTGGTATTTATTTTTATAATATTATTCCAAAATTTAAAAAATGATAAAAATATTATTTA
Source organism: Viscum album (assembly GCA_963277665.1). Classification (NCBI taxonomy): domain Eukaryota; kingdom Viridiplantae; phylum Streptophyta; class Magnoliopsida; order Santalales; family Viscaceae; genus Viscum; species Viscum album. The sequence goes on from OY728151.1 coordinate 844,702,628, forward strand.
TATTTATTATATTTTGTTTATAATAATAAATATATTATTGAATCATGAAATGAATACATTGATCATAGAGACGGTAAGCCATACATATGAATGAACGTTGTTTCATTTTTTATTGTCGTATTGAAAGAGTGAAGGTAAATGAAAAATGTCTGTATATATATATCATTATTATAGTATAATTATTATATAATATATGTCATATATGTTAAATAATCTCATCCTTAATACATTCTAGGTAGTGTGTGTGAATGAATCACATCGCTTTGAGGGGGAGGATATCCACACTTCCTCAAATGAAATTATCATATTCACCCCAAATGGAATATTATAATATATGTGTTTTAAAAAGAATATATGATATTAGAGGAATAATAAATATAATAAATATATATATATATATATAGATTTTCCATCATAATTTCCACCATGATAGGTGGTAATGGAGAAATGAACTATCATCTTTTAGTGAGACAATAGTTCACTATATACAAAAACATAATGTTTGGTGCCCATTAGATTAAAGTATGTGTACTTTTAGGTAGAACTACTACCATAAACACATCATATTTTATTGAAGGTAATTTTTTTAAAAAATCATGTAATATGGAAACATTAGGTTTGTAGAATGAAAATAAAAGAAAGGATATTTATAGGAGACGTTACCTCTTAATCTAGTAACTCCTATTGGTTTGTGATAAATGGATTCCATGGATTACATTTTGAGAAAAGGAAAGAATTAAAAACAAATTTAGGGAAGTTTTAAATTGTATTGGTTAGATATTAGATTAACCTATGTGTTCTTATTGTTTTATATTAGAGGGATATGTGGAAGCCTTTCTAATTTAAGGATGAGTGGAACTCTCGTAATATTTTGTAAATGGGAAACCCCACCAAATATTTTTAACTGAATGTTGTTTCAAAAATTATAAACACTAGATAAAAGGGTATATAATGTCAATATATGGAAATAAAATGGATTTTGGTCATCTTTATATGTAATTTTGTTCATTAAGTATTTTTTTAGTCCCTTATTAATCTTAATTCAACCATTATTTTTGTAAATAATTTAAATCACTTTTACTATTTTTTTTATTAGAAATCTAATTTCAGATTATTATTAATTATATATTATTCTGAGTCCAAATATTGAAACCATTATTCAAAATTATAATAAATGAAGTGGCCAAAATTATTTTAATATTAATCTCATAGTCGTGTCGATAATGTGTGTTTCTAAAATAAAATCATTAAAATGAGTGATATGTTTTTATACCCATGTTTAATGTTAAATTGTTCTAAATGAACAAAATTATATTATAATTAGTTTATTTGAGGAAATGTTATTTTTAAACATATATGGACTTTACCAAAAATTATATATTTCATTATCAATATGTTTAATTAATATAAATCAATTATAAAAAATATTTCAAAATATTATTAATATTCAAATAATTATGTTTATTGACTAGGTTTTAATTATCATAAATATATAATTTTAACAATAAAATGATATTTCATAGAGACATTGTTTTTGAATGTAATATTCACTTAGTTATTGTTTCTTTTAATACATAGAAAGTCGAAGACCTATATAAAATACATTGAGTCTCTTCAATGTAAATGGAATATTTTAATTAGTTCATAGAAATACAGAAAGAAAAATTTAATTTATTTTAGAAAAAATGTATCTGAAAACTAATGGTGTTAGAATGCCAAAACATTATTAATATAAATTTACCATCTCCTTGGAAAATATACATTGTCATTTGGAAACCAATTTTTATAGAAAAAATTATATTGAGATTATTTAATTGTTTGAAGGTGTTTAATTTTATAATTTTAACTACTTTTATAAATTATAATTTATTATATTTAGAGAAACAAAATTTAGTATTTGTTCACGTCACGCCTATAAACTATTTCATAGAAAAAGTTTTTTGAAGATAATAATATATGTGGGGTATAATATTATCAATTATTTATATTTCAAAAAATAAATTGATTTATTATAAAATAAATTATGTGTTATGTGGCTTCAATATCATGTTAAGAACAAAATTTTCCAAAATATATATAATTAAATTACAAGACCAGAAATTGTATTTTATTATAATTATAATAACACATTATTTTTATAATGTTAAACATGGGTTTTTTAAATTTTATAAATTATCTTCAAAAATAATAAAATTATTCTATTAATATATATTGATCAATCATATTCAATTTCTCATTTATAAACTGATAAATGCCATTGTTTGGGAAAGACACTATTTTTCATCTAAATTAATATTATTAGAAAAAAATAATAAATTATTTTTTAGCCCATTTTTATAGGATGAAACAATATGTTAATTTAAATTTATTATATTCAGCTTATATATGTGATAAATATTATTTTAAGATATATGTTCATAAAACTAATTAATTATTTTTAAAACGAATTTTATTGAATGTAATTTATCTATATTATCTCATCAAAACAAGTTTTATATAAATCGTAAAGTTAATATCATGAACAGATAACTTTCTAAATAAATAATATAGTTATGTTAAATTTTATTATCTATATTCCCTAATATGTCACAAATATATATTAATAAAGGATATTTCTATTTTTAATTTCTAGGATGTTACATTCCTCTCCACTTATGAGATTTATACATGGATATTTCATTAAAAAACTATGGTGTAATCAACTATGGATACATATTTTCCATTTTAACATCATGATACCGTGTTTAATCTTCATAAATAAAATTTCACTAGTATACCTTTACACATTGAATTTTTTTATTTTGCAAAAATTTTCTTCTATGGTATAAGGTCTTCAACATATTATCCTCTTTAGATAGCACATCCACCAGTTATAACACCTACAAATTTAATACATGAGATGGAACTAGTATTTACTTAATCTAGAATGATTTTTGGAACATTTATTACACACTAGATAGGTTTAGTTGGAGTTCTAGTGTATAATTTACAGCTCAGATACAATCATTAATCATTAATGGGATAATATATCATAGACATAACATCCCTTCATCCCAAATATCATGATCCATAAAAAATTTATTCAGAGGAATAACTTAACACCATCCTAAAACATGAGGTCTATTTTAATGTTATTATAACATACCATGTTTTAAATTGGGTTGATAATCTGGAACTATTATTGAATTTTTTAGATTGGTGATCAGAACAACCATTAATTTGATATCTATAACATAATTTTAGTAATTATATTGACTCAAGGACCCGTTTTTAGATGTGATTAAAGGATCAAGATTTTCATCAGAGCATCAATTGAGTTATGAGTGGTTCAATTGCAAAAAATCATTATGAGAAAGTGAATACTGAGGCGCATGGTTTTGAGAAAACGTACGACCACTCAGGTGTAACCTCATAGACCACCTTAGGCACTCGACATTGTTTGGAAAACTATGCTACTGAGGGAGAAAGCCTTGGAAAATACACATTAGTTTTAAAGATATTTTATTCGAATTGTTTTTTCAGGTTTTAAAAAATTGAGCACCAAGCTGATTCGTTTGTGATGCTTGGACAGTGAGCACCGCATAGTTGTCAGAAAATTAGCCAAACCATGTGTCCAACCATTTAGTGATTTTCGAAAGTCTAGAATTTATATACTAAACTACCTCTATTTATGGTTTTATCTACTTTATTCATCGCCATCATGCATAGAATAGGTGGAGATCTCCTTTTCATCCTCCCTTAGGTTATCAACCAATTCATTCATCCAATCTTCGGTTCATGAGCTGTTGGTCTCATTAGAAGGTCATTCCTAAGACCATTAGTAATCATATCTATCTTCATTGATTTTCTATCCATAAAATGTGATAAAATCAATTAGAGAACTTTTACTCTATTTTCATGGGGTTAACTTAGAAGTATAATTTCCATCATTCATGCTATAGTAAAGAGGATGATATTAGATGATCAAGAACCAACATGTAAAAGGTAAGTGGTGCCCTGATTTATTATTTCTTTTTTGAATGTTTTGGGAGTTTATTCTATACAAAGAAAGTGGTCAGTCCATGTGAGAACCAAAATAAATACATAAATTCATATTAAATTTATCTAATTATGATACGGTATATCTACGGGAATGCCCATGCTACACTAGAAATTGTTAAGCAGGGTAAGGGGCTTGGAACTACTTTTTGATATTTATGTTGGGTGTGAAATTTTTTTTATTTTAATTAATTATATTTATGTGGTCAGTTCCATGAGAATGAGACGATATTAAATTAGAAATTGAGTTGATATTCATCAACTTGAATGAAGTGACAAGATTCATCATGTTGGGTGTGGTCCAAGACATATTGGGTGATGATGATCACCAGGTTTAGATGACATAGTCTTTAGAACTAAAGGCGGTGAAGAAATGGATATGAGGTATTTGACTTTGTGATTTTAGATGGTGTTTAATGTCATTATTTATTGACATGTTTTTGGGGGAATGAGTTTTAAAATGATGTTTCGTAGGTTTTTCATCATATTCTTCTCAGAAGTATTGGTTGATGCACTATTGGAGTTGTGTTCACATAGATAAGAAAATATAAATGTGGAGTTCACCATTTATTGTGGGAGGTGGACATTGTAGATTATTTATCTTAGGGGATGGTGTTGACTATCAAATATGTTGGGGTCTTTACTACAAAAATCCGCACGGATAGAAAAGGAACATCAGTTGATGGTGGTGAGACAACTAGTTGGGTTCTAAGGCTTGTCATCATACTAGAGGTGGTTATGCAAAGATATTGAGAGAATATTAATTTTTATTCCTTTGTTTGTTGTATGGTGAGATAACATCGATTATTATGCAGAGTATAGATATTAACATGCATCAAGATATCAAGAATTAAGCCAAAAATGATTTTCTAATTTATGGATTGAGGGGATAAGGACATGGGTGGGTGTGCCGTTTGGAAACCTAGAACATTATTGTTGTCATAATGCGTATATGAAATGGTTATAGGTGGAGACCTATGGTTTACATAGTGTCACACACGATAGGGGATGCCTTGGGTGATAATCCATGGATCATCATGACTGAAAATATATATATGAAAAGTAGTATAGAATGCAATATATATCATTTTGGGATCATGTTGAGTCTGATTTCAACGATGTTCGGAGTAGGTGATCACTTTCTTGAGCCTATTGGGAACAATTGAATCTATTCATAATAAGAATACGCCTTCATAATTATGTATATATAATAGGAAAACATAATTGGTGACCTATTGAGTAATTATCACACCCTATATGTGGCCTTCCATACACATGTAAAATTTATATCTCTTACATCAAGTATGGGATCGATGATAGGACCTAGAACATGGTTATTTAGTTAGACCAATTTCATGGGATAGATGGAATTGGAATATGATAGTGATTTTACCACATAACGTTTCTTTTTTAGTTTTAACATGGTTTTTATGTATGTACTGTTTTGGTCTTTCATTGGTATCCCTCCATGCATATTTTCGTGTTTGACATAATATGATATGTTTTTATTCAAATGGTATGCCTTTGGGGTTTTTTATTCTATTTTTACATAATTACACTTCCACTGGGTTTATTTTGTATCATATAACATTTATGGTCCTTCTGCTATTTTTATATTTATATATGGATCATTATTATTTGCACCACCAAAAGGTATAGTCTATATATGTTCACCACTTAGACTATTGATATTATCTGGAAACCATTAGTGCCTGGGGAGGCACACCTAAAGCCTAGTACCCAATTATATTGGATGATATTTTAGGTGGGAACCCCGATTGGGATTCTATAGTTGGTATTGGAGTAGTTTTTTTCCATTATTTTCTCTTACTATTTAAGATATGGTATACCAGAGATAATGATATAGACAGAAATGGGTATAGTGATCATGTTTTGGGTGCCTACATCCCCATTCATGTGGTAGGGACCTAGTTTCCAGTGTTGGGAAATTGATGTTCTACTATTTTGACCTATAGTTTTTTTATTGGTACATCGACTAGAAATCATGGGTGTAATGTTTATATTTTATGTGGATTTACCATGGATTAGTGTGATAAGAGAGGATATTGTATGAGTCATGATAGGAACGTAGGGTCATATTATATATGCATTCTTTTGATTATCATTGAGAATTGGGAAGGTTGTAAGAGGTATTGGGATGTTTAAAATGTAAACAAAGATGCTAAAAGTGTTTTCTAGATTAACCTCATTCTACTTTAAAAGGCCAAACAGGTTGTTCCAATGAAATCTATTTGTGATTCTCTATGTACACGACATATGGGAGAGTCCATGATACAGTTATGAAGGGATTATGACATTGGGTGAGTTGCTTAATGTGTCATCAAGGAAGCTAAACATTATTTTCATGTATAAGCACTTTGGTGTAATTCAACTCAACGACTTCATATTGATTCATGATATGTGATTCCCAACGATGACTCTAGTAGGTAGGGTCCATGAGTCTAGGTTATATGTAATTCCTAACCCTATCATTGGAAGGTAAGGGGAAATGCATCTAGATGATACATGATATCTGACTCTGATATGGGTATGTAAGGGGCCTTTAGGAAGGATATCATGTGAAAGGGTGTGATAAGGGAGTGTAAGTGTGGTAAAATTATCATCATATTATTTTTTCCCATATGAAATATATATATACTATAATTAATTGATAAATATCATGATCGGTATCGAGTGGGACACCACTGAGAAGGATTCTAGTCGAGGGTTCAGATGGTGGTGATATGGAGTCGCCTACGAATAAATGGTATTTGGCCCTTTATGGTAGGGATGAGGTCCCAAAGGGTTGGGATGAAGACATGTCTTAGTTATATGATCTAAAATAGGTAGGAAATCCCATAAGTATGGAATACATTGTGCTATTTCTTGTTGATAATCTCAGGGATTGCTTGGTGTAGGTTATACTGGGTGTTGACTGGAGATATTAGTGTGTTATCCTATGCTTGATGTACATGACTCGAGAGTTCCAGTATCAACACCCTCACATTTTTAGGGGGAGTGAGAACCAGAAGAAGTATATAACTAGATTGATTCGGTCTAAAAAAATTTCAATAATCATGAGACACCCCATGGTAAGAGTGTGAAGCTAAAAACATACAGGAAAAGAAGACTGACAAAGCACTGGTGTGATGTACAATTTCTTGCGGGTAGACATTAGGGTATATCATTGAAGGATTTTGAATCCTGGTTCTTTATTTACATTTCCTAAATATGCTAAGAGAATATAGAGCTGATGTGTAGTGGAATATTTTGTTAGTGGTTACTTCTGACATGGACTATGTGGAAAATTTTATAGAGCTACCTCATATAACACTTTCTATGGTGGGTGACGAAAACATAAGTGTCTGGCATTTTGGGGATAGTTTTACACAAACCATCAAAGTGTAGATAAACATCATCCTGCTGGACTCATTTTTAGATGTAGTCAATCAAGTACTAGATGATGTGGATATCTAAATAGAGCAATATTATATGAACTGGGTGATGGTATCAGATGTGATGAGTATATATGATTGAAGTAGTAGGAAGAAGGGTCGTTAGGAGTCTTAATAGGGATGTTATAGAAGAGAATTAGGAAGTACCATAATGAGTGGGTAACTAGTAATATGATTCTAGTGCGTTATGTTGGGGCATGGTTTAACCCTCTATAAACATGTTCTAAAGTATTGCAAGGAATACATTCAAATTTCCAATCTAGAGAGGTTTTTGAAGAAGCCTTCTTATATAAATGGGAACCATGGATTGAGTCAAACTCAGGGATCTATGGTAGAACATTAAGAGGTATCTTGAGCTGGTAGCTGAGATTTAGATTAACATAGAGGACATTATTGATATAATGGGACCATGTTGTGGGTTTTGTGGTTGGTAGATAGTAAAGCTCCACGATGATGGCATACATTAGTAAATCAACATCACACCAGGTGATATTTATTGAGCATCTAGGTTCAAATATGGTTAGGGAGCCAATGATAATTATATGTACATGATTTTCTTGGAAGGTTTCCTTTTTTATTTTGATTTGGATGGTTTTGGTTCAATATGTGCAAGAGTATTGTTTTTTGATTAACTAGAAATCCGTTAATAGGTTCACATTGGATATTATATATGATATATATATATATATATATAATTGATGTGCATACTCATCTGGGTATCGATGCGATGTAGGTTCTAGATGAGGTGCGATGGAATCAATAATTTTATGGTTATGCACATGTATATATGATGCAGGACTATTTTAAGAATGTGTTGAGTGGAAGGATCTATGGTAATACGTGCAGAGGTGGGTTATTATGAGTGTTATGTATGAAATATGTACCTGCAAGCATCTGATGAATTGTAGGACATGATGAGTGTCAAATATGAAATGTGAATTATTTGACCACTAAATGTAGTATAACAATGATTATTTTTCATGGGGGTACTTTTGATTCTTGGGATGATCGATGGACCATCTGATATTTTTTTGGATGGGAAGATACCTACTAGGTAACTCCTAAGACCGGGATTTCATTAAAGAATTTGGACATGTGAATTCCTAGAGGGGGTATATAAGTTTGATTTGGAAGATATGTGTACATTTGATACCATCTCTAGGAAATAGTTTATTTCAAGGAGATGAACTATGTTAAGGTGATAAGATTGTATCATAAGAGGTTTTTTATAGGGTCATTAATCCTCCTCATTTTTGAATTTTTTGTTTATTTGATTGATAGAACTCTTTATTTTATATTCAGTACAAAATTATATGTTATTTATTAATATTGGGATCATTAGATTGGTTTTATGGCATAGAAAGTGCATCAGTGTTATGGTTCAGATTTAGGTTCGTTAGCCCATATAAATTCTGTTTGTGAAAGTAAAGATAGAGGATCATGGTTTTTCAAACCCTACAACCTCATAGGAGTAACCATGCGACATACCTTACGCATTGAACAATATTTGGAATACTATATCGGTATGGGTGCATGGACATGTGACACCTATGTAATTTTTAAGAGAGGTGATTCGAATGGGTTCCACAAAATTTGGAAACGCATATACTGAGCCCATGTATCTGTGGTTCATGGATAGTGAAAATGACATGGTTGGTGCAAGGATTTCCAAACCATGATATATTTATAAATAATGAAATATATAAAATACCCCTCCCTCTATTTATGAATTTCCTCCTTTATTCTACACCACACACAAAATATATGGGGAGCTCTCCCATTCCTTCTCCCGTTATATTTGGGCTAACTCCATGATCCTTGATCCAATTCTAATGTCTTTCAACTCATTGGACGTTCATTGTTAATGGAATCATTCCACTTTCATTATCTCTTAGTTAATCACAATATATGTAGATATAAATACATGTGAGCTGGTTTACCCTATATTTCGAGAGGTTTTTTTAAAATGCTAATATCTCTCATTAAAACATGAGTTAGAGGCTGATATAAAATGAGAGAGTACCTTCTAGTACATGATAGGTGGTTCCTAGATTTCATCGTGATATTTTAGAAGTCTAGGGGGTGTGTTCTATATATTCAATGTTGGTAGTTTGAGAGACACCATAACAAATTGTCACATCCTTATTAAATTATTCCAATGATGAAATTTGATATGTATTGTAACTCTCATGATACACATCTAATGGTTTTTCCAGTTAAAAACCATGTACCTACTAGTGAATTTTAGGATGGGTATGAAAACTGATTTATTTGAATTGTTTATGTTTATATGATTTGTTCTATGGGAATGTTATGGGAATGGAAAATGGATTGTGGTGATTTTAATCACCTGGACTAAGGATATGTGGTTTATCAGGTGTTGTTTGGCCCATGATTTTTGTGGGGATGAAAATCAATTGGTTGATGTTACATGTTCAGTGGGACATGAGGGAAAAAGGTCACTGGTATGATAGCTTGGCCTATGAAAATTGAGATGGTGATGAAAATCATAATTTAGTGACATGGTTAGAGTGCCATGAAGTTCTAAATGATTTAAATTAGGTTGTTTGTTTATCGATGATCACTGTTGTTGGCTAACATGCATTTTGTGTAGTCTGCACACATATAGGACTCAGTCAGGGTAGTGGTGACCACTCATTGTGGATAGTGAACCACGCAGATTATGTGGAATATGTGATGGTGTCAACAATCATATATTTTGGAGGTGATCAATGTAGAAATACATTTGTATTGTGAGGGACAATCAGTTGACAGTGTAGAGACCATCAGTTGGAGAATGAGGATATTTTTAATACATCAGGTTGTGAGACATGATATTTGTAGGATATATATCATCATACCTCATGATGTAATATATTAAGATGAAAATGATTATTATTTAGGGGATAGATATCGTTCTACCTTGTAACATTGAGTTTCATGCTTAGTGTAATTTTTTGAGCTGAGATATGAGGGAATAAGGACATGAGGGGAATGTCATTTGGACACCCGGTATATGATTTATCGAACAAGCTGTCAGGGAAATAATTATAGGTGGAACATAATGGGTCACCTAGTTGGATAGTCAATAGAGTAATCATCAGAAAAAATCAATTTATCATCGCCTCTACATATATATTGAAATATATATTTATATGGCTACCGATATGGTAATCTGTATATATATTTTTGGGAACATGTTTAGACTTAATTTATTATTGGCTAAAGCGTGTGATCACTTCCCTATGGCTGTTGAGCATAAGGGAAGTGGGTTATTATTAAATTTTCATTTACTTAGGATTATTTATATTCAATATACAAAAAAAATTTATGGATTTAAGACAGGAACATGTTGGTGTTAGACAACTAATATTATTCTCATATCCTACAAAATCTCTTCAGGAATCGTGTAGAAATTATGTCTATGAGATTAGGTAGGGCATAAATCTCATGAGATTAACCTTAACAATCAATTAGAACTCTTTCATGGGTTGTTTGGGATTGGACCATAATGGTTCTTGGATCATATGATGTTTCCATTTTTGTTTTTTAGGATTTGTTTGTACGTATTGTTATGGACATCCACAAGAGACCTCAATTTCCAATTTTCTTGAACAAAAGAATATAATATGTTTTATCTAAAAATGGTTTTCCTTTGGACTTGATTATTCTACTACTACTTGATAAAACTTTGACTTTGTTTATTATATTGATTGTTTTATTGATGTGCATTCATTTACTGCTATATATATATATGGACCAATATTATTATCTTCACCAGAGGGTTTATACTTCCCATGATAACCTCTCAGATATTTTCTACTAGTCGGTATCCATTTTTCCTATAGGGATCCACTCCTAAGGCCCAGTTTCAAGTTGTCCCATAGCACTGTTTTGGTAGAAAACAAGGTCAGGGAACATAAGTGATCAACAAAAAAACTCTTGTTGGTTCTTTACTACATTGATATGTTCTTGAGTGGCCTTGAACATTTCATCAACCATATCATTTCCAAGATAAATCCCATTAACTAAATTTATCCTAGCATACTGGTGTTCTAAATCTCTTCCCATATAGGGAATTATATGTTTCCATTTGACTAATCATGTGGTAACATTTTTTCTATGATAAATTTTCAAATGGATGATGTTGGTCTCTAATTACATTCAGTTACATAGAGTAATATATCAACATATCCTCAAGTTTGTATATTATTTTTTTAGATTGGCCATCTGTCTGCGGGAGTTAGGATGAACTAAATGTTAATTATGGGATTAAATTATTGTGAATAATCTACAATAAAATTAATGTGATCCTCATATCTCAATCAAATATTATCAACAATGTTTTTAAATTGATCCCTAATTTTATATAATGTATATCAATTCATGTTAAATGACTGATAAGTCCTCTCAAATGGAAATTATGCGACAAGTCTTCGTATAACTATCAATAAAAACCAATATATAATGATTCATATTTTATGTATTTGGATGAAACTTGTTAAAATACATAGTGATGTTCTAGATTTCTATTTACTTATGAGAAATAGTTCAATCACCCCCTTTGATCATTTTCCTCTCATCCTTTTCCCACTGACACACAATCACTTTGATATGTATTCTACAATATCCGACATTATAATTTCCACAAATAGTGATCATGGATATCTCAATACATATTTATATTTTCTAAGATGATGTAGAATTTTGAACAATGGGCATCACCAAGTACATCAGTTTTTTATTTACAGCTGTTATGGAGTATAAATTCTATTCCCAAATATCACACATCATTTATCACAAGTCTTGAACTCAATGGTGTTTTATTTCCTTTTAGAATATACTTTATTCAATATATCTACATTATACATTTGGGATTTCAAAATAATCTCTAGTATTGAAGGATTATAAGTCTGTTGAGAATTTTATAATGATATTCCTTCTTAATGATTCATGGTTCAATCCAATGCATTTCATATAAGAGATGATCCTCGTCAATCATCATTATTTCTAAGGTGGAAGTATGTTTTCAAATTAAATTATCTAAAACATTTTTACCATCCCCATATGATAGTGGATTGGAAAATTTTAATCATTTAATTTCACTTACTATCCTCATTGATGCATGTTGTGCACCTTCCCCATTAATATATATCTTAGTATCTTCTGGTCCTTATATAGATCACACTTCTCTCTATAGAGGTATTTACAAAATTTAATAAACAAAATAATTACCACATCCAACTTAAGATCACAAGTCAAATAAATTTTCTCAGGATCATTCAAATATCTTGAGGTGTAGGCTATAAATTTATAATTCTGTATGATTAAAAACCCTAAACCCTTCTTTGTAGTGTCACTATATGTCAATAATCCTTCCCAATATATTGTTAGTTTTTGTATATATGTAGTAGTTAACCTCTTATTAATCATTATAAATATCACTTTTCATATCTATGTAAATTCATTATTCACCCCCCCCTTATTAGTTTACTAGTAGTGGGTTTGAATAATTTGAAAATTGTCACAAATGGGATCTCTACTACCCAGCTAATTGAAGGGAACTACAAATCTCCATTAGAGATGTTATTATAGGTTATTCATCTATAAAATTAGTTATTGAATGGTCCACATATATTCTTTTACTTTTGATAATATTTCTAATAAATGATACAATATCCATAATGAATTAAAATTCATTTTATTTTTCAAATTTCATTTTATTTCATAATGTATTTATCATTGTAATCAAAAAAAAACTCATAGCGCTCCTTCTATTTTTAGTACATAAGAATAGTGAAAATAATGACTATAGAAAAAGAGTTTAGATAATCTCTAATGAATTTATTAATTTTTTCTATTATGTAAACTAGAGAAATTGTGTTTCCAAATTAAATGATGATGATATCATAGTGATCTTACATTATATGAAATGTACTATTTTGAATATAATACTTATTCAATTTTAACTAATGATATCTTGATAAAAGATTGATATTAGTGAAGTATTGGGCATCATGTAACTGATCAAACAAATAATTAATCAATGGAAGGGGATAATTTTCCATTATCATGATCTTGTTTTGTGCATGGTAGTCTATATAGAGATACATAGACCCCTCCTTCTTATTCAGAAAGAAGAAATTTTTACCCCATGATAAAGCATCAATAATATAAAACCCTTGTCTAGTAGTTTAAGTAATTTCAACTTTAGTTCATCCATTTAAATTGGGGGAATTATATATGGAGTCATGTATATCAGCAGAGATCTAATTATAAGTTCAATTGAGAACTTAACCTCTTGATTACGAGGAATACCCAAAAATTATATCAATATTGCATCATTATAATCCCTTACAATGGGAATGTCCCCAATAGAGGTTCCCTATAATGATTTAATCATTTGTTCTAGAAATAGTTTCTTGTATGACAGCAATATCAATGCATATAATGAAAATTTGAAAAGATAATTAGCCAATTCCCTACCATTTTACCCAAATTTGGGGTAATGTGATATATATAAATTTATTTCCATTCCATTGAAGCTGATCTGGAATCTATATACTGACAATTAGTCCATTCCAAATATATAATAATGTTAATATGAATAGATTATGTCAATGTTATTATTGAGTTCCATTACATATGAATCTATTGTGGAAGAGTTATTTACTTAATATAGAACAATGTCTCTACTAACAGTTTCCCCTGTTAACATAAACAACATGTTTTTTGGTGGTTTTTGAATAGTAATACAAATCATTCATGAGATGAATAAGTGAATAGTTATACAATCAAAGAGTATGTTATCTATTCTTGAATGAATGACTAGAATATATATCACTACATTGATATCTGGATCCACATTTATAGAATTTATAACATTAGCTCAACTATTCCATCTGGGACTGGGGATTGTTTCCATTGATAATCTTTGATAACCCATATCTTAGTGAATTAGCCTACATTCTGTCCACATTCCTTTCAGTTGAAACATTTTAAAATAGGTAATGGAATGATCTATAAATTCATTTTATCTATCATATTATGTGTATTAACCTTCTCACATTTACATGTGTTTGCTTGATGTTCCTATATTCTATATTTGAAACACTTCTTGGCTACCTTGACATAGTTTCTTGGATGATTCTCTTTATACATTATGCATTGGGATGTTTTATATTATTACATCTATATGATCATTTGATGTTCCTTTGAGATAAAATGTCTTCTCTTCATCTTATCACAACGTCCATGATATCACTAATAATCACCCATTTCTATCTCAAAATTGAGGGCATATGAGAAATAAATTCCTAAATATCAATGTCAAAAACATCCAATGATCACCATATACTTGACATTATCAAACTAAATAATTAGTAAATATTACATTCAATGTTAATGACAATACCAGATCTATATCATAACATTTATGTAAATTTTTCTTTATAATAAATAATTAATTCTTCGCCTATTTTCATTTGTGAATAAAATAACTCTTGTATTTTAATATAGAGTGTACATGGTGCATTTTTTGATAAATCACTTTTTGAATTCATCCTAATCGGTAGATTCTTTGTCTTTCATGCCCTTTATATTCTTGATAAATTCCCACCAATGACTTTCTCCTCCATTAAAATGGTAAACCTAAAAAATTAAATACTCATTCCCATATCATTAAAGGACCGAGAATGTCTTATTAGTAGGGTTAATGAATTGTTCAATTATTATGGGATCAAAATATATACTAAAAGTTAATGGTGTATGGAACATAAAGGACTCAACTGATACTTTATCTGTCATAAGTTTTTCTACATAACTACATTATTATTCATAAATTTTGTTCATTGTGTTGGTACTTAGATGAAGTTTCCAACTACTTCTTCCACAATGATTGGAATTTTATTTGGAGTTTCATCACATTTCACATTTCACATGCTCGAAACATGATTACTCTTACTTCAAGCTATTTTATAAAATAATATATATTTAGGGATGTGAATACTCTAATTAATGCATGTATAAAATTTCAACCTTAAATTTTCAATAAGTAACTCATACAATATGTTAATAGTGTAACTTATGAATTAGAAAGATTCAATCTAGGTTATCCAAGTTCATTTTCCTATTAGTTACCCTAAACATATTGAGTTTAATGAAAAAATATTTTAAAATACATCATAATTGTTTTAAAATGTAATTTGAATTAACAACATCACATCCCCTATGGGTTTATATATATGTGTGTCATTAGTAATCTTATCTTACAATTGGTTATAGTTGGGAAAATACCAGACACACCATTCTATGATACCAACTATACTGTCCAAAGACATAAAAACATAATTTTTTTATTATTCTAAATATAGTTTTCAGTCAAAAACACTGGTAAGTATCAATGTTTCTATGTTCATTAGATTATTAGAAATATAAATATATCCTCTTTTAAATAAAAACAACCGCATTTTTTCAATATCAACACTGTACTGAATACATAGGGAGATATTTTAAAACAGTATATGATCCTCTATGGGAAATACCATAGGAAAATTGTCATCTAAAAATCCATTTTCAGGAATAAATATGTAAAAAAAATTAAAATGATTGATTCAAGAGCCATGCCATGTTATCATAATTAGAATGATCTAAATCTTGAAAACATAGAATAAGTAAATGAAATGTTAATATCATGTAATAATGAAATATGTGAACACAATATATGTCATAAAATCATAAAAATATTTAAAGGGGCACTCCTAATAAATTCATAATAATGTGGAAAAATTCCCATGGTTCATTGGGCTTACTCCCTATTATACAATCATAGTAGAAAAAGTCCCATTATAGATGAGATTCACTCCCAAACCCCTTACATAGAATTTCATGATATATAAAGTATTTCCCAATTATTTATAGGATGATATAATTTGGGGACCACTTAACAAATAATTAAAATCTTAAATATGTGGTCAATAATTATAAATGAAATAGCACATAAATCATAATCAGTATCAAACCCATAAAAACAAAATAGGATTCATAAAAATGATTTGTGGAATAACTAAAGGGTAGGACAGAAATATTTCCAATATAATAAGTATTGAAATAAATTAAAATTATATAAATTAAAAATGTTGATAGGTATTTAAAATAGTGCTCCAATGTATTATATATATGAAACTTATTTTGGAAAAAAAGGAAGAAAAGTGAAACATTTGGTTGTTCCTTTGTAAAATAAGCATGTATCTTTTTTTAAAAAAATTCATATTATTTTCCATGAAAAAATAAATAATGTGTATCATGAATAAAATAGTTCCAATTTTTGGAATATATTCACTTTTCATAAACCATTTTGGGTTCAATTCCTAACATGACATAGTAAAATGAAATATTCCCTTTAATTGGGTTTGTGTTGAAGTAGGAATTTCAAAGGGAAATAAAAACTTGTTTGACCACTAAATGAAGAAAAAAATATATAATTATGTATATATTAAATTTAAATATAAATATAAATTTAAAATTTTCATGATAATAATATTTTGTGAAATAGAGAAAAATAAAGACAACATCAACCCAACATGTAATGAGGGTGGTACAGAAGACCACTTTCCTCATGTCAGAATGTGCTATAAAAATCCAATTAATAGATGGAATAATTAAATTTTGTTAACTAAATATATATTATATAACCTTTTTCAAATGTATTTATTTAATATCCCTTTAATATTATTATTTTTAATATATTCTCCTCTTTCATTATTTACTAGGGGTTATTCTTTTAATTTAATCACCACACCTTTCATTTGTTAACCGTGGAAAAAGGTTTTGTAAATTATCATCATAATATAAAATGTCTTTTAGGATTTTTTAATTTATTATTTTATCATTAAAATCTATATACATGGTCAATGGTTATCTCAAAATAGATGCAAAATAATAAAGGTTCCTTGACAAGTTTAGTTAATGAGGTTAAATTTTACTATATTAGTTTTATTTTTTTTACTTATTGATCTTAATATATTATAATTCTAGAATATCAATAGTTTTATAAATATTTTTTACATGGTAAATTTATTCATAATATTATCCTTGTTAGTTATTCATGAAAAATAAATCATATTGTTCATGGAGGTCGTGGGATTCACACACACATGATGACGTTTTTTTCACAATGCTTTTGGCAAAGTGTATGAAATATATATTAAATAATTAAAAAAATCATCTTATAAAATATTATAATGGTATCTTAGCTTAATTAATATAGGGTACAATATGGGTGTAAATATTAAAAGAACATATAAAATTTATTTTGAGAGTATTAACTTTCTCTTAGTAGTTCTCATTTAGGGAAATACTTAAGGTTCCTTAGTTTTGAAATTTATAAAACCATGTATTCAAATTCATAAAATTATTATTTTATGGAGACATGGGAATTTTTTTGGTTGAGACGTGGATTTTTAATGTGTGGTGAAATGGGGATGATGTGCTCTCCTTTTATATGTAAAGAGAAAGACACTTGTAAAAATCAATATTTTCTCAATGATGTCACTCCATAAATAAATGATAAAGGATCAGAAATTAAAATTAATTTTTTGGATAAATAGATAATGAAGTAGATTACTCTATAATGTTTTATCACACTTGTTTTACCATTGTTTTATCTAATTGCCTTTGTTAATCTTCTATAATACAATTAAATCATTCTGAAAAATCTTGACTTTATCCCATGGAAACTAATTTTAAAGGAATGAAAATAAAATTAAAACTATTTATTATTTTAAAATGTTTTGTTCAAATATGTAAATCCATTATGAATTAAATTTTATAATATTTAGGGAAGTTAATTTTAGTAGTATTTGACCCAACACATAAAAAATATATATTAGAAAAAGATCATTGTTTAATAAAATTTAATTATGGGATAAGATATTCATTAATTTTATGTTTTAATCAAAATTATGTGGTCAATGTAAAGAATAAAAATTTAATGTGACTCCTAAATAATGTTATGAATGATTTTTATCAAAATAATTAATAATTAATTTAATATTCCAAAATCATTTGTTTTAGAATTCAATTATTTATTTTATTTTATAAGCATAAAATTTTCTATTATAAATTTAAAAATGATTAATTTAAATTAATAAAAATATTCAATAAAAAAATAGTTGATTAGTAAAATTAAACTTATCACTTACATATTTAATAATGTTACTCTTCTTGGTCAAAACTGTATATTTTCACCAAAAAATAATTTTTTATGAAAAATACCAAATATTTCATCCAAAAATAATTTTCATTTGATAAATACAATAATAAGGGTAAACATTACATATTAAACTTATATAAGTGATAGAAATTATATTTAGATTAATTTTCTCGAAACAGATTAGTATTTGTTTTTGGAAATAAATATTAAAGTACGAAATATATCTATAATATTAACATAACACAATTATGATTTTTAACCTAAAGGTAATAATATCGACCAATTTTAATCCAAGTCAAATATACAATTTTTTTATTTTTAATTACATCTATTACTTATTATGACACCCATATATATTAAGAATGGAATTTTTATGTATAATTTTTGATTCATTGCATTGAATATACATATACTTCATTACCCAATTCAGGGGTTTACCAAAACACCACCCACTAGAGATAATTATCATTGAATAGAAATTTATAAATAATTATAGAATGTGAGTATTAAATTTGATTAATGATTAATCTTGTATATCTAAAATTTAACCTCGACCTTTGACGTTTCTGTTAGTAATGAAAATTGTTTAATTGTCCTGAAATAGACGTTGACCCACTTTTAATGGAATAATATTTTTACAATCATGTGGTGACCAAATGACTATCCCAATATTTGAAAAAAAATCTGTTTTTGAAAATATGTTAGATGAGAAAGGTAATATCATGCATTACAAGGAAATAATTTCTTATAAAGTCTTTATAAAGATATAGGTACATATTATGGTGAAATTTTTCCACCCAATCTTAGATAGAATCATTTATATTATAGTTTGAATTATCAGATAAATATTATTTTAATATTTTTTAAATTGATGTTATACTTTTTGATAAAAATATTTTAGTATCATATTTTTTGTTAGGAGACCAACCTAGTTTAATGATCCTAATTTTCCAATCCATGTTTCAATGATAACAAGATCTCCATAGTGTATAGAAAAATCCCCTCATTCTTAGTTTGAATGTTAAAAAAACATTTTAGAAAATGTTTAAAAATGGGGAAATCTAATTCAACTATTTTTATAAATTTAATTTTTTATGACTTATTATTTTCCAAATATTATATTGATGTTTTTATTTTTTACTCATCTAAAAAATATAATTTTAATGAATTTTCCAATTAAATGAACATGGAGATAGGAATCAATTTTACACGAGAACTCAAAATATTCCATAGTTTTCAAATTCTAAATAATATTGACCTAAATATTCTAAATTAATGTAAATACATTAATGTTATTTTTAATCATTTTTAGTGCATCATGATAAGAAAATATGTACACCCATGAGATCATCTTGTAATCTAATTTTATATGATGTAGATAAACCTATTAAGAACATGATTTATACATGTATTATTAGAAGTATTCAATAACATACCACATCTAGACTACACATCATGTATTGTGTTTCCCTTTATTTTATTTTTCAATCAAATAAAATGTAATCTGACCAAAAATCTATCAATTAAATTATTAGATATGTTAATGCAAATAACAAACATGCAACATTTAAACCACATGGAAATATTTTTGAGCTAAATTGTATTTACGATTCTTATGATGGAGGATGAAAAATATATATAAAATGTAATATTTGTACTTTACACCAAATAATGAAATACATCAACCCATGGAGTAACAATAAGAAATTTTTTTTGATAATTTCTATAGTTAAAATAGAAAACATAGAAATTGGGAGTTGTTGCACCCAAATAATAATGATAAAAGACAGTATATTTGTTCATGGGAATACATATGAAAATCTTCCTATCAATTATTAAAATTATAGTCAAATTTGTACACCTATAAAACCTAACAAACAATCACTCGCAATGTATTTTGATTTGAGAAAAAAAATTCATAGAGATTTCTTTCAAAAAGGTAATATCATTCTTTATATTGATATCACAAACCATAAATTTTATAATATATTCACTAATCCCATTACTCTTGATAATTATAAAATTATCATGGGTGATTGTTGTATTATAATCATTCATTACATGATATAATTTTGATAATGTTATGTGGATGCGATAGATCAAGAAATAAATTCATATGTGGATACAAATAATTTTATATAGATATGGTGAAGAAGAACCTATAGTCTATTACAAAGAAAAGGGAATTCTATGTTATTAATCATATCTTAATCATAGTCTTGAGAAGTTGTATTTTACTGCACACATAGTTTTATACTCCTAGTTAATTTTATCCAGTTTACTAAAATAATATATATTAATAAATAATATTGGAATGAAGTTAAACTATTAAAATTTGACTTTAATTAATACATGCCAAATTATTTATTTTAGATGTGTTTCTAGGACTTTAATATATTACCATGATAATTATTTATATATAGTGTTTTATTAATTTTATGTTTATGGTTATTTCCTAATTAAAAATGATCAATGGTCTATTATATATAGAGTTCATTAATTGAGGTGGAGTTAGTAATTTATTACTGAAATAGTTCTAGTGGAGAAAATCAATTGAAAATACTATCCAAAATTGATTTTATTTAAAAAATTGGATTTTTAATCTTCTGAATTATAATTATTTAACATTGAAAACTATATTATAAATCAAAGAAAAATTTTAAATATTCAATCTATTTTAATTTTTTTACCGTTTTTTTATATTAAATTTTTTATAGAATGAAAAATTTAAGAATTCAAAATCAATTTTCTATTTAAATATTTTTCTCCCATGACTATTACTAATGTGTAACCAAAATTTCATAACTATTTTTTTATATTTCTTGGATCATTTTTATTTCCCATATTTATTTCTCTAACCTATTAATATGTTGTTATTTTTTAATCATAATGGGGGATAAATATCTAGAAAAAGTGAGGTATGTGTGGTACTCTCATTAATTAGTTAATAATTTCATTGTGAAAATCATATTTATTTTAAAAATATGGAATGAATTTTTGTTTTATTATGAATATATTTATTTAATGAATTAATTTTAAAAAGAGATAAAAATGACTATGTTTTTATATATTATCATATTTATGAATATATTTTATTTCGAATTTTGAGTGTAATCTTCAAATGGATATATCTTGAAAATGTGTTTAGAAATTTTTTTTTGTTTATTTAAATATTAATATTAAAATTTTAATTGTAAATCTAAAATTCTAATTAAATTTTAAAATTATAATATTTATATTCATGTTCATTTTATCGAACAAAAAGTGTGATTTTTATTCTAATCACTAATATAATATATTAATGATCTTAAAAACATTTATGTTGTTTTAATAATTTCATTTTGTGTATTTCATTAATTAATGGAATAAACTATGATATGATTTTTTTGCGAAGAGGGGCGATTTGAACTAATTGAGGATGCCATTTTCATCTTCCCATGAGAATAGGGAGCACCAACTAGTCGAAGTCAAATCATTGAATTCTTGATGGTGATGGAATGAACCACTGAAGATTCAGAAGCCCACCGACCTATCAAGGTAATTCATCATCTACCTAGTAGAATCATATAAAATCTTAATTTGTATTTGGTTACCACTGAACAACGAGTGGAGGCTATTGAATAACCTTCATTTTTGAGATAGTAATTAGAAGATAACATTGTTTATGATAAAAAATAAATTAAATTCCACTTAGTTTACATCAATAACCCCAAATAAATTCTAGAAGATTCTGAGTGATCATTGAGCAAATAAATAAACTACCTAAATTCATACCAACAAAAAATATAAATGAAAAATCTCTAATATAAACAATTTCATCTTGATTACTCTTTCTATATCAATTATAATCAATAGTGTGGACACCTTATAAATCATTCACAGTTATTCTACATTACTATATATCTATCATATTTTTCATTCTTATTTAATGAGAGATTACTATCTTGAATCAAAGGGGATATTCCCAAAAATATACTTGTCGTATTCCTTACATATATTTTTTTGCTCACACTCATTAAAAGTGGAGACTTTAGGTTTCTTTACAATACCACAAATAAAATAGTTAAATATTTATCTATGAGGATTTTAGATAAAATGATTAAAAATTTATACTCTATTATAATCCTATTTTCCTTATAAACCAATTAAAACGAAATAGTGTTTTTGAATATTTTTTATCTTATTTATAATGACCAATATAATAATCCCCTATTCAATTAGGTTACGAGATTTAAGGGACCATCATAGTGATATAGTTTTCTCCATTGTCATATTTGGTTCCTTGTTTCATATATTCTATACATAATTATATAATTTTAATATATTATATTCTTAATAATTTTTTAGTCCATACAGTTATTATAAATATAATTAGTTATTATATCATTACTATATTTATTTTTAAAATTTTTTATACAACAAATCAGTTCAATTTTGTTGTTCTAAAATAACTGATTATCCAATTTCTTATTTATATGATTACACTCATACATGTATTATATATAATCATGAACCCATACTTATTTATTTAATAATTTTTTTTATAAATATGGTTTTAATCTTTACATATTATTTTTAATTTTTTTCATGAAAATTCACAACTATTACCCTTAAATCTTACCCAGACTAATACATTCCACTATAAATTTATGAAAAAATATCATATAATAAATTTTACCTTGATTATCTAGATTTTTTATACCTATTTGGATTCCAAATGGTGGTATTCATCGCATAATTAGGTTTTTTAAGATCATATTTAACATGAAGTTATGTTTGGATTATATGTTCATTAATATAGCATGTGACTGAATCGTTATCATATTTTAGGAACATATTGTTATTTTTTTATATCATGGATGATTATTTTTATACATATAAATCTTCCTCATATAGAAATACTACTATGATATATGGTAATTCATTATTTAATTGTATAGGGTATATTTAGTGATTTTATAAAGGTTCCCAAATACAACTAATGTTGGTAAATATAATAAGAGTATATAATAGTATCATGATACAATAAGGATATTATACTCCTTAACATATATCTAAATTGGATGTTATATCTTTTTATACAAAATATAATCTATAATTTCACCTTCTCCCCATATGTGATGTGTATAATTACCCAACATCAGTAAAAAAGATAAGAATAGCACAGTAAAAAAATTTTATGGTTGGTTATAGATTTCAAGTGCTATGCTTATATATGGCATGATATTGATGGACCATTTTATCATATTTTTTTTAAATTAATAATAATTATATTCCATGATATTATTCGTATATAATTTATTATATTTAATTTATATTTTTAAAAACAATAGATATATTAATATAAAATTATTATTTGATCTATCAGACCTACCTATTTTTAAACCATTTTATAAGAATAATTTATGTAGTCTATTGAGTATTATATACCCACATCCAACCTGTCCACAGTTGTGGACATTCTATTTCATGGTTTTCTTATGTACCTGTTGGTACTAGTTGTTATCAAAACTATTTGGTCATGGTTTTCATGGCCACTGCTGATTGACTCATGTACAACTTGTGGATTTATATTGAGACTATATGTCATTTAATCATTTATACATGAGTGTAAAATACCTATATTTATTCATTTCAGTTTTCCTAAAAAAAATTATTGATGTCAAAGTCCTCATATTTATCAATTGTAAATTAAATTTCAATCACAAAAACAATTTCACATTGGGAATTCTATTATTTGATCACAATAATTCAATATAAAACACCAATATTATATTCACACTAATAGATCATCTTGTAAAAACAATTACCCAAAAAAATGCAACAAATTTTTATGTATTTTAGAAGATCATACTATAAAAATTATATGTATATTGGATAGACTGTTATTATGAAAATAATTAACTAATTATGTTAATTTAGTTCTCATTGGAACTCAGATAAGAATATGAATTAAAATATATTTCACAATCATGTGTTAATAAAAGGGTTTTTGTTTCCATATATAAGTTAATTTTACTATTGGAATTTGACTAATAAGAATCAGACCATTAAAATTGTAACATCCATATGTAATTGTTGTTACAGTAATGTACCCCATATAATTATAAGTGTCTAATAAGATATATGAAATTAATTTTTAATAATATAATTAATAATTTATATTGATCAGTGAATAACAATATATTTTATTGTACATGACTTCGAATAAAAAATACGATTTTTAAAGAATGGTTTTGAAAATATGGAATTTAATGATTTTTTTTAAAATATGATAATTAATAAATTTAAAAAATAACATTTCTTATTTATATGATATAATTTTTATAAAATGAAATTTATTTTTAGAATCATCAAAATAAAATAATAGAATGTTTTTTTTCATATTTTTATATTATGGTTGATTTATTGAGTAAATAGTGAAATATTTAATGAATATGAATGGAATATTATGACATATAAATGAAGAAAATATGTAGTAAAAAATAAAAAAAAATTTGGAAAAAAATATGTTTATTTCTTAAAATAATTTTTTATTATAATATCAAATTTATTTTTCTAAACCTATAACTATATATTAGAATCTATAATAATTTTTTAAAATTATAAAAACAATTACTTATAGAAAATTTTATTTTTCCTATCCAAAATATTTTAATTTATGAAAATTCATTTCATAATATTGTAAATACCAATAACCAATCATTAAAAATAAAATAACATTTTTTAAACATAATATATGTCCAATGAATTCAAAATTTTACACAACCTAATATCACATGTCATTGATGTCTAAATAAATAAAAAATAACCCATCATTTTCTATAAATATCCACCAATTATCCCATTCATTTTAACATTAAAACCCTTAAACATGATTTTTAATACATTTTCTCATTGAAAATTCTATATGAAAAGGCTTTTCAGAATAAGTGTTCTAAATTATATCTACATTTATCTCTTCATGCTTGTTTTAATAGTTTTTGTAAAGACAACTATAAGTGTATGGGTTTATAATCCCTTATATATATTACTATATTGAGATAAAAAAATATAATGATCAATGGGATAAATTTTCATTATTTTTAAGGGGACATATAATTGTAAGGGTATCTTTAATTTTATCATTATTTCACTGTTGAATTTCATTTCAATTATTTTACATTACTTAATATAATTATTTTATGTTTCATTTCTACATACCTTTTATTTTATTAATGATAAAAGCTACCAATTTCATTTATATTCCAACCCTCATGGTCAACTACTTTCAAATAGTCATCATTTTTTCCAGAGAATATTTATCTATCCATAATTTTTATTCCAACCTTTAATTTCATTTTAACCTATTCACACAATAATACCATGAAAGTATCATGCCCAGTTACATAATTATCAAGGAGAACATTCATTAAATTATGAACGACCAATAATTTCTACTGGATTCATATACTTTAACCTTGATATCCATGAAATTTAAACTAATAGGGAGACATTGAAAATCATTATACCCATTAAATATATATAGATATGTGTTAATTTATAATTAATGTGTATGTAAGTGGATAATTTTAGGACATTATGATATGTATTATCAATCAAAATAATTCATATAATTGATGAATTGGACTTATTATGTGTTCACTAGGGCTAAAATTATATGACCCATTGATGGAACTGTATATCTTTTGGTACATACTAGATTGGGTAATTTTTGTATATCTTTCTAATTTATGTATGAATTTTTTGGCTTTATATCTTCATGGTATGTCTATAAGGATGATAATTAAGAATTTCATACATAAGAAGTCATATGTATTTATCCATATGATTTTTTTCCTATTTTTATATTATACACTTATAAATATTAATTCTCTTGTTAAAAGTTATATGGAATTATATGATTAATAAATATTCCCCAATATTATATATTCCTTTTTATTTCATGATATATTTAATTATATGTGACTAATTACTAAGAATATGAGTTTACACCAAAATTTTCATACCACATTCCCATGGAAGAAATAGGAAAACATTGAAGTAACATAGAATATTATATGAGGAATAATAATGTTTCCACTGAAATTTTATTATGTGTATTAAAAATTAAAAATATAATATATGCTTCTTATTGTATCTAGTCTCCAAATAATATGAAATTATTGGTCATCTAGAAATTTATATCTTGTATTTTTTAGCAATATAAAAAAAATTCACTAAACGTGGGTTATGGGATTCAAGATTTAGTAATTTGTTTTAAATAACTGTTTCTGAAAACCATAGAATCGTGATTTAGAACAACATAGTTAGAAAATATAATATTAAACCATTTGGATATTCTAGAAATTTCCATATAGAAAATTATATTTATTGGTAATAAATATAGATTATCTCTATACTAGAATATTTTTATTCATAAAATGATTAAGTGTATTACAATGTTTACAAATGTCACATATTGGACATAAAGAAAAATATTTCAAATAAATGACTAATGTAGAGATTTGACTACTGAGAATTTTATTGAGAATGGGATTTGGGATCAATAGATTATGACTATATTAAATAATATGAATCAATTATTTACCAAAAACCTTTTCTTTATAGAAAAAATTAATTCCTTTAAACATGGTGTAACAATTTGGGACCACTTTATTTAGTAGAGACGATAATCATTTAATGCAACTATAATTCTATTACTTGATGAATAATGGTACAGGTTTAAAGAGAATATATTTCTCACAATTTGACGAGGTTAAAGGGATAAGTATATAATCAGAATATATAATCTAATTGGAGATTATAATCAATGGGATTCATTAACTAAAACCATCAAAAATAATTTATATATGTATAACATGGGATTTAGAAAAAATAGGGTAAAATTCATTGAAATGTATTTCCCTTAAGATAAAATACATTGAATTAAAGTTAAATTTATAAAAAAACAAAACTAATAGGATTTTATTGTTTACTACGAGTGAATCATAATGAAAATTTCAAGACATGATATTAACTATGTTAGAAATACATAATTAATTAGTTATTTTATATATGATGGAATAAAGAGAATCATTTGAATAGATTTGTCAAATATATATTTTCATCAAAATAGTATATAATTAAATTTGTATAATGACCAAGAAAGTGTCTTATATGTATTATATTTTGAATGTAAAAAATCGAGAAAGAGTATTTGTGAATTTTTTATAGAGAAAAATCTGTAAATGGAAAGGAGGGGAAAGATATAATTCCCAATATGTAGAAATGGTGGGAAGAAACACCCATGGACATGTTTAATGGAAATTATATTTTTCTATATAATTGTAGTTAAATACCATAAATACAATGAATATAATAAAATGGGATAATCTTTCATGTCTAGTTAGTTAACAATAAAAAGATATGACTATATTCTAATCAATATCTGATGATTCAAGGGAATCTACTATGACATCCCAGACCCAAAACCCACATGACCTAAAGCATATATCCTTAAATGAAAAAATAAGATGACTAGCATCAAGGTCCTATGGTGTTTCTATGGGGAGACTATGACCTCAATACCAAAGTTTATCACAATGGATAATTACAAGAAAAGGAAAATAATAGATGCAATATATGTAAATAGTGGAAGAAGATGAAATTAATTAATAGGTCGGGATAAATATTAACTAACTCAACTAAAATAATTTATGACGATATTTCATGTCACTAGAAATATGGATAATAATTATTACAAGATAGTAGGCATAACATGTTACAAAAATGAATAAAGGAAAAAATGGATAACCCAATAATAATATGATTAAGATTGGTCATATTATATCAAGATCTATCACAAGAATCCAGAAATCATGTGTTCAAATCCATATGATTGACTTTTTCAACACCTACATACTTGTAATCTTCCCCTTGAACCAAAGGGTGCCAGAAGAGGGTGTGAGGTATGTCTCAGTGGGACACCACAACGATGTCAATAACATTCGTACCATGTAATGGAAATGTAATAGTGTGAAATCGTGTAAATATAAAATTAAAATATATAATGTTACTAAATACCTATGTACCTACATAATACCTTTATTACATGTTAGGACTTGTAACTTGTTTATTATTTGATTATTATATGTTTATAATATGGCACAACATATCTAAAGTGAAGTTTCAGAGATATTACAATAAAAAAATTTAAGGATATTTAATAATAAAGTTACACGGTAATAATCTTGAAAGAATATACCTCAAGGATATCCAAATTAGTATTTATTGTAGCATGGATAAGGGTATGAGTGTAATCCATGGAGCATAGTCCAAGGCAATCCACAATAAGATACCTAGTGAGTTGATGGAGTTCATCCAAGTCACAACAGGGCTAATCCATCACTAGGACTGAGGGCCTTTAACAATGGAACATGCTTGATAATGTTGGATCCAAGGAGTGTATCATGAAATCCCATGGTACAACATAATGGATATTATGTTTTCATCACAGACATCCAAAGTTAGAGATGGATCAGACTCTTTGGAAGGTCTCAACCTAAGCAAGCTATATACTTGAATTTAAAATGGGGTCCTCTGGTGCATCAAGCATCCCCTCATAATTCATAGGTGAGCTTGAGTCATGCCACTCCAATTTTGATATGTAAGACTCATATAACAAAAAAAATTCATGTCATTAACATTGATTAGTTTTTCATGAATAATTGATCATTCAACCATTAAATTATGTCATAATTATTTAATAAGTGTGTTGGGTTAAATCCTTTCCTTTCATTACTATAACAAGACCATGTTGCATGTAACCATTCACTTAATCCATTTATGTAATTTTTATTATCCACTTTCTTTCTTCTACCTTCCATTAAATTTGTATGGGGTGAAACATAAATAGAACCTACTATTCAATCATGTTTAGCAAGGACATATCATATACTTAGTACGCGTGACAATTTCTATTTCACATTTAATTATCAATAGAAGCGCATAAATTAGGTGGGATAAGTGGTGGTAATACATGGTTGTTTCCATTATGAAATTCACAATATAAATAAATCCATTTGAAATATAAAATCTTACCCTTAGGAACATAATGTCAAGGAACACCCGAACAGTGGAGCAAACAAGTCAAACAATAAAATGAAAATTATGGAATAACATCATACATGGGACGAAGGGAGTTGTGGGAATAACCTCTAACACCGAATCACATCTTTTTATTATCATTAAAATATAATTCTAATGATTATATGAAGGGAATATAAATTCAATAAATGAAACCTGATGAAATATGTGGTCCCCAACAATAATTCCAAAATCGATGAAATGTAAGGATGTGTTGTAGACCACCAACAATAGGCTTGTACAACTCTCCTCCTCTAATATTAGAATATAATTCAATTTATAACTGATTATATCTGAGAAATAGGTAAAAATCACCACACATCGATAACTAGTTCGATAGTAAGAGAGAATAAGAACTGATCCAATGTACAGAAGTATGTACCATTTCACATTATACTAGATGAAGAAAAGATCTAATGAATCCTAAATTAGTGAGATATCTAGATACCTGAATTAGGCCTTTAAAAATCTCCACAATGAGAGAAATGGAGTATAATCCCACTCGAAATTGGATTAGGGAAGAAGGAAAGGATAAATCACATCATTAAGGGTGAAAATGTAAAATTGTACAAAATTAATCATGTGAATAGTTTATTAGAACAGTTTTAAAAAATGTGAAATCCATTTTTGGTTACCTAGAGAATAGAGGAACTCCCGTGGTGTGGCCACACGATTAAGGAAACCATACAACCACCATGTGATATGGCTCCACCCGAAAATACATAAAATATGCATAGTTAGATGTAACCATGCATCATACCAATAGGGTATACTCGAACCATGAGAGATTCCCAATTATCCACAAAATATGGGTTTCAGGCTCCAAAAAATCATCAAACACACTTTATGACTATTATAACTAACTAGGAATCCATATTAGGTCCAAATTAAAGAATAAGAACGTAATTAAATGGGTCAATATTTCAGTGAAACAAATCAAATTTTTACTACCTTCCCCCCTTAAAAGAACACATCCTAAAGGACACCATAAAATGGAGGGGGAATACTATCTGAGAACAAATCAGGACAGTGGGAACATACATTGGATTGTCGCTCCCATATATCATCCTTCACATGACTATGCTGCCAAGTCACCTATGCTAGGAAGAAGAACCAGCCTAAGAGAGCCTTCATGATCTGGTTAAAAATATGTACTCGATACATTCCAAAGGTAGAATCGACATCTTCCTCAACTTCATTTGGATAAATGGTATGAGTCTGGTCAACATGATATTGGAAAATCTATGATACATTGATAACGTCATGCAAGGAATGGTACCTCTATGTTACTAGAAACTGATAGGCTATAGAATTGACTCTATCTAGAATCCTAAATGGCCCAACATAATGAGGAAAGAATATACCTTTCTTCTATAACCATTTATTCCCTATCCTGGGTGATACTCATATGAAAACACAATCCCTGACCATGAAAACCTATGGTCGTCGACGGGGATCAGCATAAAATGTTTTTCTAGATAGACCTTTAGTGATTGGATTTCCGATCAGATGAACATCTTTTGAAGTCTCCTGAATGTGACGAGGACCAGGTAGTTCTACCTCACCCACCTCTAGTTAGAATTGGGATACATATCATGAAATTCCATATAATGCATCAATATGATCCATCTGAATCATTGCATAGATAAATTTATTGTAGACGAACTCAATGAGAGGTAAAATATTCTCATATGAACCACTGAAATCAATGAAACATGCTTGTTGAATATCATATATATCTTTTATTGTTTTTTTATTATCCATCAGTATATGGGGAAAATGTTATACTTAGAAGAACCATTGTTCTCATATCCTTTTACAATCCCTAATAGAACCATGATTTCAAATGTGCATATCTACTTGAAATGATATTATGATAGACCCCATGTAGTTGTATGATCTCTAGGACACACACACTTATCAGTTCATCAACTAAGAAAGTATCCCAAATATTAATGATGTGAGATACATTAGTAATGTGGTCAACCATTACCCATAGAGTGTTTCAACTCCTTCGTGACCTAGGGAATCTGACTAAAAATTCCATAGAAATGTCAATCCACTTCCATTTCGGCACTAGGAGAAGTTGTAACAAGGTGAAAGGTCTCTGGTGCTCTACCTTGACCTAATTATAGGTGAAACACCTAGTGATAAAACCTAGTGTCTGATATTTCATCACATACCACCAATATTAGAATTTCATATCTCAATAAATCTTGAATATATCAGGATAAACTACCCACTAAGAAGCATAGGTTTCATATATCAACTCATATCTCATATATGCAGGGACCCATGCATGCCCTTGAATTTGAAAGATGACGCATCTATCCATAGACGAATATATAGGTACGTTATCTCCAGATAAACTCTCCTGGATAACCAGGCCCTCAAAATAAGAAAATTCCCTACCCTTCACCTTCTCTAGGTGGAAAGTTGTAACCATCAAGGATGAGATGTAAAACTTCTCATGACTATCATGATACTTTTTATGTAGCTCTAATAAGAGAGACATTAACTTCTATTCATCACTAGCTTCCCATACGACCTATATTTCTGTTATCTGTTTTAATGAATCTACAACATAATTTCCCATTCCAGAAATATAATTAAGCTCAAAATAAGAAGACTATAGATATTTGACACACATATATTGTCTCAGGTACATATAATGACGCATAAAGATAAATTTGATGATCTTATGATCTGTGTACACCACAAAGTTCTCACCCAAAAGATAATGTCTCCAGCAATATATTTCAAGTACAACTACTTATATCTAAATGTTGTGAGTTCAATAGTTTATCTCATGAGGCCTAAACTACAGAAATCCATTAACAATGATTACATCCTAAAATATAAGCACTTCCCCTAGGACAATGCATAGAATATCACATAATATTTTATAAACTATTTCCATTACTAAAATAATTAGAATAAGTGTTGATAAAAACCTCCCATTTAGGTCCTTGAAGGATTTCTCACATTCTTCTAATTATTGAAACATGACACCATTCTTTGTAAGACCAGTCAAAGCTAAATCATGGTGTGATATGTCTTGAATGAAATTCCTATGATAGTTGTCTATCACCAAGAAACTCTTTATAGAAAACAAATTCTTGGGATACTCCTAGGAAATCAAGGCATTGACCTTTTTATGGTCAATAGATAATCCTGATTCAGAAATAATATGACCAAATTTGTGAAATTTTGAAATCCTGAATTGGAACATATAAATAATTATATAATGATGATTCTACCTAGGTCTAATAATAAAAATATCAATTTTGTTGGTATGGTAACTTCACATGTGAGAATACACCATTATTTCATACACAAATACTATGGAAATAGAATCCAAAAAGGGGTGGAACAACCAATTCATCAGATCCTTGAAAATGGAAGCTAGATTTATAAGATCGAATGACATTACTAAGTTCTCATATAGACCATTCTTTCTATGAAAAAATATACAATGTATGCTTTATAGAAATAGTCACATATGGTGATATCCGGAAGATAGTTCAATATTAGAGAAGTCCATATCTCCTAAAATATGATTGAAGAGAACATCTATTCGAGGTAGTGGATACTGGTTATTTATCAAAACGTTGTTCAACCATCTGTAATCCACATAAAGACATGTGGTTTCATCCCCCTTCTTGAAAAAAGCATGGGAGAACCCCAAGAGGATGTATTGGATAGTATAAAACATTTATCCTATAAATCCTCTAACTGATACATGATATCTTGAAGCATTTTTTGTTCTATTATATAAGGAGGAGCACACACAAGAGCTTCTACTAGAATAAGATTGATCATAAATCCCCCCCTATGAGGAGGTAAGCCAAAAAATTCCTCGTGAAATCCATCCCTAAAATGATCCACTACTAGTGTGAAATTAGATTGATGTAAACCCTAATCATTACTGAAAATATTTTCAACCATGGTGGTCACACCACCATTCCCATGATACATTGGACATGGTCTACTAGTCTGAACATCCAAATAACACATGTGTAGATAACTGATTCCTTATGGTGATTAAAAGAATACCATACAGAGATAGAAGTCTACAAAAGTGGGATAATGAACAAACCAATCCATCCAATTAATGACATAAAATCCCATAACATTGTTAAAAAAGAGGTTCCATAATAAAGGGTTACTACCTACCTCAAGGGGAAAATCCCTAAACTAGTGTATTCCCTCTGTCTATATCCCCAATGATGACTCTAGGTTTATTACACCACTTAAATATTTCATCTATTGTCCATGATTATATATGATAGATATAGATATAAATGATTTTGAAGGACCTGTATCAAATAAAGAAGTTATTTTAGATAATGCCACAATAAAGGCACCTCATATGGTAGAAGGTACTATAGCATAATATTTAGGTATCAGCTATAGCGCATGAAACTGGCCTGGTCCACGAATCTATGCAACAACTTGGATACGACAATCATAACTATATTTTTGACACTATAGGTGACTAGTGGTCTGGATACCATGACTATGAACTCATCCTCTTCCAGTCCTATTAGTGATATTTCAAATCCCCACCTGATTCGGTGAAAAAGAACAAACACATAATGGTTGTGCTGATGTAGATCCTTTTCCATTCAATGGTGGTGGGAATGTCCTTCAAAATCTATAAAGATTCCCCATACTACATCAATACTAGCACTCCATTGGGTCTTAATCACACTGAGGCTTCAGATACCCGCATCATCCATACTAATGAAACACCATGGATCTATCAAAATGTATTATCTAGTATTCAATACCCTAATGTGAAACATTGAAGGAATGTTTCTATCCACAAATATAACAAATGACATATCTCCAAACTAATCCTCTATATCCAGTGTTATTTCCCTCCCTCATGTTGCAATCAGTGAAAAGAGATAGATTGACTATTTTTGAAAAAGTAGTTAGGAAAATACATTCACCTATGTACAATTGGAATACTTAATCCCATCCATGACTAATCTATAACATGAATTCTCATAACCATCTTAAATAAGTGAAAATCACCACATATCCCTGAAACATGATGAATATTCCATAACTAACATAGAAACCTACTCAATATGCATGAACTCTCTAGATCTATCAGCTCTCAATGTTTGAGGAATCAACTGATCATAGAAAATAATCATGAAGATATCCAATACCATGCCTTGATGATGATCATCCTGGGTATCTAAATCCCAAAAATTTTGGTTGAATGCCAAATCATGTATGTGGTAAGAATGACCCTCCGCTCTATCGTTGTCTCCAGATGCTCAGAGATAAATATTGTGTCCTATATCCAAGACTCAGTATCCTGTGGACGACTTCCCCTAAGAAATTTTGATGATGTTTCTGATGAAACATTGGAGTCAGATCTGCCATCATGTGTAAAAAAATGGATAATAGTGAATGGACTGCATTAGACATAGGAAACTATCAAAAACATGGATTTTAATTCCCACATAAAGTAAACATCTGGGGACTCATATGAAACTCTTGTATGTAAGACTGGAAGACTAGGTCCCACCAAGTCTAGAGTGTGATCATCATCACCATCCTAGCATATGACATGAGGACGTCGTAGCAGCATTGGTTTTCAAGTGCCAAAAACGCACCTCAAAATGTGATTTATCAAGATAGAAAGAAACCCTTACAGAAAAATCAAGGAAGGACTCAATTCCTAAGGCGTAATATCCCAAGCACTCACTTAGATTGTCAGGTAATTGTATGTGATAAAGTATATGTTTTATTTCATTTATAAAATTATTACCTAGTTTAATCCTTTACCATTCATAGACATGATAAGGCATGATAAAGACGTAAAACCATTTTATTATAGTTTTAATGTCTTACTTTATAATGGATATCCATTCCCATTTAATCTATTCCCATACACCACCTCAATGAAAACAACACTCATTTATTTATAGCATAATTGATTGGATCAGTAAATTACTCATCCCAACCCCTGAGGTCCCATAAACCGCGTTAAGTTAGACAAGAAATCACATAGTCGCATCCATGTGTAAATGAAGCATAACCTAACTATCACAACATCACTCATCAATAACACACATATAAAAAAGTTAAAAATCACTAAAATGAACCTACAAGGAATGGAAATATGTATGACATGAGATTTCTATGTGCCTATAATGATTATATAAAAATTCTCCTTTCCCTCATATTATCAGAATCATGGATGAAAGAAATCCTACATCAAAGGAATAATAATAAAATAAATACGGCATGTGAATTACAAACTGGTAAAATAATGTCAATTGTAATACGTAAAACATAAAAAAAAATTAAATTTGGGATAAATTGTATTTTACCGCAGACATGGGTTCATGACTCCCAATAATGGTTTGTAACTAAGTCCTAATATCTCCTAATCTCCGGACAATTAGATCCAACTATTAAATCAATAACGGACCTTGAACTAATACCAATTTATTATATACTAGACCCGGATTCCAATTAATAGGTTCTACAAGACGAGTGAACCACATGGCCTCATGCACATATCCCCAAATTCCAAAGGCTTCTGACTAGTTTTGAGGGCCTATGGTGTGTCCATGAGGATACTATTCCCATATTAACAATGTGTAGCATAAAACATAAGTAAAAAATGATCTAAAATACAGAAGAGATATATTTAAATAGTTGAAGGAGAAAAAACCAATTGATAATAAAGGATAACAATAACTAAATCATGTGGAATAATGGACGATGATATGACTTGTCACTACAGAAAAGTAAAACATCATTACAAGATCGATGGAATAACATGTTCAAAAAAATAATAATGGAAAACAAGACACTATCCCAAGCATCCAGATACCACACTTAGTAGTTTTCTATCATGATCCATCATAAACAGTAATAAATCGAGCATTTGAAGCTATATAATTCCAATTATAAACATGTATGTCATGTAATTTTCCTCGGGTACCATACAACACCCAAAGAGGGAGTGAGATAAATCTCAGTGGGCCACTACAAATAATTTCTATAACATTCGGCCCATGTAGTGGAAATGTAATTATGTCAAAGCATGCATATATTATATAATGTAGTAAAATGTAACTAAATACCCAAGTTCATTCTTCATCCCACATCGGGTGTTTGAACATGTAACCAGTTCATTATTTCATTGTTATTAATTTATAATAAGTCACATGACATCCATAGTGAAGGGTTTGAGACTTGATAAGGAAACATGTAATGATATTTAATAATAAAATTACAAGGTAATAACCAAGGAAGAGTCGACTTCAAGGGTCTTTAACATAGTAATGATTGTATCTTGGCTAAGGTTATGAGTGAAATCCAAGGATCATAGTCTATGTATTTCCATAATAATATTCCTACAAAGTCTACGGAATTCAACCAAGGTTAGATAGGGCTAATCAATGACTAGGACCCATAGGATTTAACTATGGAACCTATATGACAATGATGTTCTAAGAACTTCACAAAAATCATCCTATATTACTACTTAAGGGATCCTACAGTGTCATAATGGGCATCCAATGTTAGACACAGATCAAGTTCCTGGTGGGTTTCTACCTAAGCATGTGGTATC
Source organism: Viscum album (assembly GCA_963277665.1). Taxonomy (NCBI): domain Eukaryota; kingdom Viridiplantae; phylum Streptophyta; class Magnoliopsida; order Santalales; family Viscaceae; genus Viscum; species Viscum album. The sequence goes on from OY728151.1 coordinate 844,740,069, forward strand.
CTTGAATTTGGAATGGGGTCCTCGAGTGCTTAAGGAATTCCCATGAGATTCCAAGGATTGATAGATTATGTCCAATTATATTTTGATAATGAAGTCATATATAATTCATTAGGTTCAATCCATTATCTCTGATTAGTGTGACAACTCTAATAGTGCATGAAACCATTAGATCAAGTCATAATTAATTAATAAGTATATTTGGTTCAAGCCATGCCTTTCATTAGTGAGATAATTCTATGTAGAATAAAGCCATTAATCTAATACATTTAATATATTTAAATAAGCTTGTCTCACTTTGCTACATTCCATTAACATGGTAATGGGTTTTATGGACATACAACCTATTTTTCCATCACACTTATATGACCAAATCATAAAATTAGTATGATTTTCCCATTTCCATTTTACATTTCATTATCAATTCAATAACATATCTTATGGGGTCATGTTTTGAGCATAAATGGTACATACATTTATGAAATTTTAAATATTAATTAATCCATTCAATATAGAAAATCATATCCTTATGAAGGTCAAGCAAAGGAACAATCGAATGGTTTGTCAAACGTGTTAAAATAATAAGACAACAATTATTGCATAAAATCCTACATGGGATGGATAGAGTAGTTTGAGTAACCAATAAAAACTATTCAAATATTTTGAATGATCACACAAATAAAATTATAAGGTTTATAATCATCTAATAAAAATTCAATAAAAAGAACCCCATGAAATCCATGTACAAGACATGAAAATACCAAAATTACTGAACATGAGGAATGAGATATTGAACACGCATATTAGGCTTTCACAAATATCATCATCATGTATAGGCCCATAATTTATAATTTAATATAGTAGATATGATAAAATGGTACAAAACTTATAACATGATAACTAGGTTGACATAATGAGAAGTAGAATGAATCATACAGACTAAAGTACATAGCATTGTTCATCCAATGTGATGAACCGAAGCTCAAATGGATCTTGAATAAAAGAGATCTACTTAGACATACCTTATACATTAAAAAATCTCTAAATTGAGATAAATGGATTCTAATCCTGATGGAATTCATATTTGGGAAGAAGGAGTGTCTTAGTGAGATAATTACTGGTAAAAATGTTAAATTACACCAAATGTAGCTTATGCATGGTATGTTCGCACATTTTACTGAACTGTGTGCAAACCCAGAATGGGTACCTTGAGAAGTGGGATGCCCACAAGGTATAGATCCAAAGCTTGGGAAACCATGCACCAGCCATGTGAGATGGCTCTACCCGAAAATGAAAAACATCTGTATAGTTAGATCTAACCATGCATCGTATCATCATGGGTTAATCCAACCATGATAGAAGCCAAATTTTTTAAAAAATATGGATTTTGGCCTATAAAAAATCCCCAGACACCCTTGGGAGCTTCTATAACTAACTAGGCATCCATAACAGTTCCCAAATAAATAATTATCTAGAAATTATTATGATTCATTCCTAAGGGAAGGACTGGGTTCTTACATCTACCTCAATAGAGGACAAGGTTGAAATGAAATATTTATGCAATTTCAACAGAAAAAATTCAACATTTCTAACGAGGTGATAGAAGGAACATTTATCATAATATCACATTTATCAAAAAATATACTGGATTTACAATATATTCATTCTTTTATATAATTTTTATTTTCTAATAACAATGAGTTATCCCCTAATGCATTAGGGATAACTTTATCAATAAAAATAACTAGAGGAAATATTATATTAATAAGGATATATTCTGATGTTTTAATTAAGATGAATAAATATTGTCATGTTGAAAGCCTTATAATAATAACTTTGATTAAAATTGAGATAATCCCTATGACTAATTTTATATGAATTTATAATATACATATATAATAACGAGAGAATGAAATTATATTTTTTAAATAATCTATAGAATCCCTTATTTTTATAGGATAGAATTCGTATGAGTCATTTTTAGAGTCGAGACATCTATCTCACCGTAATCAAAATATATTATAAGAATAAAAAGAATTTAAATCTTTGGATATGAAGAATTATATAAAAATATAGGATGTACCTCTTCTGTAATAATACATTTATTTATTTCATAAGGTATAACATAAAACTCCACATAAATATTTTTTTGAGACTTCAATTGATCTCATCATTGATGAAAAAATATCTAATCCTTCCTAAATATTAGAGCTAATGTAATATTTAGATTTTAATAAAAGATTACATGAGTTATGTGATAATGAATTCATATGCCCTAGTGCCTCACCATGGGGAGAAAAAAATCCTTTTTATTAAAAAAATGATATATAATTGAAGTTGTTCATTAATTATAAATAAATAATTTCCATTACTATAATGAATATTTACACTTTACCATAATTTTTTTTATTTATTTTAAAAGTTTCATGGTGATCAATACATCTCAAAAATTGAACATCAATTGGATTATCATAGTTAAGAGTGAGGTGGGATGACATACCTAATATGACACTTCATATGAGATATGGACATTATGTGATTACTGTAATTCCATTTGGATTTACTAATTCACCATGACTATTTATGGATTTTTAAATATAGTTTTCAAGGATAATATTATTGAACTTTATGTATTCATTTAATATATATTTATAAAAACTAATAATAAACAAAATAATGATAATAGTTGATGAATTATTTTGGATACTCTAATAGGGAATTTTTCATAATGGGAATCTTGTATATGTGTATTTTTTCTTCAATATTATCCTATTTATATCCATATTTTATCAAAGGATAAAATATTTATTATCCATTACATTAATAATGTAATTAAATATTTTACCACTGTAAAAATATAACCGATATACTTAGTTTCCAAGTTTTATTGAGTTAATATCGAATATTTCTTCAAACTTATGCTGACTTAGCCAACTTTTCAACCATGTTAACACATATATGATGTAAAAATCACATATTAAATGGAATTTGATGATTTATTTTGGAATTAATGAATAGATTGGACAAGAAACTATATTATCACTACCATCAATGGAAGGATCTGTGATATATAGTAATCCATTGCTGAATGTTCTGGGGAAGTATCCTTATAAAGAATTATATATTTGATTCATATTATTCAACAGATTAAATATTATCAAATAAAACTCTCCAACACATGACTTAGAGATGATAGGTGTCGTGATTTTCTTTATGATTTATATTCTTTTACTTTATGGTGAATAACGTCCCATATATATTGATATTTGATTTTGAATTACATATTGACCCAAAAATAACTCAACATGAAGAATATGGGATGGATAAAACTACTCAAGGACTATATATGGTAAATAAAGAACCACCCCCAAAAGGAAAACATGGTGTTTAATGAATTGAGCATGAATGGACATGATTATCTATCCATTACAAGGATAAACAAGGATCGAATATTGATGGCTTTAGTAATGTTTATTATATAAATTATTAGGGAAGGGAAAACATCATTTATATTCAAGGATATTTCTTAATAATCATTACTAAATATGATAACGAAGTCCAAAAATTATGGAAATCGTTTTAAAATTACCTAAAATCCTATAATGAGGGGAATTGATCAAACATCATCTTTAAAGATAATGTGTTGATGTTTTGAAATATGATATTTCCTCCATAAATACCCAATCTAAATTGGGTGTTTCTAGATAAAGATCAATGATTTAATTTCTATACTCCCAATACTATATTAATGATGTAGAAGGGTTTGAAAAGTAATTTCTATTGGTATAGCTTATAGTATGAATTAAATTACACTAAGGATTAGTGTACACACATCTTAGGGGGTGAAATAGGATTTGTTTATTTTTTAACAAAATCCCATCCTTTTGTAAATTATTAAGCCACATTGTTTATGAACATTTGTTGTTGTTTAATCGACATTGATAATTTTATTTTTTACTATGAAATATTAAAACCATTAAATTAAATTAAAACAAATAATTATTGAAAAACATATTACTTAAAGGGCCTAATATGATGTGGGAATCCATGTGCTTCCCACAATTGGTTAATTGACCCAATCAATGATTCTCCACTTTAACTAATCTTAAAATACAATGTTTTTTGTGCATCTTAGAGAAATTAAATATCCCACTGTGTATAAAACTACTAGTTCCTCAGAAAAATTTTCAAATTATATTCTCACCAAATCCAAACATATTACCTATCCCCTACATGAATTCCTATTGTCCCACTAGTTCTTTTACTTCACATTATGTATATGAAAATGTTTCACTTATATTCATTTTCAAATCATATCATAGATCAACACCAGGATGTCTCTAATAATTTATAATTGAACATATTCTTCTCAAAGGAGTCTTAAATTCCTTCTAATAAGAAAATGAGACTCCTATTACTCGATTATAATTTTTGGAATATTTTTCATTGATATTCTATATAATATTATGACTTGGACATCTTATATTTTTTATTCTCACTATTAGGAAATGATATATATAGTAGAAACTATGTTGGTTTCATCTCATCATCCAATTTATCATGCATTTCATATTATAACCAACTCATATTATCCTTCTTATTTGATACCAAAATGATATTTTTCATCATTTTTGTATCACATTCCCTTTACTTCATCTATATTAAGTGACTCATTTTTTCATCTCTTTGAACAATATATTGTAATACATGAAGACACTATAACCAGAATTTTGTGTCCTTATATTCATATTATATATATTTTTAACTCAAGATGAGTATTTCATATTATTTTAATATATTAAATCTTCTTAAATTAGTAAAATGATACTCCTCATTAATTACTGTGTTGTTAATTCATGTACTCCTTGATATGGTAATTATTTTTCCTCAATGTAAATCTCCAATAAAATGAAACAAATCTATTTGAATCTTTTTTCACATGAAAAATTAATATTTAATTGATATTCCAAATGTTTCTTTTAGCTACTATATAGAATTTTATACTCATTCATATTGTCCTTGGAAATATGAAACACATAATTATTTAAGTTATTTACGAAAACCATATAGGTTCACTCATAGAACTCGTATTTTCATTTACTATATATAAATTGTGATAAAATATTATATTCTCTAATTAAAATATCATCTCTAACTACACCACCTCAATCTCCATGAGAATCACAGTATCTATTGTAACATTAAATAATTAAATAATAAAATTGCAAACATATTTTGTTTTAGATTAAAAAAAACTATATTTTCATTTTTATGATTAATTTGATCATAAATTCATCATTTTTTGTTATCTTTTTTAACCCACTGAAAATTATTTATCTCATATAATCTAGATTAGATAATAACTCATTTTCCAATATTTATATTAATTAGGAATAATATTAGCACCATAAAATTTAATTATCATTTTTATCACCAATTAATGATTACAAATAATTTCTTTTGATTTTCACGTATTGATTGAACATTTATATATTAAAAACTATCTATATTAATTTTCATGAAACCAGGAATGGATCAAGGTACCTCAAATATTCTTATGTTTTATTAGAATGTTTGTCTTCAACACCAAATGTTTTTAATTTTATGCATCATACATTAATTTTGGAAACATAAATTATTATCCTTAGGGGTTCAAAAAAATTCACGTATCCATCACTCATATGTATTTGGGTATAGCACATTCCAATATTTCAAATCACTCAAGAACATGTGATATTTCTCACAAATGGATCATTATCATGTACCTATGAGTCATATGCATCTAATAATGACTTTGACATAGTGAATCATGACTACTAAATATGTCATATATGAATTATATTCAGAATTTTTTAACTCATATATAGATGATTCATTTTCCATATTTTCTCTTCCATTGGGAGATAACTCATGTGCAGTATTAAAAAATAGCTCCTAAAAGTCAAATTTTATTGAAATTTTATACATGTATCTAAATTCCATACTTCTTTAGAGTTATCAAATAATATATTCAAAATATTTTACCATTTTAATATTCAGGTTTGAGTATTTATTTACTCTTTACAACACTTCAACTAAGACTTCAAAATTAGTCGAAAAACGTTCACCAAAGTTTTGTTTGAAATAAAAATCAACATTCTTTAGAATCAGATATACTTTTACAGTTTCACCAATAGTATGGTTAATTAATAAACCAAATAAATTCTAATTAAATAAATTTTAATGATAGATCATGATGATGTACATCAAAAATATCAATTCACTTATCTCTCAATATATGTAGAAAAGTGTTCATTCTTCTATTATCACAAGTCAGTTTTGTCAATGAAAACTATATCCATCAATTTACTGATTTTATGTGATTAACAAAAAGAATTCATCTATTAAATTACACATTATTTCATGGGTAGCCTCCAATTATTCATTATATATACTCACATTCTATCACACATCATTTCTCGGACATATATTGAATTGTTGATTGAAAAATTAATGTTACAATACAATTGGCACTTCAAACTCCCCCAATGGATTTTATAATATTACATTTTACTTCCAAAAACATCAAAACACGTGATATAAATGTAAATATTCATTTATATGATAAATTTCTATATCTCCCATAAATAAAAATAATAAAAAAAGGAGATTTGTTTTTCTACACCTTATTTATAAACTAGTCACAAGGAAGGTATTGTAAGGGAGAATTTCATCCCCCTTACTCTACTAAATTTATGAATAATTTTTTACCAATTTTTCATTCACGTACATTATAATAGAATAATTTTTGTTTGTAGGGTGGTACTTCAATTTTCTTAATATTGATCTTAAGTTAAGTCAAATGTTTATTTACCAGTGCTAAGCTAGTGTAGAAAACAAGAATAATTTAAGAAAACATTGAAGGATATTAAAATTAATTTCAAAATATGGTACTATCTAAAATAAATGTATTTATGATTTCCCAAACTTATTTTCAAGTATGTGAATAATCATATATTTAACTTTGTAAGACTCATCAAAAAAATTCTATTGAAATTTGTTTTATGTCACAATTTTTTTATTTTCGCTCCCCTTTAATAATACGTCCAATAATAACTAAATGAATCTTTGGATAGTGTGCATCATATCTCAAACCTCATCTTCTTTTAGGAATATCTAGATTCTAAATTTAACATGACATGTATCATATCTTGTATCTTGTTAATTTTGATATATCCACATCATGTGATTATTTACATATAACATAACAATGAAAATTAGAAACATTCTCAATGAATTCGTGATACCAGTTGAAATATATCAAGTGATATAATTCATGGAGATATCAAGGGTTGGAAAGGATGAGTCCCCCCTCCCAAGGAGAACTATCGGGCTCTTGTTTTGGCTCAGATTCCTCCTCCTCCTAGTGTTCCTCCATGACAGTGATGTGATCTCTTCAAGTCCTCTCCTCTTTCTATTTCACGGTTTCTTGGTTTCCATTCTATGCTATAGGTCTCTCGTCTTGTCCTTCTTTACTGTTTCTTGTCCAATAATCCCACCGCTCATATCCAGGTCAGATCTTGAGTGGAGGGTATGATGAGGTTTTGGGATTGTTGTTTGGTGAGTGTGGTTCCTCATGGCGTCTATTGTGTTATATTTTTAGCGATACAACCACTAGATATCTCTAGGTTTTTATCCCTTTTCTTATCTTTTACTTCTAATTATTTCACATCATTTCCACGGAGGGTTCATATCCCACTGTTTTATTCTTTATCTCAGTGATTTTGGGTTGTTTTTCTATTGGGGTTTTCTTATTTCTATTGTTGGTTCATCGTTGGAGTGTTGGCAGTATTGTATTGGCATAGGGCAGTTTTGAGGTGTGATGGGGATGGTAGTGGTGTAGGAGAGTGTCAAATTATGGGATTATGGAAAATATTATACATCTCATTCAATTCATCATTGTATTTAGTTTTTGGATGTCATTTCACGGTGTTGGTGGGTGTTTGTGGGTTCCGTCTGGTGTCCACCAGATTTTTTTGGCTTCGCGATGGTGTCGACGGTTGCATCAATGTGACTAAATGGGGAGTTCCATTTTGTGGGATGTTTTGTTCGGGTCTCTTTTCTAGTTATCAGATTCCCTGGTTTGTGGTCCCAAATGGTGATGGTCTTGCAACTATTTTTTCCTACAAAGCTCATTTTTTCTCTACTCTGTATATAAGATTCCACTGTTCTCTCCGAGGTTGAGCTCGTGGTGGTTTCAAAGGTTCTTTGGGAAGTGAGGTTCAGTAGGAAACAATGGGAGGAATTTGTTTACGATGATCAATCAACATCATATAGGTACAATACCATTCCTGTGATGACGATGATGGGTTTAGTGAGGAGGATTGAAGACATGGAACACTATTTTACGACGACTCGAAGCCATGAGGTTTTTTGTGGACGGTGCAGGTGTGCAGTTGTTGGAGGTACTCTGATGGTTTTTTCTTACCAGAGAGGTAGTGAATCAGGAGATAACAGATCGAAATTGGACAGGGATAACGATTGTGTGATGATGACTACTGTTCATTATGCTATTCGATGGAGCATGATTTGCAGGATTTGGTTTTCATGGCGGCGGCCTTCGTTTTGAATTTTGGTTTGGGCCCGTTGTGAATTTTCAAAATTTAGGGTGTAATTGGACTGGAACAGTTCCCACTTTTCCCTTAAAGTATATTTTTATGAAAATAATAAAAAATTTATTCGTCAAAGGAGATATCAAGACAAAAAATAAAACTGTCTCCATTATGGATTCATTCATTAGTTGTATAAACATCATTGTCTTCAATGTTTCGTTATTTTTTTTACATTACTTCCAATTAAATTTTAATGGTGTAAAATAAAAAAAGGTGTTTTAATATGGTGTGTTCATCATTATTTGTTCAGTTATAGTGGAAGGTTTAATACATTGTTCTCAACATGAGTATATTCTCCCTTATGGATCCTCTTCCTAGAGAATTCTTCATGATATCACCTCCCATGATATTCCAGGCCTACACATATTTTTGTAGCATGGTTATATTCTTGATCATCGGTGTTCAAGGAAAAATTAAATTTTTCATCATTCTCTAAATTTTGAGCCCCTAAAAATTTATTTATCCATGTGATTATGTAATCATTTTCCTCCTCTGTAACCATATTTTTTTTATAGAAACATTATCATCAGAGTAGAATTTTTATATTAGGATAAAATATTACATTATCTTATGGATTTTGAAAACAATCCACCCTAACAGAACGATCATAAAACTATTTGGTATTTTTATTGGATATTTCACCTTCCACTCATCCTTTCATTAGTTTTTAGATTACCCTGTTTTGGAACCCTCTAAACCCGATATTCAAATAATTCACCTTCAAATCATATCCTTTTATCTCTCTCTCCGAGGGATTCAATTTTGAGTTCATGATAAATCCATTTATATTTTATATTAATTTCCACCTTATAATGTTCCATGATGTGGTATCTCCATAAACAATAGACACATCTTAACTTCTTTTGCAAAAAAAACTTTTCATAAGATCTATTAAGTGAATTCATTTGATTTGTTGTTTATGATTATTTTATTTTTTAATACCTTCAAGGACGAATCATTTTTAATTTTCATTTTCACCTGTGTTTTTTCTATTATTATATATAATTTATAAGAATTATGTGTTCCTATGGAATAAGAGTATTATTAATATTTTTTATCATACCTTTTCCAATAATCACGAAAGAATAACATGTATAAAAATAAATTATTTAGTGACTAATAATTCTTTGTATGTACCTCTTGATTTAGTTTAGTAGGTTTACCTCTATTTACATATCGTAAAAAATTCATTAAGAATTGATTTTTAATGAATAATATAATATATTATACCAACAATACATGTCTATATTACGATATCTTTAACAACATAAATGTCTTTATTTTTATATCATTATATTTAATGTTGATGCAATCTATCCAAGTTTACCAACATAATATACTTGAAAATATATTAATATTTTACAGAATTCCCCTCTATAAAATATTAATCATACACCCTTGAGATATTTAAATATTTAAAAAATATATTTACAAATTTTTATATTGAATTTTACATCGGTCCACCACTTTGTCTCAATTATGATTTAAAGAAAATAAATTTTCATGATAGTCAGATATATTCATCCATGAGCTTGTGGGGGAGGATTTCCCACATTTTCTAAAGATCACCTTACCACCATTGTGAGACCATTTTAATTTAAACATCATCTTATGAACTGATGTGATGGAAATAATTTGTTATTGTACTTGAGATATTCTAGGTTGTGTATGGTATAAATTATTTAGTTTTATGTATATCTATAAAAACTTTGTATTGATGGAAATGTTCTCATCCTATTCTAATTTGATCATACATTCCCAATCACATTAAACATATACATATTATTCTCAAACATTTTATTTTTTAATGGTAAATAACTATCCGGCTCCTTTATCCTATTTATTTTAAAATGATCTATGAACGTTTGAAATCTATAGTGTCTATTTGTATCTCATCTATTTCATATATAACTTAATAATTGAAAAAAATATTATAAGAATATTGTTTAAATTATAAAATTATAAAGACAATTTTATTTCATGTTAAACATAATTGATTCATCTTTTTTGTTAACAAATCTTATTAGTGTATTGTAATTACCAACATGATTTCCAAAGACATACTACCTTGCATAAAATTATTTTTCATGATATGAATTTTCAACATGTATATCATTAAAATGTTGATGAATCTCTATAAAAAAAATACATGGAGGTCCATGTCAAGATAACACATAACATGATACTAAAAATCACAATAAGATATTTTTTTGAAATAATCATGATATTATTCAAATAATGAACTTAAATAATCAAATTAATAACTTTAGACATATTTTTCATCATTATCACTATTATAAATACCATTATATAATAAAATACCCTGAGTTGACCTAGTATATCACCTCGGTCAGTTTTCCTCATGGCTCGTGGTGCATTATCAATCACCTTTGGCTAGTGAAAAGAACCATGGTATTATAATTGAACTCATATGATTGATATCACCTTCATAACAATAGGAATAACAATGGTCACACTAGAAACATGATAAAATTATTGCTTATATTGAAAAATAAAGAAAAAATAGGAAATAGGAAATTGAAATCAAATAAACAGATATGGAATAATTCTAAAATTAATAAAAGATATAAAAAAATTCCATACATGTAGTTATTTTTAAAAATTGATTCTCCAATCACTAAAACAAGTATGTAAAAACATCATTGAAATGATATAGTAATATTATGAGGTTGATAAAACGCACATCTGAATCAATGTGAAATAAAATTGTTGAAAACCCACAACATCTCTACATGACACTCAAGTAACCAACATAATCTTGAAAAAAATAAGCTTTTCAATGGAGGGAGGTGAAAACACATCCGGAAATCCATAATGAAAAAATATCAAATATTGATACGACATACCCAACCGCATGATTATGGAAGGTTTGGGCTAAGGAATGTATGATATCATAATGATTATATTAAAATTAAACTGATAATGAAACCTAGATTTATAATTTTAAAGTAATGAATATTAAAATGAATTTTCATTTAGAATTAAAAAAAGGAAATTAACATTGTATACTACAAAATAACTCTAAAATTACCACATTTTTAATATATGCATCAAGAAGGACTTACCAAGTTAAATTTGTTTGAAAACCCAACTAACTGACAATTTAAAATAAAAAAATTTCATTTAAAAGAAAACATGACATAATTATTCCTTTCCAAGAAATCCTCCACTATTGAAAACTATTTACACTTATTTTAAAATTAAATTTCATAAAAATATGTTATAATAACTATATAAAATAAAAAGAATTATTTTCCATTTTAAAAACATTATCTTAGACACCCCTAAAGTACAAAAACCCATAATTTAGTACAAATTAATTCATGATTTATTACATAAATGTAAACATAATAAAATAACATAATACAATGAGGCCTAGTATAGTTGGTAAATTATGTACATAACATATATAAAAGGAAATTATTTAAAAAATACACATCATTCCAATAAAATTTCTTTTCCCTTCGAAAATTACAAGGGATAACACGGGGACTTACATAAAAATGAATTATTTATAAATCCCTATAATGGAACAATTAAATAATAACATGGTGAAATTGAAAAAATGTGATTCAAGGGGAATGATAATGTTGTATTAAACTGGGGAGAAAAATTAATATGAGCATGAAAACATAATATAAGATGATATCGTCAATGAAACATTGGAATGTGGAAAAAATTTAAATAGGTCATAATAATCGTTTCTCGAGGATAACCTACAAGACAACATATCTCAGTGTTATAAGAATAACCACCAACTCATTATAAATGGAATCTCATTAGATTAAAATAGTACTGAGTGTATTGGATGACAATATAATTTTGGTCCCACCAATCACATTCATATCATGTACCTGAATAACTGTTCCACATAGATGATAATACATAGAGATTCCATTCATATATTTTTATACCATGATTATAGAGTTTTAGTTATATGAATGGAATTACCCAATAAATTAATGATATTTAAATCTGGGTTAATAGCCTCATGTGGGAATGCTTATGGTTATTCACTATAGAATTATTTGTGAATGGAAAATCAATAGATAATTTCTACAGCATAATAAATGTACATAATGAATCATTAAATTGTTAAATGAGATTTACTTGTGTCTTTTGTCACCTGAATTTCATATTTACAGTAATATGGATGTGTAAAAAAACTATTTCAACATGAAAAACTGTAAATAAAAAGACATAATAGAATGACGGTTCTTCAATAAAGAAGATAATTATAGGATCCCTTTCCATGAAAGGGTGATTCTAAAAGATTTTTAAGAGTTTAATAAGAGATTGGGAACTCCATTGGAGGAATAAAGATAAAGAATGATATAGTAAATTCATTCTCAATGGTTTTTTAGTGAAGTGTAATGGGTGTTGCATGGGTTTTATAGAAAAAGAGAATGGAAACCATTATTAATTACTAATTTTTGATATTTTTCCCTATTTGATAAAATAATCAAACCAGATATATTATCATGGGTTTTCCCAAGGTTTGATAAACAATATGATTTATATTAAATATTTTCTAATTAAATTAATTGAACCCAATTACGTAATACCCATAGTGAGGTTGAAGTAAGTAATGTTCATAATATTTATTTGTTCAAACATTAATATATAATTAAACCATTGGTGATGTCGTTAAGGATTTATAAAAATAAATTAATAAAAAATGCATTATTTTAATGTATAAAAATTTGGTCATCGATGCACTTTAGAGTATTTATTACATCATGTTTTGGATTTTATGATTCTATAATACATACAATGTGTTTACACAATATTTAACTTTTCACCCAAATTATATTTTATCTATGAAAATTTTGAGAATTTAAATATTGGAACATTTTGATGTTATGATTTAAAAATTAATATTTACTTTACCAAGATAATTATATAAATATAATAATTTAAAATTTTAAATAAAAATCCTAATTTTTTGAGAACTGCATGTTTTTTAATGATGATATTTATTTTCTAAAAGTTGTAATGAATTTAATTAACTATATAAAATTATATTATCATTGATATGTTTTTAAATTTTATTAAATAATAATATTTTTGTTAAAATAAAATTTATAGGATTTTTTTTGAATATAACAAAAAACGTATCTTGATTAAAACAATATGTTTCTGAAAAATAGAAATCGTGTTTCGTCATATTAAAACCTAATTTTTATCGGACTCATTATTTTATAATTTATAATGAAATAATATATATATGTATATATAAATAATAAATTCATTCAAGAAATATATAAATTTATACAATTAGTGACTAATTACAAATCCCATTATTATACAAATAATTACCCTAAGGGTAATCTTTACAGTTGTGAGATTTTCTTGGCGATGTCCAGCAAACATGTTCTGGGCCATGATATTGATGAAAATGAACATAACTCGAAAATTGTTTCACTCATGCTTTAGTATATCAATCTTGACCAAGATTTCATCATCGGAAATCCATGTGATGACATCACCCAATCATAAGTTTTCTTATCCACTAAAATTCCATATTATATAATGATTTTAATTTATTTTATAAAAAAATAAACAATATATATCTCGAATGTTTTCAATCCATCATTTCGTCGATTCATTGGACAATTTGTATTTGGTACAAGAACTAATAATTGAATAACTGTTGTCTATAGAGGATGGTGTTTCATTATGGGCTATCTATAAAAGGGGGGTTCAGAGGCATATTTGTAAAGATGATGAATTCATGGACATTATCCAGGATCTCAAGGAGACCCTTCAGAAACTAGTGGTTGTATAATTTTCCACAGAACTCACTGAATAATGGCATTGGATCCCATAATTATATCAAGATGTTAACAAAACAGAATATGTGTTTTCTGTGTTTCCTCCAAAAACATTTCAAAAAGTTACACTAGAAGATTTTCAATAGAATGTGAAAAAACAAAAAATCAAGTATGATATTCATTAACATTATGAAAAGGTGAAACAAATCCGAGGAATAACTGATTGAATAATTACATAGATTGAAGAATCATAAGAAGAACCTGAATCTAATTTTGAACTTGAAAAACTAGATGATCCACTAGTCATACTCAGGGAGGAAAAAGATGATGACATTCCAACTGTTAATAATATCCAATATGAAAATCAACTGGAAGAATTTTGAAATGAATGTGAGCATAATATTTTTCTCACCAAACACTACAAAGAATATGATGCAACATCAGTGAGGGAAAAAACAACCCAATTGGTGGAATTAGAAGTAAATATGGAGGAACCAAACTACCTTCCTCCATCCACTGAGAATATACATGAATATGTACATGAAATAAGGAATTATTTGAATCAAAACCAATATAGAGAGTTTTTATTCACATATAATGTATGTCTCATGATTTTATTGGAAATCAATTGTGCCTCAAAGCTTACCATTTTTACTCTACATTTTAAATAAATAATTGTTAAGCCTTAAAGGAAGATGAATAAGTGAGTCGTGCACCTATTGAAGAACTCGTGGAGCATCTTAATTTTAATGAATTTTCATTTTATGAGCCCCATCCTGAAGTGATCCATGTTTTTTTTTCTGAGGAAATCATAAAATAGGCTATTATTATTAAATCTAATGTAAATCCAACACTAGAAGTGTAGGTGGATGCATAAGTATTATACACAGAGAAGGATGATTCATAATTCATCCTACCCCTACATGAATGATATACCTATTATTGAAGGGTGGGATCTGGTATACTCAATCCTTGGAATATTTCTCACTCTCATGGATGAATCAAAAATTAAAAAATTCCACATGTTGTGGAGGAAAAAAATAATATTTACCCACCATATTATATTGGATAACAGCTGGTAATTCCCTTTGAGTGAAGTAAACATTAAATATCCACATTTTGGTTATAAATAGACTTATCCTTTTTATTTTTTCCATAGGAATTTATATTTTAATTTCATTTCACTGAATTAGTACATCATTCATCCCCGCTCTCTCTATATTATTGAGCTTTAATGATATGAACCTTGTGTTTAATTAAGTACCCTCATTTTATTGGTTTATACTGGTATAAGTCTGGCCCAAGAAATGGATTAAGTGGAAAAAAATATTTAAGTCCAAAGTGAGGTCAATTATTATTATTATTATTTTAAATAATTTCAATTATATGCAACAACATGTTTTCAGCTTTAAGGAAACAATGGTATGTCGATTTTTATATTTATTCTTTACATGACATTTAATGGATAAATTTTATTGAAAGTAATTTTTTGATACCATGTTTTATATTTCAATATTAATTAAATTAAATAAGTAAAATCAAGAATATGATTTTCAATGTGTTCATGGATATTAAATTGAGGACTCATGATTTGAAGAAATTTATTGATTTATATATATGAAATTTCCCAATCCTCTATTTAATGACTTGAATTTCTACAATTTACGTGAATTTATTTTTTATTTTTAATTATTCCTTGAGAGATTTTAAAAAGTAATATTCCCATTCATGAGACGATTTATATAAAAAATTCTTTCTATTTTATTACAGAGCATATTTCTTGAGTGATCTTTGGAAATGCCACTTAATAGAACATACATCTGAACTTGTTAAATCAATAACTATAAATAATCACAATTAATATAATTGAGGAATTTTTTGAAAAGCCCTTATACATAAAATACAACCTTTAAATAAATCCTTATTTATCTCATAGAATCCATGAATTAATTTTTTAAGGATGATCAATGTTTCAATCTATTTTAATACTTTCATAATCTCCACTTATTAATTACCTAATATTTTCAAGTTGTTGAGTGGGGGAGAAAAGAATAATGGTGTTGGGGATGAAATAAATTGTAAAAATGCAGTGTGTGTGGTGGTTATTTTGAAAAATGAAAAGGGATGTGTAAAAATTCATTGTACTATATTATTTTATCATCTTGGATAAAAAATTAAAATGAAAAATAAATCCAAAAAATGATACAATGGGTTATGATTTGGGAAAACAAAAAAACACAACTTCTGGAACTATACATTTTACCATATGTGGTTTAGTGGTGGTTGTGAGGTATATTATAAAGACATAACTATCAAAAAAGAAAAATGGGAATAATATATATATATATATATATTCATATGTGAGAACGAATCATTCATTATGCTCAAACTGATAATGATATTTACTTTGAATTTTATGAAAGGTGGGAGTTGTAAAAATTTTATAGCGAAATTCCATTAACCTTTTACTTAGAATATCATTTTATATTCATTATGAGAGAAAACATCCTCTGGGATATTTTTTTTATAACATCAATTCCCACCAAAAGTTATCCTGAGTGAAATTTGAACATTAATTACAAGCCCTTGTGATTTTATTTGAATTTTGTATTTATAATGTAAAAAGGTAGTTTTTTTAATATTATGTAAATTTAGTTAATTCTCTTGATATGATATTAAATATTATTGAATCTTATCATGATATGATAGTGAAAAAGTAATTGAGGTAAATCATGATTTGGCATGATTAACAACATGGAATTGAGGATCATAATTGAATGAAAAGATATGTTCCATCATATTTCAATGGGAAAACATATAATAAATTATTTTATTACATATATGAAAATTGAGAAATTATATTAATAATTTATTTTACTTTTGATAATTTGGTCTGACATTAAAAAAATTTTAATTTTAAAGCTCTAAAAATTCAATATTGGAAACATTGGTGTCCTCATTAACTCAATGATTAGATATTATTTTTGAGAAAAGGCCTGTATTATGAATAGGATAATTGACAGAAAAAATATTGTCAGTGATTTTACATTGAATTTCAATGTTTTTTCCCCAAATAAGGTTATTTTGTAGTCAATTGTAAAATTTTATGTTATTAGTGTTATTTACATATTCAATTGAAAACATGGCCAATTTCAATTTATGCTACATAAAATTACGTATTTATTTTTGATATGAAAATTACTATACTGATCCAAGTCCAGAAATTATTCATTTTTAGAATCTAATAAAGATTCAGATTAAATTCATTTTTCTAGACCCAAAGATTAATCCACTATTAAAACCCCAAATCATTCTCTCAAGTTTTCCATGAAAACTATTAATGTATATGTAGATTTATAATGATGGGACCACAACACTTGATTGAATGAAAAAAAATTAAATACAATTTGTAGGGAAGATGTGAAAAATATATATAAAAATCTATAATTATGGTGTCCATATTTTAATCATCTGTTTTCAAGGCCATTAATTCATGAGAACCAGGAGATATGGAATATGTTGTGCCTATTTGTGTAGAATAAAATCTCAGAGTAAAATAGAAAAAAAACTATCTCTAAAACTCACCAAATATGCGTAAATTTTAAGGAGGTATGAGAATAGAATTTTTTAACAACATTAATGATGGCATATACACTTTAATAGGCCGTTTAATTTGGATATCATGCAGAATATTTCAACAGGAGAATTATGGCATAAAAATTGTGGGAATCACCTCCTTCCAAAATTATCCCATACCATTTTATGACCACCGAATAAGAGATATCCATAATGGATCCACACGTAACCATCTTCTTCCTCCCCCAATTTTATTCTTTTATTTTAATTTTATTTATTTTATTTTTAGTTTTATTTAAAATGTAATTGCAATTTTATTTTTAAATATATGTAATGATGCCTATATTTTAATTTTTATTCCACCAAATTTTTTCTTATTATTAATTTTCTTATTTTAATATAATTATTAATATTAATATAATAACTATTATAATTATATTTTTATAATTATATACTTTTAACACAGTTATTTAAAAAAAAATTTATTCTTATTCTCTTTCACCTCCCATTTCAAAATTTATTTTTTAATTATAATAGTATTAATAATAATAAATTTTTATTATTATTATTAAGCATTATTTTTAAATTATATAATTTTATTTCGATTTACTATTAATTTCTCTCACACAGTCTCTCTAATCCCAATTATTTTAAATTTATTATTTTCATTTCACATCACCATTATTTTGAAATATTCCATATTTTGTTTTGTTCTATTTCTTATTCATCTCTTCCACCCAATCCACCAAGGTTTATCTTACTATCCAAATTGAGATGTTGAACCTTAGTCTTATCTCAATGAGGATGTCATGGGGTTTATGAATTTTCCTTATAGTTTAATTTTATTATTATAGATTGAATTGAGTAGTATTCATGGGTGCGGTGATTTCTCCCAATGTCATGATTATACCTAATGAGATGGAATTCCAAATGTAATTATTCTTCAATTCAATCACTCTTCCCTCTCTCCATTGGTTCTTTTTGACATGTTATAGTTGAACTAATCAGTGGAATAAATAACATCGATGGAGTTGGGTCCTAGAAGATGGAATCACCAAGACCAAAGAGTGTAATAAACATTGATTAATGGAGGAGATATAATTGAGAGTGTTTGGGAATTCGATTATATTCCATAATTACTAAATAAAGAATAGTAGTTCGAACATTAGATCGCATGTTTGGATTATCAAATGAAAATTATACCTATAAAGAAAAATATTGATTGAATCCAATACCCAGCCCAGGAATAATTGGTTTTTTTCTTTTACTCATTCTATTATGGTTATATTGGAAGTATAAATTATTATTTCCATTTTAGATGTTCTTGAAACAAAAAACCCCAAAAATATTAAATGTTTTTTCAATAAATACATAAAACAAAAAAAAAACAAGTAGAATATGTGATTTAGATAATTTTGTTGTTAAAATAGAAATTATCATCAAGAAAAGAAACCCTAGTGATCCATTATTCTTCACTATAAAAATAATATTGGTTTTTACCAAACCCCATGACCAATGTGGTTCACACATTAGCGATACATCCCCTAGATAGATGATACATTAAACTATGGGATACTATCCATTGAATCACACATAAATTGTAAATAAATGTCTGTAAAAATCCCACATAGTATCCTAGGTCCCTCAAGTTATACATAAAGGTTGTGACTATCATCAAGAAATTATAATAATCTGACATGAATACCACCCTAACACACAATGCATAGAGGGAATCATAAAAAATCTCATATAACCCACCGTCATTTATAATTATGTCTAATTAAAGAATAAAAACATCAATAATATTTCATTTAAATTAGAATATACTCTCTTACATAAACTACTTATTTCAAGAGGCTCAATCATGATTTAATGAAATAAACATCCAACTAGAGTCACTTCACTATAGATCAATCCATCTAAATATATATAATAGTTAATTGATATTGAAAACCCTTTTAAAACCATTGGGAAAAAATTAAACTAAAGGAAAAATCATGTACACACAAAATAAGTAATACACATCAATATACCAAATAAATTAATTTACTATTATAAAAAAATCCAAAAAGAAATCAAAACACCATTCTAAATCATAGAAATCCTTTATAGAAATAAAACATCACATTTTACTGACGGATACAATTCTCATAAATATTGATGTTCCTTTTAAAATCTTATGAAAACCCATAAAATAAATATACCTTTTTTTAATATTACATCACATTATAAACCATGATTACTTCTAAACACCGTAAACAAAAAATTTTAATAATTCAAAAAAATCAATAGAATTTTATCAAACATATAGGAAAAAATTAATTTCAATGTTCTATATAACCAATAACTTCACTGTATTTTTAAAAAAAAATCCAACACAACATGGATAACAATTAATAACACAAAACTCAGTATTTTAAATTTAATTAATTATAAACTAAACACTAATTAAAACAACATCTACTCAAGGTAATCATTATAAAATGGGAATTAAATATAAACACCTACATCAATTATACTATCCATTTCTCATTCGACAAACACCTCCATGATAGGCATTACGTGTTCGATCACAAAATTAAGAAACAAAAAGACACAATTTTTCAATACCCTAACTATAGAAATAATCCCACCAGAGAAGCTTGCCTTAGATAAGATAGGGGAATGATCATATCTAAGAGGATAAGAGACCAGAAGTGAAATGGAAAATATTTGAATAAGAAACCACGAAAAATAATTAACATTTATTGAAAAATAATCCAAAACATATTACTCAAGATGCAAGAGAATGAGGGGACTATAATGGAAATACCCAATTATTAGGTGTCCAAATTTTAGGTGTAATAACATAAATCTTGTTTTTAAAATAATAGTTATTTAGGTTATAATGGGATACATTGTTTTGTTTTATTGTATAGTAACCCATATGCAAAATGTGGGAATAATATAGAAATATATATTTTAAAATTTTTGGTTATTATTTCATGGTATTGGAAGAATTATCACAAATATTGTGTCTTAAAAATATTCACAAGGAACCCCTCATCTGACAACCAAAATAGTAAATGGTGAAACATAACAATTAATGAATGTGTTAATAATAAAATTATGACACTATGGGTGTCACAAATAATCCCATAATGCCTCATTATACCCCAAAAATTACTACTCTGAGAAAGTAGTCTATAAATTAATTCAATGGACTTGACCAACCTCAAAATCAAGACAATAAATACACGACCTAGATATCCATATTCAAAGGAAAGACAGAAAAATATGATTTCTGAACCATTGATTATCTAATGATCTAAAGAATATTTTATTATGTGATGAAATGGTGGGAAAATCACTCTTATGGTATTCCATAATATTATAAACTCTAAGAAATGAATATACAAAAATATGAAATATATTTCTATTAACCAAACCAGGATAATGTAAAAACATTTCAACATCAATAAAACAATTGAGGCCCTAGTCATGAAAAATAACACATCCCAACCTATGAATCATGGAATAAACTCTATGAGGATGTGGAATAAATAGAGAGACTAGTCGAAGGTCTCCCAAATATTTAAAATAAATCATAACTGGTTAAACATCAGTGGTAAAACATAGAAGAATGATCAATTCTGATCATGCATGATCTTCCATCCACATATCCACTAACCATGAAAACAAATCAAACCCTCCAAAGGTATTTAATCATCAGGAACATGAGAAGATTACCGGACCATTTCACCCATACATAACATTTTATGAAACATGGTAAACAAGAAAATCCAAGACCCTGATTTGGTTCATATGAATGCATGAAGGATCACATGGTGCAAAACCCCAAGAATACCTACAAATGATAATTTTAAAACAAATCCTCACATCTGGAGCACTCAAAGTCTACCCTACAACCAAAATCTGATCCATGGTTTTCCACCCTTCACCAAAGGAATTTCCATTTCATTTATAAAATGAATTGAAAACCATAGTCCACACCTTGAACACCAATAAAAATAAATTAAATAATTCATGGAATACTAAAAGATAAGAACATGAGTCAAGAGAATCAGTATTTAATGTGACCAAATAACCATATTTTACAAAATGGATAAAACAATGTATTATGGAAAGTGAATTACATATGATAACATCCTCAAATTAAAATTGTATATCCAAATCTCATAATGGAAGAAACAATATATATAAAAATCCATGATTTATGTACATGGATATTAAATCCTATTTATGGAATACACAACCACACACCCAAATACCATATAAGTTTGTTTTATTTGGAATTTGGTACAAAAACTTATGTTATAGTTAATGGAAACGAATGTTTTCCACAATTATCTTCCCCATTAGTACCCCTACATAAAACCATTAAATATAACACGGGGAAAAGAAAACAAAAAAAATGGTGAGATCAAATGATCAGTAAGGGTAAATAAAAAAAATATGTAATCATAAAGATGATAATATAGGGTATGAGAATATAATCACAACATTATAAGATCATATCCTTCATATCAAATAACATAAACATTAATCATGGAATATGTATTAGTAGGTCACACCTAATGTATCAGAATGGAATTAATGAACATAATCCATGAAATCATAACTTTTACATAAGAGTTGAATGTATGGAATGCTCATAAACTCGTAACATTGTGATAATGTATAAATATTTACAGTTTCATGCATTATATTAAGGACATGAAATCGAATAATTTTATAAGCATATGGACATGAATACCATGTCCACACATAAAATTATGGACATGAAATCAGTCTCATGCATGGAATTTGGAACGTGAAATCAGGTTCATTCATAAAGTATAAAATAAATGAGTTATCCTTCTTTACACAATGCATTGGATGTATCTATCGGTATCACTAATCACATAATGATGAAAATACAAATTTGTTACACAAGAACATAAATAATTCAACATATTAGAACCCATGAAATGAAATATGTTTCATAAACATTATTCAATCAAACCCTAACCCATAGAAAATATTTATGTTTCATAAATATCATTTCATCATAACCATAAGTAAACAACAATAAGGATATGTAAATTATATTTTTTAAAATTTATCCCCACTAAATAATAAGTAATATAAAAAATTGTCATTGTAGATTTAAAAATAATTCTTTAGAAAAATATAATTTCTTCTTTGAAAACATTTTCTTCTATTAAAATTATAAGAAATTTTTAAAAAACATGTTATTTGAAAATTTCCTTGAATTATTTTAATGGAGTATTCAATGTATTAATACCTCTAAAATAATAATAATATTTTCAAGATGTTTACGTATAAAAACAATCCATTCATTATTTTTCTATAAAACTCGCAAAATACATCATTAGAAGATTATGAAAATATTCCTTTGAACCAATTTTGTATGAGTTAAACCATGGGTGAAAATAACATTAAATATTTATATGAGAATATTAAAAACCATTATGAAAAAAATAGAAAAAAATGGATTGGAGGATAAATATATCCTTATGGATATTTAAAACGAAATAATCCAAAATATGGATGAGATTGTGGAATAAATGCTTGTCACTTTTTAATTAGTTGATTCATATTTCCAGTGAACGAATGAAAATAAAAATAAAATAATATTATATATAAGTCTCATGAAATACATTAATGAGAAATATATAGACCTTGTATATGAAATGTGTAGTGTATATGATATGTGTCTCATTGAAATAAGATCAATCACACACATTAAAACCTCTTTTATAATAAATTTAAGTGTATTATACATCAACAATAGAACCATCATAATATATATAATATAATATATGACTTACTTATGACTTTATATTACTCTCTTATTAACAATTACAAGTTAAAATAATGTCTCAGGTAATAACCACTTTGTTTTTCATTCATGTTTTTACCTTCCATCTTAATTCCTCTTAAATATATCATTATTTAATCATATTAATATTTTTTAATAATGATATATATTTCATATATATATTCAATATATATTTATTCATGGTGATTTATAATAGTTGGATATAGATAATAAAATGCATCGTTCATGGAGACGGTATGTCATATGATCAAATGAACAATGTCTTCATTTTATTATCAGGTTAAATGGAATGAATGTATATTATATATGATAGTTATATAACCATTAATGTGTCAAATATATCATATATATTCATAAAATTTAACTATATTCCCATCATTGTGAAATATAAATGAAAATTGTATCACATCGCATCATGGAGATGATAAGCCATATATATCGACAATCAACGTCATCATTTCATAAAATATTATATTTTAAAAAGGGTAGAATATGATATTATCATTAAATATGTATAATTATATCAATAATATCATTCATATCATGGAAAAAATTAATTTCAGAATTTCTACTATGTGTGGTGATAATGGAAAAAACGACAATCATTATTTCGGAAGGCAGAAATCCACCACACACACGAATGGAATATATGCTACCATTAGATGGAAGTAAATGATATTATAGTTTTAAAAATTAATAAAAATACAAATCAGTATATTTATTACACTTATGTGTTTATATAAACCAGGAATAAAAGAAAAATATGGTGTATAAGGAAGACATAAAATAAAAACCTGTGTTGATGAATGTTACCTCCTATATGGGTATCCTCCTATTATTTTCGAAAAATAACTTCTGTGGTTAGATTTTAGAAAAAATGATGGATTCTAGGATTAAGGAAAGGATGTTCGGAGGTCGATTATGAATGTTTTTTCAGAGAAAAATTTCTCTAGAAGTGTGAATAAAATTGGAGGAGTGGTGCCCTTTTATAAGAGAGGGAAGGGCACCTTTGGAAATTTGAAAACAATAGTTTTCAATAAATTAAATATCAATACAAATACATCCAAAAAACCATTTAATATAATATATGATTATATAATAATTTATTCTTATTAACTAATTAATTTTATATTAGTTTTTATGTAATCTTAAACCTAATATGTTTTATTAAACCTTAATTAACCTATAATAGTATTATGTATGAAAAAAATGTTGTTAATGTTAAGAGGATGTAATTTTTTACATATAATGTGTAATTTTTACCATAAATGTAAAAATAATTATATTTTAGACCATAAGTAGTCTCTTTTTCCTTTTTTAATTGTTTTATTATTTGTATAAAAATTTACAAGTAATAATACTTTCATAAAATGTAATTATTGTCAATTTTTTATGTATTCATTATTTATCTTCATAAAAATATCATATAATCATGATATATTCAATCCAAATATATTAAATCATCCCTATCATTTCAGATTATTCTAATGATTTTTTAAATGAAAAATATTATATTAAAAAAATTTATTTTCAAACTTTGAAAATCATTTATTTTATATATCTATTAATTAAACAATCACTAAATCATCCTTGTATAAGAATTTAAGTTAATTATTTATTTCCAACATATTAAAAATAAATTTCCGTGATAAGTAAAATATTTTTTAATTTCAAATGAATATTTATTATTGAATTTATCTTCATCATGATCCTATATTTAAAATGATATAGTTATTGGAAATATGAGTATGAAATTTTTATCATTTCTTTATATAAAATAAAAGAAATGTTGTATTTTTATCAAATAGGATTAAAAATTTTATAATCTCAGAAAGTGGATGCTTCTCGAAAAAACCCACTCATACAATGTAATTATTTCAATTGTTATGGTAATTTTATATTATTTATAATATAATTTGTGTCACCCTTAACTACCTGATTCGCCTTTTACAATTCTAATAAAATTTACTAAAGTAACTAATAATTATACCCAAAAATAATTTATACCTATATAAATAATTTAAACCTTTTTATTTTAAATATGGAATAAATTTTTCAAAATTATCTACATATAAGTTTTATTAATTAATTTAAAATTAATCTCGTTGATATGTTGAGAAAACATCTTATCAATGTTAAAATAAGAAAATGATTGTAACATGTTTATATCTAAATTCAATGTAAAATTGATTCCAATAACCAAAATAGAATTATATTATAAATAATATATAATTATAATTTAAAACTTATCAAAAATATAATTTAACATTGTAACTTCTTTAGATGAAGAAACTATTTAGAATTAAAATTTAATAATTTTGTATCTATTAATCAACACAATAAACATATAAAAAAAACAGAAAAAATTCATACAAACTAATATTTTAGAACCCAATTTCAGTGAATAAGTTTATTATATCATATATAAAATAAAAATGTGTCCAAAAATTTATTTAAAATTGTATCCTTATTAAAATGTGGTAAAACAACCTTTTAAAAATATAGGTTTTTTTGCACAAAATTGGGTTTCATTGTATCTTATTATTACAAATTCTATTTTATGAAAATGGTAAATGTTTGATAAATTATATAACATATACATTTGAAAAATATAATTAAAAATTGTAATTAATTTGATTTATTTAGAAAAAATGAATTAGAGTGTATTAAAATAATAACATTTCCTTTATATTCACTTGGAATAAGTTTTCATTTCTAATTAATTGGTATCTAATGAATATCTATTATCAATCATATACGTTCATAATTTTATAAATAAAAATTATAACCAATATTTTGTCTTCTTGGATATATCTTATTATATTAAATAATAATATTTTAATAATATATTGTTATTAGGTACAACTCGTCTTGTGTGTAAAACAAGCTATCAAAAGAACTCAGAATTGGTAGTCATAGAATCCCCAAATTGTGTTTCATGAAACAAAATCTAATCTAAGTGTTACATGTAGCACAACCTCATCTTGGTGATTCATATAGAGAATAAATAACACAATCAATATTTTGATTTTGGTAAAATGAAAATTATTTAAAGTAGAAAATTAACATTAAAATTTAATATTAAAAAAAATATATGGTGTTACATTTTACCCCCTTAAATATAATTTCACCCTTGAAATTTGTTGATGATATTAAAGTATTAATTATTTAATGTTCCTTTCATAAAAACCCAAATTGTAAAAAATAATAAAACATCTAAAAATTAATGTTATAACCATAATGGTTACTCAATGTGACTCAAAAATAGGTTTTCACATATGGGAGAATAGGTGGAATGTGATATAATTGAAATGGAAGAAAAATATAACTATAATTTTCTAATGAAGAGTGATAAGGAACATGATCTGAAAAATGTTAACTATCAAATGCTCATAAATATATGATGATCTATGTGTCCATTTGGTTCATTTAAAAAGTAGGTGATATGATAAAATATTTTGTTTCATGATCCTCTAAGAAGAGTTGAAGAACATTCACGAGAAGAGAAAATTTTTATTCAAGAATACATAACCCCTTGTTTTGCATTGATCAATTTACAATTTATCAATTATTCTATGAAATTATGTTGGATTTTCCATTCATAAAGAATAATAGATCTTGATATCCATATATAGAATGATAGGTCATCCAATATTTCTTTATCCTGAAAAAGGATTATCAAATTTACTTAATATGCATACATTTTCATGTGAATACCTTCATAATGTGTTTAATTGAAGCTTGGTAATAACCCTAGTCATCTTATACCATTTATGTTTCATTATTCCAAATATTATTGGACATATTACTTAGGTCCAAAAATTTTGTAAACAACATCTTTGAAAGAATAATCCACATTGTCAAAAAAATCCTTAATTAGTTTCATGGTAATAAATAGAGTCTTATTTACATATTTATATCAAACATATATCGAAACAATCCTAATTATCTAAACATCATCATCATATTATGGGTTTTCTTCACTTATTAAAAATTTCACCATACTAATAAATTACATTTGTAGTCCAGCTGAACCATTCATTATATTCTGGTAAATCATCAGAAAAAAACACACAAATAAAAAAATTCTGATATATTTCATAATTCATTAATCCAAATACATAAAAAAAATCATGTCCACTTGAATGATTATTATAAAATAGGTCCTTTATTCATTTAGAATAAAATTCTTTTCCCAGGGCATTGAGTTGGGTAATTACCATGTTATCGATAGATAAAATATTGAACTCCATGATAGTATGTGACTCTATGAACTTTTTTCCCACACAGATAATATCTTACCATCCATTTGAGGGATTTCTGAAGTTTCTTATTCCACACATCATGACATATAAGAAACTAAATCATCTTTAATATATGTTCCTCACCTTGTGAACATTCATAAAACCCTATCTTCTTCTTATTCAGTGTCTTAATAATACAACAAATGTTTAAATTCTTAACCATATGTTGCGATCAACGAGTCATCTTAATCATAAAATATTTATCTCAAGTCCTTATACAATTATTTTTTTCATAGTCTCTGATTTTTTCATTAGATTCAATGTTAACCCAATTAATTCTAGTTCCCTTCCTTGACTAAAGATAGAAATCATATTCTTAGAAACATTTATTATAGCAGAAAGCCATATAATCCTGAAAATTATCATATAGAATTTTAAAATTATTACACCATTCTATGAAAACTTAGTCTTATCCATCGATATATATTTATAAATATCTTTAGAAATATACCTAGTGGTAACTATAAGGGTTTCTCATACTAGTTTCTAATTTTTAGCTAAACCTTTTCTCTGATATCGACTATAATGATCCAAGCCTGACATACATGGATATTAAATCCTCTTTTCAGAATACAAAGAAACATGACCAATGTCATATTTTTTAAGTTCCTTGGGAATCATGGAACTCAAACGTCTTGTTTGGATAAAGATCTAATATGTTTTACATAAATAACAACCCCTTTAGTAACCCTACCTAAAACAATTTATTATAATCTAGGATACCACCAATAGGCTAGGGGCTAGTGACTAGCACCAAGTATGAGTTTTCACATAAATTGGGGGAATTATCCTATGTACCTATAATCATGCACACATCTTTGAGCCACAAATTTTTGAAATATAAATAAAATTAAGGATGATAGAATACAACCAGCATCCCTAAACCAGAGTGCAACAAGATAAAATAGAGAAGTAAATATTGCCAAATACCAGCCCACCACAAAGTGTATACACGCAATAATAAATAAAACTGTAAGATATATTACCTTCTCCAGGGTTGAGGACTAAATAAAAGGTATTCTACCAATAAATAACTTAATTTTACCATCTCTATCTATGTTTTACCCACTCTTGGTCCTCCTAGGTCGCTGGAAAAAGGGTTGTCATTTGCACAAGACACAATACGTGTTGGTGAAACTCGTACAAGGGTGAGAATTAAAATACACTATAAGACACCCCAAAAACAAAAAAATGAAGAAACATGCATAGTCATCTAAATAATAGATCTAACACTTTATAATTGATACAATAAATAGTGAAAACCCCTTATATCCACAGGGGAGACACCACATTATCACATGGTCTTAACCAACGACAAACCACAAAATTCTGCTCGAGGCAGGATTTCTCTGAGATAACTCACTCCCTGAGTCGTGATATCATTCGAGACACTCAATGATTATGTATATCTCATATGGTCCCCACCTAATGGGAAAAAACTTGTATTAGAGGACAATGATTCACATACAGGGGTCATGCCAAGAACCACTGTGGGACACCAAAAACCAAATCTGGACCAAATGTCTATGTAGTAGATCATATGACAATGATTCCACAAACCCTAATGATACAATATTAAATATGTAGGACCAATTCCCTACCTAATGTGGTCCCACTAATTATAAAAATATACCTAGGGATGATATAGGATCACCCTCAAGTCTTGCATAGGTACACCACAACTCTATCTGAGACTCATCCTCTAGAGGGTATTATAATCTAGTGATGTGGTTGCAGGGTTTCATTGTTTTGGATGCTTGGTATAAGAGATATATTCATGTTAACAAATCTTCCCATAGACTAGGAAGGTCTTGCAGACCTACCACCATTGTTGGTCCACCTATTACCACGGTTGTTCCACCTACCACTATGGTTGGACACCCGTGGACTGACCTTCTTAGCATGTCCACTTGTCACGCTGGAATGACCACTACGGTCAACTGCCATCATAGCCCATCCACATACTGAAAACATAGTCATTCATCATGCAGTATATCTACCTACAAAGACACTTCATGGTTTACTACATCACATAATCGACCACACCCAGATCTACCCTAGTGGACCTAACCCAGATCTGTCTAACTCGGCCCAGATCTGACCTGTTAAACCAACAATGATCCATTCCACTGGCCCAACCTGAATCCGACCCCGATATGGTTATGTCTAACACACCCTATACTACTATTGATCTGTCATTTTCTATCTCATTCATCACCAATAGTCTTTGAAACATGAGGCTCATCCACCTACTGCATTGGCTGCCTCTACTAGCCAGCCTCACAGTCGTGTGCCACCTCCTGCTGCCATACTACGTTGTGTGCAGGCACCTATGCCTTCTAATTTTTCCCCCACTTATATAATCCTTAAAACATACTCAATAACTAAAAAATGAAAACAATCATAGATCCATGATCCTTGAACCCTGATCTACACTAATCAAGATTCAGTTTTGAATTTTTCACAAATTAGATGGTTTTATTGGGTTTGGAATCACCTAGAATAGTCACCCAAGAACCACGAGGTTTGAACCGTAAATAAAATAATTAATGTTGGTGTAAAAGATCTATATTAAATTATTACCTTCATTTTCCAAGATTTCATGGACAACAATCAAGATTGTAGGATTTGGGATAGGAAAACGGATTAAATAAATACCATGTAACAACACCATTATTGTAATGTGATCGATATGAAAATCAATACATTCATCGATTTATTTTCATTCATCATATTAATATAGAAGGAGGGATAAAAAACCAATTTACAAGACATATCTAGAGTTCGGATTGATCATTTATGACGAATGGTTGTTTTGTCACCGTTGAAGAGATCCATCAACTCTGTTGGCATGATAATCCAGGATCCAATCATGATCCATTAAATTCATCCATGAACTCTCTTTTCCAATGCCATATAGGACTCTAATGTTTAACATCCAACGATCATATAGAATTAATAGGCTTATACTTATTGCGTATAAATTCACTACACTGAAGAAAAATTAAATAAGTTTTTATTTTATTTTATTTTATCATTTTAGAACCCTGAGTAACATGTCCACAGACAACCAGTGCCATATAAATATTGGTATTACCTAGGGTAATGATAGTTTTTTGAACATGATGGTTTCCTCAGATTTCTAATCTAGGCAACCTTTTTGGAGTGATTCATATTTTTTAGGAAAATAGTATATGTATTATATTAATGATTATAATATTATTCAAACATTTATTCTAGACACATAATGCCTCATTATTGAATTTATTATCACCAATAGGTCTTGAAAATAATCCATATAATATCTAAAATTGATACACAAAAAACTGATATCCTTCATTCTCCCCATATTGGGGATTTACATCCCTGAAAATCCAAACACAGGGATACTCAAACATACGGGGGTACTG
Organism: Viscum album; assembly: GCA_963277665.1. Lineage (NCBI taxonomy): Eukaryota > Viridiplantae > Streptophyta > Magnoliopsida > Santalales > Viscaceae > Viscum > Viscum album. Next base: position 844,771,647 of record OY728151.1, read on the forward strand.
ATCAGGAATATGAGATTCACTCTCCCACGTGATCTCCTAAATATTCCCATGTTTCCACAGAATGCACAATAAAGGAATCAATATCCGCTATAGTATCCTCTCCTACTGATCCCCAATCTCTATTGGGTACTCAGCAAAGGTCACCCCATCCTATATATTGAGTTTTCCCCTACAGATATCGTGCAATGGGTCATGCACGTACCTCCTCATCTATGACATGTGGAAGACATTATGTACACTATATAACTACAGAAGAAGATATGATTAGTACAAAACCTCACAAACTATATGTAGCATATGTAAGGGGATGATGATCCACAAAGATATATTGAAACCCCAAACAAATCTTCATAATACTCGTTAATGTGAAAACTTATGGAAAACATTGTCCCTTTTCGTGAACTACATATCCACATGTTCCTATCTGAATAAGACATCTGAAAACTCTATGAAGTCTTAATCTACTCCAATATGATATTTACATTCTCAGTAGTAGCTTTCAAAAACATTGGTCCTATTATTTCTAACTCTCCTTAGTTAGTCCAATAATTTGGTGAACTATAGGGATTCCCATAAAAATCCTCTAATGGTTCCATACCAATTGTGGAATGGTAGTTGTTATTGTCTACAACCTCTAATAGTGATATGTGACCCTATCATCTACATCCAAAGTCTAACATGAAATCCAATAGCATTTCATATAGAACATGAATAGTCATCTTAGTCCTTTAATCAACTTAGGGGTTAAATGTTATGGTCAAGTATAGATGGGATTCAAAAGCCTCATGTAATCCCTTGCACAGCCAGGATGTAAAATGAAAGTCACAATCTGGAACAATAATCAATGGAACACAATGGAGTTGAACTATCTCCTTCATGTTTTCGAGTCACATTCTCTCTAATGAAACCTATTCTTCGATAGATAGGAAGTGGGCCAACATGGGGAACCAGTCAACGATCAATGAAAAGGCATCCTGTCCACTGGAAATTTGTGGTAATCCCATCATGATATCCAGTGATATCCCATCGCACATCCCTCATAGAACCTCATGGGTTGAGCTAAACCCACTAGAACATGGATCTCAGCCTTTACTTATAGAGAATAAAGGCTTCTAGAAATTGATCTAGCAAATTCTTTCTCCATCACAGGCTACCGAAACTGGTTTCAGATGTCATAGTTTATATTTTCTACACCTGGATGTTCTGACAAAAGGGATTTATGAAAATGCATAAAAATCATCTCCATCTATTCCATTAGTACAATAATATTTCCTCTAATGAGAATGGTGTTCTCTCCATCTTTTGAATATCTATCATGTGCATTCGCTATAAACATCTAAGATTGAAGGGTCTCGCAATCGTTATCCCTATGCTACACCTCCTCGAATCGTTGTTAGAGTGGAGGAGTAAAAACTATCGACTGCAGGTATGCTACTCCATCTCCATTAACAAAGGATATGTTCAAAAAGTTAAAATCCTCTAATACATCAATCAGAAACTACAAAATGGATCCTTTACAGAGAGAAACTTACACCACATTCCCCTTCCTTGGAATATAGACAATCTCAAAGTCATAGTACTAGAGGAACCTTATCCATCACATATACCTCAAGCTATAATCATTTTGAGAGATGATATATTTGATACTATTATGATCAGAGTATACAATAGACATATCTCCCATCAGGTACCGTCACCACATATTTAGTGAAATGTATACCACTACTAAATCAAGATCATGGTTTGCAATGTTTTTCTCATGTAGTCATAATTGCAATGAACCATAGGCAATCACTACATTCTATATTATCTTGAAACAACCAATCCCAGTCCCTAATGCATTATTGAACACCACATACACGACACCTTAATCTAGTAACATCATGATGAGAGTTCTCATCAACCTCTACCTCAGCTCCTGAAAGCACTACTGGAACTATTTTGTCTACAAAAAATAAATCCCCTTTGATGTCAATGTTTTCAACGGTGATTCCACTCTATAGAATATGGTTACAAACCTATAATTGTACCTTGAAAATACAAGGTATCTTTAAAAATCATTAACAATATTGGGTGGCTCTTAAGGGAGCACTACCTCAACCTTCACTAAACACACTATAACTCCATCCTATGAGATGACATGTTCCAAAATATAAGCCTATAGAATAACAAAATTGAACTTCTAGAGACCACAAAATATTTTTTTTCTCTCATAGTTTTCCTAGGTCCATCATCAAGTGTCTCACATGCTCCTCCTCATAGGCTGGATAATCTTGGATGTCACCGATAAAGGATATCATCAACCGGCATTAGACATTATGAACGATTTGGTTGATGAGTCTGATGACTACTACTAAGGAATTCATCATACCAAATGGATCAAAAGGTAATCATAGTGACCATAAAAACTTATGAAGGCCTTCTCCACTATATAGTAATCCCATAATCATAACTGGTGATAGAATGATCTAAGGTCAATCTTCATGAACCATTGTGCACCTTCAAACTGATCGATGTGGTATTCAATCCTCAGTAGCGGATACTTGTTCTGCATAGTCACCTGGTTTATGAACCTATTATCCACACATTACCTCAAGTTCACATCTACATTCTTGGATAAAAAATTGGGGTTCCTAGGGAGAAACAATATGTCTCATGAATCACTTCCTCGTCAAGTCCTCTAACTATATCATTATCTCTTGAAGCACTATTGCAGCCATCTGATATGAAGGTGTAGATATTGGTGTCATCCTAGAATGTAGGTCAATTTAGAAATCTATATATTAATGGGGAGGTGATTGTGGAACATTTTTTTAAATGATGTCCTCATACTCCACCCCCATTAATGGAAATTGAAGAGTCATATAATTTACTTCACCATGGGGGAGGAAATTCAACTGATGAGTAATCTGTTTGACCCTACAATTTCTAAGTCCATATAAAATAGTATGGATATCCCTTTAACTGAAAATGAAAATATTTTCCCATCACTATGGAAACACCACACACATTACCTAAATCAGTCAATCTAAGCATAAACGACAGATAAACTGTTCATTCCAAGAATGACGTCATAAGGCCTCAATGACGCTACCAAGAGATCTGAACTAAAACTCTCACCAATGAGAGTTTGGTCACACTCTTGGGAAAACTATGTTATCTTCTTGTCTCCTCCTATAGGAGTATACATGGGTAAGTGTTGAGTCAACGGTTTAACCAGAATCTCTGAGTCTCGAACAAGATTCACAGTGAGGAAAAAATTACAACAACATTGACTAATAGTACTACAACTATGGTAAAGAAGACATATATTATATGATGTATCATCCATAAAGTCTCATGGTCACAAACATCCATAGCCTAAAGCATGCCTCATCCCTATCCACCAGCTCCCTATTCCTGGCGTCGACCACTTGGGCATGGTGGTGGTAATAGGTTGAACCTTCAACCACTACCTACTACACCAAAGACCCCACTACTAATTCTTAAACCCTATAAAACACCCATATCCTATCACTGAATATGTCTAGGTGGTACCTCAACTACCTCCCAATTAGTTGTATGATGGGTTAGGAAATCTCACTATAGTTTTCTTCGACCATCTCCTGAGAAACACCGCGTATTCCTTGGATTATTTGAGCCACCATAGGAGCCATGTATTGCTAACCATGTGTCTTGGGATTTTCTCCTGAAGCACCTCTCTATAATGGATCATTATGACTATCCCCAACTACCTACTTCCAAGGTTTCATCTACTGGGTTCCCACTGATAGCTCCTACTTTTTATGTCTTCTCCTCCATAAAACCTTCCACTAATAGGTTTTAATCATGTACCAGCACATAAGTTGAAATGATAATGAAGACCATCGATTCCATAATGCCCCAGTGTAGTCCCTTATCAACGTTTTGATCCCTAATGAATTGGTCCAATACCTTATAGAAGGAGTAGCATGAAAGATAAGAATGTGTTGCTGAATACTCTTACACAGTCATAATACTCTTCTACAGATTAATATGAACATATATGTGTACCGCTCACAATGTGGTTGGATATAACTATTCAATAATGATTCACTTGAAGTACTTGCATGATAAGAAATTATTTTCATACGAATCATTCATTATGTTCAACCATTTCCAAATGGAGCCCTAAAGAAGACGCACATAAAGGATTGTCATCTGATCATCATGTGTCAAATCCATATAGGTGTTTTCCTCCAAAACATGTACAATGTAATCATACTACATAGATTCTAAGTTTGTAGTACAGGTAGTAACTGCTTTTTGATAGGTGTTAAACCACATAGAGGTTATATCTCTGGTACCTGCCCCTATACTGATGCCTCGTCACCGGGGGATTATCAAAGTTATCACAGAATAGAATCCCATAAGTTTATCTGTGTGGAAAAATCTCGAACCAATACCAGATGTTACACAATCAATATAGTATATTTGGGGAGATGACTAAAGGAGGAAGTGGATGACACAAAAATTACTATATGAAACATGAAACATTGTTTTTTCCTAAAACCAATTTTTTTATGTATTGAGTTCAAAATCAGTTAATCAGTGTCTTGTTGTATGGATACATTGGTCACTACACCAACACTGGTCTCCCTAGTATAAAATCTAAAAACGAAACACATAAAACTACATACCCAAAACAACCTCATAGAATCGCAGTCCTATAGTTGATCTAAACATTCTGATACCACACTTTCATGACCCCTCCTAGAGGGTACCATGTTGTGATAACCTCAAACCTACATTCTATATTCCACGGGCTAGTGACTAGAAATGAGTTTGTGTTTTTCCATTAATATGATGCATTATACAGAGTACATGTACACACACACATATCAAATCGACACAATTTCTATATGTAAAACAACTAAAATGATGCATGAATAAAACTCAGATAACACATCTAGAGTAATACATGAAGTAAAGGAACCAAATATAATCCCACCACAATGAGTATGTATATAATTAAAACTGAAATTGTAAATAGTCCAACCTGCTTCAGGGGAGAGGACTACATCAATGGTATGATCCTCGTAAAAACTTCGGTATTTCCAGCTCCAACTATGCTCCACATTCTATAAATATTCATAGGACATCATCAAAAGGTCCAACATCGGTACAATACACAACACATGAAGGAAAATATCAAATAGGGGTGGGTACAATGATACTCAGTTTGACACCCCAAAGACACTAAACATAACACACCATGTATATTAATATCAATAAAATATGTAACCCTTTTTAATAGCCATATTATGTAGAGAAAACAATAGATATACTCAGTAGAGACACCATGAAATCCGGAGGTCATAACCAACTGTCGACCAGTAGATTTTTCATGATGTATGGTTGTTCTGGTAGAACACATTCATTGATCCATGATATCATCAAAGTCACTCAACAAAAAGGTCGAGCTTTTGGGGGCCCCACCCAAAGATAACACACTATTTTAGGGAGACTAGGACACATAGATAGGGTCCTATACACAGAACAACTAGGAGACAACACAAACCTAATATGGATCATACTACTACATAGGGGATCATATGAAAACAATTCCACAAACCCTGTAGATATAGTCTTCGTGATGTAGAATTATTGACCTTCTCAAGGAGGTTACATAGATTCCATAATCTTGACTAGGGATGATAGAGGCATGCACACCATTATCCTGGAGAGACACCACAAATCAATCTATGACTCAGCCTATAGAGTAGATTACATGCCAATTATGTGGATTTAGTTCCACAATGTACCATCGAAGAATGGTCTAGGGGAACACATCTATACACTTGTACATAATATTTAAAATATTAGTCTAAAATCTAATGCAGAGAAAAAAATTTGTGTCATCATTCCACTGAAGACATGTCATTTAAACGCTCCATTCATGTGTTATGGCTATTTGAAAGAAGCATATCGCAGACCAGGTGGTGCCTATTGACCTACTGCCATTGTCGGTCCACTAACCACCATGGTCGGTAGCCCGTGGAACGACCATCACAGTCCATCCACCTACCACACTTGAAATGCTACAGGGGTGGACTACCACGGTCGACCACCCATGGACTATTTCTGTGGTTGTTGCAACTACAGTAGTTCAACCTGCCACTCTGCCTTGTGATATCCCTCACCACATGGTGAACCACACTCGGATCCTCACCGTTAGACCCAACACAGATCAATATAACCTAACCTGGATCTGACTCATTTACTAAACTTGTATCCATCCCATTGGCTTGACCCAGATCTAACCGTGTCCACCATGTCCACGACACCCACCGCCTCTACCAGTTTTTTGTATGCCACCTCATATACCACCATCGGTCTCATCTACACATAACTCTTCTGCCCAAAACTTCGCCTAGCTTCGCTCACCTCCCATGCTGTCGTGCTCCACCACCCAACACAATGCTTCGCGATGTGTCACGACCTTTTCAAGCCACCACCTCATATTATGTGATCCTCCAAACCACCATTAGGGGAAAAATGAAAACAATCACTTATATGTGATCCTTGATCCCATATGTACATTGATCTAGCCTCATTTGTCAATTTTTATTAAATTCAGTGGCATGCTTGTGTTCTAAACCACCTGACTACATCATGTCGGCAACCACAGGGTTACCACTATGCTAACCGTGATGAATGTGGGAATAAAGGAAGAATAACAAAATATCATCCTAATTAAACAAGAATATTTATCTAGTAATAATGAATGGGGGATTTGGTTTATTAAACATGATCAAAGAAATCACTATGTAAAAATCCCTTTCTACAAAGTGACAGATCCTCAAATCAATTTTTCATCGATTGGTTTGTGTTCGTCTTAGAATTTAATAACAGGTTATTAATAAATCAAAATACATTCCTAACCAGGTGTTATGATAGATCATTGATGAAGAACGTTTTCACTTTTATTGTTGATGAGATCCTCCAAATCCAATGGCGCGATGATACATGACCCAATCCATATCCTTTTCCATCTGCGAAGAATTCTATTCTCAAATGGAAACAAGGTCTCTATGGTTTAGCAACCAACCTTGAGAAAAAATATATAATATTGTACTTATATAGGATCAATTTTCCGTGTTATTGAAATATAAATAACTTATTTCTTTTAATTTATTTCTTCAATTTTTCTTCCCTGCTAACTTTTTCACAAATGACCCTTGCTGACAAATGATAGGTCAGAACATGGGTAATGATGATTTTATCAACTCAACAATTATCTTATATTTATGATATGGGAACCATTTTAATGGTTGTTCTACATTTTGTTTAAAACCACACATACATGCTATTAAAAATTTGATATTTTTCTGACATTTATTTTGGGCACACCAGTCATTGGAATTAGATGAGGTCTTAGCTACTGGCATTAAAAATAATCCACATAACATGTAAAATTGATACAAGAAAAATACTAGATATTTCTATATCCATCCTTATTAGCTTCCATGTGGAATATATTTTAATGAAAAATCCAATCACATCGTGGATTTGGTAAGTCATATCTATAAAGGAGTGAAGTTATCATTATCGAAAAGAGTAGGTGGTAAAAGGGTAGATATGATATTATCATTAAATAAATATAATTATGTCATAAATATCATAAATATCATAAAAATATTTCATCCTCTATAATTCCTACCATTATATGTACTCATGTAAAAATGAATAATCATTATATCGTAAGGTTATAATTCACCAAACACAAAAATGTTGAGTTTATTACACATTATATGAAAGTTGATCAAAGTGTAGATCAAAACCATAATATAGAAAAATATTAGTATATTGAGGGTACTGATGTTATTATATAAATGTTTGAAAAATAATTTAATGGGTTCATGGAAGAACTAAAATAAAAACGTTCCTTGATGAATGTAACAACTTTGTTGGGTATCCCTTTTTAATTTTCCCAAAAGGACCACTTTGGATAGATTTATTCCCTAATTAAGGATTATGAAATTAAGGGATGGATTTAGGGAGGATTATTTTTAATTGTTTGTTTGAGAAAAAGTAATTTATTAGTGTGAATAAAAGAGAAGGAGAGGTTCCCTTTTTATATTATAGAGGAAGCCTATTTATGGAATATCTTAAAATATTAGACTATAAAAAATTATATATGTATTAAAATACCTCCCAAAGGCCACATAATCGAATATAACATGATATAAGGTTGTAATTTCAAAATCAAATAAAATTTATTCTTGTTTTTATGTAATGTTAAATCCTAAATTTTTTATTATCCCTAATTTAACATATGTTAATTTTAACTATCGTAACAATGTTTTTAATTGTAAGAGAAAGTAATTTTTACATATAAAATTTCAATTGGACCAGAAATGGTCAATTAATGATATTTTAGACAATATCACTTTCCCTTATCATTATTTTACATTATCATGTGTTTTAAATAATTTATTAAAATATTTCTTCCATAAAATATCATTAGTTAAAATTTGGACATTGTTCACCATTTAACTTTTTAAAGGTATCATAAAAACATGATATCATATCTCAAAATATATTAAATAATATCTTATATGTCAATTTAATCCATAAAAATCTTTGATGGCATTAAATATATCAAATTATTTTTTTTTAATATTTTGAATATCATTTATTTTATATTTCCATTAATTATATAATTTCTGCTTAATCACTGTATAATTATTTAAGGTCAGTATTTATTGCCTATAAATTAAAAATGAATTTCCATGATAAGGGAGAAACATTTATTTTAAACATTACTACTTATATTATAATATAATAAATTTATAACCCGATATTAAAAATGATAGAGTTATTGAAAATATGAGCATGACATTTTTAGATTTTCATTAAAAAAAATATAATAACTGTCATACTCTAATCAAAGTGGAATGAAAAAATATAATGTAGCCACAATATGCTTTTGGTCAAAACCAAGTCTTTAAAAAAATTAAGAAGTTTTTTAGGTTTATTTTATAATATTATTTATAATATTAATTTTACCCTTAATTACCCAATTTACTTTATATTGAATTAAAAAAATTAATAAAGTTTCTTTTCATAATTCGAAAAAATTAAAATAAACATATTTAACTAATTTGGACCCACATATTACTAATAAAGAATCCATTTTTAAAAATTAAAAACATAAAATTTTTATTAATTAATTTTAAATTATTCTCTTTTAAATGATGAGAAACTGTTTTGTTAATAATAAAACATTATATATATTATAACTATTATATATCTAAAAAACAATGAAAATTTATTCCAATAACCTAAAATGGAGTAATTGAAAAAAATAAACTTATTACTATTTAAAACTAATAGAAAAATATAACATAACACTCTAAGTTAGTAATATAAAAATGTTGTTTTCAATTACAAAATTCATTAATTTTTTACTATTAATTAAAACATAAAACTTTTCTGAAAATACCAAATATTAATCCATAGTAAATTTTTAAATACCGATTTAAAAAAAAAATTCATTTTGTTAAAAATAATATATAAAAGAGTTTAAAATTTTATTTAAAATTGTTTCTCTATTTAAATTGCTAAAAATCCCTATAAAATATCATTTTTAGGCATAAAATTGGGTTTGTTCTTATCATATGCTTATAAAATCTATTAGATTAGTATAAAATATGTTTGATTAAATATAAAAAGTATATATTTCATTAATATCATTAAAAATTTTAAATATTTAATTTATTAAGACAAAATCCTATTGGGAGCATTAAAATTAAAATATTTCCTTTATATTCAATTAGAAATTTTTTTCATTTCTTATTATTTGGAATATAATGAGTTTATCTTATAAACTATATAATTTAATAAGTTAGTTAATAAATTTATTAAATGATAATTTAACACCAAGATATTTATTTATTATATTAACTAATAATATATTAATAATATATTATTGTTCGGTAAAACCCTGTCTTTCGTGTAACGTATGCTATCAAAAGAACAATGCATTATCTGCATCAGAATACAAACATAATGTTTTGAAAGACACAATATAATCAATTTTTTTTTGTGTAGAGAATCCCCAAAATGGGTTTTCTATATAGAGACATAATAAAACCTTATATATGCAGTTTTTTGTGAAATGAAAATTATAGAAAACAATATATTAACTCAATCAAAATATTTCACAAAATCATGTGGTGTGACATTGCATAACACTACTATAATCAAGGATGAGTTCATGAATTATTCTTTTTGAAATTTTTTTAACATGAGGAACATCATAATTTCACCTAGAAAAACAATACAATTATATGAAGAAGACACTAGAGGAAAATAACATCTTACATTCCCTAATTCCCCCATAGTTAGTAGCCAGCTTAATTTTGTGTCTTCTTATCTAATACACAATTTGTAAAACTTGATAGGGACATCACACCAGTTTTTACATGATACCTTAATAATAAGGCCTCAAAATATTTGAAATTGAACTCCAATTTATTTTAATTATCCCATCCAGATTGAAATTCCCTAGAACTAAGATCAACATGAAGGCCCCTGGAAAAGAACTACACATTATATGAGTCATCAGAAACTCACTCAGAATTGAATGGGATTAGCATAGTGGAACCGTCCACAAAATATTATATATAATTTTCACTCTGATATACATTCAAATTTATTTTACCATTAGAATAATCACCTATTTTGGTTAATAATATAGGTTTATGGTGGCCTTAAAACACTCTCAAGTCACTATTTCAAATTATTGGGAATAGATTGTAAACTGCTACCAATCTATTACCAAATGCTAAAAAAGGTAGTGTGTACCACAACCTAGGGTACCATGTTGTTCCAAATTACTTGATGTACAGTTTCAACTTATCTAGTCACTATGTTTCCTAATTGGATTCTAGATCGCAAAAAAACACTATAACAAAAAAATTCTGAAACCATCACATGTAATCCACAATCTATAAAGAACTAGTCCATGCCACTCTATGATGATTCTAAGAAGATTATGAGATATATAAAACATAATTTTGATCACTATTAGGACAACTAGATTTATTTCTTTCTTAAATTTCATAACCATTTCCAGGGGTCACATTTTAAAACATTTCAAAAACAATACATTTCATCAAATCCCAAAAAAATTACAATAAGATAGATACAAGGCATAGAATAAAAAACACTTTTGAAAACCCTCTTATAATTTTTTTTTAAAATTCCTTACACAAACTTTCACCCATTTTAAAACAAAAAAATATGGTAAATACATAAAATAGTATAAACCCAACTATAAGAAACTCAATTATTGAATATCATATTTCCCTTAAAACAAAAATGATAAAATAAATTCATGATTTCCACAACATAAAAACCAAGTAATTATTTTATTAGAATCCATATAAAATCAATAACATTATCCATAGTTGAATAATTTTTATTAAAACAACTCAACTAACAAAATAATGTGGTCAAAACAAAAATAAATACTAGAACACAAAAAATTTCGTTTAAAACATGGACTATCCTCTTTAAAAATCCATAACAGATAAGCTAAACAATCATAAATAATAGAAAACAATAATAATATATGATAGAAATAAAATAGGAGGAAAAAATTTACAAACATTCACCCCATGACATGGGTTAGATATATTGTTTTGCAACAATGAACAAACCATGCGAGTGTCACTAGAATTGTTTATAATAGTATTTATGTGATATGCATGGTTTCATGGAACTTGAACATTAACTCCCCTATATCACCTCCAATTTCAATTTTAAAATGCATTTTTTCAATACATATCCCTATTTCTTTCTACAACTTACAGAAGTAATATTATGAATCAATATATGTCAAATAAAAACAATATTAAATATAGAAAATAATGAGAAATACAGACCAATAATGAAAATTGGATATCCTGCACAAGGAGAAGTTTTCTAATAACATCACTTGTCAAACCATATATGTTTAAATTGACCAAATTATTATTAAACATTAACAAAAAAAAAGAATATTACCTTAAAACTATTTGGAAACACCCCGTTCTGAGATAACCAGACATGGCACCTGAATTTGTTCTCCATAAGGCCAGACATGCATTCTTGATTTCCCAAGTTTGTTGATAAGAACCAAATATAAAAATTTTTATCCTTTGAATTATTTCACCTTCATAAAACTATGGTCAATAATGGCCCTAGAAGTAATCTAGTATGAGCTCTCCTTATATTTGATGAACATTAAAATGTAATGACGAAAAAATTAAATACTGTTAATAAAACATGGTATAAAGATCTAATAAATAAATTTTTAATAAATAATTTTTCATGAGCGAAATTATTTTAATAAAATAAATTTAATATTTATAAAACATTGAAATAAAAAATACACTAAATAAAATAATGTATACTTGTTAATTGATAAAATAAAGGAACTAATTCTAAAAAAACTAAAATGTGTAACAAACCCCATCATCTCCTCAAAAATCTCATGTGACAACTATTTTCAGAACAACACTAACATCTCAATAGATAATGGTACCAATTTATCCGATAATCCATAACTTAATAACCATGAAAAAAAATTATGATTTCATACCGAAAAAACATGATTATATAGCTTGTGATCCAATGGCCAGTCAGATACCACTATATGTTTATTTGTGTCCATTTATAAATAATCCAAAAATTATAATTCAAATGTATGATGTATTGAAAAAAATATCATTTTCCTTTCAAAATATGGAAATAAAAATGTTGTCCGACATATATATTCCCAATAAAATGCGTTTGTAAATCATAAAAAAATATGACATACCATGGTAAATCCATTTAAGAAAACATACCATATAACAACCATGGTTTTTCACAAATAGATATTGAATATTAATATATGAATATTCTCTACATTACAAAAAACACACACATGAGGGTAGTTATGTTTTTGGCCCTTTGGAAACATGGAAACATAAACAACTTTTTAATAAGTGAACAACATCATTTCACACTAACATGAATATATGTAAACATAACATTTGTAAAAGAGTTTCAGAACATGAAAATAAAATTTGACAACCACTTCCAACATATCAATTATCATAATTTTGAGTTCTGAAATAAATATTGCCTATTATAATACATAAATAATAATTGAATCAAAGAACATAATACCTAAGAACATATCATTTTCATATGATATGGAATTGAGTAATACACATATGTATGGAAATTAATTTTAATTATAGATAATAATTATTTCCTAAACATTAATAGTACATTAGTTTCACTCCCAAAATCATCGTATTAGTCAATATTATCTCCCATGATAATCATGGTTGAAAAATTCCATTTCTAAAATCAGTTGACTTCACTTTCATTTCCAATTTATCTTTTGATATATCAATATTTACCCAATTCATTTTAGTGAGATATAGGTCCCACATGTCACATAATTTAAATAACATAAATGTGCACCAGAAGATCATAAAAAACATTAAATAAAATCTTTTAAAAACAAATGGATTTCATTATGAAATATACTTGAGAAAAACATGTTGAAATAAAAGAAATTTAATAAAAATTCATCAATCCAATAATTTCATAAATACTGTAAAAATATTTGTGTTCCATAAGAATTTAATAATTATATAACACATTGAAAATAAACAAGTTATATAAATATATTTTGATCATAAACATACACGTTTTATATAATTAATACGAATAATACCCTTGGATTATACCCCCAGTAATGATTAAATAACATCAAATGATTTCAAATTAGATGGAAAATTATTTTTAATGATCACATGGATTATTTCATGAGTAAAATATCCTATCTAAATTGAAAATCACTTTTTAAAACTAAAATGTCACAAAAAAATTAAATCCATTTATTTAAAAATAAACATTTAAATGAAAAAAATTAATTTTCAATTTAATGATTTGTTTTTATGGAATGAAATTGTTTTCATGTTTTATATGTAAAAAAAAGAATCCTTTCTTATTTTTGATAAATGTATAAAGCACCATGTTTTGAAAAATGTAATATGATTACTTTAAAAACATTTAAAAAAAGTGTAAAATTGGTAAAAATAACATTAAATTATTTGTTTAAAATATTATAAACATATGTTAAATAGTTTTTAGAATTAATAGTTATAGAATACAAATAGTTTTTAACCAAATAGAAAAAATAAATTCATTTTTCAATTAGAATCATATCATTTATCTATTCAATACATAAAAAGATGACAAAAAAAGGACATCATATTTTGTCTATAAATAACCATAAGATAATGAAATTCTTTTTTTCATGGGATATAGGTCAACATATTTCATCATCTAAATCATAAACATAATTACTTCTGAAATATAATTACATTGTAACATAAAATACTTACCACATCATTAACAATTCAATCGTAAGAATCATGAAATAATATCATAAAAAAAATTAAATATCATAAAAATGAATAAATCATGAAATAAATTATTTAGGGAATATTATCTAGACCTCATAAAAGAATATAGGTTTATAACATAACTTATTTATTAAAGAAAGGAAATTTGAGACAAATATCCATCACGTGAAATCTAGAATTTCTCCATACACATCGAAAGAACCTTAAAATAAATATAGTTATAATATTAATATATTAAGGAACCACACTCATATGTATCATACCATATATGATTTACTTATACCTTTTATCACAAATTATTTAAAGATTATTTATTAATATAAATGTTTTAGTAGTAATTTCATTGTCTTATCTAGTATGTTTTCATTCTATAGTTTTAGTCATTGATTTTTTTTAATTTTTAAATTATTTATATAATTTTAAACAATATATTAATATCATATGTTTTCATTAAACAAATATTATTAAAAATTCATAAAATATTGAGGTGGATGTATGAAATAAACCATTAATAGATATGGTTGGTAATATATATGCTTGAACTTTTTTCTATTTTCCAATGGATAATGATAATGAAAAATAAATAATAGTTTACATTTATAAAAAAACTATTATGTCATATATATTAAATATATTCATTAAATATATCCTTATTACCTTCCCTAAAAATCATATGTGAAAAAATCATATCACATTGTGAGGCGGTAGTCCACCCTACCCATAAGTGATGTTATCGTATTACCATATGAATTGCAAGTAAGAAGTATTATGTGATATTATAATTAAATTAGTATATATATTTCTTAAATATTTTATATTTACTGTATAATCATCATTACCTGAATTTGAGAGATTATGTTTTGGAGAATTAATTACATTGGCTTGTGAGGTGGTAGGCCACCGTAAAAATGATTGATTGATTCGTTTCACATTTAGAGGAAGATGTATTTTATGTCTTACATGTAAATAACATAAAAAATTATACGTATATATATAATATTGTTTAGATTATATAATCTTGTTTTATTATTATTTTATGGAGTTGGAAGAATAAATAAAACATAAAACCTCATTTAAGAGCAATACATCTTCTTCAGACGCATTCTTTAGGTTAGCACCCAATTCTTTTTTTTGGATTCTTTTTCTTATTAAATAAGTGGTTATAGGTATATTTTTGGAAATATATTTGATTTTTTGGTAGTTATTTTTTGAACAAAAAATATTTTTATGTGTGAATAGGAGAAGAGAGTGGTCTCGATTTATATGTGGGGGAAATGACACAGTTTCAATATTTGGAAAGAAATAATTATACCCATAAAATTTTCATTCTAGAAGTGTCTAAAATTAAATATTATATAAAAAGATAAGACATTTGTTTTAAATATTACCATAAAATATTGATTATACAAGTTTAGGTTCAATATTTTCCTTTTAATCTAAGTTTAACTCCCATATAAACCTGTTTTTCATTAACCTCATTAATAATTTTTTTAATTTTTTTTATTCATTATAGTAACAATTACAATTTAAATTATTATATAATAATGATAATTGTAATTGAAAATATGGAATACATTTATTCTAATTAAACGTATTGATTTTATATAATTAAATTTAAAATAAAACGTTCGTATATGATGAGAAAACATGTTTTCAATGAAAAAGTTCTCCAATTTGTAAATACATTTATTTGAAAATTCATCCTGAAATTGAATTAATTATCACAAATTTAATTAATAATAATATAAATTAACTAATTTTAATTCTTCAAAAATATTATAACTATTTTTAGGTTTCGAAATGTTTCAAGGAAAATAAAATCGCTAATAATAATCAGTATTTTTCACTATTCGTCGAAAAAATCAACATTTCAAAAAAATTATCATACCATTAATATAATATAATATTGAAAATCTTATTTATAAAATTATATATATATTTAATATAAACACTATATAATTGGAATAAAATGACACTAAAATATGGTCACAAAATATGAAGAAACCGTTTTGAGGAAAATATAGTATTTAGTCATAAAAATGAATTTTTTTATGTCTTGTATAGAAATCATATTACATGAATTGTAAAATATACTATTGAACATATATTATAATAATTTCATAAAAATTATTCAACAATAACAATTAATATTATTTATTAATACAGAGACACATTATGCAAATAAAAACAATTTTGTAAATGAAATTGTTCTTTTATTCAATTAGAATTTATTTTCATTTCCAATTAATTGATATGTGTAAAACTAAAAATATCATATTTTAAATAATATAATTATTTTCCTTAATTCTAATTTTTTCACAAAAAAACATATTAATTAATTAAATTTAGTAGTATATTATAGTTTGTTATACTCATTGTCTGGTGGAGGAAATTTATCAATGAAAATAAATTTATTTGAAAAAATATAATTCAAAAAATATAAGGGATTCAAATTAAACAACCTTTAATAATTAATTTCAACTTAAAAAATATATAAATACAGTATGAGAATATTATTATACTTATACCTCATCATATCCACTAATTCCCATGCAATTTCATCAAATTGGTGATTTCTCCACAATACATTGGCCAAATGTGTGGCTTTATTTAATAGCAGTTTCACTCTATGATCTATAATATCCTACATTTTTCCTCATAATGATATCCTTCTCTAGTGTTATGACATGTGATATCATTACACATAAAGGATCAAGTATATACATTCTCAAAAGAGATACATGGTACACATCTTGGACAAGAGATAGGTCTGGTCGAAGTGTTAAGCATTAAGAAACCATCCCTAATAAATAAATAATCTTGAAAGGGAAAATGTAACTATAGTCAGAGTATCATTTAGTCTTGAGTATTAATAAATTTTTCAATTGATAAATTCATAGGTACACCTTGTCATTATTCTCAAATTGAAGAAAAAAATAATTATCAATATAACATTTATATCGACATTGTGACTCCCTTATGTGTTTCTGAATAGATATAACCTTATATACTGTTTATTCACCTAGATTAGGTCCCAATATAGTTATTTCTCTAACTTCATTCCATATTTTCATATTTCTACACTTCTTTCCATAGAAGACATCTAAATGAGCCATCTGAATTCTCGAGAGAAGGTTTTTTGTATGAAAACTCAATTAAGGGAAGGTATTGATCCCAAAAATATTTTAAATACAAAAAATAATATATTAGTATGTACTATAGGGTAGAATATATTTTATTAGACTAAACATCCTACTATGGATGATATCATGTGCTAAATGTATCTCTATATCTAAATCATTTTTAGGAATTCACTAACACATCATGGTATAACTCAGATCTCTTTGTGAAACAATAGAATGTGGTGCATTAAAAAACCTTACCTCTTATATTATATATAATCTTGATATATGATAATGATAGAAATGTTCTCCTATAGAAATTAACTGTGATGACTTTTTAAAGTAATATACTACAACTCATATAACAATATTCCCTTTAAATGATTTGATGATTCTGAAAAAAAAATCCATGTTGATGTTTTCTGATTTCAATTCTATTATGGGTGATTGTTTTAAAATCCCCATATACGTTCTTCTCAAAACCTTAAATTTATAAAATAGTATGTGATGAGATATAAAATCAATAATGTCTCCCTTTATTCCATCCATCCACAAATAATCTTTCTAATCAACAAACATATTTTTTCATAAAGAATGAATTGTGAATGAAGAACTAAAATATTCCTTTAAAACCCATTAAAAACTTATACTCATGGAAAAAATAAGTATTTATAGAAACATATCATTCCATTATAATTATGATCAAATATAGGAACATTTCTCACCTTATTTTTAATCTCTACATATTCACTATGTTCTTATTTAATCCTTAAATGGATAAATGGATGAGCATTTTTTATAATGATATTATTTATCCCCTTAAATAAATACATAAATATCAAAAAACTAAAATCAATATATATTTCATATTTTATAATCTAAATCATCAATAATATAAAATTATCATTATAACGCAAAGCATCATCCACCGTGTTCACCTTATTAGGGTGGTAATAAATTGATATTTCGTATTCGTTAATCATCCCCAAACAAATTATATGGAACATATTCAGATATATGTCACTAAATAAATACCTAGAAATTTTATTCTTCATATATATCTCAAATATTTATCCATAAATATAATTCCTCTATATTTTTTGTGGAAAAAAATACCAGAGGTAACTCCAAATCATGAGTTTGATAATTTTCAACATAGAAATTCAATATTCTTGAGGCATAAGATATTACAATATCATTATCCATATAAAATTCATCCTAATATGTTATTAATGTATAATTATTGATTTAATACCCTTATCCAATATAGGGTAATTTATGGAAAGGTGCACTGACTATCATTCTTATTTCTTCTTTAAAATTTACTTCACATTCATTTCTCCAAGGAAAAATCACTCTCTTCTTTGTTAACATAGTGACTAGATTATAAAGATGAAAAAAATTCTCCAAAAAGCTAATAATATCCATATAAACCAAGAAATCATTGAATCTCAATAACCATTATTGGTTTTATATTTTTCAAATAACATACATTTTTAAATTATCCCCTGAAATGCACTTAGATGATATTAATAGACCCCACAATGAAACATTATAATAAAAAAATTTAAACTTTGTAAACATTTCAATAATATTTTACATCCTTATAGAACATAGGAAAATCCTCATATGATATTTACATACTTCATTTCTATTTTTTCTTTGAATAAGGATATCTTCTATAAATATTACCATGAATTGATAATGTTAAAATATTATGATTCTAATGGTTTAATCCATGAAGATAGATTTTTCAATTATATGTTCATATGGATTTAATTTAGATACATAGTGTCTGTACCATTTATGTATTTCTATATTGAGATTATTCTCCTAAAATATCATTTTTACAAAAATAAACAAATCAAATGGTTTAATTTCCATAAAAGCCTCCCAAAATATCCTAAAGCTAACAAATTCCCATCAATTATACCCTCAAATGGTGTGTAAAATAATTTGAACATATAATCATCTTTATTATAATAATCCTGTGAAATCATTCATAACTATCAAGATAATCATTCAAGGAGACATATTTTTCAAAATAATTAACATAATCCATAGAATTTTCATGATTATTATTACCAAAATTCCTTTGGTAAATACACTTCTACCACATTATTTTTGGAATCCCCAAACATAATAATTTAATCATTATAATTTAATCATTGACCTAGAATAGGTCCTTTTGTGTTTTTTGGGTTAACTCTTGGATTTGGTCATTGACTAAAATAATTCCCTATTTTTTCCATAGAAAATTAATTGAACTCCCTGAAAATAATTTTCATGACGTCCTTCATTTCCACCCACAAGAATCATTTTCCATTTCCATTTAGACATTAACCTCGATGTCTATTTCTACATTTCTAGTATGATGTAATATTGAGCCTTATAACCTCTATGGTATCCACCACATGATCTCTTAGGATACCCCATTCTTATCTTCTATGGTGAGTTAAGGAATCTGAAAATCAGTTATATATTAATTATATATCGTGATGATTGATTTTCCATAATCACAATATCATTCACTCCAATCAGCATCCCTTTTTGTTAGTCATAATAACTATATTTTTAATTAAATCCAACATTATCATGGTTCTTTTTAGTTCCATCCATTTACTAAAACAATTATATGGTACAAAATATTAATCATAGTGGTAAAACACACAATCTTGAAGAATCACATATATGATTTCTAAAACTGAAAAACATAATTTTTAATCTATGTAACCTTATGTTTTAACAAGGTCATATATTATCCTTTTCTATTCAGTTATATCCTAATGGTTTATAAATAAAATGTGAATTAACAAACGAATATCTCCCTGGACTGTTAAAATTGGTGTACAGTAAGTGAACACTCATCATTCACCAGAATGATGGATGAGATATACTCAACCGACTATTTTTAGGGTTCTATCCCAAAGATTTGTCTTTTCCAAAATCTCATCCACTTGTGTTTTTATGAAATGGATTTGTTTAAATTTAATTCCTCACTCCTCTATGTTCCACAGCTTAGTATTTTCTCCTAAATAGAGGATTCTCCTAAGGGCACTCACTAATGTTTTCCCTAATTGTTTCAAATGGTTAACTAAGCTAATAATATATTAAAAAATATAACTAAACATGATATTCATACATATATATTATCTATTATTAAATGATTATTCACAACATTACATAGAAAGACACCCTATGAACAAAAATGTTTAGTGTATTTGGAAGTATTGAAACACAATAAAATATTTTATAAGCAAATAGAATCTTTTCCAACAATATTCTCCATAATTATAACGCTTATTAGAAATATCATACATTATACCATTATTCATAACTTGGGGAAAGAAAAAATAAGAATGGATGACATTATATTCTTAGTAAGGGTAAAAAGGGGAGATATGTAATCATAACGTGTGAATACAGGTATGAGAATATGGGGTAGAGCATTTGAAAATCATACCCTACACATCAAATATCATAATTGTGGGTCATGGAATAAATATTGTTGTTTCACAACACATGAATAATTTAGGTATCAATGAACACAATACATTAAAATATAACCAAGGAATATGACTAGGAATTGTGGAATACACATAATTTATAAAAGCATTGCAATGGTATCAAGGATCATTTCCAAGGCTATAACTGTGGAATGGTTTCCCTCCATAAATATTCATATTATTCAAGGGTTACTCCCAACACTGTCAATGCGGAAAAAATATAATAATAAACATGTTATTTTATATTATAAATATTTATACAACATATCATATCTACTTTTTGTGTTAATGAACTCAAAAAACATTCATAATTTACCAATGATATTGTTTTATTTGTGTATTAATCAGGTTTTTTTCAATTATTATGTTTATTTGTATAATTTATTTTTAATTTATTCTAGATTATTTTTGGATGTAATCTATCTCTGTCTCTAAAGTCAGCTATGTTGCATTTTTTTCTATAAGGTAAAAGTGGATACATCTATCAATCCCCGGCATAATGGAAATTACTTTTTCAAATTGCATACATCATGATATTTCTTATGTGGAAATTACCTATGTATACTAGATCTATTATGGGATAAATTTTTCACATGACCATTAGACTATTTAAAATAGATAAATTGAATCTGATGTGTGTGGAATTTCCTACATTATCAATAAGAGAAGTAATATTATTACATGGAGTAGTTGGTTACATGAATATCCAACATAGTTTAAATGGATAT
Organism: Viscum album; assembly: GCA_963277665.1. Classification (NCBI taxonomy): domain Eukaryota; kingdom Viridiplantae; phylum Streptophyta; class Magnoliopsida; order Santalales; family Viscaceae; genus Viscum; species Viscum album. The sequence continues at coordinate 844,793,438 of OY728151.1, forward strand.
ATCCCTTAAAATATCAAGATGTATTTTTTTGAATCATATATGTGAAGTAAATTTCTATATCATTTCAATTTTATTTTGATGATTCCCAATATGAATTAGAAGCCTACATGATCCTTTTTTTCTACATGGGGTGATGTATGTTATGTGGATTCAAATTTTCAATTCGTCTATGTGGATCCATTTTTTTAAATTAGACGTTTCATATTAAGAAATGTAATTTATTAAAAATTCATCACTTGAGTGATCATTTTAATGTTATTGTAAAATCCCTAAATTCTGAATTTCCTCTTTAAGATAATATCGATTATAATAAGTTCCATGTATTGAGGCAGAAGGAAGTAAAGATATATTTTATTTTTCTCTTTTATTTCCAAGGTATATCAAGGACATAGACATGTAACTAATCTCTTGTTATATATATCATGAGATTAATATTTATATGATATGTATTGTATTCATTAAAAAAAGAATTATGAGTGCATTCCTTTTCATATGAAGTGATGTGAATAAGAGAGTAGAAATTATTCACTCACAAAGATCTATAAAAATGAAACTATTATTTTATATAAAAATATAGAAGAAAAATATATTTTTCATCAACTATTGTTATATATAATTAATGTGGATTTTGAAATATTTCCCTTTAGATACTTATTCTTCAAATCATCTATCTATAAGATCCTCCTTTTTCTATCAGTTGTATCTTATAGTCCTGAGCGAAAAATATTATGAACATTATATTTTAATCATTCATTATATTGGTACCTAGAAAAATTACATTTGAACAATGATCCTTGAAATCCATTTCAGAAATTAATTTAAATATCCTCTCCTTGTACCAAGTGTTTACTACATTCAGTCAATAATTTAGTTCCTATAGAAATGATAGGAAACCATTAGAAAAATGAATTTTCTAGTGAAAAATAATCACACTCAGGGAGAATAGGATTGTCGTAGTGGAATATGGGTATCTTATTCTACGAACCTCTAAAAATATATATATTCATGTTTCTTTAATTTATGATTTTATTTTGAGAACATTCCTTTTTAAATAACAGATCAACCATTAGTGATAAATAATTTAGTTTGGATTTTCTAAGTGACAAAAAAAATAATGAACATATATCATCCCAACTCTTGATGCTTATTATTATCATCCTCTAATACATTTTTTTATCAGAGGTAGTTATTATTATGTTTGTATAATATAATCATTGAAATATAATGAAATCTAAAATAATGGATGTTAAAAATGACAATAGGGAAGTGATTTATATGGTAAGATCACCTTATTTTAATGGCTAAACATATTAATGTTTGATGGCTCATATTATCATATATCTATAGAAACATTGTCGAATGGTTTATCTCAATGTTGTTAAGCCTTTTTAAATTCAATAATCAGAACAAGAAACATGGGATTATAAAATTGAAGAAAACTATGATATGAATTCTAAAGTCATGAATTCTAAAATATGTGGATTAGGTCCAAATGAGTTAAAAAAAACTCCAAATGTCAAAAATCTCAATAAGTGTGTATCATGATTATTTTCCCTATCAGTGAACCAATAATGTAATAGATTTTAGTAATTATACTTCTATAAAAGTATTTGATACTTTTATAATGATGGATGGTGGAATTATCACCTAGTAGTAGGGAAGACAAACATAAATTTTATATAATCCTATATCGTCAGTGATACCTTTTACTAAACATGATCATTATATGAATGATCTCATAATTCTAACAATATGGTGGATTGGTAATTCATAATCTATTAGAAAATCAATATAGTTTAAAAAAATATGAATAAAATACTTTATTGGGAACTTGATGATGTATGACGCAAAGATAGATGTTAAGGATGTAGAACATAGGTTATTTAAAAAGTAAACCACTTCAATAAAATTCATGACATAAATGGATGATAATAAGAGTAATTAACTTCATATATATGATTAATTTGATGAAAATTATTCATGATGTTCTATATAAGATATTAGAATGTCTCACTTCTCTTGAAAATAAATGAATATATATAAATTGAGTTGTGGTTTTATGAAACCTTTTAACAAATATAAGAATAAAAAAGGAAATTCTGAGGAATTAATATCTTTTCAGTGAAAAAATATTCGAAAAATCTATCCTAACTTTCAAAATAATTAATATGAATAAAATACATAAAATAATTACTACATGAAATTTATTTTATGAAATAAAGAATAATGAATCTATGAAAGAAACCAGAATTTGATCAGATGACTCTGTTGATGTCTCATCATCTGAATCAGTAACTTAGCATTCTAATTAGAAAGGACTAATATTTTCTATGTAATATACTGATGAGTTACATATATTATATTATTCTACACGTGATTCTAATCTAGAAAATTGGAATTTTTCATTTGAGTAACTTGATGAATATTTTTCCATGTTAAAGGTTAAATATGAATCATCAATAATGAAAAAAGAATCAAATGATGTGATTGTGAATGAATGGGATGACTTAACTAAAATATATATATTTTAAAGACCAGCCTATGAGATTCCATTACATCATTTATTGAACATGAAAATTAATTTTGAAAATTTGAAAAAAAAATTCCGGACTCTAAATATGTTTCTAGTGGGGTTAAAAAAGATGAAAATTATTTAAATCATATTAAGTTTAACAACAATACTCATAAAAATATATTTGGAATATAAATTCAAGTTGAAAACCCATTATTTTAAAAGAACCATTTTATATCAACTTCCAAGAGTATTAATTATTCAAAATTTATATTTTTTCATTATTATGAGGTGAGAAATTATGAAAATATTTTCCACTTGAAAAATCTAATATTTCGTGGAGTTAAAATTTATTTTTTTAATGACTTTTTTTCAACACTCAACAACAAAGGATTTAGATAGCCAAAATAGATTTAGGTTCCTAAATCAATAATCTCTATACTTAATGGGAATAATAAAATATTAGAACCAAAAAAATTTATTGGATACCTTTTACTTATAAGTAAAAAGGACTAAGAGAACCAATTAAGGATGGTATATAAATAATGTATGATCAAAAAATATGAGTGGATATTTATTTAAATTTCACTCTAAAGAAATGATACATGTAGTACAGTTAACTATTGAGGATAATGATTGATGAATTTTTATAGGAGTTGGATCTATTGGAAATGTAAAATCTATCATTATCCACAAGCTTCTCTATAAGAAATTTTTATAGAATAATTTGATTATTATCACTAAATTTTGTAATGATGGTTATTTGGTTGATTTTTCAAATGATGCACGATCTATTAATAATAATAAAATGATTATATATAATGAACCATAAAAAATGAATATATATACTCTAGATTGTAATTCCTCAGGTAGACAAATGGAAAACTATTTTAATACTAAAAAAATTAGTAGTGGATATAGAATTGATGATTGGGACATTTTAATGATTATTCATTGAGAAATTTTTTCAAATGGTTTTTTTCTTTTTTACCTCTACTAAAATTGAATAAAAATAATCTGTTTGATGCATGAAAATTAGGATACCAACACAATTAATATTTTTAACCAATTATAATGATTTCTATTTTTAGACCCCTTGAACATATTCATTTTAATTTCTTTTAGCTATCTAGAAACTACAAAATATTTTACATTTTCCTACAGGGACATTTATGTTGGTAAAAGCACATTTTCTATTTATAAAATGGTTTACCAACATATATGTCTCTATCACTAAACTATTGGTAAAAACTCTGTCGCTAAATGTTATTGTGACAGATAAAATAATTTTCTTGCTATTACAATAACACCAATAGATAATATATATGTTGGATAGAATTTTTATCAACATAAATTTATCTATCAGTAATATTATTATCAACATTTATATTTTCATTTATAATATTATTTTTCATTAAAATATTATATTATATATATTAATATAATTATATATAATATATTCATTATATAATAATAATATAATTAACGTACATGAAACTCAAATAAACTGATGGATTATAAAAAAACATTTTCAAACAACACTTACAAACATAACATAAAAAGAAAAAATCCATTATTACAAAATCATGTTCAAACAACTCCATGATTAAAAAATCACATGAACCAACCCCACACAAAATAACCGTCAATAAAATATCACAAAAGTGCTCCATAACCACAAAATCTCCCACAATAATAGAACAAAATCAACAACCAAGAATCCCAACACCACAGAAGCTGGAATAACCAAATCCATGTTTCTTGCAGCATCGCAAGAAGCAGTAACCCTGAAGATGTCGCAGACCAAAACTAGTGCAAGCCAGCAGTAGAAGAAGGCCACCCATTTGACGAAGACTATTGTCAATGTACCCTCACCTAGAATAGTAAAATAGTCTTCCTCCAATAAGTTGAGACTATAATATCACCACCGAACTCATCCTCTAGAAAAAAATTTCAAAAATAGTGAATTAAACCAATAGAAAAATGAGAGATAGTAACACAAATTCACAGAAATATAAGAAACTTCCACACCTGAGCTAGCTGTAGGTCAGATAAACCGCTGAAATTGATTGCAACCCATGTAACAGATCCACCACCTACAAGAGCAAGAAATTAGAACATAAACCATGAAACAAAATTCCAACCATGCAATTTAGACCACTATAGCATGATAGGAGAATAATGGAACAAAAACTACAAGATAACCAAACCCAAAAATCGAGAATAGATGGCCATAAACCACCAAATGTAAGGAAAGAGTCTGTTAGGAAAGGGATTACTTAGATATGGCCTCTTATTTAATTTAGAATTATTGGACATACAAGATACATGCCTCGTGTAGATATCTAATTCTATAAAAGCCAACATGATTTAAAGACATATGGGGAGTTCATGGTGTCTATCATATTTGGATGCAATGATTTTTAGATTCATCTATACAATATTCCTTAACTTCACACAAATAAATCCAACATAAAACAAAAAATAACAACAGCAGGATTGATGTACTCAAAACCCATTAAAAAATAAAAGTGAAAAACCAACATATCTTCACTTATGATAAGTGGAAAATATTGTAATACAAAGAATATAAAAATTGAATAAAACAAGGGAACTAAAATATTAGTTCACATACAACAATAAAATTCATAAGAATTAAGGATTTTCCTGAACATAATAGAATGGACTATTATCTAATAGGTAAGTACTTTGAATTGAACACATTCTATATACATGAATATCAATAATTGGCCAATTTTATGTCATATTACACACCAATACCTAAATGATCTAGATGAATTATGGACTTTTGGAATAATTTTGTTGATAATCCCACCAATTGACCATCCAACATGATTGAATAAGGCTGATAATTTTAAACAAGTGTTTTTTAATTTTAAAAAAACATGAAGAAACGTATGCAGATTCAATTCCACTACCAATCGAAATTCCCACCATATATTTAATAATAATATAAAAAAGATTTATCCACATTCAAAGAATCCATTTTTATTATTATTAATGAAAAATAATAAATACCAAAGGATGAAAATGAAATCCATAGTTTTCCCTTTAACACATACCCAACAAATGATGGAAACATGAGGATCAGAAAATAAGAACATGTTCCCAATAATTTATCTCAATATTCGTTGTATAGGAATAGAGAATAAAAACTGAAAGTGCATTTCATGGGAATGGATAGGGCCATCAATGTGGGAAGCTTTGGCCTTGTTCAAGGGTGGAATACCACAACTCAATATCTGGATATCAGGCGCAAGAGTGGGGGAATGGTCTTGGATCATATTCTTCAATAAAACCCCACCCAACTATTCCAATCATCTGGGGGATGATTCAAAACATAAAAGATGTTAAACCTAGTTGGATAGTTTTTAGAAACACCATCCATATCTTCCTTTAAAAGGATATCCTCAGATGTGAAATTGGAATATATAAGACGCACACTGGTTCTGTCATTCAGGTTTTCTAATATTTCCCTCCCAAACTGAAACATTGGGGTAATCCCGGAACAACCAACAATCATTCCAAAAGCTCTTTCAAGGCCCGGATGGTACACAATGTGCCCCTTGGGTCCCTTTACACCTAGACCGTCGCTCACCAGTATCTCTTCAAAAAGGTGAGACATTATATTATGTAGATACATCTTTATAACAAATTCAAAAAACCCAAAATCTAAATCCAATGTAGGAGGAGTATATGGTTTGATAACTTCTTCACCCTTGCTATCATTTCCTCTACATCTTATATGTTTTCCAATTGGAAGACCGAAAACTGATATATGAGTTGGAAGTAGAAATATGATTTTTGATACATTATAGCTCAGTTTTCTGCGCTAGGAAACATTAATGTATTTAATGTCTTTAGGATTCATGAAGCCTTTATATTTCATTGAAGAATAAATATAAGTAGCAGCAGCCCCGATGGTGACTAGTTCCACAAAAACACCAGTGTTCTGTATTTCACCAGCTCCTAATAACATCACTATGAAAATTTGAAGAACCTTGGAAAACTAGGGATAAATCTCTTGGAATCCAATGCATTCTGAGGATTCCAACTCACATGGACCCACCTCCATTTAAGAAAACCATTATCCACATGAAATATGAGTTGAGAATCATGAATACTTATCATAATAATAAGTTTTATAAATAGTTTTCAATGACATAATATTACAAAACATGTGATCAAGTAAATTCTAGAATTAAATGAGAATATAACACTTGAATTCCCATAAAAGATCAATTAATAATCAAAATTCAACACACAACCTCAATATTTTTTATACAAAGCCCAATATGAACAAAAAAACATATAAAAATGAAGATATGAAATAAGAATACGTATTTCATGTGGTTTTCACAAGTAGTTGTATGAAGCAATACTTATATCAGCGAGTAAGTGGTTTGGATCCCTGAGAAGACAATAAACTCATTAGTTTTTATATTCATCTTCTCTTACACAGAAATACAATAATTGCAACAAGGAAAATATAACCATGGAAGAGTATAACCTTATTATTCAAGGTAGAAAATAATCTACAATACATGGGCCTTCGTTTGAAATCACTTAATCAAAAATATTACAACTACTATATATAATGTTATATATAAATTGATTTCGGGCCTTCGTTTGTTGCTAGAGTTGATTATGGCTTCATATATAGTTGGTTGGGGAACGATTAAGGTACAAAAATTTAAGCAACAAAGCATATCAACTGTACTCCAACCTCAAGGGACACTACGGGTATCCAATATAACATATGATTAAGATGCCTCATTTTATAATTAAATACTCCAACCATAGTGTAGCTACATGTAACGCCCCGACCCCAGTTACCAAGAGTCAGTGCATTATTACATAACATTGGCATGATCACAAGAAAGATCAAATCTCGAAAGACCGATTGGTTTAGTAGCCTTGGAATCACTAGATATATTCATAAGTTTTACATTACATCATAAAATGAAAAACTACTACAACAATATAATGTTTCCACAGTCCACACTATAATCCCCTCATAATATCCCTGCAGGTCATTCATAACTTACATCTTCAAGTCCTGGGAAAAATAAAACATAGAAAAGGGGTGAGCTCAAATGCCCAGTAAGGATAACAATATTGCGGAACATTCAAAAATAAGCATAAACATTTAAGGCAATGAATTACTAAAACAAAAGCCTTTTAAACTTGAACTTCAACATAGTATGGCAAAAGTAAAATGAAATAATTCCATTTACTTGTTCACATGGATATTATACTAATCGAATAATCACATGCAATATCAATAACCACTTTCATAATGTTGGAATGCATAATGATGAACATTAATTTCTTTGTCAAGGCCTCATCCCAAGACCTTGGGGCTAACTGTAACCGGAACCCAACTCGGAGTGCCTCTAATAACCAGAAACCAAACCGGAGGGCTTACTTTTACCAGTCCCTAACCTGGAGGGCTTACTTTATCAGTCCCCAACCTGGAGGGCTTACTTTAACCAGTCCCCAACCTAGAACATACTTGTCCAACACATTCATATGAAGTAAAGGTTGAAATATAACATAAACATTATTATTGGAACTAGCATACGAAATTTTAATACTTTACTCATAAACCATGAATGCTATATAAATGGCACATCCACAGTCAAACATATCACAAAACTTTATTACAATATGGAAGTTTTGTATCATAATAAATCATCTTCAAATAAGCATAGAATCCGTCAAAGGATGTTGACATAGATGAAATCAAAACACTTTTTAGAGAAATATCTCTTTCTATTTTTGAAATCATTTAAGAACCATATAAAATAAAACATTTTCTTGAAAATGTTCTTATAAGCTTCTAAGGGAAGCTTTGACGATTTTATAACGGCAGAAAATAACCGCACCCACCGTATAAGTAAAAAAAACATTTTTATCTTAATTCTGTCGAAAAGCTTAAAAAGCACCTTGTTTGGAAAACGATGGAAAGATTCACTTATAAACCTCTTATAAAAAGTCAAACAAGGGTATAAATGACTTTAACCCATATTCTTTTAAATATTAGAAATGTTTTGAAATACATTTTGAAGAAACATGGACGTGGATGATAACAAGGTCCCAATAGATAATTATGTATAAAAAATCTCGGATAATGAAGAGATTGCGAAATAAATCTTTACCTTGTACTTTTCCTTGGTTGGGGTAGGTTAACCTCCTGTATAATGGTGAAATAATTGTTATTAAATTATACAAGAATCATATATATTAATATGATATAATATATGATCTTTTAACATTGATTTGTTAATAATATCTTAGAATTATCGTCGTTTCAGGTGTTAACTTACTCATTTTCTTTTATATGTTTTGTTACATAAGCCATGTTTGTTGTATCTTATTCATATCCAGAATGATATAAAGTCCTTAAACATCATTTTTAAATCATCAAATGATAATTATATTTGAATGGATACGATGGAGAATGAATCTCATCGCGTTCGTGGAGACGGTAGTCCGTATGTACGCACGAGCGACAATATCATTATTTTGATATTAAAATAATATATAAATGGATGGTATATCATATATAAAGAATAATTAACATGTTATATTTATTATTTACATGAGTTAAACATCATTATTATACCCATCCGAATAATAATATATTGAATAACAATTACACCACGACGTGGAGACGGTAAGTCGTACGCACGCACGTATAGTGACATGTTATTCAATGGGTGGATAGAATACTGAATATAGTTGTACCATATTTATAATAACATCACAGTATATGTGAGATACTGGAGTTATTATTTTATAATGGTAAGAACAAAGGAAGAAGAAGTGGAAGAAGAAAGGAACTTGAAAAGGGGTGGTGAAAACATTACCTCTTCTTCGGGTTCTTACTTTTGATTTGATCAAAAGGGCTCCATAGGCTGTCTTTCTGATGAAACTAAGGCCTCTAGGTTGTAGTGAGGGATGTTGGGAGAGTATTTGTTCAGCTTTTGTCCGAACCAAAAGGCTTTTAAGGTCTGAATAAATGAGAAGGAGGAGTTCCCTTTTATAAGAGGGGTGAGGGGCACCTTTGGAAAAGATAGAGATATTAGTTTATAATAAATTCATAATCGGTTTTCAATGGCTCCATAGTTGACTATTCAAAGGTTAAGGTGGGGATGGGTCGGAAAAAACTCAAACAATAGAATTTAGACAGGTTTGGGTACTTATATTAACCTTATCCTTAAGTATTAACTCTAAGTTAATTAGTTTCACTTTTACAATGTCTCTTTGTATTTTTATATAATATTGTTAATAAACATACTATATACATCCAAGCGACCCCCATGTGGTCTATTAATGATGAACCTATCATGATATAAGTCTCTTGGCCGAACCTTAGATTTTTAGGAATTTAATATCAATTAATAGTATAATATTTGTTTTGAGAACTCTTTTATGTCAATTTTGACACTATTCAATAGTTGATTCTTTTGAAACTCATAACAGATTGATTACTTCGAATAAAGTCAATTAAATCAATCCTAATATATCATATTATCCTAGAAAATTATTTTAATTCATTAAAAGTTTCATATTATATATATTTGGGTATTTATAATATCAATTATTTTAATTTTTCACTATTATAGTAATTACTGGACCATCATTGTGTCATAAATAAAATAATTTATTTAATGTCTAAAAATTATAAATAAAATATAATTATGTAGGAAATTTTTTTATCTTTCTAATGAATATTTATAATCTAAAATCCAACATATATAACCCTATGTAACAATTATTTTTCTAAAAGATATATGCTTCTGTCATTTTTGTATTCATTTTAACTTAATTAAAATAAAGTGTCATTATCACTTACAAGTGGATCCATGGGGTCTCAAAATAGACCCAAAGATTCCCATGGTCGAAAATGTATCAACCAATAGGGTTAAGACACGTTTTAGGGTAATTTAGTATCATTATAATATTATTTGTTTAACCCTTATTTACCAGATTTACCCTTAACCATGATAAATAAAATATTTACCGCAGTAATTATTCAAAATGTCTAAAAATAAAAATTATCTATTTACACAATTTGAACATCCTGATTCCAAATATGGAATCCATTTTTCTAAATTCAAAAAACATAAGTGGCAGAAATTAATTTAAAATTAATTCCCGCTGTCAAAACAAAAAGCGTGTTTTTAAGAGATAATAACTATCAAAAGATTGACACTTGTTTATGTTCGGTTTAATTGTAAAATTATCTCCAATGACCAACATTATATTAAATGGTAAAAATATATTCTAAATATACTTTAAAACCACTCAAATTCACAATTTATCTCTATTAATTATTTTGATTAAAAAAGTTGTTTTTAATTAAAATTTAGTAATTTTCACTATTCATCAAAATATGAAAGTTATCCGAAAAGTACCAAAATTTCACCTTAGGCTAAATTCGATATTCCGAACCCAAAAATGAAGTCCATATTAAAATATAAAATATATATAATTTCAAAAAGTAGGTATTACTATTCATAACGGCTAGTTTGATTGGTTACGGTGTGTTAGAACTCGGTGTTGCGTACAACACATGCTAGCGTACCGTGGAAGCTTGGGATGTTTCATTTTAAATTTTTGATGTCCCCATTTAGTCAAAAAGCTTAAAATATAGTATCTAAAAAGGGTTCACTATTAAAATTTGGTAAAAGTGCAATACTGAAAATGAATTTGTTCTTACATTATGTCTAAGAAACTCATAATATGGATTCTAAAATTATAAGGATTGTATAAAGTTTAAAATTTAGTTAACACTATTCATAACCTCTTTTGAACAGCTTGTTTGGCAAGTCATAGTGCGATTAAACTTGGTGTTGCGTGTAGTGAAAGTTATTGAATTATTTTGAAGAAATAACACACTATAAAATCTTGGGGTGTTACATTCTCCCCTCCTTCAATAAATTGCGTCCTCGCAATTTGAAATTGTTCTTCGAAAATTAAATGTTGAAAATAGAAAATATCATTGTGGGAAAATCCACATCGAAAAATGAATTAATGAGGAATTTATTTAAAATAAAGAGTTGAAAGTATGAAGATTACCGAAAATAACACATACTAGGGTTCCATGTAGGAAAATATGGATATGGAAGAAAAATCTAACCATCAATTATCTGATGGAGAGTGGTAGAGAACATGGCTATGAAAAGGCCAACAATCCCAAAGTCATAAATTAGTGATGATTTAAGGTACCATGTAGGAAATCATTTTTGTTCTAATTTGCTTTTCTTAATATTGAGGAATTTTTTATGAGATTGGCTAAGATCATATGGAGATATACTTACTTTATAATTACAGTTTTATCCATTAATAAATTTCAACCACAAACTCATCTTTCACTCTAAAAGATAATAGAATGTAAAAAAAATTCTATTTACACTATTCGTATAGGGTTCCAAAATAAACGAATTTATAATTCATCTAAAATATCTTTTAATAAAAAATACATTATTTAATCCAGGAAATCTCGTGGGCCAGTGGTAGGTGATACACCCTTGTCGCCCTTCGGTTGCTGGTTCAAGTCTCGCAGCCTTGCCGGACGCGACGGGTTCCCGCCCGACCTCCGGGTTGTCCTTTTATGGTAATCCAAAATAATCCAAACTAGAACTATCCAAAATACTTCTGTCCAAACTCACAGTCCAACATTTATAAGGAAGGTAAACATAATATAGATCCTTTTTACCCCGTAATAGCATATGAATACCTTCATCATGTATTCTTTTAAAACACTGAAACATCTTAAATTACCATAATACTTATTGGTTACATTCATGCTCCCTTATTCCATATAGAATGCTGGATATACTTCATGAATCCAAAAATGATTTAAACCCCAATAATGATGGAATATACAAATCATTAATCAGCTTCAAGGTAGTCAAGAATATCCAATATAATTTATCCAAATCAATCATGTATTATTCTAAAATCACTACCTCGGTATCAGAACCATATTATGGTTTATCTTTCTCTCAACCATATATTTTCTAAAAAATTATCCTGCTATTGAGTCACATTTCTTTGTTCCACACAATCTCAAGTCCTTAATGAAATAGTACTGCAGTACAATCCTTATATACTCCATAAATATTATAACAAGTACATTGTTGATACAACACTCAATTGACATAATCTACATAATAACTCTAATCATTCCTCTTCATCTGTGGTAGTATCATAACTTGATTATTATCCAATAGCATCATTTGCGGAATAGTCTGATGACTGGGACATAGGTTCGCGTAGTGTCCAAACTCCTTGAAAATGAAGCATTGTACATTTGAATCCATTTTCTTACCCTTGTAGTCACGTACTTTGTGCCCTTTTCCTCCGCACTTATAATAAACTCCCATTCCTTTCAGGCAAGTTCCAGGGTGTTTCTTTCCACAGTTATCACATATGGGAAAATTATTCTTTTCCCTCTTCCCTTTATCCATCTTTCTCTCTTCCATCCTTTTCTTCTCTTGCTTTTCTTTAAAGCCATAGGACTCAGTAAACTCTTTACTTATCTTATCAATACATGATATTATTTCTTCATATGATGATAATACATGGGAGACTATTTCTCTTATAAATTCTAGCTTAAGACCATGAAAGATATGATCCTTCCTTCTCTTTGGATCATGTGCATTTCTGGAGTTCTCATTCCTTCTACTAGGCGCCATTTCTAAACAATGGCATAAACTAGATCAGTTTATGAATCAAAATACATAATCCCATACTTATAAAACACTTAACATAAATTAAACTATTTATGGATATAATCCATAATCATAAGAATGTTTTCTTTGAGGAAGTATATACTCATAATCCCTTCAAAATGATTTGTAAATAAAATGAGAGTTATCCTAAGCATATCCCCCGGGAGTGTCGTAACCAAGAGTGCAGCAAGGCCCGTTGTCGTGCACCAGTTCCCGTTCGAGTCTAGCTCAAAGCGGTGTTTTCGGGTTTTACCCCTAGGTACATCTGTGCCAGAGCCGCCTCTACCTGCTCGTATCCAAACAGGGATGTATTGCTCGGAAAATTAACAAATTCTCTACAATACCAAAATTCTAGGAATTTCTTCTATACTAATCCTCAAAGTTCATCTTAGGTCTACATGCTCTAATCAGAGTTTATCTAAATCTAGCTTCCAAGGTTTGTACTAAACTTCCACTGATACCAACTGTAACGCCCCGATCCCAGTTACCCAGAGTCGGTGCATTATTACATAACATTGGCATGATCACAAGAAAGATCAAATCTCGAAAGACCGATTGGATTAGTATCCTTGGAAACACTAGATATATTCATAAGTGTTACATTACATCATAAAATGAAAAACTACTACAACAACATAATGTTTCCACAGTCCACACTATAATCCCCTCATAATATCCCTGCAGGTCATTCATAACTTACATCTTCACATCCTGGGAAAAAGGAAACATAGAAAAGGGGTGAGCTCAAATTCCCAGTAAGGATAAAAATATATCGGAACATTAAAAATTAAGCATAAACATTTAAGGCAATGAATTACTAAAACAAAAGCTTTTTAAACTTGAACTTCAACATATTATGGAAAAATTAAAATGAAATAATGCCATTTACTTGTTGAAATGGATATTCTACTAATCGAATAATCACATGCAATATCAATAACCACATTCATAATGTTGGAATGCATAATGCTGAACTTTAATTTCTTTTTCAAGGCCTCATCCCAAGACATTGGGGCTAACTGTAACCGGAACCCAACCGGGAGTGCCTCTAATAACCGGAAACCAAACCGGAGGGCTTACTTTTACTAGTCCGTAACCTGGAGGGCTTACTTTTACCAGTCCCCAACCTGGAGGGCTTACTTTAACCAGTCCCCAACCTGTAACATACTTGTCCAACACATTCATATGAAGTAAAGGTTGAAATATAACATAAACATTCTTATTGGAACTAGCATACGAAATGTCAATACTTTACTCATAAACCATGAATGCTATATAAATGGCACATCCATAGTCAAACATATCACAAAACTTTATTACAATATGGAAGTTTTGTATCATAATAAATCAACTTCAAATAAGCGTAGAATCCGTCAAAGGATGTTGACATAGATGAAATCAAAACACTTTTTAGAGAAATATCTCTTTCTATTTTTGAAATCATTTAAGAGCCATATAAAATAAAACATTTTCTTGAAAATGTTCTTATAATCTTGTAAGGTAAGCTTTGACGATTTTATAACGGCGGAAAATAACCGCACCCGCCGTATAAGTAAAAAAACATTCTTATCTTAATTCTGTCGAAAAGGTTAAAAAGCACCTTGTTTGGAAAACGACTGGAATGATTCCCTTATAAACCTCTTATAAAAAGTCAAACAAGGGTATAAATGACTTTAACCCATATTCTTTTAAATATTAGAAATATTTTAAAATACATTTTGAAGAAACATGGACGTGGATGATAACAAGGTCCCAGTAGATAATTATGTATAAACAATCTCAGATAATGAAGAGATTGCGAAATAAATCCTTACCTTGTACTTTTCCTTGGTTGGGGTAGGTTAACCTCTTGTATAATGGTGATATAATGTTATTAAATTATACAAGAATCATATATATTAATATGATATCATATATGATCTTTTAACATTGATTTGTTAATAATATCTTAGAATTATCGTCGTTTCGGGTTTTAACTTACTCATTTTCTTTTATATGTTTTGTTACATAATCCATGTTTGTTTTATATTATTCATATCTAAAATGATATAAAGTCCTTAAACATAATTTTTAAATCATCAAATGATAATTATAATTTAATGGATACGATGGAGAATGAATCTCATCGCGTTCGTGGAGACGGTAGTCCGTATGTACACACGAGCGACACTATCATTCTTTTGATATTAAAATAATATATAAATGGATGGTATATCATATATACAGAATCATTAACATGTTATATTTATTATTTACATGAGTTACACATCATTATTATACCCATCCAAATAACAATATATTGAATAACAATTACACCACGACGTGGAGACGGTAAGCCGTACGCACGCACGTATGGTGACATGTTATTCAATGGGTGTATAGAATACTGAATATAGTTGTACCATATTTATAATAACATCACAGTATATCTGAGATACTGGAGTTATTATTTTATAATGGTAAGAACAAAGGAAGAAGAAGTGGAAGAAGAAAGGAACTTGAAAAGGGGTGGTGAAAACATTACCTCTTCTTCGGGTTCTTACTTTTGATTTGATCAAAAGGGCTCCTTAGGTTGGCTTTATGATGAAACTAAGGCCTCTATGTTGTAGTGAGGGATGTTGGAAGAGTATTTGAGCAGAGTTTGGCCGAACCAAAAGGCTTTGAAGGTTTGAAGAAATGAGAAGGAGGAGTGCCCTTTTATAAGAGGGGTGATGGGAACCTTTGGAAAAGCTAGAGATATTAGTTTATAATAAATTCATAATTGGTTTACAATGGCTCCAAAGTTTACTATTCAAAGGTTAAGGTGGGTATGGGTCGAAAACAACTCAACCAATAGAATTTAGACTGGTTTGGGTACTTATATTAACCTTATCCTTAAGTATTAACTCTAAGTTAATTAGTTTCACTTTTACAATGTCTCTTTGTATTTTTATATAATATTGTTAATAAACTTACTATATACATCCAAGCGACCCCCAAGTGGTCCATTAATGATGAACCTATCATGATATAAGTCTCTTGGCCGAAACTTAGATTTTTAGGAATTTAATATCAATTAATAATATAATATTTGTTTTAAGAACACTTTTATGTCAATTTTGACACAATTCAATAGTTGATTTTTGTGAAACTCATAACAGATTGATTACTTCGAATAAAGTCAATTAAATAAATCCTAATATATCATATTATCCTATAAATTTTTTTTAATTCATTAAAAGTTTCATATTATATTTATTTGGGTATTTATAATAACATTTATTTTAATTTTTCACTATTATAGTAATTACTGCATCATCATTGTGTCATAAATAAAATAACTTATTTAATGTCTAAAAATTATAAATAAAATATTATTATGTAGGTAATATGTTTATCTTTATAATGAATATTTATAATCTAAAATACAACTTATATATCCCTATGTAACAATTGTTTTGCTAAAAGATATATGCTTGTGTCATTTTTGTATTCATTTTAACTTAATTAAAATAAAGTGTCATTATCACTTACAAGTGGATCCATGTGGTCCCAAAATAGACCCAAAGATGCCCATGGTCGACCATGTATCAACCAATAGGGTTAAGACACGTTTTAGGGTAATTTAGTATTATTATAATATTATTTTTTAACCCATATTTACCGGATTTACCCTTAACCATGGTAAATAAAATATTTACCGTAGTAATTATTCAAAATGTCTAAAAATAAAAATTACCTATTTACACAATTTGAACATCCTGATTCCAAATATGGAATCCATTTTCCTAAATTCAAAAAACAGAAGTGGCAGAAATTAATTTAAAATTAATTCCCGCTGTCAAAACAAAAAGCGTGTTTTTAAGAGATAATAACTATCAAAAGATTGACACTTGTTTATGTTCGGTTTAATTGTAAAATTATGTCCAATGACCAACATTATATTAAATGGTAAAAATATATTCTAAATATAATTTAAAACCACTCAAATTCACAATTTATCACTATTAATTATTTTGATTAAAATATTTGTTTTTAATTAAAATTTAGTAATTTTCACTATTCATCAAAATATGAAAGTTATCCGAAAAGTACCAAAATTTCACCTTAGGCTAAATTCGATATTCCAAATCCAAAAATGAATTCCATATTAAAATATAAAATATATATAATTTCAAAAAGTAGGTATTACTATTCATAACGGCTAGTTTGATTGGTCATGGTGTGTTAGAACTCGGTGTTGCGTACAACACAAGCTAGCGTACCGTGAAAGCTTGGGATGTTTGATTTTAAATTTTTGATGTCCCCATTTAGTCAAAATGTTTAAAATATAGTATCTAAAAAGGGTTCACTATTAAAATTTGGTAAAATTGCAATACTGAAAATGAATTTGTTCTTACATTATGTCTAAGAAACTCATAATTATGGATTCTAAAATTATAAGGATTATATAAAGTTTAAAATTTAGTTAACACTATTCATAACCTCTTTTGAACAGCTTGTTTGGTAAGTCATGGTGCGATTAAACTTGGTGTTGCGTGTAGTGAAAGTTATTGAATTATTTTGAAGAAATAACACAGTATAAAATCATGGGGTGTTACACTACATCTATGCATTTACATGTAGTCTACGGCCCACTACCTTGTAGGGTACATTTGAATGCCCTGATAGTGCCTCAATTGAAGAAATTTGATTGGCACATGTAACATGAGTTGAGGAACTGAAATTTCAATGAACTATATTAAGATAAATTATTCATTAAAATCAATAGTTCTACAAGAAATTTCAAGGAGTTTTCAAAAATTACCATCTACAGATATATCTATTATAACTAGTTATTCAGTCTAGGAAGCCTTCATGAATATTATATCAGTTCTAAAATTGATAAGACCAGTAATAAATCAGGACCTTCTAAAAATGTAACGACCAAAACATTGAGGGTATAAAAAAAATACAACCAAATAAATGAAACATAATCATAAAATGGCAAAGTGAGAATGAAACCCTTGATTCATTCCCATGAGATGATTGGAATTAGCCCCAAAAGACCATTGCCAAAATCACAAATAGAGGTTTATAAAAAAAACAATAAATTTATATCTGTATGGGGTAAATTTAAATTAAAAAACTACTACTACATGAATGAATGGACCAAATCTATAGTATTTCTTATAGTAGATATTATGTAAATAAAACAAAAAAATGTAATGCACTAAAATACCTTTGTAAGGATGCCAAGGTGGGACCTTGGAGGCAGGCCAGCAAAGACGTGATGCAATAGGTAGGATCTCAGAGATGCAGGTATCTTGGGGTTGATGGTGTAGTGGAAATGGAGTTATCAAAGGTAACAATGGTGATAAAGTGGTTAGGGTGCGATAATAGTGAGGCCCGGAGGATCAATGATGGAGTTCGGGGGAGATGGTGGCAATGTGCTATGAAGTCGAGGGGAGAAACAAGGTCAAGGGTGGTGGTGATGGAAGGGCAACAACATTGGGTCGGTGGTGGATCTGGGGAGTGGTGGTGGAAAGGTAGGAGATTGGCGCTACAAATGGGTGGCCTAGGGCACAGTTTTATTGGGGAGTGGTGAGGTTGTGGGGTTTATCTTTGTTTTTTCTTATGTTTTGTTTTGTTTTGTTTTTTGACCCGTAATAGCATTAATAAACATGATATAATTTTATTTGTAGTAAAAAATGCATTATTTCTAAAAACATTAGATATAATATAAAAATATAGATCAATTATAATTATTTTATATTATTCATCATCATATCATTAAATATTATCGAATTATTATTACTTTTACAAAAAATATATGTTTCTATTTTAATTGTAAATTGATTTGTTAATACTAAATAATTAATAAATATATAAATAATTATTGATAAAATATTTTTGACTATTGTATAATTTATTGTAATTCATTTTTTTGATGATAAGGATTTGTTAGAGATCATAGAAAAAAATTGTTTGTATAGTTATGATATAACAACATATTTAATTGTTAGTAAATTATCTATTGGTATTAAGAAATTAATACCAAAAAATGTATTTTCGTGAATAAATAATTGTTGGTATGTATAATTATCACTGAAAAAAGTTAATATATGTTGGAATTACTCAATTTTACCAAAAATTTTGTTATCTGTCACTAAATTTTTATTGGTACAAGACAAATTTTTTGTAGTGATTGTTGTAAGAAAAAGTAGACAATATTTTTCATATTTTAGTACATGTTTTTAATATAATACCTATGTTTTATATTAAAGTGATTAAAATGATGGTGTCTAAATTATAATATGTTTCTTCAAACTGGTTGAAAAAATACAATGATTTCATAATCATTAGATTATGAATTTAACATGGCAGGGAATTTAAAAAATACGATTTTAATACATATTTCTCAAAATATGATATCTATCGTGACATTTTTTCCCCTGGAAACCGCAATATAGTGATATTGTTTAAAAGTGGAATTGTACATTACATGAAATTTCTAGAATAATGTTAATTGAATAAGACATTAATACTCTTATTTTGGTTTATGCTATTAATACTTCATGTTAGGTTGTGAAAAAAGATATAAATATACAAATTTTAAATAAAACACCCTATAAGATGTTGAATAATAGAAATCAAAAAGTTGGATAATTTAAGGATTTTTGAATAAAGGATTATATTCTAAAAAACAAGGAAAATTTTGTTAATTATGACGTAAATGGTGATGATGTATTCATTAGAGGATATTCTACTACTTAAAATGTATACATAGTTTTCAATAAATGATCAATTTTTTTTTAAAAATCGGCTCATGTGAAATTTGATGATAATGACCATTTTGATCACAAGGTTACTTAAATAGTTGAACTATGTGATGAGTTTTATAAAATTACATATTAACCTCATTTTGATGAAAATAAATATGAATAATTGGAACTTGATTTTCCAGAACCAAATCCTTAATGAATGACTACTAGTGAACATAAATGTGTAATTTATAGATTGCTTATAAATCATTAGATCCATTTATTATAAACTTTTATTGTATGTTTTGATGAAGGAATTATTACTTTAAGGACTACAGTAAGGCTTTAATTTTTATATTTATTTTTATCTAAGATAGAACATAATTATATAAAATAAGGCATAATAGATGAATGTTAGTCTTTATCAATTAGAGAAGAATTAGTCTGATTAATGAGAAACAAGGAATTTTAATTACTTTATAGACCCTTTTATTACCCAATTATAGGAACAAAATGGGTTTTTAAAATAATTATTATTATCAGGGTGTGATATCTAGAAATATGTCTACATTAATATTGAATGTTTATAATCTGAAAATATGTATAGACTATGAGGATATCATTTCCTTAATTTGAATATTATATGAAATTTGTATTCTTTTATCAAATGTATCATATATAAATTTTAATATATATAATATGGATTTAAAATATTATTTTGTAAATGATTTTATAATTGGTGATGTTTATGTTAAACAAAAACTATGTTTTGAAAATACTTATCTTCTAAATCATGTTTCTAAACATAATAAACAACTATATGGACATAAAAAATAACATAGAGAATGATATTATTGATTACGATCTTTTATTTTATCAAATCCCCCTTTAGTAGATAAATAATATCCTACATTATTTTATAAAAAAACTACTTCGTAAATTATTTTAGTGTATTTATATGATGATAATGTAATTGTTTTCCAACAAATAAAAAACTGGGTGAATTTTTTTCAAAACTCATTCAAATAGAATTTAAAATGAGTATGATGGGTGAGTTAAATATTTTTCATCATTTTAAAATTTACCATTAAGTATTTGGAAATTTTATAGATAAAATAAAATATATACCAGACATTATAAAAATCTTCATACTTCAAAGTTTTAAAGTATATACTACTCTTAAGAGTTTTAATTAAAATCATGGCTTGGATAAATATGGGAGACTAGTATATAAGATTATTTAAATAATAATAATATGATTTTTTTATATTTATCCATTATAGGACCATATATTATATTTTTATAACATCTTTGTAGTCTATTAAAAAATAGTCCACATGATATTCATTAAAAAGTTTCCAAAAAACATTTAGATATATACAAAATTAACAATTTCACATTCATTTTTTTCAGAAAATAAATTAATATCAAGATTAGATGCATAATTTAGTTATTTTCATCTAGATATTATGATTAATTCATGAACATTCCATTTTCTTGATAGATCTATAGTATTTTGGCCTAGTCGGAGGAAACTATTTATTTCATCTTCTACTGAGGAAGAAGAATATATTATTCCCAGTAGTTGTTGCAAAAATGTTATATAGATTAAATACAACTTAATTGGATTTATATTATTTTATAATAATGTCTTAATTAAATGTGATAACACTAGTGCAAGAACCATTTCTAAGAAACCATTAAATCATTGAATAATAATGAATATACTTAAGGAAACATTTTCTATGATATCATGCTCAAAATGTAATATTTATCTCAAAATTTTCACTATATAGAATATGTTAGTTGATATTTTAACATAACTTCTTCTGTGTGAGTATTTTTATTTTATCAAAAGATAATTAGGTTTATTTGATTTTATATAGATTTATTATGTTTTATTTATTCCGATTTAAATGAATTTATTCTCTTTATAATTGTTGAAATTTAAATTATGTGTTCTATTATATTATATAGTTAAATTACACACGAACATTATTCATATTTTAACTATTTTTCTCTATTAATTTAGAAAATTTAAACTTAATTCTTCTTATTTATTTTTTTTATTATGTTTATTTTTCAGTCAAATGTAATCCTAAATCGAAACATAATATATAAGAAAATTTTTATTTTATAATATGATTTAAAAAATAAGTATTGTCAATCGTTTTACCATTCACATGTGTATCCTTCCATTTATGATGAACCAAAATCTCTAACCTTTAAATTCATATTCAATATTCAACTGACCTTTTAAAATTTGGAATGTATAAGCCTATTGATGATAGAGGCTCATGTTCATCTAAAAGTCATAAGGCGGTATAAAAATATTTACTCTAGGAAAATCCTTATATATGTCATGGATAAGAAAAATGAAAGTAATATTAATGAAATAACAGAAGTTTCAATCTTTTCATTTTGTAATTAAAAGAATTTTTGTTTTCATTATGATGAAGAATTTAATGTGTTCTTAATGAATGTTGAGTTTTATATTAATCAAATAGATGATAAAACCTTATCAAATGATAAAGGATTGAAAATGGTAATTTATTCTGTACAAATTGATGATATCATTCATTTTCCCTCATCAGGGATAGTTTTATTGTAGTCATAATCTTATTATAATAATCTCAATCCGTCCAGATTTAGTGTTCATTTTTTTTGGAACCACTATTTTTTAAAATGAACCAATAAAAGAGATTCTTGTAGAATGTAAACATATTATCTATGTTTGTGTAGATTGATATAAAAAAAGAATGAGATATATAAAAAATTTATTTTTAATGATATGTAATTGATGTAAATATTGATCAATAATGTAAATGTCAATTTTACAAGTTTAAGGTGAGATTTTGGGATCATTTTTACATAAGAAATGGAAAATTAAACAATTATTGTTATGGTAGAATAATTTATTTATCTTTTAAGATGAATGATGTTTTTTAAATGAAGGAGTTGTACTGAAATTCTATTTATTTAATACTATATCATATTTTCTCTTTATGAATATTTGATATTGAGTAATTTTACATTAAATTATTTGATGATAATTAGTCAGGAATGATTAACTAAGGGGGGTGGCTAATACCTCACTATGATTTGATGCATCACCAATCGAGGTAGTTTATGGTAGGGTATTTCATTCAAAAAAAATTGTAATAGTGGACTCATTAGTTATATTAAATAGTTCTATAGTTGGTGAGCCAGGTCAAATTCATGATGTTGTGATAAATCGTTGCTAAGCTACTGGTGAGTTTATTGTCTCTTCTAAGGAATATCAGTATATTAAAATTTTTATTGAGACAAGAACTATGTTCCCTATATATAGTCTAGATTGGACTAGTCATGTAGTATATAATGTTCAGAGAAGTCTAGAGATAGAATATGTGTATGATAATAAGGATCCAATTTTTCCTAGATCGCCTATTGATGGAATATAGGATGTTGATGTGGTTATGGAACCTAAAAAGTCTGACCAGACAACATTTTTACTACTTTTACCATTTAATTATAACGGAGTAACTTCTTATATTGGAAAGTGTACAAAAATCATTGAAAATGGAGTGTTTTATAATGACAGAATGATGTATCATTACAATCTATGAGTATATTATTTTGATTTCAACGAGAATCTGGTACTTAGAAAAGATGAGATCATAGAACATAATTAGCCCTCTACCTCCTGGTTCATTTTTAATAATTTATTTGGGATTGTGGATACCCAATAACATTTTATTAGTAATCATTGAATACAACCACTTGTGTATCATAGTAGTTCTAATGTAATTTCTATTTAATAAGATGAAATGAAATTATTTTTATGTAGTTTGAATGTCATTTTCCCCAAAAATGATGAGATTAGGGATATTAATACTTCAGGTTCATCTTAAATCAGTATGCCTCATAAAACATCTTAATTTCAATCTAGTTTAACCCTCAATGTTATGGAAAAAATCCAATCATTGTGAGATAATGTGAAATAGAATCTAAAAAATGAAAAGTTACATGGTAAGGCGATTTAAATTTATAAAGAAATAATAACCCTCTGCTACCACTACCTCAGAATTGCTAGTTCTTCCCTATTTTCAAAATGATGTTCATAAAATTATTTTAGAGTTAAGATCTATTTATTCTCAGATTCCATTCCAATAAGTTGATATTATTTATCTAAAAATATTTTATGTGATGGAAATGGATCCTTCATGGAATTTTTATGATACCCATGAAGATATTAAAATGATTCGTGTTGGGTTAAATATGTACATTAATTACCATATTGGTTATCCTTAGGAATTTCTATGTGAATCAGTAGAAGACATTTTTTTCTTCAAATAAATAATGATATAGTAAAATGGAACATTTAAACTATCAATCAAAACAAACAACTATTTTTGAAATAGTTGATGGAAATCATTTCAATGGTTATACTTTTGTATTCCAAAGATGTAACAGATTTAGAATTAGAATAATATTTGTAAAATTAAATTCTAGTTATAGGTGGGTAGTTTGTTATTTAAAATCCACTTCTGCATTAATATTTAGTTGATACTCAATATTCTTTTAGTGCTAAAGTTTTTATATATTCTCTCCATGATGTTAAGGTTGTTGTTTAGTGTTTTCTAGAGCAAGTGAATAAAATGAATATAAATGTAAAGACATATACTGGTGGGAGAATATAAATAGAGATTTATGTGAATCTAATTTTGAATAATCTTCAAGTGAATATGCCTCCTATTATTTGAGCTATTGACATTACCTCCCTAGTTCACTCTCCTATCATCAGTGAGCTGTCATGTTTTCCTTTTGTCCAAATAGATCATCTTAAAAAAAATTCCAGAACGCATTGCAATAAGTCTCTCAACATCTCAATAAATAATCTATCTTGATCCCATAATTTTTTATATAATATTTTATCTGAAGTTCAACATGTGTGTTGATACCTTGATTTAATAGAGAATAAGAATACCTCTACGTACTGATGTTATTCGTACTCCTCATCAAACAAGGAATAAAGTAAATGGTTATTATGATAATTCAATCTCATCAATACCAACTCCAACTACCTCCAAAAATACTCCAAATTTAAAACAACCTTCACACAATTAAAATTGGTTCTGTTAATACTTTTCGTTAACATTAATGATTTTATGAATATTTTTATTTCAATTAAATTATTTACAGAATTCATAGTTTCTTTCTTCCAAATCCTTTTCATTGTCTTTTATTATATTCTATTCTATTTATTTTAAATTAATATAATACATTCTTACCATAATTTTATAATTCCATTTTCACACTATGGTTAAATAGCTCATAACTCTAAAGTTCTTAATTAACATTATTTTTTCCCTATTACGCTTACTTCCAAATAAAAAAATAAATAAAATCTATTTAACATTCAAAAAATGGGGGAGAAGTCTTTTAAAATGGGGGGATAAATTGATATCTTTAAAAACGGATGGAATTAACTAAATAAGGGGGTAAACACTACATTTTATGATCTAAAATATATTTTTTACATATATTTTCAATTAAACATTTTTAAAATTAAATTATGAATTTTTACTATAATATTTATCGAGTTTTAGAATTTTGTGATCATAAAAAATGGGAGAGATTGTTGGACTACTAATTTTAAACCAATATATCCCATGTAATTTAGTTTTAGATGACCTGATAAACCATTCATAACATATCGATAATATTTTATCAATTAATTATTTTAGGTTTATTCTATTTTTATGTTATTTGTTTTTAATTACCTTATGTTCGAATTTTGGATGATGTTGGTTTAAATATACTTATGTCTTGAAAAATAGTTTCATGCCCATTTTTGATATGCGGTGAAAAATATTTGCTCAGTAAATAACCTAAATAAAATAAATGATTGTGTTATATTTAATATGTCACAGAATCACTTCTATTGAAATTTCATACATAAATAAGATATCTTATGTGATAAATAACCTATATGATAGTTCAGTTGTGTAAGAATGCAATGTGAGATTAATCAAATACGTGATCAAACACCAATGAGATCAATCAGATATGTAAAATAGATATATGTATCATTCAGTTATATGAATCACTTACATGGAAAAAATGGATATGTCACTTCAATAAGCTATGTCGGTTCTAGTGAATCATCTACGTAAAGAAAATGGATTCGTTGTTTCAATCGGTTAGGGCAAAATCAGCTGCATAAACAAATACCCAACGTGATTCAACTTGGATGTGTGAAAAAAATCATATTCGTGTAATTTAATCATCAAATTCTCTATGTTTTTTCAATTATTAAAATCTTCAATATCATCTAAAAGTTGGTTTTTATCACTAAAGCACTCGAGTGATAATTTTAACATCGATGTATGATCCTTGAATGATATATTTCCATATTAAGATAAAATCTATCATAATAAAAGACATTTACTGGGACAGAAGACAAAGAATATATGTTGTATGATTTCCTACTATTTTGATGGTATTTCATGGAGAAGGATGATTCAGTAATCTATTATTTTATGGATCGTTTTAAATGAATTTAAATGATAAGTACTGTATGTATATTAAAATGGTGTGTCACTGCAAAACTTGGTATGTGAGTTGAATATACCAAGAAAAAATACATAACTCATTCAAAAAACACTCCAAAATAACACTATATTCTTTTATTAAAAATAAAAATAATTAATGATAAATCAGTTATCCTTATCGAAATATCATGTTGAGTTAAGGAGACTCTCCTTGAGCTACAAAGGCATTGAATCAAATCTCTTCGAGATCCTTCATTTTTGGTAATCACTATCTTATAGTTTTAATATTAAATTTGTAAAAACTATCTATTTTTATCATTCATTATAATTCTTCCCTAAAAAATTGCCATTATAGTTTGTTTCTTATAAAGGATCTATGGATCCTAGTTGAAATATCTGATTATTTTTTCAAGTATTGACAACATTCATTCAGTCATGCAGTCCCTAAAAAAGAACTGGAAGACCAAATAATAAAGAACTCTCTAGTGAAAACCTTTCAACATAAGGAGATGTTTGGTTGTGGAGTATACTAGGGGACCTATATTCCTTGAAAAAATATAAATATATCTAACTATATTATCATATTTATGGTTTATTTATCATTCACGTAATTTAAGAGAATAAATCATAACAAATTGCTAAACAAGACATGGTCATTTATCTATGTGAAGAAAATTTTGATTAACTTAATCCAGCCACCTCTTGATTCCTAATATAATTTGACTCTAAACATAGGGTTTCGTTCCCATTCAAGTTCTATTTATCATATAAGATATCAATATTACCAATGAATTGGATGAAAATATTGGTCCCACTAATCACATAATAAAAATCATACATATATATTCTACAAGATCATAAAAAACCCATAATTTCAAAACTCGTAATAAGAAATTGGATTCAAAAACAATATATCATTGTGAAATCTGTGTAAAAAACTATTTCATAAATATTAAAACATTTCGTCATAGAAATACGTGTTATAAATTATGCTACTTTCATATGTATTATATTGCGTTATATACCATGGAAATGATAATTGGTATGTAAAAATAATTCCATTATAAATTTTTTTTTATAAATAACGATAATGGAACTGATGGATTAAATCCTTAATAAAAAAATGTTACAACATATTTTTTCATCTAAGAAGAAAAATTATTTTAAAAGATCATTTGGAACATTTGTTCGAGAAAATAGAATTTCATCATTGAAATTATAATTAACAAATAGTTCACCAAAAAATTTCAAAATACATTTCATTCAATATAATCATGAAAAACTATACTATAATAATGAATGAAATCATTAGTAATTATTGATAGATTTTATTCTATGTCGTTCATGTTTAAACAACTTTTGTTTCACATTTTTTATAAAAATTAAAGTGTCTAACTCAGAATACTATAATAAGATTCCTATTAAAACATTATGTAAAACAATAAACATGGGTTAAAATTATATAAAAAATATTAGTATAATAGACAAAATAATATTTAAAATGTTTTTAGAGAATATTGATATGGAATAAAACGTTTTTTCGGACTGAAGAGAGAAATAAATTTGGTTTCCCTTAAAACAATTTTTCAAATTAAATGAGTACATAATGAATGTATAATGAATGGAAATAGTTTATTTTCAAATATACATAGTATAATAAAATTCATGAATTGTTTGGGATAATGGTCATAATATTTAATCATTGGAAATATATTCATTAACAATCCAGACAAAGAATCATATTGTGTAAAAAATTTACCTCTTTTATATCGTTTGAATCATAATCCATCTAAATAATAAAATATTAAAAAAATTTATATATTAGGAAAATAAATAAATACCATAAATAAAATATAAAATTGGCAGTATATAGTACCCATAATATAATATTGGGGTATACCATAGCTTATTTCCCAAAAAATGAAATTTGAGACAATACCCCCATATGTCATGTCTTGAAATTCATCCTAAATGTCTAAAACTCCAATATAATAAATTTACCTTTATTATTAATATATTAAAAAAATAATATCATATTTATCATTCAATATATAATTTATATATACCATTTTCTCAGAAATTAATATAAAACTCTTTATTAAAATTACTCTTTTAGGTAGTAACTGTTTTTTTTCTCAATTATGTTATACTTCATTAGTTTTGTTCCTTCTATTTTATCATTATTACATGATACCAATAATGTAAAAAATTAATTAATATAGTATATTTCAATTATATTCATATTTACAATTATACATAAAATATATAGGTAGAAAGATGGAATGTATTCTTCATGTAGATGGTAGGTCCTACGATCACATAGACATTATTTCCATTTATCAATGGATGCAATACAAGAAAGTTAAATTGCAATTAACTGATAAATAATTATTATTATGTCATTTATTTTAAATATTTTCATAAAATATATCTTTATCACCTTCCATGTAATGAATAAGTGAAGAAAAAATCACAACACTTCACGAGGCATTAGTTTATCGTAAACACGACTGATGTTATAATATTCCCCAGAGAATTACAAGTATAAAAGAATACATAATGTTATAACTCCATAAGTATATTTATTTTATTATATATATATATATGCTTTATATCAATATATTCACCAATCGATGAGATGCGGTCATGGGAAAATAATTAAATAATTTTTGTACATGGTAATCCACCGTACGTAGAATCCAAGGTTTGGTTTCCTATTTAATGGATGATGATAATGATTTATATCCTTAACATAGCATAAAAATCAAATAATATGGATGATTTTGATGATATTACATTGTTGTAGTTTAATAATATTTTCATCATGTGGAAGAGAATTAAATCTGAGACGATCATTTACGATTGATACATCTTCTTACGAGAACCTCCTTAGGATGGGACCAAATTCATTCATATGATAAGATTAGTAACAAAAAATGGGATCCACATAATCGATAGGTAATTCAAGAAGGTTTTTTGGGATGTATCGGCTGATCTAGAGGTAATTGGATATGTGAAGAGGAGAGGTAAGAGGTATTCCTTGTATAAGTGGGGGAGAACACACATGGGATTTTTTGAAAAAAATGTATACCCATGTTTTTTACATTAAAGTAGACCCAAAATTGGCCTATAATTTAACAGTATTGTTTGTTTGGTTTATTGTTGATCATCCAATAAAAATGTGATGTTTTTTTGGTAATTTATAACCCTTATCACTTTAGTGTAACCCTAAAAACCCATTTTACTAGTCATTATGGTAATGACATACGCTAAAGTTATTAGATAAAATTAGTTATTCTAATTCAAAATATAAAATCCATTTTAAAAATTAATGTTATGGAATTTTTATAATTTAATTTAATATGAAACATACAGATATGAAGAAATAATGAGCTTTCAAAGAAAAGGTTCTTATAATTTTGAACAACTATTATGTAAATATTCAACATGATGTTTTACTAGAATAATAAAATCAGATTAATCGTAATATAATAAAACTATTTTTATTTTCAAATCTATCATAACACATCTTTAATGTTTCTAAATTCATTAATCAAAAAGTAAATTAATCTAAAAATTAGTATTATAATTATCCATATGAAAATTTTAAGTTTCATAAAATTCCAAAAAATTAAATATATGATAATTATGAAATTTAATTTTATAAATGATAGTTTATTTTTTAAAATGTTTTTTATAAAGGAGTAAAGAAATAAAATTTTATTTATCTAAGAAAAATCTGATGTAATAATTTTTAAGAAATATTCAATTTTTAGGCATAAAATTGGATATTTTTTCTTATCTCATTATTAGATATGATAATCATTGAATTATAGAAAATTTTATTGAATATATAATGTATAAATTTCATTAATTTATTCATTGGTTAAATTTAATTTAATATATTATAATAATTATACATTGTGAGCATAAAATTAGTTTTCCAAAGTAATATTTTCATTATTTTCACTAGGTTATTATTTTCATTTCTCATTATTTGATATTTATAAATAATAAATTTTCTTAATTTTTTAATCCAATTCGTATATTTAAATAAATGTATTGAAGAAAAATTTCAAATTAAATAATAATTTCATAAAATTATATTACATTTTGTTAAAACTATGTGTTGTATGTAACATAAGCTATCAAGTGAATTAAATATTTTCAAAAAAAATATTTCATAAAAATAAATTTGGTTTAAAAAAATTACCTTTTTAAAATAAAACATGATTCATTTAAAAAATAACAAGATTTAATTTTCCTTTAAAATAATGTTTCCTCCTTCGAAAACAACCTTCATGTCGTCTAAAATATAATTTCAAGGGAAACCCATTTTAGATTCTTAAATTTTTTAGAAAATTTCATATATTCACAATTAAATATATTAAAATAAACCCCAAATAGTTATAATAAATAGAAAACAAACTAAAAACATATTCATTAAATGTGAAAAAAAACTAACAACAACAAAAAAACCATGTCTTTCCCCCATGACACTCACTCACAAAGCCTCTATGTTTTCACAAAAATTAAAGTACTATTATATATGAAAATAATCTAAAATAAGAATAAAATAAATTAAAACCATGCAGAACACTCTAGGAAATAATGGTTCATGATTATCAATGTGTAAATGTGTATCTAACCACAGTAAGCATAACAATCATACAACTCATCACCAAAATATCTCTCACATATCTTTATTATTGAAACACCCACTAAAAATATGCTACCTACAACTAGGGGTTACTACACATTGGATCACAAACAAAAAGTAATATAATTTCCCTAATTATCTCACATAGTATCCTAGGGTCCCCATGTCCAACCTAAAATAGTGATTACCACTAATTTATCATCATCATGTTTTACGAATACCCCACTATTGAAAAACATGTAGTTGTAATGAAAATTTCTCACCTCTAACACACTCTCTGGGATAATAAAACTAAAAAAATCAACTAAATTGGAATTAGAATTAATTAATCAATAATATACTCAAAATCATAACAGATTGGTGGAAACTATCTCAAACTAGTGTGTAAGAAATAATTAACCAAAGAGAATGAAATAATGTTCCAACCATGAATTATCTTTAAAAAAACAGTTATATTCTTTGTAAACCCATTTTAAAACCATTTGGATACATAATACGACTAATGGAAAATCAAACACATAATAAACTGAAAAAATGGTTCACTATGCAAAATCAGTCAAAGAATAATAAAAAAATATTAAATCCAAAAAAAGATTCACACCATTATTTTTAAACTATAAAATACATTTTAAACATAATAACACCCTTTTTAACATATGGTAAAACTACTGAAATTTAAGGAAGTTTCATTTTAATACATAGGGTTCAACCGAAAATAAGGAAACCCCTTTTTACTCCACGAACACATCAGTTTATAAAACCGAATTATTTATAAACAACATGAACATATGAAATTGAAAAAACCTAGAAAACCTACACAAAAAAGGTATCACATATAAAAATAATGTGGATCAAAAAACTTTTATAAAATAAATAAATCATAGTTATCTTTAATAAATTGAACTGGAATGGAAAATCCTACCTTAATCGGAATAACCATATCACCATCAACAAATGAATATATAATTGGCATGAAGAGATGGCTCACGAACACTATAAACCAAAATATCCAATTTAGAAATTCCCAAACAATAAAAATATACCCACCATGGATAGTAGTGTTTGATAATATTATATAATTAGATAAAAAAAGAGGATAACATACGATAATGGAAAATAGAATTATTTGAAGAATAAAAAATAAATAATCATTATCCTTTAGGGATAACTCTACCAAAAATGGGACCAAGGTGAAGAGGAAATATGGGTTGTCTCCCTATAATTGATACAAAACTAGGAGGTTGTTAAATGGGGGTAGAATCAATTAAATATGGTTTGAAAATAAATGATATTGATGTTTTAATTGGATGCATGATTTTGGTGACTAGTTTAATAAATCCTGACAAAACCATTTAAATTGTAATATAAAAATATTTTCAAATTTTAGGATTATGTTAATGGATTGGGTAAATCATTATTAAATTTTGTGATGTAAAAAAATTCCCAAAACCATTTATAAAACACACCAAACATAAGCAGAGGATACCCAATGATTAATAAATTAGTAAAACAAAATGTAATGAAACTATTAATGTCACACATTATGCAATGGTCGAGCATATTTAACCATTGCGATTATTATATTATTTTTATACTCTTTTCACATCATATATTAAAATGTATTAGTTTATATTTCATATTATACAGTAACATGTATATTTAATTTTTCATTAATCTATATCTTGACTTGATACAACTCTGAGATGAACATCATAGAACTCAAAGAAGAATATATGGAATATCAGAATTTGAATCCAACTAGAGGGAAACAATGCTCTGACACTAATAGAAAATCCCCAATAGATTCCATTATACACCTATGTGGGGTATGAATTAGATAGTGTAAAATTTTTACCAAAATTTGAATCATCTTTTATATATTGAAATTCAATGGTTATAAAACTCTATTGTTGGATACGATATTTGCCTAACATTAGGTCTCAAAAAGAAACAATAAAATAGATGTAACTAATGTAATACAGGTAAAGGTGGAATATATTATTTTTTACATTGTTCAGACTAGATGATGGGAATATACTCATTTCACAACTTTTAATTCTCTCTAATAACATATTTTCTACTATAATCAATATTATATAAAAACTCCTTTTGCGTAACTCACAACTAAATATAATCTCACCATGTATATACATTCCCACATATTAAAAAAAATCAATAAAGCTTCCAGTATAATCGCATCCTTACACAATACACAATTATAAACCTAGAGTCCAACTGGTTCTACGGATTAACATCATGTATATGAATGGGTATCCATCCCATTCCATTTGATGTAGATTAATAATTGGAACATGGGTGTCATTGAATTATTTGAATAGATTATTCTATTCTTATTAGATTCTAAAAATTCTTTCTTATAGGAAACATAACCTCCACTAACTCGTTATCTATTTTGTAACTCATCATTACAAATCTTCTGTGGATTCTACTCACCTAGATTTCTCAAAATTATAGTTATCACTACATTGAAAGGATTGGTATTGTAGAACATATGTTGTATTATTATATTCCTCAGTTGTAACTAAAAACATAACCTTATTAGGTTCCCTATCTTTATTAATGCATAAATGGCTCTATTCTGCTGTTTCGTATCAAATTCACATTACATAATCATTCATAATAAACATGTATGTTCTTAACATCAGAAATGCATTTATTGTACATGAAAACATAACGTACATAATTAAATTTAATTATATAATTCATTCATATATTGGTCACTTGAAATTCCATTTTTATATAATATTAATATAAGAAATATTTTAAAAATTACTATGTTTAATCACTTAATTTATTAATGATTTTTTTAGTTCCCCCCATGATCCACAAAATTGGTTTCCACAATGTATGTATCCATTATTATGAAAGTTGTTCTGTTTAAATATTGTTTCCCATAACCCTCTCTACTACAGCTGATGACTTAGATGTTAATAAAATATTGTCATAATACTCTTCAACTCTTTCACATTTACATAGGACATTTTCAGAACAACATTAATTTAAGGATGCATGACAACCAATAGCTACACAATTGAAACATAGTTTATCATTAAATATATATTGATTCAAAAAAATCATATAGATAAAATTATTATCTCATATTTAAATCTAATAAATTAATAATATATACCATTAAATATTCTTTGTGATATTTAAAAATATAATAAAAATATTTTACATCAACATCTATAATTTAATATTTAAAAAATTGGGTAATTTGGGTCCATCGTAATTTATTTATCGGATATTCATAATTCCTTTCACTGTTTCTAAACAAGTTTATAATTTGTTTCCATAAAATATTAGGATAGGATCAATTTCAATATGTGTATTTTGTATTAATTATGATCACTATCAGCATCATCATATTCATTTCCCAATTCCGATCACAAATGATAACAAATAAATATTCTAAATGAATATAATTAATATATAAAATATATATATTTTCATCATTATCACTTATTTATTCCTTCAAAACGTTTTTATGTCATTATTATTCAGTAATTAAATATTGTTTGACCTCGGTAGAATGGTTTCAACAACATAAAATATAATTTTCATATTTAAGAAATAATTCGGGAAATATCAATTTTCATCTAAATTGTTTTACGAAATTTCACTCATCCATGACTCATGCGAAGATGGATTTGTCTCATATGTAGATATAAAATTACATGTATGAATGGGAATTCTCATATATATGACTCAAAAAAATCTCTATGACCTATATTAATTATTAAATAGCTTGAACATGTGTGGGAATTACTCCGATTCATATTAAAATTTTTCCAAATCAGTTTATATATGAATCATTTATGGAGATGATTATCCCATACATAGATAATTCCACTGATGAAACTTAACTTACATTGGAAGATTACTCATATTAATCAAATGGAAATGAAATATAGAGAGTTTTGAATATACAAATTTCATCCACAAAACTAATTTCCAATCATCTTTAGAGTTGATTCAAAATCCCACATAATTTGTTCATGGGAATACATAGAACCTTAAATATAACATAAATAGTTTCATAAAAAAATTAGAAATTTATAAAACCCTAAAAACACATAAACTATATTCCAATGAGCTGTTAAATGATTGTAATATTGGGGTTTTAGTATTTCCCTATGATTCAGTAATCATCAATTTTACCATCAAAACCATCATCCAAGTGTTTTCTAACATTGAAATTAGTGTCAATTATTCTTAATTACACAATGATGGTTCATTCAACACCATGTATCGTCAAAAGACCTATTAATCATGTTTTTAACCCATTTTAAGGACAGGAATTGAATCTATGTAGGTATTATAGACTTTCACTCTAATAGAATCTAATGTAGAAAATTTATCATCCATTAATCATAATAGGTCACTTAATTCGATGAAGACTACCTCTCCCATTTCTTGATGTTAGGGGAAACTTAATGGGGAACTATATATTCCATAACTACTACTTTTTTAGAAAACCTCACCGTCATCTTTAGGTGGATACAAATTCCATCACCCGTAATTTTGAATATACTTATTTACTTGTTCATTGATAAAATTACAATCACAATATAATAGTCACATTAAGTATATTTTTTACCATATTTTATGATGTTTAGTGTTCCAAAAATTATGTCCTGTGGGAAAATATCACAGTGATTACATATAACCTCTCCTAATACCAATACAGATGTTAAAAAATTTCATAATGGTTTTTTTATTGTACATATCGATACATATAAGTCCTATGATCCTATATGGGTAATTATGAATCACCTAACCATGTATACAAATTTAAAATAAAAAGGGGAACATATAGTACATTATTTTCATACACTACCGTATATTAGTTTTTTAGACCTAATGACAAACAAATATCAATTGTACCTGATTCTGACTATCTCTTCAAGAAATAAATTTGAATGAGTCTTCATAAGACATTGAAAAATATAGTCATTTTTATGTACTATTTATCATCTTTGAATAGATGGGAATTATGAAAGGAATATCCAATAAAAATTGAATATCAGTTCAGTTCATGATCTTTTAATATCTAAGCAATTTGGGATTAATATCGACATTTTTTGGAGTTTTTATATAATTATATATCTTTTGTTCTATTATTAAAATTGAATCATATAAAACCTTTTATTTTAATAGATACCATACTTTACACATTTGGGATAATATTATGGAATGGAAACACAATATTCTAGAACTCACATTATAGTAAAATGAGAATGTACAATATATGAAAAATCATATCATGATAGATCAATGCTGATAGAAGAGCTATGTTAATATTTGAAGGACAATTTTCTAATTTCATATATGGGATCAAATATTCATTAAGGTTTCTATAAGGATGGAAATTATCATTATTTGTATGAAGGGAAGCTACGTCTAAGAATACATAGGTTCATTTTAGATTTTAGATATTATTATAATTATGACTCACCATTTATTTATTCCCCACAAGCTCTCTAAACTACATGTTATATTTAATTAATCTCTTTTGACGAATACATTCAAAACCCATCACATTTACTCACTACTGAAGAAATAGATTTCTATCCTAACTTCTATGGTAATTAAGATGGAATATAAATTAATAATACCAATAAGAATGTGATTCGGAATCAGGAATCCCTATAGAGAAAATTTTAATGGAGGATCCACTCATTATAGGATGAACCTTTGGAACCTATGGATGAATTTTTTATGAATTTAAGACATTTAATTATGCAATAAGATATATATAATAAATTATGATGATGGAAATATTTATGTGGGTAATGAAGGACCTTATATTTATCTATAGTAAAGAATCACATCAACAAAAAAACTATTTCAAGGATCACATTATATTATTAATCATAATAGTTCAGCACAAAATTAAAATATTACTATAACAGTTAGAACTATAATAATAAAACTAATAACAATATAAATTAGCACAATATTCTTGAATATTGGAGGATCATACTCTAAAATGAATAAGAAGTATATGAGATACATTTCTATTAATATCATTTTAATAAGAAATACAATAGACATGATAGAGGATATAATAGAATTAGATGAATGATTTCAGATTTTATAATGAATTAAATATATATAGTGTAACAAAAACATTTGAATGGTAAGATGGACATTATAATTTGACTAGTAGTAATCATACAATTGTAATTGTAACTTATATATATAACATGTAATGTAAATTATTTCTTTATAAATCTAATATTATAATAAAATAGATATAATAATATTTTCATATTTAAATTGTTAATTATTAATAATTTATATTGATCATGGAATATATATATAGTTACCCATATAAGACTATTTCTAAAAATAATAATTTTATAGAGGAATTATTAAACATTTGTCACCAAATTAATGGATCTAAAATACATTAATGATTTAATTTTAAAATATTTTGTCATTTATAAAGCAAAATATTTTTATAAAAAACATTTCAAATATAAAATGTACAAATTAAAATTATCCAATGTTGAATTTGCATTACTTTTTTACATTAGATTCATTTTTGGGTAAATAGTGGAATATGATATGAATATACTGTAGGTATTATTACATTATAATGTCTACCAATGATTATGTGAATAATTTAAAATTTTAATCACCCTAAAATATATTTATTAGTAAAAAATTAATGTATTATAAAATAATAAAATTAACTTTTATAACCTGAAATGTTGTTTCCTGATCCTAAAGTATAATTTACAATTGAAATGAAAATAATATTTGAACCCACATAGGTTCCTTATTAGAAATAAGATAAATATATTCTTTTGGGTAATTTTATTCATAAAAGAAGAAAAATCCCTAAATGTAAAATTATATTATTTTAAAATATATGATGTTCATTGATTTTTTTCAAAAAACAAAAATCAATGGATTATTTATTAAATAATTAAACAAATGCACCTCATTTTCCACAATTAATTACACATTATATAATTTATCACCATTAAAAACCCATTAGGCTTGGGTTTTCTATAATTTACCCTCATAAATATTAGTTATCCTAATTAGGTATATAAGGGTTTGATACACTATCTCTAATTTTCCGAAAAATGCTATCCTAGGAGTTTTTCTCAAGATACTCATTAAGATTAGGATACTCAAACCCTATATAAATTTCACATTCATGTTTCAAAATCATTGGATATATGGAATTAATTTCAACTATATTGGATTAGTCATATGATGGTAATAGTTTACATTTAGTTATATTTGTTTATTTTTTTATAAGTCTATTGAATTATATTTAATTACCATTTGATAATATTGTATGATTCTTGTTATGGACCCTTGATTATATTTTAAATACAAATATACCATTATCTCTTACTATACAACCTTTAATAACCCTTACTTTACACAAAAAGATATTTTTTTCAATGAGAATATTTTTTGTAATAGTTTTTTTATTAAAACATTTCTTTCATTGATTCCAATCAATAATCATTTGTGTTTAATGTATCCATCCTAGTAATCATTTTATAAATGATACATTCGATTTTAAACATGAATATTGAATTATTTATACAATATTATATAATAATTATCATGATACCCATAAAATTTATTTGATTGCGGGATCATTTTTAATTTGTATATCCATCACTTCTATACATACATGTATTTATTAAAAAGGAATATGTGTGTAAGTGGTTCATTTTGGAACACAATGATGCTTGTTATTATAAAAACTTATCCACATGATGTATGCATTTTAATTATTAGTTGATTTGTAGGGATCATAATTAAATATCTCCTCGATTCATTGGTGGGTGTAATAAGAGAAATTATCTCAACTACTTCGTGTATGGATTGTCCAATTTTTTTTATTATTTCATGGACTGGGGCCATGAAGGTATGTTGATTATGTCTAATTTTTTTTATTAAATCACAATTAAATAACTTATTCAAACCAATGGGATATAATATTTCCCATATTTTATCAATCGTTGGATATATTTCATTCTCTGGTTATTATTTAGGGGGAATCAGTTGATGAATATTTATTCCAAATAAATTATTTATTCCCTATATATTCCCTTATATCATTCATTATATACATCCCATACTAAGAATTTGATCAAACCACTTTTTTTTGTTACATTTTCCCCATGGAACCAAGAGGATTAATTTGAATGATACAATTAATTGTCGATAATAATAATAATTATTTTATTAAATTATTATGTTTTATTTTCGGTTTTAGGATGTAATCTAAAAATCATGTCTGAATCTAGTGTCCTAAATATAAGAAATATTTTCATCATGTATAATATTACATCTATTTTTTTACCCATGTTATATAATTACAGGTGGATTTGGGTTACTAGAGCCAATGTGTTACGTGATGTATAGAATTCATTTAATTTAAGAAGTTTTGGTTTCTTGTACTTTATTTTATTTGTCTCAAGTGTATAAATCACTCTCTAACTAAACTATTAGTGTTGTAGTACTATTATTTATCCCCTTGGGATTGGGGTGGGC
Source organism: Viscum album (assembly GCA_963277665.1). Taxonomy (NCBI): domain Eukaryota; kingdom Viridiplantae; phylum Streptophyta; class Magnoliopsida; order Santalales; family Viscaceae; genus Viscum; species Viscum album. Next base: position 844,833,187 of record OY728151.1, read on the forward strand.
TTCTAGTGTTAGGTAGAATACTGGTTTAGTTGCAATTTTGGTTTTGTGGATCATAATCATTAAACATGTGGTTTTACTATCCTGATACCTTTAAAAGAGTTATATTTTGATTGATTACATATATGACATGGAACAATGATCTTAGACTAGAATAATACACCCATATAGATTGTTATATTTTTAATTATAAATAAATTCAATTTCATTGATTACTTTCATGACATGCAACACAGTGTTTTAATTAATCATAATATTCAATTAATGCGATAATTCATAAATGATCTTTATAACCCAGAAAATATAATTGGAGGTATGAATTGTAATAAATAATTTTTAAAAATAAGGTTTAATATTTTTGGAAAAAAAGTATTTTAATAAATTAAAAAGATATTTATCATAAAATATATTATTTTCCACAGAAATACATTTTTTTTTAAAAAAAATTGCCTATGTCAACAACTAATCAAATATTTATTTATCAATTTATTTTACATTTTTAAAAAAAAATTAACATCATTTATTATGAAACATATAAAAATTATATGAGGGTTATTTTATCAATTTTTCTAAAGAGATTACTTTTTTTTATGAATTATGAACATACTAGTTTTTTGAAGTGGATTTCATTAAAGAATTTACAAATATATTTTTTTAATTTAGTATTAAATGTAAAATTGTTTCAGTTATATATTTATTATTCTATTGTTTTGTTTAATTTAATTTCATATTGAATTTTTATATTAACACTTCCTCAACTTATGAAAATATTTTCTTTGGAAATCGTCTTCGTTATCGTGTATCTCGATTTTTTTTTTAAAATTATAGTTTTCAACATCTATGAATTAAATTTGAAAAATTAGTTTCTATGTATAGAATAATAATAATTTTTTTATCAAATAAAAATATCTTAATTTTTATCATAATGAGTACTGAAAATAATGAAAATTATTTATCATTGTTAAGGTAAAAAAAGGTTTCTTGGCAGTTAAATTAAAATTATAAATGTTAAAAATGTCCAAAATTATTTTTAATTACATTTTTTTGTCATATTTAAACACTATGTCTTCATATGTTATAAATTTTATATTTTTAATCTTTATTTCATGAGAAAAATATGGTCAGAATTCTTTATTTTCAAAATTTACAAATGTGTCCACTCCCTTGTTATAAAATGACACTCCCACTCCATGTTTCGAAGCACATTCAACGACCAAACATTAGTCCAATAAATGCTCAAATAAATTCTTTAATTACATCACATCATCCTATAATCCTTTGTATGATCTTGCATTCGTCCAAGGAAGTCTTTTGGTGTGATCTAAAGAATTTTTTCAAATAAGATGTAATGTACATAACTGATCATCTTTGTTTTATATATTCTTAGACCTCATTCAAATATTTCTAAATAATGATCATATAATAGAATTGGTATTTAAAATAAATTTTTTTTATTACAGTAATTTCATAAACTAATTTTACCTCCACATCCATCATATGTGAAATAAAACTATTGGTCGTGTATAAAGAAAACTACTACCACATGAAAAATGATATTTGTTTCCATCACCGATTCTAATGGTTATATATAAAGATTTATCTAATTTTTTACATGATATATAATATCATAGTACACATAATTAATTTTAATATCACATACACCTTATTACATTCCATTCCATAGGGAGTACAATAATGTCTCTTATGTGTATGGTGGACATCCACCCCACAAAGCAATGCAATTCATTTATAACATGTGATATAAATTCAATGTAATAAGTATAAATTTTATTTTAACATATTATATTAATGTAATATAAATTATTAATTAAAGAAATATCTTATATTTTCATTCCTTACAATTCATTTAACAAATGATAATGTCGTTCATATGTATAGAGAAAAAACGCCTCGTGAAGCGATGTTACTCGCTTTTGTTACCGCATCACATGAATCATGCTGTGGGTTATGACTAGTTAAAGGTTCTGTACATATCCTTTCCTTATTTAATTTTTTCATATCTATTAGAAATATTATTTTAGTAGTATAATGATCCAAAATATTATTAATGAAAATTCCCCTTGATTTTATTAACTGTTTTTTTGTGTCAAATGGTTATAAAAGACATATACACATCCATGGTATTATGTTTTTTTATTCTAAAATACCATTATGAATTTTTACCATTGTTGATATATTTATTGAATAATGATAACATGATTACTATAAATATAGGTAATTGACAAATAAAATTTAATCAAACAAAAAAAGTGATGTCCCCATATAGTTTAATTGCTCTATACGAATCTCTTTTTATGGATCATGGAAATGAGGTACCATCACTTGGCATTGCAATTGACCATTCCCAAGCCGAGCTTCAATATGTTAAGATTGAATGGTACTACCTTTGTGAGAAGTGGAATTTAATAGAGATTACCACCCAAGGAATGTTATCCGAGTTTCCCGTAGAGTCTGTCACCATCAAACGCCTATCCATGAGGTCTTATGTAGATTTTATTAGGGGTTATGTAACCAGACCTTATCACTATGATTATGTGAATTATTTTTGTATAAAAAATATACATTCAATTTATTGTTACATTGTAAATGGTTTTCAAAAATATAGTATTCATAAATAATATTCAATTAATTAATCTAATTTTATGAAATAAAATATTTTTTAATAAAATAATATTTTAATTTTATTACTAAATTAATTTTTATTAAATGATCATATAATTTTGAGGAGTAAAATATTTATAATGGTTTGAATTTTTTTTTTGTCAAAAGCCATGAATTTTTAGTAAATGTATGTTTATAATTAAAAATTAAAAATACACATACTTAGAAAAAAAAATTATATTAAATGAATATAATATTTAGATTCAAGATGTTGAAATTATCTAATGGTACCTTTATTATAAATTTTTAAGTTACTTAAATATTTGGGTAAAGATTAAATATTAATTTAATTTATAATGTTTATTATGATATAATAATGACCCAATAGAGATGTAATAAAATAATATAAGAGATTTAATTGAAAAAAATATGTTTTAACATTAAAATATTGTGATTTTATATTTGTTTTATTATTTATACAATTCCTTAGTGGACCGTACATGACATATAAAATATTCAATCTTTTAAAAGTGATTTCCTTGAGATAGTTACTCACCTCCTCATAAGAAAAACTAATATTTTAATAATTTCTTCCACTGGCCTTATAAAGTAATGTTTTCCACTCAACATTGGAAAAACCCATGCTCAAAAACCATGGAAGGATTTGTGGTTTTGATTATTTTAATGTGTGGTGTCTAAAACCTAAATAATAATGAATTCTCTCTCATTTCCTATATAAGTTCACCCAATCTCTCTTTACTCTTCACTCAACAAATTTTGAACCCGACAAAACTCTACAATAATCTCTCTAGAATCCAACCATGTCGCTCAAATCTCCATAGAATCCTCTCTCAAGCCTCTCTAAATCCTTTGGGATCTCACTTCCAAGTAATGTATTTCTTCTTTTCTCATTTTTGTAATAATTTCAGTATGTATTTATGCCATTTTATTTTCAATTTCTAATTTTGGGGTTTGATTTCACACATCCCCTATATTTCCCTCATTATTTTTTAATGAAAAGAGACCTTTTATCTCCAATTAATGCCTCCCATGTACACCCATTATCATGCTGAAATTCCATAAGGGGTTTCTCTCTCATCATTTACATTCAGGAAATTTTTTTATATTATATATCTAAATTCCATTAAATATTTTGGGACATATATCTATATGACCCTCAAAATTTCCATTTCATGTAGACATTAAGAGGTAACCGTGTCACTATTATCAACCATTTTTTTGAATTCTTATGTCACATCGTTATGTCACCAAAATTGTACCATGATTTACCAAACCAAAGTCATTTTGTAGTGAATACCATGCCCATTTATCTGTCAAGAGTATTCACCATTATGAAAATTTACATAATGTTTTTATAGTTTCATGTATTCATTCCATATTCCATTATCTTGAAATAAATGATGATTTTTAATTATTCCATGTTGTATGATCCATGCCGCACTCTTATGCATGAAATTAAATGTTTATAAAGGGTGTTCCCTAATGGTACACCAATGAATTGGGTAAAGAATAGTCTCATGATAAAGCATGTGAAATGAGCTTTTACTCATGATAATTCAATTGAAATCATGATTTAGTCATGGTAAATCATGTTCAATGAAGATTTACTCATACTCAATGTGAAATAAGCCTTGGATCATTATAATATCATTTTAAATGTTATTTCCACATTTCCATGTCATGGTAATAATTATATATTTTTCCTTTACAATTATTCTTCTCTTGTGATCCATTGATATGCCTATTTACTACCAGGAACAATATTATTCCTGTTATACATTTTTTACTCCATTACTAAGCTATATAGCTTACCCTTTTCTTATGTGTGTCCTCCGGTTATCCCATGCACTGCTAAGTATGAAGGAATGTTGTGGTCATGGGAAAGATGATTTCGATAAAGATATTGTGTTCTATGTTCTAAGTTGTTATATAATTTCCCCTTTCCTAAAATACACTAGACCTATCGATCATTTGGGTTGTATTAAGTGCAAGTTTATATAATAAATAATGTTTATCTGTGTAATAAAGAGAAGGGGTTTTATAGTCGGTATCAGAGGATAGGTTTTGTTATTTTAGGGATTAGGATTAAAAATCCCTAGTTAAATCCATATGGATAACAATAAGTATAATAAAAACATCCATATATGTTTATGAGTATAGATTAAGTTGTTTATAAAAAAAATGTATTCTTATCTGTATACAAACATGTATAGGCGACTCTAGGACAGATTTGTCTAAGGTTAAAACCCAAAACACCAATTTGAGATACAGTCGAGTGGGAACTAGTGCACAACAACAAGACTTGCTTCAGACTTGGTTATGACACTACAAGGGGATATTATTTTGTAAATTATGATTTTATAATGATCAATTATTTATTTAATAAAATTCCCCTAACAATATAAGTTTGAAAGTAGATAATGGATAGAATAGATTGAAGGCTATAAATTCCTAAGTAAATGAAATTTATGAAATTTATAATTTACCCCATTTTTTATTGTATTCCCCATTATGTGTTACACTGAACATGCCTTTTATTCCATCCAATGGCCGGTAATTGCAGGACTCATGCTAAAAATCGATGTGAAGATCAATGTGATAACTATTATAATGAGATGTCCAATCATATGGGAGCATAAATCACAAACATTGTCAGGATAATCTCTTAGGTAATTCATGTTTTGAATAGAAAATTGGGTCAAGAGAGTCCTTCAACCCACTTAATAAAGAACAAGCCACAATTGAGAGCTTCATGTGATTAAGGCCTCATACTTTTATTGGATCATCAGATCCCTCAATCACTGAACAATGTATAAACTCCACTGAAAAGATCATCCCCATCTGTCAACGTTCCAAACGAGAGAATGTTATTCAGGTTGCTTATCATATGGAGGGTGAAGCTGATAAATGGTGGATATTGATAAAAAATAAAAATCCTAAGGAATAGATTGAGGCATTGGAATGAAAGGATTTTTAAGAAATGTTTTTTGATAAATATTTTACTCGCACCCACTGACTACGTATTGAAAAGGATTTCCTTTCCCTCAATCATGAAGTCAATGAATCCATTGTAGTGTATGAGGAAAAAACACATGTCCTTCATGATATGCCTATGTCTTTCTCGTTATCCTTGAATGTAAGGTTTACCGCTTCATTGGTTGGCAGAAACATAGCCTACAGAAATCCCTAGAGAACCGTGACTTTGATATCTATGAGGAAATAGTTTGATTTTCCCTCAATGTCAAAATGGAGATTGGCGAATCTTCTTGGTATCATGGGGATAAGAACCAAGAAGTTGAATTTAATTCTTCTAGTCCAATGGATAAATCCAATGGTTCTATGAAATTCTAGCACCCCACGTTCCAAAGGTACGTAAAGAATCACCTCATAAATTTCCAAAATGGGATGGCGAAATGCTTTAGGAATGGAAAAGAAGGGCGCTTGTCAATTAACTATCGGCAAGAAAACATATTACTGCGACAAAGAAGAGTAATACTATGTTTGACCCTCAATGCATTTTTCATTTCTTGAACTATAATGAACTAGGGAACTTTTCAAACTAGTGTCCTACGACAAGGGTTTTTGGAGGCAACCAATATCCTTCATTCCAGTAAGGGTGATCTTTTCCCATCAGTACTACTGAAGCGGACGCCGACAAAAAAGTGGTTTTAGGTAGCTAGTTATTCATTTAATTATACAGAACGTACTTTTTGATTCTTGTTCTATGCATTCTTTTATAACCACAATGTTTAGTATAACAATCACAACACCACTAAAAATCATGGAAGTAGAGATGTCAGTGAGAACAGAAAATGTGGAATCATTGCATCCCATCATTATAACTCATCACCTATCACAATTTTTGGTTTGAACATCCCTGAAAACCACATAATAATACCTCTAGTGGAATTTAATGAAATTATTATCATGGATTGGATTTCCCTATATAGATCCAACACAAATTCATGTGAGTGGAAAATCACTATCCATTTGGTGAATCGACCACCAATTCTGTATAAGTACAAGGAGGATGATGAATATTCATTAGTAACATCATCTCAAGAAAGGATATTACTTCCCTATGAGAATTAGTATTATTCTCAGATGATTTAGTCCATAGAAGAAACCATCCGAGAAGAAATGCCTATTTGTGTTGGAATTCACTTATGTGTTTCTTGAAAGAATTTATAGTCTTCTACATTGAAGAGATGTTAAATTTCTGATTGATCTTACACCTAGGGAATTTAAAATATCCAAGGCTCCATATATAATTATTTTTGAGGATCTTGAGATGATAATTAAATAGCTATAGGAGAATTTATATAAAGGGATTATACACCCAAGTGCTTCACCATGGGGTGCACCAGCCCTCTTCATCAAGAAGAATGATGGGTCATTGTTCGTTTTAATTGATTATCATGAGCTAAAAAATCATGAAAATGAAAACGTATCCTTTTCAATGAATTTATCACTTTCTCAATAATCTATGTGGAGAAAAACACTACTCCAAGGTGTATGTTTTCCGGGATATAAAAAATTAAGGCTGTAGAAGGAGGATATCCTCAGGACTAATTTTCATATAAGGCAATGGCACTATGGATTCATTGTAATACCTTTCAGACTCACTAATGCTCCAGAGATATTTATAGATTTCATGAATAGAGTCTTTAGAGGCCACGTTGACTAATTTTTTGTAGTATTTATAGATGATATTAAAAATAATCCAAAACCAAGGAGGTGCATAAGGATCCTCAAAGAACTATACTTGATACCTTGTGAATGGAGAAGCTCTATGAAAATTACATCAAGGTTGAGTTCCTGTTGAAGGAAGCCTCATTCATGGGTCATATCATCACAAGAAATGGGATATCTACAGATCCCTCCAAGAAAGGTACAATTGAGTGATGGTTGAGGCTGACATTTGTGATGGATATCTATAATTTCATTGGGTTAGCTATATATTATCTGCTATTGGTGATAAATTTCTCACGATTTTCAACCCCTCTTACCAATTTAACTCGAAAGGGAGCCACGTTTTATTTAATTAATTAATGTGAAGAGAGAATCAAGTAGTTGAAAAAGGGGTCTTATGACTATTTTCATTCCTACACTACCCACTAATGGAGAACTATTGGTTGTATACAACGATTCTTCAAAAAAGGGCATGGGTTGTGTGTTGATTAAAAATGACAATGTCATTACCCATTCTTCAAGTAAATTGAATATGTATGAAAAAAACTATCCATCACATGATCTAGAGTTAGAAATAGAAATTATTTCTTAAAAAAGTTGGTGAAATTACCTCATTGGGGTGAAGTGTGAAAATATACAGATCACAAAAACCTCAAGTATATATTAACACAGAAAGAGCTGAATATGTGTCAAGGAAGATAGTTGGATCTGATCAAAGTCTATGACTTCTCAATCAATTCACACCCTGGGAATGTGAAAAAGGTGGTGGATGATCTATGTAGAGGGGAACCAACAATTCGATCATTTATGAGTATCTCAAAGGATCCAATATTTTTAGACTTGATGAAGATGGACATGGGAATCATAAAGATGGTAACATTATTATTCCTTTTATAAATTATTTCTCAACAATATATTTTGGAAAGGTTAAAGGATGCTCAAATAGATGATATGGGAATTCAGAAGAAGTTGGAATCTATTAGAAAAGGTAAATCCTCGTCGTTTAATGATAATGAGGATGTAATTGTGATATATGGGTCATGATTATGTGTTCTGTCAAATAATGATTTAAATAATGAACTTTTTGATGATACACATATTTTTAATTTCTCTATTCACCTAGGAATCACAAAGATGTATCGATACCTGAGAGAGCATTATTGGTGGGATAAGATGAAGGACATCACTGAATATACATCAAATTTTCTGGTATGCTAGAATGTTAAGGCTATAATGAGGAAATTTTTGTGGACGATGAAACCATTACCCATACTAATATGCAATTGGGAAAACATCACCACATATATCTTTACCAGAAATCAAAAGAAATCCAAAGGAAACAATGCTATCTGGTTTATTGTGGATCATCATATAATGAATGCACAGTTCATTGCATTCTGAGAAGATTTCTAAATAGATCAACTGGCACAGATAAACATCAGAGAAGTGGTAAGGAAGAAAAGAGTGCTAGTATCAATTTTAACCGATGGAGATGCAATATTCACTATTATGTTGTGGAAGAGTCTCTAACACGCTCTAAATACAGAGTATAACTTTAGTATGGCTTACCATCCTCAAACAGATGGCCTATCTAAGAAGACTATCCAGACACTTGAGGACATGTTGAGAGCATGGTCAATGGACTTCAAAGTAGGACGAGATCAACATCGTATTCTATGGGAGTTCCCTTACTAAAATAGTTTCCTCTAAATCAACCAAATGGATCCTTATGATGCCCTTTATGGGAAGAGGTTCAGACCACTCACATGTTGGGATGTAGTTGGGGAGTGAATCCTCTATGGTCCAGAAATGGTTTAAGAAATGGTGGAAAAGGTCAAGACCATCCAGCAACACATTAAATCTGCTCAGAGACAAAATAATGAGTTATGTTGATAATTGTTGATGATTACTAGAGTTACATATTGGAGACATGGTATTCATATGCATATCACTATGGAAGAGACCTAAGATATATGGTATGAAGGGAAAGCTTAATCCAAGGTACACCATCCCATTTGAGATCCTTTATCGCATTAGAGAAGTGGAATATCAGCTAGAACTCCCTCTGAATATGTCTCAAGAACATTATGTGGTCAATGTGTCACTATTGCAGAATTACATACTTGACCCACCACAGGTACCCAATCCAGAGGTTTAAGCATTGGATAATTACCTCTCCAATGAAGAGAATCTCGTAATGATCTTAGATGATTATGTAAAGGTTATACGAAATAAGAGAATGTCGCTCTTCAAAGTGTTGTGGAGAACCCACAAGTTTTAATAAGCAATGTAGGAATCATAGGAAGTGATTAGGTAGAGTTACCCTCATCTGTTTTATTATGGGAAACAGAAATTTCAAGGGTAAAATTTCTTAAGGGGGGGAGATTTTAGTAACCAAAAAATTTATTAATGAAAATTACTCTTGATCTGATTAAATGTCTTATTATGTATAATGGTTATATATGATATATGCACTTCATTGTTTTTATGCTTTTGAATTTTAAAATACCATTACTAATTGTTACTATTGATAATATAGCTATTGAATTGTGATCAGATGATTAGTATATATAAAGGGATTAAAAATATCTAATTTACTATGATAAAGGAACTCTTGGCCCCATCTAGTAGAATTTTTCCATACAAAGCCCATTGTTCGATGCCCGAAAATGAGGTAGCGTCACTAGGCATTAATCTTGACCATCCCCAAGCCAATCATTAATAAATTAAACTTGAATGGAACCACCAATGGGAGATTATAAAGTTAATATATATTACCACCCAAAAAATGTTATCTAAGCCACATCAGGAGTACCTAACCATTTCACACCTTTCCCTCAGGTCTTATGTGGGTGTTATAAGGGGTTATGTAACAATACCTTAAAGCTGTGATTTTTTGCATAAATTTTTTATAAATAATACATATTAATTTTATTGTCACTTTTTAAATGGTTTTTAACTCATAAATATTATTTTTTGATAATATTCATCTAAAAAATCTATTTTGGTTTATTAATGTACTTTTGAATTAAATAATATTTTAATATTATTAATACTTTAATTTTTTATAAATGATCATATAATTTTTATGAATACAATTTTTATTAATATTTGAAAACTGTTATTGTCAAAACCCATGAATTTTCTATAATTGTTGGTTATTAATTTCAAAGTAACAAATCACACATTTAGAAAATTAATTAGATAAAATCATTATTATTTTTGGATTCAGTACGTTGAAATTATCTAAGAGTGAATTTTTCATAATTTTCTGAGACAGTCGAATTTTTGGGTTAAAATTAAATACCCTTTAAATATATAAGGTGTTTTATGACATCATAATGACCCAATAGTGATGTAATAATATACTATAATATAGATATTCAGATAATATATATTTTAAATTTAAAATAGTTTTATTTCAGATTTTTTTATTAATTTTACAATTCATTGGTGGACCCTCCAAGACTTATAAAATATTTTATCATTTTTAAATGATTTCTTCGGGAGAATGACTCATCTCCACATAATCATGTGTAATATTTTAACAATTTATGCCATTGGACTTACAAAATAATTTGTAAAACTCTTCTTTGGAAAATAACATGGGAAAATGAAGGGATGGTTTATTGTTTTTATTAGTTTAATGTGTGGTTTCCAAAACATATATAATAATGAATTCCCCCTCTTTTCCTATATAATCAAACTCAATCATTAATTCCTCTTCACTCAAAACATTTGGAGGTCAACCAAACTCTTATATCCTCTTTCTATAATCCTACTAATCTTTTCATGCATAATATAATCCTCACTCAATCCTCTTGCAAACCTTTGGGGTCACACTTCCAAGTAAGTGATTTCATCCATTCTCAATTATTCCATTTTTATTATTTTAGTTATGCCATTTTTTCAATTAATATTTGTTGGGTATGATTTTTCAAATCCCCTATACATTCTTAATTATCTTTGAATTATGAGAGACCATTTTATCTTCATTAATGCCTCCCATGTACACCATTTACCATGAAAAAATTCTGTAAGGGATTTCTCTCTCCTCATTTAAATTCAATAAATTAATTTATATTATACATATAAATTCCATAAAATATGATGGTAAATGTATCTATAATACCCCTTGACAGTCCTTTACAATTAAATATGATAATATAACCCTTTATCTCTCATCATCCATTTTTATGAATTCTTCTGTCATTTTGTTATGCCACCAAAATTGAACCGCGATTTTCCAAGACAAAGTCATTATGTAGTGAATACCATGCCCATTTCTATATCAAGGGAATTCAGATTAAGGAACATTAAGTTATTTATTTTAGAGTTTTATATTTTTATTACACATTCCTTTATCTTGGGATAAATTCTTATGTAGAATGATTCTATGTTTTATGATCCAAGTGGCACAATTATGCAAGAAATGAAATGTTTATAAAGGTTATTACTTGATAGTGCTACAATGCATTGAGTAGATAATTGTATCATGATAATAGTTGTTAAATGAGGGTTTAATCATGATAAATCAAGATAAATGACTTGTTACTCATGATTATTCTCGTTCAATTAGGGTTTACTCATGCTTCAGGTAAAATGAAACATGGATCATTCTAATATCATGTTAAATGTTGTGGCCTCATTTACATGTTATTATAATCATGTTATATCATGATTTTACGTTTATTATTTCGTTTCTCTCTATTAATATGCCTATTTCCTAATATTTACTATTCTATTCATGTTATTCCTTGTTTACACACTTACTGGTCTTCATATCTCACCCTTCTCTTATGCATGTCCCAAGGTTATCCCTTGCAATGATATGTATGAAGGAATATTGTGTTCATGTAAAAGATCATTATAATAAAGATGATGTGTTTTATATTCTAAGATGTTATGTAATGTTCTTATGACCCAATGAAACTATACCTATCGATATTCTGGGTTGTATTAAGTGCATGATTATGTAAGAAATCATTTTTTAGTGTTTAATAAAGAATAGTGTTGTTATAAGGAGTGTGGTTTGAAATTGTAGAGTTATAACACCACATTGTCCTCTACTCATACACCAAGAAGGTTGAAACGAGCATGCTTCAGAGGTGGGGGGAGTGGAGCCACCCATGTTACCACCAGAAGTTTCAAATGAGGAACATCCTATTGATCTTCCACTAGACATTAATTCTTAGTTCCATGATAGTAAATCCTATTTTAGGTAGTCCAAACAGGGTGATCTCGAACCTGCCCCTTGTTGAAAGAGGTAACATGGTAGTTTATACAGGAAAAATCTATTGACCCTATCATTTTTCACATAACATTACATGATTGTATGCTTAATTATACATCATAATAAAGGTAAAAGATCGTGAACTATAATGTATTTGATGTCTAGGTACATAAAATTAAAAACATAAAACATTTAATTATATAATATTAATATTTAGATTCTAACTTATATTATGCTCTTACATATACATATGATGAAATGAGCATAACATGAACAAAGAGATGATCTAAAATCCATGTAAGGGAATAAACATAATAATAATTCTCTAGAACATTGGTTATGAAGCGTTACATAATGATATTAAAATAATATAATGTAATTGTACATATGTAACCATAAAACATATAAATAGATATCATATAATCATGGAATCATTGTAATGTGGAAGAAAAATAAAACATGAATTTAGCACAATTAAATGACCATTACATATAGAGGAGAACAATTCAAGGTTTACCACCAATACTATTTCACATGGCATCACAAGTCAAGGCAAAGTGTCGTGATCGTTGCACATGGTAGCACAAGTCAAGGCTAACAACCAAGACTGTTCCACATAACATCTAACGAGACTCAAATATACCAAATGAATTGGAGTGCTATTTGGTATCACCCATCTTAGAATTTCCTTGAATATTTTTTCCCAATAAACAATAATATATAATCAATCCGGTATAAACATATGGGCTACCCGTGGAATGAAATTGGTATCATAATCATGTCACAATACATTAAAAAAAGGAGTATCATAAAACAGTTCATGAAGGTAAGTAATTAAATAATATATGGAAATATATAAGTTAAAATTTAATATAGCATGATAATTTATGTCAAAGAGAAGTTACAACTTATAAAAAGATATAAAATAATCTTTATAATTAAAACATTTTATTTTGGTTTTATGGAAAATACCAAAGTGAATTTAAAATAGAAAAGTGAATAATATTTTATATAAAACCATTACTGAACCTATAGGATATTAATAATCACTATAATGGATTTATAAAAACAATTTTGGCATCAAATAGATGAAATAGTTCACTTGAAATTGGGAAGGAATTCGGGAAGTTCATTTAAAACGGGTTTTCTTATCGAGATGTATTGAGTAGGGAACCATTTATAAACATGTATATCCACAAAATATTTGATAAAAGGGTTCTTATACATGAATTTGGTACATATACATAACATTATTATATGTACAAAAAAACAATAGATAACATTATTTGGGTAAGAAGAATGATAAAGAAACCAGAAAGAGTAAAGGAGGTTAGGGATGAATCCCTTATGGAACCTATTCTTGGTAACAGTTGTAAATAAGAGAGATTAATAAGAGATAAAGGGGAATATATTAATTTATATATCAATGTGGAATTATGGGGGAGGTGTGAAAACATGTATCCTCATTATGTATTAAAAAATCCATATCATAGATAAGATTGTTGAAAAAAGTGAGAAAGAGAGGATCCCTAACATTAAGTATGAAGGTGATCTCCACTTGATATTAATGAACAAAATATGAAAATTAGGTTTATTAATTAATAATTATAGAACATATTTTATATTTAATTGATTTACTATAACCTTTTTAAGTTCATTCTTAGTTATTTTGATGGGTTAAAAGGTTATATTTAATTGTTTGGGTCTATTTGTTTCATGATAAGCTTACTAATATACATGAACAGATAATCATGTACAATAAAGATGGATATCAATAATTGAAGTTATATGTTATTATTGACCATCCAATAAGGATACACATTTGCAAAAATCGGTTTTTTTCTTTGATTGAAGTTGAATAATTATATAAAACCATATTGATATCCTTTTGGGTTAATTGACATTTCTATCACAACAAAGGCACTTTGTTTTATATATAAAATCCCTTAGTAATAAAAGATTAAAAAATCATATATGAAAAATTATAAATATATTATATTCTTGTTCAACCATAATAAATGTTTCGTGACCAGAAATGAATATGGTAATGGAAATTGAATAACAATCATCCATGAATGTGGAAAATTAACACATCCTAGATGGTGTTTTTAATACTAGTATAAAAGAAGGTTATTGGATAGATGGTAATAACTTATTCCATTATCATATAAAATTTAAATTACATTAAATTTACAGATGTTTTTTTTAAATTTTGATTAAGAGTGGTATGGATTGTAATGAAAACAATGGAACATGAAAAAAAAAGTCAAATAATTGAAATGAATAAGTTACCTCTTAACACATCCTTTCTTGAGAGCCTCTTAAGTGGAATGGATTTGCACTTTTGAAATGAAAAAGGGAATTTTTATGTGGTGTAGGATCTTGGGGAGATATTTGGGTAGAATTTATGCAAGGCATGTGTCTTGAGAAGAGTTATGAGAATCAGGGAGTGTGGGAGGATTTCATAGTAGAGTGGAGGATAGTTTTCTTAATATTAAATCATTAGTTTATTATTTTTTCATATAAAAAGAAATAGTGATTACTAACTAACCAAAAATGGAATCTTTTTCATCTGAGTTAGAACTAATGGTCCTTACTTCAGAAAAACATCACCCATGACCCAATAATTATTTTAATTATCTTATTTTGTAAATAATTGTATTTCGCATTTCAAAAAAATTTCACGTATTTCAGAAAAATCCCAAAAGTTACCCCTAAAACATTTATTGACATGTAGAATCAGAAAATGAAATATATTTTTTCAACAATTATTTTCTAAGTATGTGAAATTTTATTTTAAAATTAAATCATAATTTACATGAAAAATAAAAATTTTAAAACAAAAACATTTTTCTAACAAATTAAAAATATAATTATGGTCTTTTAAAAATATCAGATAAACATATGTCATCAAAAAACTATTTTATGAATACATTTTTTGAAAATTAATTTTCATTTAAATTATTAAATTATTCCTAACATTTTAATTAAATATACATGACTCATAAAAAACAACACTACGGTATAATTATATCATATTGTCTCATATAATATTGATAAACATTGTTTATACCTTCATTGGTAAGGTTACCTATTCACATGAATGTCTTAATGTTCATAAGGTTCATATTACTATTCAGAATGGTAAAATTACTATTCTTATGGGGCGGTAACTATTAATTAATAATTACATTGGTCTTCTATGACTCCAAACATCTTACTTATCACAACCGTGTATATCAGATTTTCAAAATTCAAATAAATGATGTTATAATATGTTGTTTAATGGTCACATTGTACTTATTAGAACATTTTGTTTTGATTTTATGTATTTATCATATATGAAATAATCATAATAAGGGAGTTTCCATTGATTAAACATTTTGTCATTACATTCCTCATCCATTATGAAATTTCTCCCTCAAATTTTCATTTTACATATTAAGGTGAAATAATATGATAGTTTGAATACATAGCTAATAAGCATAAAAATTAAACATTAAACTTTAAATGTTAAACACTAATATATAATTACAGGATTTTCCCTTCATAATGGTTATACGAAGCTTATGAATTTACCAGCACGTATCCCGAGAGAGTGTCAAAATAAGAGTGTACTAAGACACATTGTAGGGCACCAGTTCCTGTTTGAATCTAGATCAAAGTGTTGTCTTTGATTTTTACACCTAGATAAAACTATTCCAGATCCACATCCACTTGTTCATATCAATAGAGGGATGAATTTTCATGATAAACCATTTTCTCTGTACTTCACAATATTTAGGTTTGTTTTTTTATAATTACTTTAATCCATAAGTTTCATACAAAAGTTCTCTATTACTAAAGACAAAAAATAACATGATTTTTTCTATGATACCAACTATAGAAACCCTAACCTTTTTCACATAACATTATTGGAATTTATGCATAATTATACAGTGAAATTTATGCTGATGATCGTGAAGTCTATTGTCATTGATGATAGGGTAGATAAAACTGAAAACATAAAACATTTCATTATTTGATCGTCGTATTGAGCTCCTAAGGTCCACTGTTCTCATACATATTCATAGGATGACATGGTGATAACATGAACAAAGGTATGAGCTAAAATCCCAGTAATATAATAAGCATACGAATAAATCATCAGAACCTTGGTTAAAAATAATGAAATAATCATATAAAAATGCATATAACATAATCGAATATATTAAAACCTAACATCATTAACATGGGATCTTCTAAAAAATTAAATCATGGTAATGTGGCAGGGACATAAAACAAGAATATAGAAGGATTAAATTCTCATTTCACATAGCTGATCCCAAGACATGGTTTACCACCAAGACTGTTGCATGTGGTATCACACGTCAAGGCTAACTGCTAAGACCATTGCACATGATAACACAAGTCAAGGCTAATATCCATCACTGTTAAACATAACATCTCATGATACTCAACATTAACCAATTCATTGGAGCACTATCTCTGTGCACCCATATTAATATGTTCATTAATATGTTTTCCACAAAAATAATCATACATAATTAATCATACATAAACAAAGGGTTACCCATTGAATGAAATGGGTATAATAATCATGTCTTAATGCATAATAAATGGCCCTATCAAAAAAGAACCCATGAAGGTATTGATTTAATCATGCATGGGAATTCATAAGATAAAAAGTTATATATCATGAGAAGTGATGTCAAATAGAAGTTACAACTTAAAAAAATCCATTAAATAAATCTTATAATTTAAACATTTTAGTGTGGTTTTGGGAAAAATACCACGGTGTATTCAAAATATAAAAGGGAATAATATTTTATATAAAACAATAATTTAATAAAAAGGGTTTTCAGAATATATATATACAGATTTTATAAAAATAATGGTGGCTTAAAACAGATTATATTGTGCACCTTAAATTGGGATGGAATTCAGGAAGATCCTTTAAAACAGGTTTGCTTATCAGAATGTATTGAGGATGGAACCATTTAGAAATATGTATATCCATAAAAGAGTCATTTAAAGGGTCTTGAAAACTGAATTTATAACATCTATAAAAAATTACAATTTGTATATAATGAATAATTTTAATTTTTTTGTAAAAACAATGATAAATCAACATGAAGCAGTAAAGGAGGTTCTGGTTGAATTCCTTACAAACCACAGCATGGAAATGGGTGTACATAGGAGAGATTATTGAGAGATAAAGGGTTATATAATCATTTATATATAATTATGGATGTATGGGAGAGGAGATAAAAGATAACTAATCAATAGGTTTTAATAATAAAAGGCCAAAAACATAGAGGATAATCTTGATTAAATGTTAGAAAGAGGGGATCCCTTACATTATGTCTTAAGGTGTTCTCTGCTTGATATTAATGATCTGAATAAACAAATTAGGATCATTAATTAATAATTAAATAACCTATTTTATATGTAAATTAATTTGTATAACATTTTAATGTTTATTCATGGCCTTTTTGATGGGTTAAGAGGTTCAATTTCATTGTTCGAGTATTTTTGTTTCTAGAACATGTTACATATTACAAGAATGGATTATCATGTAAAATGAAGATGGGTGTACAGAATTGGAGTTATAGTTTATTATTGAAAAAACAAAATGTTACCTTGTTGTAAATTCCTTTTTTTTACTTGGAGAATATTTGAATCATTATATGAAATTTTAGTGATAACCTTTTGGACTAATTTGTAGTTTTTTTATCACAACAAACACATTTTGTTTTGTAAATCAACACAATGTGTAAATTATTTTATAGAAACATATATAAAGAATGATATATATATTCTATTCTATTTCAGATATAAGGATAATTACATGGCCTGAATTGAAGATGATAATTGAAATTGAAAAACACATCATCCTTGAATGTAGTAAATTTACACATCTCAGATGGAGTTTTTACTACTAGTATAAAAGAAGGTTAAAGGAGAAATGATACTATATTATTTAATTATCATAAAAAATTCCAGTACATGTAAGTTAATGGAGTTTTAATTATATTTGTATGAGGATAGGTATGGATAGAAAATAAAAAAATATGTAACATGAAATGAAAGTAAAAGAATTTAAAGGAGGAATTTACCTCGTAAATTAATCTTCCTTAGGGGCCTCTAAAGGTGAGTGTATTTTTTGTTTTGAATAGAAAAAGGGTTGATTTATGTTAGGGGGGATTGGCGATATATTTTATCAGAATTTAAGTATGGAACAAGAATTTAAATGAATGAAGATATGAGGGGAGTCTGGTTGGTTTTTATAGTGTAGGTGGAGGCTTTTATTTATATTTAAATCACTAGTTTATTATTTTTCTATAAGACAAGCAATAGTGATTACTCCAGGACAAAAAATAATAATATTTTCATTTTAATTAGAACTAATGGTTATTTCATAATCATAACATCACCCATGAATCAATAATTAATATATTTAGGTTATTTTTAAAATTATCATATTTAACTCTTCATAAAAAATTCAAGTATTTAAGAAAAATCCCAAAACATCACCAAAAATATTTTTTGATGTGAAAAATCATAAAACTTCAAAAAAACTATTATTTATAAATACATTTTATGAAAATAATAATTTTTAAAATATTATTAAATTAATCAATAAATGGTATTTAAATATACATGACTCACCAAAAAAAAATATTATTATAGAATTATATTGAATAATCACATATAAGATGGATAAATTTTATTTATACTTTCATTGGTAAGGTTACTTATTCACTATTATGAATTACTATTCATCAGGGTCATATTACTATTCATTTGGGGAACATTACTATTCATAAGTGTTGGTTACTATTCAGAAAAAATTATTTTTTTCTTATCGGACTCCAAATATCTTACTAATTGAAACTATGTATGTCATATTTGCAAAATTCAAATCACATAAGGGACAATATTATGTTTTAAGGTCACATAGTACTTAATAGTTCATTTTGTTGTGATTTCATGTGATTATACTATGTGACATAATTATATGAAGGAAATTTCAATTGATTAAACTTTGAGTTGTTACAAGTATCCTCTCACCTTCTCAGGGGATAGAGATCCTCAAGCTAATGATTAATGGATAAAGTCCATGATATCTATCTTAGAGAATACAATGAAACATATGTATTATTGATTCATGGTCACCACTTATATTCTTCATGACTCTACTGAGCATTTTTGTGATATTCTCAATAGGGATATTTGACATTTGCGTACGGTATGGGTGGATTTCCTGATATCATTTTTACTATTTCATACTACATACGGTCATAATATATGGTTACATAGAGTTTATGCACCTACAACAAGGTGAAATATGGATGACAATGTATTTAGATCACACCAATGAATTACATAATTCTGTGTCGACCCTGGTGGGTGAAATTGTGATGATTACGAGATGGTATGAGGATGGAAATGAATACTTTATCCGATCAATGTTGAACATCTTCTTGTAGACCAAAATTTTAGTGTTGGGGAATTGACCCTCTTCACAGAGCAGAACATACGGGAATCCAAGAATCTGAGATATGGAGATTATGCTTCAATGAAGGAAGATATTTTATCTAGAGGCATGTAGAGATATTTTGAGGGTGACCATTAGGAATTTAATATCCAGATGAAATGCATTGATAGCAATGCAATGTTTCGCTAGTTTTGGAGTACATTCCATAATAAACCCTAGTGCATGAGGACCCTAATCATGTGTCGAGCTTGTAGCCGGATGGGACACCTGTAACTTTATGTCTCAACATTCCATTATATATCATTGGTTTAGGGATATGTATTTCCACTACTTTTAAATATATCCTATATATCTCAATGACTGTATGGATGCTAGTCTAAAATGGTCGATCAGGTCGAGGTGGTGGTCGTGGCTGAGAAAGTCAGGCCATTGAGGCTCAGTTCCAATAAAGTTAACCTACCAAAGTTAGTTCAGTTTCATATTAGGGTCTCTATATGTCCCAAATCTATGGAGTTCAGCCTACACATGAAAATTAAAGTCTTTGTAATTTTACATTATGAGTTATTATTATTTTTAGAATATTTATTAGTTTATTAACAATTTCATACAGGTGTATCACAATCTTTTATATACACTAGAATCATTGAATGTCTGGTCCTAATCATAGTTAAATTTAGTGGCATTATAACTCCTGAAACACTATTAGTGAAAAAATCATAGGGTATACGCCATTGAAAGGAGTGCCCCATGATATAGGTGGTGCAGATTCTTGTGGATTTTTTTCCATCAAGATGATCAACTTCAACATCATTTGGTTTGGAATGTCTAGTACCTAATCATGCATGTATTTATTTCTATCACTAGAGGATGTCTTTTACATCTCATTAAAGAAGAATTTATGTCCATAAATGTAAAAGGGATATCCAAGAATGATGATATGGACCAAAACATCATGAACTTTGTAGGGTGATAGCTCATAAGGTGAGTCTGTTTATGAGTGATCCTAGAATTCATCTTTTTGAATTCCCTTCTGTTAAGGAATGTATTAGGGACATATTCCATTATGATTTCTCATGTTTACCTCTTCTATGAGAGGTGGGTTTAACAAATGTGTAAATTACATGTGTGGCCCCAATGTCTATTTTCTCTATTTGATCTAATCTATATAGATTCAGTAAATCGGGAAGCAATTTGAATGTACAGTGGAAAAATATTTCATATAAAACAACATTTCACCTTGGGGTTCACCTATCCCATTTTCCAAGAAGGAAGACAAAACCCTCATATTGTGCATGGTTTAATTGTGTTCAAACAATATTATGGTAATGAATTGGTATACATTTCATTATATAGGTGACCACTTTGACCAACTACGTGGTTTGACCATTTTCATTAAGATTGATTTCTTGTTATAAAAACATCAGGTGTGTGTTAGACCATGAAAAACAACACATATTTCCTTCTAATGTTTATATAACATATACATGTATATATTTATGTTGGTTGGAATATATAACACGAAGCTAGTCTTTAAATAATTTATTGATCCGATTTCACACCCATACAAGGATTCATTTTTTGGTAATCATCATTGATGAAATATTAGCGTATTCTCACATGAGGCAGAACCATTCCAATCATCTTGAGATTATTCTGAATAAAATATGAGTGAACCATATATTTTTTAATAATAGTAAATGAAACATCTGGATTGATATCTTTCACTCCCAGGTCATACTATTTTATAGGTAGGTGTATTTTTTGGCCCATAAAAGGTGGTAACCATGGTTTCCTTGGATAAGAATATGAATGTGTTTGAAACCAACAATTTATTAGGGATGACTGTCTGTTTCAAGAAATTCATTCCGGATATAAAAATACTATAAGCAACTATTATGAACCGAACTACAAAGGGTTTTATCTATGTATATTCTAATTCCCATGAGATAGTTTTTTTGAGTTTAAAGGGAAACTGGAAACAACGATGACCTTAATTCTTCAAGGTCGAGGAAGAAGATACATAGAATTTTTATGCTTCATGATTCTGGATTGGGTTCCATTATGATGAATGGAAGAAATGTTATAGGATATAGATCCTTCCAAATGAGAACTCATGGATATAATTACCATTAAAAAAATATCAATCAAGCTATTTTGGTCCATGTTTTATATTGTTATAGGCGTTATATTTTTGAAGAGTGGTTATTTTTTTTACGTGGATAATAAAAGTATCAAAATCATATCTAGAAAATGATACATTAATATAAGGTATCATAGGTGGTTTGAGTACCATTATCCATTCAAATTTTGGATTACCTACATAATCAGAATGGTTAATGTATTGGTTGACTCCCTAAGCAAAAAGACTAGGCAACATAGAATCCAGGAGACCAATTGTGAGTATTAGTAGATGGACTTCTTTTATGAGATGAAAATGTAGGTTTAATAATTTCATGGGAAAATTATTTTCTTAGCTCAAGATAGGAAATCCTCCCTTATAAAACATTTTTCTATGAGCCAGTTACCAGATTCTGAGGGCCTTGTTCTAATAGATTGTTTCTCAGGTGAGAATCCAACGCCTAGTTTGTTTGGTGACAAGAGTGTAAAACTGCATTTTTATAATGTATCTAGGATCTTAATGAGATATGGGAATAGATTATAAGAGATTATCATGCCTCTGTTTGGAATGTTAACCTTGTTCCTACCAATATGTACCAAGACATACTTCGTTAGTATTTGTGGCTAAATATGAAGATAAATAATGTTGCTTTTATCTCATTGTGTTCCACAAAACCATAGTTGAAGGTAGATCAACACTAACTTGCTATAATTATATAGGCATTATAAATTCCTAAGTTGAAATGGAATGAATTCATCATATATTTCATGAAGTAATTTATGATTTCATATTTATGAAGTGATGTATTGTGGGTGACCATTGATAGGGTGACCCAGGTTGAGAACATCCTACCTATTGGGGAACCATTTTTAGTCAATTTTCATGGGATTATTTATATCCTGGTGATATTATACATGTATGGGGTTCCCCTTTCTATCATTTTTGACTAATAAACCAATTTTAAATCCATATTAATGAAATTGTTTCGAAAGTAATTGGGTTCAAAGGCGTTCTTGTGTACAAATTATCACCCTTAGACCAACTAGTATTCCATGTGGATGATACATGAGTTAAAGGACTAGATTCAGTCAGGAATCTTTGATTCAAGTGGGTAATGTGAGATACATGTTCCACATTTTTTTTTTCCAAAATAATTGTTTTTATGGAATGTTTTAGACGGATCCATATGAGTTAATTTATGGTAGTTCATGGGGTTAACCTCTCTGTTGGTTGGAGGGAACTATGGAAATACTACTGGTTCCCTTTCACATATAGGAGACTTAAAACAATGTAAATCTGATTTATAGGATTAATTCTATATCTCAGTCTAGGAAGAAGGTTTATAAAAAAAATCATATGTGACGTCTCATGATATAGGAGGTACATCAGTTCGGTCTGTGATTTTTTCCTAGATTGGGTCATTCATGAATTCAATGAATAGTCAAGGTAGTGCTTCATTACATTAGATCATTTGGGACCATGGGGTGATTCTAGCTACTAACCTATCAGTTTTAATTACCTTATAGGTATCATTCAATGATCAAATATCTTCCATGTATCCTAGATCTTCTAGTATTTTACTAAATTGCCTCCATCATTTGACCATGAGGATATTGATTTGATGGAAGATGCATCACTTGAGGAGAATATAATACATATCATTTTTTCATGAACAAATTAACTTTGAGGTAGGTCAGTTCCTCTATTATTGGTTCTATAGCAGCACATCAATGTGATCTAAGAGGCCTAGGAGAGAGACACTTATGTTTGAGCTCAATGGCCTCAACTGTTTTCAGATGATGCATTACCAATGATGGAATGAAAATCATGTTTTAGTTATTTTAATGAGGGGATATTGTAACATCCTTTCATTTTAGTGACATACCTTTTCATCTTATATTTTGTTAAACATGGAAACTACTCCATAGGGTGGGTCTATTTTCATTTAAAAGGAACGGATAAAAGGGATTTGGATGATAGAAGTAGGCCAATAACATGGTGTGTATGGAAATATGTACTGTATTTACAATACACAATGAGTATCAATTATATTACATATAATGGTTTGGTTACACCCTTTTCACTTCAAGAGTTCGGGTTTCAGGAGAGGGTAGGGCCCTGATGTTTACACAATGGGTATCTCATTTATATGATGTATAAATGACTTGGTTTTTTTATAAAGAGGTAGGGGATCATTTTGTAGGTCCCACGTCAATTCATGCATACATGCATCATGCTACTTAATATCCTCCTCTACCTCAAGCTAGCTTTGTGGTATCTCCTCCATCAAAACTCTATTCTATTCATTATCGATCAGATTGTATCTATAATGGTATGCTCTTTAATTCTCTTTTATCATTTTATGATTTACATCCTTGAATCATTATCTACTTTGTATGAGATTATTTTTCCTAGTTTCATGTTTTGATTCCATTTTTCAATTTTCTCCTATTCATGATCGAATCAGAGGTCAAAAATAAGCGATTGGTTTTCTAAAAACCAATGGTTGATTGTCTATATTGTTTCTTTAGATTCTATGACTTTGATAATATGTTACTTTGTGTAAGATAATACACTTTTATAGTATTTCTCCTATAATGGATAATAAATTATATTTAATGATTTTGAATTCATTGTAAGGCCCTAAAAACGGAGAATCACTTCATAGGTTATTTTCCCATTCATGTGCCACTCCTTTGGTTGTTTATATTATTAAATACCCACCTATTATTTACCTAATATTTTTTTAAATGCATTTTGAGGTGTTCCTCCATTTTAATTAATATATAAGGTTGTTATATAAATTAATAAGATTTTTGGTTAGGTGATTGTCCACTTTTCTTATGACATATGCCTTATCTGATAGTCTCGCTACTTAAATTAAATAAACAATCCTATATGGTTGAAAATTTATTAAATGAATAATTGTGTTGATATGGTATGTATTCATTAGTATGGAATTTCTTAATCCAATATGTGTGTAATGCAAGGGCCTGACATAAGGCCACCTTAGATGGGATTATTTTCCATTACTATTTTTTCTCATTTTTCAAACGAAAAACAACTAATAGAGATAATAGTTATGCCACAAATAGGCTTATCATGAATTTTACATTACCTCTGTATAAGTGATAAAGGTCCATAGGGGAGAACCCATGGATAGTCTCATGGAATGATGATTGTATCATGATATGAGGGAGAATTGTACCCCTGTGTGAAATATTTGGGATTATCTAGTAGGTTATGTTATTTACACACCATACCAGGAGTGATATATTGGAACTCATCTATGAGTCACCTTAGACAAACTCCCACATTATTGGATATATAAATATATATATGAACATATTATTTCAATGGATTTATTAATGGGATTCCATCCATCTTTCCATGGATGGGTTAGGGTTCATATTCATAAATTCTATTGATGGTTCAATCTAATGAATAAGAATGTTTTCTTAGAATTACATGGATATGTCCCCCAAGACAATCCACATTATTGGGGACATACCAAAATTTTATATTTTATTAATGTAATTCTGTTATACATCATAAAATTCACCTTAATGTTTCTGGATACCATAGTCTAGGGACCTCATGCTTAGGCCAGAGCTGGTAGAATTGGACTAGAAACTCAATAGGAACCTGGTTCGATGAATTTTAGTTATTTAATTACTTATATTCATTTATTTCTATTGGAACACTATTAGTTTTATATAAACCAACTCTTTTGATCTTGGTAATATTGGTGGTGGCCTACTTAGTATATCTCAAATCGTTCTTGGGCTAACCTTAGTACATAATATGACTTTATTTTTTCATGTATAGATAAAGGGAAGTAGTCATCACCTAATTCTTGATTATATGTTCTAGGATGGAGTACAAGAGAAAGGGATTGAGACCTTTATCATGAATATAGTATTTGTATTATTATTTTATTTTTTTGTATTTTGATTGCATGTAGTATATGTATGTATCCATTGTTTCATCATGTACCAATTTAGATATATCTACATCATCATTATTATCATCTTTCATCTATTATTAATTATCATCATCCACTTATTGTTTATTTATCTGGATGCCTATTATTTTTTGTCATTTTATTTTTTATTCATTATTTACTTTCAAAACAATATCATAAATAATTTATCTAAACTATAATCAATTAGGGAATAGTCTCCCCACAGATACACCATGAGCCCTCAATGCGGGTCGACAACCTCTTGCGTGTGGGGATGAATGCTTGAGTTCTGGTGGATAACCTTATTTGGGAACCATTCATTGGATTGTGGGGTGGAACACTATAATAATAATTACCTTAATTCAATCATGATAGTTGAATAATAGAAATGGTAGTCATTCATACATAACGCCTACTGCCTACACATCTGTAGCATGCTTCATTTTTCATATCCTTGTTTTATGGATGATTGTATTAGTAAAATTGATTAATAAAAATTATAATTATGTAATCCCTATTATTATTTATATCCTAGAATTATTCCCCATTAGACCATGATCACGTTATTGATGAACTGTTGAAATTATGAACATGGCATCCTCAAAACAGCCAACATGGAAATAACTGAATAAGTTATTAAAAAAGTCATTAAAATAAATGTATTAAAAGGTTTAAGAATAAGGTATTAAACATGAAAAAATTTCTTATTAAAATAATAATTGATATATTTTTTATATAATAGATAAAATACATACACAACAAATTCTAGATCTGAGGTAAGAGGTTTCTTAAATAAATTATCATTCATTAGATCACACATCTACTGTATTGATTATATTATGACATAAATATGGATTAAATTAGCATTAAATGATTTAAGTTATGTATCCATAGTTATTTTTTATGATTATAATTCTTTACACATATTCAATTCATTGACTAAATCTTACTACAATGATACAAACTTTGTATTTGTTTCATACAAAACATACTTCATTGGAAAAAATGTTCTCTTATAAACCTAATATTTTTATGTGATTTCTATACAAACCCTTTTCATAATTTAATTTGAATACCTCAAACATCAGGGTATTTAATGATTCAATTCATCTACTTCATTGATGGGGTTTATGATTAAAAACATACCAATGTGCTAATTGTTTATTTGAAAATAAAATTTTAATCATGATTTTTCATGAATGAATTATCATTGATATAAATTACCAAATAATATTCTAATAGACCCATTAATTTTATTTTCTACTATATAATCAATTTTTTTAATTTTTCCATTTTACAATCATTTATAATTGAAAATATTTATAATTTTTAAAAGAAAATATGACTTCATTACTCCCTTATATGAAAGATCCATTTTCATTAATATCCTTGTAATCTAAAAACATTTTCAGAAACTATTTAATATTATCTAATTAAAATTAAAATTGATTCATTAAATTTAATCATTATCTATTTATATATTTTAAAAAAATTAAAAGGAATATTCTTGTCATTTTTCAAAAATGATTCTTTAAACTTTTACTGAAATTGTGAATGTAATATTTGATTTAATATGTACTACATGAATAGTATTTTATGGATTCACGGTTACTATATTCATTGAATTTTAAATTACATTTTTCAAATATATTTTCAATGAAATGTTTTTTCATAATATTTTTTCAATTTTAGTTTTTCAAATGTGATCTTCATATTATAAATTCAATTTTGCAAAAGAATGTTTCTAATCATTTTAAAGGTATATATATTAATCAGAAACATAATACATTTATGTAATAGAATTATTTAAAAATTAATATACTCCCCCAAATATATACCTATCTTATTCTCCAATCATTTAATGGGGTAATTCAATCCTAATGTATAATTCTTAAATGCTTTCATTATGGAATTTACTTTGATTATTATATTGAATAAGAATATTAAAACCATTTTATTTCTATTTATAAATCGTATGATGTTATTTAAAATTGAATTCCCTTTTGTGAAGAAAATAGATAGTAACCATTTAATAAAGGGAGGGCCCATATTTTTCTAAAATTCATTGGGTAGGTATTTATTCTATTGATGTGTCAAGTATAGGATTAGAAAGTAAACCAAATTTGTTATTGGACATTTTTCACCATGTGATATTGACTAGTATGATGGCATTAAATCATGTTTATTTCATATTAAATTTTTATTCAACATTTCTTATGATACCATGTACATTATTTAATGCTCCCATGTGATTACTCATGTGAATTCTATTTTATGATATCATGTTATAAATTTGGATCAGAAGATTTGTTTCTGTAACTTGTTATTGTATTACTTGAATTTTTTCTCATCCATTTATATAAGTTATTATCTAGTTTATCTCATGAATTTATAGGTTAATTAATATAATTAGTATCTCACTATAGAGAATTAAATAATGAATTTTCATTTTAGTCTCACTTTGATGGATTATGTAGCATGTTTCCCAAAGACACTATGTATTTTTTATACTTTGTTTGTATTTAATTGATAATTATGTTAAAAATAATTAAAATGTATTTTTAAAACGTTTAGGCCTTTGTAATAACTAATTACCTTTTATAAAATCTATATAACCAGATATTAAGTCACTATTATTGTAGATTCTTTCTTATATTTTATAGATCAGTCCAAGAATGTTGCTCTATTGTTTGAGTCATTTTTCCAGGAAGTCCAATGTTTGGGTTAGGTGTCCAAATGGATTCAATAGGTTTTTATACAGATTTAAGGTCAAGGTTAATGTTTATTTGATTCAATTATATTAACATAATAAAAAATTATTTTGAAAAATATTAAACTATCTTAAATAAAGAAGTGTTTTTGGATAGATTAGTCCATATAAAATAGAAATATTAATCTTGTGGATTATTATATAAGTAATTATTGGAAATCATTAATCGATCCCAAATTTATATACTATAAATGAAATTTGAATCATTTTAAAATATATTTTATATTTAAATTATTTTCTAGAAAATTTTCTTGGGTTGGATTAATCATTCCAAAGTAAAATATTATTTTCTGTTGAATTATTTTTATCATACGTATTATATCTATCATGGATTAGTTATTTTTCAAAAGGGTCACAAAATCAATTCTTGATAATAATATTTTTATCAATATTTTCTAGGATAGCGATTTAGAACTAAATTTCCTCCCCAAAAATACTTTCAGTGTACATTTTGATATATAGGATTTAAACATTCAAACATTATGGATATATTTTCTTATAGTGCTTTAGTTGAAACAAATAAAATGTGTGGGATACAAATGCTTGACTATTATCACTAGACCCCTATAATATATTTATTTCATGTGGATATGTGGTTATGTGGTAGTAATGTGTTAATTTTTTAGTGAGGTAGTGGTTTTATATGTGTTAGAGGTTATGTGGTGTAAGATATATACATTTTTTAGATCTCAGTAATATGGTATATGGTATCTTTTGAGAATGTGGAATTTAGTGTTAGGAGATAAATATTGAATCGATGGGAGTGATATATTATATTTAATTGGGAAATGTGGGTGGATTAATATTTAAGTAATCAGATATGGATAAACATTCTTAAAATATAATTTTGACTACAATATCATAATTTTATATACAGATTTGATAAGTTACACTTAGTTGGGATCAGTTATAGTTGACAAGGGATTTGTAATGAGTAGGTTTTTCTAATTTTCCAGTAAGGATCCATTATGAATATTTTTTTTTGATGAACCTAATGATAATAAATTCACGATGACCCATACATCAATATATCAATTTTAATTTTTTATATGGTGGAATTTTTGATTTGTTTGGGCCATATTAATTCATGTTGTAGGGATTTTATGGTGTTTCATTGGGTTATATAAGAGTTGACCTTGGCATATAAATATTTTGGATATATTTTTTCTATATTAAATTACATCCATATTTTATATCATTTATTATATTTGGTTTTGTGTTATTTTAGGATTCCGGAATTAATTGGTTGGATGGTATTATTTATAGGTTTTAGATGATAGTTCCTTGCATTTTGTATCCTTTTTTCTAGAATATTTATTCTCCAACCTAGGACTATTAGAAAATTTATTTAGGGATCTGGACGATCATTGTTTATGCCTAATAAGGGGTTCTATTGAGTATATGTTATAATTTCATATCCTATTAATGTTAAACTCGTTTACTTTTTTACACCTCATATAACATGATCATGAACCCTAGCATTGTTTTAATTATTCACCTACAAGGTTATTTATGATTCTATATTTATATAGGGTAATACATATAAGGCTATGTTAGAACACAAGGTAATATGAAATGTGGAATATAGAGATACTATCTTGATTCATTTGGAATAAAAGGATATGTCATAGAGGGATATTAATCATTTGAATCATACATGTGAGAATTTTTGTAAGAATTACCCTTTCAAGGGGGTTTATAGGACTGTCAATGATACACCCCTAAGATAAATTTTGAGATATAGTAGAAAATTAAGATTATATAGAAATATATATTTTTTATGGAGACTTCCCTCATGGAAGGGTGTATTAATATAAGGAATTTTTGTTCTGAGTAGAGTGGATAAATAAGAAATATTGAAGATAACTACGGGGTGTAATCCAAAATATGAATTGATGAAAAATATTCTTTCTAATAATATTAAATCATGAATAAAAGAGGGACAAATTATAAAAGTATTCAATATCTTACTCTAACAAAATCATTTCTAGTATGTTAGCGTCCCCATCAAAGACATTATTCAATGATTTTAGGAAACATTGTTTATAATACCTAGAGATTTTAAAAGAAGAAAAATATGATTGATAGCTTATAAGACAAGATAAACCAAGCCTAAATGAACTGATATATACAATTTAAGTGTCATTGTCATGACCTAACAATAAAAATTGGCGGTAAAAATAGGAATATAAATTTGATGAATATTTTTATAAATAATTTAGATGAACAAAATATATTTATAAATATGTATTCTAGTTTTTGTAATGTCTTTACATGTTTTGAAAATATATTTTTCTTCAAAACATGCTTTAATAGTTTTTGTGAGAAATTAAAATAAATATTATCTTTTAATTTCTGAAATTTTTTATACAAAATAAAATTATTTTTTAAAATCATCATTTTAAAATTAACAGATACTTACTTCTTAGGATTTTACTGAAAAAATTATTTTTCAATAAATTGTGGAAAATAATGATTTCATTGTAAAAAATTCATTTCTTTTTCATAAATTATGATATTTAAATTTCCCAATATCACATAATTTTATTAAATTTAAAATATTTACTCTTTACTATAATTACTTATAATTAATTACATCTAAAGAATCATTACAATAGATTTTGGAATATGTTTATTTTGATGATTAAAACATATTTTTTCTGAAAACATTTTTTAGGTACAAAAAGTTTCACCATTTTAATTAACTAAAATAAGTAATAATGATGAATCATTTAAATTAAAATTTTATATTATATATCTATATATATTAATTAAAATATATATAATTATTTTTACTAGTAATATAGATAATTTAAGTTTGTTATAAACTTGAAAATTGCATTACATGAAAAACTGTTTTTAAACTACTTTTGCGGGATTGTTTTTAAATAAAATTCTACAATTTATGGGTATAGAATTTTATATAATAGATGGGATATATTGATTTGAAATAATTAATATTATATAATAAGGTTATTTCTTCATAATTAATTGTATAATATGTAAAAAATAACTACCATAACTATGGTTAAAATTGGGATTTTCGCGTTACAGGCACTTTTATTAAATTTAATTTTACACAAAAATAGAATTATTAATTAATAAATTGGTTTTATTATTTATAATCATTTATTCAAAATTATATAATATTTCATAATGTATTTTAATCATATTGGATAGATTATCTATACTTAAAATCTTGTTACCATAGTCAAAACAAAAATGATAAAAATGAGAAACATTTGATGTAAAGAAAATAAAAGGTTAAATTATTAAAAATTTTAGTATTGGAGATGTGTATATTTGTTATAATACATTAAAAATATTATTAATCAATATTGGTGTCACTTGTATTGACAATTACTTCCCATTATTAATTTTTTTGGGTATTTAATAAAATGTCACACCACCTCATTTATAAAAAAGGCACCCCTCTCTTCAATTCTGAACACTTATAATGATAGTTAGCTCAACCAAACCCTACTAAAATATCTCCCTATAGTATATATAAATTTTCTAGAGGTTTTTTCTATTCATAAAATCAAACTCGGGGGTCCTTAAAAAGATATCAAAATAATGTTCTTCTAAGAGAAGGTAATCGATATCATCAAGTTCCTTATTTTTTACATTTTTTTAATAGCATAAATTATTGATTAATAAATACAATATAATAAAACTTGTATATACTATATAGTAATGTTTTATTGTATTCATGGGATAATATATTTTATTTTTCTTCCCTATTAAATTGGAAACAAATCCATTGCTTATGTGTACGGTACACTACCACATCACGACCCAATGTTATTTTTTTCCACCACTGATTCACATGGATAATCATAATGATAAAAAATAGTGTGTATATA
Organism: Viscum album; assembly: GCA_963277665.1. Taxonomy (NCBI): domain Eukaryota; kingdom Viridiplantae; phylum Streptophyta; class Magnoliopsida; order Santalales; family Viscaceae; genus Viscum; species Viscum album. Next base: position 844,865,972 of record OY728151.1, read on the forward strand.
TGATATATATGAAATTATATTTTTTCTATAATTTTAATATAGCATAAACTTCCTTACCATTTCACTGATTATTGAAATTATAATTATAATCATGCGTACATAAGACCCATGAACTCTACAATGTGATGTGGTCCATTTTCCATGAAAAATATAAATAATTATTGAAAAAAACACATGTAATAAATAAATATGATATTTATAATATTAATAACATTATGGAGATGATGAAATAATATCATATTCATGAGAACCTTTAGTTATGTGATGAATCATTCATGTTAAAACAAAGTAGTTAACATTTGAAACAAGGGATATGATTTAATATTATTTATTGGTGGGTGAAGTGATTTTATAAGAGGAAAATACATGATATTATAATTAAGAATATAGTTATGGTATAATTTAATAACATATTTAAAACCATTTTATATGAGGTTAAATCTCATCTAGCTTAAGGTAATCATGATGTAAAGGATTTTATCTAAAATTTACATCATTGAGGTATATTTTATCGTTATATGACAAACTAATTTTATATATTGTGTCTATACAAACTATATTACATGTTATATCATGATTAATTTATAATTAATAGTATTTTATGTTTTAATTAATTTCATAAAATTTTATTTGACATTAATTTTATCAAGAGGTAGGTGTTCCATAAATCAATTTCTTTTCATTGGTTTATATTAATTATTCAATGAGGTTAATATTATAAAATTATGTGTGAAATTTATTTTGATTTTTTTTAAATTATATATGTGGATTTACATTTCATAAAACAAATATATTAATTAATTAATATTCACATTATATGTATAATATTTGAAAGATATTTCATCTTTATTTCCACTTCATTGAGACATATTTGATATTGTACACCTATTTGTTATATCTATTATCCATTTGATTTGTTATTTTAGGGATTTATTTATATTCATTTTCATTAATACATGATTTTATGTTATATATTTCATGTGGTTATGATTCAAATTTTTTCAAAGAGGTAAGATTTTGTACTTCAATCTCATATTAATCTATTTTTTTTATTCTTGAATTTACATTAAAGTAAATTATTTGATAATTTTCCAAAAAACCCATATAATTATTTTCTTCACTGTTTATTCCAAAAACAATCAACTAATAGTACCATTAGTATCTCTTTGGTACATAAAATTATTGAGAAATGTGATTTTTTATAAAAACCCAACATTATTTCAATTTCTAATTAAAGATTATTTTCTTCCATAACTATATTTACCTTAAAATGATTTATAAAACATTTTTAATATTATCCAATGATTTATTAAAATAATTTTTACACATGATTAATTTTTAACAACATGTTTTAAAAATAATATTCTTGTTTCTTAATGAATAAATCCTGTTTTGATTTTTTAAAGATGTAAAATTATATTGTTTTAACATGTATTATAGGGATAGAATTTCCATCCATTAGGACCGCTATATAATTTCATAATTAAAATGAAAAATTATAAGTTTCTATTAAAAGAAAAAAATTTATTTAATAATTTGGTAATTTTTTTGTTTTAACATAAAAATTTCAACCTTAAAAGGATTTTCCACTAAATTTTATTTATTATTTATTTATGTTACTCTTATTCAACAATATAAACAACCCATTATTTTAAAATTACTCAATTAGGGATATTTTATTCATAATAAAATCCTTATCCTTTCTTTGGATGGTTTATGATTAGTATGAATAGTGAAATTACTGACATTAACTTCCATGATTAATTTCATCATCCATAAATTTCTATTGAATCATTCCCATTCAGGAGATCATCACACAGTATAAATACAATTTATCATAAATATCCATATTATTTTTATCATGGATATTATTATTTCCAACATTATATTCTATATATATAAAGGTTGTTTTATTCTGATTTTCATCTTATTGACTGGGAAAAAATGAATAATTTGTATAAATTTACTCAATAACAAATTTTCGTGATAAGGAATGTTTTTCATGAATTAAATTAATCATTGAGAATATGAGTAATTCGTTGGGCATGTAGTTATAGGAGAGGTTCATAATTATATATCCCTATGTTGTGTTGAGAGATATCATGTGAAAAATTAGTAAGCTAGAATTAAATGGGTCATTACCCATATATAGAAATTGTCTAATCATATGGACTAGACAGTATAGATATCATTATTTCATAGATCATGAAAACCCATATTAATAATTTCATTCATTCAGGATTCAGAATTTATTAACAATGATATTTTTAATTTATTTTATCGTTGGATGCATATTTTGATGAATTTATTTATTAAATTAAATGTCTATTCTGTTATTTAACTTTCTATATTTATGATGACATGTATAAATAATGATAACATCTATTTTATGAAACTATTAATTAGAAGGTATGATCACCATAATATTAATTCCATTACATTGAATATGAATAAGTAATCCTTGATTACGTTGAAAGATGGAGAATATTTGCCATCATTAGGACATTTTTATTATGTTTTTCTAATTTAATGTAATATTTAAGTGTGTTTATATTTTATCATGACTATAAAACTTTTAGGTACTTATTGATATTATTTATTATATATAATAAAAATTTAATAATGTATTAATAGACACTAGGCTAATAGACATGTGGTCTCTTGAGTTGGTATTAGATATATTTTAATACAAACCTTGGGAATAAGATTTTGGAAAACATTGATTTGAGAACTCAACATTATAATTAATTTGGAATATATTTATAAGTATAGGATGATAGTAGCTATTATGTAAATATTACAAGGGAATCCTTCATTTATTAAACAACTATTTAAATACGAAAATTTTTTGTGGCATGAACCCACAATGAATGGGAAAACATGTTTGTAGCGCATGCCATTGTCCTATGTGATTTGATAGTAAATATGAAATTATTTTTATTTAAATAATTTGATTCATAAATATGAAATAGATATTGGTAAATAGATTATCTAATTAATTATTTTTTAATAATTAGGATTTTAATGTGATGTGTGATATTTCAAAAAATGATTCATTATGTATTGGTATATGTAATTGTTAGGTCTATGATTTAATTTAAAATAATATATTATTTTTTAATAAAATAATACAATGTTGTGGTTTTTTATAGAGAGATATTTATTTATGGAATGATTTATGTTTATATTTTTATTTTGATATCAATATGAAGGTGTATTTGTTTTGGAAATTATCATACCATGTTCTGACCATTTTTTTGGTTAATGTATAATGTTTTCAGATATTTTGAGATCATTTAATGGAATCATGTGATCTGTTAGAATTATATTTTAGTTCTTTAAGAATGAATTTTTCAAATTGAATATTGGTCATTTAGAAAAATAGATGAGGTTGTAGTGTAAATTTATTAAAGGAATAAATTATACATGTCAAATTAGTATATTTTTTTTCTTCATAGACTAATATAGTAAATTAATTTCTCATCACTTGAGTGAGGAACATGAACCAATAATCTTATCTCATTTACATTATTTATGATGAATCAATGGTCATAAAAAAACAAGTCATGGATTTATGGTTTTTTTCATTACATTTCTTTTTATCATGTCCTACATCACAATCATTTAATCTATTGGAATTAGTTTTCTATTCTATGCCCATTTATTCACTTCCTACTAATGTTTTTCTTGAGGGAATCCTAATTTTGTATTAAATTTTATATTTATAATTTCTATATTTAATGAATAATTTTTATAAAGCCTCTTATTATGTAGGTTTTATAAAATATATTTTTTAAATTTTGAGAACAAGTTCAAACTATGAGGACACAATGTACTGGTGTTGGGGATAATGTAATAAATAAAAATTATAAAATAATATAATTATTTGTAATAGAAGAAATGAAAAAGAAAAATAATCCTAAATAAACAATGATATACTATTTAAATGTGACCTATATTACCTAATCATGAAAATTGGATCTCTGAATAGTAATAACCAATTTTTCAAAATTATTTAAAAAAAATTTAGATGAACCAATTATATTGGTAAATGAATACAAAATTATTAGTGAACCCTTTGCAAAAATCAAAAATAAAATTTTAATAAAAAATTATTTATTTATTTTTATGAGAAATGAATTTAATTAATTTGTTCCAATTTTAAGAAAAATTGTACAAAATTATATTTATTTCTGATATCATCATCCCAAAAAGATCTAAGTGTGAAATTTTGGAATTTTTCTAAAAAGATTTATTTTTCAGATAAATAAATAGGATAAAATGAATTCCATATTTTTTAATCAATATAATTAATATTATTTAATATGTTTAACATAATTTTTTCAAATTGAATGGTAAAAAAGAAATAATTAATTTTGAGTGTTAATGATAAAATGGGGTTTTCCACATTACCTGTGAATATTTTAAAATTAATTTTTTCTTGAAAATTTAACATTGATTTGTTAATTTGGAATTGATATATAGAATAATTGATTCCAAATACTCTAATATAGATCATTATATTTTAGGATTAAATGATAAAATCACAAGGTTAAAAAAACTATTTTTGGAGGTGAAAACTAATTCGATAAAAGTGAGTATCCATTGTGGTAAATGGAATAACATGAATAAAAAAGTGTTCTATTTAGTTGTGGAGGTGTTTCTAAACATTATCATACATAAAATACATTATTTATAAATTGTAGAGGAACTTGGGTTGAGAGTGACATCCTAATATTGAATAATTTTATGTATTTACAGAAATATCACATATCCTCAATTAAAAAATGTCTCCCCATTCCCCTTATTATTAACATTACTAAAGTGATTCATATCAATCAAATAATAATAAACTCTCTAGAAAAATTCCTTAACCACATTATATATCCACTCTTCATAAAAAAAATATAAGGGTCCTTAATAATAAATCCAAATGATGTTCTTCTAAGAAAATGGTAATCATAATCAAGGACTCCCTATTTTTTTATTAAATAATTTTTGACCAAAAAATATAACTCAAAAATTACAATATAATAACAAAGTTATGTAATATATAATGAAATTTTATTATATTTATTTCAGAATATTTATCTAATTCATTCTCAATTAAATAAAAAAAAATTCCATCACTCATCTGTAAGGTGGACAACCGCTTCACGAACAGATGTAATTTTGATCCATCAATAACTCACCTGGATAGTAAAATTTTTGAATATAGTGAATATATATGATACTTATAACATGATACTGATTATTTTAAAATTTTGGGTTTGAAGCCTCATTTTATTATTAAATCAAAGCGAAGAACTCTTTTAATTGGGTAGATAAAGACCTAATACATAGCCCAATGGCCTAGTGGGATTATATCCCATTACAGAGCCTGTATTCTAAAATTCTTTTCCCAAGACCCATTATGTGATTTGTATTTCTATAGCACTTACTACTACAAAACTCATACAATACCCGCCACTACTCTAGTCCCTTCCGCCACTACAGTACCCTACCGTTGCAATAGTACCCGCCGTTGCTACATTCCTCTGCAGCTATAGTGCCTCTATAGTACTGCTATGTTTAACTGAACCCAATGGGTTTTGAGCCATGCTTTTTCATGTAGGATTACATATTACTTACCACAAAGCCAAACCCCAACCATAGATAGCAAAGAAATGGTTTTTTCCAGAGTAAATGAATATTTTTTTTTCTATTCTCTATGACACGATATTGATTTTATATAATTAATATATAATCTAAATTATTACTCTTAAACCCATTAAGGAAAAGCTAATTTTTCTCATAAATAAATTTGACCTACCATCTTCACAAAGTGATGAACAACACCAAGAACTTTTACAACAAAACTGGTAGGAGGAAACAAGGTTGATAATAACCATCAAATGGGTAATACTGAAGTATTATTATAAAAATGTTATATAAGAGGTTATAATAAGATTATATATGATATTATAAACATGAATACAGTTTTCATATAAAATAATAACATGCTTAAATATATTATAAAAGATGATAATTTACATTTAGCTAAACAGAAATGTGAGGTATGGGATTTCATCACAATTTCCTTCAAGGAATAATATTTTTTCATTATGCTCAAAATTAATATCATATAGTCTTTATAATACTAATTATACATGTTATATAATGAATCAGTCATTATTTTTGGTACATTGAGATTTATTTAAAGTTATATCATCCAAGGGGGTTTTACATGAATGTTACAATGTATAAGTGTTTCAAAACTCAATTTCATTTTAATAGGTTGTATAACTTCTTTTTTATCATTGATATTATATGATTATGTACAAAACATATTTTCATTATCTTTAATTGTATTTACACGTGTTTTTTATGGATAGATATTTTAGAAAAAAACAATTCATTGATTATTACTAACTATATTTCAATGATCTTGGTATAATATTTCATATTGATTTCCAATCAATTAAGAAATATTTATATAATTAATATGTTTAAATTATTGTCATTTATTGCTTCATTTGATGTTATTAATATCATGGGGGTTGTGATTTAGAATATAAAAATGTGATAAGGTTTTATACTACATTCCTAATTTAGTCGATATTTTTTATGCTTCATCTTCCACTAAAGGAAATTATTTAATCATTTCATTATAAACCCCAATAAATATCTCCTCCTATGTTTATCAAGAAAAATATGAGATAATAATGGAATTTTTCTTTATTTGATTTTAAAAATTATTGAGTAAAATGTTTTTATGAAAGTACTACTTTTTTTTCTTTTTTGATCCACAATTTTTTTATTCCATATCATTATTTTCTATAAAAATCATTAGATAATATATTTAACAATATTAAATGAATTTTAAAATAAAATTTTCTGATGCCATAAATAATAAAAGTTGTTTTAAAATGAATATTCTTTTCTCTTTCTTGAATGAGAAACATTTATAATTTTAAGAAATGTGTGAAAAGAATTTTTTTTAACATGTAAAAAAAAAAATTTCCCCTTATCATCAAGACTATAAAAAAATATAGTTTTCATTAAAATATATCATGTTTAATGTCTAATATAATGGATTTCCAAATTTTTGTGAAATTGTAGTTCTAAAAATTTAATTTTGAATTGAAATCAGTATTTTCATCATGATGTTTTTTAATCATATTCTTATGGTATTTTTATTAATTAATGAAAACAACCATTCATTTTAAATATATTAAATATGGAATATTTTAGGATAAAACCATCCCTATTAATTCATTGGATGGTTAATGATTAGTTTGAACAAGTAATATATTTTTATTCTCTTTCTTGATTAATTTTGTAATTCCTCAACATTCTCTTGAAAAAATTATGTTCTTATCATCATTTATAATTGGATAATAAATATATATTAAATATTTATATTAATTATATCAGGTATATTATTATTTCCTATAATATAGACCATTTTACATAGTTTGTTTCGTTGTGATGGTTAATTGATTGACTCGGTAAAACCAAATTAATCTATATTTTTTTACACAATATAAATATTTTTTTATAATTATTATTTTATATAAATTAATTCCATCATTAGATATATGATTAATTTATTCGATATGCTTTTATGGGTAGGGAAAAAACATATTTAACTTCTTCATACATCAACAACTCTCATAAGAGAAATCAATAAGTTGGAATTAAATATTACATTAAACATATTTATTATAATATTGTAATATGGTATTGATGGTAAATATATCTTGATGGCTCTGATATTAAAGTATAATATTTTGAATTTACAACTTAGAGTAGTCAGTATTTTTTATACATGATGTTTTTCTATTGGTATTATCTAGGCAGTCATTTTTTCCACATGTTTTTTGATTAAATGTCATGTTTTTAGTCATTTAAGTAATTATAATAGGTATGAATTATTTACTCATGATAGTTTTTGAATTATGAAAATAATAATAAACTTTTTAGATCACTCTTATTTTTTTCATTTTCCCATTATATGTAGAAGGAATCATTGAATGACTTTAGGGATGAATAATTTTAATACTCACTATGTATTGAATATTAATTTTTCAAATATAATGTGATATTAAAGTATTTTAATATTATTCCAATACATCTGATATTTTTCGAGATATGATTCCTTTTATATAGATCCATTGTAATAATGTAACCACCAACTCTAGGATACTATGCATGGGATCTTTAATTTACTATAATCTTGATGATGTCGGGTATAAAAACATTACAAATCATATAAAATTAATATATTTTTGAAAAAATACAGGTGTTATATGAGTTGATCATCAATTTTAGGGTTCTAGTAGTCCTTACTATTGTTTGTGTTTTCAAGGTGTAGGTTGTATGAATTTTTGGGTTAATTATTTATTCCAGATAATTTATACGAAAAATTGATATATAAGCATGATATCGCTAATTTTATGATTATAATGGTTTAGAATTTATTTTAGATTTTAGTAGTCACATGAGTTCTACACTCATTGATTATAATATTTCATAATTAGAGATTTAAATTCCTACAATGATTCTAAGGATATAACAACTTTTATCAATTATAGCTATATAAATGAAAATAATAACTTGGGTTTTTTAGAATGTGTCTTACTACTTTATAGATATATGATGTTATTATGTCTCGTATTAATAAATATGTGTTGGGATTATATCATACAGAGTATACAATGGTTAATATTAGTTTCAAACTTTTTGGATTGTATTATTTTGAGTGAAACATATATTAGTTTATATGAGGAATACTTATTATATATCAAATATATAAATGATTAAATTAGAACATTATTTAAAAAATTATCATGACTAAATGAGTTATTTGAAATATAATCATTATAGAAACTTGTAGTATGTATAATGTGTATCAAATGAAAAAACCTTATCGTCATATATATGTAAATATAATATGATAAATTCATTCAAAATCATTTTTTATTTAAAAATCGTTATATATAATTTCTTCATGATTATATGTTTTTATTGATGTAGAATCATTATTATAGGGTTAGAGTAATGTGATTCAATTTGATTTAATGAATTTCATGAAACAATGTTTGTATATATGGATACATGGTTCCTTGAATAACTTATTACCATCTTATGGAATGAGTTAGTGCAGTTATGAGTGGAATGAAACAATGAAATGTTCCATATTTTAGTTATATGGAATCCTCTACAAAAGCAGTTATATCAATTAAAATTAAAACCAAAACATTATATTAATTTTAAAATTGTTAATCAAAATTCGAGTTTACATTTATTATTTCTAATATTGATGTTTCAAATTTTTATATTAAATTATATGGAATTTCATTATGTTTAGTGATAAAGTAATTTTTAAGGAAATATGTTTTCACCTATTTTATCTAATATAGATATCGTTATATTTTTCAAAAAAAATTATTTTGGATGAATATAATTATCATAAATATTATTTTATTTTTGTATCAAGAGATGCAATGGGAACATTGACCCAGATTATTTTCGAATGGTGTTCAATCAAGAAATGTTTTAATTATGAGTAAAGAGAGTTGTTAAAATAAATATATTTAAAAAATGGTTTTTGATAATTCATGTTTTTGAAATTTATTTTCTTGCTAAATAGAAAAATTCAAGCATTATATATTTCACTCAATTATTTTATTAATTACCATAATAAATGGATTAAATTGTTTTTAGCTATGTGATTTGATGTTGAACATGGGAATGGAATTTGGTTTTCATGGTTGATTTTCTTAATATCATCACCAATTTATTAGAGTAGAATACTCATCTATAATAAACATAAAATCAATCTTAAGATAATAAAATATTCATATTTGATTCTCTATAATATTTTTCCTTCAAATTGGGAATAATTATGTTCTCCCACCAAACTGAATAATGATGTTAATTATGTATCATTTTAACTGTTTCCAAAAAAATCACATTTTCATTGGAGGGAAAATAATTATTATGGGGTTGTAAAATTATATCTTGAAACATTTAAATTAAATTCATTTAATATTATTTTTTAGTGTATATGAAAAATGATTCTATATTTTTTCTCAATCATATCCAGATTTCATGTTAATTATATAATATTTTATAATAATATTTATATAAGTAATAATCCATTTTTCATTTGAAAACATGTATTTTATATTTCCATTGTTTTTTAGCAATAGTATAACTTAAGGAATGTATTTCTATTATCTTAACTATGTGGTATCTGATGGTTATACATATCATAGATCATTTTTTAGTATATGGACATGTTAATTGTTATTTCTAATTGAGATGTTTGTTTCATATCTTGAATGTGGAGAATTTTCACACAATATTTTGTGATTCTATGTAATTTTAATTAATATACATACTACAATATTAATGATTAGTTGAAAAAACTGATTATGATTTTCAAGAAAATAATATATATATATTTCAATTTTTTATGATATGTTGGGATAACCTAAAGATAATGTTTTATTTTTTTATTAATTTATATATGATTTAATCCCCACTAAAGGATTGATCTATATTTATGTATTTAGTGAATCTGTTATGGTGAAACCCCTAAGTTAAAATTTTAATGTGCTGATAAATAAAAAATATCATTTTATAGAGGATATTACAATGGTCTAAATGTGAATACTCGTACAGCATGAGATAGTTCTTGTTAAACATAGATAAATTGATTGATTGGTATGAACATTAAATAATTTTAGTGTTTTGATGTGGTAGTGACATTTTAGTAAGTATATTTTGTTCAATAATTCCATATTCATATGAACATGATAATGTTTATAGATAAAATTTCAAGATATTATTTGTCTATGGGTGTGATCATGAATAGTTTTCCATTAATTACTATGTTAATTGCATTTCTATTTCACATTGACAAGAGTATAAGGGTTTGTAGAATGTTTTTAGCACCCTAAAGTGCTCATGTTCCCATTTTTTCCTGTAGACTAATAGATGGAAGAGAAGAGACGATATATACGTGGATTGACTGTAGAACCATTTCATGTTAATGATCATGATATAATTTATTAACAATGAAAACAATAAATATTTTTATAGGTATTCATAATTAGTATTCAATTTTTCTTTTCTTTGTTTTTATGATGAAAAAAATTACAACAAAAATTATGTAGTGTCTTTGGTTTACTGAGATTGAATTTCTTTGTTTTTCTCATAAATTTTATTCCTATTTAATCCCATTATCATGTGGTACCCATAATTATTAAACTGGATCCCTTAATGTGTCACGACCCGACCCTACGCGGACTCGAGCCGCAACTACCCCAAGCCCTCCTCCATAGGCCAGGGGCTGGCGACCAGTGCCGAAGGCATAACAAATCGGGGAGGCCTTTTCCTGAGTACATGTACACACACATGCAGCCCACTCAATGCAGAAGTGAAGAGTAAAAAGAAAATTAAAGTAACACTACTATATATATACAAACCACAAAAGTGCATCGACCTCTAGCAATACAAAGCAAGTCATGGATGTAAAGAAAAAGGGGAAAACACGCGCCCAACCAGAAAAGTGACACAACCCGACAACAGGTAAAAAAAAGTAAATAGCTGAAAGGGTCCCCCACCTAGAACTCGACTCCGACCACCGCACGCGGTCCAAGCTCCTAAGCTCCTAAGCTCCACTGAAGTCATGCTCCACCTATCTATCGTCTGCAAGGGCACACCATGTGCACGCAATGCCCATGAAGGGGGGGGGGTATAAAAATACTCAGTAGGATACCCTAATGGCTTGAGGGTGCAACAAAGGAGGAACCGATTGGTGAACGGTAGATTGAACAGGAAAAAGTAAGGAGTAAAACTGAGAGTCCAGTAAAGAGTAACAGTAGAGAGTCTAGCTCAACCCATCATGAGAAAGGAGATAGACTCATCCAGACACAAGGAGTTGAAAACAATAATAATATTAACTTCTTGTCGAGTCTTCACTACCTATAGCAGGATAGTAGACTCATCCAACCCTGAGATGCTAGACACGGAAAGCACATGGCATACCCCGTACGTCTTCACCTCTCTTGGAAGTAGAGTATCCAAAACCCAAGGAGTGGGTACTGGAACAAGGTATATAAATATTCATTTGCTCAAAAAAGAAGCCCAAACAAGATCATAAGGGGATCTTCATCCCGTATCTCAGACCAAGAAATTGAGTAGCCAACAGTCCCAGAAGTAAACACCATCGATGCCCAGCATCCCGTACGTCTTCCTAAAACTGCAAGTCAAGGAAATCGAATCACCGCAACTTGAAACTATCCTATTTGGGTGGCACTTACTCGCCCGTACGGTTTTAGGTCGCATCTCAATGACATGTCTTGTTGGGGAAAGTGCTCCTCTTACTTGAGAGTTCTGGGGGGACGTCAAACCACAAGTCATCATTGCCCCGCAGTCGAGAGGTCTCCTCAAAGTCGACAGGTGACCCCCTGCCCAGCCCCGCTGGAGTTTCCCTGGAAGTCGACGGGTTCCGACAATAGGGAGACTCTTCAAGAGTGGATGGGTGCCACCCTACACAGTCTCGTAACAAGGTAATCCACTGGAGGGAGACCCGACTAATGTCGGCGACAAGACCACTGCCCAGCCCAACTGCAGGTAACCCAACGTCGGGGACCAGTACCCAGCCCAGCTGGAGGTAAACCCGACATCGGGGACCACTGCCCAGCCCAGCAGAAGGTATGCCCGGCATCGGGGACCACTGCCCAGCCTTGCTGGAGGTAAACTCGGAACTGCTCTGGCCGTCCATGCTGGATGGTACTGCTTAGTGAACACTATTGTACTGGCCATCCCTGCTGGATGGTAACCCACTGGACATCCCTACTGGATGGTACAACTGGCAAGCCCTGCTCGAAACAACCTTAGCCCTGCTGATAAGAACCTCAGCCCTACCAGAAACAACCTCCTAGGCAGAGGATCGGTGACCGCGTAAAGTCTGGGCACACCGATTCCACAAGAACTCTACCAGGGAACACGAAGGAAGGAGAGAAACTCCCTGGGCCTCTCAAGGCGATCACAGTCCAATCCACTGAATCACTATCGAATAGGACCGAGACAACTCATCCCAGATGTTGGGGAAAACACCCACACTGTATAAAAACCCATAGTCGTAAACGGTGCCGCAATCCGATGAAAGGTGAATCGTCCTGAAACCCCTCACAGTTGTGGAAACAGAGGAACCAAACCATCTCTATCAGCCAAACGTGGACAGAACCGGTGGACAGCTCAACCCTGCTGGTCAACAAAAGAGAAAAAGGGACCATATACGTCGCTAGAGGTCAAAGGTACGCAATGTAGAACACGCCACACACATGGGTCCCACACGACGTGTGGCCCCATGTCAACCCCAACCGAGTGCACAAACGTCCTCAGGTACCAACATCCACATGTACCTCCAAGCGTTTCAGCATACTCCCAGAGTATACCACGTTCCAGCCCAAAGTCTATCATGTACACGACACCTCACGTCAACGTGAAGGCGTAACGTAACAATTCAAACCTGTCACCTCAACTGCTGAGGCACGACCATCTGCATCCCTTCATACAGATACTTCACTCACACCAGAGTTCTCTCGATCACACGCCAAGGGTCCTCTACAAACACGGTAGAAGAACCGCCGCGGGGCACCTTCACATTTGCACATTTAATAATAGATCGCGTAAGAGGATCCGCCCGCCTGAACAGATTACACCATTATAATCCTCATCGAGAAACATGCTATATTGTCTACTTACTCGCCTCAAAAAGAAAACCGGATGGAAAAGTCGCCAACACTGCCTTACGACCGAGCGGTGTCCCGTGATCCTAAGCCTCAGCCCCGAAAATAGTGGGGCGCATCACACCATTGCGATCCCTTCGGGAAAACACATCAAAAGGACTGCTCACTTGAGTTTAACAGATATTCAGAGAAAAAGATGCCTTCTGACGCACCGCACAGGAGCGGTGCTTTGTGGGACCCATATCCTAGTCTTGTAGCACAATGAACAGATCACACTGTTTCAATCCTCTCGAAAAATTACACAAGATGGACTATTCACTTTTCCCAAATGGGAACCCAGTAATAAAGCTGGAAATCATAGTCAACACCCGAAACGGCCCTTGCGGGGACCATATCATCGTTCGGAATTAGAGCGGGCAGACTACAACAATGCGATGCCATCAGAAAAATACCCAACATCAACTGCTAGCACGCCCCAAACGGACGTCCGATTAATGATACAGAACGATGCTCACAGCTCAATAGATGGGTCATGTGACCCATGCATCATCTCTGGCTTCAATGCCCGAAACCACTCTAGAAGGCTTCTCCTCGGCACTAGGGTCCAAACGCCACTGACGGCGCTCAAAATAGACATCAGACGTGTCCACGCCGTCCAAAACAATATTACCTAGAAAAACGTCAAACCACATAACATTGTGTCGTGCCCCGAGCCCCTTGTATCAGGGATTGAGAATTACCGAGATCATCTAAAAATCTACATCTCAATTCAAGATACTTATCGCCGCAGACAATGCCCAAATCGGGCACCCTACCAATAATTTATGATAAATAAATAATTTCAATAATAATAAAAATAATAATATTTTTATTATTTTAAACCTTTTTTATTTTTTTCAATTATTTTTTTAAAGGGACCACTGACCGGTGCTCGCCGGTCAGCTATTTTCCACGCAGTGACCCGTCGCTGGTGGGTCTCTGTCTCCCACGGGGTCGTGTTGCGCGACCGCAGCTCGCACGCCTGTCGGCCGGCCGACCGGCCTGCCTCTCCCGTGACACCGCCTGGGGAGCGCCCACCTGAGGAGACGTCGCGCCGCTGTCCTGGAGCCGAATGCCTCACCACCGAACCATCCGCCTGAATCTACCGCGACTGACCCGGCCTCTTCTGCTGCGCTGACTTGCCGAACCGCCGTGCTAGATGGCCGAAACCCCCAAAACCATCCAGAAAACATCATGAACCCGCTGATTTCTGTGGACGACCGCGAGTGCATCAGGAATCAAATTTTAAATCCGAAACAATCATCAGAAAGAGCATAAATACTAATACGCGTTTATTTTCTTTGCGCATAAATCATTAAAAAATTCTATAATGAAAATTTAGGACGAACATGGTGCGGGAAATTAAAATAGAAAGAAGATCCTACCCGTTGGGCGAAGCCGGACGCTTCTCGAAGGGTCTGTCGCAATGTCGTTGCCTTGCCGGAGGGGAGTAGGAGAGGAGTAGTTCTGGAGGGAGAGGAGGTGGTTCTTCTAGGGGAACGAAATGGGGAAGGATAAGGGATGAAGGGATAAAATAAGGACAAAAATTAATGAAACCCGTAATTAATTAAAACTCATCCCAATTTAAATCCGCGTCTGAAACCCCAAACACAATCAAATTTAGGCCATGCCTAGGATAATCACCACCTCTCGAGCACAATAGCGGTCTTGTAATTTTAATCTGAGGCCCCATTCAAATGTTAGAAAACTGAACGCCCGAGGCTACCAAATTACGAAAACGCCCCTGGTACCATTTCTCACAGACGGCCCGCGCCCGTGAAACATATACTCCTCCTAGGGTAAACAGCATGCTCTAAACTCAACGGTGCCATCAGTTTCCCCATCCGAGCCACCGTTTAAGTGATACTGAATTTAACCATTAAACGGTTAAATTAATTATTCAATTCATCTGTTTCACGTTCTGAAAGCGGGAGAGGGGCCCAAACATCCCGCACCGACTTGTTTTATGTCGTTATCAGGTTAAACACCACATTTCAGACCCATTTTTACACTCATATCCTTGATCTGAAACTCTGTTTAGGAGTTATCCCATTTATTTGGTGTTCTAGGTATGAACACACTGAAAACTTAATTTCAGCCACATCGGGGCTCCGAATCGCATGCCGTATGAAGGCGCTTCTCTGGAATAACATCAAGAATATTCTGAAGTATTTTATAGAAAAAACCAGGTTCTGACATCATTCCCTCCTTCATTATTTTCATCCCTGAGAAGCAAGACTAGGGAATAAATCAGGGTACTCAGCCCACACCTAGCTCCTCCGTACCCAGAAGAACTCTTGCGCACTCCTGCATCACCGCACATAGACCAAATGGTTATATCTGTTCACTAGAGGTTTTCACTTTCCGATGACGTGAATAGGAGCACACACACTTCTTCTAGGGTGATCCACGCTGGAGACGTCGTGCACCCACTCCAGACTTTGGGGTTAGGGCAAGGCGGTACGGAAACTCAACATCCTTTCGCTCAGACTCAAATGGTCCAAAGGACCTCGGGGGTATCTCACCTCCCCAACCAAACCCTTATGTCGCACGCCGGGACTGGAATCACCGCCCGTTCCTAGAACAAGGCCCGATGATTCCCTCCTTTAGAATATCCATATGGTGGAACACCAAAGGATATCTGGTCGCACAAGTTTTCACAGTCTATGTCTCTCAACCAATACTCTCTTACACGATCAGAGAGCGATGAAGTCGACGCCATCGACTAAAGTGGAAGGTTACAAACCTTCTACTCTACCATCTGAGGTTACACCTGACACGCTGCATCATCCTGGTAACACCTCAAACAAGGAGCAGGCAGAAAATCATTCCACACATAGAGTCTAACAATTCTATTGTAAATAGTAGAAGTGATGTAGAGACTACCTCTTCTAACCTCATGCTCTGCAGGATCGTAGACATCCAAGGCTCGTGGCTGTCCGCGGTCCCAACTATTAGCTCCCAGAGCCTGACGTGGACCGCCTAATGGTGATAAGAAGACCCCATAACATTGTACCCCACTAACATATCCTCCCACTCCTCTTCTAGCGTCACCTCTCTGAGTACTACTGCGATCGCGGCGCTGCCTCTGTCTCGGCGGCGCACCTACTGCCACCACCAAATCTAGAACGTGACAGGAAGCACATTGTCACAAGCTTCTATTCTAGCACCCAGGACAATGTGGAAATTCCCAATGGTACTATGAAAGCATGAATCTCTCGGCGGAGACCCTGCTCAGACTTCTGCGATCGGATGTTGTCGTCATGGACCATGTGCGGGTAAAAGCGTGCATGGTCTGCGAAACTAGCCACGTACTCAGCCACCGTCATCCCTCCCTGCTAAAACTGTAGGAGCTCCTTAATCCGAATAGAGTGCAAGTAGGAGGGGGAAAATCCTAAAAAAACAACAAATGGAATCACCCCACGAATGTGACGACTCATCAAGAAACTGAGTCACTAGACTCAACCAACGCCAACCTGCTCCACGAAAAAGGTTTGCTACCAAGGACTCTCACTGTTCTGCTGGCGTCTGCACAAGCCTGAAAAGGAGAACCACTGTCTGTAGACAAACATATACATCCTGAGGGTCAGGCTCACCACTAAACCTTACTGGACTCTACCGCTGGAACTCGCAGAGTGCGCTCAACCTGCGCTCAAGCTCAGTATACTCTGCTGAAGCTGCATGCTGCTCAATAGGTGGGGGTACTGCTACAGGCCCACACAGAGAAATGGGCTTGCATGATGGTTCCGGTACTGAGGCCTCATAGCTCACAGGGTCATCTTCACGAACCAATTTGGGTATCCTGGGTGGCTATCATCACGGAAACATAATGAATATTGTCAAGGAGTGCCGCGGTCAGATGAGGATATATGTATATACCAATAACAATGATTGAGAGATGACTCAAGAAGGATGTTAAAGACTCAATCCTATGTGATGCACAAACCAAATTTCCCTACAACAAGTGCCCCATCATGCGGAGTCGAGAAGTTGGTTATCAAGGTCATGGTGAATGGATACGTCATCCACTGCACCATCACTGGAATCTCTGGCCTAAGAGACGATCTCAAGACACATTAGCATTGTTGCCCTAAATCCCTACCCATTCCTTTTTAGGGACATCAGCACAACGACCCATGGAACAAACCACCTCTGATACCACTTTTTCATGACCCGAACCTACCCGGACTCGAGCCGCAACTACCCCAAGCCCACCTCTATAGGCTATGGGCCGACAACCAGCGCCGAAGGCATAACAAATCAGGGAGGCCTTTGGCAGAGTACCTCTGCACTCACACACAACCCACTCAATGCAGAAGTGCAGAGTAAAAAAGAAAAGTAATGTACCACTTCTATATATATACAAACCACAAAAGAGCATCGACCTCTAATGTTACAAACAAAGTGCTGAAAGTAACGAAAAAGGGGAAAACACACGCCCAACCAAAAAAGTTCCACAACCCGAAAACAGGTAAACAAAAGTAAATAGATTAAAGGGCCACCCACCTAGATCCCGACTCTGACCACCACACACGGTCCAAAATCTTGAGCTCATAATCTCCAATGATGTCACACTCCACTTGTCCCTCGTCTACAAAGGTACACCAAGTGTGGGAAAAGCCCAAGCAGGGGTGAGTATAAAAATACTCAGTAGGTTACCCTGAAGGCTTGAGGGAGAAAGAAAGAAAGTATCGACAGGTGAGAAGTAGAATGAATAGGAAAAATTAAGGAGTATAACTGAGAGTGCAGTAAAGAGTAAAAGTAGAGAGTCCAGATCAACCCAACATGGGAAAGGAGATAGACTCGTCCAGACACAAGGAGCAGGAAAATGTGAGAAGATGAACTTCTTCTCATGTCTTCACTACCTATAGTAGGATAGTATACTCATCCAACCACGAGAAGCTAGACACTGAAAGCCCGTGGTAGACCCCGCACATCTTCTCCTCTCCTGGAAGTAGAGTAGCTAAAAATGGAGTGGGTACTGAAACAATGTATATATATATTCATATGCTCAAACAAGAATCCCAAACAAGATCGTAAGGGGATCGCCATCCCGTAGCTCCGCCCATGAAAGTGAGTAGCCAACTGTCCCCAATGTAAACACCATCAATGCCCAGCATCCCGTATGTCTGCCCCGAACTGGATGTCAAGGGGCTCGAATCACCGCACCTAGAAACTATCTGCATTGGGTGGAACTGACTCGCCCACACAGTTTTAGGCCACGTCTAAAGGATGTTTCTCGGTGGGGAAAGCGCTGATCGTAATTGAATGTTCTGGGGGGAAGTCAAACCACAACTCGTCACTGCCCCGTAGTCGAGAGGTCTCCTCAAAGTCAACATGTGACCCCCTACCCAGCCGCATTGGAGGGTCCCTAGAAGTCAATGGTTTCCAACTGTAGGGAGACCTGAAAAGAGTCGACGGGTGCCACAATGCCTCATCCCATAATAGGGTAATTCACTGGAGGGAGACTCGGATAATGTTGCCGACGGGACCACTGCCAAGCCCAACTGAAGGTATCCCGGAATTGGGGATCACTGCCCAGCCCAGCTGAAGGTAAGGCTGACATCGGGGACCACTGCCCAGCCCAACCGAAGGTAAGCCCGACATCGTTGAACACTGCCCAGCCTCGCTGGAGGTAAACCTGGAACTACTCTGGCCATCCCTGATGGATGGTACTACTCGGTGAAAACTGTTGTACTGGACAACCCTGCTGGATGGTAACCCACTAGCCATCCCTTCTAGATGGTACAACTGGCTAGCCATGCTTGAAACAACCTCAACCCTACTAGTAAAAACCCCATCGTTGTTGGAAACAACCTCCTGGGTAAAATATCGGTGACCGTTTAATGTGTTGGTCACACCGATTCTACAAGAACTCTACTAGGGAACATGATGTAACAGGAGAAACTCCCCGGGCCTCTCAGGGCGATGAGGCTCCAATCCGCCAAGTCACTATCGAAGCGGGCTGAGACAACTCATCCCAGATGGTGGGGAAAACACCCACACTTACGAACACTCATAGTCGTAAACGGTTCCATAGTCCGATGAAAGGGGCACGATACTGAAACCCCTCACATCTGAGGAAAAAGAAGAACCAAACCATCTCTGTCGGACAAAAGAGGACAAAACCAGGGGAAAACTCAACCCTGCTGGTCAACAAATGTGAAAAAATGGACCCTCTGTGTCGCGAGAGGTCAAATGTATGAAAATCAGAACATGACACACACATGGGGCCCACACGATGTGTGGCCCCAAGTGAACCCCAACCGAGCGCACAAACGTTCTCAGGTACAAACATCCACATGTACCTCCAAGCATTCTCATATACTCCTAGAGTATACAACGTTCCAGCCCAAAGGTTATCATGCACACGACACCAAACGTCAACGCGAAGGCGTAATGTAACAATTCCAACCTGCCACCTCAATGGATGAGGCACAACCAACCACATCTCTTCAAGAAGATACTTCATTCACACAGGAGTGCTCGCGATCACTCGCCATGGGTTCGCTACAAACATGGTAGAAGAACCGTCGTGGGGAACCTTCACATTTACACTTTTAATAAGATCACGTAAGTGGCTCCACCCGCCTGAATAGATTACAATGTTGTAATCCTTTTAGAAAAACAGACGAGATAGACTACTCAGTAGCCTCAAACGGATATCCGATGAAAAAGTCGCCAACACCGCCTTACGCCCGAGCTACGTCCCGTGATCCCGATCCTCAGCCCTGAAAATAGTCAGGCGAATCACACCATTGTGATCCCCTCAGAAAAACACGACAAAAGGACTTCTCACGTGAGTGCAACAGATTTGCAGGGAAAAAGATGCATTCTGGCGCACCGCACATGAGCGGTGCTTTGTGGGACCCACATTCCCGTCCCGTAGAACAACGAACGGATCACACCACTATGAACATCATGAAAAAGTACACAAGATGGACTATTCACTTGTCCAAAACGGGCACCCGGTGATAATGCTAGAAATCGCCGTCAACTCCTGAAACTGCCCACGCGGGGCCCGCACCATCGTGCAGAATTAGAGCGGGCAGACTGCGCCAATGTGATTCCCATAGAATAACACCCAACATCGAATGCCCACACGCCCTGAATGGACATCCGATGAAAATGTTACAGAATGTTTCTCGCAGCTCAACAGACGGGTCGTGGGTCTCATGCCTCAACTCTGGTTGCAATGCCAGAAACCACTCTGGAAAGCTTCGTCTCATCACCAGGGTCCCAACGCTGATGGCGGCTCTCAAAATGGATGTCGGACACATCCGTGCCGTCCAAAAAAAGATTCCCCAAAAAAACGGCAAACCACTTAACATCGTGTCGCACCCCGAGCACCTTGTCTCAGAAATTAAAAATTCCTGAGACCATCTCAAAATCTCCATCTCAATTTAGGATACGCGTCGCCACAGACGGTGCGCCAATCGGGCACCGTACGAATGATTTATGATAAATAAATAATTCCAATAATAATAATAATATTATTATTATTATAATTATTTTAAAATATTTTTATTTTTTTCATTTAATTTTTTTAAAGGGACCACTGACCGGTGCTCGCCGGTCTGCTATTTTCTACGCGAGAGACCCGCCGCTGGCGAGTCTATGTCTCCCACAGGGTCGCGTTGCATGACCCCGGCTCGCACGCACGCCCGCCCGCCGGCCGACCGGTCGGCCTCTCCCGTGACGCCACCTGGGGAGCGCCCACCTGAGGAGACGCCAGCCGATTGTCCCAGAATCGTGGAAGCCCGCACCTCCGCTTGAGTCTGCACCGCGCCACCATCCCGGAGCCGAACAACCTGCCGCAATACCATCCACCTGAAGCCGCCACCATTGACACGACCTCCGCTACCGCTCTACCGTGCTAACTCGCCAGACCGCCGCGCTACACGGCTGGAACCCCCAAAACCAACTAGAAAACATCAAAAACCAGTTGATTTCGGCGGACGATCGCGCCTGCGTCGGGACTCGATTTTTAAATTTGGAAAAAGCATTGGAAAGAGCATAAAAAATACTACTTATTTACGGAAATTTAGCATAAATCAGAAAACAATTCGATAATGCAAATTTAGGATGAACATTGTGAGGTAAATTAAAATCGAAAAAAAATCCTACCCGTAGGGCGAAGCCCGACGCTTCGTGAAGGGTCTGTCGTCGTGTCGTTGCCATTCCAGAGGGGAGAAGGAGAGGAGGAGGGCTTGAGGGAGAGGAGGTGGTTCTGACAGGTGAAGGAAATGGGGAAAGAGAATGGATGAAGGGATTAAATAAGGATAAAAATTAATTAAATCCTTAATTTATTAAAACTCATCCAAATTTAAATCCGCGTCTGAAACCCGAAACGTAGTAAAATTTTGGCCATGCCTAGGGTAAACACCACATCTTGAGCACAACAGAAGTCTCAGAATTTTAATCTGAGGCCCCGTTTAAACATTATAAAAATAAACACCTGAGGCCACCATATTACGAAAACACCATTGGGAACATTTTTCACAGATGGCCCGCGCCCGCGAAACATATACTCCTCCTAGGGTAAATGGCACACTCTGAACTAAACGGTGACCTCAGTTTCTCCATCTGATAAAATGTTTAAGAGATACTGAGTTTAACCATTAAACTGTTAAATTAATTATTTAATTCATCTGTTTCACGTTCCGAAAGCGGGCGAGGGGACCAATCTTCTTGCGCTGACATGTTTTATGTCGTTCCTAGGGTAAAAATCCCATTCCAGACCCATCTGTACACTCAGATCTGTGATCCAAAACTCATTTTAGGAGTAATCCCATTTATTTTCCGTTCTCAGTGTGATAGCACAGAAAACATAATTCCAGCCACACCGGGGCTCGGAATCGCAAGTCGTCTGAAGCCACTACTTTGGAATAACATCAAAAATATTCCAATGTATTTTATAGAAAAAAACCAGGTACATGCATAATGGTTTAATTAAGGATCATGATATTTTTGGAAAATAAATATTATTATATTTATTTTGTCTTCTCCATGGTTAAAAATGTAAAAGTAATTTAAATAATTTCCAAAAAATAGATAATAAAATTATATTAAAACTATGATGAGGTTCTATTATTGTGGAGGTATTTTTCATTTGATATATATAAAATTTTATTTTCATTGGATATTATGAAAATTAAAAATATGGACTATTATATTAATGTTTAAAGAAAATAATAATATGTAATTTAACTCAATGATATAGCCATTTTTGATATGTATATTGTTGGGATCTGAGAAATATTATGTCATGAAATCATCATGATGTTTGTATATTTGATTCTATCATTTTATTCATCATAAACATGAAATCTTCATTATTACAATTTCATATTATAAACACTTGAAATAACTCTTGGATTATAGATATGTTTTTTATATTAATTGTGATAGTATTTAAATTTATTGTTGCATATTCTTACTTAAAATGTTTTGTTAAACTAATTTCTAGGTTTTTTGGTGGATACTTTAATGGGGTGGTTTTGGAATATGAATGTACAATCATCTACGTAAAAATGGTTTGGTACCGATTACTTGGATGAGGTTTTAGTGGAATGGAATCTAATTGACTAGCCATAATGATGATAGTTGGATAAACCAAGTTGGCATATGATCAGTATGTTGCTCTTGCCATCGTACAAGGTAACGAGAGTTGTCTATTTTGGTTTTGAATTGGTTTATTTTGGTAATCTAATGGTCATTAATTTTTTATTAGATCTTTCTATTTAATATTATTTGATTTCATTTTAATACATAATTATCACTCTTATCACTATATTTCCCTCTTTATTTCCCATGGGAAATTTCTTTATTAACTATATGTGCAGTTGTAATCCATTGGTGACTTTGCATTCGTACTTGTAAGATATTGAAATGTACAAACACAATTTCTGAAGTAATTATGTTATGTTTTCTATAAAATTATAATATTAATCTATTATTATATTGTAGTCGAATTATGACTATTGTGTTTTAGATGAAATTAAAATAGGGTTCATGGAGCTTTCATTTCTCTTAATAAGTGGCAGGGGACATCACATATTTTATGGTGTTTAAATAAGTGTGCATATATAAGATATGAACTAATATGGTTATTTAATGTAATATTTTTACATAACATATATTGGATTGAATTTTTTTAAAAAAAGAATGATTTAACAGTTGTTATTATGTGTTATAAGCATATTGTTCAATTGATTCATGTATGGGAATGATAAATATAAAATAAAAAATCTTATATAAAATATTCAAATTATATATAAACTCATGAGTCTTAAAATATCTTTATAATAGTTCTTAATAAAGAAATGAATTTTTTTATTAATTAATATATTGTTGTTTTTATGGTAAAGAGGATTCTATTGATAAATTTTTATTTTAAATTTATAAAATAAGTTGAATTATACCAACTTTAATATGTGAAAAATGATATGTTCAAGTTTGTGTTAATTTCATCAATAATCATCTCTTACATATAACTTAATATAAAATAGGGTGGAATATAATATATTTCAAGTGTTTTTCTCAGGGAGTAATTGTAATTTTTAAATAAATTACAATATTGTAGAATGATGATCCCTATATAAAAGAAATTATGGAATAAAATTATTGCTTCAATATATTAGAGAATACATTACTATATTGATATATTTGACTTTGATAAATTCTTTTCTTAAATGATGGTCTTTATGTGAAACATTCATTATATATTTTTGTGTATAAGTGACATAAAATTGAGTTAGTGTTTTGTATTACGAAGTTTGTTTTCAAATTAAATTTTGAATGGGCCAGAAAGGAAAATAATTTTATGTTGTTTATTGAGTTTAATGATGTGTTCTTTATTATAAAATAATAAATTTGTATGAAAATTTAATGATGATACCTATCTTGAAGATGGCCTTGGGTATAGTTTTCATGTGAGACAATGATATGTGATTCATAGTTTACTATGATCATATGTTTTCAGGGAATTTTATTACATTTACATAAGATCCATTGTCCCATCGAAACAAATAGGCGCTATACTATAGATCACTACATGAACTCTATCGTTACTCCTTATATTCCATAAGGTAATGACATGTATCCCCGGTATAAGGTGGTATAGTGGGGAGACTAAAATTTAATATAAAAGTGAAAGAATAGTAGAAATAAAGGAAATAACATAACATTTAATAATAATTATTATGTAGGCTTCTAGGATTAAACTAATATAAAATCACGAGTCTATGATATATCAAGTAAAACTATAAAAATGTCAAAAATTTATAATATACTAATCAATATCCATAAATAACCCCAAAAAATAGATATAACTATAAAACTCCTTAATGTCTCCCTATGTTCTATCTTGGCCTTGATCCACCATTATATAACCAATATACCTAAATCATGCCACATTTATAGGGATATTTCCTTCTTCAGATTCTATAGTCTTGATGTATTTTTAGGTACTAATTAGCAGCCTATGAATGGTATCTATATAAATCTGTAAGCCTCCTCTAATAATAGCTATATATATATCTAGTCTGAGTAAGTACATGATGAATTTATATATTTATATAAATGTATAATTGTAGAAGAAATTAAATAAATAGATTTTTTAGATCAATGGGTTCCCTAATGACGCCCTATATCACATATATGTTCATTGACCAGTGTCTGATGTATATAAATAGTGGGCGTCCATAGAAGGGAAATATTACGGTCCACATAATCAGAAAAATATAGGGGAAATATACTAATACAAGGTCAAGGTATCACACCTCAGTACATATACCCACCAAATAACATTTTCCATGCACATGGAAAAATATACTCTCCATAATAAAAGGTCACACTATGAGGGAATTCCATCTATAAACCATGGATGAAATACTAATGGGAAACACCAACCCTATAAGAATTCCATATCGAAAAAAATTAAATCACTCATTATCTTGGTATCCCCATATCATTTCATTATAATTATTTTTCCATCTAAATAAAAATAATTTTAGTCACCAATCATACCCCATCCATTACCCTTCATAATAAGGAACATTATCCATTCTCTAAAAAAATTGAAATTTTTAATGTAGGAAAAAAAATCTCATTTTGTTACTTAATCAAACACATTTTCTAAAAAGAAATTCATTACAATTAATTTACTTTTGGAAAGGGTTTATTAATGGATCAATATTTCATCCCTTTGAAAAACCTCTATAATCTGAAATTAGAAAATTTAATTTTACGTTTAACACTTTGTTGGATTCAAATCCTATAAAACACTGAAAAACATACAAGTAAATAGTTTATGAATAGTGGGAAAATTTATATACCTCTTTACATGAGTGTAATAAAGCACAAACATCAAGAATTTCTACTTCAATGAACCAAATTACTCAAAAATTTATAACAATACCCTAGAAGCAAAACATTATAATTCTAGAGATTCCTAAAAATAAATTTTTAAAAGAAAACCATATATGGCATAGTGAGTCTTAGACTAACCAAGATCAATTCATCATTATGAAAGGATCTTCAATATGAAAATCAATAATAGAGAATTTCTCTTTGGATCCAACAAAAATGAAAAAATATAAAGGGGTAAAGTGAAATAAATGAGGGGGTTTCTATATGAACCCAAAATATTAAAATTCACAAAAAACATCCTCGCAACCTTTCATGATGTTAACTATTCTTTCATGTTGTAATTGTTTGAGGAAACACTGCTCTAGAACCATGGTCAAGTAATTCATAGAATAACACACTATTTCATTCCATGAATCATACCTATAGCCTTTAAATAACCTATGGTCTATACAAAATCCTACCAAACATTCAACAAAACTACCACAATAACTCCATCATAAAAAATATATATTGTACATATATTTACTCTAATAAAAATCAATTACATACAACTAAAAGACGAGGAGAAATATAAACTCCCCGTCTAAATACTACGCATCCCCAAGAATTATCTCTAGGGGTATCTTATAAAAAGCCACATATTCTAGCCTCGAACAATCCTCTCCAACCCTCAAGACATTCCACTTAGACATCATTATATCCACAACACTAAAGAAAGATTCCATGTAATGATTCTCCCCAAGAATCTCCCCCTGAATCAATTCATGAACTGACATTTTACCCCTTTAATCATGTATTTAATCATTGTTTCCTCACCTTAATCTTTCCACAAATCATTATTTGACCATTTAAATAACTTCATGAAAAACTCTTTACTTTTGAAAAATTATGCCTAATAAAAATACATATAGTTATGAAGAATTTAAATAGTATTTAATAAGTAATACTCAACCAGTTTTCCAATTGACCAATTCTATCCACTATTTTTAATTAACCCAAAAAATTTTGTTCCATGTTCCCATACCTCCATACTCACCGATATCCTAGTTACAGTGACACCCGTATGAATACCCATTCTAAAACCATGAACTCAAGTAGTTGAAATCATCCACATTTGATCTCTATCTTTTCTGGGTGGTAGTAAACCACTTTTTAATCAACTAAAATTGAACTAATGTTTCCATAAATAGACTCTTACTGATCAATTCTTACTCACTAACCTCCAAACTATAGAGTTGTGAGTTAAATGTTATACCAAAAAAATCATAATAAGAAAAAATATATATATAATTATTTTAGGTATTATTGTGTGTGAATACAACCTTGGGAAAGTGGTTTTCTATTGAACTAAAAAATATAGGACACACACTAATAGTATGTCCTTCAAGATCTCTATAGTACACTCAGATTTTCAATTAGTCTATGTATGATAGTAAGTGATCAAGTGTTTTTTATGAGATAATAATATCGATAAAAATTACATCACTCTTCATTCATAGACACCAGTAATCAAATGAATCCATTTGGAGAAATTAATAACACAAACCCTCACTTCATGAATGCCTACTGATCCATGATATGATTTTGAACATGGATAATCTTATATTATCCTTAGGCCTAGTATGGTGGTGTATCAACACCATATTGTACATACCTCAATTTCAAACTCTTTGGGTCACATATTTGTCTACTCATTATCTTTTTGAGTAACGTAGGGGGAATGATGAAAGTGGAATTTTTTTCCCTAAACTGATACTCAAGGATATCAAAAATTTTCAAAAAATTTGGTTCTTTATAACCATTAATTGAGTGAAATTTGAACTACCAAATCCCACATATAGAAGATTAAAGCATTTTCAAACACATTTCCATTTCTTGGGATATATGTGATATCAAAATCAAAATATTATCGATGTTCGACAAACTATCATGGTAAAAGGATCAGTTTATGTTGAGAAAGCATATATTATAATATTTAGTTGTCAATATAGACACAAATGTTATCAATGAATAAACAATTCTTCAAGCATCTCATTTTATACAACTTTTTTGTTAGCTCCTGGTCATGGGTAAGATAATTCCGCTAATATTATTTGGGTTACCTAGAAATATAATAGATCATATATCCTAGAAAGATATTTTTGGGTCATTCCCAAGAAACAAATTCCCACATATTCTCATGGTCCATGGATATAAAATCCTAAAAAATAACATGGATTAAAATTTGTTCATTTTCAATACAAAAGTGTATAATTGTATATATTAATTGTTCTCGAACTTCTCTCTTAAAATAACTCCATGGGATTCACATACCCTTCCTTTGTATTGTTGTATATGAGAAAATAATCCATGAATATAACAATAATAGTTTCCAAAAGTCTTGTTATGAGACATGTGAGTCACACCAAACAGGTGTCTTCATTCTTTTTTCATAGACACCTATTACCAAGTACTCCCATTTTGATTATCGAAATCACACATAAGATCTTCATGAATGGATATGGATCAATGATATGACATTGAACATGGATAATCTCATCATAATACAATTACCAGAATGGTGGTGGATCAAACCCATATATATTTTCCTATAATAATAATAACATTGGGTATGTTATTGGACACTTATTTATCTAGTTGTGAAATGAAGGAGAAATGAAAAAATAAGTTAGAGTTTTGTTACAAAGATAATCTTGGATATTAAAATTTATCTAAGAAAAACTAGTTATTAACTAACACTCATTTATGGAAATTTGAACTAACAAATCCTGTTACATAAACCATCTCAAACCACATTTCCATTTCTATGGATATATGTGATCTCAAAATAAAAATATTATAGTTATTTGACCCATCATAATTGTTAATGTTTTGGGTCAGGTTGAGAGAGGATATAATTAATTAATTAGTGGTTCATATAGAAAAAATATCCCAATAATTAGTTTATCAAACATCTCAGTACATACAGAACTACTTCCATCTCCTGATCATGGGTAAGATAATTTCACTTATGAGGTCTTTGTTCCCTACAACTAAAAGCAACCACATACTCTTCATACAAAAACATTCCTCTTAGAACAACCCATGAATTTCATAGTATGTGGCCTATTCCCCTCCCACATCATTAATGGTGAGGATCAATTCTTTATATTACCTTCCATCTATTTTTGAAAATTTTCATAAAAAGAATCAGACCATAAGTACATCACCCCATTTTTTAAAACCCATAATTAGAACATCATCATGGTAAAAATAATAGATAATCCATTAGTAATATACAGAACTACATTTTTCTATGCCATTTGTTTAATTATATGGGATTATTACGAGTCTGGGAAAATTGACAGCGCTTGATTCCAAGTCCCGATGTTTCCGGAATGAATTTTTATACATTTTTTTCCGGTATGTTCAGAAAACACAAGAGAGGAATTTTAAAACTATTGAACCAGTGCTCGGAATTGAAAACTGAGGACACTGTTGAACTCGAAGAATTGATATTTTGATAAGGATACCTTCACCTTAACCTGAGTAGGTCGAGGGTGGAAGTTAGTTTTATGGATTTTCGTGGGAGGATAAACGAATAGAAATAAAATAAAACAACATCTTTTATTTTATTTTTGTTGAAACATCCTTTTTTAATTTTTGTGGTGGGACTACCCGAGCTTTAAACCATCTCATTTAATAAGTGTAAGCACTTGTAATTCCCAAAATTAATTGTGCCGACAATTAATTGAATTAATTTACTTAAATTAATAATATTTGATTTCCACCTCCTCCGGGGTGCATTTGGGTTGGAAATGGGGAGGTTTGGGGAGAGCTTGGGTGGGGAATTATCGAAGGAAGAGCATCCTCCAATGAAGAAAATCCTTCGTCAACAACAAGGACCCAACATTGGGATGTTTTTCAAGATCAATGGATGTCAGGTCTTCAACATCTTGAAATACTTCCTCACGACACCTCATATGCACGTCAAGGTAGGGAATTTGTTCTGTTTATCTTTTTCTTAATGATGAATCATTGTTTTAGTCCTTGAACCACCTGCTACTGAATTTAATGCGGAAGCTGTGGGAACAATGAACATGACCTGATCCCTCTGCAACATTATTATCGATGTGTTCTTCAATGGTCGCAATGAAGGTGGCATTGCAACTGCACCACTGAAGGAGACCACGACCCGTGGGCCGTGGTGGTGAGAAGACAGTGGTCGACACACTGGTTGGGCATGAGGAGTTGGGAAGATAGGCATCCATGCCACCAGTTGAGAAGGAGGATATGGCCAATCAGCCGCGGTGGAGAAGGGTGGTGGCCGGCATCCGGACGACCGTGTGAGGGGGGGGGTGGCGCTCGTCCACGCTGTCAGAGATGGAGTTTGTTGTCACTTGGCCATAGTGGAGACCGAAGGGAAGCCAACACCCATCCATCCACAGGTTGACAGAAGCATCCTTGCACTACTGGGAGGAGGATAGGATGGGATTTTAGTCGACCACATCCAGTGGGACTGTCTAGAGTGTCCCACGTTCCAACCTGGCACCACACCTCTCCTAGGGTCCGAAAAACCGTTCGGAATACCGGGTGTGCCTACCCCCGGTTTTCTGTTAGGGAAGACCCCAACAGGGCAGGACACCCAACCGCGGGAAACCCAGTGGGCCATGCTAGCTGGCTGGGCCCAGCAGGCAATGCCAGCGAGCAGTTCCCAATAGGTCGCCCCAGTGGGCCGGGCAAATAGGTCGTGCAAGCAAGCCGTGCCTAGAGGGCCACGCATAGCAGGTTGGGCTTGGCCACCCCCTTCACAAGATGTTCCATACCATGACACCATGGGCTGGGCCCATCGCGGCATGGCCCATCTGGTTCGGACCTCGGTCTGGTGGGCCCAAACTGGGTCGGACTCGACCTAGGCCCATTCAGACCTACCTACGCCATTTTGGAAAGAATATGTGAATTGTGCGTTCGTCTAACGAATATTCTACAACATTGTGATCCTTGGATCGAGAAGGTACTGTTACAATAATCTACATGTGTTTTTGATAATTTTGGAATATGTATGGGTTGGATCGAACATGAATCGAACCGGGCCCTCGGAGTAGAAATGAAAATAACATACAGACCAGGCATCCGATTGAAGTTTCATATATTGCATAGTGACCCTTTTGACATGAAGGACCATTGGGATACTTCTTCATGGAACATAGTGGTGGTTAATGTATGAATGATGTCTTGAGGAGCGGTTCTCCCAAACGTGCTATGTGTGGGAAACGAGTGGCTGGCAGTGAGGTGGAGGATAGAGACAGATCATACGGTGGTTAGTACCGAGTGACCCTGTGTGGGTCAGCACTAATCTTATGTGGTTGATATCCAATGTGGGTCAGCGCTCAGTGATCCTGTGTGGGTTTACGCATATTGATCATGTGTCGGTCGGATCCTATGTGGGTCAGCGCTCATCGGTCCTCTCTGGGTCGCGCATACTGATCATGTGTGGATCGTGTCCTATGTGGGTCATTGCGGTGGATAATGCTTTTTGATTTTGTTTGGGTCAGACTCTGAATAATCAGCAGTAGTGACTATTGACAAAATAATATCATCATGCTTCAAGAAAGATCAACTGTACTTATAATCATCCCTAATACCCGATGTGAGATGAGTATATACCTTTATGGTATTCTTCAGTCTGGCGTTACCTTTGTGGTACTTATATCTTCTTGGTTTACCTATTTGGTACTTAAATCCTCTATGGTGTTACTTGTGTGGTACTTACACATTCGTGGTGATACATATGTAGTACATCTACCATAGTAGTATTTCATTTGTGGAATTCTTTCCTCATCTGTGGGGTGTGAATTTATTGATAAATTACATATATGTATGGGAATATATCTATGTATTGTGATGACTATTGCATTATTACTTAGGATTGAGGTCTTCTTTTGGGTATCCTTTGTGGATTCTGAGATACCTTCAGGGGTCTCGGTGTCCCTATTGAGAATTGTTATTCTCATGCCTACATGAGCTTTTCCAGCACCTTGCAATGTCTTATGAGGATGACAGACAACGCTGACCAAGGACAAGGGTAACAGGACTAGAGGATTCTCAGAGGTGGACATTAAACGAGATGATCCACAAAGACGACCGTACTATAGATGTACCTACCCTTCAAGTATGATCTTTGACGGGTGTTTACAAGAGTTGTTTTTATGTTTTACTTGTACTTCCTAGATGAGATTGTATTCATCCTCGTTTACATATTGTACACACATTGTTTACTATATGGTTTAACTTGTGCTTTTATCTAGTTGTGTGATTTCTTTGGGTGAGTTTTATAGGTTTTGAGGCAATCCCTTCCCGGTTTTAGGGATATGCCTTTCTGGTTCTAGTTTATGTCCCTTGGCTTATTGAAGGCGGGTATAGGGTAGTCACGGCTAGGCCCCTGGGGGATGGGTCGGGACAAATTAGAATCATAAGAGTTTGGTTATAAAAAAGAACTATGACTCTAATAATTTTTGTGTGGTAATAGTTTTATGTGTGATGAGTGTACTTTTCAATTTGGGTAATCCAGTGTTGGTGCGGTTGCCGGTGTATTCATACACCAGGACCCTGACTTCTGATTTTTTACATAGTGTAGGAAAAAACTGATTGATTGTATTTTGAACTCTTTTTCCTTGGTTTCTTTGGAGTCATCTCAGCAGGTATATTTTAATAATCGTGGCACACCTATTTCATTTCAGGAAGCCTCCGTATAGACAACCATCCATGTTTCCAGGTATAGTATGTGATGATAGCCTACCAAGAGATGAGGCTTCAGTGCAGGGTCCCCATGAAGAAATTCTATCATTGGGTGGTGTAACAGCAGCACCACTACCCGTTGGGAATCTGATGCCACCAGCCCCTGCATCAGAGGGTGAACGCTGCTTGAGTGCTATTCATGAGTTCCAGTATTAGAGGCGACTGAGGTTCCATGTTGAGACAGATCCACATGTGGTTGAGGACATGTTGGAGGTAGTGGTTAGAGTTTTTCAACTGGTAGGGACACCAGCTGATATCATGGAGATCCTTGCTGCTAGTCTTCTTCAGGTAGTAGTAGAAAAATGGTGGACCATGATGATCCATGTTCATGATGTGTTGACTCTCATCTGGCTGAACATTGAGAGCCTTTTCCCAGAAGATTTTATCCCAGCGACCCTATGGTCATTGTGTATATAGGAGCTTCTCCACCTTCATCAGTGTAGCATGATCGTGGCTCAGTATTCAGCAATGTTCATAGACCTCTCGTGCTACTCCACTGACAATGTGCAAGACCTTTTCTTTAGGGATATGAACATCGAGCATGGGATCAGATGGGAGATTTGAGCTTGGATAGTTTCTCTCAGTATCCTGATGCAGGAAGTGGTGTTAGAGCGAGAACTACTAGTGGAGAGAATCCTTGCTGTGTAGTCCCCGACAGGGAGACCCACAACCGGACAACACGTACCAGAGACATCAGTAGCTGCCAAAGAAGAGATGATGTAGAGGTCAAAGATGACTGGCCTACAGGTGGATGAACACATGATATGAGGATAGTGGTGTGAGGATATTTAGATAGTGTAGGATAGGTGAGGTATAGGAAGTGAATATCATGCGGCGGGCAGGGTCACATGGATTGCGACTGCCCGACCCGCCATACGGATGACCAGAAGATGGTCAAAGGACCGTCTGGGAAGAGATAAAGAATTGATCAAGGGGGTCTATAGGTAGGATGTAGAAACGGAATAGGAGTAGGTCGTGCAGCAGGCGGAAGGTGGTAATTCGTGGTTCTACCACCACCACATCCATGTAGTCCACCCCGACCACAGGGAGCTCGTGGACAGGGACGAGATCAGCTCCATTTAGCTAAGGCCTATGAAAATGGAACTCTAAATATGATATGAGGTATGATCTGTGTATACTCCACCCTAGCTTTAGTACTTGTAGAAACAGGCACCAGTCACTCATTTATTACCACATCCCTGATTCGGTGATCAGGAATTTCTTGTGGATTGGTTGGCTCGATCCTTACGGATTGAGAATCCTACGTGAGAAGTTTCGACGATTACCCACTATTGTCGATAGTGTGAGCATACTCTATGAGGAGAGAGAGTTGGATAAGATCTTCTCGTAGAAGAATCGAGGCCTTACGACTTCATCTTGGGAATGGACTTGTTATCCACTGTCCATGATCAGTTTGATTGTATTAGGTGAAATGTGTAGTGTGTCCACGCGGAAGGGACCAGTTTTTCCTTCACTGGTGAGAAGGTAACCATTACAGCACATGATGGACTTACCTAGAGGAAGGTGCAGCCAATCACACATCATTTGGCTAGCCTTACCATCAGATCGGTGGATGTTTAGAGTCTGATATATCTTATTGTGGTGGACCAGTACAATGATGTTTTCCATAAAAAAAATTTTGGTCTACCTCCTCATAGAGAGGTGGAAATCTACATTCGACTTATACCCCAGGACAACATTCATGTCTACACTAGGTTTTTAGTTGGCTACCATAGTGATATGAGAGCTGTGAGTATATCTAGAGGACTTGCATAACAAGGGGTTTATTAGGACCAATGGTTCCACTTGGGCAGCATAAATTTTATTTTCCATGAAGGCATATGGGTGTTTGAGACTCTGTGTAGACTATCGGTGCCTGAACCAAGTGACCGTGAAGAATAATTACCCACTCTTGAGGCTTAACGATCTATTTTACCAGCTGAAGGGACCCAATGGTTTTGGAGGATAGACCTCAGATCAGGCTATCACTAGCTCATGGTACATGACGAGGATTTATAGAAGATGCCCATAAGATGTCGGTAAGGCCATTATTAATTCTTGGCTATGCCATTATGCGTGACCAACTCCCCAATAGTGTTCATGGGACTCATGAACTAGATCATCTAGCCATACCCCAATCACTTTATGGTAGTCTTCATTGATGAAATCTTAATATACTCAGTGACGGAGGAGGAGCATTCCTATCATCTACCGACAGTTTTGACTAGACTCCGAGAGCACCAGATTTATGGTAATCTCTCAAAGTTCTAGTTCTTGATCCGATAGGATTAATTAATGGGACACAACATCTCGGAGGCTGGAGATGCAATGGATTCAGAGAATATTTAGGTTGTACATGCTTGGGATGCACCTTAGATTGTGATCGATGTGCGGCGTTTCCTGGTTTTGGCTTGTTACTACCGGAGGTTTGTGCCTCATTTTTCTAGATTTGTGGCAACCTTTTCAGGTTTGATGAAGAAGGGGAAACCATTCATGTGGTCGGAAACCTGCTAATGGAGTTTCCAGGAGCTGAGACAGATACTAACGAGTTCCCACATCTTGATGCTACAAAAGGAGGGTATTGGGTACGTTATCTTCTGCGACACATCAGGGATCAGACATGAATGTTAACTGATGCTGGAGAGAGCAGTGATTGCGTATGTTTCTCGAAAACTGAGATAACATGAGCAGAACTATGCTAAACATGTCTTAGTGTTAGTAGCAGTGTTCTTCACCATGAAGATGTGGTGACATTACATGATGGGAGAAAATTTTATTGTCTACTCTGATCACTAGAATCTCAGGAATATCTACTCTCAGAAGGACCTGATCCTAAGATAGAATCATTGGCTTGATTTCCTCTAAGACTATGAATTATAGATAGTCTATACTCTTGGGAAGGTGAACATAGTAGTAGATGCCCTCAGTATGAGATCTTTTATACAGTTGTTCATTGAGGCAACCGAGTAGCTAGCCAATTTGCTAATATCATACGTCGATCTATATGGAGAAGATTATCTTCTGTCTCTGACAGTCACTCCCCCACTCTATCAATGAGTTAGGGAGGCACTACTTGGGAACACTAATTACTAGGATCAACGTGCTCATATAACCATAAGATATGCACCTGATGGATTTACTGAAGGTGAGGATCACGTCATCCTTTCTAGAGGGCGTACTAAGGTACTAGTGGTTCTTAGGGAGGATGTTTTTGGGGTGTTCCATACGCCCCCTCTAGAGGTAGATCCTTGAGTGGCGATGATTTACCAGGACCTTCGGTGTCATCACTGGTGGTTGGGAATTAAGAAATTAGTGTTAGAGATTGTCTCATGGGTCCAATCGTTTCCTTATTTGAAGGTAGAGCATTATGATCTAGTAGTATTAGTTCTTCTACTAGAGGTTCCAGAGTATTAGTTGGATTGAATCTATATGGACATTGCGAAAATACTTCCACAAACATCCAAGGGGCATGATTCCATCTGGGTGATCATTGACTGACCCACTAAGTCATCCCACTTCCTACCTATCAAAGTGTAGTGATCACAAGAGAATATGGGATGCCTCAACATTCATGAGATTGTATGGATTCATGGAGATCCATCTACAATTTTCTCTGAATGGGATTCATGTTTCACATCCCTTCGATGGAATGGGTTGTAGGAGGCAATCATGACACAACTTCAGTTGAGCACTTCCATCCCTCCTCACACTGATGGTCAGACAGAGTAGACCATTCTGACCCTCGGGGACATGCTTCATGATTGTGTCTTAGATTTCGGCTACAACTTGGAGGATCACATGCCTTTCTAAGAGTTCGTGTACAACAAAAATTATCATTCCACTATCGGAATGGAACTATTCTAGGTGTTGTATGGTTAACCTTTCAAATATTCTCTTTGCTGGACTGACCAAGGGGAGCCAGCACTCGTGGCTCCAGAGATGGTACGAGCAACCATGGAGAAGGTTCTGATCAGGCAGCAGCGGATGAAAACTACACAAATTAAGATAAATTCATATGTTGACAAGAGATTGCTAGCTCTTGAGTTCGAGTATAGAGACCATATCATTCTACGGGTCTCACCTCGAGATGGTTTGTGGTGATTTGGTTGGGGAGGAAAGTTATCTATGAGGTTCATTAGACCCTTTTAGGACCTCAACAGAGTTGGTGAGGTGGCATACCACTTATCTCTTCCTATTCAGTTGCATCAGGTGAATGATGTTTTTCATGTATCCCAGTTGAGGAGATTCATACATGATCCTCAGCCCATCATTTACTAGGGAAAGATGGACATCAACGATGGGGTGATGTTTTCAGAGGATCCAATGGAGATTGAGGATCAACAGAAGCAGGTCCATTGTGGGAAATCAATACCTGTAGCGCACATTCATTAACATCACATGAACCTCTAAGATAGCACATGGGAATGGGAGCTTAAGATCCACGCTCAGAACCCAGAATAGTTTCCTTAGATTGTGTTGTGGATTTCAGGGATGCAAATCTCTGAGGTGGAGAAAATTTAATGTCCCAGATTTTTTCATGGTATTTTTTTAATTATATGGAAATATTAGAAGTCTACTAAAATTGACGGCGCATGATTCTCAGGCCCGGTGTGCCCAAAATGAATGTTTGAACTTTTTTCATGTATGTTAATAAACGCATGAGAGGAATTTTGTAAATATTTAAATGGTGCTAGGAATTAAAATCTGAGGACACTATTGAACTCACAGTGCTGATATTCAATTAAGAAGACCTTCGCCTTGACCATAGTAGGTTGAGGGTAGAAGTTATATTTCAGTATTTTCATGGGAGGTTAAAATAATAAAAATAAAATAACAACTATTATTGTATTTTTCTTGAAACCTCCTTTTCGAATTTTAGTGGTGGGGACCACACTTGAGATTGAAACCACCTCATTTAATAAGAGTTATCCATTGGAATTCTAGAAGTTAAATGTGATAATAATTAATTGATTTAATTTACATAACATAATAGTGTTGGATACTCATCTCTTTTAGGGTGGATTTGGGTTGGAATAGCAGGGGTTTTAGGAGAGCTTGGGTGGAGAACTCTCGAAGGATGAACATCCTATGACGAAGAACATCCTCAATTAAGAACAAGGATCCAACATTAGAACATGTTGAGGGAGAAATAGATGTCGGGTCTTCAATGTCTTCATCTACATCCTTATGACACCTCCTAAGAATGTCAAGGTATAATTTTTGTTCTTTTTATTTATTTTTTGTGATGAATCATTGTTTTAGTCATTAAACCACCCGCTACTGACTAAACGTGGAGGGTGCGGGCCAAATAAACATCGCCCAATCCATCCAAAATTGTATTATCAATGTGTTCTTCACGAGCAGCGATGACGAAAACATCACAACCACATCGTCTAATGAGTCCATGACCCTTCGTCCATGGAGACAAGAAAACAGTGGATAGCACACCAGACGATCGTGGGGAGGTGGGGCAGTGTACGTCTGTTCAACCGATTGAGCGTGAGGCTATGGCCAGTCGGCTGTAGTATAGCAGGGTGGCTGCTGGCATCCAGCCGATCGCATGGAGAAGCGGTGGTGTGCGTCCACACCACCGGATCTGAAGTCTACAGTCGCTTGGCAACAGCGGAGATCCGAGGGCGGCCGAAACCCGGCCGACCGCGGGTGAACAGCAGCATCGTCACGCCGCTGGGAGGAGGGCCAGTTGGGCTTCCCACTATCCATGTAGAGCGGGACTTCCCAGCATGTCTAGTGTTCCATCCCAGCACCACACATGCCTAATGATCTAATAAACCATTCATAATACATGGGGGCACCTTCCCCCAGGTGTAAATTTGGGCAGACCCCACCATGGCAGGCCACCCAACCGCGGGTCGCCTAGTGGGTTGTGCCAGCGGGCCGCACCATTGGTTCATGCCCAGCGGGCCTTGCCAGTGGGTTGGGCCGGGCCACCCACTTCGCAGGATGTTCCGGACAGCGGCCCAGCATGTCGGGCCCATCGCAGCCCAGCCCATCTGGGTGAGACCTATTCCTATACAGACCCAGATTCGACTATTTGGTTGTAACATGAGAACCTGACATCCATTTGATGAACTGTCTATGAAATTGGGATCCTTGGATTGATTTTTTTCCTTTTGGGATACTTCACATGAAATTTGGATAATTTTTTAATATGTCTGGGATTGATCGAATCCAAATCCTACCAGGCCCTTAGAGAGAAAACGCTAATAACATACAAACCATGCGTCTGATTGACATTTCATATATAGAATTGGGACCCTTATGACATGACAGACCATTGGGGTACTTTTTTGGGAATGTCATGGTGGTTGAGGTACGACTGATGGCTTGAGGAGCGGTTCTCCCAAAAGTGCTATGAGCGTAAATCTAGTGGCTAGCAGTGAGGCGTAGGTTGGAGACAGATCATACGGAGGATAGTACCGAGAGATCATGTGTAGGTCAAAACTGATCCTATGTGGGTCAAATCCAATGTGGGTCATCACCCATGTATCCTGTGTGTGTAAGCTCAAACTAATCCTATGTGGGACGGATACCGTGTGGGTCAGCGCTCAGCGATCCTGTGTGGGTCAGCCCATATCGATCATGTGTGTGTCAGATTCTATGTAGGTCATTGCATGATTTAGTACCTATCGATCTTGATTGGGCCAGACTTTTTATAATCATCAGCAGAGCCTCTTCACAAAATAAAATGATCTATTTTGGTGACTAATCATATTTACGCCTATACATCACAAATACCTGGTGTGAGCTAAGTCCTTACATTTACGGTATTCTTCTATGTGGTGTTACCTTTGTGGTACTTATATATTCGTGGTGTACATGTGTTGTACTTATATCTTCTTGGTGTTAATTGTGTGGTACGTATACCTTCATGGTGTTACCTGTGTGGTACTTCTAACTCAGTGGTGTTACCTTTGTGGTATTCTATACTCATCTGTGAAGTGTGTATTTATTGATAACATAGGTATATGTATTGGCATATACCTATTTAGTATGGTAACAAATGTTTTGTGCTTTAAGATTGAGGTCTTGTATTGTGGTTATACTTTGTGTATTATAAGAGACCTTCGGGGGTCTCGGGGTCCCTACTGTGTATCGTTATACACACCCCTACACGGGCTACTCCAACACCTAACTATGTCTTGTGTTGAAGATGTACAACACTGACTAGGGACGAGGGTACCGAGATTGGAGGCTGCTCGATAGAGGACATTAGACGATATGATCTGAATAGACGGTCACATGAGAGTTGTACATACCTTCAGGTATGATTGTTGATGGGTGTTCATAGTAGTTATTTTTCAGTTTTACTTGTACTTTCCAGTTGGGAATGTATTCTGGAGCCATAACTTATTGTACACACCCTGTTTACTATATTGTTTACCATGTGACGATATAATGTTGTTTTATTGGTAGGGGTGAGTTTTACAGGTTTAGAGGCAATTTCTTTCCAGTTTTAGGGATATACCATTCCGGTGCTAGTCGTTATCCCCTTTCATATAGAAGACGTGCTTGGGGGAGTCATGAAACGGTCCCCGAAGGATGGGTCATGATAGGTAATAACTAGATAAAAAATATGTATTTCAAAGATGTTATTTAGTTTTTTCCACAAAATTTTTTTTTCATTAATTTTAATGTCCATGGATATGCCAGCCTCACCAATTATATGGGATAACAAGTGTACCTTTTCAATATGAAAGTGTAACTTAGAATTGATGTGATGTTCTTGAACAATACACAACCTGACCATGATGTGATTCCCATGTTCATCGCTCACATTTGTGTACATGATAAAATAATCCATGAAATAAACAATAACAATGTCCAAATACTTGATAAACCCCTTATTGATCATATATCAAAATACATTGGATGCATTCACTAAACCCCACAATATCTATAGTTACTCATATACTCCATACCCATTACTAAAATAGTATTGGAAATGTCTAAAGGGATAAATATCATATAGTGATTTCCAAATATATGATAAATCATCAGGGCTACATAGATAACTCTAAAATGATCAAACATGTAATCAAGATGTAGATATGGGGATCGATTTATAACCATCACTTGATTCAACATCATGTTGCCAACAAAAAACTGTAATGATCCATCTCCATTCATAGAGAACATGATTTCTGATCTCCAAGATTATGTTCTCATTCAATCAAACACTTGTCTTTTATATCCTCTATGTAATCGTTAATCTCATGAAGCTCCACTACAGCTATCATACAAGTTAGAATACAATTTATTTCATATCCTAGCATTAACTTGATAGTGAACCCAACATCTATCTCATGAAACAATCTAATGATCTCATTAAAACAACCTCTAGAAAAATTCCATTATGTATGTAATAATATGTCATGATACATCCAAATAATTCATAATAAAACATGAATCTAGGTTTATATTTTAAATTAGTTTCCTATGGTCGGGTCCTATGTCACCTGCCTATAATTACCATTCAAAAATATCAATATACTCACTACCTTCAAGATATGTAAAGAACACTTAAAAATTGTAATTGCTTATGTGAGTATAGTATGCCACTAAATAGTCAATACTAATGATTAGATCTAAACAACTCATTCATCACATTAAAAAAGTACTATAAATATCGGTAGCCTCTATTCTATAAGGTACACTCCGAGTAATTGTTAAATTATATTGATCGAAGTTCCAGTGGAATTTCTATATTAATTGACCCATAAAGATACTCTATATCCAACACTAGGATTTCCATGAATCAATAAAAATAAAAAATATATATTATGCATGTTTTAAACAATGAATAAATAAAATTGTAATTATCTAGTATCATACTCTGGGAAAATAAAGGTCCAGTATCTGTTCAAATGGATGATGGATAATATTCAAGCATCTGACTAATTCTGTATCCAGGAACCCTATTGTTGAGTCAATAAGGTCTTCCTTATGTATATTCCATTCCTTCTTGTTTTGAAAATCACAATCACCTTATACTTTTGCAAATATAAATTTTACCTCCATAGGGAAGATTTACTTAATTAAGGAAATTTACCCTAACCTGGAATTTTTTATACATAGAAATATTTTTCTTAAGTACAAAAACCGGATTCATACTCAAAATCCAAGAAGTCATAAATTGTCAAGATTTGGAGCATTCTGTTTTTAGGATCCGAATTCTGGATGTGAACTGTAATGATGTTCCAATCCAAATTCTGGACTCCGAACTCCTTTGAAGTTCGACTTTGAACATTCATGAGTTCGACTCTGAACTCTTATGATGTTCGACTCCGAACATTCATGAGTTCGACTCCGAACTCTTATGAAGTTCGACTCCGAACAATCATGAGTTCTACTCCGAACTCTTATGAA
The DNA here is from genome assembly GCA_963277665.1 of Viscum album. NCBI lineage: Eukaryota > Viridiplantae > Streptophyta > Magnoliopsida > Santalales > Viscaceae > Viscum > Viscum album. The sequence continues at coordinate 844,908,295 of OY728151.1, forward strand.
GTTGGACTCCGAACATTCATGAGTTTGACTCCGAACTCTTATGATGTTTGACTTCAAACTTTCATGAGTTCGACTCCGAACTCTGATGAAGTTCGACTCTGATCATTCTGAGTTAGACTCTGAACACTGATGAAGATCAACTCCGAACTTTCATGAGTTCGACTCCGAAACCCTATGATGTTCGACTCCGAACTTTCACGACTTTGACTCCAAACTCTAATGAAGCTCGACTCTGAACTCCTATGAATTTCCAATTCAAACTTCTATAAGTTTAGATTCTGAACTCTGGTGAAACCATACTCCAAATTTCTATAAAACAGAATCTAAACATTTCATAACATATACACTGAATTTGATTATGGTTAGACTCCGAACTATTAATTTGCTTACACTCTGATATTTTTTATATCTTTTTCTTACATATACCCCATTTCAAATCAATGTCGTGCATTCATCTATACATGATTTATTATTAAACGATGTCGTCCATTCTGTTTTTAATTAACCGTTTGTTGAGTTACACATGTACAGGTCCCTCTAAATTTCATGGAAAATATGACTGTTGGAGGAGGGAGCCGAGCGTTGGAAATTTTCATATAAATAGGAGATCATTTGAAAGAGCTCAACAACAAGTTGATCAATCAAGAGACTACACGCTGTTAAGGTGATTTCTAGAGATAGAAGTTTTACATTCCTTGTGCATACTGAAATGCTCGTTCAGATTTCTTCGTGAAACACCGAATGTTGGTGTCTACATTCGACGACTTCCGGGGATAGGATTACAGAGGTGATGACTAACTTGAAGTTTGAGGGCTTCCTAGTGGAGGAAGACCTAGGTTCCAACTACCTTGAAGTTTAGGTCTTGCGGGGATAGCAAGACAGAGTTTCCAATCTTCGTATCGAGGGCTTACCCTGGTGTGGGTAAGATATATTTTCATGAATGTATAAATCAAGGGACCTTTATCCAAGGATGTTGGATACCCTTCTCTTTGGGTTCAAAGTCTTATATCTTCTTACTTGTAGTTGTACTACTTGTTTTTATGCTTCACTTTTTGTGTTGTACAAAAAGTATAACCTTCTTATATTTCCTTACACATGTACTCTGATTAGTTTAGATTTTATACGCTTTAAGGTAGAATATCATATTATAAACAGTGGTTCCAATTCTCCAATTGGTGATTAGAGGTGTTGTTAATTTTCTTAGTTTAACATTGTTAAACATATAATCGTCCTTGTCTAAAGAAATTTTTATAGTGTACAATTCACCCACTCCTCTTGTATATTGAGCATCTACATCATTATTTCGATCCTACACTTATCAGATGTCCTGTATATAGAACTACTCTACTGATGTGATTGTCCGTACCTCGTAACACCATTTTTATATCTAGATCTATATAGATATTTGAACATAAAATACCCATATTTTTTTGTAGTTGATCATTTTCTTGATCCCTACACCTATAATAAATCTCCATCATTTTGGTAACACATGATCCTTCCTACAAAACCACGATAGGTTCCCCATCCAACCAAAAAAATGACATTCTACGTGTTGTTGATGACATCGGGTTCATGTATGGCTTTTCCTAACACACAGATATCACCCAATAAGATAACCATATAGAAAGGGAGGAAACCCACTACATTGGATTCTAAAACCATCCACACCATAGTGTGAATCCTTAAAAGAGATATTTGTAATACCTATAGATCCACTATTAAATCCTATATTGGATGTATAATTCCCTTATAATGTTATCTATATTAAGTACCATACATTAATCATTTATTAATTAATGAATTAATAAATGTCAGGAGTAATAGAAGAATCACATAAACATGTGTCTAATAATACAGACCATCCTTAATATGTCCGAAATTATATAATAAGGGATGGAATCCATAATCCAATATTGATATCTCATTCTATTTTAGGTTCATAAACTCAAAGGCCCATTCTGCCCAGAGAGTATTTGGGTATATATGATCAAATAAACAATTCTTAAAATCCATTTTGGATAGCCTCACATATTTTTCATCATAAAAAAACTATTTTAGCATAACTTCACTGGTTCACATAACTTATACCCAACTAGCGTCACCCTCGTCCCAATGGTTGTTTATAGGTTCTTGAAAATCATCTAGTGTGAACCAATCCAGAATCCAAATTCTTGTGTTCCACCCTCATATCCCCAAAATAGAAATATCAATGGGTTCAGTATATGAAAATCCAAATCCATCTTTGACATCCTCGACACATCTCATAGAGCCTCTCTCTCCATAGCTCGAACAACTCAAATAATTGTCACTCAGATCTGATAATCAACCACCATCACTAATATTGTAGAAGATTATATCACAATAAACTTATAGGTATTCTCATCAACACCACCTAACTCCCTACTAGGGGACTTCATGGAGGCATTTTTCTATAAAAAACAATTTGAAGAGAAAATTTCACTATAACAGTTGTTGAAATCTTAGTGTAATGAAAATGATAAAATTTATTACCTTATTCTATTATAAATAACTCATATAATAGAAAAAACATTAATGAGTGATCTAACTAGTCCCAATATAACCAAAAATAGGGTTAATGTCACATAGAAATATAGTCTACATCATACCCAATAAATACACATCACACAAATAAGTTTCTTATCATCATGTTTGTACTCTATTATTTAAGAAACATTTTTTAACAAGGGTTAACTCCAATAAGATATTGATAACAATTTACAACGTAAAACGAGTTAAAATTCATAATTCACATTTGATTTAGTGGTATCCACATAGTAATTAAATCCTTTCCTCATGGAGATGTCATGTCAATGAAACATGTTTACCACGATGCATGAACACGTTCCATATTATTAGTATAATAAAGTAAAATATTCCATAAATCATAAAATTCCAAAATGAATTTCATATCACTAGGTGTAATTAGTTTATATTTTGATAACATAATATATGTACATTAATCCCACCTCAGGTAATATTTAATTTTATTTTATGTTGGTTAGCTAATATAAGGGAAATGTTTCATACTAAGATTTGAAAAATACTCTGTATCTAATGTATAAATTACATGACATACTCCGTCAAATTAAAGGGATATAAAACCACAATGTAATTTACCTCAATCCATATAAAATAATATTTGGAAAACTAGAGACCTCTATAGGACTTCCGGTGTTTCTCATCATGTGCCAGATGTATCCAACTAGAAATATGTGTCTAATTTGATGTGGTGGGTAGACTATACCAACATATTAGAGTGTAATTATTATGAGAATAATGAATATAATATAAGAAAAAACTATAAAAAATAAACTGGGATCCAGGTAAGTTCCATTGTAATAAATAAAATAAACGATACATCCAAATTATTTTCATAGAGGTTAGACAATCATATGACAAAAAACCATGTCCATAAATTTCTAAAAATTAGATAAATATGGAATGCTTCTAAAAGTGGTCCCATGTCATCTCCTAGTTCTGTTTCTCTATGATCCATCATTGAAACATGAATAAAAAATTAGTCATATGTTTCTTTTGATTCTCATATAATATAGTCATGATTTCTATTCGAGTACTAACGAACGAGATAAGTAGGGTGTAAGTAAAACATAGTAAGCCAACAATAATGGTGTATATAAATATATTGAGTCTTAGAATGTAACTAATTAAGTTAAATATATATACATCCACAATTATAGTATAATGTAAAAAAATAAAAATATTTTAACCAGGGTTCCATGAGGACACTCGAGACCATCTATACATTCTGTTTCCAGTTTTGGTTGTGTCTGAAAATAGGAAATTCATCTAGTTGAAACATACCCATACCATTAATCAAATACCAACTAGAAAAATATATCATTCAAAGAAAAAAATAACACTCCAAGGTAAATGTACTCATTCTCGATAATAGCCACACATGGGGAATTAAAATCATCCCGAAACAAAATATCAAACCAATTTGAAAATATATATATATAAATATAAAATAAATACCGAAGTGAAATTTCAACCCTATAACCATCACCTAAGGAAAAAAATTATTCATCAATTTTCTTATCATGACCTTAGTGTTTCATCAAAATCCGAAATTACATTTAAATAAAACACTATTAATCATCGATCTAACACCATATTTTACCATATATAATAGTGACCATTTTCCAAATTATAATTAAATTTTTATTATTATATAATCCAATCCACATTATTCTAGTTTATTCACGTTTTCAAACACATTTAATGAAATGAAATCCATTTCAAGGAATGCCTTCATATTTTGTAGATGAATATAAGGTTTATCTCAATGAAAAAATCCCTATGATTAAAAATAGTTTAATTTAATTATAGATAAATTTCATAAAATTATGTTGTTACCACACAATGCACACACTAATGAAATAGTAAGACTTCAAGGAAAATTATATACCATCTACCTTAATGGTAACGGTGATTAACCTTCATGAATCATCACTATGATAATATCGATGAACCTAAATCCATTAATAATACCGTAACTGTAATTTTGAGATATTATGACAAGAGGGGTTTGAATTATTATAACATATAATTTTAAATTGATGATATAAAATATAAGTTATCATCATGAAATAAAATTATTAATGATTAAAACAATCGATGTTAACTAATTGAGGAATAATACTAAAACAATAATCAAAGTTGAAAACAAAATGCTGAAATTAAAAATGAAATTCATTGAATCTTTGTTTTGATAATTTGTCATGAATGAACCCCTATGTCACTTCCCATCAAGAAGGATAAATATTGTTATATTTCTCCCTTGGTTTTTAAAAAATCTAAATTCCTTATAAGAGTAAAAGAATCCCTTGATTTTAATGGAAACCATGAACCTAGAGTAAGACCCTTGGTTTCAGCAGAATCCAAGACCCATGAACCCCCACTTTAATAGATGTGGGAACATAATTATTAGATGAAGAATATAATTTTCCTTCGACAAACCCATTACAAAAAAAAATAAACTCTCTATTAAAAGATATAGAATAATATTATAGATAAAGAGATGGATATAAAGAGATTTTAGTGGTGGATACTTTATGAATTTAAATAGGGGAAAATGGATCAAAGATAAATATAGAAATAAATATGATTGTATAAATTATAGTATATTTTCCTTTTGATATTGGATTTTATAATGGAGATCTATTACAATAGATCATTGTGGATCAATAAAGAATCATTAATTGGAAATAGGTTGTTTGGGATTATCATTATTGAGAACCCATCCTTTATTTAAATATATTTATCGATTTTATATATATTATAGGGTTTTATGGTTGATTTAATGATTTAAATGGACTAATCAAGGGTTTTAGTCTGTGTAATTAATGCTCCTATATTGATAAGGATTGAATCCATGGGCTAGCTACCTTATGCTACTCTATAGATGTATAAATTTCATGATCTCTCAGAGATTTTTCAAACCCCACCATATATATTGTGATCTCTACTAGATATATGGTGTTCTTCATAATGTACAAGGTAGTTCTGTTAGATTTATGATCTAGTTAATATATTTGTACGTAGTAGCTGGTGTGTGCAAACCAATAAGGAATTCATGGTTGGCCAATTTCTTTCTTTTTAATCAACTGATAGGTACATTTATTCACTATAAATATAATAAATCTATATAATTAAAAAACTAAAAATGGAAAAAAATAACCTTCTGTGATCTTGATCATAAAAACACCTTAGAGGTTCAATAATTTTATGCTTTTTGATGATCCAAACACCAAATTAATATAAATACAAAATATTAAATTATAAAAAATATGTGAACAAGAAATAAGAATTAATAAGAGTTTAAATAATACCATTTTATAAATATTATTTCCATGAATGAATATGTATTCACATTTAATCAATAATCTTCTCTTCCATTGAAAAAAAAATCATTTTAAAAGTTATATATTCCTCCATTTATAATATTTTATCCTAATAAATAATATTTTTACCCCCTAAATATTATATATTTCTCCCCCTAATACATCAATCATTTTCCCACTCTTTGAATAGAAAAAATTATCATAATTAAAAAGGGATAGATTGATAAGAGGTATGAAATGCATAAGATAATCAAATATATCATAAAACATGACTTCAAAAAATTAACAAGATGTTTTAAAAAAAATATAATAAAATATTTTCAAAAATAATAATGATTTAAAAATATTGATTAAGGAAAACAATTATATGAAAAATATTTAAAATAATGTTATTATTATACAACCAGAACAAAAATAAAACATATTAAAGAATGGGGATCTATGAAGTTATCATCTAATTAATGTTCCATGATAATATATTGTATTAATATATCTTAATTTTGAAAGGGGTATCTTAAAATTTTCTACTTATTATTAATGTTATTAGTGTGTCTATACTGATACAGATTCCCCAATATTCTTTTGGAACTATATAAAAAACATATAATTACAACATGATGAAATAGTAGCCCAAATTCTAAGAGATATTGTTTCATCCATATAATTTGGGGCCAAAAAACATATAGATATATATTATTCTTATAATATAGAATGAAAAACTAAGTATTTCATTTTAACAACTCAAAGAGATTACATAATGTTCATGATGGTGACAAGACCAACTTGTGATTTTTCTATCTAATTGAAATCCACCAAAATTGTTGTCAGAAAAACGTGAATGTTCAAAAGAGTTCCCATTATCATATAATAAACCATGTATTTTAGAAAATTAAAAATAACCAATTTATGATATTTTATATCAAATTGTATTGTATTGCACTGAAAATGAGAATAAAGATAAACAGTAAACATACTATTAGGTAGGGTCATGAATAGTTAAAGAATTATCTTATTCATATATCTATAGAGTTTGTTTTCAACTATTTTACTATCATCAATTAAAATTAGATTATAATAAATAATAATAGTTGCGTTGATCTTCTTAATATTATTGTAACACCCCAAGGATATACAAATAAATTTAATATAGAATATAATTCATACAACACTGAGTCTCTATGAATGAATAATTTGTTATTGTAATTATTTAAAAAATATAGTTATAAACTATCCATTAAAAATAATTTTCCTGATTCTATGTTTTGAATTTCGCAAAACTAACATGCACAATTGTGATCAGTAAGATATTTAGAGTTTTATTGGATCAACTTAATTTTTTTGGTGAATAGTACCTTGACCATTTGGAATAGTAATATACCATTATGAATAGTAATATTACACTTATGAGTAGTAAATCTACAAAATGAATAATAACCTCACCTATGAAAATATAAATAAAATGTAGGCATCTTTGTAAATGAATGTATGAGATAATTTGAATATTTTAAAATTTTCTTATTATGGGTTGGTATTTTGTGAGTAATATAAAGTTACTTACTATTTTATAACTCATAAATTTATTTAAAATTAAATTAAATTTCATAAAATGTATTCATAAATAAAAAAATCGTCCACTTAGGGTTTTCTAATAATTTTATGGTATCTTAGTTAATTTTTGAATGAGTTATAAAATAAAATATAAATTTAAAACTGTATTTTTCATGTAAATAATATTTATAATTGAAAATTAAATTTTTCATAATTTGAAATTTATTTTAATAAAATGAAGCTCATTTTTTTCTAAATATCAAAAAATGTTTTGGGTAACTTTTTGGAATTTATATAAAGTATATGATTTTTTGTGAATAATAAAATACATTAATTAATAGAATAAATACATTATAATATAAATACACTATTTATTGAGTCATTTATTATGTATCCACCCTTATTTCAAACTCTCATTAATTTATTACATTATTTACTCAAAATAATAAACACTACTATGTTTCATGAGATATATTAAAAGTAATAAATAAAATAAGGGGAAATCACCCATCTCCTCCATAATAAAAACCACTGTCAACCCCTCTTCTCCTCACTCATATAAGCCTTTAATCGTCTCAAATTTCTTCCCAAATCCTCTTAAATAGTATATACCCACATTCAAATGATCTTGGTATTACAAAAAAAATACCAAAACCCCTTTTCATAAGTATATTCTCAATAAGGATAATTCAATAGGTAAAAACTATTCCATTTTCGTTTAATTTTATTTCAATAATTTATCTTTTGTTGTCCTATCCCCTCCTCCTCCGCGCAAATGAAAATGGTGAATCTAGTATTATCATTATATTTTAATGATTCCATTTAATTGAAGATCCTTCTTCAATCACCTTACTATATCATTTTTTTAACTGAAATCATTGGTCGGAAGTTGTTGAATTACAATCTTCATGGACACAGAACTTTCATTATTTAATTTCTCTTTCAAGGAAGGTCATGAAACCATTTTTATGGCTGAAAAACATTATAAAATGATTATTATAATTTATTTTTTATGGAACCATTTTATTTTTTGATATTAAATAATAGAACAAAACTAGTTCATTATGATCGAAAAAACATCTAAAATTAAGCAAAACGATTGTCGTCGACATGTTGTTGAATGATTTATCCTAATATATGAAATAATGATAAATGATACCAATTAAACTTTTTTTTCTTAATTAATATCATTTAATGATAATTATATATAATTATACCCATATTACATGAATTTTATTACTCATATACAATAATTCCAATCATGAAAACCCAGGAAATGAACTATTCTGATAAATATAATTATATCTTATAACTCATAAAAATTAAATATATGAAATTTATAAAATTATTATAAACAAATAAAATTTATAATGGGTTTTAAATTATTTAATTTCTTGATTTAAATTGATTATATAGTATGTCAGAGTCAATTGAAAAACTCATTTGGACATAATTTAAGGGTTTCTACCCAAACATCCATTTTTTCAGGTTAGACTTTTTCTCTATTTACGCCAAAAAACTCATAAATATTATTAATTACTACTCTTAAATTATGTTTTAATGATATATATATATATATACATGTGTGTGTGTGTGTTTCTATGTGTGTGTACTAATCATAACCCATGTATCTTTTATTGCGAGTTACATGTTTTAGAAGTAACATTCTCAAATGTTTCCCCTTAAACAAGCCCATTTCAAGTGATATTCTTGAATTATTACCTATTTTAATGGATACGCTATAATATATTTTATGCCACAATTATATTTCTAAAATAAGTAATTTTATCATAGAAAAACCAAATTAGTTAATTTTAGGATATATATAGGGAATTTACCAAAATAACTCTTCTATTAAAAGTAAAAGGGATTACTCTCAGGAATTATTCGATGATTTTATTTGAATATTTTCATCTCTTTCAACACCAACTATTAAATCTTGTTTATTTTATCATTAACATATTATTATTATAATATATCGTATTTTTTTAAATGTTATATGATCAGTTTTACTGTGGATGTGTTATCTGGATACCATTCATCATACTACATAGAATGGTTAGTGATTATGTCTATAGATTGGGAAATACTATTTTATATGTTCATTTTGTTTATGATTAGCCCAATTAATATGAGGGATAAATTGGAATTATAAATTTTTGTGTTGGGGCCATCTATATCCCCTTGATGGATTGGTAGGTCTTATAAGATTAAATGGATTTGGGTTTTTGTCGAGGCCTTAACCTAGTTCAGACATCATGGTCGAGGCCTTGAAGATATATTTATCATGTCCTACATTATGCATTCCATCATTATGATATTGTTAATTGATAAAAAATGGGATTATTATATTAATTAAATATCAATTTTATGTTTTATTCCCTTATGATCATTTATAAGGATTTACTAAATCATCTATCATTCCATACATATTATTCTCAAGTATATTTTTAAAGGAATGTTTTTAGTTGTTCATATTGTATAGTATTTATGTTTACAAAAACATCCACTATATTTCATACCCTTATTGGGAACCTGATCTCACCCATTTCTTATATTTTATTTTTCCTCACGATTCAAAGATGAATATTATGAATGACAAGCATTGGTAATCTATCAGTTATGGATGTTTAAAATGGAATTGATATATTGTTTTTCCTTTCATGTTGTAATGTAAAACTTATGTTTTTATATGTATTTCCAAAAATTTTAATATAATAATTTATTTGGGATTTAAATTTCTTATAATCATAACAACTTAATAAAATAATGCACCCCCAGTAGACTTTTGGGGCCATGGTGTTAGAGATGGTATCATAGGTGGTTTAATAGTTACATTGGAATCTAGATTTTGAAAACATAGATTGGGGAACATATCATTATGATAGACTTTGAGGATAAGAATAGATGTAAATACTATAATATTGGTAAAGAAAAGATAATTTGGGTCTTTATTAGAATACATACCTATTTGGATACTACAATTGGACGTGGTTCTAGCATAGATGTACCTAGAAGTAACAACATTGACAAGGTGTCTCGAGCCTAAATCTTGGTAACCTTGTACATATAAAAAGGCCTTATTGTGCACCAGGTTTGAAACTCTCTGGGGATATGATTAAGATAAGTCAAATTCTCATTAAAATTAATTAAGAATGATTAAATTGTAAATATAACCCCAAAGAAACCATTAATTTTATTATGAGATCAAACAAGCATAAAATATAAATTTATGTTAAGTGTTTCACTAGTACGAGATTATCCATTATGATTCACATCATAAAATATTGTATATAATTATTTAGAAATGGAGCTTCTTATAAGGAAAGAGAACCGTATCAACTTTTTTTTATTTTAGAAGTGAAATATAAAAATCAGGAGGATGAAATTTATTGAAGGAAGAGAGAATATAACATAGAAAATATTTACAAAAAAATTTAATATAGAATGTAATGCGCAAAACACTAAGTATCTTTGAAACCACACTTTTAAATAATATTTATTCAAATAATATAGTTATAACATATCCCTAAGATATAATTCTTTCACTTCTGTATTTTGAATTTTGAAAAATGGACATACACGGTTGCGATCAGTAATATATTTAGAATTTAATAAGAATAAAGTAATTTTTTTGGTGAATTGTAACTTGATAATTTGGAATAGTAATGAATCATTATGAATATTAACATGACCCATATTAATATTAAATAAGGAAAATGAATAGTTTCCTCACCCATGAAATTATAAATAAAATTTAGGCACCTTATAAGTGAAACTATGATAAAATGTGAAAATTTTTAAAGTTATGAATTAAGTATTGTTATATTTTTGAGTAATAAATATTTAATTTAAATTTTATAGATAAAAAATTTATTTAAAAGAAAATTAATTTTATTAAAATGTATTCATAATTAAACATATTTTTGTCTTATAAATTTATGATAATTTAATTAGACCTTATTTAATTGTCAAATGTGTTATTAAAATATTGTTATAATTTTAAATCTATATAATTTTTATTAAATAAGAATTTTAATTAACTATTTAATTTATCATATTTATAGAAATTATTTACATAAAATGGAGTACATTTTTGAATTCTATATGTTTAGAAATTTTTAGGGAGAAATTTTGGGACTTTTTTGAAATACTTTAATTTTAAGTAAATAGTAAAATATGTTAATTTACGGTATCAATACAATATAAGATAAATAATCTATTTTATTATATCTTGGATACTGTAATAAACCTTGGTTATAACTGACATCAACTTATTAATTTATTTATTCATAATAATCAACAATATTTCTTGTCTTCAGCGAGAAAAAAAATAAAGAGAAATCGCTGATCTCTTCCACATTAAAATCCACCCTCACCTCTTCTTCTACTCAATCCTCTAAGCCTTGAACATGTCTATGTTATTCAGAAATCCTATTCAGTAATCTCTACCCATATCCAATTTCTCATTGTCTTACCATAATAAAAATACCCCATTCCTTAAAGAGGTTCTCAATGAGGATAATTCAAGAGGTAAATCAACTTCCTTTTTCTTTTAATTTCATTTCAAAATTTTTATCTTATATTATACTATCCTCTCCTTCTATTTAGAAATTAGTATTATTACTATATTATAATATATATACTATAATTCTATCATGTTAATTGATGATATGACATCAATCTTTTTATTCTCTCTCTTTTTTTAAAAAAATGAAGTCATCGTTTGGGAGGTGTCTATTAGAAACCTTCATGGGTGGCAAACATTATTTCATAAATTTATTTTTCAAAGTTTGTCATGAAACAAAATTTTTGTTTTAAAAAAAATATAAAGTATGTATTATATATTGAGTATATTTTGGCAAAACAATTATATATATATATATATGATGTTAAATAGTTGAACAAAACATGTTTATTGTGATCGAAAAACAACTAAAATCAAGTTAAATGGTTATCATTAAAAAAATTATCATTATTGATCCTCATATATAGTAAAAAATGATAGAAAAATTAACAGTTGAACTTATTTTTTTCAATAATTACATATATTTATAATTATAGATAATTATACCCATTTTATATTAACTCAATACTCATGTACAATTCTTCTAATCAAGAAAACTAAGGAAACAAATGCTCCCAAGAAATAAAATTGTATCTTATAACTCGTAAAAAATAAATAAACATTATAATATTATAATAATTCAAATAAATTTATATTGGGTTCTTATTTAATTAATTAATGAATTTAATTTGGTTATCCATTGCATTAAGGTCAAGTACATAACTCATTCGGACATATGGTAAGGGTTTCTACCCAAAAACCAATTGTTATTTCAGGTTAAAAATTTCCCCCTTTACCCCAATGAAACTGAAAATTATTATCATATGATCCCTATAAATTCTAGTTAAATTTTCATCATATATGTACCAATAATAATCCTTCTTTCTTTAAAATAGAATTACATATTTTAAAAGGATCATTCACTAATTATTCTCAACAAACAGGCCATATTCCATGGAACTTCTCAAATTCTTAGCGATTTACTTGTGAAGTCTATAATATGATTTAATAATCCATTATATTTATAAAATCACTCAATTTATCATTTATGAACTAACTTTGTTCATTTTTAGTTTTATGCAAGTATTTTTCCAAAATAAATATTTTTTTCAAATTAATAGGGTATAACATTAATGATTTTTTCGATGATTTTATTAGAGTATATTCATCAATTTAAACACCAAATATAGAATATTTTGTTTTATTTTGAATTAAAGATTATGATTATAATCTAAAATATCTTATTTAATGGTCTTTGTTCAGTTTTACTATGGACGGTCTATCTTGATACCATTCATCGTACTACATTGAATGTTTAGTGATTATGTATACATTTTTAAGAACGTTATTTCATATGTTTTTGTTATTTATGTTTACCCCCATTAATACGATGATGGAATTAGTCTATTCATACAGATTATGGGGTCTGGTATAGCCATTCAATTCATAAGTAGGTTTCAAGAGATGAAAAAGAATTGGGTTTTGGTTGAGGCCTTACCCTAGTATTTTTAGAAGTATTGGTCGAGATATTGATGATATGTTTATGATGTATGACATTATGCATTCTGCCATTATGATAATATTAATTGATAAAACATGTGATTATTCCACTATTAGAATATAAAGGTTTATTTTTCATTCCCTTATGATAATTTATATGTATTTATTTAATCAATTATTATTCCTTCAATATTATGACCAGGTTTATTTAAAAAGGAATTTGTTTTTAGTTTTTCACCTGGACAAGTGTTTATGTTTATGAGAAGTTACATTGTATTTCATACAGTTATTCAGATCCTGATATCACCACATTAGTTTGTTTTATTTTTTCCAAGGATGTGATGATGAAATTTATTAATGAATTATAAGGATAATCTATGATTTATGGATATTTCTAATAGAATTTATATATATTTTTGTCCATTAATGTTGTAAGTTAAAACATATGTTTTTATCTAGTTTTCCTAAACTACTAAACCATTCATTACATTTGGATATGAATTTCATTTAATCATACCAATGTAATAAAATAATGCACTAGCTCTGGGCTTTTGGTGTCGAGGTGTTATTAAAATCCATTGTAGAATTATTTAAAATTTCAATGGTTTATAATATTTGAAGTAGAAAAGTACCATCATTTTTTAAGATATAAAAACCCCATGATTTAAATGAACTCAACATTAATACTCATGTAAAATTATTTTCACATAATATTTGAGAATTCGTTATAATGGTATTCATTTTCTGATCCCATAATAACATCATTGGCACTGATGCTAATGGTTAAAATATCTTTTATATAATATTTTAAAAATAATTCAAATATTCTATTCCCATTTGAAATCATTTAATAAAATAATTGGTAAATAGTTTTTTCTAAGAATGAGGGAATTTTTTAAACTATATAAATCAGTGGGTAACATAAAAGAAGGAATTTTGAAATTTTGGATTTTCAAAACAAATATTTTTTCTAAATAAATATTTATAAATAAAAATATTTAAAACCCAAATTTTAACATCAATTTGAAATTTATTTATAATTCTTATTAGTGGAGAATTCCAATAAGAATATAATTGATTATAGTTAATAAATGAGGAAACTATTTCCCTATAATCAATTACTACTTATTGATTAAAAAATTTTAAAAAAAATTATATTTGTTAAATGTTATTTTCAAATTATCAACTGTGTTATTTATTAAAACATAACTTATAATAAAAATTGTATGATCATTATATCATACAATAAGAATCTAAACATTATTCCATTGGAAATATTTTAGATCATCATGGATTGAGAAAAAAAGATGTTTTATTCAATAATATAATCATAATGGTTATTAGTTTATATAAAATAAATAAAATAATGATTCATAAAACCATTTAAGACAGAACATTAATTACGAGTTACATCTTCAATATTTTTTAACGTATTTTCTAAGGGATATGATTTGGATTTTTTTGATTTAGGTAATGTACTAAAAGGATAATAAAATTTGAATGTCTAATTTTATGATTGTGAATCATTCATGGTCAAAGTTTTTAGGTTATCAAAATAAAATACCAAAGATGGTGGTTTATGAATATTTTTATCAAATTTCAAATTAATGAATTCGTCTATTGTTGTTTTCGTTTATTTTGGACTCTATAGGATTTACATGAGTTTTTTTCCAATAATGATTACTTCAACGGAATTTGGATCACATTTACCAATGATTAATTTACATATATGGACATGATGTTTACATCCAAACACTTTGAAAAAGACGTCTTTTTGAACTTTAATCTTCCCAATCACCCAAGGTGTTTTCTTAAGGAATGTCCTATGAGAACATTGTTTATAATATAATAAGTAGTATTAAAAACCATGGACTAAAATTATTCAGGTATTATTTAATAATTTAAGTGTAATCTTTATAATTCATTAAGATTATCATTCTATCATTCGACATCCCCAATATTTTTAGGTGTTCTATTAGTGGAAAAAGAATCATTATAACCCAATAAAGCACAAAGTTTCTTTAAATATATGTTATCCAAAACATTATAATGATCAATTTTATAGGTAATTATTTTTTTTTCTTTTTCATATTTTAAATTTTTGGAATATATTATTATGATTTATACAAGTCTTTAGATGACTAATTTTCATGTTCTAGAAAAAATACCCAAGTGAGTCTTGTTTAATCATAGAAAATCGCAAAATTGTGTAATTTTCCTCTATTAAATTTGACTTTAGTTGGTATAGAAAGGTAATGATGAAAAATATTCAAGAATTTATAGTTTTTTAGGATGAAATGTTTTTTTGGTTTTTACAAAGATGAAATGGATCATAGACAACATTATCATTGAAATTAATTTTTGGCTAATCACGAACTAGATGATGTCGATTGATATTAATGAGTGTGATTGTGTTAAAAAGATACCAGGTATTCTATGTAATATCCAAGAATCATTATTTATAATTCCCAAAACAAATTATTTTTTAGAAGAAATTTATTTTAAAATTAATATATTAATTTTTTGAAGACATATTTTTATAAATAATAAATTTTCTTTAGATTGAAATCATGGAAAAATTATATTTAAAAGTTATTTTACAACCATTGTCACAAATATAGATAAAAAATAAAAAATAAAAATATTATCGAATAAAAATATTGGTGTCTAATGGAGAAACCCAATTATTCATATACCAATGATCTTACATCTTGAATTACAATTGAATATCATGAATCCACTAATGATTTTTTCTATTTGATTAAATTTGGAGTGTTTCCACACAAGTGTATCGACAATACATTATTAATGTACCATGTTTCTTCTTTGTATTTACTCATTATACATCATTCTTGTAACACCCCGAGCTTCCACGATACGCTTCTCTTTCAATAATGTAATAGCTTGCATTGTACGCAAGTTCGAGATTCTAACACACCACGACTAATCAAAGTAGCCGTTATGAATAGTAATAACCACTTTTTAAATTTATAGAAAATTTATATTTCAAAATGGACTTCATTTTTATATTCGTAATATTGAAATTATCCTATGTTCATTTTTTTGTAATTTTCTAAGAACTTCCAATTTTCTATGAATAGTGAAAAATACTTAAAAACAACTTTTTTGATCAAAATAATTTATAGTGACAAATTATACAATTGAGTTTTTTTAAAGTATAATTAGAATATATTCTTACCATTTTATCCAATGTTGGTCATTATAATTAATTTCACATTGAAATTGGACATAAACAATTGTCAAACTTTTGATATATATTGTTTCTTAAAAACACGATATTTGTCGTGACATCAAGAATTAATTATAAAATTAATTAATGCAACTTATATTTGTGGAATTTTGTAAAATAGACACCATTTTTGAATTTGGAATATCAGTTAGATCTTAGGGTGAATTTTTGGCATTGTTCTGAAAAACATTAATTTTTGATGAATAGTGTAAACACTAAGTGGTAGTTAAAAAACTGACTTTTCGTTTAAATGAAACATTACCACTTCTGTTATTTGATTTTCAAAAATCCGACATTCATGGTTGTCATTATGAAGTAAAATTTGGTTCAATGGGAATAAAATAATTTTTTGGTGAATAGTAAATTTTAAGTTTAATTAATCGTGATTAAAGGTAATTAGTGATATTTAAGGTAAAAATGATATTATAAAAATATGAAAATACATTTACATTTGTCTTAACCGTATTTTATGTGTCATGGCCGACCAAGGGAATCCATGGGACAACTTGGGGACCCCATGGAGCCACTTTGGTAGGAAAATGACTTAAATAACTTTTATTTAAAGTTAAAATAAAAATGTCACAAACATAAGTTGTTTTACTAAAACAATTTTTAAATGGGGTTATACAATTTATATTTTTGACTATAAATATTCATTAGAAAGGTAAAAAGATTTCCAACATCATGATATTTTTTTATAATTTTTATACATTAAATAAATAAAATTATTTATGACACCATGATGATGCAGCGATTACCTCATTAATTAACGATTTAAAAAAATGAAAAGATAATGTAATATCCAAGGCTTAAACTTGTCAAAAACCTATTGGATTAGTAGATTTAGAGCCCTTATCACATTATCCTCTAATTATATAATTTTGGGACATTTAAAATCCGAAACTCATTATATAATAAAGTAACATTTCATTACTTTCCAAAAGTGATCCTCCTCTCCACTTATAACAGGCCCCCACCACTTCCACCTTACTCACACTTTCAAATCCTTTTGGCTCGGCCAACCTCTTCCCAAATACTCTTACAACTTCCCTAACTTACTCCTAGAAGCCTCACATTGGGTAGAATTCTTCCCAAGTAAGCCTTTGGCTCAAATCAAAAAGAGTTACCTGATTTGAAGGTAATGTCTTCTCTTATGTTATTTTGTTTTATTTTGCATATCCAACCCCCTAAAATCTTTTTATTCATTTCCTTTGTAACAACACCAGTATCCTAAATATACTACGATGTTTTTATAAGATGTATTCGTGCTACACCTACATACACCTACATCTAATGGTTAAAGAACATACTGTTTCTGTGGATGGAGAATTTCTGCCTCACGAAACGATGATTGTTCAACACTCATATAACACCTTCAAAGGTGGCCATTAAGATGTAAATTAATTTATATATGATATATAATATGTTTATGTTTTACTTAAGGTTCTTTATTTTTCATTTATGGCATACCTTTATTATTTCAATTATGGCTAAATGTGATATTTTCATTTTAGGAAGTGTGGACTACCGCCCTCTCAAAGTGATTTGAATCGTTAATGACATATGTGGGATGTATAAAGGATGTAGTAAATGATATTATATATTATATTATACTAAAATTATAAATACCTTTATATAATTATGATTTCATTCCATTAAATATGAAATAGAAATGAATGTAGCGTTCATGAGTACGTATGGCATACTGTCTCCATGAACGGTGCATTTCATTTCTTACCTCAAAATGTTATGTAATATTATGAATTAATGTATATACTGGATATATATGAGATATATGATATCCATATCAAGAATATAATTCTGGATATATTGGATATTTCACCGCATGAACAACTTTTAATTATAAGTAGTATATTTTTGACTCAAGTACCAATGATCGACAAAACGACCGTTATTAACTTAAATAATTACCTAATGTTCATAAATTTGTAATAAGTGATATAAAACGAATAAAAAACTTTAAATAGGTTCTTAATAAATTATAAATTAACTATAGTTTATTTTTCAGGCAGTTAAAGAATGGTCGAGTCAAGTCGGACATGAGGTAAGGGAATTTCTTAACCCAATTTCCCTTATTTGGGTTAATCTCCTACTTTCAAATTATGTCATGATATTATTATGTAATATATTTTATTTGTACTTTCTTTATGTGTACTTATAGTGAATACAAATAATAGATCTTTTTTATTTTAAAAATGATCTTTGTAAGGACTTCGTCTCAATATCCATTCATTGAGGCATATTTGGTTTTATACACAAATTTCATTTATACGGTGTATAAACCCCATTGACTTTTACGTTTATTCAAATGGAATCTTTTTTATATGAGGTGTTTTACTAAACGACAAAAAGGAATGATTTTCTTGCCATACGTATGCGGCGATAATGACTTCTCCACCGCCGTGACCATTATTTTGAGTTTCGGCTTCCTCTACAAGCCATAACTTTTTTTAAATGAAAAAAATACAAGGTTTTAATTTTCTTTAATTTTGGTATTGAAAATGGTTTTTGAAAGTGTTTTTATTACATCAATGTGTTATATTGATATCTTGTGATTGAAATGTGGAAATTTTATCTTTCCTTTATGCATGTTGTATTTGATACGATTATGTTATGGTTTATGAAATGTTTTAACCTATTCATATGAGGAATGCATTGGACTTAATATGTGACGGGTGGAGCCCGCTATAGCTCCTCGATGCATCGGCAGGTCTCATGAGACAAACTAGTGTCTTGGCACAAGTCCTTGACAAAATCTTATTTTTGGTCTTGGCACGAGGCCTTGGCTACGTGGTTATGATAGTCTGGCATTATGAAGTCCATCATTATGATAGTGTTTATTTATATTTCATGTAATTATTCGACTAGTAGAATATCCATGTGAGTAAGAAAATGGAATTATTTCATTTTAGTTTTTCCATATTATGTTAACGTTCATGTTTAAAAGGCTTTTGCTTTAGTTACTCATTGCCTTAAATGTTAATGTTTATTTATGATAGCTTCTTCTATATTGTTATCCTTACTGAGCATCTGATCTCACCCCTTTCAATATTTTAATTTTTCCAGGATGTGAAGAAGAATATTATGAATAACCTGCAGGGATAATATAAGGGGATATGAAGAGAATATGTTGTAGTTTTGTTTTACTTTATGATGTATTGTAAGACTTATGAATGTATATAGTTTTTCAAAGGCTACTAAACTAATCGGTCTTTCGAGACTTGATCTTTTGTGATCATGCCAATGTTACGAAGTAATGCACTGACTCTGGGTAGCTAAGGTCAGGGCATTACAGTTGGTATCAGAGGCAGTTTAGTACTAACCTCGGAACCTAGATTTAGATAAACTCTGATTAGAGCACATAGCCCAAAGATAGACTTTGAGGATTAGTATAGAAGCACTTCCTAGAATTTTGGTATTATAGAGATTTTTTGAGTCTTCCGAGAAATACATACCTGTCTGGATACGAGCAGGTAGAGGTGGCTCTGGCGCAGATGTACCTAACGGTAAAACCCGAAAACACCGCTTTGAGCTAGACTCGAACGAGAACTGGTGCACGACAACGGGCCTTGCTGCACTATTGGTTACGACACTCCCGGGGGATATTCTTAGGATAATTATCATTTTCTTTACAAACTACTATGAAGGGTTATGAGTATATACTTCCTAAAAAAACATTTTTATGGTTATGGATTATATACATAAATATTTCAATTAATGTTAATTATTTTACAAGTATGGAATTATGTATTTTGATTCATAAACTAATCTAGTTTATTCCATTGATTATAAATGGCACCTAGTGGAAGGAATGGAAACAGTATCAATGCACGCACTCCGTGTAGGGATTTCCCTCCTACTCAAGATAATTATTGTGGATATGGAGATACAACTGGTGCTGATCAATTTATTACCATACTGGGACAACTCACTCAGGTTATGAATAATAACCATACTCGTATGGTGCACCATGATCTGAAACGTGGAGGATCAATGTTAGACCGCTTCTTGAGGCAACAAATGCCAACATTTAGTGGGGGTACAAATCCATTAGTAGCTGAGCAATGGATAAACTCTTTAGACAAAATAGTCCACGCCTTGGAGAGTAGCGAAAGGGAGAAGGTTGTCATGGCAGTTTACAGCTTCACTTGAGATTCCGATCAATGGTGGTCACTGATTTAAAACACAAAGGAAGATGATGATGTATCAAATATGGAATGGAGAGAGTTCAAAGATCATTTCTTAGAAAAATACTTTCCACATGACCATTGAGCAGATATGGAAAGGAAATTTCTTGAGTTTGAGGAAAAAGGAGGATGAGAATGTCGCAAAGTATGAGGCCAACTTTACAAGGTTAGCAGGACATGCTGCAGATTATATACGTAACCCAGGAAGTAATATTGATCGTTTCTTTAATGGGTTAAAACAGTTTCCCCGTCGAGCTTTAGTATCATAATCTTTCTCAAAGTACGAAGATATAGTCTCATGTTCTATCAAAATAGAAAAGGAATTCTCTACGTCTTATGACAACAAAGTAAAGCAAGAGAAGAAGAGAATGGTGGAACAAGAGACAGATAAAGGGAAAAAGGGAAAGAATGATTTTCCATTATGTGATAATTGTGGGAAGAATCACCCAGGTACTTGTCTAAAAGGAATGAGAGTTTGTTAAAAATGTGGAGAAAAATGTCACCGGGCTCGTGATTGCAAGGGAACGAAAGAGGCTATCAATGTTGAATGCTACAATTGTTTGGAAATGGGACATTATGCAAATGAATGTCCTAAGCGCCAGGGAAACTTATCTCAGAAAAGGCCAAGGGATCACGTCCATGCTTATGCTGTTACTACATATGAAGTTGAATAATTATTGTATTTGTGTTTTTGGACTCAAGAACTAGATTATGGTTATAAGAATAATGTGATATATATATAATGATTGTATTGTAGTACTCATTGTTTTTGTTAAGGTTTTAATATGATTAAGGTAGTCATATTTTCAGTATGTGACAATAAGAGAAACTATACTTTGTTTGGATAATCTAATGTTGCAATTGATTTTGGAATTTAAGGACATTTTAGAGAAAGTCTGGACAGAGGTATTTTGGATAACTATAAAGGATGGAATGGATTATGATGATCTATGGATAGTATTGTTTAAGGTTAAAACTTTTCTGAAGATTATTTTTGGAATATTATAATACTATTGTTTTAGGAAAAGGACAACCTGTAGGGTGGGGAATAATCTGTCATGTCGGACAAAGCTGCAGGAATCGAACCCACAACCATAGTGCGACATGCCTTTATTACCTACCACTAGCCTACAGGAAGTCCATGGTTATTACAAAATATTTTTACTAATCTTAATGGTATGTGTTAATATTTGGAACCTTATACAATTATGATAAATAGAATATTTTTGAGTTATATTAACTTTTAGAGTGAAAGATGGGTTCGTGGTAAAAATTTATTAAAGAATGAAAGTCTACATAACAAGTACGTATATTCCCTTACGTTCTTAGTAAATCTCTTAAATAAATTCCTCAACTTTATAAAAGGTAACTTAAAACAAAAACGTTTCCGGTTAACTTTTCCAACTGGGGATTCAATGACCATTTAACCAATCACATGTTTGTGATATTCTTATGGTTAACATTCTCCTAATCCAGTTTTCTACAATTATCCATCAGACCTTGATGGTTTGTTTCTCCTCCATATCCATATTTTCATAGAATACTAGTATGGGCTATCTCGGGTGACCTTTGTACTTCTCTTTCTTTCTTTTAATGTTATATTTTTATTAACCTTATTTCCGATGTGGGTTTTCCACAAAGGTGTTTTCTATTTTCAAACTTTTATTTTCAAATAAAAATTTAAAATTGCGAGGATGCAATTTATTGAAGGAGGGTAGAATGTAACACCCCTATCATCCATGATACACTTCTCTTTCAATAATGCAATAGCTTGCATTGTACGCAAGTTTGGGATTCTAACACACCGCGACTAATCAAAGTAGTCGTTATGAATATTAATAACCACTTGTTAAATTTATAGAAATTTTATATTTAAAAATGGACTTCATTTTTGTATTCGTAATATCAAAATTATCCTATGTTGAATTTTTTGTAATTTTCTGAGAACTTCCAATTTTCTATGAGTAGTGAAAAATACTTAAAAGCAAATTTTTTAATCAAAATAATTTATAGTGATAAATTAAACTATTGAGTGATTTTAAAGTATAATTATAATATATTTTTACCATTTTATCCAATGGTGGTCATTATAATTAATTTCACTTTGAAATTGGACATAAACAATTGTCAATCTTTTGATATATATTGTTTCTTAAAAACACTCTATTTGTTGTGACAACGGGAATTAATTATAAAATTAATTAATGCATCATATATGTTGAGAATTTTTTAAAATAGAAATCATTTTGGAATTCGGAATATCAATTATATCTTAGGGTGAAATTTTGACATTGTTCTGAAAAACTTCAATTTTTGATGAATAGTGAAACCACTAAGTGGTAGTTAAAAAACTGATTATTCATTAAAATGAAACATTACCACTTCTGTGATTTTGTTTTCAAAAATCCGACATTCGTGGTTGTCATTAGGAAATATAATGTGGTTCAATGGGATTAAAATAATTTTTTGGTGAATAGTCACGTTTAAGTTTAATTAATCGTGATTAAAGGTAATTAGTGATATTTAAGGTAAAAATGATATTATATAAATATGAAAATACCTTTACATTTGTCATACCCCTATTTTATGTGTCATGGCCAACCAAGACAATCCATGGGTCAACTTGGGGACCCCATGGAGCCACTTTGGTAGGAAAATGACATAAATAACTTTTATTTAAAGTTAAAATAAAAATGTCACAAACAAAAGTTGTTTTACTAAAAGAATTTTGAAATGGGGTTATAAAAGTCATATATTTAACTATAAATATTCATTAGAAAGATAAAAATATGTCCTACATAATGATAGTTTTTTTATAATTTTTAGTAATTAAATAAATTAAATTATTTATGAAACCATGATGAGGCAGCGATTACCTCATTAATTAACGATTTAAATAAAATGAAAAAATAATGTGAAATACAAGGAATACATTTGTCAAAAACCTATTGTATGAGTATATTTCGAACCCTTATCACCTTATCCTAAAATTATATAAGTGTGGGACCTTTAAAATCCGAAACTCATTATATAATAAAGTAACATTTCATTACGTTCCAAGAGTGCCCCTCCTCTCCGCTTATAAAAGGCCCCCACCACTACCACCTTAATCACACTTTCAAAGCCTTTTGTCTCGTCCAACCTCTGCCCAAATACTCTCCCAACATCACTCCCTTACTCCTAGAAGCCTCACTTTGGGCAGAATTCTTTCCAAGAAAGCCTTTGGCTCAAATCAAATGAGTTACCTGATTTGAAAGTAATGTCTTGTCTTATGTTATTTTGTTTTATTTTGTTTATCCAACCCCCTAAAATCTTTTTATTAATTTCCTTGGTAACAACACCAGTATACTCAATATAATAGGATGTTTTTATAAGAACTATTCGATCTACACTTATACACACCTACATATAATGGTTAAAGAACATATTGTTTCTGTGGATGGCGAATTTCTGCCTCACGAAACGATGATTGTTCAACACTCATATAACACCTTCAAAAGTGGCCATTAAGATGTCACTCTATTTATATATGATATATAATATTTTTATGTTTTACTTAAGGTTCTGTTTTTTTAATTTATGGCATACCTTTATTGTTTCCATTATGGCTAAATGCGATATTTTCATTTTTGGAAGTGTGGACTACCGCCCCCTCAAAGTTATTTGAATCGTTAATGACATATGTGGGATGTATAAAGGATGGAGTAAATGATATTATATATGATAATATACTGTAATTATAAATACCTTTATATAATTATGATTTCATTCTATTAAATATGAAATAGAAATGAAGGTAGCGTTCATGCGTACGTACGGCTTACCGTCACCATGAACGGTGCATTTCATTTCTTACCTCAAAATGTTATGTAATATTATGAATGAATGTATATAATGGATATATATATATATTAGATATATGATATCTATATCTTGAATATAATTCTGGATATAATGTATATTTCACCACATGAACAACTTGTAATTATAAGAAGTCTATTTTTGACTCAAGTACCAAATATCGGCAAAACGACCGTCATTAACATAAATAATTACATAATGTTCATAACATGGTAATAAGTGATATAATGTGAATAAAAACATGAAAAAGGTTCTTAATAAATTATAAATTAACTCTAGTTTATTATTCAGGAGGTTAAATAATGGTTGAGTCAAGTCGGACACGAGGTACAAGAATTTCTTAACCCAATTTTCATTCTTTGGGTTAATCTCCTACTTTCAAATTCTGTCATTATATAATTATGTGATATCTTTTATCTTTACATTATTTATGTGTAAATATAGTTAATACACATAATAAATCTATTTTATTTTAAAAATTATCTTTGTAAGGATTTCGTCTCATTATCCTTTCATTGAGGCATATTTGGATTTATACACAACTTTCTTTTATATGGTGTATAAACCCCCTTGACTTTTACTTTTATTCAAAATTATTCTTTTTTATACGAAGCATTTTACTAAATGACAAAAAGGAATGTTTTTCTTTCCGTACGTATGCGGAGACAACGTCTTCTCCGCCTCCGTGACCATTATTTGAGTTTCGGCTTCCTCTACAAGCCATATCTTTTTTTAAATGAAAAATAAATTGAAAGTTTTAATTTTCTTTAATTTTGGTGTTGAAAATGGTTTTTGAAAGTGTTTTTATTACATCAATGTGTTGTATTGATATCTTGTGACTGAAATGTGGAAATGTTATGTTTCCTTTATGCATGTTGTATGTGATACGATTATGTTATGGTTTATGATATGTTTAAACCAATTCATATGAGGAATGCATTGGACTTAACAAGTGACGGGTGGAGCCCTCTATAGCTCCTCGATGCATCGGCATGTCTCATGAGACAAACTAGTGTCTTGGCACAAGGCCTTGAAAAAATCTTATTTGTGGTCTTGGAAAGAGTCCTTGCCTAAGTGGTTATGATAGTCTGGCATTATGCATTCCATCATTATGAAAGAGGTTATTGATATTTCATGTGATTATTCGACTAGTAGAATATCCATGTGAGTAAGAAAATGGAATTATTTCATTTTACTTTGGACATATTATGCTAATGTTCAAGTTTAAAAGACTTTTGTTTTAGTTATACATTGCCTTAAATGTTAATGTTTATTTATGAAAGCTTCCGCTATATTGTTATCCTTACTGAGCATCTGAGCTCACCCCTTTCCATGTTTTAATTTTTCTAGGATGTGAAGAAGTATATTATGAATGACCTGCAGGGATAATATAAGGGGATATGAAGAGAAGATGTTGTAGTTTTGTTTTAATTTATGATGTAATGTAAGACTTATGAATGTATCTAGTGTTTCAAAGGCTACTCAACTAATCGGTCTTTCGAGACTTGATATTTTGTGATCATGCAAATGTTACGATGTAATGCACTGACTCTGGGTAGCTAGGGTCAGGGCGTTACAATTCCTTCAAAAATACAATTTTTTTATAATGATTTGTGTTGATATATTTTAGCTAATATAGATTTTGGTATACAATTTTTTTAAAAACAGTTTTTGAGATTATATATTGGTTGAGGGATGGATAATTTTTGATCTAATATATCTCTCATTTATTCATTCACATTCATGAATTAAATTTCCAATTTTATGTTAATAATAAAAAACCTATAATTTTTAGAACACCTTTACTAAATATATCATTTTTGGAAGAAATAGAAATGTTCAAAAAACCCAATCCATGTTAATTATTTTTTTGGTGTCATAAACCCAATATTTTATTTCGATTTTTTCTGTATTGGACAATTTCATGAGTTAATTTTTTAGATAATAAATTTTTTAGTGTAACACAATAACATTTTTTTTATAATATAGTTATTCTGATAACAAAACATTTTCAACATTATGTTGATATTTTTAATTAAGTGATTTATTAAAATTCATTTTTAGCACTGATTAAATTTTAATTTATTACACAAAAACCTTATTCAAGTAATTCATTAGAATAATTTATATTAGTGTAGCTTATTTTATTCAATTAAGAATATTAACAACAGTATTTTGAGGAAGAAGTTGAATAATATTTATTGTATACTTCATGACCAACCTCAACATCAACCATGAGATACGTGTAACTTTTATCACTTTATTTTCAATAGGAGGGAGAATCAAAACATTCACTATTGTATTGAAACCATCAATAATTTATTTTTTCATTATTCTAATTGGTATTATCCTTTTCGATCAAGGGGGAATCTGATCATTATGTACATGGTTTTAGCTTCCAATTCAGGTCACTTTTCATCTTTTATCATCCTCCATTCATCGACATTGTTTGGATTTCTTACACATAAATAATTTATTCAAATTCATGTTGATATGATCGAATTCATCACCATAATAAGAGTAAGAACCAATTTTTTTAAATGAAACTATATTTTTCTCCATTACATTGTTGGATTTATTATCGTATTGTCCCTTTTGTTTTCATATCATTGGTTGTGAGATACATGATATGATCCTTTACGTGTATTTTCTTCATGTCCTTTACTTCAAAGATCTCCATCACATTTTTTTCACAATTTATTGGTAAACCACAATGTATTTTCTTCTCCAGATTTAATATAATAATAGTATTACAAATAAATTTTATAGCATCTCATATGAAAGTGAAGAACATAAAAATCTCAGTAATATATTCGTTTGGATGGATACTAAAGGAGTAAATATATTTTCGACACATATCAAGTATAAAATCTATTAAATTGTATATTCATTCATTATTAACATCTAAGAGTTTATAGATTTCATGATTGGTTTGTTAAATTTATATAATATTAAATTCATTTATTCTATATCATAATGAAACCCATTCAAATATTTAACATCTAATTAATATTTTTTAATACCATCATCTGTCTATTTTTCTTCTTTTTCACTAGTATGAATATGGAAATTCATTAAATTTTCCAATACAGGATAACTAAAATATCTATTATTGGTATACATATATGTCTTCGAATAAATATTATTTAAATAATTAAAATATGAAGAAAAATCCATAAATTTCACTTCATGATCACAAAGAGTGTTTGAAAATGATGTTATATTAAAAAAACTACTCACATTAAAATTGGTTAAGATATTGATAGCTAAATAATAATTTGGAAAATTATGAGATATTGAGAAAAACACAATTATCCCATTTGATACCTTTATTAGGTCAGAGGTTAGATGGAATGAGTGGTGGTGGATTTACTTTAAAAAAATTAAAATTATTCTATAAAATAGAAGCAATAATCATTCTAAAAAAATTACGATTAAAATAATAAATGTAATGATATTGTAATGGAATTTTTAAATACTAAATAAAGTAGAAAATAAATTATGGTAACTAAAAATGCACACTTTGATAAATGATTTTAGAATCCCATCAAGCATTCTTAAGTGTGTTGTATCTCTACTATAGTTTTAACTGAAACATAGAGCTAACAAACAAGAAAAGAATCACATGTTTTTAGAAACAAATGACCAAAAATAAGACCATCCATTTTAATTGACACTAAAAACCATGAACACTAAATTGAATGGTGGTGATAACCTAAAAAATGATGAAGTATATATTTTTATATTTATATAAATCATTTAAAAAACACAAATACATCTTAGAAGATTTAAAATAATATGAAAGTTGAATTGTGGGATTGTGAGAGAGATTATAAAAGGCTATCCATTGTGAATTAATAAAATAGGGATAAATATCTCCAAGTGAAATAGAAATGGAATTTTATTTATTATTTGGATTTATGTTTTCCATTTGAGAATGGAATTTTAATAGTGATCTCTTGAAAAAATTATTATTGAATTGATGAATAATTATTCAATGTAAAGTATTTTTTTAGATTTTATTAGTTATGAGACACGCCTCACTTCATTTATATTTATAGAATTTATTGGTGTTGTATGTTTTTCAAAAATTCCAAGAATTAATAATCCTATTCATGGATTTTACTATATAAAATTAATTCCCATTGACTTATATATGTTGATTCCACTGGATAGTCTCCTGGTTATATCATCTATATAGTGAAATTTCTATAACTCTCTTTGATTCTACACATTATATTGGATTTTTTGTGGGCTTCACAGTGTGACAAGTGGTTTTGTTAGCTCTATATGTTGACTGGTGAAGTCGTATTGAGCATCCATTGGGTGAAAACAGACAAGGTGTTAATGGTGAAAAACCCTGAGACACCTTGAGTGGGGAGGGGTGAATCAGGGTGACAAGTTTTTCTTCTAAAGTGATGGATCTTGTTCCCATTTTGGAAGTAACTTGTTGAATCTGTATGATGAATATGATCAGAAATCAAACATTCACATGCACATAGAAGACACAACACTTTTTACTTGGTTCACCAATAAAAGATACATCCAATGAGCATACGCCGAAAAGTTGTTGGTCGTACCAAATTCATCAAATCATCACTAGCTGTGGATTACAAAGGTTCACGTACAGTCACTCTGTCATAGGCTCACTGCATTTACAAAGGTTCATGGATAACTCATTGCTTCCCTTGGGTCACTCTCATTGGATCCCCTTGGCTCACTGCCCTGGGTGAAATCACACCCAGTTTATAGTGATGAAGGTATCTTCATAATTGAATAAGAATGCATCCTATGTTGTATGTAGATGCTATTTTGATGTCACATTATCACCATAAGAGGAATCTCACTTTGTGCTGAGGGTACCTGGCAATTTTCCAGCTTTTGTGCTGATTCAATAGGACAAATGTACTTCAACCACCCTGGCACGCTTCTCCACGCCCGACGCGCAAGTTTCAATCCTGGCACGAAAGTAACTTGTTCAGTAAAAATTCGGCGGGCAGGTCACACAAACCCACTTGCGCGACACATCCTCTTGGAACTTCGAACTTGTGTGGCATTGCGCCTTTAACTCCCCAATCGCCTTGGTCGTGCAGCCAACAACCAGCGCGTAACCTCTAATCATGTGACCCAACAAACACTTGCGCGACTCCAACACATGCACGACGAGAGCTCAAAAAATATCTTAGTATTGATCTTTGTTGCAAATTAGGAGGGGTGGTCCTATATTTATAGACAAACTAGACCCCCTGCGCGGTGGCGCGCAAGTCTTCCCTCGGCGCGCAGGTTCCGGCGCGCAGCTCATCCTCCCTAGCCTTTGTCGCACTACTCACTTGCGCGACCACACCAATACATTCATGACCTTATTTACTTTTTCATATTTTTATGTTATGGTCTTGAAAATCAATAGGTGCGCATGTTTCCAAAACTCCTAGGCAATGGCGCGCAAGTCTCTTCACGACGCGCAGGTCACTTGCGCGACCAACCCATAACATGCGAAGCCCTGATCCCTTTGACATTAATTCATGTTCTGATATTGAAAAACATATGGCACACAAGTTTCCTCTCCTTCACATAAATGGAGTGTAGGTCACTTTTCCAAAAACACTTTTCTCCATTTGTCGATTTTCAAGACCAAAACATTGGCAAAGACTGGGAAACGACGCCACCTTCAATATTGTTGTCAGCTTGAACTGTATGATCTTTTTTCTAGTAAACATTCTGAACTTCCACTGATGATTGACAACAAACACAAACCATACTCCAAATCATGCAAAAAAGACCATGGTTCTAACAAATGGAAGCAGTATATCTATCTTCAGATTCCTAAATTGTTTTATTTTATCACATGGAATATGTCTAAATAAGATGACAAAAAACTACTAAAAAATAATTGAATAGATCTTATGATATTTTGATGAAATTAAAATTATAGATTAAAAACCATGAAAAACATGTTTGGGTATTGTATAATCATGATCTAGAATGGGGAAAATTGAATTCTCATGGACTTGATGATGTTTAGACTTACTGAGTGAAATCAATCATAATGAATAGCAATTATATTTACTAAGGAATGAAGGTAAAGAACACTTGTATTCAAAAAATCATAAAAAACATAAGAGGAGGTTGAGGGAATACAATAATTTGTTTTTATAATGAGACCCATATTATAAAATACCTAAAAAACTAAACAAGGTCATTTCATAATGTGAATAGTGTTTTCATATTGCTAAGTATTGAGGAAGTGCCGCTCTAGAAACATTACCCAATTATTCAAGGGAAAAAAATTATTTCATGCCATTAATTATTCTTGTAGCCTCTAAACTGGTACATATCCATACCTTTTCATCCCAATATTTGTCCCAAACTATCCATACACATCCATTCTCCCAAAATGAGTAGATCTCAAATATGTAAACCCAAAGACATTTCCATAGTGAAACTATACTATCAAAACCAAAATGTCTGGGGTCCATGCCATAAATTCCCTATGCTCACCTCTAATAGGATACAATCTAGTGACCAGTACTGATCATTCATAACACAAAATAAAGTCCTTAGACAATGGAACATGTATTCATGAACAAACATCCATTCCCTAAAATATTTATGAGATAATAATAACTACAACTAAAAATTCATGTGTATATAAATACCACAATCAAAGAATAAAAATGTTCTAAAAGTTTAAAAGGGAAAATTATAATCCCACCAAACACATCTGCATGTCTATCTCACCATGCTCAGATAGATCTTGATGCTCTTTGGAATCCATTAAAATGCATGTTGTCATTATAATACATGCAATTTGGGGTAAAATACCATCTTGGGTGAGTATAACATTTTATGATATCCTCCAAAAAAACAAAAACAAAAAGTATAAACTAAAAGGCAACAGTCTACTTGACCCCATTCCAAAGAAGGAATCACTAGTGAGAGGGAAGAAGAATCTCAATATCAACCACTCCATGGTGATACATGACTAGTGAGATCATATCCAAAAGGGTTTTCAATAAATATATGTGAAATAATTATAAGGAACACCATAAACACAATGATATAATCGTATCAATCACCAAATATCATGAGGTCCCGACCTCACTACTTACCATAGGAATCAACATGGGGAATAAAAGTCACACCCATATATGAGAACTCAATCCAAGAGCTATATTATCATCAATGTTGCTTTTTTTGAGAGATATAACTTATTGGGAAAGGATCCTCCCTCCCTCAATGCAATCATCCAAGAGAACTTACTCTATTGGGAATCACTAAGCCACTAGAACATCCATTTCATCCTTTGTTGCATACTCCTAAGAGAACATGATCATCGAGTCATTCTAGGAAGAAATTAATGTTTTCCTCATTGAATCTCAATACAAAGATATGTGATGACACCCATCATAGATATATGACTCCTTGAACCTGACTAGAGATAATGAATCTATCATATCAATGATAAGGGATCACTCCCAAGACCGATTGGGGATGTCTTGAACCCTAATTTGGGAACTGAAAAGATATCATTACACATAAAGGGGATCAAACCCAGGATAGCTAGGGGAAACCACAAACACAATATGGTTTTCTATAGATCATATCACATAGATATCAGATCACACCTAAGACTACTGATGTAACAAACCTGAATTAAATTAATGGAGATTCTATCCTTACAATTATTTTTTTAGTATAATCACATAATATCACACATATAACACAATAAAAATATTATATGTGAATAATTAACTAAATTAGAGGTATTTCTAGAAGTTATAAAACATATACCAATGAAATGGTAAATTCATATTAGGAATAGTAATATTACACTTATGAATTGTAAAGTGGCCAAATGAATAGTAAATTCACCCATGAAATAATTAATAACATTTAGGCATATTATAAATTAATATATGATATAATTAAACTATAGTATAAGTAAATAAATTACTGAAAAATTACTAAGTGCTCGAATTTTTGAAGTATTTAATATTTTATTACCATTTTATGATTAATTTAATAATTTAAAATGAAATTTAATTTCATAAAATGTATTCCTAAATTAATATATATTTTTTCTTATAATTTTAATATAATTTTATGAGGCCTTCGTTAATTTTTAAAAGTGTTATAAAATCAGCTGTCATATTCAAATCTCAATCTTAAAAGTAAATGAGTATTTTCATTAAATAATTAATTTCTCATATTTAAAAATTATTTTAATAAAATGGAGTTCATTTTTGAGATCAATAAGATGAAAATTATTTATAGTGAATTTTTTTTATTTTTCTAAAATACATTAATTTTTGTGAATAGTAAAATTTGACAATTTATGGTAAAACCTAAATACCTTAAATATGGAGACATAGATGATGTATGGATAAAATGAAACCAAAGTCTCGAAATATCCATCATCATTTAAATATATGCTTTTTTATTCTGAAATTATTCATAGTCATGAGCCGAAAATAAAAAATTAATGATTAAAATAATGAGAAAACACTTCCCTCATCCACAATAAATACCACCCATCACCACCTCTTTTCTTCACACATATCATGTTTTTTCGTTTCCCATATTATGATAAAATCACTTCCAAAGCCTCTATACCATATCAATGATCTATTCGTCTCATCAAAAGAACAAAACATTTTCTTGAAGGAGGTTCTTAAAGGGGAGGAATACAAGAGGTAAAATCCACTTTCTTTTCTTATAATTTCTGTTGAAGTTGATTTCTTATTTATTACTCTACTAACATCCCCTTATCCAAGTGGAATTATAAATACATCAACATATATATACATTAATTTTATTAAACTAATGAATTAATACATCATCAACACCCATTCTCCACTCCTTAAAAAAGAATTCATTGCTAGTGATGTGATAATTTACCGATATCATAGACTATGCACTTTCAAATCCCATTAATGCCTTCATGGATGGTCATAAAACCATTTTAATGGTTGAAATACAAATATTTTTTTGTATCCCTTTTTATGTTCCGGAATTAACATACGTACAAAATATTAAATAATGAAACAAAACTAGTTTCTGATGATCGAAAAAACCATCGTAATAATCTAAACTATTATCACTAATTTATTATCAAATGATTGAACATAAAATCATATAAAAAATATTTTTTTTTACCCATTTAAACTTGAATATCTTCATTTATAACCTATAACATTAATTCTTATAAATTATTCCAATTCTGCATGAAATTTCATACTCATTTACAAACAGACAAATCATCAAAAATTTAGAAAACACGCACTCCTAAACTAAGAAATTGACCAATGTAACTCATAAATAGTTCCATAAATGGTCATAATAAATTTATAATAAATATATTAAATTTTGAAATTGTTCCTAAATAATTAATTAATAGATTTAACTTTTTTATCTAGGACATTGAGATCATGATCAGAACTGTTTCATACATAAGGTGAGGGATTCTACCCAAACCTCCATTTTTCATTCAGGTTACTCTTTCTCTTTATTTACAACAATGTAATGCTTCTATATTTTTATATAATTCTTTAAAATTATTTTTCTATGATCCAAAATTATATATCCATATCTTATAATCCCTATGTGATAGTTAAATACATGTTTTAAATAAGGATCACTTCTCAATTCTTCCAAATAAGAAAACCCACTTCAAAGAAAAAATTTTGATTTTGTATCAATTTTAAAGTACATTATATATACTATTTTAAGAAAAAACTATTTTTTAAAATCACTCATTTTCTAATGAATAACTTCCTTGGTTACTTTTTACTTATATAAAATCATATTCTTATTTCAATGTAAATAATCTATAATATTTTTCTTGAACCACACTATTATGACATTACTTAATGTTATGCCTTGTTATTTTATTATAATACCCAATTCATACCATAGGTAACCATTATTTTTATGTTTCACACATATTATTGAACGAATTTTGATGGGTGAGCCCATATAGTTCCCAATTTTATTGGGTAATTATTAGTATCATGATACATCATTGTAATTTTCAATGTGGTTAGCCTTGGGTTGTGATCCATGTGCATCGATCTAGGTGGTTATCCTTGAATCATGATCCGCCATGTATAATGAGCCTTGAATCATGGTTATATCAGGTATTATGTTTCTTACACCTTATTTATATTACATAATTATCTTATCGCATGTTCTTTATGTTATGATTACATATGTTTTTTCTCTTTCAAGACTTTATTTTATGCCTTCTCACCCATGTTCTATGCTTTATTCTTATACATATTTTCTTACTATAATTTTTAGCTCCTCCCTTTGATCATTTATTCCCTAGCTTATCCTTTATAGATGTATAGTATTGAATGAATCTAATCTATAATTATGAATATTAAATAAAATAGGTTTTTGTTTTGTTTCATGTTTTCAATTTATTTACATAATCATCCAATGATACTATACATTATGATCAATGTAATGTAACTTGATGTTTAATTATTCATAAATACTGTAATGTTATGTGAAAATGGAAAGGGTCTGTATATTTTTCATCAGATCATGGTCTCATTGTTTTTTAGTACTAAGAATATGGTGATTTAGTAATAACCTTAAGGATAAGACTGAGTATGATAAAACATCCCAAAAATTTGATTATTATAGAGTATGTGGTTAATCATGAAAATATGTCCCAATCTGGATATTATAGTTGGATGTGGTTGTGACATAGATTTACCTAGGAGTAACAACACCAAAAATTTGGTTTGGGCCGACTTGGGATAACATAGAATACCATAGTGGGACATATTCCGCACATGGTTTGAATCTACAATGGGATATGCTTCAATAAATTTCTAATCTCATTACAAACCATTCTTAAGTGAAAAAATTCACATAATAATATATGTAAGTAAAAATAACATCTATAACCTATATTGTGTCCTAGGGAATAAAAAGATAATGTATAAATTTCAATTACATGTTTATCCTTTTGTTTTAAATGTTTCCTTTTATATTCTGGTTAGATAAGTATTTGAGACCCCTAATTGTACGTTGTTCTTCCTAGTTAATGGCTTGAAATAGAAAACTTCTGCAAACACTCAATGTGATAAGGAATGTGATGATTTCCCAAATGACATTCCAAATATGAAGGAAATGGTTCTCCAAACAACATGATATTAGTTTCTCAACTAAATCAAGTTATCAATAATAACATGAATTGTAGGGAATGACCACCTCCAATTAAGAGATAGAATATTTAGGTTGAATCCTTTATGAGAAAAGTTCCTCCCATGTTTAGAGGATATTCTAATCCCTTTATCATAGAACAATGGGTACACTTTATTGAGAAGATATTCTCTATCATACAGATCACAAAATAAGAGAAATGTTTTGGGCATTTTAGAGTTTTTATGTGGAAATTAATTAGTAGTGGACACTGTTAAAAAACATGATGTTCAAGGAGGAAATTATTTTCAAGGATTGGGCGAAATATAAGAATTTTTTTTATAAAAAAAATTATCTGAAACCTATATCCCATAATGAAAAGGGATTCACTATTAATTAAGAATAATTTAGATGATACAATTGGGGAATTTGAATATAAAATTACAAGGATTTCAATGTATGCCTTTAGGTTTGTCAGAAACATTGAAATAAAGGTATCTCTCTTCTTTATATGACTAAAGATGATTATATAATGTGTTCCTGATTCATGACAATTATATCTATGAGGAGATTATCCTCTATGACCTTAAGGAAGAAATGGAGATTGAAAACTCTTAGTGGTGTCATGTGGCCAGTGTAAAAAATAGTAAAATATACTCTAATATGGGTGGATCCGAAAATAAATCTCAGGATGGAAATAAATCCCAATATCCCAAGTGTCCAAATTATATATGAAGAATCCTATGCACATTCTAATACTGGGACAAAAATGCTTCAAATTAAGATAAATGGGGAATCTGGCTAATAACAATGGAATGAATATGAATAATTACACAATTATAGAAGAATACGTGAATTTCATATCATCACTACCCCAATAATTAATATTTTCAACTACAAAGATCATGTTAATTATTTGAATCATTTCCCTAATCAACGGGTTTTATGATAAAATCAACAATAACAACCTCCATGGCCAACTAGAAGGGTATTTTTAATCACTACTACTGATATGGGTGGTGAAAGGTATACTGATTATTCATTAATGAATAGAGAACTTAATATTTGATATTATTTATATGAATTCTTTCATATCTATCATGTTCAGTAGAACTATGAAATTACCACCAAAAAATTTCGATGTTATGTCATCTTTGAGAAAATAAAATGGGTGAATTTTTTTATCCAATGTTTATAACTCCTCCCCAGTTAATGTAAGTGGACTAGTACTCCCAAAAACTCTTTCATAATCCCTTTTTTAGAGTATGATACTATTTTGGGAATGGATTGGAAATATTTATGAAAATACAACATCAACTTTCAGGAAAGGGATAATACAATTCAGATCCCATATCATCCTCCAATTCGATTCAAGTGTATGGAGGATGATGAATCTCATTTAGATTCACGGACTCATGTTTGGATGTTAATGCCTTATGATGAAGAATATCTTGCACAAATTATTGATAGCAATTAGAGAATCATGCTCAAAGACATGCCCTTTGTGAGGGACTACACTTATTTTCTACCCAAAGAGTTTCCTTATCTTCCTCTAGAATGAGAGTTTGAGTTCTCAATTGAACTTCTTCCGGGATCTCTACCCTTATCAAATACACCTTATATAACTAACATCGTATAATTTGGAGAACTAATGAAAATGTTAAAATTTAATCTAAAAAATGGTTTTAAACACTCAATGGATTAACCATGAGGTGCATTAGTCCTATTTGTCAAGAAGAAGGATGGATCAAATCACCATAGAATTGATTATAGTATGGTCAATGATATAACGATAAATAACAATTATACCCTGAAATAGATAAATGTCATGTCCAATCAGCTGTGTTGGGCTAGTTATTTCTCTAATGGTGACCTTCTATCAGTATGTCACCAATTAAAGGTGAGTAAGGATAATATTCCCAAGATTTCATTTTGAACACTATAAGAACACTATGAATTCATTGTGATGCCCTTCAGACTCAATAATTCCCTATAAATGTTCATGGAATTAATTAATATATTCTTTAGAGATAACCTCAAAACATTTTTGTTAGTATTTATTGAATATATTATGATATACTCCAACAGTAATGAAGAAACATGATGAGCACTTGAATATTGTTCTAGATACATTGTGATGTTATAAAAATGATGAAATGTACAATAAATTTGAGTTATGGATGGGGGAAGTATCATTCATAGAAATTTTATCACTAGAAATGGAATATTTGTGGTCCCTTAAAAGAGAATTGAAATTAAAGTGTGGTACATTCCAACATCTGTAATGGAGATCCGTAAAATCCTTTGTCAAGCTGGGTATTACAAAAAATTTGTGAAAAACATCACATGATTGGTAAACACACTATCCAACCTGACTCACAAGGGAGAATAGTTTTTCTGGAGTAGTGAATATAAACACTACTTTATAGAGATGAAAAATAGTTTCATCACTACAACTGTTCTCAAACTACCAACACATGTGGAACTCATTATGGTGTACAATGATTATTCCATGAAGGTATCAGGTCGTGTACCAATGAAAAATGATAATGTGAATTATTATTAAACAATGAATTTTAAAATTCCTTTGTAAAACTATCCCATCCTTGATTTGGAGTTGGAAGTTATGATATTTGCATTAAAAATATTACGGAATTATCTCTATGGGGAGAAGTGTGAAATATATGTTGATCATAAGAGCCTAAAATATTTATTCACATATGATGTGCATAATATGAATCAACAATAATGGTTAAGGATCATCAATGATTATGACTGCTCAATCCACTACCTTCAGGGCCAAAAAAATAAGGTGGATGATAGTCTAAGTAGAATGGATCCGGGATATTTATCATTTATAAGAACTGAGAACAATCCAATCATCTTATATTTTAAAAGGATGGATAATTGAATAATTATGGAAACAAAATCATAAATCCTTTGTCAAATGGTTTTTTACCCATTTATCAGGGTGATAATAATGTATGCAGAATAGAATGATTTGTAAATTTGGAAAAGGATAGAAGAAATAAGAAATGTGAAATATCATGAGTTCAAAATGGATGAGGAAGGAGTAATGAGATTTGGGTCACAACTATGTGTACAATATGATCTATAGATAAGGAATTATATTTTGAATGAATCACATAGACCAACCACCAATTTTTACCCATGGAGCACAAATATGTATCAAGATCTATTCGAGAAATATTTGTGGGACAATATGAAGAATTAGATCACTGAATATTAAAAAATGTTCAAGGTATATTAGAAATTGAATGATAAAAGAAAAAAGTATAACGAAATAAGAAAACCACTACCCATACCAACTTGGAAGTAGTATAACATTACCATGGACTTTTTAAATATACATCCAAATACATATAGAAGAAAAATTATATATGGGATTTTGTGGATCATAATAAAAAAACATCTCTATTTATCATAATTCATGAGGACTTATCTTGGGATCAACTTTAATTGATATACATCAAAAAAGTGGTAGGACTTCAGGGAGTACCATTTAGGATTATATTTGATTGAGAATATAGATTCACCTCTAAGATCTAGAAAGCCCTTCAACGTGATCTAATCACTGATCTGAACATCAGTACATCCTATCAACCTAAAAATAATGGCCAGTCATAGTGAACTATGTAGACACTAGAAGATAAATTGAGATAATGTTCTATAGAATTCAATTGGGAATGGGACTAATATATTCCACTATTGAAATTATCCTACAAAAATAGTTTAAAATATATTATCCACTAAATGGGGCTAATATTCATTGTTAATATATATAATATTCTTGGGATTTATTATTCATTAACACAATTTAAGTGTATTTTACACTTTGAATATCATTTCACATTATGATTGTAATTCCCTCTTCAAATGCAGTATGATGTCGTACATTTTTTAACAACATTCAATGTTGCCAATGGTCTCGATTTTATTATAATATTTAATTTTCATGTTTTTAATTATATTAGGAACAATTCATACTTGTGGTTTATTGGAAGATAAAAATTGTAAGACCACCAAAATGGGATTTCATGCAAACAATTATGGAGAAGGCAGATTGGACACCAGCCCACTGATGAGAATGTGGGGCCCAACAAACGTCCCAATAAAGCCCAAATTTTGTGGGATGATATAATACATATAGAGGAAAATATTATTATTTAGTATCCAGTGCTAATTCGTCTTCCATGGTGGTTATTATGGCGGCCCTATTTGATGATAAAATTATTGGCCAGATTCTGAGGTCCATAAAAGAAGTCCACCAATTTAATCATATCTCGAAAACCAAATATATTTGAAATGAAATTTTACAAAGGGATAGGATTTATTAGGAGCTTAAATTTTTTCTTCTATGTCCCACTCCCATTTGGCCATCTAGAAGGTCTTCCAGGCGCCTCTATTCAGTGGAAGCACGCTAGCTGGAACTTCGTGTCAAGGATGGAAAAGTCACATATCCCTTACTTTCCACCACCCTATGCCTACAAAAATCTAGTT
This sequence comes from Viscum album, assembly GCA_963277665.1. Taxonomy (NCBI): domain Eukaryota; kingdom Viridiplantae; phylum Streptophyta; class Magnoliopsida; order Santalales; family Viscaceae; genus Viscum; species Viscum album. The sequence continues at coordinate 844,948,792 of OY728151.1, forward strand.
GAATGATTTTTAATTTTGTGATATTGACCCAAGACTCTTTAAATTCCTATTTATTGCAGTGTTGGTGGAATATTTTATCATCTTTTTAGCTTCTAATAGTTGTAATGTTGTGCTGCGATTTTTTTGTCTCATATTTTTCTTTCACATGTATGTTGTTCAATTCACTTTAGTTTATTAATAAATGTTCATAGTATCATATTATTCTATTATTATTAATATCACTCTAATATCGTTGGTTTATGAAGTGAATTTATTTATAGCAATACTTGTGAAATTATCACGCAATGGTGGAGTGATCGGTATTTCATTGTTTTTTTTACTTCTCCATTTATTCCCTCATGAGCCAACATCGTTCTTCAATTGAAACCATAGAATAAATGGATGGATAACCCACATATGGGTTGATCGAAGAGAGTAGCAAGGGGATGTATTGGATGTTATTTATCACCCCATTAATGTATAATCACTAATTTTAATTGATATTTTTATTTGATGATTTTAAAACTTCTCCATCCTTGTTGAATTTTAAGGCCATATATTTCAAGTGCTAATACATATTTTTACCTTTGAGTTCTCATAAATTTGATCCTCCAAGTGAATAGGTGAATAGTATTATGGTGTGCTGGTTTAAAATTAGTATGTAATGATTTTGTTTGATCTCCTTAAATGAACTCATCTCAAATATAATAAATTGAAATATTTCAAAAGGGAATACGTCCTATCCACCACAAGTGATAATCTAGGATCAACTCACTATGTTAAATTGAATTCACTTATGTCTCTTAGAGTTAATTTAAAACTATCTTAAATAATACCATGTTGGTTAATTTATATCCAAAATCAATCCATAGAATGTACATTTATGTAGGTTACTTATTAGGTCTCTGAGGATTGGACAACCCAACCTAGACTACAAGAACCATTCTAACTTCTTCTCTTTGGTAAATTTGAGCATGAATCAAATTTTGACACCATTTCTGGGGACCCATGTAATTAATCTTAGCACCCATTATATTCTCCCCCATTTTTTCTATTCTCACGCAATACATCTTATCTTTTCCCTTTATCTTTTTTTTCTTTTCGTGCATGTCTGCCTACACACGCGATCAATCAAACCATCTAGTTAGGGTTTAATATACTAGGCTGGGAGAGTCATGTTATCCTAGGGGATTGTTTCCATTAGATCCTAATCCACTTTATACTCCATAGTCCAAAATTTATCCCATTTCATTGGAGGGTCTTCAAAAAAACAAACTCATAAAATCGGGTTGAAACCAAAATGAAAGTCTAAATGATGTAGCCCCAAACTTGGGGAAGGCGGTCGATCAAACCATGAATGACTACCTCACACCTTCCTAGACCAATTCCCCATCATGCATTTGACACAACTCCCTAGGATATACCAACTACATCATTAAACCCCATTTACTAAACCACCTTCACACATTCCATGGAATGGAGTCTGAGATGACCTACCTTCACGTTAAGTAGTTCAATAACATTGTAGAAACCACGTGTCCACAACATCAACTAGAATCAGATATGTTGAGGCTATTTCCTATTTCTTTAATGGATCGAACTAAAAATTGGCTAAACAATTTGATACCCTCATCCATCAACTCTTGGAACCAACTATAAAGAGAAATATATAAAAAATAATTTCCCCACCACTAAACAATTTCAATTAAAAATATTATAATTTTTTGTTAAAAAAGTGGGGGAGTCAATTTATGAATCATAGGAGAGGTTTAATGACAGTTTACATATGGTTCCACACCATGGTTTTTCTATTCCTGAACAAGTGAGAATTTTCTATGAATGGTTGCATCTGGGGAACAAAAAATTCATTGATTTGATGTGTAATGTAACCTCTAAGAACAAATTCCCAAATGATGCTTACAAGTATCTGGAAAGCCTTGTTGAACAAAACTAAAAATGGGGAACTTCACCTTATTCTGAGAAGACACAATGAACTACTATATTTAGCACACTTATTGAAGAGGAAATCCATAGGGATAAACTCACAGAACTCTCTAAGAAGGTTGAAGAGATACACCGTAAGAAAGTCCATGAAATCCAAACTATAGGCACTGTTTGCAAATTTTTTTAAAAAACATGACTATAAGGTAGACAACTGCACAACCATTCCATCCATCAAGGATGTTCTTATTTGAGGACCCTTAGCAGAAGTAAGTTGTTTGAACTTTCAAAAGCCTAAATACTAAAACAACATCAACAAAGGTATAATGACCACCCATGCTTCTGCTGGAAAGTTAACCAACAAATGATCCCACCATAGGGAAAAAATCCTTACCCCAATTAGAACAACCAAACACATAACCAGTTCCAAACCCAACCTATCCAATACCAACAGCCACTGGTTCAATATCATCAAACTATCCCACCTCCAAAATATCCCCCTGGGATAAACCATTCTCCTCAAGAACTAACCCAAACCGTTTCACCATGCCTACTAGAACAACTGTGAAAAAAATGGAAAGAATGAACATAGAATTCTCTTATAGTAAACAAAAACATCCAACCAAAAAAACTGGAAAGGTACCCATTCCTACTCAGGCAGTTCCATCCTAAAATTAAGGGGACAGTCATGCTATACTCAAACAACCCATGAGAATCTAAAGGTTGTGACTGTTTTAAGAAGTGGGAAATCATTTGAGAGACCTGAATAAATAATTCAGAACCCATTAGAATATTCAAACATGGATAAAAATTCAAATGAACTAAATGACCCAACTGAAAAACATGACAACATTGTCAAAGAAACAACTCTTCAACAGACAAACCCACGACATGTGTTCTTTCCGAAACGCATTAGGGGGAAAAGAAGTCCTAAATTGAGTGAATCAATGAGGTAAATATTTTCACAAGTCATGTGAAAATTCATTTTCTCTATGCAATCCAAACCATACATTCCTATTAAAAGTTCCTTAAAAACCTGTTCACTTTTAAGAGAAAAATTTCACATAATAACCAAGTCCTTCTGGTTTCTACTGTGAGTACCACAATTCAAGGGACAATTATTTCAATGTTGAATGACCCGTGATTCCCTTAAATCAATATTGAACTAGGAGAGAGCAAATTTTTCAAGGCCTTGTGTGACCGGAGTTCTAGTATCATTATCATTCCCTATTTTGTGTACTACCAGTTGGGCCTATAAGAGCTCCAACACAAATCTGTCACACATCAACGTGATGATCATAGCATTAGGGTTCCAAAGGGGATTTTATAGGAAGTTTTGGTAATGGTTGAAAGCTTCATCTACCATGATAACTTCATTATCCTTGAAAACCATCCAAACATAGGAAATAATGATCAAAACCCAATCATCCTTGGTTGTTCCTTCCTTGCAACAATAAACATTGTTATCTGAGTTCAAAATGGGAACACATCCATCACCTTTAGAAACACGAGTCTATACATGATCATCTAAAAATAAATATCACAAATAGGGGATGATGATGACATTCATGAAGTAAACATGATAGGAATCATTGATAATGATCTCATAGAACATCACTGAATGATTGATTGATGTTTAAGTTAGGATGAGATTTATTTCCTTTGTTCAGATGAAGGAATTTGATCTCCATGGCTTGAATCATTTTGAAATTTCCCTTATGATGAAATCATAGGTCCAACAATTAGTGAAACCTTTATTGAAACCACATTCATGGGGACCACTCCAACATCCTTCCATAAATCTGATCAATATAATCTAGTAGCTAAGACATATACATGTCGGGAATCAATCTTATCTAAATCTATAGGTAACAAAATTGATCTAGTTCCAATGTCCAAATATTTTTCTGAAATTATGAACCATCCTGATCATGAATTAAAGGATCTTCCCGCAGCACTAACTTATGAATTCATTGTGGAAAATCAAACAAATCATGTTGTCATGTCTTCTTTTCATTAATCCAATCACGAGAGGATGATTATAGATATCCTTAGGAAACATTATAAATCCATTGGTTGGACCCAATCTGATATTCATGGGATTTTCCCACTTATCAGGACTCATAGGATTGTTCTGGAATCTAATTCAAAGCCATGTCATCAACCTCAATGGTGAATTAATCCTAATCTCTTTGAGGTATTAAGGAAGGAAATTCGGAAATTGATAAATGTGGATATCATATATCCTATTGCTGAGAGTGAGTGGGTGAGCCCAATCCAAGTGGTTCCCAGGATGGTAAGAATCAATTTGATAACCAATAATGATGGGTAGATTCTTCCAACTAGTATGAGAATTGGCTGGAGAGTCTACATCAACTATAGGATGCTAAACACATTCACCAAGAAGGACCATTCCCCCTTACCATTCATTGTCCAAGTCCTTGAGATACTGACAAGCCTTGTCTTCGACTATTTCATAGATGTGTACTCGACATACAAACAGATATATGTATCCCTAGGGGATCAAGGTATGACAACATTCACTTGTCCATTCGGTGTATTTTCCTTCAAATGCATGCCCTTCTAGTTATTCAATGCTCCAGGAACCTTCCATTGGTGCATTATTGGAATCTTCTAAGACATGGTAGTGGATTTTGTTGAGGTCTACCTGGATAACTTATCTGTGTTTGGCAGTACATTTGAGAGATTTATGAGGAATGTGGAGAGATTCTTTTCAATATGTGAAGAAAATAATATGATCCTAAACTGGGAAAAATTCCATTTCATTGTTAGAGATGGACTAGTTCTAGGTTATCTAGTCTCAGGTAGGGGGGTTGAAGATGATAAAGACAAGGATGACATCATTTTTCACCTTCCATCACCAATAAATGTCATCAAAGTGTGGTCTTTATTAATATATGCTTGATTTTATAGAAGATTCATCAAGGAATTTAGTTCAATCTCACATCCCCTTTGTGCTCTCCTAGTAATGGATACTTCATTTGTTTTGACAGAAATCTGTGAGGGTTCATTCTCAACACTAAAATCCTCTCTAACCTATCCTCCCCTTTTGAAATCTCCATATTTGAACCTCCCTTTCCATATTATTGTGATTCTAGTGACTTTGTTATAGGATTAGTGTTTGGAATAACGTTGCAATAAAACTCTTTATGTAATTTCTTATGCATGAAAGTCCTTAAATTATGCCCAAATAAACTACACCATTGTTGAAAATGTGTTTCTTCTTGTTGTATTTTCCATAGAGAAATTCGTGTCCTATCTCTTAGGATCACCCATCATTGTCTTCACTGACCATCCTGCCCAAAAATACATATTCCAAAAACAATATTCCAAGTCTAGACATATTAGGTGGGTCATTATCATACAAGAATTTGGCCTCATAATAAAGGAAAAAAAGGGTGTTGAAAATGTTTTAGATGATCACCACTCAAGGATGGAATTCAAAGACAAATCAAATCACCTTTGTGTGTCTGATTCATTTCATAATGAACACCTATACACTTTGAGTGACTTCCCTTTGAATGCTAACATAGTCAACTTCATAGTTACAGGAGTAATTCCAAAATTCTTACGGACTCGAGGTCGTTGTAAATTTCATTCTGATGTAATGCACTGTGTGTTTGATGATACATACATCTATAAGTTATTCCCTGACCAAGTCATTAAGAGTTGTGTCCCAGAATCTGAAGAAGTGTCCATCCTTAAATTCTATCATAGTGAGGCATGTGGAGGTCACATTCCCTCTATGAAAACATCTACTAATATTCTTCAGTGTGGTATCTTCTGTCCCACCCTCTCAAGGGACTCCTACACATTTTTTCAATGGTTTCCTAAGTGTAAACATGTACGGTCAATCACAAAAAGTAATAAATTTCCACTCACTCCCATCAGAGTGATTGAAATATTTGACTGATGGGGAAATGATTTCATGGGAACCTTCCCAAACTCAAGGGGATAACTATACATCCTCTTATCTGTTGATTATGTCTCAAAATGGTTTTAATCCATTCTCACCAATCCTAATGGCCATCATGTTGTGACTCAATATCTGAAAGAGCACATATTTTATCGATTTGAAATTCATGGGGCTATAATCAATGACCGAGGAACCCAATTCTGTAACCATTTATTCTCTTCACTCATGTATCTGTATGGGATTTCTCATTATGATTCCACTGCATACCATCCTCAAACTAATGGTCAAGCTGAGTTATAAAATAGAAAGATTAATAATGTTCTAGAATAAACTGTAAATCCTTAGAAGAAAGATTGGTCTGAGAAACTCTTGTATGCTTTTTGTGCATATCTTAGATCATTCAAAACCACCCTACGAATGTCACAATATAGATTGGTTTATGGAAAAGCATTCCATTTACCTGTTGAAATTGAGCATAAGTCTTTTTGGGCAATTAAGAAAATAAATAGTGTCCTCTCATTGGCTATAACAAAAAGGAAATAAGATCTCAATGAACATGAGGTACTAAGGATGTAGGCTTATGAATATTCAAGGATCAATAAATCTAGAGTTCAAGCCTACCAATCTACGAATATCAAAGTAAAAAATTTTGAACTAGGAAAATATGTGCTCTTGTATAGTAAAAAACATCATTTACACCTAGGAATGTTAGGGTCTAGACGGTCATGTCCTTCCATAGAGCATCATGTGTACCCCCATGGGGCAGTATAGATTAAAGATCCCACATGTTGTTACATTTTCAAGGTCAATGGTAAAAGGTTAAAACCATTCCTTGAATCATTAAATAAACAAGAAATATATCTTGAGTAAACTAATCTAAACTATGAACGCAGAATAAAATGATAGATTTATGATCTATGTTAGGCTAACGACGTTAAACAGAAGCCCTACACGGGAGGCAACCCGTGGTTTTCATGTTTACAATCATTTAGGAGTCATCGTTATTTTTCATATAAGATTAATTAATAATTTTTATATTTAATATATATATATATAGACTTATGAATTGTTCTTTTTTTATGAGTATGGATGGGTATAAAAGTGGAGCACCATATTCATCCGTGTCATGTCGTGTGATCCTTGAGTATTTCCTAACCCAGAAATTTATAATGAATATAATCTATCATTATTTAATTTTATTTTTATGTGTTTTAGGAGAAAATAAAAAAAATATAATAATAATAGTAAAATTAAAAGGCCACATCATTGGTCATGGGGAAAACCCCATCACAACCATAGAAGCCACGTGGACTCAAACCCCAGAGTGAAGGGATACATGGGAACACTCTTACCACTGACCTATGGCTTATTATGCTTCCTTATTGTATAATTTATATATATATATATACTTATATTTTACATTGTTTATTATATATATATATATATATATTTTTTTATTATTGTATTATTATTTCTTCTTGGAGGGAATTCTCAGAGTGACATCGATATCAAGGGATTAAAAGGGAGAATCAACAATTTTAACTTCATCCTCCAGGTGACTTAATTCCATGATCCTTATTTTAAATTTTCTTTTTGAACTCTCCTTCTATGCCTCAACCCCATTCTAAACATTCAATTATTCAAACACTAGGGATAGTGTTATTTTATGATTGGGGGGAGAAGAAATAAAAAATTTCATTGCTGTAAAAAAATTCTATTCTTTGAAAAAAAATTATTTGAAATAAATGTATGCATTAAAGGTAGGAAAATTTTCATTAACCATGAAAATTATAATATCCATTGTGAACTTTGAAACTGAATATCAAAATATTTAGCATGCCTTGATTCTGATTTTAGTCTAGGTATATTTCAGGAGCATAGATTTTGGAATGTGTGCCTGCCTAATGTGAAATATCATTGTTTATATTTTCATCCAAATAAAAAAAGTATCACAAACCACATCCTTTGGATAGTGGGGTATTAGTTTGAGTTCATGGGGTCCCCCAAATAAGCAGCATTGGTTTGGAGATCATTTTAGTTTTAATATGAGTATTCAATTATTATTTTTAAAAATACTGTAACTTTTTGTGTAGAGAAATGAAATGACCTAATGTGTTGCTTTCGACACTCGAGGATAGTGACTCCATAGTTTTCTGGCCCAAATCTAGTAATTTAATCACTATTTTTGTTCATTTTAATTTTTTTGACAATGTAAACTCAAGATGATGCCCGAGTATGTGGGCTTCACATGGTGCCCTAAGGTATTTGAGCCTGGGAGTCATCGGCAAGGTCTCGCTATAGGGGTTGACTCTTTTGAGTGAAATTTAATTACCATGGAAAAATTTCAAAAAAAATAAATAAATAAAAATACGATAAAAAATTTTGAATAGTCATCATAATATTGAAATGTTTCTCTACCTAGTGCTTCCGTCATTTCACTCTTGAATAAAGATGAACCCCATGTCTAATGTGATGCACAACACATCATAACTCTTAATTGATATTGGATGAAATATGGCGATTAATTTGACCAATGTAACAGTCTTTGGTTTGGGATATTCTAATTAAACGATCATGTATTAAAATATTTTTATGGGTGTCATGATTTTTTGGTATAAGGGTTTTGGGTGATCATTGTGTACTAAAATGTTTTTGGAAAACATAATCAAAATTTCATATTGTTGAGATATATTTTTCTCGGGACAATCCAAAATCAAGGTAGGGGTGTGATTAACCACTAAATGAGGATAATATTCTTTTTAATATATATAATATCAATTTTCATTATTGTTCATAAACACCATTTTAGTGCATTTTAAACTTTTAACATCATTTCACATAATTCCTTCTTAAAATGCACTATGATGTGGAACATTTGTTAATATCTTTTAAAGTACCCAATGATCTTGATTTTATTATAATATTTAATTTTAAGGATTCAAATTATATTGGTAACAATTCACACTTGTGGTTTGTTGGATGAATCACATTGGAAGACCACCAAAATGGGATTTCCTGCCAACAATTCTGTAGAAGGCAGATTGGACACCATCCCATTTATGAGAATGTGGGGCCCATCATACAGGTCCAATGAATCATAAATTTTGTAGGATGCTAGAGGTAATATAATGGGACAAATACTTATTCATGATATAGTTCTAATTTAGACTCCAAATTGGTTATTAAGGCAGTCCAATTTAGAGATAAAATTCTAGGCCATATTCTGAGGCCCATAAAATCTGATCACAAATTTAATCATATATCGAAAAAAAAAATATTCATTTGGTCTAAAATATTATAGAGAGCAAGGGGAGATCTGTAGATTCATTAGTTTTTTTATGTCCCACTCCAATTATTCCATCTAATTGGACTTACAGGTTCCTCTGTTAGGTGGAAGGAAGCTAGCTGCAACTTCGGGTCAATGGTGGAAAAGTCTCCTCTCTCATACATTCCACCACCCTAGGCCTACCATACTCAAGTTAGATCCTTTGTAATTTTGGAAGATAAGACCAAGAAACTTTAAATTCATATTTTATGCAGTGGTGGTGGAGGAGTTTACCATATTTTGAGCTTCCATTCAATGTAATTTTATGCTGCGATTTTGATGTCTTATGGTTGTCTTTAACATGTAACTTGATCAATTCACATTAGTTTTTTAATAAAAGTTTATATTCCCATCTTATTTTGTTTTTCATAATATCACATTGATATCATTGGTTCAAGGTGTAAATTTATTCACTCCTAACCATTTGATATTATCAGACAACATTGGAGTGATCGTTATTTCATTGTTTTTTTACTTCTCCATTTCCTCCCTCATGATTCTACTTCCCCCTTCCATTGAAACCATGGAATCAATGGAGGGATGACCCACTAATGGGCTTATCCAAGGGAGTAGAAATGGTATGTATGGGATGTTATTTATCACCCCATTAATGTATAATCACTTCTTTTAATTGAGATGTTTATTTGATTAATTTAAAACATCTTCGTCCTTGTTGAATTTTAAGGCCACATACTTCAAGTGATATTTCAAAACATTACCTTAGAGTGCTCTTAAATTAGATAATCCAAGTGTATAGGTGATTATTATTATGGTGTTTGTTTATAAAGTCAGTATCTAATTAAGTTGATTGATCTCCTTAAACGAGCTCATCTCAAATATAATAAATTGAATCATTTGAAAATGGAATACGTCCAATCCACCCAAAGTGATAACCTAGGATAAAATCATTATTTTATATTGAATTTACTTAATCCGCATAGGGTTATTTTAAAACATTATTAAATCAACCAAATTCGTCCACTTAATAGCCAAATACAATCCATAGAATATATGTGTCTGTAGATTACTCATTAGGTCTCTGAGGATTCGACAACCCAAACTAGACTACATGGACTATTAAACCTTATTCTCCTGGGTAAATTTGAGCATAAATCAACACTCAACCATAAAAATGGCTCCATTTGAACCCTTCTATGGGAACAGATACATTAAAATGGCATGTTGGGATGAAATCAGTGAATGTAAGATGTTAGGACTATAAATGGTCAAAGAAATAGTGGAAAAGGTGAAAACCACTATAAAACACATCAAGGAATCCAAATGTCGACACAATATATATTTATATAATCAACTATCATAGCATGAGTTTAATGCTAGAGGCATGAAATTACTCTACATATATCAATGGAATAGAATCATGATATTTGGTAATAAATGAATATTATGTCCCAGGAACATCATCCTCTTTGAGATCCTTGATCTTGCCAGAGCTATTTCCTATCAACTAGCACTTACACTAACCATTTCTCAAGTACACTATGTATTCCACATATCCCTCTTGAGTGGGTACATTTCTGATCCCTCGTATGTATTGAACTCATAGATGGTATAGTTGGATAATGATCTCTCATATAAGGAAAAACTAGTGAAGATCTTGGACCATAGAGATTAGTTTATATGAAACAATACTACTCACCTAGTCAAATTACAATGGAGGAACCATAACTACGAAGAGGAAACAAGGTAACCATAGGAAGATATGAAGTATAAGTACACTCAACCTGTTTTCCCCATAGTATGTAAAAACATTCGAGGGAAACATTTTATTAGGGGGAATGTAATAACCAAAAATTCCATCAATTGAAATTCACTTCTTATAAATATTTCATATATTATAATCACATAAAATTACATATATAAAAAATCAAAACATTATAAATGAATAATGAATTAAATAAGAGGCAATTCGGTATGATAAGGATCCTATTCCAATGAAAAAATAACTTGACCATAGGAATAGAAATATGACCCTTATGAATAGTAAACAAAATAAATGAATAGTTACCTCAATCATGAATGAATAATTATATTATATGCATCTTAGAAAATAATGTATGATATAATTATATCATAGAATAACTAAATAAATTTTTTCAAAATTATTCACTAATTGTTGGTATTTTTATAAGTAATAAACATATAATAAAAAAATTTATGATTAATTTAATAATTTTAAATAAAATTTATTTAAAAAAAAATCGTTAAAAATTTTATATTATTTTTTCATATGATTTTAAGATAATTTTATGAGACCTTATTTAATTTTTCAAAGTGTTATGAAAACTTTTATAAATTTGAAATTGTTATAATCCTTGTAGATGGTGATTTTAATAAAAATAATAAATTTTTAGTATTTAGAAAATTCCATTTATAAAATGGAGAGCATTTTTTAATTATACTGGTTGAAAAATTTTAAGGGTGAATTTTTTGTGTTTTTCAAAAATAATTGAATTTTGGTGAATAGTAAAATACTATAATTTACAATAATTCCTTAAAATAAGAATTATGAAGTTAAAATGACGTATAGATGATTTAAGACAAAAATAATAAACATTAATCCAATATTTTAATATATATTATGATAATTCTAAAATTATTCATATTCTATGATCCAAAATAATAAACTAATGACTAAAATAGCGAGACAATGCCACATCATCCACTATAAATGCCCTATCACCACATCTTTTCCTTACACCTCTGAAGAATTTATCATTGTCCAAATTATGATCAAATAATTTCCTAATACCCTCAAAAACATTTATGATCTCTTGGTCTTATCAAAATACCAAAACCGTTTCCCTATTGAGGTTCACAAAGAGAAATAATACAAGATATAACACCCTCTTACGTTTCTTTTGTTTTCTTTTCACCTAAATTTTTCCTGATTCAATCCTCCTCTCCCCTAATAAAAGTGTAATGATAAATCCATTAAATTGTATATACTATATTTTTATTTTTTTATTATAATAATCGAGAATCAATACTCCTTTATCTATCCTTTTGTTAAAAATTGAAATCATCACCCTAATGTGTAAATTTACATGCATCATGGACATTCCACATTGATCTTCCATTAATGCCTTCAATAAAGGTAATAAAACAATTTTAATGGTTGGAAAAAAAAATTAAAGTTCCCATTGTAATCAATTTTTTATATCTGTAACTAACATTCATACACAATTAAAAACAATGAAACAAAACTAATTGAGGATGATCAAAACAACTATTGTAGTAATAAAAACGATTATCACTAATGTATTATCTAATGATTCATCATAAAATAATATGAAGTGATACTTATATCCATTTAAACTTATTTATTATCTTTAATAACCTATAATTTATATTTTACATAATTATTCCAATTCTACATGAACATACATACTCATTTACAAGCTAACTAATCATGAAAACTATGAAAATAGTCCCTAACAAACGACGAAATTGAACACTATAACTCATCCAAAATGTCATAAATTAATTTAATAAAATTTTAATAAATAAATAAAATTTATAAAATGTTATTAATTAATTAATTTATGTATTTAATTTTATTATCTAAGACATTAAGATCAGGTCTAAACCTTTTTTGGCATAATGTATTGGATTCTACTTGAACCTTTGTTTTTCTTTGAGGTTATTATATCTCTATATTTAACCCAATTTAATTATTATTTATATTTATATAAATATTATAAATTATGAATATATTATCCAAACTCATATATACATGTCATATCATCCCTCTTTGATAGATAAATACATGTTTTCCAAATGTTTCTCTTCTCAATTATTTTTGATAAGTAAACCTACTTCAAAGGAATATCCTGATTTATTATCCAATTTCATGTAAAATATATAATTCATTTAAATAAACCATTATTTTTCTAATGTCATGCATTTTATCATGAAAATGTATTTAGGTTCATTTTTGGTTTTATACAAAATATATTTTCATTATCACTTTACTGTATATATAATACTTTCCTTAAACCGATGAAATTGTTTTATTTTTTATGTTTATTTAACACATTTTTTATATGTATTAACATTAGTATAACATCACATATCATGTTCTATTCTTATTTTACATTATTAATTTGTATTTATGATTTAAACCTTTTCCTTTATTGAAACTATTATGGCATTCTGTTATGTTATGCCTTTTGACATGATTATAACACCAAATTATTACCATGGGAAGCCCTTATATTTATTCTTCCTTATGTATTATTCATCATGGGGCACACATATTCGTTAATATATTTTGATTGGTTCCCCATGATATAACTCCAATGCATTCATTAACATTTTGTCACATGAGACGTCATGTGCAACGGTCTTGGCTGTTAGCCTTTATTCATGCTTCATGTGCATCGGTCTATGTGGATAACCATGAATACTGATACTCTATGTGTAATGAACCTTGAATCATTCTTATATCATGTTTTATGTTTCATCCTCATTAGTATAATTCAATGATTATTGTATCACATGTCTTTTATGTTGTACATCAATATTTTTATCCTTTTTATTACATTATTTTATTCTATATAACCCATATACTAAGCGGTATCCATATTCCTATTCCCTTGCATTGATTTTTATTTCATTCCTTTACTCAAGTATTCCCAATGTTAAGCAATGTATATGTAAGGTCATAAATAAATCTACAATCTTTTTATGAGGAATAAATAAAATATTTTTATGTTTGGTGTCATATTCTCAAATTATATACCTAATCTTCCCATGCCTCTAGATTTTAGGACCCTTGGATTATAATTTTATGGTTAAGTGTTTTTAAAGTAATATAATGATATGTGTAAAATATTAAGTCGATTATAGCTAGGGGATTTCCCAAACCATTCTAATAGAAAAACCATGATACAATGATTTAGGATTATTCCAATAACCACTATGAGTTACTGCAAACCCATATTTGGATCCATCCTCCCAGTAGAGGATCATAATCTTGAGAAAACTACAGTCTCTACTTGTGTCAATATCCATGCATGGGATAATAATCAAGAAGGTAATGAAAACCTACGTAAATTTTCCCACTAAGTAGGGGATCATATATCTGATGATTCCACAAACCCTACTAATATAGCCTACTAGATAGGGGATCATAGACCAATGTTTTTAGATCAAAAAATTACATGAATCCCACATAGGGAAATAGATATGATAGAGGATCTTTCCCTGACCTCCTGTATGAATAAGAACCTCTATATGAGATCATTTTATTTAGGGGATCATAATTCTATAGTGAGGATCCAATTCAACATTATACCCTCACTTGGATAGGCTAGGGGAATCCATTCAACTGATATTGATCTAAACATATCTGTTAGGTTACCTGTTAACTTCACCTAACCTCACATATCACATTTAAAAACCATGGCCACCATCGCATTCAATGCAGAAAACTACTAATGACTGGATACTCATGGTTCTCCATCTCTGTATTGAACATGAAGATGTGTGGGGGAGATGACTCAATGCCAAGTATATGGTGTGTACCCAATGTACATGGTGAGCCACTAGAAACAATCCCCTAGTCAGGCCCCTTCTCGGTACTCAGTGAGAATTTTGAAATATATATATTATGTACATCATATACCATGGTGTGTATCCTTTCTCGATCAACTAGTCATGTCCCCACCTAAACATGGCTAGCTAGAAATTTCATCTTATATGACATGAATCCTCGATACATGGTGTGTCTTAGATTTATGTCCACATGGACGCATCCCAATCCCGTTCCTATGTCTGAAACCCCATTCCATTATACCTAGACTTGTAATTCTACAAGACCATGTCCCGTGACATGACGTGAATGGACATGTCCCTCATCCATGCGACATGGACTCACTACACAGTGTGTACCCCCATTATTTCTGGAGTAGTACCCAAAGATCATTTTCCTATAATAGGAATAACACCGTACATGTGATAATCTTACCAACATTCCATGTCATAAGATATTATGAATGGGAATTCCCTATGAGCTACCTAAATCTCTTTTGTTTTAACCAAAACCCACAGATATACCCCCATGGTATAACGAAAAGTTGTAATAAATATTAAAAAAACAAATAAAATTAAAATATGGGGATCACAGCATAAATATAAAAAATATACAATCCATATGAAAAAATACCAAATTATTAGGTCCAAAACAATTCAGGGATCCTTCTTAACCTTGACCTACTAAAGAAACACCTTTAAAACTATGATTAGAAGAACCTCCTCACCTTAGTTCAAGATCGGGTCATCCATCATGCATGGGGAGATCCTATGATTTGTATCAAATGAAAACCAAGGGGGAGTGTGCTTATTAATTTATTTTATATTAAATTAATATACTTCCATTTAATATCCCTCTAATATTATCTTAACCTATGAAAAAATATAGAAATAAAAATCATAACTGTCGTCAAAAAATCATCCAGACTCAACCACGGTTTCTGATTTCTGATCTAAGACTCATATTGGGATTTATTCCACTTTTATTGAAAAGATATGTGTCTATTATAACATATAATTAATAATTTATATATCACCATACTAATCCTCGTTGGGACCTAGAATCCGACATAGAATTAGAACCTAGGTTTGGAAATAATCCTTGAAATATTCGAAATACTTACACACAAAAAAGAGTCACTAATCTCCTCCCACAATTTGGATTTTCTTCTTGAAAAGTGAAAGCATACACCCAAGGGATACAACATTATTATCAAATAAAACATCCACACAAATGATCAAAAAATTGGTGTTATCTCATTTTCCAAAAACACTCTAACATGAAATCCAAAAAATACAAGAAACACCAAAATTCCATCTTAATCTAGTTTGAAATAAAGAAACATGGTGTTCACATGTCACCTTTTCTATGATAGGTTGAAAACACAAAGAACCACTTCCAAATGTGTTAACATAGTCTAGAAATACACATCCTCACTAACATAATATAGATTCTAATATAAACTACATTTCCTCATCTACCCATCGATGAATTGCACCATACCATCATGAAATTGATTTATTTTCTCCAAAACCCTAGCTGTTCATTCCAATTTATAAGACCAACCCTCTATTGGGTCAAATACTAAGGTAAATCATCTTCTTTAGAACCTCTTATCATAATTAGACTTATGTCCTCATCAATACTCATAAAGATTACATACTCCACACCCTCAAAATGCTTATCAGGAACATGTAAAGGTGATATCAAGTTATGTGATACAATGAAAAAAAACCAACATCTCTGCCTCCCAGACTCACTGCTAAAGTGTTTGATCAACCAAAAAAATTAGAGATATGTCACATCATCCTCAAGTGTCTCATGATAAAATATGATGTCAAGAACCTGATGGAGACAATGATTTATATAGTTTTTCCCAACTGATAGATTGGGTCTTATAAGACCTTCTATTTATAATCCTCCAACTTTACCACAAGTCACAATGATCCATGTGATTCAATCGATATGATAATGAAAATATTCAGGTAGTCCCCAGGTGCTAATCTATATAGAAAATAACTCTTATTATAGAGAAAAAAATTTACATCCTCAGGTGGATGTCATCAATCCCAACACTATATAAGGAAAAAAACTATCAAAACAAATGGTACAAGGTTCATTCCAGCCCTCAGAAAAATTATGGTTGTATCATTCCACACAAGTGCTCACCTGGCTCGTCCAGGGATCAGTCATCGATGGATTAAAACTCCATTAAACAATCCGGAAACACTTCCACACTCACTAATGTAAAACATCTAATAATGGTTCATATATAACCAATCCACATTGATGAAGATCATCATACAGTCTCCCTACCATTAAAAAAATTCTAAGGAAATCTCCTTGCAGAGTCATGATACACATTTGATAGAAGTGTGTAGTCACTAATTTTATTTTTAGGAGACTCTAGAATAAGTTTCAAGCATAAAGGATCCACTGGTAACACTAGTTTAACACCCTGATGTTTGGTGAAATAGTCTTTCAAATTAATTTTATCATTTGAAGATTTGATATTTCATAAAACACTGAATATAGCTTGTGTTATAAGAAAGAACTATTTGTTGTATTGCATTCCATGAAACAAAAAGTTATGATTGAACTAAATGATACACATATATTATATTACAATACACACAATGCTATGTTTGGCTTGTGTTATAGACAATTCTGAGTTCCTTCGATAGATTAGGTTACATAAAATCCATGTTTTAACAAACTACGATTCAATATTAATATTGTTGTTAATATTTATTATAGTTACCACCAAGACATTAGAATGTATGTCATGAATAATTTTATATAAATTTTCAAAATTTTATTTACACATTTATATAAAAATATTACATTTTTTTTCAAAAATATAAACAAAACACTATTTATTAATGTTTTTATTAAAATTTATATATTATATAATCAATAATATTTATTGATACATATCTAATATATTTAATAAAGATATGAAAAGAATAAATCCAATTGTATGAATAAAAAGTTATATTTTTAAATAAGATAATTTTAAAGCCTCATAATGGCACACCTAATTTATGTATAATTATAAAAAATTTAAAAAAATTTAATTGAAAAAAGATACTTTTTTAAATAAAAATAATAAAATTAATTTTAGGTGAATAGTATGTGTTTTATGAGAAGTTTCATTATTAAATGAATAGTAAAAACAATGAATTTTAATTGAACACTACATTTTCATGTAATTTGTTTGTATAGATAAACTATATTTTAAATTGATATTAAAGTATAATATGTTAAATTGTGACAATGTACATCCAATTTATGACATTGGAATCAATTTCACATTGAAATTTTAGATAAATGTTTTAAAATTTTTTGAACTGTTTACTTTAAAAAGAGACATTACTATCACATATATGGGATTAAATTTTCAATATTTTCAAACAATTATGTGATTATAATTTTGGAAAATGGATGTCATAACTTAAATAATCATACTTTATCATGTTTAGTAAGTTAAGTTATGTTTTTTTTAACAAAATATTAGTGAAATTAATTAAAATTAAATAAAGAAATTAAGGTAAAAGTGAGTATACATAGTGGTTAAACATTAACTTAATGGAGAAGTGACAATGGTATTTACATTTTTATATTTACAAGAATTTCACTCATCCTCTTCTAGAAAATGACCCCCCATATATTCACACAAATAAATCCATTTTGATTGTACAATGAATTCCCAAATAAGCTAACCAAAATCAATCCTTTTATCCTCCAAAGCACACATTATGATGAAATCCAACCAAGGTAACCCTTTTGTGAAATCCAAATTGAGTTACCTAAAAAGTAGGTAACAATTTTCGAAGTTAATTTTTGTTTTATTTCATTATTCACCCTTTCAGTTCTTATTATTCCATGATTGTATAATAAGATAATTATCCTAAATATTCATATATTTTTTATTCTGATGTTTTTATAGAAACATAAATGCACTTCCATAAAATGGAAAATGAACAGACCATTCGTGTGTGGGGCAGACTACCGTCTAGTGAAACGATGTCATTCTTTTTTTTCCTTTACCACATATCACAGTTGGAAATGATGAGGTAAATTTTGTTTTCAAATTATATAAATTATTTTTATGATGTATTTATTATTCTTTAATTATTAAATAACACATTCCATCGTTCTTTCCATTTTTTTGGAATACCATAACTTCATTTTTGTACGTGTGGAATACCGCCTCCTCAAAACGATGTGATTCGTTCAAACATTACATACAATGTATTAAATATTAGTTTAATAAAATTATATGATATATATCACATACTAATTTTACATTAATGAAAATTTATATATATATTTTATTTTATTTCTTTTAATATGACTTGAAAATGAATAAAGTGTTAAGGCTTACGTAAGTCCTACCGTCTCCATGAACAGTGTCATCCATTCCATATTTCTAACTTGCCTAATTATTATAATTATTTAATAATGAATAAATATGATGTTTACATAATTTTTTTACATTCTATAAATTATAAATTCATTGTCATTTTTGTAGGATAAGTAATAACAATTTAAAACATATAAATTAAATAGAGCATTTATTACTCAAAACAAAATATTAACATTACATTATTAATAAACAGGTAATATAACTAATAATAAAATTATATATTATATTATATATAATAATATGGTTCTATTTTTGATGTCATTTAAGCATATACTTAATATACTTTATGTTCTAATGTGTAAAAAGTAACTAAAGACATAATATAAGGGTATTCTCATCTCACTTTTATTTATGTGAGATATATGATATATTAACCACATAATCATTTTGTGTTGTGTATATACATCTCAATAAAATGTTATATAATGATGTTAATTTGTTTTATTTTCAAAATTTATCAATGGATTATATAATTTCATGGACCTCTGGATTCATATGCACCTCAATTACTAAGGGAATTTCTATTCTCAATTTTATTTCTGTATAACTTATGACCTATTCAGCACACACCTATTTTTTGTGGTGTATATACAACCCATGATGTTATTATATGATTAATATAATTAAATATATATGTATTTACATATCTATATTATTATATATCATTCATTGGTATTATAGATCCAATTTTGCCTAATCTGTAAGGTTATTTTTCCTCAATTGGCCTTTATTGAGACATGTGTTTTTTATAAACCTATATTCTTTTATGAGATTCAAAAAATATACTGTTTACATGTTTTATCATTAAAATATTTATTTTTAGTATATTTTAATCTTTATGTTAATTTATTCTTTCATTAGGATTTTATTAAATATTATCAAGGTCATAACAGTTTATAGCTATAATCACATCATTTATCAGGATTGTTTATGATTATGATCCTATTAATGAAATCGTACAATCCATATCCTAATAAACTGCACAAATTATATTATCCTATTTTTATTCATGATATATTAATTTAATGTTACCATTTTTTCACTCACTAGTACTTAAAATGAATAATAAAATGTTTTTAAGAATATCTGACAAAATTTTTCTGTTCAGTTGATAATCCATTTTATTCCAAAACCATGTTCTCATAAATAATTTTAAATTTTTTGATATAATGATATTTTAAAATCTTTTTAATTTAAAATGTATTTTTTTTATAATGTGTTGAAAAATGTTTTAATGTATTACATTAATTTTTACAATGTTATTTTCATTGGAAAATGATTCTAAATTGTTTTATGTATTAAAATTAATTATTAAAATTGAAAATTCTTTTTCCTTGAGTAATGTATTTAATGATTATTAATGATTCATTTATATTTTATCAATTTTTATTTCAAAGAAAATGATTTTGAAAATTTTATATGTTTAAAAAATATATGTTTAGAGAAAATTAATGTTCCAAGTGATCTTTTAAAATCCATCTACATATAAGATAAAACTGTTTGATATAATATATACTTTACTATTGATGTGATTCAAATATAACGTTCATATTCATTATTTGAATGATGTTTTTGTGGAACAATATTATAGAACTCATTTTTTCCATGTACTAATCAAATTCAAGGATTTTGACATGAGGTCCATTAATTATACATGGGTTAATCAAGTAATGTAATAATAATTTATTTAATGTGTTTTCATGATGATATGAAAGATATTTTTTTATTCATGTTGTGATTCACAAAAATGTATTATACGATGGGTTGTCCTATATAGCACCAGGTAATTAAGTTTTAATTTATACTATGGGGTGGCCCATATAGAATCAAGTAAGCCCATTACAGCTCATATGATGGGGAATCCCTAATAGTGTCAGATAAGCCCTTGATGTCTTATATTATGGGTTGGATAGATATATTTGGGTGATCTTGTTATATCATACCTGACAGGTGGGACCTATATCTCCCTATTATTCTTGGGTCATGATTTTTATATCATAGTATGGTGAAGGGAACAAGTTGATGGAATTGATCCAATACGGGAAAAGGGTGTAACCAGATCCACTATCTAGACATGAATGCAACTATGGATGGTGGATTGTCATTCCTAGTATGTGTATTCCCCATGAAGTGCCTAGTTATGTGTTTTAAATGATCCTTGTATTTGGGAATGGTTTTACATGTTTATTCTTCGGCAATAAATTCCATGTCTTACTCCAATGCCATGCTTTTATGGATAATTCTATTTATTAACTTAAGATTAATGTCTTATAGACAACTAATATTATCACCATGACTTTTTATTATGATATTTGATATGAAAGGTAAAATATTATAATGTTATGATCATCTTATCATACCTATATGCTCATGTAGTGCTTACATGTATCCCTTTTTTATCATTACTAAGCATCTAAGCTCACCCATTTCTAATTTTTCCTTTACCCATGTTATAAAAAACGTTTTATGTAATATTTCTAATGGTAAATTTATTAAAGAGATGTTTTTAGATTTTTAGCCTTTTTAGAAGATTATGATTTCATGATTCCAATTACATTAAACTATTTTGGTCCTCAGTCTTGTACTTTTGTAATGTGATGAATGTTAATTGAAAATAATGTAATATCAATGTATGTTAATAATAGGTCTCTATAGTTGGTATCAAAGAAAAGATTAGCCAACCATTGGAAAGATGGATAAGAAAACTATCTTGATATACCTAGAATTTATTATAAGGATTTTTCTAGGGATCTGTCCAAGGATAATTATAATGTGTCATTGATTTAAATGATTGTTTCACAATTTTGGAATCTTATATGTAAATTTTCTGGATTATGTGGTTTTATAATATGATAAGTGTTACCCACACAATGAAATATAGTTTTAGTCAATATTAAGAATTATAAGGAACAGGTTTAACATAGAATTATTCATATTTGTAATGTATGGTCTTTATGAAAATAAATTTCAAAATTTGAAATATCATAAAGTGATTTATGAAGTTGGTACACATATTGGTTATACTACTAAGGATAAATAGATTGTGAATAACTTGTGAATGGTATAGGATGTTCTAAGAAAATTTTTTACATTAACCATAAGAATAATTATTTAATTGTGGTTGAGTAACCTCTTGACATGGTTCATAATTTATATTCTAGGAATGGGCTATTAAGGATTAAGATGATGAATCCTAAGAAATATTTTAAGAAGAATTATGTATGATTGAAGTGTATATAGAAAATAATTCAGTTATTATGTTATATAAATCATGAATTATATTTTATCCATTAATGATTTAAAAATAT
Source organism: Viscum album (assembly GCA_963277665.1). Classification (NCBI taxonomy): domain Eukaryota; kingdom Viridiplantae; phylum Streptophyta; class Magnoliopsida; order Santalales; family Viscaceae; genus Viscum; species Viscum album. The sequence goes on from OY728151.1 coordinate 844,971,265, forward strand.
ATATTTAATGGTGTTGATGACCTATAAAAATGTTTTAATGGAAGGGTGATATTTTTATTAAGGAAAGGTAACTATTAATATGTTTCTAATGTTGAGAAAATTGTGTTTATCTAGTATGAATATATGATTATGGATATACTAAATTGGATAGTACTAATTACCATTTATCATATTAGTGATTTTTTTGAAAAATTGATCTATGTTATCATGGATGGGGCATACTAAATTCATCAATTTATGGAATATATCGAATATTCATTAAAATAAAAAAGAACTCATGTTTTCAATAATTATTTTTGGTAATTAAAGTTATTAATCTACCTCAAGAGAATATATAATGAAGATATTCACATGTTTGGAATATGAAAACCAAGATATAATTTATTATATATGGGGGATCATTGTTGAACTGATTTTGTTAATTTTTTTATATTCTTCCTAATGTATTTGATTTTCAGATTTTTGAATGTTTAGAAGGTTAAAAATTATGGAATAGTTTATGTTAATATTTGGATGAGGATTTAGATATAAAAGAATTATCTCACCATATGAGGATTTGTTAATATTAGATAACATATGTTGACTGTTTTGTTTTGAAGTTATCCAAATACATATTTAATGAATTATCATTCTACATCATGACATGTTAGTACTTCAAGAATAAAAAATTCAACTTTATTATATAGAGTACATGATGATGTGGAAATTGATCAGGGAACATCCAAAGGGAGAAATTGTGCATATTAAATCCAATTAAATCATTAAGTATTCCATATTTTGAAAAAATCATTATTCATTAGGAAATGGATTGTGAATTAAAAGGTTGTTATACTATCAAATTTTTTTATGATATCACTAAACATTCTCAATACATATTGGTTTATGGATTTTTTATCATTAACATTATCCTGGCCATTTTCTCTTTCAATCTCTATTGGAAAATGATATCTATACTTTTCATCATTGTCTATTATTTACATTAAAACTATGTTCTCGTATATAGAAATCATGAAATCTGTTACATTGGGTAAACATTATAGTTACAACTTTAAATGATATTTTTTTTTATTTTTTATGATTTGGGTTTCTATGATATGAGACATAAGGTGAAAAACCATTGATCGAATAGATGTACTTTGAGGGATAAATTAAGTGTTAGGATGATATAATATAACACCCAGAGATTTTGTAAATTTTCTTTTTCTAATTATTTTAATCTTTTCGATAAACCTCATTTCACAAGAAACTAAATATAAATTATGTTATATGAAAGAACTGTTTTTATCTTTTCATTCATACGACACCATATTAATATGAAACTACAAATAACACATATATTATAATTTGTTTCATGAAAAACTATGTTTTTATTATGTCAAAACAAATAACACATATATTATAATAGTTACCACCTATCTGTTGTAAAAGAGGTAATGAATATATATTATAATTTGTTTCACTGAACATTCTCAATACATATTGGTTTATATGAAACTACAAATAACACATATATTATAATAGTTACAACCTATCTGTTGTAAAAGAGGTAATGAATATTTTTAACTGAATTTTTGAAAATTTGATTTACATGAGAATAACACATATATTATAATTTTTGTTATTATGTCAAAACAAATAACACATATATTATAATTTGTTTCACTGAACATTCTCAATACATATTGGTTTATATGAAACTACAAATAACACATATATTATAATAGTTACCACCTATCTGTTGTAAAAGAGGTAATGGATATTTTTAAGTGAATTTTTGAAAATTTGATTTACATGAGAATAAAGAATGAATCATCTGGTTATTAATTAGCTAATAATAGAAGTAAGAAGTATTTAAAAATAAGGAAATACCTTTTATAAGAAAACTATTTTTCTATGTATAATAACATTTCTATATCAATTAATTAAACAAACCACATTTGATGAATGTTTTTAATAAATTATATTAATTATATATTTGATCATATTTATTGAAAATTATCCAATAGACTTGATAGTTTTGAGAAAATAATAAATCCAATTCTGTGAATTAAATGGTGGAGTTTTAAAAAAAATTATGTTATTTTAATGGCTTGCATATTTTATATATACTTTATTAGACAATTATAATTTCTAATTTTAATAATTTTTTTATAGAGGAATTTCATATTTTTCTTTTATTAAATCTTGGTGTTTTTCTATGAACATCCATTTTTAAATGAATAGTATAAATAAATTTATTTTAACAAATAATTTCCTTATTGTCTAATTTATCAATATATAAAATGCATTTTAATTTAAATTATTTCAAATATATAAAAAAATATCCAATTTATTTCATTTTAACCAATTTCACATTGAAATTAGATATAAAAACATTTCAATCTTTTGAACATTTAGATTAAAACCTTTCATTCTTGTCAAAACTATAGGAATAATTTTAAATTCATTTCCCCCACTTAAGTGATTGTAATCTTGGAATATATATTATATAATTGGAATAATAATAATTTTCAATTTTTTTTATGTTTAACTTATATGTTAAAAAAATATTGGTTTATGTAATTATAATCAATTTCAATGATTAATGTAAAAAGGAGTTTACATAGTGGTTAAACAATAACTTATGCGAGAAAATACCCTAGAAAAATGTAAAAAAGACACTTTGCTTAACTATTCTGTCCAAATCCCTTCTTGGAAAAAAAATAGACCATTATTTCAGTCAGGTTATTTAAGGTAGACCTCCCAATAGTGTTTACTATTATATATCTGCAAGAATGTCTCTCCCCCTCCAATATAAGGGAAATCACCCATCCCCCTCACCATTATCCACACCTATAAATCACATTGTCTCATTCATAACCTAATCAAATAAACTCTAAAAATCCCTAATATCATCCTAGGAGCCTCAATTTTGTGATAAATCTAGGAAAGGAATCCCTTTTATGCAAACCAGAAAGAGTTTCCCATGAAAGATGTAGCATTCTTCAGGTAATTTTCAGGTTCATTTATTTCTACAAACATTTATTTATTCTTATTACATGATTTTATAAAAAAAAATTATCAAAAATAAAATGATATATTTTTTATTAAGGATTCAACCTACAGCTACACACACTTCCACCAAATGTGTACCAAACTTACTGTCTCTGTGTATGGTGGATTACCGCCTCAGAAAATGAATAATTTTTTTTTCATTCACCAAGTATCATGGATGACAATTACGATGGAAATACTAATTTCATATGATATAAATTATAATATTGATGTATTCATTCTTTTGGAATTATTACATAACACATACCTCCATGCTTTCCATTTTGTGGGAATACGATAACTTCATCTTGTAAATGTGTGGACTACAACCTCCTAAAAGCATTGTGATTCATTCACACATAAAATGGAATGTATTACGGATGGGTTTAGTAAAACAATATGATATTAATTAAAAAATAATCTTACTGTAATTAATATATAAATATAAATATTATTTACTGTAATTATTTGAATACAACAAAAAAAGGAAACAATATTCATGTGTTTGTATGACCTACCTTCTCCACGAATAATATAATATATTAAATATTCATATCCAGTATATACTATTATAAATATTTATGTAATGAATACATTTTTTATTAAAATCATGTTTTATATTATGGAAATATGTAAATCATGATCTCTGTATGAGTATAAATAATAACAAGTCATAATATATAGAAAAAACTAAGTTGTTATTACCCAAAACGTAACATTTACATGATTAGATAATAAATAGATAATATATTGTGATCATACTATAATATATGGTAAAATATATATATCAAAATTATAATGTGGTAGATTTATAATAGAATTATAAATTTTTTACTTGATGTTCTAATTTGTACAATGTAATTCAATACTTAAGGTAAGGGTTTTCACATCACACTTTTATTTCTATGAGATATATGTTATATTCATGAATTATTCTTCCTTTGTGGTGTATATTCATCAATATGAAATTTTCAATCATTAATTTAATTTATTTAATTATTTGTAATGTTCCAATTAATGTTATTCATTCAAATACCACAAGATTCAAAAGTTACTCAACTAGTTAGGGAATTTCTAGTCTCACTTTTATTTTTTTGGGATGCATGCAACATTAACCAATCGTTTATTTTATGTAGTTTATATAATTACCATGAATGTACAATATTATTTATATAATTTATTTTATTTGTATTTACAAGATCATTTTATGATCTCTCTTTCAGGGGGTTAATTGTTCAAATGTGACCAAATTGTTAAGGTCATTTTTTCTAAATTTGGCTTCTTTGAGGCAAATGTTTTCCTATGACCCTATATATTTTTATGATATGTATATAGTTTCCATTTGACATGTTTTATCCGGAATATATTTCAATTTTATACTTTTATTTTCAATTAATTTTAATACTTCATTGATATTATTTTTTAATGTTACCAAAGTGATAACAGTTTATCACTACAATCTCATCAATTAGCAAAATGTTTAGGATTATTCTCTCATTGATGAAATTTTATCATCCATATCTAAATAAATCTCAATTAAATTATTTTTATTCATTTATTCATGATATCATCATATAGTCGTACCCTTTTTCACACTTTTGAACTAAATATGATCAAGAAATTATTTTTAACAAAATCTGACCATATTTTTCTCATCAATAGAGAGTACATTTTTTTCAAAACCCATGTTTTCAAAAATCATATCAATGAATTTTTTGAATAACTTTTCAATATTGATTTCATGGAAAACTATTTTTAATTTTCTTATGTTTTAAATTTTGATTAAAATGGTTTTCAAATTTTCTGTTATATGTTTTTAATGTTATTTTCAAAGGAAATTTTTTTGAAAATGTTTTATTTTTTAAATAGTGATTTTAAAATTAGAATGAATATTTTTCTAATTATTAGTTTTAAAGGATTTATATTTTTTCTTTTATATGTATTAAATGAATTTTTAACAGAATTTGATTTTAAAAATGTTATTTGTTATAAAAAGTGATTTTCCAAAAAAATTATTCCTTGTGATCTGTCAATATACTTCTCCATCTTAGATAACATCCTTTGACATATTTTATGATTTAAAAGGTATATGATCCAATTATAACATTAATGTTCATTCTATGTATGCTTTATTTTTAAATTAAATAATTTTTATAGAACCAATTTATTTACCGTGGGTTAATCACATTCCAAGGAGATTAGCATGACGCTTGTTTATTGTCCATGGGTTATTCAAGTTATGAATGAATAATTTATATAATGTGTTATTATGATGATATGAAATCTCTGTGTTATTTATTAATGTTATTGTTACTGAAATGGATTTTATGATGGGTTTTCCATGATATTTTCAGATAATATCATTACATATTTTATGATGGGGTGTCCCAAATAATGTATTTATGTTTGTTAAAGTTTCGATGATTGGGTATCCATATAGTATTGGTTAATCCTATTACAGCTTGTATGATGGGGTATTATAGATATCATTGGGTAATTCTATGCCATCTTATTTTATGGGGTGGACTAGATAAAATTGGGTGAGCCCATTATAGCATACATGATAGGTTTTTCTTGTATCTCCTTACAATGAACCATTTAGTGATTTATATCTCACAAGATAATGATGGGACAAATTCATAAGAATGTTCCACTATGGGAACAAGGGGAATGTTGATCCAATATAAGGAAATTTCTATGAGTAGGGAAAGTGGTGTGTCTATCCTCGTAGTTGTACTCCTCATGATATTCCCAGATTTATTTCTGAAATGAGCGTTTGATTAAAAAATGTTTGTACATATTTATTATTCTACAACAAATTTCAGGTATTACTCTTACGTTATAAAATCATGGATTTTGGTCATTATTAACTTTTGATTCATTTCTTATAAAAAATAATTTGTTTTCTGTTAACCTTCATTATTATTATTGATATGGATGTAATTTCTTTCTAATGTTATGATCTTGTTCTCATACCATTATTCTCATGTTATACATATATATCTCCTTTTTTACCCATACTGAGCATCTATGGTCACCCCTTTCATATGATTCCTTCCCATAGGTTATGAAGAATGATTTTAACTATTTTTACCAAAGGGGGATATATTTAATAGATATATTGAAGAACTCTCACCATGATAAGAGATTTTGTTTCGATGTTTCTAAATATAATAAACTACTATGGTCCTCGGGTCTGCACTTTTGTAATGTGATGAATATTCACATATCATTACGTAATATCCATGTATATTAATCTAGGTTCGCTATAGCTAGTGAAAAAATTCGACACTTTAGTATATATCCCTGGGCTGAACACACATGTCATTAGAACTCATCTTCCACACCTTGACACTATTCACATTGTGCAGAACTGAATCACGTGCATGGTTTGGTATTGTGTCACAATAATGTATCATAAGGGGGGGAATATATCTCTTTTTTATGAGTCCAAATTTATCTAAATTATCTCTAAGAATTGGTTCTACTAATACCCCACATCATCCAATTTAATTCTCAAGGAAGGAGTGGAATAAATAGAGTACCTTGAAGTAATGACTAACAATACTATAAAAAAAATAGAAATGAAATAGATCAGACCGATAATAATACTTAGTGAATCAAACTCATATACCTATATATCCTACAGCTTTCTCCTCCCACATCCTCCAACCCCCAATCATTGCATCAACAACCAAGTGGTGGTGGTGTATGCATACCAATGTTTATTCTACATATTTCTTCTTTCCACACTCCTCCACCATATCTTCTTTCCCGCGGAACTCTATGCATATATAACTATCCCTACTAGGGAGGTACATATACTATATCCTTAATAGAATAATTGCAGTTTTAAAATTCTTACAAGAGATTCCATATCCTTTAAAAGTGAAAGACTTCTTCTCTTATGGATGACTAGATCATGCTATGGTGCCCAGATTCATATACCCTCTATCCATGAATCATCTCCTAAAGCATATCACATAGCCCGGTCCCTAATCTTGTCATAACCCACTAGTTACTGAGTTATTATCTTAGGTGTACCTATCACCAATACTCTATGTTTACTAAGAAAAAACTATTTACACCACCAATTCTTTCTCAATCACCATAATATAGGTTGGAATTCATAGAGATATCGCCAAAGTCCTAATATACAAGAGAATTATCTCTGTAAAGGTCTGTTATTTGAAAATACGATCTCTAACCATATTCAAGGAGTATCATAAATGTTCTAAGATCTTCATTGAATACTCTTATATTGTCATGCTATTATGAAGATGATGAAGAAGCTCCTAGATAAGAATATATCTCAACATCTCATAAAATATTATTAAACAAAGAGATACTCAAACTATATCTAAGTGAGATCAATACCATCATGGATCTCCACCACCAAATGACAACATTACATTATTTTTCCTTATATAAGGCTTTCCACTAGGAAAATAAAATGATTGGTTGGTGTCCTCACAAGTTTTTAACCATGTCTGAAGGCATAAAGAAGACATCAGCTACCTAGAAGTCTAGATAATTATAAAACTTCAGAGATTTATTCCTCTATAACTCATACATATTACTCATCCATCACACATCCATATCCTAATATATATTCCCAACCTTATACTCAATGGGTTCTGCACAACTATAAAATCCCCCATAGGTACCACATTCTATGTAGTTCCCTACACTAAATCCACATCCCACGACATATCATCAACACAGTCTCGGAATGAAAGCCTAGCAGGATGTCATCATAGAGGAATCATAAAATATTAATGTAGAACACTATGTTAAATGATTATATCAGTGTAACAATATCAATAAGCACATGAAAATCACAACCTAATCCTATGTGATGCATATTCTAATATTTCCCTATAACCAATGCCTAAATGTTCTTGGTCAACAAGTAGGTTATAAGAGTCTTGTTGAATTGATATGTTTGTTCATACACCAACACTAGAGTCCCTATCCTAAAAACATATCTCAATACACATCAACCCTATTTTTTTAAATTCCTAATAAAGACCACTACAATAAAACTCCAAAAAAAAAATTGAATGAAGGAACTCCTCTGATAACACTAAATCATGAATTGACCCTCTGGGGACAAATCCAAGACTATGCCATGCCCAACTCTAATCGACTATGGTTCGTTGACCAGCACTGATTAGGAATATCCCTCACATGTTATGACTTATCCTATGGTAACAGTATTCATGAACACCAAATATTTCCATGAAATAGTGTAGAGATAATAAGAAATCTATAATGTACCGGTTATAAAATCCACCCAGAGGTGCCCCGTACTCGGTTAGTCACATGGCATCAAGCACATTTTTTCAACTTCCAGAGGCTACTGACTAGTAGTGAGGGCCTTTGGTGTGATATTGGGGAATCTATGCCCTCATTGGAAGAGTACATAGCAGATGAAAACTAGAAGCAGTTGCGTAAGAAGTCAATATCTATACAAGAGTAAACAATGAAAGACTGAAAGAAAAAACAACTAGAAAACATATATAAATGATGCATGATAAAAATGTATAGGAAAGTAGAAAAACAAGTCTCAATGTTGAAATACAAATAGTACAAAACCGAATTAAAAAATAAATGATAAACAGCTCCTCAGCATCGAAAAAATAATCTTGGTCCCATCCTCTCCAACTCCACAGCAAGTCAAGTACATGATGTAGAAGGGAGCTTGCCCTTATCTATAAATGAAACATCATAATCTGTTTGGGATCAAAAAAATGTCCCAAACAGGGTGTGACACTAAATCCCAGTAGGAAACCACCAGAAGATCTCTGTCAAATAGTCAGTCAATATATGGCAGGTAAAAGTATAGAAAATAGTAAACAGGAAAATGCTCAGCTATAAAAAATCCACAGTTTCAATATCATCCAACAACGAAACAAAGAGTTAAACCTCAAATAGGTATCCCTCTATGAAGTACTCAAAGTCAACCCCTCTGGTCCTACAAAAGAAGTACAGGCAACCCTCTAGGTAGTGTTCTCATACTAACCCCACTGGTTTAGTCATAGGGATATAATAAGACTCTCTGAGGAAGCACTCACAGTCAATTCCCCTAATAGTTAATTGTAAAACAAGACTGTCTGAGGATGCTCAGACAGTCAATTTCCTATAAATTTTAGGATAACCAAGGACTATATAAGGAAGATCACATAGTCAATTCCCCTTACAACCCCAAGGGTTGGGACTCTCTGAGGAATCTCACACGGTAAATACACTTATATTCTAAAGAAATCAAGGACTCTCTGAGTAATCTCACTTGATAAATTCCCCTTATAGCCCCAACTGGTTCTAGGATCTTTGATGATACTCACTCGGTCAATCCCCCTTATAGCCAAAAGTTCTCAAAGACTCTATGAGGAAGCTCACCCAGTCAATTCCCCTTATAGGCTACTACACCAAGTTCTCACAGGCCTGTGTAGGTCAACGAGAGTAATAGACTAATATTTCCAAGTAAACCTACAGAACTACGTGGCTAAACAATGTACATCATAACATACATGACAGGATACAAACTCCCCATTTTACAGCAACTGGCATGGAAAATGGGCTAGGAAGCCAAACTGGCTAAACATGACCAATTGGTTGTATTGGAACCTAAAAGTGAAATACATCCAAAGAATATAAATTATCACTATTCTTATTCAAATTAACTTTACACCTGAATAAAATTATGGTAGGAAATCATCATAATGTAAAACAGCAAACACGCCATTCCACTTTTAATGTTATTGGTGGAATTTCAACATAATACTCAAAGACATTGAACGGAAAGGCACAAACCACCTACCTCAGGGTTAATAGATTACAATATTGGATAGTTGAAGCTTTAATCACCTTGTAATGTTGAAGATATACAAAAACTTCTAAAACATTAAACCCACGATATCTCACGAGAGAGGAGAAATCAGAGGATAATGCTCTAGGAGAAGAGATAACTCACCGATGTGATTCCAACGCAATCAATTGCGTTTTAATAGGATGATGGATGATGTATCGGGGGTTTGACAATGATCCATAGCCATATGGGTTATATCGGCCGAACGATACCTAAAAGAAGGGTGTTCTGGCGATTAGATGTGACCCCAGTGCATTTAATGAAAAAAAGAATGTACACGACATGTAATTTTGAAGTACATGGAGTGTACTCGCGTTTTCTGTACTCTGATTTAAGCGGCCTCCATGTCACTCCCACACGGTCATGTGTGTGGCTACTAAATGTCCATCACACAACCTCCTATGGAAAGGTATTACATGGCGTGTACTCATAATTTACATGGCATGTACTTACAAAATTTCCAGAAGATCCACTTTTTCACAAAAACAACCAGAAAAGGAAAAACAGAGCCAAAAAAAGGCCCTGGTTCATAAAAACTTCCCCCTTAATGAAATTCATCCTCGAATTTCCCTAGAACGACATAGAAGAAGAAACCCGAAGCAGTTCTAGCCAATATGGTTCTATATTGGCCTCCCGCTCCCAAGTCTCATCTTGCACCCTCCCATTCCACCATATCACTATTACCGGAATAATAGACCAGGAACGAAGAACCTTTGTAAAATGATCCACAATTCGGATAGGATTCTAATCAAATGAAACATCCTCTTCGAGCTCAACCTCCTCAGGTTGAAAGTCATGAGATGGATCTAATAATTAACATCGATGCTGAGAAACATGGAAGACTTAGTCCATAGATCGGTACCTCTGAGGTAACTGCAACTGATAGGAAACCAGCCCAACTCTCTCCAACACCTAAAACGGCACGACATAACTCGGTTAATGATTACCCTATATCCTAATCCTCTTGTGTTCCAACCTCGGTGTGACATGATGGAAAATATGTTCACCAACATCAAACTCTAGAGGGCGTATCCGATGTTCAGCAGAAGACTTCTGTCAAGATTGTGCAGTAGCCATCCTCTTCCGAATTAACTCTATCTGCTTTGTGGTCTCTTGATCATAATGAGGTCCCAGAAAAGCAGCCTCTCCTAAGTCTAGACAACATAACGTTGAACGGCATGGCTTACCGTACAATTCTACATGAGGTTCCATCTGAATAGTTTCTTGAAAACTATATTTTATAAAAACACCTCAAGAGGTATATGCTTCCCCCACGAACATCCAAAATCCTAAATTCATGTTTGGAGAATATACTGATGAACCTAAATCGTACACTCGGAGAGTCCATTTGTCAGGGGATGGTAAGATGTACTCAAAAGTACCTGTGTACCCACGGCGTTCTGAAGCCCCAGCCAGACCCGAGAAGTAAAACACGCATCCCTGTCTGAAACGATTGAGTGTGGAACTCCATGTAGAAGTACAATCTCTAAGATGTACAACCATACCAACTCATCTACACATAAGGCCTCCTAGATCAATAAGAAGTGGTAAACCATCGTGAGTCTATCAATGACAACCCAAACAACATCATTCCCTTAAGGCGACCTCGGCAAACCAGTCACGATGTTGATCATGACATCATTCCACTTACACTCAGAAATGGGTAACTATTGTAAAATCCCTTCTGGTAGCTGTTGTTCTGCCTTCACCTGTGACAAGTGGAACACCTCATGACGAAACCAAAAATGTTCATCTTTATACATGGCCTCCAATACTGACGGTGTAGGTCACGATACATCTTGGTGACACCAGGATGAACTGGCCAAACTGAGGAATGAAAATCCCATATCATCTCGTTGTGTATATATACTGGCACCAATATGTGCCCCTGAAAATGGAAGATATCATCCTAGTCTAGGGTCCATGCATGAATATGGACGTCTCCTGACGCTCTTTCCATTAGGACTAGGCCTTGAAAATCTAATTGCTTCCTCATTTGAACTCGATCAAGAAGAGTTTAGGTAATAGATACCGAATATAGAGAAGTCATCCGCTATCTATTCTGCACCTCCAACTGCATCACATAGAACAGATCAATAAGTTGACACTCACTCCTGGCCTCCCAAACTACCTGTATCTGAGTACTCCTACTCAATGCATCAGCCATTACATTGCCTTTCCCAGGCGTATAGGCGAGCTCGAATTCAATGAACTGTAGGTACTCAACTCACCTATGCTGTCTTAAAAACATATCCTGCAGAGGGAAGATGTACTTGATATTTTTTTGGTTGGTGAAAACCAAAAAATGATCACCTGGAAGATAATGTCTCCAACAATGTAAAGCATGAACAACAGCTACCAACTGTATATCATGTGTCGCGTAATTCCTCTCATTTGGCCTCAACTGTGGTGACCTGTACACAATGACTCCATCTACCAGCATAAGCACACCCTTAGCCTGATACCTAATGAATCACATTAAATAGTATATATCCATACTAGCTCTGAAAAGACTTTTATTGGTGTAGAAGTATACCTCCCTATCATCTCCTAAAAGGCTGATAGACAATAATCTGACCACATTAACATCACACCCTTATTGGTCAAACCTGTCAGTAGTGCTTCTATACAGGAACAGTCCTGTATGAAACGTTTGTAGTATCTAGCTAGCCGTAGAAAACACCACACCTCAAATACATTTTTTGACTACTCCTAGGAAACTACTACCCTCACTTTCTCTAGGTATACAGATAGTCCTCCTTCAGAGACAACATGACCGATGAAGTGAATCTGATCCATCCAGATGTGGCACTTTCAGAGGTTATCATATAACTTATGCTCCCTCAGTGTACTAAAAATAAACTCAAATTGGGTAGAATGGTCGTGTCGAGTGTGAGAGTACACAAATATATCATCCACAAAAACAACCACGAATGAATCCAATTGTGTAAGGAACACTCGGTTCATTAGTTCCATGAAAACTACAGGGGCGTTAGTGAGACCGAATGGCATAACCATATACTCTTGTAGGCCATACTAGCTCCGGAAGACAATGAGAGGTATATCAGATGGTCCAATGCACAAATGTTGATAACCGGACCTCAAGTAAACCTTTGAGAACACTTGGGCTCCTTGATGACGATCAAAGAGATAATCAATCCTTAGCAAGGGATATCATTTCTTGATCGTCAACTGGTACATCTTTCGATAGTCCAGACAATGCATGAGGGTGTCTTCTACCTTCTTTTCAAATAGGATAGTCCAACCCCAAGGAAGATGTACTAGGTTGGATGAAACACTTATCCTACAACTCCTCCAACATTTTTTGAGCTCATACAACTCTAGTGTAGCCATCCTATAAGGAGGAATGTACACTAGAGAGGCTTCTAAAAAAATCTCATTAGAAAATTCTACCTCACGCTTTAGAGGTAAACCTAAAAAGTCCTATGGAAAGTAGTATCTTAAATGATCCATCACTGATGTCCCATGGTCATCCAGATATAGAATATAAATTTGGGCTACAACGCCTCCCAACCCATGATTCCCTAGAACTTCTCTACTCCCCTAGACATCCAATTCGCCCCTATTAATAAAGAATCCACCCCCTGGTGATAAGATACTCACCCTGCGGTGATAACCGTCAGCGACTTCCTGGAAGGGAACTAGCCAGTCTATCCCATGAATGACATCATATCCTGTCATCTCTATGAATATAGGTCCCATATAAAGTGACATCCACCAACCTATTGTGGGAACTCCTTCCACTAATGTACTCTAGCCATTCTAGTCCCCAACGGAGTGTCTAGCTTCAAGATATCAACAACAAAAAAGATACATAGCCAATAGATATCCAGAACAGCAACATAGATAATTTTATAGAAATACCATGTATCAAAAAGAGATGAAGCTAAAATTTAGGCTACTAAGATCGTGCCTCGAACTATAGAGGGACTGGTATCCTGATCCTATTGGGTCAGCTCCACTACAAAAGTATAGGTTGTGCCACCGCCCTGTGACCCTTTCTGACCACTCTGAGCTAATCGATCCAGATGTCGATGAATACTAGGAAACCTCCTACCATGTCCACAGCCTCCACCTCATCCTGAACGGCTAGAAGAACTCCAGTTCCTAGACTGGTGAGAAACTGGTGGCACTACACCTAAATGACGAGTCATAGATGAACAACTGTCACAAGCTGCAGGTTATAAGAACTTATAGAAGCACTGAAGGATACCTATCCTTCCACCGGATCGGAACTCCACTATGTCTCTTGGTCAAAGTGGCCTCGTATTCCCACTTTTAACACACTGCTATCATACCACCTAGCTACCGAAAGATGCATCCCACCTGGTTTGATCATCTCGTACAGTCTCCCTGAAGTGCTTCCTTATATTAGCTGGTGGCGAACAAACTATGGACGTTGAACACCCTGGCTCATATCTCCATAATCACTCATATTACACATTGTGATCAGCATCTCGTTACAATAGAAGATATCAAATTCAACCTGAAGATGTTCACCTGAGATCAGATTTCATGCCTTAGACCATCCTCAAACATCTGTGAAAGGAACAACTCATCACCTCATGGAATAGGCATGAAATGCTACAACTCATTGAAGCGAGGCGAATTCCCCATAATATATTGAGTACCATGCTCTAGACTCATGATATCTGGGGCTCGTTCAGACCTCATGGTCTCCGAATAAACGTAATCATAGAATATGCAATAAAACCCATCCCAAATCATATCATTCTTGTGGCCCGCTTATGAGATCACATCCCACCACCTCTGGGTGGAGTCATGAAGCATATAGGTAGGGAGATTCACCCACTTCTCTAAAAGAATCTCCATATGCTCGAAAATCATCATCGTGGATTCTATCCATGACTCTGATGCCTGGGGTCCACCTTCCCCAGAGAAAGTTGGAGGATGTTGCAGCTAGAAGACCCATGTCAAATCAGCCATCGACGGTGCAGGAGGTGGTTCCCCATGAAAGGTTTGAATTGTCCTCGGAATGCCCTCCCTAAACAGTGCATCAACACCTATTTCAGGTACAACGGTTACTACCAAGGCTGGCACAATGGGAGGATCTGCAGGAAGTCTCTGATCAGCCATGTCTGGTGTCTGATCATCATCTGGATACTGGCGCACAATCGGATGACATCTCGGTGGCATGACTCTGTTTGACAATCACACACCATAGATCCATATTATCAATGACTAAAAACAAGGAGTGTAAAAAGGGAATTGGAGAAAGAAAATACTCATGTTTTACAAATCATGACTACGCGATGTGTGCATTTCCAGCGTGGCGTGTTCCCTTAAGATGTTTACATGGCCATGTACTCCTGCCTAAATTGAACATGTAACACCCCAATAACACGGCGTGTTCTCCTAATACACGTTGTGTACTTGAATGATCTTCCCCTACCCCAGTCCATCTACATGGTTAAGCTTGAAGACTCTCTCTAAGACAAAGCTACACGAAGTTTTCAAGGTATACACGACGTGTAGTAGAAAAGATTCACCTAACACGTGTTTTTAGTGACATGACCTAACACATGAAACACACTAAATGGAATGTTCTGGACGGAAACAGCTTGTACGTGAAAGGATAACACAAACTCATGTTGTTAGTGACAAGACCACGTACCTATGTCAGACTACACGAAATGTTCAAAGGGGACACGTCATGTACGGGAAAGGTTAACACCAACCTGTGTTTTTTTTTGCGACACGACCGGGTACCTGGGTCAGACTACATAGTGTGTTCAACATGGACACAACATGTCTATCTTAAGGTTTTATCCATCCCTGTTGTTGGTTACATGGGAAGACACAGGGTTGACACAACACAACATGTTTGTCCAGTACACGGTGTGTTCCCATCGGACATTCCCCATCCCATGTCTCTTCCCACACGGCCTATGATAACATTAGAGACTACACACCGTGTACATAAAGTACACACTGTGTATTTAAGAAAAATATTTTCCTTCCAAAGAAAAGAACGCGTTGCTTGTACATAACATTACACTATGTGTATTCTGGGTTTTTCTGGATAGTAAGCCTTAGAAACCACTATAGAACCCATAAAACAATGAAACAAGCATTGAATGTCCCAAATTATGATCTGTGAGTGCTCATACTCACCATGAACCAATTTTTGGCATCTTGTAAACATTATAATAGGGAAACAAGGCAATGATCCACCAAATTCTAGTCCATGAGGTCCCATAACACCTAAAGAACCCAAGATTGTTGTCCATTCAGGAAAAATATTAAACCAAACTATACCCTATCAAACATCATATATTTTATCAAGGCAACTATCACACCAACATGAATTTTTTACACAAAATCTATCAAAACAACATGAATTCGCTAATGTATCCTAAATGGAAAGTAAAAAATCCATGACATGTGATATCTAGCAAGTGCCTATATGATGCATGAGATGGAATACCCTCATCTCATCGGGATGAAATAGAAATAGAACCTCAATAACACCCACAACAATAGAAAAAATCATGTTAATCACTCAAGGTGAAATCAAATAAACTGTAATTACTACAAAACCAGAAAAAATTGCAATTAACGAGGTAGAATGGCTTTTCCCTTGACATGGGTTAGCTACTCCCAGACACAGCTTATTACCATGTACCCATTCCATCCTATCCCAGGCTAAAGGGTCCAAATAGTATGTCAATATGAAAATAAACCCTCTAATACCACTTTGTAATTTCCTGGTTCCGAACGCAACCTAGAGGTGCGCCATACAAATTTGGTGACATGGACTCAAGAGCATTTCCCCAAATGGTAGAGGCTGCCTACTAGTAGTGAGGGCCTTGAGTGTGATGTTGGGAAAACAATGCACTCATTGGAAGAGTACAAAGTTGAAGAAATAAATGTAATAGCATAAGTAGTAAAAATCCATACAAGACTAAAAGGTGATAGACTTAATGTAAAAAATCAAATGGAGCCCATATATAAATGATGCATGATATATAGGTCTAGGAATGAATCCAAACATGTCACAATGCCATAATTAAAAACAGTACTATACCAAAGTACAAAATAAAATATAAAAAACTCCTCATCATCACAAGAATAATCTTGGTCCCATGCTTTCTAGCTACACAACATGTCAGGTACCTAAGGTACAAGGAAGCTTCCCTTGTTTATTCCTGCAACTACATAATCAACTTGGGCCTAAAATCATGGCCCAAATAGGGTGTGAGAGTATATCCTAGTACGCAACCACCCGAATATATGTGCAGCATAGTCTGTGAATATATCATAGGTAAAATTGCATAAAACATTATGCAAGAATGTTCTCAGCCGTAAACAATCCAGGGTTTCAATATCAAGAAACACCGAAAAAAAACTGTTAAACATCAAACATGTTACCCTATAGGATGTACTCAACGACATCCCCTCTGGTCCTACCTAATAAGTACAAGAAACAAATTGG
The DNA here is from genome assembly GCA_963277665.1 of Viscum album. Lineage (NCBI taxonomy): Eukaryota > Viridiplantae > Streptophyta > Magnoliopsida > Santalales > Viscaceae > Viscum > Viscum album. Next base: position 844,988,646 of record OY728151.1, read on the forward strand.
GCAGTGCGCTCAGTATACCCGATCAGGTTTAGTCAAAAGGATATAATAAGACTCTCTGAGAAAGCGCTCACAGTCAATTCCACTTATAGTCAAAGTTAAAGAAAGACTCTCCAAGAAAGCTCACAGTGTCCATTCCTCATATAGTATAGGGTAGTAAATTACTCTCTGAGTAATCTCACACTGTCAATTCCCCTTCTATCCCCAAGGTCTAGGAATCTCTGAGGAATCTCACTTGGTCAATTCCAATTATAGCCCAGGTCGTACAATTAAAACAAAGACTCTCTAAGGAAGCTCACACAGTCAATCCAATTATAGTCTAAAGAAAACAAGGACTCTCTTAGAAAGATCATTCTATCAATTCACCGTATAGAACCAAGAAGTTCTAGGCTCTCTAAGGATTTTCCCTCAGTCAATCAAAATTGTAGCCAAAGGTTCTCAAAGAATATCTAAGGGACCTCACCTGGTCAATTCCCCTATTAGTCTACTACACCATGTTCTCACGGCCCTATGTTGATAAAAGTTCATAGTAGTGTAATATGGCCATGTAAACCTATATAAATACATGGAAAAACATCATATTTCATAATAAACATTCTAGGATACAATCTCTCCATCCTACAACAAGAGGCAATGAAAAAATACAAGGCATGAAAACATGCAAAACATGACTAATAGATCGTAACAGAACATGAAAGGGAAATACGTTCAAAGAATATCAATTATCCCGATTAATAACCAAATTACCTCTAAAAAAGCATAAAAAAATGGCAGGAAATCAAAAGGGGTAAAACAGTAAACACACAATACCTCGTTCAAGGGTATTGGTGGAATTTGCACATAATACTCAGATACATTGAACAGAAAGGCACAAACCACTGAACGTGGGGTTAGGAGATCGATAAATGTGGACATCAAATCCTGAATCACCTTTGAATTTCAATTATCTACAAAAATGTCAAAAACTTTCAACCCATGATATCTCACGAGGGAGGAGAAATTAGAAGATTATTATCTTGGAGAAGAGATAACTCACCGATGTGATTCCAATGCAATCAACGGTGTTCGTATCAGAGGACGGATGGAGGCTCGAGGGTTCGTCGAAGATCCACGACAATACGGGTTCTCCCAGTCAAACATGACCTAAAAGATGAGTGTTCTGGCGATTAGACATGACCCCGATGTGTTAAATGAAAAAAATAAACATAATTTACTTTTGAAGTACACAATGTTTACTATCATGTTCTGTACTCCTCTTTATGCGGCCTATAAATCACTTCCACACGGCCGTGTGTGTAGCTACGACACAGCCAACACACAGCCTCCTACGACAAGGCAGTACATGACATGTACTCATAAAGTACATGGCATGTACATTTAAAATTTCCATAATTTCCTCTTTTTCCCAAAAACGACTAGAAAAGGAAAAACACACCAGAAAAGATGGATCATGTTCTTAGGAACTCAATCCAATAAATAATCCATAAATCAATCCCATAATTAGATTACACAAAAGTGACCAAATTTTAAAAATAAAAAATTTAATCCCATGAAAAAAATTACAAAATTTTCCAATATTATTAGTAGGAGATGACTGTAATAAAATTAGTCAATCACTACAGAGCTCATTGAGGTACTAGTAATCACCATGGTATGTCAACCTCACTAACTGTTTCCTATTCACATTTTTCCAAGGACTAGGTCAAAATTCATCTTTTCTGCACAAGGAATGAAATGTGCAGTGAAAATTATTGTCGGTGTGACAAAAAAAATTACTATTAGGAACCCTATAACCTATATTGAATGTGAAAATAGAAGGGTACTATTCTTCTCAGACACATGTAATATGTGGAATCATAATTGAGAGGCAACAACAAACACCATATTGACCGCTATGCAACTATAAATATCTAATCATATCAGCTCCACATAGTGCATCAATCAAAATATGTGACATCACCACAGGGAACCCTAGAATAACCGAGATATACTCATATCATAATCCATGTCTTGCGGGGTTACAACCTCACTGCCAGCTAGAAGATTCTACTCAAGGAACAAAATTATTGGTTGTCTAGGAGAATTCACTTATTGAGCCCCACCATCCTATATGGTACTCTTCCGAGAGATATAAATCATTGGGAATAGATCTTCTAACCTGGGTGGAACTCATCTAAGAGAATTCACTCCATTGGTATCTCTAATCCAATGGAAAATCCCTATTATTCTAGGTGGTATACGCTAGAGAGAACACTCTCTTCAGTTTTTTTTTCATGAAGAATGAAATGTTGTTTCTCCATGGATATCGAGAAAAATAGAGGATATCTCAACCCTCTTAGATGAGGAACTCCATGAACCCTTCTGCCAACACAGTTGATGTCATCACATAGATCGTGAATCACACCAAAGACCAATAGGGTATGTAACGAACCCTAATATGAGAACCCATAAGTTTTTAGTACCCAGATAGGGGGTCACACTCATGTCTTATGGGGGACACAAAATTCCCAATATGGAACACTATAATTCAAAACTATCTAATAGGGGATCACACCCAATACCACTGGGGGATGCCACAAACCTTAATGATGAAAAAATCCATGATTCATACATAGTGGATCTTGACCAGTACCACAAAGAGATACTGAAAACCTAAATAAGGATCTAACAACAAAGCATGGGATCATAATCATGATGATATATTGACCCCCTCTAGAAAAAACCAAGTAGTAGGTGATCATACACATGAAAATTCTAAAGACCCTACATAAACATGCATCCTCTGTTGTGGATCATATATCTGATGGTCTGACAAAACATACTTGGATGTCCTTCATGATAGGATATTTCCACCCTATATATTCAGTTCATGGTGACACAATGAACACAACATATGAATGTTGATATGATTGAGTATCCAACTCCAGCCTCTAATAGGAATACAAAAAATGCTTTTAGATCTCATCCTTTTAATGGGATCAAAATCCAATGCTATGGAAATAGTTCTGAAATGTATCATTTTAGGGATACACTTATCGAATCCACATATAAAACATCCATGGATATTCTTATCATTGGTTTCCATGTGAGTCCTAATGATGGAGATGCATGAAGGAGAATTATCCAAGGATAGTACAAGACATGTACCCATGATACATGGAATATCTCATGAATTTGGCCCCTATATGTGTCTCCTCCTGAAACTTGCTTGTTTTTTTAATATAATTTGTGATTGGATCATTTCCCATGGATAGTATCCTCATACAATAGCTTGGGAATGATCTTTCACTTACATGGATATTTGGTCATGCCCTTCCAGACGACATGTACCCCCGGTACATGGAAAATCATGGCTAGTCGGCCACACAATTGTGTCCTCATCCCACTGCATGTTTCTAGAAATTTACAACAACATGGTGGTCTGCCATGACATGGAATTTATACCCATATCCCTCTAAAACATTACCTTGTATCACTACATGGAATGTACCCCCAGTACATGGATTGGAGTCCCCAAATATCATAATCCCAAAATTGAAGAAAAATTTCTTATGCGTTTTTATAATTCACATTGTGTGATCAGGAATAAAAAATAGAAATTTTTTCTAATCCTCCTAAAACTACAGGGTTTCTAGAGAAACCCACATATATTCTCCTAGGAGATATTTGGTAGTTTTAATAGGGTAAAAATGCATATAATGCTCAAATATTGGGAGCTAGGCATAAAACTCATAAATCCTCAAACCTCAAAGAGAAATATAAAATAGTTTATTCCGAAATGGGACCCGTAACATGATAAACCATAATCCAGTTATGGTCGACACCAAAAATGGGGACAGACGACACCTCCATAACATGGTTTGGCCTTGGGTTATCTATTCTCAATGGGGGGGGGGGCCTAACCTTGATTCAAGTGAGAACTACGGGGGTTGGTGTATTAATTTAATTATTATTGGATTAATAAACTATAGAGACCCATACCTTACATACATGGACGTTACATTACATTTGAAGAATACTTAATATATAACAAAAAAAGAACCTAAGTACCGTAATAGTTTAGTGTGTTTGGAAACTTGGAATATAATCTTCTAATTTTGGTGAAATATCTTCCACATATCTCATAAAGATCATGCCATTTTTTTACCTAAAATGTTTCTTTATATCTTGTGGAAACGAAAACATATAAAGGGTGATCTCAAATTCTTATTAATGGTAAGCATGGAGAAAATACATTTGAACTTCAAAACATGAACATAATGTTTAGACATCAAAATCTTCAGTTATGAAATAAATGATGGCAGTACATAAGGAATATGTCATAAGGGAACATCAATCATGATAAAATAGCATGGAAATAAAACTTGTAATTGTGGAAAACCATTAATTAAATGATATTATTTCCATAGTAGCCAAGGAATTTCTTCCAAGACCCTCATAGTGGACAAATTACCTTAGTGAATCGAGTTCACTCTTTGTTCCAGCCCTGTATCACTAAACGTGATTAACTGGTCATTCTAGCCATGTATATCTCATGAGATACAAATATTTACCCAATGAATGGGTGGGATATATAGGTCCCACCCATCTCATAATGAAATCATTCTTTCATGTGCCACAACATAAACATAAATCATTCATCATACCCAATGAATAAAATTGGTTTCATAAACATCATCCCATCATAACATAATCCATATAAAACAAATGGATATCATTTCAACATAAGAATAATCAAACCTTGTAAATAACTGTGACCTTATACTTGAAACATAAACATATGAAATAATGTCATCATAGATGGAAAATGGTTTTGATAAAACACTTGAAATGAATTCTTAGAGAAAATATCATTTTGTTATTCAAAATCATTTTCTTTTCACAAAATGCCATTAAATTTTAAAAGAAAATTATTTTGTTGAAAATAGAATTGAAATATTGTAGATTAATATTCATTAAAATAAGTCATTATAAAACTGTAAAAAACCATTCATATCGTATAATTAAAAAAAACATTCTCCTCGTACTTTTAACGAAAAAGACAAAAACTACCACATATAGTAAACAAAAGAAATATTCATTCAATAACACAAAGTAAAATTCAATGATGAGAAAATAGGACATTAAAAATACATGTAATACTATTAAACACATTATGAAAAAAAAAATTATGGACATTGATGAAAAATATAACCCCAGTAAACACTTACATTTAATCAATCTCGGATCAAAATGAGATTGCAAAATTATCCCTTACATTAGGTCAGATATGCTTCATTCATATCGGAATCTCATGTATAATGATTTAAATAATGTCATTTACTTATTACAGAATCATATTCATTGTTATGATATAATATATGGTTCACTTATGACTTTATATTACCAGATCTTTTTTAAATTCAATGTTAAATCAGCATTTCGGGTAAAATTGTTTTATTTATCGTACATCTTTGGACTTGTTGTTATTGATATTATTATTAATTATATAATGATTTACATACTTCCAAAATTCAAATCATGTTTTATATATCAAATATATTAATTATATTTATATATATAATAGATATATAAATGAAATGAAATACACCGTTCATAGAGACGATAGGCCATACGTACGCATGAACATTGTTTTTCTTTCCTAAATGACTTGAATGGAAGTCTGTAGATGACATATATATATATATATACATAAATATAGTAGATTAATTAGGTCTTATATTTCATTATTATTTATTATATATACTTTATAATCATTCTCAAATGGTTAACATGGATAATGAATCAAATCGCATCGTGGAGACAATAATCTGTACGTACTTACGAGCGATGATATCATTCCCATAATTATTGAATGGAATTGGAGTGGATGATATAATATCTTAGAATCAGTATGATGTTATAATAACCATATATAGTTATTATTTACACCATTATACCCAACCAAGTATGGTTGTGGTGGAAAAACAGATTACACCACGTCGTGGAGACGATATTCCGTACGTATGCACGCGCGATGATTTCATTTTCCATAGGATGGATAGAAGGTGAAATGGGTTTGTTTCATATTTATAATAACATATCAATGTATTAGTGATACCGATGTTATTACTTTATAATTAAACAAAAAAAGAAGAAGAAGTTTAAGAAGAATGAAAACGTGAAAGAATCGGTAGAAGAGATTACCTTTTCTTCGACACATATCTTTTAAAATTCCTCTTAAGGCAATAAAGATGGTATTTTGAGGAGACCAGATCCTCTATAATGGTTCTAGGGAAGTTTAGATGATAAATTTTCAGGTTTTGGACGAACATGGAGGCTCAAAATTGTTTAAAGAGGAGAGGGATGAGGTTCCCTTTTATAAGGGAGGAGAGGGACATTGTAGGAAAAACATAAACTATTATTTTATTATAAAGCCATATTCTGTTTATAATGGATCCAAATTGACTTTTTTCAAAGCTAAAGTGGGTATGGGCTTAAATCCTCTCAAAAAATATGTTTTATACAAGTTTAGGTTATATTATAACCATATCAGTTAGATTTATCTCCAAGTTAAATAATTTAACTTTTATTGTGTCTTGTTGTTTTCTTACAATATATGGTTAATAAACACATTATAACAATCCAAAAGAACCACAAGTGGTTCCTTATTAATATATATATCTTTATCTTAGTCATTTGGACTATCCTTATATTTTTTGTAATTGAATAACAATTAATAATATAATATTTGTTTTAAAAACTATTTTATGTCAATATGAATACTATTTGGTAAATGATTTTTGTGAATATCATAACAGAATTATTAGTTCGAAAAAAATTAATTAAATAAACAATAACATGTCATATTATCCAATAAAATAAGTGTAAATTCATAAAAAGTCTCATATTACATTCATTTTTCTATTTATAACATCAATTATGTTAATATTTCATTAATAAGGTAATTACTGCATCATCATTGTGTCATAAATAAATTAAATTATGTAATGTATAAAAATTATAAATAAAATAAAATTATGTAGGAAATCTATTTATATTTCTAATGAATATTTGTAGTCGAATTTATCTTATATATAACCCTATATTAAAAAAGTTTTAGTTATTAATTTATGATTTTAACTCTTTTAACTCTTCTTTAAATATAATAATAATAAGTGTCCTAATCTAATCCAAGTGGACATAAAGGGTAATATTTTATTCCTAAGATTGTTTTTGGTCAAATTACACTTATCTAATAGAATTAGGACATGTGTTAGGGTAATAATAATATCATTTTTTCCTTAATTACCCTATTTACATTCAATTGTTGAAAATAAATGTAAAAAGTTACTATTGAAAAAAAAATACTTTTTATCTTATTGAACCAAATTTTACTCCTTTATATTAACACTGTCTCTCAGATTTTCTAAATTCTACTCATATAAGAAGTAAGATTATGTTTTATGTAAATTTTCAATTTCTCCTTGGAGGTGGGTAAAGACGTTGAAATGTTAAATAAAATTTTTATATATCTAAAATTATTATAAAATGACTCCAATGAATTACATTGAAATTATATAGGTATTATTTTTCAATTTTTAACTAAAATAAATTTAAATAAAATAAATAATTATTTAAATAAAAAGTCAGTTTTTAAATTGTAACGCAGTGTTTTCACCATTCATCAAAAATTGAATGTTTTCAGAAAAATAGAAAAACATCACCCTATGCTAATTTCAATATTCCTAATCCAAAAATGAAGTCCATTTTGAACAATAAAATATAGAAAATTTAAAAAAGTGGGTATTACTGTTCATAATGGCTAGTTCATAATACTATTATAATAATATTTCGTTTAATGAAACATGGTATTGCTTACTACACACGCTATCGAAGAAGGACTTGATTGCATGTAATGTAAGCCAAGTCAGGGCTGCGTGTAGTGAAAGCTCCTTTTAGTGTTTCATATAACATAATTAAAACATATTTCATATATACATTAAATAAAATATATACTTAAAATTGCATAGAATAATTTCCACAAAATGAACTTGAACTTGTGTGTAACACGAGGCAAGAATAGTGTTGCATATACGGAAAGATAATATTGGTGTAGCATACAACACAAGACATCACGGAAATTAAAAATAATATTTCTCAAAAAATCTCTGGTTGTTACATTCTACCCCCCTTAAAATAAATTTTCCCCTTTAAATTCGTCGGGCTTATAAATGGGTTTCTACTTGAAATATTCTTTAATAGAAACTCATATTGTAAAAAAGAAATACCAAAACCTAAATTTAAAATCTAAAGTATGAAATGTAACAGTTTCCCAAATTAACTAATCATTGGGTTTGTATATAGGATAACATAGGTTAAAATATGGATATGGAAGAGAAATATAACCATCATGTTCTAATTGAGATTGGTAGAGAACATAGCTATGAAAAATCCTTCAATCCCAAAGCCATATATTTTTTATGATATAAGGTACCATCTGATTCATCAGATATGAGGGAAATACGACATAATTTCTGGTTTTCAAGAACATTTCCCTAATATTGAAAAATTGGAATTAGAAGAAATACTTTCATGATTTTGGTACAATCTCACCTTTGGTCCTTCCTTGAACACCTTCCACTTCATCTCTTATATAATTGATGTGGAATTTGTCATTCGTTAAGTGTTAGCGGATCATGCGATAAAATGATAGGTCATTCCATCTGTCTAAAAAAACGTTAGGAAAAGTTATTTGATTTACATTAGTACGTCTATAGTGAGATTAATCGTATATGGCTCCAAAAATTGACTTATTCATCATATATCATACCACATTATAAATTAAAACTAATTTTTACTAACTAGGGACTTCTTATAGGCTAGTGGCATGCGTTAAAGGCTTGACACACTTCAGTTGTTGGTTCGATTCCCATATCCTTGTCCGACGCGAAGGGTTGTCGCTCGTCCTATGGGTTGTCCTTTTTCTAAAACTATACTATTATAAAATTCCAGAAATAATATCAAAAAACATGTTTTATCCTTAAATATTACTATCTGATATCTAACATAATTCATTCTAATATTTTGGATTATCCAAAATACTTCTGTCCAATATCATAGTATAATGAAAATTATTACTTGAAAGGTCACATAACAATCATGTGAATACCATCATTTATCATAAGATATATCTTGTTGGTCACATTCCAGACATGTGAATCCCTTAATCATGTATTCTTTTGAAACCTGAATTGCCATAGAACCTTGGTGAAAACAGGAATGTTGTCAAAATATAACTCTTTCCACATACTAAAATCCCAAAATTTCTACATACAGAAACCATGATATCACTTTTTCCTTATATTTGTCACGAGCTCATGAATACTATCAAACATTTCATTTTCCCCTTATCCCTTCATTATGTGCATATCATCCTCTTTCCAAAAATATTTCAATCACTTTTCATGGTTATTTGTACCATAAAATTATTGAAAACCACAATTGACCAATACATAGATATTCCAATATATCATAAAAGTAACTTGACAACATTATTCTTAAATACCAATACCTAAATAATTCAATCCATCTTCTAAAATGATTGTAATGTAATTAGTCCTTCCTTGAATTAGAAGTAAAATTTTTGGTTAGGGAATTGAGTTGGGTAATGCCTATGTTCTCCCCAGATTAGACATTGAACACCATAACAGTCTGTCACTCTGTGACCCTTTTCTCCACAGAGATAACATCTTCCCCCTCATTTGATGTATTCAACAAATTTTTTCTTCCCTTATTTTGAAATATCAATATTCTTATCTCTATGCTCCACACCATGATAATATTCATAAAAGTCTACCTTCATCTTATTTGATGAATAAAAAATACTACTAAAGTTCACCTTGTTAATAATATAATGGGATGACTGATTCAGCATAATCACAATATCTTACTTTCTAGGAATTACGAAATTTCATTGCTCATAGTCACCAAATTTTCAATTGGATTAAATTTTGACCCAATTCATTCTTGTTCCCTATATTAAATAAAACCAAAAACCATGGTGTATGAAACCGTTAAAATAATAATGAACACCATAATAATAAAAAGTCACTTATGTGATGTCTAACTAATCCCACATTCATTAATCCATGACACCCTAAGTTCACCCTAGGTTATTCATTATCATCAACATAATTATAGGACTGTAACATATAGTTATAGTAAAACTTAGAAACATTCCTAGACAAACCTTAGTAATATCTCTACAGATCTCACTAAAGTTCTCACATCGTAGTTTCAAAGGTTGACTAAACCATTCCTATGATACTAAATGTAGAGACCCAATATTGACATACATGGGCGTTACATTACTTTTACAGAATACTTTGTACATAAAAAAAACAAACACCTGAGGACCGTAATAGTTTAGTGTATTTGGAAATTCGGAATATAATCTTCTAATCATGGTGAATGTTCTTCAACATCTCGCATAAAGATCTTCCCATTTTTTCTTACCTAAAACCATTATTTAAATCTTGGGAAAATGAAATCATATAAATGGTGAGATCAAATTCTCATTAAGGGTATGCATGGATAAAATAAAACAAACCATATACAATTGAACTTCAAAACATGAAAATAAAGCTTACACATCAAAATCATCAGTTATTAAATAAATCTTGGTATTATGTAAGGCATAGGTCATAAAGGAACATAATTCATGATAAAATTAAATGGTAATAAAACATGTAACTGTGTAAAACCATTAAGCATGTGATATGACTTCCATAGTAGCCAAGGCATTGCTGCCAAGACCATCATAGTGTACAAAGTCCCTTACTGAATCGAGTTCACTCCTCGTTCTAGTACTGTATCACTAAACCAGATTAACTTTCCATTCCATCCATGTCTATCTCATGAGATATAAATCATTCCCCAATTAATTGGTGGGAGATATAGGTCCCAACTATCTCATAATGAAATCATTTTTACACGTGCCACAACATAAACATAAATTATTCATCATAACCCAATGAATAAAATGGGTTTCATAATCATCATCACATCATAACATAATCCATATAAAATAAATGGATATCATGTCATCATAAAAATAATCAAACCATGTGAATAATAGAGGCCTTTTACATGAAGCATACACATATGAAATAATGTCATCATAGATGGAAAATTGTTTTGATAAAAAAACATGAAATGAATTCATGAATAAAATATCCTTTCATCTTCAAAATCATTTTCTTTTCAGAAAATTCCATGTAATTTTAAAAAAAAGATTTTGCTGAAAATAGTCATGAAATCTTGTAGAGTAATCTTCATTAAAATAAGGTGTTATAAGACCGTAAAAATCCATTGATGCTGTATAAATTAAAAAAAAACATTATCCTCGTACATTTAAGAGAAAAGTTAAAAAGTACCATGTATAGTAAACAATGAATGGTTCCTTCCAAAACATAAATTAAAATTCAAATAGGGGTAAACATGACTTTTAACATACATTGTAACACCCGAGGTAAATAAAGAGTATGACATTTTCAAATTTATCCATATTTGGGAATAAAATATTAATATGACTTTAATGGGAACACTATGTTCGATGGCGTACCCAACACACAACAACGAGTTTCTTGGAATCTTATGTTGCACTCTAATAATAAAATAATATTATTTTAAATGGTAGTTAATGACTAGCTGTTGTGATGGTAGGAATGAACATAACTAACTAAAAAATTATTATATATGTCTGTCAAATATGTTTACTTTTTACAATAAATGTTAGAGGATTAAAAATGAGAATGAATCCAATTTTAAGCGTAAACATTCTAATATTCTTTAAAAGGTCGATTAACCACCTTTTGATGGAAAACCTCTTTTAAATCCACTTTTTTACAATTTTATGTGTTATATTTGACAAAATAAAATTCTTCATTAGAATTGGGACAACAAAATTTACATTGTGTAAATTTTTGGTATTTTTCCGAAAAAGTTCAATTTTTAATGAATAGTGAAAATGTTATATATTAATTCAAAACCTCTTTTAATCTATTTTATTTATATGATTATATTAACTTTTGAATTTGTTTTAAAGTGAAATTAGTATATATTTTTACCATTTAATCCAATAGTGGTCGTTGTAATTAATTTCACTTTGAAATCGTTCTTAAACTATTGTCAATCTTTTGATACATTTTGTTTCATAAAAACACGCTATTTGTTTTGACAGCGGGATTTAATTATTTAATTAATTAATGAAACTTATATGTTTTGAATTTTTAAAAATAGACATAATTTTTTAATTTGGAATATCAAATATAGCTTAGGGTAAATTTTTGGCAATTTTCTGAAAAACATTAATTTTTGATGAATAGTGAAACCACTAAGTAGTACTTATAAAAACGGATTTTCCGTTTAAATGAAATTTTTCCATCCTTGTGTTTTGAATTTAAAATATCTGACATACATGGTTGTCATTAAGAAGTAAAATGTGGTTCAATGGGATTAAAATAATTTTTTGGTGCATAGTAACTTATTGTGTTTTTTAACGCGATTAGAGGTAATTAGTGTAGTTTAAGGTAAGAATAATGTTTTAATAAAATTAAATGACCTATAAACATGTCCTAAACTCATTGGATGTGTCATGGACGACCAATACAATCCCTGGGTCAACTTGGGGACCCCATGGAGCCACTTTGTTTGGAAAATGACATAAATAACTTTTTATTTAATGTTAATGTAAAAATGACACAAACGTGAAATGTTTTTCTAAAAAAAATTAAATGGGGTTATACAAGTCAGATTTTTGACTATAAATTATCAATGTAAAGGTAAAAGGATTTCATACATCATATTATTTTTTTTATAATTTTTAGATATTAGAAAAATTAAATTATTTATGACATCATGATGATGCAGCAATGACCTCATTATTTAACGATTTAAATAAAATGGAAAGATAATGTAATATCTAAGACCTAAACATGTCCAAAACCAATTGGATGGGTGTATTTTGAAACCTTATCACCATATCCTCGAATTATATCAATGTTCGACCCATTAAATCCTAAACTCATTTCAAATAAAGTCACATTCCTTTACTTTCCAAAAGTGCCCCTCCAATCCTCCTATAAAAGGCCCCAACCTCTACCTTCTTACCCACACTTACAAAGCCTTTGGATCGGCCAAACACTTCCCATTTTGTCTCTCCACATTCCTCTATAACTCCTAGAAGCCTCAATTTTGGCAGAAGTCTTCCCAATGATGCCTTTTAGCTCAAACCAAAGGCAGTTACCCGATTTTAAGGTAATGTCTTCACTTGAGTCCTTTTGTTTTATTTTTCTTCTCCAACCCCCTAAACTCTTTCTATTAATTTCTTTTGTAACAAATCTAGTATCTTCATTATACTAGGATGTTTTTATAAGATGGATTAGAGATACACATACACTCACCTACATATAATGGTTAAAGAACATATTGTTTCAGTGGATGGCGAATTTCTGCCACATGAAACGATGATTGTTGAACACTCATATATCACCTTCATAGGTGGCCATTAATATGTCACTTTATTTATATATTATATATAATATGTTTTTGTTTTACTTAATATTCTTTATTTTTCATTTATGGCATATCCTTTATGGTTACCATTATGAGTAAACACAATATCTTCATTTTAGGAAGTGCGGACTACCACCCCCGTCAAAGTGATTTGATTCGTTAATGCCATATGTGGGACGTATAAAGGATGTAATTAATGGTATTTTTTATTATTTTATACTGGAATTATAATATTACTTTATATCATTGTGATTACATTCTATAAAATACAAAATAGAAATGAAAGTAGCGTTCATGCGTACGTAGGGCTTACCGTCTCCATGAATGGTGCATTTCATTTCTTACCTCTAAATGATTATGTAATATTATATATGCATGTATGTACTGGATATATGTGATATATAAGATATATAAATCATTATTATAACCCTGGATATAATGGATACATGAACAACTTGTAATTATAAACAATATATTTTGACTCAAGTACCAATGATCGTTTAAACGATCATTATTAACTAAAATAATTACTTAGTGTTCATGACATGGTAATAAGTGATATAAAAGGAATAATGAACATGAAGAAAGTTCTTAAGGAAGTTTAAATTAACTAAAGTTTATTATTCCAGAGATTAAAGAACGATCGAGTCAAGTCGGACACAAGGTAAGGGATCCTACCCCTCTCTTTCTTTTTAAGTACACTCTTTTCTGTCATTCCTTTTATGATCATGTTTCTTATGATTGGGATGTTCTTTTATATTACTCCTACTGTACTTTTTATTTTCATATTTTGAGAGAACCTATTTTCTCTCATCAATCCATTTTGGATGTTTGGATTGGCGCCGTTAGGCTGCTGAATTTTCGTAAGAGATCTAACCTCTCTCTTTAATTTTAGGTACTCTCCTTTATGTCACTTCTTTTAAGCTACTCTTTGTTTTGTTGGGGTATGTTATTTTATATTCTTAATTATGTAAACATTATTTTAATATGATTACAGACCCTATTTGATCTCATCAATCCATTTTTGTGTCTCCATTAGGCTGCCTAGTTTTCGTAAGGGATTTTTCATCTCACTCTTATTCCCGTGAGATTTATGCTACATTTGCCACAATTTCCTTTGAGTGGTGTATGTACTGCCCAATATTTTAGTCATTGTGTATTATAATTTCATTTATGAGTATTTAAATCAATTTTTTATTTTCCTTCTTTCACGGGGTGTTTGTTTCGAAAGATACCCATGTCGGTAAGGGAACCTTTCAGCCTCCTTTTTTTTAAAAGACTTCTTTTGTTATGTCTTTTAATTCACATACTATTATTTTGGGATATGTTCTTCTATATCCTTATTTATGTAAATTTTATGTCCATGTGATGAGATCCCCTTTATCTCTCTCATCACCCCTTTTTGTAAAATTTTATGTGACGCCATTAGGCTGTCGAATTTTACCAAGGGAACTTCTTAACCCAATTTCGATTTCTTTGGGTTCAACATGTATTTATTGAATATGTAATCCTTTGAATATGTGTGAATAACATTTTATTGTTTTAAACTTAATATCCGCTTATTTTGGGTGTATTTATATTTTTCACACATAATTATGAGATTTATTTATCCTTAATTTAAGGATACCTTCTTTATAATGGATTTCATATCATTTTACATTTCTATTAAGACTTCATTGTTGTTATGCACCAATTCACTCTTATATGGTGTGTATACTGTCCTTTGACTTATTATATAATGAATCCCTTTATTCTCATTATATAACAAAGTTCGGATTAAATGTTATTCCACTATTATTTGTATTCAAGAGTCTCTCATTTTGTTAAAAACTATTTAACAAAAATATGGTTTTAAATGTTTTAAAGATTTATTATTCTAAATATTTATCTTCAATGTCCATGTTTTCAAAATTGTTTTCATTATTTGTTTATATGGACATTAATGTTTTAAAATTATAATTCCATTAAAATCTTCAAAGTGGTATGGGACATTTTGATTCCAAAATCTCTTTTAAATGGTTTTTTGAAAATTGATTGATTAATTCAATATCTGGGAATTACTTATTTTGATTGCAAATGAAATGTTTTTATTGAAATGTTTATATTTTAAATATTTTATGTGTAATGATGGTACTTGGACATTTTATGGGTGGTTACGTGATAAACCATATGATGGGTAGTGCAGTGAATACCAGGACGGGTGGTTACGTTATAACCTCCAATGCATTAGGTATAGAAGTCGGCCGTATGGCTATTCCATTAAGAATGTGTGGAAGTCGACCGTATGGTTATTCCATTTAAGTATGTTTATGTCCCATGTTACCTTTATATGTTATGTGTTCTTTATATGGGTTTTATGGTAATCTTTTGGTTACAAAAGGGTTAGTAATGATCTTTTATTCAGTGAAAAGTTTTTACTACATAAAAAAGGTGAAAAGTATTAATTTGGTAAAGTACTCATGGTTTACTTGTTGTTTTTGAAAAACTAACAATTTTCCTTTTTTTTGTATCCTTTACTGAGCTTTTTATGCTCATCCCAAGTTTATTGGAAATGTTTTTCGTAGGTCAAGGGAAAGGTACATGATATGATAATAGTGTCAAGGAAGTGTCATGAAAGAATCCATGTTTTATTTTAAATATGTTTCCGTTGAAGGGAAAAAAATGAATACTATCTTTATATAACCACTTTGTTTAATTGTGGAATGTAATGAAAGTTTTATGATCTATTTCTCTAAAACTATAAACTTGAAAATATCCTCAATGTGTAATCTTGTATTAACTCAAGATTAAGTAATGTTTATGGCTGGGGCCTTGTAGTTGGTATCAGAGGTCAGTTTAGATAATGTTAGAGGTTAGGGCATCCCCTAAGCATAAGTGACATTACTATAATGGTTAGGACTTCAGAAAGAGTCCTAGTTTTAGATTAAGTGAATGAGTAAGTATATCTTAGTGTTTACCTTCCTCATTAGTACATGATGGTTTTGTTGATATACTCACACTGACCATTCTGTTTTTAGTGAATTGATGGATCTAGCAGGCACCAAAGAGACAACATGTTTTAAGGAAACTGTGGTAGTTGTCTGTTTAAGATACTAGATAAAATGGGGGATTCAATGTGGAAACTCGTGGTTGTTCTAAACCAACTATCAAGGAGTCATGATCAACCACTTGAACCTTGGTATGTTCTGTAATGCATCATGTACGAGATGACCAATCAATGAGGAAGTTCAGGTAATAATTATAAAGGTTCCCATTAGAGTTTATATGATCCTTAATTTTGAGGTAACTATGGGTTATTATATGATATGCTGGAAAAGGAAAGGCATGAGATAAATTTGAGGTGAAAATATGTTATGATCATTTTTGAAGATTTTATCTTGTTTTGGGAAATGTTTTAAAATTATATAGTTTTGGAAAAAGGACAACATGTAGACCGTGTGACAACCTGTCGAGTCGGCCAAAGCTGCGGGAATCGAACCCACAACCAATGTGCGACTGGTATTTATCGCCTACCACTAGACTACGTGAAGTCGCTGGTTAGTTTGACTGATTCTTTTTAGTTAGATGATTTTAGGAATTAAGAGTAAATTTATTTTGGGTTATCTATGTAAATTTATTAACCCATCATGGTGGATATGTGATTAGGTTAATTACTATTAAATACGAGCCATTAAGAGCAACTAATGTTGTTTGGAGATAAATGTTACGATTTAACTTGGAAGACTATATGACTAAATCCTTCAACTATTTGGGTTTCAATCTTAGTTTTTTTTTACTTTGAAGAATTTTATGGACAAATTGTTTATCGAATGGTCCTCCTTGAACATTGGGTTTTGTTGGACAAATTTTGGAGATTAAGAATAGATTTTCTTTTTATAAAGGGTTGTCCTTTTCTGGATTATCTGAACTTGTACTAAACTTTTTGGTTTTTTTTGTTAAAGTCTAAAGACATGGGATGTATATAGTTCTCTTTTGTGGATTAGTTTATTCTATAGAAGTTGATTATAGTACTCTTAATGTGAACAAGTCTTCCTAGATACTCGTCCTTTGGAGAAAATATGAGTTTGTGTAAGAAATATAATAAAAGATGAAAGTCAACATGATAAGTGATTATGTTTCCTTATGAATAAATTCCTCAATAAAAAGTAACTTAAAACAAAAATGTTGTCTATTAACTTTTCCTACTGGGGAATCGAATACCGTTTAACCCATCACATGTTTGTCATTTTCTTAAGGTTAACTTTCTCTTAAACATGTTTTCTATCACTCTCCATCAGAACATGACCCTTTGTTTTTTCCTCCATGTCCATATTTTCATACATGGAATCCTATTATGGGTTAAATGAGGTGACCTTTGTACTTATCTTTCTTTATTTTAATGTGATTGTTTTACCGACTCTTTTTCCGATGTGGGACTTTCAATGGAGTTTCCAAGCCCAATTTTAAAATTGCGAGGATGCAATTCCCAAAAGTGGGGAAGGATGTAACACCCCAGGTAAATAAAGAGTATGACATTTTCAAATTTATCCATATTTGTGAATAAAATATTAATATGACTTTAAAGGGGACTCTATGCTCGATGGCGTACCCAACACACAACAACGAGATTCTTGGGAATCTTACGTTGCACTCTAATAATAAAATAATATTATTTGAAATGGTAGTTAACGCCTAGCTGTTGTGATGGAGGGAATGAACAGAACTAACTAAAAAATTATTATATATTTTTTTCAAATATTTTTACTTTTTATAATAAATGTTAGATGATTAAAAATGCGAATGAATCCAATTTTAAGCGTAAACATTCTAATATTCATTAAAAGGTCGATTAACCGCCTTTTGATGGAGAACCTCTTTTAAATCCACATTTTGACAATTTTATTTGTTATATTGGACAAATTAAAATTGTTCTTTAGAATTGGGACATCAAAATTTACTTTGTGTAAATTTTTGGTATTTTTCAGAAAAAGTTCTATTTTAAATGAATAGTGAAAATGTTGTATTTTAATTCAAAACCTCTTTTAATATAATTTATTTATATTATTATATTACCTTTTTAATTGGTTTAAAAGTGAAATTAGAATATATTTTTACCATTTAATCCAATACTGGTCATTGGAATTAATTTCACTTTGAAATCGGTCTTAAACTAGTGTCAATCTTTTGATACATTTTGTTTAAAAAAACACGCTATTTGTTTTCACAAAGGGATTTAATTGTTAAATTAATTAATGAAACATATATGTTTTGAATTTTTAAAAATAGACATCATTTTTGAATTCAGAATATCAAATATATCTTTGGGTGAATTTTTGGTAATTTTCTAAAAAACTTCAATTTTTGATGAATAGAGAAACCACTAAGTGGTACATATAAAAACAGATTTTCCGTTTAAATGAAATTTTTCCATCCTTGTGTTTTGAATTTCATAAATCAGACAGGCATGGTTGTCATTAAGAAGTAAAATGTTGTTCAATGTGATTAAAATAATTTTTTGTTGAATAGTAACTTATTATGTTTTTAATCGCGATTTGAGGTAATTAGTGTAGTTTAAGATAAGAATAATGGTTTAATAAAATGAAATGTCCTAGAAACATGTTCTACCCACATTGGATGTGTCATGGCCGACCAAGACAATCCATGGGTCAACTTGGGGACCCCATGGAGCCACTTTGGTTGGAAAATGACATAAATATCTTTTTATTTAATCTTAAAGTAAAAATCACAAAAACATGAAATGTTTTACTAACAAAAAATTTACATGGGGTTATAAAAGTCATATTTTTTACTATAAATAATCCATGGAAAGATAAAATAATTTCCTACATCATAGTATTTTATTATTATTTTTAAACATTAAATAAATTAAATTATTTATGACATCATGATGATGCAGCGATGACCTCATTATTTAACGATTTAAATTAAATGGAAAGATAATGTAAAATCTAAGACCTAAACGTGTCCAAAACCAATTGTATGGGTGGATTTCGAAACCTTATCACCATATACTATAATTATATCAATTTGGGACCCTTTAAATCGGAAACTCATTTTCAAATAAAGTAACATTCCTTTACTTTCCAAAAGTGCCCCTCCTCTCCTCTTATAAAGGCCCCCACCTCTACCTCCTTAACCACACTTCCAAAGCCTTTGGATCAGAAAAACACAGACCATTTTGTCTCTAAACATCCCTCTATAACTCCTTGAAGCCTCACTTTGGGCAGAAGTCTTCTCAATGAATCCTTTTAGCTCAAACCAAAGGGAGTTACCCGATTTTAAGATATTGTCTTCACTTGAGTTCTCTGTTTTATTTTGCTTCTCCAACCCCCTAAAATATTTTTATTCATTTCTTCTGTAACAACTCCAGTATCATTATTATACTAGGATGTTTTTATAAGAAGTATTCGAGCTACACATACACACACATACATCTAATGGTTAAAGAACTTACTGTTTCTGTGGATGGCGAATTTCTACCTCATGAAATGATGATTGTTCAACACTCATATATCACCTTCAAAGGTGGCCATTAAGATTTAACTATAATTATATATTATATATAATATGTTTATGTTTTACTTAAGATTATGTATTTTTCATTTATGTTATATCCTTTATGGTTACCATTATGAGTAAGCACGATATCTTCATTTTAGGAAGTGCGGACTACCACCCCCTCAAAGTGATTTGATTCGTTAATGCCCTATGTGGGACGTATAAAGGATGTAATTAATGGTATTATATATGATATTATACTGTAATTATAATATACCTTTATATCATTATGATTCCATTCTATAAAATACGAAATAGAAATGAAAGTAGCGTTCATGCGTACGTACGGCTTACCGTCTCCATAAACGGTGCATTTCATTTCTTACCTATAAATGATTATGTAATATTATAAATGCATGTATATACTGGATATATATGATATATATGAAATATAAATCATGATTTTAACCATTTATATAATGGATACATGACCAACTTGTAATTATAAAGAGCATATTTTGACTCAAGTACCAATGACCGTTTAAACGATCGTTATTAACTAAAATAATTACATAGTGTTCATGACATGGTAATACGTGATATAAAACGAATAATGAACTTGAAAAAAGTTCTTAGGGAAGTATAAATTAACTCATGTTTATTATTCCGGAGATTAAAGGACGATCGAGTCAAGTCGGACACGAGGTAAGGGATCCTACCCCTCTCTTTCTTTTTAAGTACACTCTTTTATGTCATTCCTTTTAAGCTCATATTTCTAATGATTGGGATGTTATTTTATATTACTCATACTTTAATTTTTATGTTAATATGGTGAGAGACCCTATTTTCTCTCATCAATTCATTTTGGATGTTTTGAGTGGCGCCGTTAGGCTGCTGAATTTTCGTAAGAGATCTATCCTCTCTCTTTCTTTTTAAGTAATCTCCTTTATGTCACTTCTTTTAAGCTCCACTTTTTTATGTTGGGGGATGTTCTTTTATATTTATATTTCTATAAACATTATGTTAATATTATGAGAGAGCCTATTTTATCTCATCAATCCATTTTTGTGGCGCTGTTAGGTTGCCGAGTTTTCGTAAGGGATTTTTCATCTCACTCTTATTCCCGTGAGGTTTATGCTACATTTGCCAAAATTTCCATTGAGTGGTGTATGTACTGACAATTATTGTACTCATTTTTTAATATAATTTTATTTATTAGTATTTACATCAATTTTCTATTTTCCTTCATTCACAGGGTGTATGTTTCGAAAGATACCCATGTCTGTAAGGGAACCTTTCACCCTCCTTTTTTTAAAAGACTTCTTTTGTTATGTCATTTAATTCACATACTATTATGTTGGGATATGTTCTTCTATATCCTTATTTATGTAAATTTTATTTCCAAGTGATGAGATCCCCTTTATCTCTCTCATCACCCCTTTTTGTAAAATTTTATGTGACGCCATTAGGCTGTCGAATTTTACCAAGGGAACATCTTATCCCAATTTCGATTTCTTTGGGTTCAACATGTAGTTATGGAATATGTCATCCTTTGAATATGTGTGAATAACCTTTGATTGTTTTACACTTAATATCCACTTATATTGGGTTTATTTATATTTGTCACAAATAATTATGAGATTGATTTATCCTTAATTTAAGGATACCTTCTCTATAATGGATTTCATCTCATTTTACATTTCTTTTGAGACTTCATTGTTGTTATGCACCAATTCACTATTATATGGTGTGTATACTATCCTTTTACATATTATATCATGAATCCCTTTATTCTCATGATATGATAATGTTCTGATTAAATGTTATTCCTCTACTAATTGTATTCAAGAGTCTCTCATTTTGTTAAATACTATTTAACAAAAATATCGTTTAAAATGTATTAAAGATTTATTATTCTGAATCGTTATCTTCAATGTCCATGTTTTCAAAATTGTTTTCAGTATTTATTTATATGGACATTAATGTTTTAAAATTATAATTCCATTAAAAGCTTCAAAGGGGTATGAGACACTTTGATTCAAAAATATCTTTAAAATGGTTTTTTGAAAATGGATTGATTAATTTAATATCTGGGAATTACTTATTGTGACTCCAAATGAAATTTTGTTATTGAAATGTTTATATTTTCAATATTTTATGTGTAATGATGGTACTTGGACATTTTACGGGTGGTTACGTGATAAACCATATGACAGGTGGTGCCGTGAAAACCAGGACGGGTGGTTACGTTATAACATCCAATGCATTGGGTATGGAAGTCAGCCGTATGGCTATTCCATTAAATATGTGTGGAAGTTGACCGTATGGTTATTCCATTGAAGTATGTTTATGTACCATGTTACCTTTGTATGTTATGTGTTATTTATATGGGTTTTATGGTAATCTTTTTGTTACAAAAGGGTAAGTAATGATCTTTTTTTCAGTGAAGAGTTTTAACTACATCATAATGGTGAAAAGTATTAATTTGGTAAAGTACTCCTGGTTTACTTGTTGTTTTTGAAAAACTAACAGTTTTCCTTCTTTGTGTTTCCTTTACTGAGCTTTTTATGCTCATCCCAATTTTTTTTGAAATGTTTTTCACAGGTCAATGGAATGGTACATGATATGATGATATTGTCAAGGAAGTGTCAAGAAAGAACCCATGTTTTATTTTAAATATGTTTCCGTTCATGGGAAAAAAATGAATACTATCTTTATGTAACCACTTTGTTTATGTGTGGAATGTAATGCAAGTTTTATGATCTAATTCTCTAAAACTCTAAACATGAAAAGATCCTCAATGTGTAATCTTGTATTAACTCAAGATTAAGAAAGGTTTAAGGCTAGGGACTTATATACATGGAAGAATATTAAGCACTTTATGATAATCATTTTTATGGACATGGATGAAAAATATATCCCCAGTAAATACATACGTATAATAAATCTCAGATAAAAATGAGATTGAAAAATTATCCTTTACCTTATGTCTGATATGATTTGTACATATCCGAACCTCATGTATAATTATTTAAATAATGTAATTTACTTATTAAAAAATAATATTCATTTCTTTTATATCTTATATGGTTTAGTTATTAATTTATATTACCCGTACTTTTGTATATTCCATGTTAATGCAGTGTTTTGGGTAAAATTGTTTTATTTATTGTACGTGTTTGGACTTGTTGTTATTGATAATATTATTACATATATCATGATTTACTTACATCATGAATGGAAATCAGGATTTATATATCTTATATATTCATTATATATATATATATATAATAGATAGATGAATGAAATGAAATACACCGTTCATGGATATGGTAGGCCATACGTATGCATGAACGCTGTTTTCCATCCTAATTGACCTGAATAGAAGTTGATGACATATATATATATATATACATAAATTTAATAGCTTAATTATGTCATATATTTAATTTTTATTCCTTATATATACTTTATAATCATTCTCGAATGGTTAACATGGGAACAAATCTCATCGCGTCGTGGAGACTGTAATATGCACGTACGCACGAGCGATGATATCGTCCCCATAATTATTGAATGGAATTGGAGTGGATGATATAATATCTAAGAATCAGTATTATGTTATTATAACCACATATAGTTATTCTTTACACCATTATAACCATCCAATTAGGGTGGTGGTGGAAAAACAAATTACACCACGACTTGGACACGGTATTCTGTACGTACGCACGCACGGTGATTTCGTTTTTCGTAGGATGGATTGAAGGTGAAATAGGTTTGTTTAATATTTATAATAACATATCAGTATATTATTTATACTTATGATATTACTTTATAATGATACAACTAATTAAGAATAAGATGAAGAAGAAAGAAAACTATAAATAATCGGTAGAAGAGATTGCCTATTCTTCGACGCATCTCTTTTATGCTTTCTCTTAAGACAATAGAGATGGTCTTTTGAAGAGATCAGAACCTATACAATTTTTCTACAAAGTTTTATAAGGGAAATGGGTGGGTTTTGGGCGAGAATGGAGGCTCAAAATTGTGTAATGAGGAGAGGGAGGAGGTTCCCTTTTATAAGGGAGGAGAGGGGCACTTTATGAAAAACAAAAAATATTATTTTATAATAAAGTAATATTCGATTTATAATATCTTAAATGTGACTTATTTCGAAGGTGAAGTGTGGATGGGTCTAAATACTCTCAACAAATATGATTTAGACAAGTTTAGTTTGGTATATTAACTTTATCAGTTAGATTTATCTCGAAGTTAAATAATTTAACTTTTACCTTGTCTTCTTGTTTTCTTACAATATATGGTTAATAATCCTGCTGTAACAAATGAAACGAACCCAAAGTAGTTCATTATTAATATATATAACATTATCTAAGTCATTTGGCCTAGCCTTAGATATTTAGTAATAGAATAACAATTAATAATATAATATTTGTTTTAAAAATGATATTATGTCAATTTTGAACTATTTGGTAATTGATTTTTATGAAAATCATAAGAGCATGATTAGTTATAAATAAATTAATTAAATCAATATTAACATGTCATATTAACCATGAAAATTAGTGGAATGCATAAAAAGTCTCAAATTTCTTTTCTTTGTGTATTTATAACATATATTTTGTTAATATTTCATTAATAAGTTAATTACTACATCATCATTGTGTCATAAATAAATTAAATTATGTAATGTCTAAAAATTATAAATAAAATACCATTATGTATTAATCCTTTTTATATTTCTAATGAATATTTATAGTCAAATTTATCTTACGTATAACCCTATATTAAAATTTTTTAGTTATTAAACATTGATTTTAACTCCTTTAAATCTACTTCAAATAAAATAATAATAAGTGCCCTAATCTAATATAAGTGGACCTAAAGGGTATTATTTTATTCCTAAGGTTGTTTTTGGTCGAATTAAATTTATCAAATAGAATTAGGACATGTGTTAGGGTAATAATAATATGAGTTTTTTCCATAATAACCTTATTTACTTTTAACCGTGGTAAATAAAAGTAAAAAGATACTATTCACCAAAAATTATTCTTATCATATTGAACCACATTTTACTCGTTGATATTAACTGTGTCTATCAGATTTTTGAATTTCCACTCACAAAATCGGTAAAATTATGTTTTATGTAAATTTTCAAATTATCATAGAAGGTGTGTAAAAGACAGTGAAAAGTTCAATAAAATTTTTATATATCTAAAATTATTATAAAAAGACACCAATGAATTACATTGAACTTATATATGTATTATGTATCAATTATTACCTAATGTAAATTTAATTAAAATAAATAAATATTTAAATAAAAATTTGGTTTTTAAAATAGTAACCATGTGTTTTCCCTATTCATAAATAATTGACTGTTTTCAGAAAAATACCAAAACATCATCCCAGGCTAATTTCGATACTCCGAATCCAAAAATGAATTCCATTTTTAAAGGAAAAATTTATAAAATTTCAAAAATTGGGTATTACTATTCAAAACAGCTACTTCATAATTATATTATAATAATATCTCATTTAATGAAACTCGGTATTGTTTACTACACACGCTATCGAAGAAGGTCTTGATTGCGTGTAATGCAAGCCAAGTTAGGGCTGCGTGTAGTGAAAGCTCCATTTGGTGTTTCATATAACATAATCAAAACTTATTTCATTTATACATTAAACAAAATCTATAATTAATGTTCCGTAGAATTATAACCACAAAATGAACCTGAAATTGTGTGTTACACGAGCCAAGAATAGTGTTGTGTATAGCACAAGATAATCCTAGTGTAGCATAGAACAGAAGACATAAATGAAATTAGAAATCATATTTCTCATTAAATCTAGGATTGTTACATATAATTCTATTTAACATCCCTCCAAAATTCCCTCATTCGAGCACTTGAAATAGAAAAGAATTATGTTACGTCAAGTGTCAACACCAAATTCATGACTAAAATGTGGTATCTATTTTCATATATTGGACTCACATGAGGATTAAAGACAATTTTAATGAAAAATTGATAGTGAATGGTAAAATATATTTAAAATATTTAATCTCACCACATTAAGGATCTCAAAGCACAAGAATACCAGGCTGAATCAGTGATTGGATTCTAGAATAATACTACAAATATTACAATGTCTTACATGGAAAGACCAGAGTAGCTAAAATCTGCCCACTTTCATTATTTTAATCCTGATGAGTCAAAGACTATGAAAAATGAGAGCGAAGTTGTCTCAACTAGAACATCCATTACAGTGAGATCATAAAAGGGTTCATGTGTTTCCTACAAACATGTAATTAGAGAAACCAAAAAATCCAAACCACTTGCAATGTTTTTCTCAACCCATGTTGAAATCATGCAATGTTGTGTTCACTTGTATCCCCTATCATGACATTAATAAAATATAAAGCACCTAGTATGACTATATTGATATAGTCTAGCGGTACACCTCCTCTCAAACAAAAAACTATTATTGTCATAACCATAGAGTACTCATCGACCCTTATATGAATAGTAGAAATCCAACATGGAAACATGAAGAATGTTATCCAAAATAAAAAATATTCTATCCACTTGGAATAAACCCCCAATATATGGTGATTTACTAAGGGAAAACAACCCCCTTATCACCACAAATTTCAGTGTAATTGGTGTCATCATCAATCCTGAAAAGTTAAACTTACTACCAAAATTCAAAAAACCCATCATGAACATACCCAATGGTCACCTGAGACCTTGTAATCATAATATTATATCATTTCCTCAAATTCCCTCCACTAAATTGTATATGTAACCGCTATAAACTAGAGAAATGTCACATCACCCTGTTGTTCCTCGCATGATACTATGGATTCATGCACATGAGGCTACAAATGAATGACACATGGTTTCCCATGCGACACCTTGGTTCTTTCGAGGACCTCCACTTGTAAACCTCCTACTACACCACTACTCCCGGAGCTCCATGGTCCTCAACTAACATGCTATTGTAAATATCAAGGCATTACATTTGTATGAAACTATAAATAAAATAATATGGTGAGAAAAACATGATACATCCTCAATTATGAATCCTCAACTCCACCAATATAGAAGGAAAACAAAATAGCATAACACCACTACTCAAAGGGTTACACTATCCATCTGTAAAATTTTCATGTATCTTCTAATACATGAGATCATAAAGCTCAGATAGGGATTAATCCTCGATGGAGGAAAACTCCATCCCACAATTCAGAAACACTAACATTCTCATTGGTGGCATCCCTCTATGAATGGTTGAAAGAAATTCAATACACACCACAGATGGTCATAATAGGGTATCCATGTCACTATATAATGATTATATGTGTGGAATTATCCTCAAATATTTAGGCCACACTATCAATAGAAGCGTGTAGTCACTAAACCATTCCGGAGGAGCCTCCAGCTAAACAGTTGATTGTAAAGGCTCCACTAGTATCACTACGACCTGATCCGATTGTAACACCCCTAGATTTTATGATTTATTTAATAAATTAAATATCATTGGAAAATTGATTTACATCAATGAACATGTTATGATTACTCTACATGTAGTATTTGGTTATCTTCTTTTTCATGAAACAACGAGTTTTGTCAAATACAATGATACAATATTAATATAGTTATTTAAACATGACTTTTATAACCTAGTTATTAAACATTGTAAAATGAATATTAACAAATACCTTTGACTTAATTATAATGGATTTATTAATAATGAAATACATTGATGAAAAATTTATAAACATTGAGTATATTCATTTTATGTTTCGAAAACATGTTTTTTTCAAACAAAAAATATAGTTTATTTATTATTTAAATCACAATGTCAATAAAATATTATTGTTATATTTTTTAATATTCATTGAAATGATTCATTTTTTGATGAATAGTTGTAAAAATACTAATTTTAAATAGAAAACTGCAAATTCATTCAATTTCAAAATAAAGTTAAAGTTCATTTTAAATTGATTTAACTTTAAAATTAGTTCAATTATAAATTAATTTATACAATATATGTTATTTAATAAATTGTATATATAATATCGACCTAAAAACATTCTAATAATTTTTTTTTCTCTTTAAAATATATCTTTATCATTGTGTCTACGTGATTAATTTTAAATTATAATTTTTCAATTATATCAATTGAATTTTTAAAAATGGATTACATATTTATAATATGTAGAATTTATATTTTTAAATAACTTGGACATAATATATAACCAAAATAAATAGTGAAAATAGTAAGAATTAATTACAATTCATAGGGTAAAATCGAGTAATCAGGGATTAAACTAATAATTTATGAATTAAAATGATCTAAATATTTGTATATAAAACATTTTATGGAAACATCTAGACAATATTATTTCTATGTCTTTAAAATGACTCATTTTCTACGGTCTGTTCTTTTGAAGAATGTGGGCACATTATTTTTAAAAAAAATACTAGTGTACCACTCACCACACATATAAAAGGAAACCCTCTATCTCATCATTCATTTGTACGACAGACTACCGATTCTCAAACCGTTTTCATTCATTATTATAGTATTACTCCTTATAGTTTAGAATGATGAGGTATTTAAAGTATATAAACTATATTTAAAATTAAACTATATCATTTGATTAATTTTATCATATATTCATTTGTACTTTCCATTTTATATGCGGTACGATAATGTTGCTCGTGTGTGCTGTGGATTACCTCCTAGAAAAGTGATGTGATTCGCTTTATCAAACACTTTATATAGAAGATAATAAGGATAAATTTGATGAATATGTGTGATATAAACCACATAATTATGATATTAATTATATTTTTATATATATGAAAACATAATATATCAATTTCACTCGCACATTTTCTCACGCTGAAAGATGATAATGTCATTTTTTTACGTGTGGATTACCACCTTCAAAAAGTGATGTGACTCACAGTTCATTACCTCACCACATGGGATATGCATTTATGTAAATTAAAGGTAATAATATTTAATTGAGAATATTATTCTAATTTTTTTAATATTAAATCATACTCATATCATTTCCATAATGATCATTCAAAAATGAAAACATTAATCATGAGTACGTAAGACATACCATCTCCATGATTGTAATATAATTTTTTTTCCAAAACATACTTAATAATTTATAGTAAAAGAATAATTGATATATAAATATTATAATTATACCATTACTAATAGATATATGATGGAACCATGATCAAATATATATGACCATAAATAAGAAATCAAAAGATATATGGAAAACATAGAAGTTATTACTTGAAACAAAATGTTAAAATAGAATTTTTAATAATAGAGTAATAAAAGAAAATAAGTAATTTAAATAGGGTATGATATATATTATTTTTATTTCGTAATATATTTTTTATAAACTAATACTTATTATACATAATTTACAATTGTGTACGAAATAAGTTGAGACTATTGTAAGGGGGTTTTGCCTCACTTTTTACTTATATAACATACATGCCATATTCCCCACCAATATATTTTATGTTGTGTATATAATTATCATAAATTTATTTTATGATTATTATCCTTAACATTATGGCAATTTAAAAATCAATATTATGATATATATTTCATAGTGTTTATGGTTAAAATATTACCGAAGTGGTGAGGGAACTTTTGTCTCAATTCGCCTTCTTTGAGACAAATGTTATGTTATGCACCTATATTATATAACAAGGTGTATACACTAACAATTGAAATTTAATTTAATATAGTTATTTATACATAAGATATATTATGTTTCATTTAATTTTTATTACTTCTTGGGGATTAAGTTTCAATGAAAATAAATTTTTGATGATTTTATGTTACAATGTCATTATTTAACATGATTGATTATGATTATGGTTTTGATGATAAAATATTATGACACAACAATCTATAAACACAATTATTTTCTTACCCTACGGTTATTCATGATATTTTCAAGTAATATAACATATTTCCCACTCATTGGTACTTAAAATAATATATAAAATGATTTTAATAAAATAAGACTTAATTTCTCGCTTCGGCCAGAAATCCTTTTCCATAAAATATCATGATTTCAAGAAAAAAATTACAAAGCAGATTAATAGACTCTAATTTTTATTAAAATATTTTTTTACCCCTGTCTGGATTTTTAAAAATGATTTTAAATCTTTCTTGATTTATTTTTCCAAAAACATGCATGTTTGGATTTTACAATAAATGTGAAAGGTACCATTGTTTTAACATGTATGACCTTAAAAAAAACATTATGTATACATAGATATTATTTTATTTGAATCTTAAATTAGAAATTTTAATAGTTTTTTTCAATGAAAATTATTTTAAAAAATATTTATTTTTTAAAATTAGTTTTTCAATGTGAAGATGATATATTGTTCCTGAATGTTTGTATACAATTTTTAAAAGATTCATTTAAAAGATTTAATTTTTATTTTCAAAGAAAAGGATTTTTAAAATGACTTCTATTTTAAAATGTTCTATTAAATTAAATGTTTTTTCAACTCAATGAAATGTTTCATGTTATCCTTCAAAAACATTTTCCATCTTAGATGACATCATTTAATGCTAATTATGGTTTACTAGGGTTATGATCCAAGGATACTATTATTATTATTTATCTATGTGGGTTATGTTTCTGAAAAAAATTGTTTATGAAACCATTTTATCACCCACTGGTTATTCAATTATAAAATTATTATGAAACTCACTTCTTTTTCGGTTAGTTATATTACGATGAAATGATTTAATGATTATGCATCCCATATTTTTTAACAGTATTTTGTTAATATTAAATGATTATAAGTCCTATTTTATTTCATATTTTATGATATGATGAATGTTTTATGATCTTATAGAGAACATGTGTATGCTATCCAGTAAGTGACTTATGGGACCAATATCTCCCTCTAATGAATTTTCTAATAGAAAATATTTTATGGGAGTAGAGGGTACACAGGTGGTAATACCATGCCCAAAAAAGGGTACACTAGTGGTAATGCCATACCGAAAAATTTGGTTACACTTATGGTTATCCAGACCTTAAGCATTTACATTGGTGGGGAGCCCAATGGTGACATGTTATGAATGCCTTGTTCTGTAAGATTGAAATTATTTTTTATATTTTTTTTATTCCATGAATCTATGTCTTATTCCATGTTATGATCTCATGGATCATGTTCAATTTTTACCTTACAATTCATGTCTTATTTAATTCTAATAATTCTTCCAACACTGAATATTATGTTTACATTTTGCATAAATATATCCCTTGTTTACCATTACTGATAATCTAAGCTCACCATTTTTTATGATTCAATTCCCCATGTCATGTAGAATGGTTTTTATTAGTGTGTTTTTGTGAATATTGATAAATGATAATATCATTATTGGGGTTCTTAAAAAAATTCATGAAATTAGAAGATTTCGTACCATTCCTCTAAAGTGACTACACTATTACAGTCCCCAGGTGTTTGATTGTGTAATGTATTGAATATTATTCTAAAAATATGTAATCATTATGCATTGAAATCATGTGTTTTTATGGTTGATATCATATTATTGGTTTAGCTAAAAATTAGAAAATATGATGGGAAAATATTATTGGTATTTCTATGTATATTTATATTAATATGTCTAGGGATATCATTATGGATAAGTATAAGGTGGATTTTATCTATAGTAAAATATATGAGAATTTTTCTAAAGGATTGAACAAGTTTCTTCTGAGAAATTACATCCATTGGTAGTTACTATGTGGGGATGTGGTTCAATAATACAAGTACGTAGGGGTAATAACCCAAAAAAGGGAGCACTGAGTCAGACTTGACAATCACATGGTTAATGATAACATGACATTATATACACTGAGTTTGAAAATCCCGACGGATATGATTTGGAAATTGATAAAAACCCTACAAACAATCACGAATAATTTAAATTTATGATGACTGTATATGACCGAGTATAAACCTACGGTTTCATATTTTAAAATATTTGTTTCATGATTTAGACATCCAATAAGTGATTTTCATGATTATCTCTTTTTTTTCATATAGTTTATGGTTTCTCACACTGTACTTCTGGGTGTCACTAAATGGAGGGAACTAGAAGGAAATGGGTCAACATTCAATGTAATAGACAATTTTCTAACGAGAAGCCAAATGGGATGAAAAAAGGAGTTCTGATATTTGTTATTATTCCTAATCATTTATCATGAAACATGGTTAATGACATAAACCTTAAACAACTCTTAGATGTTGAAATAGTGGGTTAACTAGGACCAGCTACATAGTTATTTTGATTACCATATCATGTATACAGTTAGTTATACATGATGTTTACATAACATTATAATGAATAATTCTTTGTGTCCACTATTGTAGTGGAATTGTCCATAGATTAATTGTCATATCAAAAGGTAATAACAGATCTCATGATATAATGAGAACCTTTAGATACCATGGAATTAATATTTAAGGTTTTATGGTCTAGATACATCTTTCTAATTGGACATAGTATATGATTGACTATCAGCTATTTTGGGTTCATAAGAATTAACACTTATTCTCATGAAGATATCATGTGGTGATCTCAAGTAGTGAGTTCATAAGCACAGACCTGCCAATAGGCAAACCATATATTTTTGGTGTAATTGGATGTTCCTATCTACGATTAGGGGCAATGGTATTCTGACTTGAGATCATTACCAATGTATGTCATTTGATTGAGTACTTTTATGAATGATCAAAACCATGCTGTTCAAATCATTGTGAGTTAGTTTGTGTTGGGTGCGTCGTTGGGGACAATAAATTGGTTCAATGGACAATGTATTTGTTGCCTCCATGTTTAGGGAGTAATATATCATATCTCATGTTGATTAGGATTGTAATTCCTTCATAAGACCATGGTTTTGGTAGTCAAGACTTTATACATCTAATTAAACCAATAAATAATAATCCAATAAAATGATGATGACACTGGTGTTCGTCCTGCTTTAGGATATAATTAAAGACCAAGACGTTATATTACATAGTACATGTTCGTAAGTTGGTTTTTGAAAATGTAGCAATCAAAATCTACTCAGTGGCCATGATGGTTGCTAGATCCCACTCTTGGTATGTGAATACTATTCACTTTTATCGAGATTAGGGCCTAGAGGTTCACACACAACAGCATATTTGAGAATCATTCCTATTTAGTTGATTAGATGTTTTGGACATGGTGAGATCCACCACTAGGGTTTGAGATTTGTCCAAAGATATAAAATCACAAATTGAATAAATAAATTCATATTATTCTAAGTTATGAATAATGATAATTTTATTTATTTATTAAATTTATTTACATGTTTTATGTAAAAACACGAAATATAATAGTTGAATAAATTTTATAAAAATATTAAAGGTTCTATTAGTGATTGTTGGAATGACGAATAAATTTAATGACTCATTTATTATCACGTGATATTTTTAATATAATATAAAAATGTGATAAAAATATTTATATTGTAGTTTATTAGTCATGAAAAGTTGTTTATAGTGTATTATTTATTCAGTAGGCTTGGGGGAAATACTAGATATTTTCTTCAAGCTACATAAATGGAGGAGGAGAGGAGTTTTCTATGTTCTATTTATAGCCTCGCTCTCTCTGTCTCTCTTCTCTACTCTCTCTCCTCTTCTCTCTTCCACATTTTAGTGAGGGAGGGTCTGGATCGAAAAAATTTTGATCGAGCTATCTCCATGGAATCACGATCAGGGTGATTCAATGATCGTCAAAGAATTGATGGTGTTTTTATATCTCTACCCTAGAACCTAGAATTCGACGATTGAAGCTCCCACAGTTTACGGATTCACATATGGACGTTGTAGATGAATTCATCTTCAGATTCATCAAGCATCAATCACCAACAATGAGCAATCATCATGCACAGATTCAAATATAAACCTGGAATTTTTTTAAATGATACAATTTTGTGCTTAAAACTATTCATGTGAGATTCATGGCTTAAACCATGTAGCGATATTATGATGTCGAAAAATTCATGTCTAACATTGGTGAAAAAATTCTTCAAATTCATTTTTAGGGCTTTTGTTGCATGCTAGATACCTTTAACTGGTATCAAAGGGACACATGATCTTTTTATTTAAAGAACAAATTAAATTTTCATTAATTTTATAATTGGGCATTATTATTGTCCCAACATCGTTGATGGATTTCCAATATTATACCAGATTGCTATGTTATTTCCATTTAAAATTTTAATTTGGACTAAAAACTCATTTTACATGTTAACCTGAAGGCTTTACTAGTGAATTCAATTACCGGCCCGACTTCACACCACCATAATTATGTTTTCCCATGAAGTTAAATAATAATAATTATTATAATAAAATTTATTATAATAATAACAAAATTTATAATAATAATAATAATAGTTTTATTATAATAATTATTTTATTTTTATAATATTTTATTTTTATAATATTTTTATTTATTCTCTTCTATAATGATAGAATTAGGGAAAAATTATATAAAACACAAATAAAGGTGGTTGGTTCAGTCTTGGGTGGAAGAATTTTAATTTTCCAATCAAAAAAAATGGGGCAGCAGTAAAAGTCAAAAAGAAAAATGATAAAAAACAAGAGGTGAAGGGTAGGTCAAGGGGGTTGTCCCCCTATCTCCCTAGCATGATTCTCATGCTGCTTGAAACCCCACTCAACATGTCAATTGACTCGCCACACCACTATTAGGCCAACTCCCCATTGGAAGGAGCATCACTTGAAACTAAATCTCTCATCACTTCCCACTCCATCATCCCCTAGCCGGCCTCTGCCACTACACATTGTCACACTGATACAACCCCCATGTGGGTAGTCCACCTGGATCCCCTCTACAATCTCGCTCATGTGGCCATTCTCCACCCACAGTGTCCCTCCTAAAGCTACTTTCCACACTCTACACCACCACAAATGGTCAATGTCGGCCAGAAAACCCGTCGGCCCTCCCCTTGATGGTCTGGTTTTCGATTCCCTAGACCCATGGGTTTTCTCCCTTCTGAAAGACCTTGACAACAGTGGGAATCCTTCAAACCATTTTGAGCTCTCTCATAAACCTCCTCATGTCCTTTTTTGATCGAATTGACTGCTGTCTACAGATCCAGATGGGAAAATAACTACAACGTTCTAATGCTTCCATGGTCAGGACCCTGCATATGACAAGTAACCCTTTCCTAGGCGGAATTTCCCTAACAGTGAGACCATGTGGGCCAGGACATCCAGGAATGGGAATGGGTGGGCCTTCCTATACCAGGACACGCCGCACGAGGACTTTAACACATAGACTAGGCCTACGTGGGTTATTCACGACCTGCACATGCCTTGCCTAGTTTTCGGGGCCTACATATTTTTAATTTAATAAAAAATTAATGATAATAATTGAATTAATTATACATTATCATTTAATTATTAAAATATTAAAGTTTAGTTATAATATTAAATGTGGTGTAAATTAATTTAATTTTGTGTTTTATTAAAATAATTTAATAATTTAATTTTAAATTTAAAAATTAAATTAATTATTTGGGATCGAACAAAATAAATATTGAACTAAAAATATGAGTGAAAATTTTAATTCAATTAAATTATTATGAGTTTATTTTAATGTATGTTAATTTTTAATTATTAAATTATTTAAAAATATATGAATTAATGTGTACTGACTGGCCATGAACCGTGGATAGACCAATTCATGTTTGGTGCTTTATTTATTTAGTTAATTATTCCATTTTTCTATGTAGTAATTATTTATTAAAAAATTATAAGTGTATCATTTCAAAGTCATTATATGTGTCAAGGCATGCCTACCTATTTCAGAGTTGTTTTTACTCCCTAGTTTCCCATGACTGAGTGCGAGTACATTGGTATATTGGTGAGATAACAAGTGACGCTTTTCATTCCATGTGATGAACACACATTAGACAGAAGATGTGATGCATTGGTGGAGTAGGTGCTGCAATATGAGTTGCAGCAATGCAACTGAAGGTGTTACACCATCGATCTAGGTTAGTCCATTTTCACACAATGGATCAACCCTTAGAATTGGATCATAATCAGTTCATCATTTTATTTTTTCATGGTTTATTATTTTTGTGAATTTTTAGTTTATGCACGATCACATATAATAATAATAAACAAGCATGCAATATAAAATGAACATGTCATGTGATGATTTTTTTAATTTCATGCATGGTCTATTGTTAGGGAGATCACTTAGTACGTGATAATAATATATAAAATTATTTCTTTCATCACATTAATAACACAAAAACCCTCATTGAATAATTAAGTCTAAATCACCTTCCATCATTAAAATTTGGACAAAATCAGCTGTTTGGTGTTCCAGACATGCCAATGATGTGGATATTTCTTACTACCAAGGCATTCATATGTGCTTGTTATGTGTACATAACTAAAACTGAAGAAAACAAATATACAAATATAAATTATTGTAATTTTAGATGTAAGTGTTGAGTAAATCATGTAAGAATTAAAGAATATTGGAAATCAATAAACATATCATGGAACTGCCAGTTTAGGTTATTGGTAAACCAAAATCCTACAGTAAACCCTCTATGTAGTGGTGTACCCAATTATTGTAGAATATTAGGGGTGTTTTAGGGATCATTTCAACTAGAATACTCAAGCAATAGATTATTACGATTCAATCATAGAGGGTTCCATGAATCTGATAAAATATTGCGAGACATTTAACAATTTAATTAATTAATGATTTAATTTATTAGTCAAAATGTGTAAACTAGTAATCCAGATAAATGTACTAATATGGTAATATTTATTTTTGGAGAAAAATTTCTTGTTATACCACATGTTTATAAACAACAATAGTAATGCCCCGAACCCAGCTACCCAGAGTCGGTGCATTACTTCGTAACATTGGCATGATCACAAGAATGATCAAATCTCGAAAGACCGATTGATTTAGTAGCCTTGGAAACACTAGATATATTCATAAGTTTTACATTACATCATTAAACGAAAAACTACTACAACTACATATTGTCTCCATAATCCACACTCATATCCCCACATAATATCCCTGAAGGTCATTCATAACTTACTTCTTCACTTCCTGGGAAAAATAAAACATAGAAAAAGGGTGAGCTCAAATGCCCAGTAAGGATAACAATATAGCGGAAACTTTCATAAATAAGAATAAACTTTTAAGGAATTGTATAACTAAAACAAAAGCCTTTCAAACATGAACTTTCAACATGGTATGGCATAAATAAAATGAAATAATGCCATTTACTTACTCACATGGATATTCTACTAATCGAATAATCACATGCAAAAATCAATAACCACTTTCATAATGTTGGAATGCATAATGCCAGACTATCATAACCACATAGTCAAGGCCTCGTGCCAAGACTACAAATAATATTTTGTCAAGGCCTTGTGCCAAGACACTAGTTTGTCTCATGAGACCTACCGATGCATCGAGGAGCTATAGCGGGCTCCACCCGTCACTTACTACGTCCAATGCATTCCCATATGAAAAGGTTTAAATATAACATAAACATTCGTATTAAAACTAGCATACGAAATGTCAATAATTTCACCATAAACTATGAATGGTATAAAAATAGCACATCCACAGTCAAACATATCACAAAACCTTCAATACAATATAGAAGTTTTGTATCACAATAGATCAAATTCAAATAAGC
Source organism: Viscum album (assembly GCA_963277665.1). Lineage (NCBI taxonomy): Eukaryota > Viridiplantae > Streptophyta > Magnoliopsida > Santalales > Viscaceae > Viscum > Viscum album. The sequence continues at coordinate 845,026,537 of OY728151.1, forward strand.
GTAAAATCCATCAAAGGATGTTGACATAGATGAAATCAAAATTCTTTTTAAAGAAATATCTCTTTTTATTTTGAAATCATTTAAGATCCATATAAAATAACACATTTTCTTTGAAAATATTCTTATAAGATTGTAAGGGAATTTTTGAAGATTTTATAACGGTGGAAATTAGCCGCACCCGCCGTATAAGTTTAAAAAAAACGTTCTTACCTTAATTCTGTCGAAAAGGTTAAAAATGACCTTGTTTTGAAAACGACGGAAAGATTCCTTTATAAACCTCTTATAAACAGTCAAACAAGGGTATAAATGACTTTAACCCATATTCTTGTAAATAATAAAAATGTTTTGAAATACATTTTGAAGAAACATGGATGTGGATGATAAAGAGATCCCAGTAGATTATTACAAATAAACAACCTCGGATAATGAAGAGATTGTGAAATAACCCTTACCTTGTACTTTTCCTTGGTTGGGGTAGGTTAACCTCCTGTATAATGGTGAAATAATTGTTATTAAATTATACAAGAATCATATATATTAATATGATATCATATATGATCTTTTAACATTGATTTGTTAATAATATCTTAGAATTATCGTCGTTTCGGGTGTTAACTTACTTGTTTTCTTTTATATGTTTTGTTAAGTAAGACATGTTTGTAAAGGATAGGTTGTATATTATTCATATCCAAATTGATATCAAGTCCTTAAACATCATTTTTAAATCATCAAATGATAATTATACTTGAATGGATACGATGGAGAATGAATCTCATCGCGTTCGTGGAGACGGTAGTCCGTACGTACGCACGAGCGACAATATCATTCTTTTGATATTAAAATAATATATAAATGGATGGTATATCATATATACAGAATCATTAACATGTTATATTTATTATTTACATGAGTTACACATCATTATTATACCCATCCAAAAAATAATATATTGAATAACAATTACACCACGACGTGGAGACGGTAAGCCGTACGTACGCACGTATGGTGACATGTTATTCAAAGGGTGGATAGAATACTGAATATGGTTGTACCATATTTATAATAACATCACAGTATATGTAAGATACTGGAGTTATTATTTTAGAATGGTAAGAACAAAGAAAGAGGAAGTGGAAGAAGAAAGGAACTTGGGAAAGGGTGGTGAAATCATTACCTCTTCTTCGGGTTCTTCCTTTTGATTTGATCAAAAGGGATCCTTAGGTTGGCTTTCTGATCAAAATAAGGCCTCTAGGTTGTAGTGAGGGATGTTGGGAGAGTATTTGGGCAGAGTTTGGCCGAACCAAAAGGCTTTGAAGGTGTGAAGAAATGATAAGGAGGAGTGCCCTTTTATAAGAGGGGTGAGGGGCACCTTTGGAAAAGCTAGAAATATTAATTTATAATAAATTCATATTCGGTTTATAATGGCTCCAAAGTTTATTATTCAAAGGTTAAGGTGGGGATAGGTCTAAAACCACTCAACCAATAGAATTTAGACAGGTTTGGGTACTTATATTAACCTTATCTTTAAGTATTAACTCTAAGTTAATTAGTTTCACTTTTACAATGTCTCTTTGTATTTTTATATAATATGGTTAATAAACTTACTATATACATCCAAGCGACCCCCAAGTGGACCATTAATGATGAAACTATCATGATATAAGTCTCTTGGACGAACCTTAGATTTTTAGGAATTTAATATCAATTAATAATATAATATTTGTTTTAAGAACTCTTTTATGTCAATTCTGACAATATTCAATAGTTGATTTTTGTGAAACTCATAACAGATTGATTACTTCGAACAAAGTCAATTAAATCAATCCTAATATATCATATTATCCTATAAAATTAGTTTAATTCATTAAAAGTTTCATATTATATTTTTTTGGGTATTTATAATATCAATTATTTTAATTTTTCACTATTATAGTAATTACTGCATCATCATTGTGTCATAAATAAAATAAATTATTTAATGTCTAAAAATTATAAATAAAATATCATTATGTAGGAACTCTTTTTAGATTTCTAATGAATATTTATAATCTAAAATCCAACTTATATAACCCTATGTAACAATTGTTTTGCTAAAAGATATATGCTTGTGTCATTTTTGTATTCATTTTGACTTAATTAAAATAAAGTGTCATTATCACTTACAAGTGGATCCATGGGGTCCCAAAATCGACCCAAAGATGCCCATGGTCGACCATGTATCAACCAATAGGGTTAATACACGTTTTATGGTAATTTAGTATTATTATAATATTATTTTTTAACCCTTATTTACCGGATTTACCCTTAACCATGGTAAATAAAATATTTACCGCAGTAATTATTCAAAATGTCTAAAAATAAAAGTTAACTATTTACACAATTTGAACATACTGATTCCAAATATGGAATCCATTTTTCTAAATTCAAAACACAGAAGTGGCAGAAATTAATTTAAAATTAATTTCCGCTGTCAAAACAAAAAGCGTGTTTTTAAGAGATAATAACTATCAAAAGATTGACACTTGTTTATGTTCGGTTTAATTGTAAAATTATGTCTAATTACCAACATTATATTAAATTGTAAAAATATATTATAAATATACTTTAAAGCCACTCAAATTCATAATTTATCACTATTAATTATTTTGATTAAAAAAGTTGTTTTTAATTAAAATTTAGTAATTTTCACTATTCATCAAAATATGAAAGTTATCCGAAAAGTACCAAAATTTCACATTAGGCTAAATTTGATATTCCGAATCCAAAAATGAAGTCCATTTCAAAATATAAAATATATATAATTACAAAATTTAGGTATTAATATTCATAACGGCTAGTTTGATCGGTTGTGGTGTGTGTTAAAACTCGACGTTGCGTACAACACACGCTACTATTTTATTCAAAAGAAAGCGTACCGTGGAAGCTTGAGATGTTTCATTCTAAATTTTTTGATGTCTCCATTTAGTCAAAAATCTTAAATTATTGTATTTAAAAAGGTTTCACTATCAAAAGTTGATAAAAGTGCAATACTGAAAATGAATCTGTTCTTGCATTATGACTAAGAAACTCATAATATGGATTCTAAAATTATAAGGATTATATAAAGTTAAAAAATGTAGTTAATGCTATTCATGACCTCTTTTAATGGCTTTTTTTTGGTAAGTCATGGTGCAATTGAACTCGGTGTTGCGTGTAGTGCAAGTTATTGAATTATTTTGAAGAAATAACACACTATGAAATCTTGGGGTGTTACATTCTCCCCTCCTTCAATAAATTGCGTCCTCGCAATTTGAAATTGTTCTTCGAAAATAAAAGGTTGAAAATAGATAATATATTTGTGGGAAAACCCACATCGGAAATTGGGTTACTAAAATTTAGTCTTAATATGAGGAAACGAGAAATGAAAGGGTCACCACCAAATTATGATCTTGATTAGGAGAACATTGGTGGCAATTACAGACATATAATCGGAGGAAAAACGTAAATATTTATAGGTAGTGATTGAGGTCATCAATCACAAACAAGTGTATAATTGAGGTCCTTAAACTCATCAATCTATGATGATTTGAAGTACCATCGGTTCAACAAATTATAGGGTATTGGGATAACACATTTTTGACGTTTCAAAATATCTTAGTTGAAATCCCACATCAAAAAATGAATTAACGAGGCCTCTATTTAAAATAAAGAGTCGAAAGTATGAAGATTACTGAAAATAACACATACTAGGGTTCCATTTAAGAAAATATGGATATGGAAGAAAAATCTAACCATCAATTATCTGATGGAGAGTGGTAGAGAACATGGCTATGAAAAGGACAACAATCCAAAAGCCATAAATTAGTGATGATTTAAGGTACCATCTAGGAAAACATTTTTGTTCTAAGTTGCTTTTCTTAATATTGAGGAATTTATTTATTATATTGGCTAAGATCATAAGGAGATATACTTACTTTATAATTAGAGTTTTATCCATTAATAAATTTCTACCACAAACTCATCTTTCACTCTAAAAGATAATAGAATGTAAAAAAAATCTATTTACAATATTCGTATAGGGTTTCAAAATAAACGAATTTATAATTCATATACAAGATCTTTTAATAAAAACTACATTATTTAATCTAGGACATCTCGTGGGCCAGTGGTAGGTGATACACCCTTGTCTCCCTTCGGTTGCGGGTTCAAGTCTCGCAGCCTTGCCGGACGCGACGAGTTGCCGCCCGACCTCCGGGTTGTCCTTTTATGGCAATCCAAAATAATCCAAACTACAACTATCCAAAATAATTCTATCCATACTCACAGTCCAACATTTATAAGTAAGGTAAACATAATGTAGAACCTTTTTACCCCGTAATAGCATATGAATACCTTCATCATGTATTCTTTTAATACACCGAAACATCCTGAATTACCATATTCCTTATTGATTACATTCATGCTCCCTTATTCCATATAGAAAGTTGGATATACTTCATTAATCCAAAAATGTTTTAAACCCCAATAATGATGGAATATACAAATCATTAATCAGTTCCAGGGTAGTCAAGAATATCCAATATAATTTATCCAAAACAATCACATATTATTCCAAAATCACTACCTCAGTATCAGAACTATATTATGATTTATCATTCTCTCAACCATATATTTTCCAAAAATTTATCCTGCTATTGAGTCACTTTTCTTTGTTCCACACAATCTCAAGTCCTTAATGAAATAGTACTGAAGTACAATCCTTATATACTCCATGATTATTGTAACAAGTACATTGTTGATACAACACTCAATTGACATAATCAACATAAGAACTCTAATCATTCCTCTTCATCTGTGGTAGTATCATAACATGATTATTATCCAATAACATCATTTGCGGCATAGTCTGATGACTGGGACATAGGTTCGCGTAGTGTCCAAACTCCTTGCAAATGAAGCATTGTACATTTGAAACCAATTTCTTACCCTTGCAGTCACGTACTTTGTGCCCTTTTCCTCCACACTTATAACAAACTCCCATTCCTTTCAGGCAAGTTCCAGGGTGTTTCTTTCCACAGTTACCACATATGGGAAAATTCTTCTTTTCCCTCTTCCCTTTATCCATCTTTCTCTCTTCCATCCTTTTCTTCTCTTGCTTCCCTTCAAAGCCATAGGACTCAGTAAACTCTTTACTTATCTTATCAACACATGATATTATTTCTATATATGATGATAATACATGGGAGACTATTTCTCTTATAAATTATAGCTTAAGACCATGAGAGATATGATCCTTCCTTCTCTTTGAATCATGTGCATTTCTGGAGTTATCATTCCTTCTACTGGGCGCCATTTCTAAACAATGGCATAAACTAGATTAGTTTATGAGACAAAATACATAATCCCATACTTATAAAACACTTAACATAAATTGAACTATTTATGGATATAATCCATAATCATAAAAAAGTTTTCTTTGAGGAATTATATACTCATAAACCCTTCATAATGGTTTGTAAAGAAAATGAGAATTATCCTAAGCATATCCCCCGGGAGTCCCGTAACCAAGAGTGCAGCAAGGCCCGTTGCCGTGCACCAGTTCCCGTTCGAGTCTAGCTCAAAGCGGTGTTTTCGGGTTTTACCCCTAGGTACATCTGTGCCAGAGCTGCCTCTACCTGCTCGTATCCAGACAGGGATGTATTGCTCGGAAAACTCACAAAATCTCTACAATACCAAAATTCTAGGAAGTTCTTCTACACTAATCCTCAAAGTTCATCTTAGGTCTACGTGCTCTAATCAGAGTTTATCTAAATCTAGCTTCCAAGGTTTGTACTAAACTTCCTCTGATACCAACTGTAACGCCCCGACCCCAGCTACCCAGAGTCGGTGCATTACTTCGTAACATTGGCATGATCACAAGAAAGATCAAATCTCGAAAGACCGATTGGTTTAGTAGCCTTGGAAACACTAGATATATTCATAAGTTTTACATTACATCATTAAACGAAAAACTACTACAACTACATATTGTCTCCATAATCCACCCTCATATCCCCACATAATATCCCTGAAGGTCATTCATAACTTACTTCTTCACTTCCTGGGAAAAATAAAACATAGAAAAGAGGTGAGCTCAAATGCCCAGTAAGGATAACAATATAGCGGAAACTTTCAAAAATAAGAATAAACTTTTAAGGAATTGTATAACTAAAACAAAAGCCTTTCAAACATGAACTTTCAACATGGTATGGCATAAATAAAATGAAATAATTCCATTTACTTACTCACATGGATATTCTACTAATCGAATAATCACATGCAAAAATCAATAACCACTTTCATAATGTTGGAATGCATAATGCCAGACTATCATAACCACGTAGTCAAGGCCTCGTGCCAAGACTACAAATAATATTTTGTCAAGGCCTTGTGCCAAGACACTAGTTTTTCTCATGAGACCTACCGATGCATCGAGGAGCTATAGCGGGCTCCACCCGTCACTTACTAAGTCCAATGCATTCCCATATGAAAAGGTTTAAACATAACATAAACATTCGTATTAAAACTAGCATACGAAATGTCAATAATTTCACCATAAACTATGAATGGTATAAAAATAGCACATCCACAGTCAAACATATCACAAAACCTTCAATACAATATAGAAGTTTTGTATCACAATATATCAAATTCAAATAAGCGTAAAATCCATCAAAGGATGTTGACATAGATGAAATCAAAATTCTTTTTAAAGAAATATCTCTTTTTATTTTGAAATCATTTAAGATCCATATAAAATAACAAATTTTCTTTGAAAATATTCTTATAAGCTTGTAAGGGAATTTTTGAAGATTTTATAACGGTGGAAATTAGCCGCACCCGCCGTATAAGTTTAAAAAAAACGTTCTTACCTTAATTCTGTCGAAAAGTTTAAAAATGACCTTGTTTTGAAAACGACGGAAAGATTCCTTTATAAACCTCTTATAAACAGTCAAACAAGGGTATAAATGACTTTAACCCATATTCTTGTAAATAATAAAAATGTTTTGAAATACATTTTGAAGAAACATGGATGTGGATGATAAAGAGATCCCAGTAGATTATTACAAATAAACAACCTCAGATAATGAAGAGATTGTGAAATAACCCTTACCTTGTACTTTTCCTTGGTTGGGGTAGGTTAACCTCCTGTATAATGGTGAAATAATTGTTATTAAATTATACAAGAATCATATATATTAATATGATATCATATATGATCTTTTAACATTGATTTTTTAATAATATCTTAGAATTATCGTCGTTTCGGGTGTTAACTTACTTGTTTTATTTTATATGTTTTGTTATGTAAGACATGTTTGTAAAGGATAGGTTGTATATTATTCATATCCAGAATGATATCAAGTCCTTAAACATCATTTTTAAATCATCAAATGATAATTATACTTGAATGGATACGATGGAGAATGAATCTCATCGCGTTCGTGGAGACGGTAGTCCGTACGTACGCACGAGCGACAATATCATTCTTTTGATATTAAAATAATATATAAATGGATGGTATATCATATATACAGAATCATTAACATGTTATATTCATTATTTACATGAGTTACACATCATTATTATACCCATCCAAATAATAATATATTGAATAACAATTACACCACGACGTGGAGACGGTAAGCCGTACGTACGCACATATTGTGACATGTTATTCAAAGGGTGGATAGAATACTGAATATGGTTGTACCATATTTATAATAAGATCACAGTATATGTAAGATACTGGAGTTATTATTTTAGAATGGTAAGAACAAAGAAAGAGGAAGTGGAAGAAGAAAGGAACTTGGAAAAGGGTGGTGAAATCATTACCTCTTCTTCGGGTTCTTCCTTTTGATTTGATCAAAAGGGATCCTTAGGTTGGATTTCTGATCAAACTAATGCCTCTAGGTTGTAGTGAAAGATGTTGGGAGAGTATTTGGGCAGAGTTTGGCCGAACCAAAAGGCTTTGAAGGTGTGAAGAAATGAGAAGGAGGAGTGCCCTTTTATAAGAGGGGTGAGGGGCACCTTTGGAAAAGCTAGAAATATTAATTTATAATAAATTCATATTCGGTTTCTAATGGCTCCAAAGTTTATTATTCAAAGTTTAAGGTGGGGATAGGTATAAAAACACTCAACCAATAGAATTTAGACAGGTTTGGGTACTTATATTAACCTTATCTTTTAGTATTAACTCTAAGTTAATTAGTTTCACTTTTACAATGTCTCTTTGTATTTTTATATAATATGGTTAATAAACTTACTATATACATCTAATAGACCCCCAAGTGGTCCATTAATGATGAAACTATCATGATATAAGTCTCTTGGACGAACCTTATATTTTTAAGAATTTAATATCAATTAATAATATAATATTTGTTTTAAGAACTCTTTTATGTCAATTCTGACACTATTCAATAGTTGATTTTTGTGAAACTCATAACAGATTGATTACTTCGAAAAAAGTCAATTAAATCAATAATAATATATCATATTATCCTATAAAATTAGTTTAATTCATTAAAAGTTTCATATTATATTTTTTTTGGGTATTTATAATATCAATTATTTTAATTTTTCACTATTATTGTAATTACTGCATCATCATTGTGTCATAAATAAAATAAATTATTTAATGTCTAAAAATTATAAATAAAATATCATTATGTAGGAACTCTTTTTATCTTTCTAATGAATATTTATAATCTAAAATCCAACTTATATAACCCTATGTAACAATTGTTTTGCTAAAAGATATATGCTTGTGTCATTTTTGTATTCATTTTGACTTAATTAAAATAAAGTGTCATTATCACTTACAAGTGGATCCATGGGGTCCCAAAATCGACCCAAAGATGCCCATGGTCGACCATGTATCAACCAATAGGGTTAATACACGTTTTAGGGTAATTTAGTATTATTATAATATTATTTTGTAACCCTTATTTACCGGATTTACCCTTAACCATGGTAAATAAAATATTTACCGCAGTAATTATTCAAAATGTCTAAAAATAAAAGTTAACTATTTACACAATTTGAACATCCTGATTCCAAATATGGAATCCATTTTTATAAATTAAAAACACAGAAGTGGCAGAAATTAATTTAAAATTAATTCCCGCTGTCAAAACAAAAAGCGTGTTTTTAAGAGATAATAACTATCAAAAGATTGACACTTGTTTATGTTCGGTTTAATTGTAAAATTATGTCTAATGACCAACATTATATTAAATTGTAAAAATATATTCTAAATATACTTTAAAACCACTCAAATTCATAATTTATCACTATTAATTATTTTGATTTAAAAAGCTGTTTTTAATTAAAATTTAGTAATTTTCACTATTCATCAAAATATGAAAGTTATCCGAAAAGTACCAAAATTTCACCTTAGGCTAAATTTGATATTCTGAATCCAAAAATGAAGTCCATTTCAAAATATAAAATATATATAATTACAAAATTTAGGTATTACTATTCATAACGGCTAGTTTGATCGGTTGTGGTGTGTGTTAAAACTCGACGTTGCGTACAACACATGCTACTGTTTTATTCAAAGGAAAGCGTATCGTGGAAGCTTGAGATGTTTCATTCTAAATTTTTTGATGTCTCCATTTAGTCAAAAAGCTTAAAATATTGTATTTAAAAAGGATTCACTATCAAAAGTTGATAAAAGTGCAATACTGAAAATGAATCTGTTCTTGCATTATGACTAAGAAACTCATAATATGGATTCTAAAATTATAAGGATTATATAAAGTTAAAAAATGTAGTTAATGCTATTCATGACCTCTTTTAATGGCTTTTTTTTGGTAAGTCATGGTGCAATTGAACTTGGTGTTGCGTGTAGTGCAAGTTATTGAATTATTTTGAAGAAATAACACACTATGAAATCTTGGGGTGTTACAACAATAAATAATGGACAATGTAAATGTACTCACTCGTACAAGTATCCAAGAGTAGTACGGGCACATTCACGTAGTACTATGATATAGGAAAATCAAGGTGCTACTATCCCTAATAGTTATTATGTTACCTTAAAAAGAGTGCATGATATTTACTACAGGAGACTAATGGACAAAAAATATCATGGTTATGTCATTATTCCTTCATCAATGTCTTGTGTTAGTAGTGATATCTATATCAAGACAACAATGATAATATAATATCTCATGTCTAAGTGGTTAGTTAAGAGAAATCGAACAAATGATATGAATAGATATTAGATACACTATATCTATATAAATTTAAAGGCTATTTGTGGTCATTATATACATCGTTTTATAATATCATTTCTACCCCCTACTCATGTCTCTTTTAAAGTTACAAAATGAAACTGCTTTTAGTAATCTATTCATTACCATTTATGTAAGGGTGTACAATTTATCAAGAATATTAAATATTTTTTAATCTTTAATTATTATGGTGAAGATATTATAATACAATGTGAAAAGTATAAAGGAACATAATTCCGAGGTAAATTTTGCAACGTCCTTCAACGAAAGAAGTATTAACAGATGTTATTTTATTTGCATCTCATAAAATAAGACAGTGGACGTTTAAATAAAATTAATTGAAATGATGAATCATGTTTCAAATTATTGTACAGAAATATTCATCAATGTAATTTCTTTTTTACTTGTTGGGTATTTAATAAATTTATCACATATGTGTATTGATAAACAGTAACCAAGTAAGTATAAAAATGTTTCTAGAAGCCAGGTGCATTATCGGTGTGGCTGAGAATGGGTGATACCTAGACCAGTGGTGAGAAGTATATGACTTATATATTTGAAAGTTAAGATTCATGTTGAGATATTATTGAGTATGACAAAAACATTCATCTCATGTGTTCGTGGACATAGATACATTATTTCTTATTGGGGAATTAAAGTAATCTTTGGGGTCTAATACTCATCCACTAGTTCAATAATGCACAGATTGTTGGAAATAATTGATAAATATAAAATGTAATACTTGTACCCAATTGAGGAAAATTAATTAATTTTCAAGTAAGAATAAATGTGGATGTCAATAATATAGAAAGTTATGTATTTTTCTCTTGGTATAGATAAAGGCCATTGGTATTAATGATGTATTTATATTAGACAATGAAACATTAAGAGATAACAGTTTTCCACCATGCTTTTAGAATTATTTTTCCAAGAGGGTGGAAACTATTGAAAAATAATCTATAGGTATATATATACTTCATTTGATTATTTTTATTCATTAAGTAATCATAATGTGATGTATTAAGTATACATGGTTATAATATATGAGTTGTTTTGGATAAACAGGCATAAGAGTATCTTAACAAGGATTTCTTCGATAATTATAATATAGTGTAGAGTAATACATGAACACATATTACCTTATCTGCATCCTGTAATTGATGTTAATGAGGATAATTGGTGATAATATCTTACATGTTAACATTTATCTAAAAAATATAGAGTGGAGGAATTCCTAAAAACATATTTTCAACATCACGGTTATGATGTAAGGAATATCAATTTTGCAGGTTATAGTGAAATCAATTGTATTTCATAGTGTTCATTAAAATTAATTGTGTTATCCCATAACTATATGACATATATAATGAAAAATGTACATCATTCGAGTCATAATATGAAGTAATACATTTTTTTCATAATGACATGTGTTTGGATGCATAAAGTTTTTTAGGAAATAAAAAAACATGAATCAGGATCAATCACATTGTGCATCTATTATTATAATCCTAACAGTTTCTTAAGATATTATATCAAACAGTAAGATAGAAACTTTTTATTCAAGTTATAGACAACATTTCTAAGAAATGGATCATATCTCATAAGAGATAGGGGTTACAGATTGACTTGTTTTTAGTCAATGCTCAAGTGCACTTGTAGTTGGCATAAGAACGAGTTCCTCAAGTGCATGTGAAACATAGAATGTTTCAGACACACATATTACATATGAAGGATAAAACCATGGTGATGTTTTTTGTGTTCACTATAGTCAGCGATCTATTATTCTTGGTGAATAATAATTCTAACAAATGATTAGTATATGAAATTTACCAAATATTAAAAATATCAATTAAAATTTAATAATGGATTACATGTATCACAACTCAAAGGGGAATATAATATTGAATATTACAGTAGGTATTCAAGTGATAAGATACATGGATTATACAAGTGTTGCGCCAATAAGGTTTGATTGATAATATCCTATCATTATTCCTAAATCGATTATAATTTTACATATCATAGATAAAATATATGACTATATTATTAGGCATTATATTTCATTACCATAAATCATGGAAGGTGTCTATATGATGCAACCATAAGGGAATGGTCATCTCATAGAATGATAATAATGGTTTCAAGTTACTAAAATATAGTTTAGTATTGAAGACAAAGGATCTTAAAAAATTCATTTGGAATGAAATATTTTAATGATTCTACCAATGATTAGTGGGAGTTCAAAGTTTTTCTATGTAAAATTTGTTTGTAAACATATGGAAAATAGATTTGTCTTAATGTTCGTTAAGAGAATAATAAAAGAATGTATTATCTAGTGATTGACTTGAAGTAAGAGACCAGAGTTCTAAGGAATAGGATCTGATGTGGTAGATCTATAGGTTTCATAGACCTAGACAATAATACATATAATTAAATGGTTTTGAAAAATACAAACTGGAATAGTACGAGAGAGGAATTGTTACAAATGTCACATGTCACATTTCTGCGCAGATTTACATGTCTAGGAAATGGGAGGATATAAATGTGTTGAGTTAAAAACCATAAACATTAGTGATGTATCAATCACATATTCAATGATATGTAAAAGAAATGATATTACCAGAATATAAATTATTGTAGGAAAATATTAGTTATATATAGGAGAACTATAAGGAAAGTAGTCCGAACTATCTAATTGTACTTCAAAATGAACAAAAATTATTTTTCTGGTAATTCAATATAAATAGATAGTAGTTTTTTGAGGATAAAAACAATAATTTCTTATATTAATGAGATCTAATATTGTGGATAAGAAATGTTTTTGAGAGGTACCATCTCTTATAAGCCAGTGATATCCATACGTACAACTACCAAGTATATTGCATCTTCTAAGGAAGCTAAGAATCAGTTGTATACAACGATTTATTACAATTCTTGCAATCACACCTGTTAAGAAAAGTATTATCATAATGTAAATTATGATATTCATACTAGAAATGATTTCAAGTTATAAATGTGGAAAAAAGAGATATACTCGGGGATTCGATCTCTTGAGAAGTATTACTCAAGGAGTTGAGGTTGCAAATAGAAGAACATCCATGAGGCGGAATCCTGGTAGGCCTATAAACTAAAGACGCTACTCAATAGAAAATTTATCTTTATCATTAGAGTAGATAACATGTATGGTTAGAAAGTTTGATCTAGTGCATGTGGGAGTGCTGAAATAGAGGGTTCCCTAGACCCCACTATTCAGTGCTTTTAATTACCATATCATGTATATATAGAGTTATACGTGACGTGTGTTTACCATTATAGTGTATAATTCTCAATTTCCACTATTGAAATGGTAATTTCTATGGATTATTTGTCGTATCAAAAGGTTATAGATGATCGGAGGCTATAATGAGATCCATGAGATACCGAGACATTATTCTTAAAGGTCATATGTTCTTGATATATCTTATTGATTGGAAATAGTATATTTTTGACTATCAGGTGCTAGGGGATCAAATTCATTGAGACTTCTACTCATGAAGTTCTCACATGTTGATCTCATGTAGTGAGATCAAGAGGATAGATCCACCATTAGAAACACCATATTTTTTTAATGTCATTCGATTTTCCAATATATGATCATGTGAAATAGTCTCGTAACATAAGATCATTACAATTTTATTTCATTATATCATGTACTTTTATGCAAGAAAAAACCCATATGTTGAAATTATGGTGAGGAAGTTTGTGAAGAGGGTATCGTTGGTGACATGGAATTCGATGAATGGCCAAGAATGATTTTTCGCTTCTAGGTTTAAGAAGTGATATATCTCAGGTTATGTTGATTAGGATGCTAGTAACTTCATCATAAAATTGGCCATGGAAGCTACTGGTTAATATATCTAGTAAGATAATCAAATAACAAATTATGAAAAGGACGGTGACATTGGTCAACATCCTAATTTATGTAATTTTAAAATACAAATAGATTATATAACATAGTAAGTGTTTTTATGATGGTTTCCATTGTTTTGAAAATCCATTTATCTTTTCAGGCCATGATGGCTATCTAGATCCAGCTCTTGGTCTATCAATACAATTCATTGATATTGAGATAAGGATCAAGAGGGTCACACACAATAGCATATTCGATAATATTCCTCATTTAGTTGAATAAGAGTTTTGGACATGGACGGCCCCACCACTGGGGTCTGGGATTTTTCCAAAGATATACGATCACTAATACAATAAATAAATTCATATTTTTCAAGCCTAATAATAATGAGCACTGAACATACTTATTAAATGTATTTACAAGTCTTGTGTAAATACCTGAAAAATATTATATGAATGAATATTAAAAAAATATTCAAGGATCAATTAATATTTATGGGAAAGATGAGTTGAGTTAATGACATATTTATTATAAATGCGATATATTCAATATATCAAAATAAAGTGATAATAATATTTCTGACTTAGTTCAGTAGTAATAACAATTTTCTTATAGCATGTTATTTATTTGCGAGGCCGGGTGGAAATATTGAATATTTTGCTAACACTCTTTAAATATTGGAGGATAGGAGTTTTCCATATACTATTCACAGGCTCCCTCTCTCTACTCTTCTCTCTCCTATATCCTTGAGAGAGAGGATATGGATCCAAATAGCCTGGATCGATTTCTCTCTCAGGCATTGGGAGGAGGGTGATATGATGATCATTGGAGCATTGAAGGAGTCTTCAGATCTTTGTGCTAGCACCTGGATTTTGACGATTGGTGCCCTTGGAGTTTCTTAAAGCACCTGTAGAAAATGAAGCAGAATTCAGATTCAGATTCTTGGAGCATCGATCACTAATGAAATGAAAACATCATGCGTGTATTTGGATCTAAACCAGGTATTTTATATTTTTAATTTTTTTTTAAAACTCTTCACCCAAGATCCTCATCTTAAACCGAGATGCGATTCACTAACGTGGGAAATTTCATGTCGAACTCTAGTGAATGATTTAAAAGAAACCCATTTTATAGGATTCAATTTCATTCCTAGTACCTTCATTAGACTCAAATAAAAGAAGCGATAGATATATTTCATTGAGGGTTTGAGTAGTTTATACTATGGTCAAATGAAAATTTAGTTTCCTATATGTTGATAATGTTGGAATAATTACACTCATGATTGAATAAATGGATCAAAAATATGACATATGCGTGGAGAAGAAGAAAATAGTGTAATATTTTTTTTGGGATAGTGAAAGGCTCAATTATATAATTGGATGGGAATATTTTCCTTCCTATTTTAATAAATATGGTTGAATTCTATAGATGTTGAATGTATGGAAATAATGAAAATCAATTTCCAATGGTGAAATCACATAAAGAGAATCTGTAATTTGTAAGAGTTATGGATATAATGTTGACGATGATGAGTCTACCAATAAAATATAAAAATAATGAGATATTAAAATTTTATTTTTATGTTAAATGTTAGTGGCATGATTAAATTAATGTCAAAAAATTTTACGACATGATTTATATTTCATATTTTAGGAATGATTTATTATGTAATATGATGAAGAAACCTAGTAAGTGGTTTACTAATAAAGTATAGCGATTTTAGTGATTATGTAATGCAATTAAATAATTATGTTATATGAATAATAAAATATGTAATGATTGATCATTGATTTATTTTAAGGATATGCTTGTTATGTAGAATATTAATACTGACCAAGAAAATTGATTTAATAGAAAGGTTATATTTTATGGATGAAATTTCTTTAAGATAATAACCCTTAATATTTTCCTATGATTTGGAAAATTGGGTTTAGATTGTATAAATAGATTATTGATATTGATAAAATAAATTTGAAATTATTAATGTCCTTAGAACTGATAAAGGATATGATGAAAAGGTTGTTTATGTTATCACTTATTGAGTATTCAACATTATTGGATCCATGGAATTTTTTCAGTAATATATGGTTTTGATTTAATGAATGAGGAAGAATCATATTTTCTCATTGAGTATTTATGGTAGTTATGGTCATTCCCAGGCCTAAGGAGAATATATAAACCAGGTATTCAAATATATTACATGTGACCATTAATATCATATTAATGATATTTATAGGATTAATTATAATATTATTTTGTATATTTATTTTACTTATTTATAATGTTTTTCCTTATAAAAAATTGAAAGGGTTATAAGGTTAACCATTTTTGTAATGGTGTACATTAACCTTTGGAAAAGGTTTTAGAGATTAATTTATTAAGTCACTATATGAATATGTTTCCAAATCATATAACCAATTATAACATTTTTTTAAAAACGATTGATATAAAGAATGACTTTATATAATGAATAATGTGATTGATATGTTCTTGAAAACAAAATCCTTCATTTAATGAAGTATGAAATGATGTAGAAATTTACCGAAGAACAACCGAAAGATGAAATTGTTATTATGATAATAAAGAAAGATAAGACCTTGGAAAATCAATCCCTTTTACATCATTGATCATATCAGGACCATATCATGTCTTTTAATTCTTACACAAAACCTCTATCATGTTTATGATACATTCCATGTATCTCTCACGAGGAATTATATACTTGTTCCATCACATATAATCTTTTCATAGGTCATACCATTGAAGCAAGATATTTATTATGAGGAATGAACAATATAGATCTTGTATATTATCTAGAATGTTATACAGAATAAGAGAAATCACCAAATAATTTATTTTTGGTGAAACCACCATTTTGAGGTAGCTATGTTGGAACTTGAGTAAATGATGAGGTTGAAGTATCCAAACTTTTTTGTATTAGAGTGATAAAATTTGAGGGTGAAATTCACATTAAGGGGGGTAAAATGTAATATCCTAAGTGTTTATGAATTATTTTTTTCGAATAAATTAATTTAATTTGTTATATTTCATTACATTATATACTAATTTTTTCATGTGCTACACGCAATACATGATTATCTTGTGTTACACACAACACTATGTTTTATTAAAACCACAAAATATTTTTAATATAGTAACTTAAATATGAATTCTATAACATGTACATTAAAAATATCTATATTAATAGTAAAAATTAATTTAATAATAATTATTATAATGGTTTTATATTAAAGGAATCATTTTTAAAAAATTACTTAATTTTTTTGTAATGTACCTATATGTTTCCAAAATACATTTTTAAAAATGTTTTAAATAGAACATAAATAAAAATAAATTTAAACACTTTAATAAAAATGATTTTATAAAATAAACATCCTTTTTAAAATATCATGTCAAAATTATGTTCAGTTTAATATTTGGGATTTTTCTAAAAAAATTTATTTTTTGATGAATACGGAAAATTACTTAATTTTAATAAAAAACTAATTTTTTTTAATATATCTATAATGATAAATTATAAGTTAATTTGCGTTTAATGTATAATTAGTTAAATTATACATCCATTTATCTAATTTTTATCTTCATAATCAATTTGATATTGATCTTTGATATAAAAACATTGTAAACATTCGATGTTTTTCTCTTTAAAACCATAATTTCTCATCATGTCTATGGTATTAATTTAAAATTAAAATTTTCCACAAAAATGAATTGAATTTTGAAAAATTAATTCCTTATTTTTTATAATAATTATTTATATTATCTAATATGTTCAACATAATTTTTTACATTAACGAATACTGAAAACATTAAAAATTAATTATCATGTTTAATGTAAAAATTAATTTACAGGGAAGTTGAAAATAAATATTACTGTTAATATAAACTAAATAATATTATAAAAAATATTTAATAATTATATTTCTACCATTTCATGTATAATTATGTATAATATTCTATTTTTCATTATTTTTTTTAAAATTTGATTACAATTTTATCATTTAAAAAATATATGTGTTCCACTCACATAATTAATAAAAGTACACCCCCTCTCTGATCTTTGTCAAATATTCGAACCATATTTTTTCAGCCTATAAATACCAAAATCAATTACCAAACTTCCTTCCCTCTTTCTAGAAGCCATATTCTTGGATAAAATCCTATCTTGGAAGGATTTTTTTGGAAACCAAAGGAGCATACAGTAAGAAGTGGTAATGTTATTCAATGGACTTTTTTGTTTTAGTTACACCTCCACCTCGATAAATTATTATTTATTAATGATGACATAATAAAATTACTATATATAATATACTTATTTGTATTTATTTAATGGAACGACTCACAACCATCCCCACTTCAATTAAATGGGTTATGAAATCATTGTTCCTGTGTATGGTGGCCTACCACCTCACAAAACAATGTCATTCCCTTTTTTCATTACCACCAATCGTGGTTGGGTATGATGATGTATATAATGTATATAAATATGTTATTTATATAATAATAATACATATATATTCATTTTATTTTATATATACCATTATAATTTCAATTCTGGGGGAGATATGATAACTTTTCCCATGTGTATGGCGAACTACATCCTCAAAAACTGATCTGATTTGTTTTCAATAATGCATTAAATGGATGAAAATAACAATAATGTTAATAAATAATTGTGGTATAAAATATATATTTAAATTATTAATGAATATTTATCATTATTAAATGATAATATGTCATTTTAATTCTATACATGTAACATAGTAAATGATAGTAATGTTGTTTGTCTATGTATGGACTATCACCTTCACGAAGTGATGTGACACTATTTTCTTCACCACACAACATATATTATATGTATAAGTATATTTATGAAAATTATCATTCTTATTATATTATAATAATTTAAAAAATAGAAAATATTACTTAACATATTTCCATATTGATCATTAAAAATTGGGATCTATACTCCTGTGTATGATTGACCTATCGTCTCCATGATTGTGACACATTACATTACTCAAAAACACAATTAATTATTGGAAATATAAGTATAATTTATGTATAAATATCATAAATATTTCAACATTATTATTATTAACATTATGGAACCATGATCGATGTAATAGATATGAAAATAAAAAATCAAAACATATATGAAAAACGAATTTCTTATTACCCAAAATAAGACATTAACATGGAATTTTAAATAAATGATTAATGATAAGAAATTAGTAAATCATATGGGGTATGATATATATATAATTATTCTTGTTTGATATATTTATTATAAACTTATATGTTTTATAAAGAATTTTTTAATGTGTATAATAGAAGTAGAGACTTATGGTTAGGGATTTCCATCTAACTTTTCTTACATCTATAAGACGCATGACATATTAATGACCTCTTTCCATTGTACGGTTAATATAAATTCCATGAATTTGTACATGGATTATTATCCTTAAAATTCTGGGGGATTAAATATTCATTTTAAGATCTCCATTTCATGTGGTTTATTGTTTAAAAGCTACCAAATAGGTAAGGGATATTTTCCTGAATTTTCATTCTTTGAGACATATGTTATTCTATTCACAGATTTTCTTTTACAAGGATTATATACGGTTGAATGACATGTAACACCATGAATTTATTTATCCCTATGATATTTTAATATTCATTTTATTTTATTTATTCTTGTGTATTATGTTTCAATGTTACGAGAGTGTTATTGATTTTATGATACCATCAACTCATTTATTGATATTTTCTATGATAATGATTTTGAAGAAAAAATATTATGATCAATATCTCAAGGAAATCATATATTATATCATCCTTTAGTTATTCATGATATTTAAAATCAATAGTATCATTTCCACCCTTTTTTACTTAATATAATTGATAAAAATGTGCTTAATATAATTGAACCTTATTTCTATCTTCGGTCAAAAATATATTTTCTTCCAAAATAATGTTTAAAAAAAATGAAAAATAATTTATGATTATCATATGGTCATTAAAATAAATATTTACACATTTATGAATTTTTTTCAAAATATTTTGAAATTTTTATCCATGTTAAATTCCAAAAAAAATTCATTTGTCTGTTAACAAAAGTGTGAATGGAATGTTTTGTTTAACATGAACAGAATAAATGAATTTTCATGTCATATAGACCGTTATTTTTATAAAATATTACGTTATTAAATTTTATGGCTATTTTAAAATAAATATCAAATTTTATTCTAAAAAAGGTGTTTTTCAATATTAAAAGGAAATTATCCTCAATAAATGATGTAATTTATTTTTAAAAGAATAATATAAAATATTTCATGTTTATTTTAAAAGAAATTGTTTTTGAAAATGAATTAGTGTTTAAAATATTATTTTCAAGTAAATATTATTAACCTGAAATAAACAATTCAAGTGATCTTTTATATTCCTCTTCCATCTCATATGATGTACTTTGATGTCACTACTATTTTACTAATTTTATGATCCAGGTATAAAATTATTATTCCTTCTCAAAATGGTTTATGATTATGATAAAAATATGTTTATAGAATTTGTTTCTCTTTAATATATTAATCCTTGTTAAAATTATTATGAAACTATCTACTTTTTTAATGGGTTATTCTTGTATTATGTTATGAAATGATTAAGGAACCCATCTCTTTTTATTAGTATATGAAAATATGAAATGGTTATAAACCCCATTTCATTTCTTGTGTTATGATATGATGAATGTTTATTAATCATTTGGCACACATGTGTATGATTTTCATTATATGATGGGTGGGGAATATATCTCCCTCAAATGCATTGGTTAATGAAAAATATTCTATGAGCACAGATGGAAAATTGGTAGTTAGTCCAAGATCAACAATTGAGGGTACATTGTGTGGTTTACCCAAGCCTAAAAAATAAGGTAAACTAGTTGTTCTCCCAAGATTAAAGTAGGTATATGGGTGGATATCCCATGCCTATCATGTTATGAATTTCATGGTGGGTAACATTGAAATAATATTTTCTATACTAATGTGTATTCTAAAAATGTATTCCTTATTCCACAGTTATGCTCACATGGATCATGTTAATTTATTCCCTTATGATTATTGTTTTATGAAATGATATACCTTCTTCCATGACACAAATTATGATCTTTGATATACAAGGAATAGTATTCATGTGTTATATTTAGGTTCTCATATCCTTATGTTCATTTTATGAATATGTTTCTCTATGTTTACACTTATTTTGAAAATGTGCTCATACAATCTTATGTTATTGTTCCATAGGATCTTAATAATTGTATTACGTAGGGTATGTTTATGAATAATACTAAAGGAAAAGATCGTTATCAGAGAAATTGAATACCTTTAACAAAATTATAATATTGTGTACCTAGTACCCAAAGAAACTAATATATTATGATCCTCCATCATGTTATTGTGTAATGTATTGAATATTTAACTAAAAATATTTAATATCTATTTATGTAAATCATGGGTGGTTATACTGACTCTACATCATGTATCCCCACCTTGATCACACAGGATGAAGGAACTCTTCCACCACACCTTGACACTATTCAATTTCGATGGAACTAACATGTCCACAAGGATTTATATCACATCCCATGAAATAATATCAGTGGGGGGAGTGTTAATATTTATTAAGAGTTTGATTATATAGAAAAAATTTCCATCATGAGTTTCTATGTACATCTCGTGTAACCCTTGATAATCCACGAGCAAGAAGTTGCAAGAATAGAGTTCCTCAGAACAGTGTCTGACCACAACACTACAAAAGTAGAGGGGACAAAGAGAGTACCTCTAATCATATAAGGAGAATATGGTTCATAGGCTTCTATGGATTATATTTATCCGTGCCCCCATCCCCCATTTCGTTATGCCTAGTTCAGACCACATGGGTGGACTTGTGGAACAATATTGAAGTGTCTTCCATCTCATTCTGCACATTTTTCTACTCCACCATGCAATTAGTTATGTATAACTCCATTCCCCATACTTTTTCCCTTCAGGGATATTCCATCAACTATATACCTATTAGTGTCACATTGGATACTAAAATCACTGATGATATGTCCTTATCTATCATAAGTGAAACACTACCTATCCTACAACTGACTAGATCTATCATGTGATCCCTTAGTAACAAACCATCCATCATAGGATTATCTCTTAATGCATCTCTCATAACATGATCATGTATCCTTCCATAAGCTACCAAATTCTGACATATTAGCTACTTTGATCCCATCACCAACTACAAATACTCTACTCATCTAGAATACTCTCCACCCCCATGGCATACTCAAGCACCCCAGCTTAGGTGAGAATGCACAACGATGTGACAAGAGTCATGATATCCAAGTATAATCCCTTATTGAAGGGAATTTATCAAGAAAAAAAGATGAAACCATATCCATAGAGTACCACATAATATTTATGAACCTCATCGAATATTCATCCATGATAATAATATCATAAATAATCTTCAAAATCTCCTTGATATGAATTAATTTCAACATGAATGGACAAAACTATATCATAAAATGTAGATCAAAATCCCTCTATGTGAGAATATTCTCATCATAGGTCTGCATCACTAGACACCCCCATTAGCAGGTCGTTCCATGAAGGCGACTCACCACTATGATGGCCATTTAATTGGGAGGTATCCTAATTAGGTAAAAAACATGTGTGACCACCTCAAACAAGTCATCCTATACCTCGGGCTCTTACTCACTAGGTTACATTATAGATCACTGACCCTGGAGATCATGTAGTGTACAAATCCTAAAAAAACCTCTGCCTAATCTACCGAAACAACCTTCTTCTAAACTGAGGGTTTCTCAACAATAAAACCACATATAGGTACCACATCCTACATAGTTCCCTTCATTGAATCCTCAACACATGTTTGATCATCATCACAATATTTTTGTGAAACCTTGTCTGATTTTATTCATGGAATAATCCTGAAATAGAATGAAGATATGTCACAATAAATTATAATATCGTGGAATCTCACTCATGATGGTACAGAAAAACCATACCCATGTTTTATAAGATTCACATACTAATATTTTCTATCTATTAGTTCCTAAATGTTATGAATCAATAAATAAGTAATCGATGTCATGGTAAATGGATATTTCTACATCCACCCCAACAATGGAGTCTATGTACTAAAATATGAACTCAAAACACTTCATCACTCTCATCATAAATCCCAAAACAAGATCCTGGCTAGACAACTCCTAAATCTTGTACTATGAAAGGACCCCTTCTCATACCACTCTATCATGACTTGATACTCTGGGACCCAAGTCATGACCAACCCAATCCATCCTCAAATAGTTAAAGGGATGGAGACCATTTTTAAGTAGTCAAATCATACACATGGTTGGCCTTAGCCTATGATACATGTATGCACGGACATGTACATACATCTCTCCAAGACATTAAAATGATAATAATATTTCAAATAAAAAATTTATGCATACATATGTACAACAATCATAGTACACAAAATTATAGAAAACGTAAAAGAAAAAGATAAAATACCACTAAAAATTGAAAAATTACCCAAATAGCTCAGATGGAGGGAACTGTAATCCAATTCAACCACAGGTACATACCTTGGTCAACCATTGGTAAACACCTTTTTCATTTAGTCTCACAATGTATGACCTTCTTTGGGTCCTTCATGGACTATGTAGAAAGGAATATCATTTTCATAAGACACAATGTCTATAGGAAACTCTCATATAGGTGTGAGTTTAAAAATACCATGTAGGCAACCCCAAAACACAAAATAAAAAAAATAAATTGCACTAAAATATTCCACTCTACCCTAAGTTGGACGAGGAAACAAAAACAAGAGATAAAAAAGAACTCAATGTCGACTAGTCCTCATCCATTTAGGACTATTCAGTTTATCTCCACTGGTTTCTTCAATAAATATATGTGAAAACACTAAAAGGACCCCCAAAATCACCTAGATATACACATCTCAGACTCTGAGTTTTATGTGGTCCTAACTTCACTACTATCCATGATATTCTATTGAAGGAAAAAATTTATGATCTTCTAGTAGAAATCAATCCATGAGCCTAGCCATCCATGATCATACTCATCTAAGAGATAACGCACATCAGGAATTGCTCTTCCATTCTGAATGGATCTCAATCAAGAATCTCACTCTATCATGTATTACTAAGACAATGGCACATTCAAACCATCCCATAGGGAATTCACCCAATAGAATATTCTCATTAGACCATTCTATGAGTAAATACATCTCATTTCATAGTGGATCACGTTGCGAATATAGGTGATCTCAACCATACAAGATTTGGGAATAGGCGAACCATATTGAAAACCATGATGATTTTGTTTCACAGATAAGGGATCACACTGATGACCAAAGGGGGATTCCACAAACCCAAAATTTGGAACCCGTGATCTCTCATTACATGGATAAGGGTTCATACACAGGACCATCATGGGACACCATAAACCATATATGGAACATTATAGATCATATTTATCAGACCAGACATCAAAACTAGGATCACTTGTGGATTCTAGAAACCGTAATGTGCCTCAAATCCATGATAAATAGACTGGGCATCATTTTAGGACCAATAAAATATATTGAAAATGAAAATAAAGATACAAATGCTATGTAGGGTTATTACTAATGGAGATACTGCAAACTCCACCAACACCAACCACCATGTAGGGGATCATAATCATGATGATAGTGAAAATCCTAGTAGGATGTTTCCTCAAATTAGGTGATAAATTTTATGATGATGAATGAAAACATTCTAGGATAGCCTATAATAGTCTAGATTTACCCCATATGTGTGACTCTCATGATGATACAAAAAACTAACCTAGGGATGTCAATATGATAAAAGATACTACACTAGACTCTTAGAGGGATACAATAACTCTATCCGAGCCCATCAAATCAAGTGGATCACAATCCTATGTTGAGATTGAAATTTCAAATTGTACCCTCATAGTGATAGACCATATAAATACCCATAACTAATACTAGCCTATATGTTTCTATCATCTAACACACTAACCTTACCTCATGTTACTTCTCTCATGAAAAACCATGGTCAACATCACATCTAATGTAAAAAACTACACAAGATAGGCTACTCACGAGCCTCCATCTAATTCTTGATGATGGAGATTCTTGTTGGAGATGTCGCAATTGAGAGTACATGACATGTACCTAAGGTAGATATCATGTCTCTATAATATGTCCCCTAGTTATATACCCTATCGGTACTCAGCAAGTATTTTGGGATATACATGGTGCGTGCAGCATATCCCATGGTGTGTGACCTCGCACAACCTCATGGGCATGTCCCCTTTCATACACGACTGGCTGGACATGTCACACCACAAGATGTGTATCTAAAGTACACAACATTTCATGGATATCATGCCCTTTTTACATGTCCTAACCTCATTTCCAATTCCAACAACCCATGACCATCCACTTGATTTTTTACATAGACATGGACATGTCCCATTCCCTAGCATGTCTGGCCATGTCCCTTGACTACACAATGTGGGAAAACTATATGGCGTTTACCCCCATTACACAGTGTGTGGTCTCTAATGATCATCTTCCCCAAATAGTGAATAACACATTTCATGTGATCCTACTCACTACACGTCAAGTGATCAAGATTTCCAAATGACGATTCGTTATGAGCCACTTGAAACTCCCGAGTTTCCACAAAAACACAATGATCGAAAACTAAGGGTTCATGAGTAGTCCTTATAGGGCATCAAAATACTAAAAAAATATGTATGGGGATTAAGACATATTTATCATTAATAATCCTAACTCATGGTGAAATAGAGATTATTTACGTTTATAACGACTCAAATAACCTGTTGAAGCTCAATATTATAGTGATCAGCATCAAATACGGGGATCAACGGAACCTCCATAACTTGTTTTGGCCACAGGTTATCCATTAGGTTGGGAGATATCCCATGTTCTTCTACAAATGTGAACCTAGGGGGAGTTATATAATAATATATCTTTTAAAATATTAATATACCTCCATTTAACACCCCTCTAACATGCCCTTGATGTTTAAGAAGTTTTATCTCACACATAGGGTAAACAACATGTTTTAGACTCAATGAAAATATCATTTTTCCATTCCAAGAGCCTTATTAGTATTTATTCAAATTTTATTTAAAATATACACGTGTATGATAAAATATTTTTAATATTGTTAATATAACTTCATCAAGGCTCTATGGGTCCCATCAACCCACACTGGATCTCCGCATGGATTTGAATATTTTAATGTTCTACTCTCATAAAAATACAATATATGTTATATCTATGATAAAAGTTAATTAAAATTTCATTTTTTAATGATAATATTAAATTTATTATTGTTCTTATCTACATGTTTCATAAATATATGATCATATCTTCCATTGGTATTGGTCATTGAAAGAGTACATAATTTTATATAATTTGGTATTCTTAATAAAATACATGTTATAAATGAAATAATTAAAACAATTACAGCTCTAAACCATTTATATATGGTAACATTAAATTATATTTGATATTTATGATTGGATTAGTATCTACTAAGAATTATTTCTCACCCTTAGTTTCTACAAACCGTATATGTATAGAGATAATATGAATTTTTTGCTTATATGTACGAAAAATGGGTACCGGTAGAGAGGAAATTATTTTTGAAGAAAATATTGAGTTATTTTTATATTCTTTTGTAGTTTTTTTCTAGAGTTTTATGAAGGAGTTCTATATACTTTTTTCTACTTATTTTAGTAATATTGTTCACTAATTGAAACATGGGATATTATATAAGGTTTTTCATGGATGTATCCATTATTTGGGAATTTTAGTAATATATTATTAGATTTTATTTTTTTCTTTATATTTAATTTCCACTATGTATGGTTAGTATGATATTTTATTATTATTTTATTTTAGAAATAAATTTTAGGTTAAATAATTCCACATTATATACATGTAATACTTAGTTATATTATCAAACATATTTGTTAAATGGGAAAACTTGATTCCATGTGATATTCCACATATGTTTCATAATATTACCAAGGCATGACATTAAAAAATAGTATAAAATCATCTTATATTAGGTCAGGATATTTGGTTAAATAGTATAGAGGATATTTGTGGTCAATGATTTTAATAGAATTCATGTTTGTGTACCTTTTATGTCTGACCGTAATATATTTTCATTTGACCAAAAAACTATATGAATATATTATATTATTTTATAAATGATATTTTTGGCATTATATTTACTAAATACGGATCATTTTTGTCATATTCATGCATCCTTTTGCAACATTTGGATGTTACATATGTGTGTGTATTGGTGATTTTTATTTATTAGTGAATTTATGTCAAATAAGTTTTTGACTAATTAGTAAACTAATAAATCTCCACATAATTATTTCATTGTAATAGATTAATCTACAAAAAAATTTAAAAAAACTTGTTATTTATTCTGATTAATTTTATTTACTAATTACTTTGTGATTATGCGTAAAAAATTATATATATTGTGTTTTTTATAAAAATAATTAATATTAGTTGTTAACTGGTGAGTTTTTCATTATATATTCATTATAGAAAAAAATATTGTTGGTGAATTTCATTATATCTAAATAGTGGAAGGAATATCTAATGAATGAAATATATAGATAGGGGACATGAATATTACTTTAAATAGAGGTCACAATACTCATGTATAGAATAATATTAATGATTTTTTATTAATATGATTAAGAACATAGAAGATAAACAATATCATGAATTGGGATTGTTTATTGATGTGGTTCCCAAATTTTGATCCCAAAAACCACATATTTTTCGGGGATATGTTTAACCACAATGTGTCGAAGACCATCTAGAATTAATGGATGCTATGTTCAAGAAGATTTAATCAATAGAGGGTAAAAATTAATGCATTTAGTGTTTATGTTTGAAGGACTACTATGCTGATGGTAGAATAATCAAGTCCAAGTAATGTGTACCAAGGGATTAGATGACAAGTGTCATATTTAGGTAAAACATGGATTTAGAAAAATAAATAAAATGAAAAATAAAAGGGGGATGTGGAACATTATTTATGATTTCATGATATATTCATGGCCACACTTTGAGTTGATTGGAGCTTGGAAACACTATTTCTAGGAAGAGTTTCCTCATTTCACGGTTCATGGTTATCATTCATTATGATATAGAGATTACAATAATTTTTAGATTTATTATTATCATCTACCCACCTTTCCTCATCCTTAGAGACATTTTATCCTTATTTCTTAATTACACATGATTAAATTTGTATTTTCATTCACAAAGTGGAGATTTTAGAACCAATGCAAGCCAATGGGTAAGAACTTCTATTCATGTAATGATCATAACTCTAGTATTATTTTAACTAGAGTTATGAAGGAAATATAATTGTGTTGTTAACTAAAAAATGGGTATACCTTCTGAGGAATAGTTTAGAAATTATATTAAAAATATGAAATAATCTGAATAGAAAACATAACTATGAGGCATGACTAATGCAGTAAAAATCATAAATGGGTAAAAAGGACATTAAACATACATGAAAATTGATTTTGATAAAACACTTGAAATGAATTATTGAGGAAAATATCATTTTTCACCAAATCATTCTCGTTCCACAAAATGTCATGCGATTTTAAAAGAAAAGGATTTTGTTGAAATTATTCATGTAATATTTTGGAGTAATCTTCATGAAAATAAGGCTTTATAGATCCGTAAAAATCTATTCGTGCCATATAAGATAAAAAAAACATTCTTCTTGTACTTATGCCGGAAAAGTCAAAAAGTACCTCATAAAAGAATGATTCCATACATACCATGTAGTAAAAATCATAAATGGGTAAAAATGACATTAAACATACATGAAACCATTTTTAGTAAACATGGACAATGATGAGAACAATAACCCCAGTAAATACTTACGAATAAACAATCTCAGATAAGAACGAGATTGGAAAAGTTATCCCTTACCTTAGGTCTGATATACTTCGTACATATACAAAACTCCTATATAATGATTTAAATAATGTCATTGACTTATTAAAGAATCTTATTCATTGTTATTATATCATATATGGTTCACTTATAACTTTATATTACCCGTTCTTTTGTAAATTCATGTTAAAGTATCGTTTTGGGTAAAATCGTTTCATTTGTTGTTCATGTTTTAACTTGTAATTAATCATATGATTACTTAGATCATGATTAATTACATCCAGAATGATAAACATGGTTTATATATAATATATATTCAGATTATATATATATATAATAGATCGATAAATGTAAAGAAATACACCGTTAATGAAGACAGTAGATCGTACATACGCATTAAGGCTGTTTTCGTTTCCTTATTGAATAGAATTGAATTAAGTATATGACATAAATATATATGTACATAAATACAGTAGCATTATTATGTCATATGTTTCATTATTACTTATTTTATATACTTTATAATCATTCTTGAATTGTTAACATGGAAAATGAATCTCATCGCGTTGTGGAGACGGTACTCTGTATGTACACACGAGCGATGAAATCGTTCCCATGGAATTTTATTGGAGTGTATGTATAATATTTCAGAATAAATATCAATTTACAATAATCATATATAATAATTATTTAAACCATTATACCCATCCAAGTAAGGTGGTGGTGGAAAATAGATTACACCACGGCGTGGAGACAGTATTTCGTACGTACGCACCTGCGGTGATTTCATTTTCTGTAGGATGGATAGATGGTGAAATAGGGTTGCTTGATATTTATAATAACATATCCGTATATGATTGATAGTGTTGTTATTACTTCATAATGAAACAACTAAATAAGAATATGTAGAAGAAGAAATAACGTTGAATGAATCGGGAACAGACATTACCTCTTCTTTGAAGCGGCTCTTTGAGACCTTCTCTTAAGGCACTGAAATTGGTCGTTGAAGAAGTCCAGGACCTATTGGATGTTTCTAGGGAAGTGGGTAAGTGAAATGGTCAGGGTTTTGAAGAACTTTAAGGCCATATTAGTGTCATGAGGAGAGGGAGGAGGTGCCTTTTTATAAAGGAGGAGAGGGGCACCTTTGGATATCTTAAAAATATTAATTTATAATAAATCTAACACCACATAAAAACCTCCAAAAATTACACATATTATAAGATTAGATGAGATAGGGTTGTAATATCATCATCCAATAAAATTTATACATGTAGGGAATTTATTTTAAACATTATCAACTTGATTTATCCTTATTTAATCTATTAAATTTTATTTGTATTAATAAGATTCTAAATTTTAAATTGTTATAAATAATTACTTATATTCTGTGAATTTCCATAATTAGATACTTTTTTACATTTTGGATTATATAAATTTCAATTTATAATTTTTAAATATATTTGTGATTTTCAAACAATTTAATTATATGTTATTTTTATAAAATAACAATAGTGTCAATTTTGACACTATACATTTATTTGAATTTAAATTAAATCCAAACATAGGATATATTCATACTAAAATATTTAATAGGTTCCTAACATGTCATAGTAATCTATAAAATTAGTGGAGAACATTAAATAGTTCATATAATATTTATTTTACTATTTGTAAAACCATTTATTAGATATTTCTCTTAATAAAATAATTACTAAAATATTTTTATATAATTATTAAATATACTTATTTGTTGCATAAAAATTAAATATAAAATCCTTTTATGAATATAAATATAAAATATTTTATAATAATAATTTTACTCTACTTTATCATCTTAAAATTACAACATGTAAATTTTTATCTCTATTAAATAATGAAGGTGACAACTTTTGAATCATTTAAAATAACATATTATAAGTGTCATAATCTCCTTAAAATTGTTCCAAATGGTCAAAAATTAAGCCAATGTATTATTAGGGTTTATATATACACTAATAATAAGTTTTTTGAAGATATTTTTGTCTTTTGATATGTATTACCATTTCAATAAAAACTATATTATTGATTTTTTACCCAATAAATAATTTCTGAATCATTAATGTATAAATTAATAATGTAATTAAATAACTCTTAAAAATTATAAATAAATTACCATGATAAATAAAAACATTGTATCTTTCAAATGAGTATTTATAACCGATTTTATATTCTGTATAGACTTATATTAAAAATACTTTTATTATTAAAGTTGAGTGAGACATATTTCACTT
The DNA here is from genome assembly GCA_963277665.1 of Viscum album. NCBI lineage: Eukaryota > Viridiplantae > Streptophyta > Magnoliopsida > Santalales > Viscaceae > Viscum > Viscum album. The sequence goes on from OY728151.1 coordinate 845,058,078, forward strand.
TCCTTTAAATAAAATAAACTAAAGGTCATAATCACATCCAAGAGGGTTCTAATGGATTCCAATTCGACCAAATATTACTTAGGACGAAAAATAATCATCCAATTGTATTAAGACATGTGTTAGGGTAATTTTATAATATTATATTTACCATTAATTTCCCGATTTACCTTTTACTATGGTAAATAAAATTTACTGTAGTTACTATTAATAATGCCAAAAAATAGTAGTCTATTAATATAATTTGGACCCACTAATTCCAAATATGGAATCCAATTTTCCAATTTAAATAACCAAAATTTGCCGAAATTAAATTAAAATTAATCCCATTGTTGAAAGAAAATGGGTTTTTGTTTGAAACATTGCAAAAGATTGAATTGGTTTAACCTACGAATTCAAGGTAAAATCAATGCTGATGACATACATTATATTAAATGGTAATAATATATTATATTTATACTTTAAATCCATTAAATATTATAATTTAACCACATAAATTATCTCAATGAAAATTGTTGTTTTTAATTAAAAATTGGTGTATTTTTACTATTCATCGAAATATGAAAGTTATCAGAAAAATAAGAAAAATTTATCCAAAGTAAATTTTTATATCATGATTCCAAATAAGAATTTTATTTTGTCAAATTGAACTTATAATCATGTCAAAAAATAAATTTAAAATGGGGTGCGCCATCAAAAGGTGGAAAAACTGCATTTTTTTAAAAATACTTATTCTACCCGAAAAGATTATTTTGTTCTTATACCATGTTATAGAAAAATGTGTATGATTAATTATAATGATATAAAATTTAAAATGTAGTTAATACTATTCATAACAGCTAGTTCGGGATAATATTATTACCATATATCATTGTTTAGTGAAACCCTGTATTGCGTACAACACACGCTATCGAGGAAGGTCGTGATTGCGTGTAATGAAAGCCAAATCAGGGTTGCGTGTAGTGAAAGACTCCTTTGTTGTTGCGTATAACAAAATACAACCATATTTCATTTATACATTGAATATATATATATATATATATATATACATACACACTCAATGTTTCGTAGAATAACAACTATCAAACAAACATGAAATTGTGTGTAACACGATCTAAGAATATTGTTCTTTAGACTTCAAGCTAATTATGTGTGGTGTATATCACAAGATAATCTTTTTTTAGTATAAAACACATGAAATCAAATTAATTAAAAAGAATACATATCATAAAATATCAGGTTGTTACATTCTACCCCCTTAAAATGAATTTCGCCCTCAAAATTCATTGGGGTTACACATGGTTTTCTACTTGAATGTTTCTTTAATTGAAACACACATCGTAAAATGAAATGCCAAAACATACCTTTAGAAACTAAAGTATGAAACATAATGGTTACCCAAATTAACTAATCACTCGGTTTCCACAAAGGAGAACATAGGGGAAAATATGGATATGGAAGAAAAATATAACCGTCATGTTCTGATGGAGAGTGGTAGAGGACATGTCTATGAAAGAGCCAAAAATCACAAAGCCAAAAATTTGTGATGATCTAAGGTACCATCTGATTCATCGGTTATAAGAGCACTATGACAACATTTTTGGTTTTCAATATCATTTCCCTAAAGTTGAATATTTTGAATTAGAAGAAATACTTTCTTGATTTTGGTACAATATCACTGTTGTTCATGATTTGAACAATTTACACTTCATCTTTTAATGAAATAAAGTAGAATTTGTTATTCATGAAGTGTTGATAGATCATGTGATAGAATGATGGGTCATTCCATCTGTTTCAAACAAAAGGTTAGCAAAAGTTATCAAATATACATAAGTCTATTTATGGTGAGGTTAATCATATATGATTCCAAAAATGAACTTATACTTCATATATCATATCTATTAATAAAATAAAACTAGTTTCTACTAACCAGGGACTTCCTGTAGGCCATTGGTATGTGATAAAGGCTATTCACACTTCAGTTGTGGGTTCGATTCCCACAACCTTGTCCGACGTGATGTGCGGTCGCCCGTCCTGCAGGTTTTCCTTTTTATAAAACAACATTACTATAACATCCCATCAATAATATAGAAAAAAGTTCTATCCTTAATCAATAATATCTGATGTCGAACATAATCCTTTCCAATAATTAGGCTTATCTAAAATACTTCGGTCCAAGCTCATAGTATAAAGAAAATGATTACTTGAAATGTCACATAATAATCGCATGACTGCCGTCATTTATACCCCATATATAATAATATATATCTTGTTGTTCAAATTACAAAAATATGAATACCTAAATCATGTATTCTCTTGAACAAAAAAATAAAAACCCACTTAACCTTAGTGAAAACATGAATGCTATCAGAAGTCAACTCTTCCCACATACCAAAATCCAATAATTCTATAAACTCAAACCATGATATCACTTAGTCGTTATATCAATCATTAGCTCATAAATACAATCAAACATCTCATTATCTTCTTATCCCTTCATTATGTGCATATCATCTACTATCAATGAATATCTGAATAAACATTCATGGTTACCGGTACCATTCAACATATACTTTGAAATACATTAGGAAAAAAAATAGTGTAACAATCATTAGATGATTCATTATTCCATAGTACCATTAACTATACAACATAACTCTTGTTATCATACAATCATTCCACTAACTTCTTAAACCACATGCTGAGCTTCATCATTTCTTTCATCTCATATTTCATTTGTAGTCACTTCATCATCATCCATATAAATACTACCCATATGACCATGTTGATTCTCTTCATGAGATTTTCCCTTAGGGAATTGTTTTTCATAATGCCCATACATTCCACATTTAAAACATCTAATCATTTTTGATGTCGTAGTAATACCATTATCCTTGTCCATGCTGTTAACTGAACCTTTTCATTGGAACTTACTAGCTTTGTGTTCTTCTTTTCCACACCCAAATTATCTTCCAATTACATTGAAACAATCTCCCTGATGCCTCTTAACACATGATTTACATGACGGAAATTGAACTTTCATTCCTCATTGATCATCATGAAACGCCATCTATCTCTTATTATCTATGTCAGGAAACATACCAAAGTTGAGATTAGTGATCATATTATTAGATTTATGATTATGCATAATAATGATGTTTGGACTTCCAAATCCCATTTCATTTGATTTCTCATGATGAATATCATTCCATTGTCCGTCACATCCTCCATTATCGTGAATTTTTCTGTTCCCAGACATTTTCTAAAACCCAAAAAGAATAGTGTGAGAGGCATAAATCATGATAGGGAAAACAACAAAGTAAAGGGGGAGTACCCTTAATATCTAACATCTTAGGTTAAATTCTATGATCGTTACAATAGTTCTAGGACTATATCATATATGTATACATATCCTTAGGGACATCCCAAGACATACCTTAGAAATATCCCGTGGAATCTCACTAACATTTTCACATCCTAGTTTCCAAAGGTTGACTAAACCATTCCTCTGATACCAACAGTAGAGGTGCAAAGCTTGACATACATGGAAATCACATTAATTTTGCATAATACTTAATACATAACAAATAAATACACACAAGGACCGTAATAGGTTATTGTCTTTGGAAACTCAGAATATAATCTTCTATTTGTGGTGAAAGATCTTCAACATCTCCCATAAGATCTTCCCTTTTTTGATTTCTTACCTAGAACCTTTATTTAAATCCTAGGTAAAACAAAACATATAATGGGTGAGCTTAAATGCTCAGTAAGGGAAAACATAGTGAACATAAAACAATCCATAAACATTTGAAGGCAAAAACATGAACATGAAATCTAAACCTTAAAACCTCGAGCAAAGATATAAATCTTGGAAGTAAAGAATTAATCATAAAGGAAAATCAATCACGATAAAAAAACCTAGCAATAAAACATGTAATTGTGGCAACCATTCATCACATGTTATGATTTCTATAGTAGCCAAGGCATTGCTACCAAGACAATCGTAGTGGACAAAGACCATTTCTGAATCGAGTTCAATCCTCGATCCAGTCGTTTATCACTGAACCAGATTAACTTACCATTTCAGCCATGTGTATCTCATGAGATATATAATCTTTACCCAATGCATTGTATAGAGATATAGGTCTCACCCATCTCATAATTAAATCATTTTTACATGTGCCACAAAATAAACATACATCATTCATAATAACCCAATAAATAAAATGGGTTTCATAAACATCATCCCATCATCACATAATCCATATCAAATAAATGGATATCATTTCATAATAAGAAAATTTAAACCATGTAAATAATATATACATGATACTTGAAACATACACATATGAAATAATGTCATCTTAGATGAAAAATGGTTTTGATAAAACACTTGAAATGAATTCTTGAAGAAAATTTCCTTTCTTCTTCAAAATCATTCTCTTTCCACAAAATGTCATGAAATTTTAAAAGAAAATGATTTTGTTGAAAATGTTCATGATATATTTTGGAGTAATCTTCATGAAAATAAGGCTTTATAAAACAGTAAAAATATGTGCGTTCCATAAAAGATAAAATAACATTCTCCTCGTACTTTTTCCGGAAAAGTCAAAAAGTACCTCATAAATAAAAGGTTCCATACATACCATTTAGTAAAAGTCATAAATGGGTAAAAAGGACATTAAAAATACATGAAAAAATTTTTAGAAAACATGGTCGTGGATGAGAATAATAACCCCAGTAAATACTTACAAATAAACAATCTCGGATAAGAACGAGATTGGAAAAGATATCCCTTACCATAGGTCAGATATGCTTAGTACGTATCCAAACCTCCTGTATAATGATTTAAATAATTTCATTTACTTATTAATTAATCATATTCTTTTTTATTATATCATATATGGTTCACTTATGACTTTATATTACCCGTTCTTTTGTAAATTTATGTTAAAGTAGCGTTTTGGGTAAATTGTTTCATTTGTCGTTCGTGTTTTAACTAGTAATTATTCATATGATTACATATATCATGATTACTTTCATATATAATATAAAAAATGATTTATATACAATAAAAATTCAGAATATACGTATATATAATAGATCTATAAATGGAAATAAATACACCATTCATGGAGACGGTAGGCCGTACGTATGCATGAACAATGTTTTCGTTTCCTTGTTGAATTGAATTGAATTAAGTATATAACATACATATATATGTACATAAATAAAGTGGCATTATTATGTCATATATTTCATTATTAATTATTTTATATACTTTATAATCATTCTTGAATTGTTAACATGGAAAATGAATCTCATCGCGTCGTGGAGACGGTAATCCGTACGTACACACGAGTGATGATATCGTTCCAATGGAATTTTTTTTGGAGTGTATGTATACTATTTCAGAATAAATACCACTTTAAAATATTCATATAGTCATTATTTACACCATTATACTCATCCATTTATGGTGGTGGTGGAAAATAGATTACAACACGTCGTGGAGATGGTATTCCGTACGTACGCACACACGAATGGTGATTTCGTTTTCCGTAGGATGGATAGAGGGTGAAATAGAATTGTTTCATACTTATAAAAACATATCAGTATATGAGTGGTACTGATTTTATAACTTCATAATAAAAAAACTAAATAAGAAGAAGTAGAAGAAGAAATAATGTGGAAAGAATCGGTAATAGACATTACCTCTTCTTTGAAGCGCCTCTTTGAGACCTCTTCTTAGGGCACTAAATTTTGTCTTTGAAGAAGACCAGAACCTCTAGGATGTTTCTAGTTAAGTGGGGATGTTAAATGGGCAGGGTTTGGCCGATCTTGAAGGCTCAAATTGGAGTGAGTAGGAGAGGTAGGAGGTGCCCTTTTATAAAGGAGAAGAGGGGAACCTTGGGAAATCATTAAAATATTAATTTATAATAAATATATCCCACATAAAAACCACCAAAAATGACTCAAATTAGAATATTAGATGAGATAGTGTTGTAATATAATCATCCAATAAAATTTACTCATGTAGGGAATTTATTTCAAACATTATCAACTTGATTTATCCTTATTTAATCTATTAAATTTTATTTGTGGTAATAAGATTCTAAATTATAAATTGTTATAAATAATTACTTATATGATATGAATTATCAATAATTAGATAATTTATTACATTTTAGACTATATAAATTTCAATTTTAATATTTAAATATGTTTGTGATTTTTAAACAATTTAATAATATGTTATTTTTATAAAATAACAATAGTGTCAATTTTGACACTATTCATTTATTTGAATTTAAATTAAATAAAAACAAAAGAAATATTAAAAATAAAATATTTCATAGCTTCTTAACAAGTCATAGTAATCTAAAAAATTAGTGGATCACATTAAATAGTTCATATAATATTTATTTTACTATTTGTAAAACCATTAATATGATATTTTTCTTAATAAAATAATTACTACAACATTTTTGTCTAATTATTAAATATACATATTTGTTTCATAAAAAATTAAAATAAAATATTTTGATGAATATAAATATCAAATCGTTTATAATAATAATTATACTCTAATTTATCATATTATAATAAAAACATGTAAATTGTTATCTTTATTAAATTATGAAGGTGACAACATTGGAATCATTTAAAATAAAATATTATAAGTGTCATAATATCCTGAATAAGGATACAAATGGCAAAAATTCGTCCATTTGATGATTAGGGTTTATATATACACTACTAATATGTTTTTTGCAGATTTTTGGGCATTTTGATATGTATTACTATTTCAATAAAATCTATGTTATTGATTTTTCACTAAAGAAATAATTTCTTCATCATTAATGTATAAGATAATAAGTTAATTAAATAACTCTTAAAAATTCCAAATAAATTACCATCATAAAGAAAAAAAATTTATATTTCAAATGATTATTTATAAAAGAATTTATATTTTGTATAGACTTATATTAAAAATACTTTAATTATTAATGTTGAGTGAGACATATTTCACTTTCCTTTAAATAAAATAAACTAAAGGTCTTAATCACCTACAAGTGGGTTCTAATGGATTCCATTTCTACACAAATATGAATTAGGACGAAATATAAGAATCCAATTGTGTTATGACAAGTGTTATGGTAATTTTATAATATTATATTTACCTTTAATTACCTGATTTACCTTTTACTATGGTAAATAGATTTTACCGTAGATACTATTCATAATGCCCAAAAATAAAAAGTTTTCTATTAATAAAATTTGGACCCACTAATTCCAAATATGGAATCTATTTTTCTAATTTCAATACAAAAAAGTTGCAGAAATTAAATTATAATTAATCCCATTATCGAAAGAAAATAGGTTTTTGTTTAAAACATTGCAAAAGATTGAATTGATGTAACCTACGAATTCAAGGTAAAATCAATTCTAATGACATACATTATATTAAATGGTAAAAATATATTATATTTATACTTTTAAACCATTAAATATTATAATTTAACCATAAAAATTATCTCAATGAAAAAAGTTGTTTTTAATTAAAAATTAGCGTATTTTTACTATTCATCAAAATATGAAAGTTATCATAAAAATATCAAAAATTTATTCAAAGTAAATTTTTATTTCTTGATTCCAATGAAGAATTTTATTTTTTCAAATTGAACTTATAAACATGTCAAAAATTAAATTTAAAATGAGTGTGCCATCAAAAGGTGGCATTACTGCATTTTTTGAAAAATACATATTTTACCGAAAAAATTTATTTTTTTCTTATACCATGTTCTAGAAAATGTGTAAGATGAATAATAATTTTAAAAAATTCAAAACGTATTTAATACTATTCATAAAGGCTAGTTCGTGATAATATTATAACCATATATCGTTGTTTAGTGAAACCCAATATTGCGTACAACACACGCTATCGAGGAAGGTCGTGATTGTGTGTAATGCAAGACAAATCAGGGTTGCGTGTAGTGAAAGACTCCTTTGTTTTTGCGCATAAAAAAATAATACCATATTTAATTTATACATCGAATATATATATATACATACACAGTCAATGTTGCTTAGAATATCAACTATCAAACAAACTTGAAATTGTGTGTAACACGATCTAAGAATGGTGTTGTGTATACTTCAAGATAATACAGTGTGCTGTATAGTACAAGATAATCTTTTTGTATCATAAAACACATGACATCAAATAAATTAAAAAGAATACTTATCATAAAATGTCATGTTGTAACATTCTACCCCCCTTAAAATGAATTTCGCTCTCGAAATTCATCGGGGTTACACATGGTCTTCTATTTGAAAGTTTCTTTAATTGAAACACACATCGTAAAATGAAATACAAAAACATAACTTTAAAAACTAAAGTATGAAACGTAATTTTTACCCAAATTAACTAATCACTGGGATTCCACATAGGAGAACATAGTTGAAAATATGGATATGGAGGGAAAACCTAACCATCATGTTTTGATTGAAAGTGGTAGAGGAAATGGCTATAAAAAATCTAGCAATGACAAAGCCATAAATTTTTTAGGATCTAAGGTACGATCTGATTCATCGGATATAAGAGCACTAGGAAAACATTTTGGGTTTTCAATATCATTTCCCTGTAGTTGAAAATTTTTAATTAGAAGAAATACATGCTTGATTTTGGTACAATCTCAATGTTTTTCATGCTTTAAAAAATTTCCACTTCTTCTCCTAATGAAATGAAGTTGAATTTGTTATTAGTGAAGTGTTAATAGATCATGTGATAGAATGATTGGTCATTCCATATGTTTTAAACAAAAGGTTATCAAAAGTTATCAAATTTACATAAGTCCATTTATGATGAGTTTATCATATACGATTACAAAAATGAACTTATAATTCATATATCATATCACATAATAAAATAAAACGAGTTTCTATTAACTAGGGGCTTCCTGTAGGCCATTGTTATGCGATAAAGGCCAGTCGCACTTCAGTTGTGGGTTCGATTCCCGCAGCCTTGTCCGACACGATGGGTTGTCGCCCATCATGCATGTTGTCTTTTTTCTAAAACTTCATTACTATAACAACCCATCTATAATATCGAAAAAAGATCTATCCTTGAACAATAATAACTTATGACCAACATAATCCATTTCAATATTATGTTTATCTAAAATACTTCGGTCCATGCTCATAGTATAAAGAAAATGATTACTTGAAATGTCACATTACAATTACATGAATGCCATCATCTATCCCCCATATATCATAAGATATATCGTGTTGGTCAAATTAAAAACATGTGAATACATTAATCACGTATTCTCTTGAAAAAAAATATAAACCCATTTAACCTTAGAGAAAACATGAATGCTGTCAAAAGTTAGCTCTTTCCACATACCAAAATCCCAAAAATTCTATATACTCAAACCATGATATCACTTAGTCCTTATATGAATCATGATCTCATGAATACAATCAAACATCTCATTATCTTCTTATCCCTTCATTATGCGCGTATCATCTACTTTCCAAAAATATATGAATAACCTTTCATGGTTACCGGTACCATTCAACATATACTTTCATATACATTAGGAAAAACAATAGTGTAACAATCCTGAGATGATTTTTTATTCTATATTACCATTAACTATACAATATAACTCTTGTTAACATACAATCATTCCTTTAACTTCTTAAACGACTTGCTGAGATTAATCATTTCTTTCATCTCATATTTCATTTGTAGTCTCTTCATCATCATCCACATAAATACTACCCATATGACCATGCTAATTCTATTCATGATATTTTCCCTTAGTTCATTGGTTTTCATAATTACCATACATTCCACATTAAAAACATCTAATCATTGTTGATGTCATAGGAATACCATTATCCTTGTCCATGCTATTAACTGAACCTTTGCTTTGCACTTACTGTCTTTGTGTCCTTCTTTTCCACACCTAATGTATCTTCTAGTTCCATTGAAAACATCTCCCCAATGCCTCATCCCACATGATTTACATTAGTGAAATTCAACTTTCTTTCTTCTATAATCATCATGAAACTCCATCTTTATCTTATAATCTGAGTCAAGAAACATTCCAAAGTTGATATTATTGATCATATTATGAGATTTCTGATTAGGAATAATAACGTTGTTTGGACTTCCAAATCCCATTTCATTTGTTTTCTCATGAAGAATATCATTCCATTGTCCATCATATCCTACATTATCATAAATCTTCCAGTTTCCAGCCATTTTCTAAATCCCAAAAAGAATAGTTTGAGAGGAAAAAATCATGATAGGGAAAACAACATAGTAAAGGGGGAGTACCCTCAATATCTAACATATTAGGTTAACTTATAAGATCGTTACTGTATTTCTAGGACTATATCCTATACGTATACTTATCCTTAGAGAAATCCCTAGACATACATTAGAAATATCTCTAGGGATCTCACTAACATTTTGGTATCCGAGTTTCCAAAGGTTGACTAATCCTTTCCTCTGATACCATCTTCAGAGACTCGAAGCTTGACGTACATGGACATTACATTAGTTTTGCGGAATACATTATACATAACAAAAACATACACACAAGGACATTAATAGTTTAGTGTCTTTGGAAACATGGAATACAATCTTCTAATCGTGGTGAAAGATCTTCAACATCTCCCATAAGATATTCCTCTGTTTTTTTTCTTACCTAGAACCATTCTATAAATCATGGGGAAAAGAAAAAATAGAAATGGTGAGATCAAATTCTCAATAAGGGAAAACATAGTGAACATAAAACAATCCATAAACATTTGAAAGCAAAAACTTGAACATGAAATCTAAACCTTAAAACCTCGAGCAAAGACATAAATCTTGAAGTATGTAAGGAATTTATCATAAAGGAACATCAATCACGATAAAAAACATGTAAATAAAACATGTAATTGTGGCAACAATTCAGCACTTGTTATGATTTCCATAGTATCCAAGGCATTACTGCCATGTCCATCTTAGTGGACAATGTCCCTTTCTGAATCGAGTTCACTTCTCAATCCAGTCCTGTATCAGTGAACCAGATTAACTTACCATTTCAGCCATGTATATCACATAAGATATATAATCATTAACCAAATCATTGGAGGGAGATATAGGTCCCACCCATATCATAATGAAATAATTCTTAATTGTTCCACAAAATAAACATGCATCATTCATAATAACCTAATAAAAAAATGGGTTTCATAAACATCATCCCATCATCACATAATCCATATAAAATAAATGGATATCATTTCATAATAAGAAAAGTGAAACCATCTAAATCATAGAGACATGATACTTGAAACAAAATCATCTGAAATAATTTTATCTTAGATGAAAAATGGTTTTGATAAAATCATTGAAATGAATTCTTGAGGAAAATATCCTTTCTTCTTCAAAATAATTGAATTTCCACAAAATGACAAGAAATTTTAAAAGAAAATTATTGTTTTGAAAATTTTCATGAAATATTTTGGAGAAATAATTATGAAAATAAGGCTTTATAAAACCATAAAAATCCATTCGTGCAATATAAGCTAAAAAACATTCTTCTCGTACTTTTGCAAGAAAAGTCAAAAAGTACCTCGTAAAAGAATGATTCCATGAATACCATGTAGTAAAAGTCATAAATGGTGAAAAAGGATATTAAACATACATGAAAGAATTTTTAGGAAACATGGACATGGATGAGAACAATAACCCCAGTAAATAATTACGAATAAACAATCTCTTATAAGAACGAGATTGGAAAATTTATCCCTTACCTTAGGTCTGTTATGCTTCGTACGTTTCCAAAACTTCTGTATAATGATTTAAATAATGTCATTGACTTATTAAAGAATCATATTCCTTGTAATTATATCATATATGGATCACTTATTACTTTATATTACCCGTTCTTTTGTAAATTCATGTTAAAGTGGTGTTTTGGGTAATATCGTTTCATTTTTCATTCGTGTTTTAACTTGTAATTATTAATATGATTACTTAGATATTGAATATTTACATCTATAATTTAAAACATGATTTATAAGTAATATATATTCACTATATAAATATATATAATAGATTGATAAATGAAAAGAAATACACCGTTCATGAAGACGGTAGGCTGTACGTACGCATTAACACAATTTTTGTTTCCTTATTGAATTGAATTTAATTAAGTATATGAAATAAATATATATGTACATAAATCCAAGAGCAGTATTATGTCATATATTTAATTATTACTTATTTAATATACTTTATAATCATTTTTGAATTGTTAACATGGAAAATTATTCTCATCGCGTCGTGGAGACGGTAATCCGTACGTACGCACGAGCGATGATATCATTTCCATGAAATTCTATTGGAGTGTATCTATACTATTTCAGAATAAATATCACTTTACAATAATCATATATAGTCAATATTTACACCATTATACCCATCCACGTAAGGTGGTTGTGGAAAATAGATTACACCACGACGTGGAGACGATATTCTGTACGTACGCACGCGCGGTGATTTCGTTTTCTATAGGATGGATAGATGGTGAAATAGGGTTGTTTCATACATATAATAAAATATCAGTATATGAGTGATACTGATTTTATTACTTCATAATGAAACAACTAATGAAGAATAAGTAGAAAAAGAAATAAATTTTAAAGATTCGGTAACAAACATTACATCTTCTTTGGAGTGCCTCTTTCAGTCCTCCACGTAGGGCACTAATATTGGTCTCTGAAGAAGACTAGGACCTATAGGATGTTTCTAGGGAAGTGGGGAAGTGAAATGGGCCACGGTTGGCAGAGCATGAAGGGTCAAATTGGTGTGAGGAGGAGAGAGAGGAGGTGCCCTTTTATAAAGGAGGAGAGGGGCACCTTTGGATTTCTTAAAAATATTAAATTATAATAAATATGACTCCACTTAAAAACCTCCAAAAATGAATCATATTAGAATATTATATGAGATAGGGTATTAATTCCATCAACCAATAAAATTCATACATGTAGGGAAATTATTTTAAACATTATCAACCTGATTTATCCTTTTTTAATCTATTAAATTTTATTTGTGGTAATAAGATTCTAAATTTTAAATTGTTTTAAATAATTACATATATTCTGTGAATTATCAATAATTAGATAATTTATTATATTTTAGACTATATAAATATAAATTTTTAATTTTTAAATATTTTTTTGATTTCTAAACAATTTAATAATACGTTATTTCTATAAAATAACAATACTGTCAATTTTGACACTATTCATTTATTTGAAATCAAATTAAATCCAGAAAAAGGATATATTATATCTAAAATATTTAATTGGTTCCTAGAATGTCATAGCTTTCGTGAAAATTAGTGGAGCACATTAAATAGTTCATATAAAATTTATTTTACTATTTGTAAAACCATTTATTTGATATTTCTTTTAATAAAATAATTACTACCACATTTTATTATAATTATTAAATATACATTTTTTTGTATAAAAATTAAAAATAAAATCCTTTGATGAAGATAAATATCAATTCTATTATAATAATAATTTTACTGGAATTTATCATCTTCAAATAACATCATGTAAATTATTATCATTATTAAATTATGAAGGTGACAACTTTGGAATCATTTAAAATAAAATAGTATATATGTGTAATAATCGCCTTAATAAGGATACAAATGGTCAAAAATTAGGCCAGTGGATGATTAAGGTTTATATATACACTACTAATATGTCTTTTGCCGATTTTTTGGCCTTTTGATATGTATTACTTTTTCAATTAAAACTGTATTATTGATTTTTCACCAAATAAATAATTTCTGCATCATTAATGTATAAGATAATAAGGTAATTAAATAACTATTAAACATTAAAAATAAATTACCATGATAAAGAAAAACATTTTATCTTTCAAATGAGTATATATAACCAAATTTATATTCAGTGTAGAATTATATTAAAAATACTTTAATTATTAAAGTTGAGTGAGACATATTTCACTTTCCTTAAAATAAAATAAACTAAAGGTCTAAATCACCTCAAATGGGTTTTAATGGATTACATTTCGACCCATATATGACCTAGGAAGAAATATAATCATCCAATATTATTAAGACAAGTGTTAGGGTAATTTTATAATATTACATTTACCTTTATTTACCGAGTTTATCTTTTACTATTGTAAATAAAATTTACCGTAGTTACTATTCATAATGTCCAAAAATAAAAAGTAGTCTATTAATATAATTTGGACCCACTGATTCCAAATATGGAATACATTTTTCCAATTTCAATACACAAAATTTGTAGAAATTAAATTAAAATTAATCCCATTGTCAAAAGAAAACAGGATTTTTTTAAACATTGCAAAAGATTGAATTGCTTTTACCTACGACTTCAATGTAAAATCAATAATAATGACATACATTATATTAAATGGTAAAAATATATTTTTTTGATAATTAAAAACAATTAAATATTATAATTTAACCATATAAATTATCTCAATGAAAAAATTTGTTTTTAATGAAAAATTAGCGTATTTTTACTATTCATCAAAATATGAAAGTTATCAGAAAAATATCAAAAATTTATCCAAAGTAAATTTTTATATCCTGATTCCAATGAAAAATTTTATTTTGTCAAATTGAACTTATAAACATGTCATAAGTTAAATTTAAAATGGGTGCGCCATCAAAAGGCGACAAAACTGTATTTTTTGAAAAATACTGATTTTATCCAAAAAAATTATTTTGTTCTTATACCATGTTCTAGAAAATGGGTAAGATGAATAATAATGTTATAAAATTCAAAACTTAGTTAATACTATTCATAACCGCTAGTTCGTGATAATATTATAACAATATATCGTTGTTTAGTGAAAACCGATATTGCATACAACACACGCTATCGAGGAAGGTCATGATTGTGTGTAATGCAAGCCAAATCAGGGTGGCATGTTGTGAAAGACTCCTTTGTTGTTGCGTATAACAAAATACAACCATATTTAATTTATACATCGAATATATTTATATATATATATGTATATAAACTCACTCAATATTGCGTAGAATAACAACTATCAAACAAACTTGAAATTGTTTGTAACACGATCTAAGAATAGTGTTGTGTATACTTCAAGCTAATACAGTGTGGCGTATAACCCAAGATAATCTTATTGTAGAACAAAAAACATGACAGAAAATAAATTAAAAAGAGTACTTATCATAAAATATCAGGTTGTTACACATAAGTCCTTTCAAGATAATTTTTAGAGTTTGAAATGTGGTGTACCACTTAGCTCTACCACCCTAGTTAAACTGGGTATATGATTTATTCCATGGTTTCCAACTGAGGAGGTACGTGCATAACCCATCGCACATTATCGACTATGGAGAGTAAGAAATCGAGGATGTAACCACCTTTGTAGATTACTTGGTGGATATAGAGGATCAGCTGTAGAGGTTCCTATGTGGGTGATATATTCTCCTTGTGTGTGTCTGGTGGAAGAACATGAATCTTTAGAAGAGGACCTGGTAGTGGGAGAATATGATGTGATCCCAGTACCCTCACCTTTTTAGTACTTTTTTCTATTTTCTTGTGTAATATCAGTAAGGTTGGGATAATTTAATGACTAGAATTTTTCATGTATTAGTTTTTGGTATTATATGAATAATATATGAGGTCGTCTACTAATATAGTATTCAATTTTGTGCACCAGTGTGCCTAGAATAAATTTTTGAATTTTATTAAATATTTTTAATAGCACACATTGGTAGTTTTTCAAAAAGAAGTGGGAAATTCATGAATGAGTGACCAGATTGTAGATATGAGGGAAGAATTGATTTTATAAATCATGTTTTACCTTGTGCACGACATAACCGTTATCGGAGTGGGCCATTTTTTTTAAAAAAAATTATCCGACACAAAATGAATAAAATAAATTGATAAAGAATTTATTTTAGTTTATTCAATGTAGTTACATGCTTCCTATTTAAATATATAGATATGAATTTTGTCTCATGGGTACCTACTAAACCCTAGATACCTAATTTCCAATAGAGGATATCATCCTTGGAGAACAATGATGGTTCAAGATCATATCGTGAATAATTTCACAAAATGAGTTCATAGATCTCATCAATGACAAAAACAAAAACATTCTTCATCATCGATCAATCAAGATGCCAGTTATGGTTTTTTATTATTGATTTTCATCTTATCTGTTTATCATAGTGGAATTCTGATCAATTCTAGGAATAGAATTTTTATTTTCATTGTAGGTAGAATTAATTTGATGTAATTTTTTATTTTTCATGATTACTTATTCCACTTTTTTTCTTCTTTTATATGATAATAGATCGAGACCAAAGGAACAATTGTTAATGTTTTTTCTTCATGTTATGAGACTTTTAGATTTCTTCCACCGTTATTGCCATGTTCATTGTTAGAATAATAATTTAGAACATAGATCAGTGAATACTTAGTATTTTATCATTACACAACCTTTATTTAGTGAAATAGATCGATAATATGGATGAGGTTCAACATCAATGGTGTGTTTGAGGTGAAATGATGGTAGTTGATGATCAGGATGGGCATATATGGATTTTATGATCCCCCTATTCATTTTTGTATGCGAGGTGGTGTTTTTTTCACGATAACTAATTTTTTTTGAAGATTAGAACTTCAAATACAATGATCATACAACTAGAGGCTTGACCGAACCCCGATCTACAATTATTGTCAAGGTAGGAAACCCTGGTGAAGTTCAAGATGATGTATAAGAGGTCCCTTTGGATCTTTAAATTCTAGAGCAATGCATTTTGATCTTTGGTATTATAAGTCGTGTGGTTCCCCTTACTATGGAGCTAGGGTTCTGGATAGATTTAATTATCAAACACAGTGTGACTCAGTCACATGTCATATAACCTATCTTGTGTGGAATAACATATTGATCAGAGTGTAAAAGGACCCAGAAAAATAACATGGCCATGTGGAATTAGATATGCATAGACAAGATAATATCCTGGTGTACACCGACCATTTTATAGTCTTGTCCAACACACACTCACATGGACAGGATACAAGAGAAGTATTTCGTATGTCTCTGAAAACCATGTACTTATTATAAACACTCTTTATATGGATACCATCATGTCATTTGAGTCATTCCCACATGCACAAATATGGGTATATCTGGACACATTGTGTACCCCTTGGTACACACCATGTTCCCCCTTTATGATTGTTTATAGGTCGTCATTTTATTAGTTTGTAAAATTTTATGTTGAGTGTGTTTCCTTATTCATTTTCCTTGAGGTTAAAGTGTTGAAATACATACACCTCGCATAATTTTTTCCCACTAAAAATTACAAATCTCATATAGTGTTGTAGTGTCCCTCCATGAGACTGGAGTGAGATACTCTATCAACTTTGTTCCCTGGGTGGGGTTTTTGAAATCAGTGTGACCTACCTGAGTAGGGTATTGATCATCCTTTTAGAAATATGTATCCATATTGTTTTTGATATTGTTGAAATACAATCCCTTATATAGTGGGTTAATCAATACTAAGCCTACCTTGTCCCCCATCTGTTTTGGGAATAACACCCAACCTATGTATTAGGGTATTAATAAATTAGTTATATTTCATGGGAGGGGCCAAACGATCAAGACCACTTATTTTAGTTTATCTGATGATAACATGGATTGTGAGGTGGATTTTCATAGGATTATTGTTTCTTCTATCAGAATCATGTGGCTTGTGGTTTCTTATGGCCACCTAGTGGTGTTGTGTCTTTCTTATTAATAACTGTATTTTTTGATATACATTGAATATTATATCATGTATTAATCTATATGGACATCGTTCTTCATTTTTTTTGTTTTCTTTGTGTCCTTCTCAGTTTTGTTATAATCACACCAGCATGGGATTTTCTCACATGTGTCATGTATTATTGATATGATGAACATTTTGATGTTTCTTTAGGAGGACGTGGTGTCTGTGGTTAATAGAAAGATCTTGATAGACCAAGTTGTTTACTACGATCGTGCATTTGACTTAGGCCTCTCCCTTAGAGTAGGTATGACCCTTTTCATTTTTTGGTTGGACTTTAGTTTGGCTCATATTTTCACATTCATTATTTCTAGGGAATACTTTGTTATTGTACAATAGATGTATTCATTCATTATTTCATTTATATTACATTTCCAAATTATCTGGCCTTAGAGATCTGTACAAGTTTTTAGGTACTTTAGGAAAATGCCTCCCATTTGTGTGATATACCCACTCAACACTGGTCTCCATCTCCTTGTTTATTGGATATTGCTTTGGGATAGTTTTGAGTCGATCCTCAACTGGTCGAGTCATTGTAGTTTTATTCAAGGAATTATGAGGAATTCATTTTTTTCATTTTGTTTTAATGGTAGTTCTGGTTATTAGCAAGAAGTATGAGAATATATAACCATGTTATTCACATATTTTTCATGTGAAAATTATGATATTAATTATTTATATTTGGAGTATTAATGTTGTGATGATTTTGAGAAATTTAGTTTCCTTATTTATAAATCTTGAATATTGGAAGAGTTATAAGGTTATGAATTTTTGTAATGGTTTGTCTTGAGCATTTAATGAGGTTTTAGTGATTAATGTATAATTTTTCTATATGATTATTTATGCATAACAAAAAAACATATTCTATCAATTTTTTATGATAAGTACTGATAGTTGAAATGAATTATCATTTCATATGATAAACTGATAATTCCTTATTTATTTAGGCCTACAAAAACCACTTTCATTTATTTGATTTTGATATCATCTATAAATTTATCAATCCACAACCAAAGGTATAGATTATTATTATAAAACAGATTAAAATAATGTAACAGTAACTTCCCATTAAAATTCATTATGATTATGATAAGGATCTAAAATTAAAAAAAATCATTTTTCCATAATTTTTTATGTTATCAATGAACTTCTTAATGGATTATTGGATTATGATTTGGTGGTTATTTAATATCTATGGATCACTCACATTTATGTGATCAATAATCCTTATCAACCACTATAATTATTTAATATTTTCTCCCATGCCTATAATCCACTTCCCTTATATTTTATCAAATGTGGGAACCTAGTCACGAGTTACTTTAGGTAACTATTATGCTACCAAATTTCCCTTTTAACGATGATTTTTATTATTCAATTGTATTTTGTGGATTTTTCTGACTTCTTTTCAAATTTAAATCCATTGATGACTAAGATTAATTTTGAGAATAAAATCCATTTTAAGGGGTGAATAATTTAAAACCCTATGATTTTGTGAATTTGGTTTTCTTATAAATGTATGATTTAAAATATTTTTTTTACACAAAACATCGATTTTATATATTTTTTCATCACGCACAACATCTACCATGCATTACCAGAAACAAATGTGTTTCATTAATAGCGGGCATGACATGTGATACTGAGCTACAACAATCAATCAAATAATATTATTTTAGATATTATTATTATAACATTATCTGTAAATATGGTATGTATGAAAAGTATTAACTACTTTATGAAATTTACAAACATATTTTCTACTCAATATAATTTTATTTATAAAGTCATAGTATATAATCATGTATATTTTTAAAGTAATTATATGTCATCAAAAACATGTTTTCTTTATTTCTGAATATTATTAATTTTTATGATAAAATATTATAATTAAAATATATAGATTCTCTAAAATTGATATTATAAAATTAAATTCATTTTATGAATCATCATATCAAAATTAACTCATGGTAATATTTTGGGATTTTTTGGAAGTTGTTTATTTTTCATTCAATAGTGATAAATATTGATCATTCAAAAACAATCCTTAATTTTAAATAATCTAATTAATTTGAATTCGTAGTTATGTTTTAATGTAAACTAGTTATTATTTAGTAATATTTACTCCAACTATGTTATTTTGAACCATCTTTATCATCACTTTTAATATATGATTATTGAAGTGTTTAGAAAAGGCATTTTCTGAAATTTGTTTTAAATTTCATAATGATTGACTATTTTAATTAATTAAAAAACTCAATAGTGAGGAAAATTTATAATGAAATTTATTTATTTTATATCAATTTATTTTAATTATTATTTATATAATGAATATATTATAAATATAGTTAATAAAAAATATTTTTTCATGAAAAAAATGCCCCTCTTGAAATACATCTTTATTATCACATCTGCAGGTTTTGATTTAAATTAATTTATTTCCAATTTTAAAAAATATATTTGGAAAAATCTAGTTTTTTAAATAATATTTTTTAAAATATGATAGAATGAAATTTTGAGAATTTTCTAAAAAGATTAATTTTTTTATGATCAATGTAAAATACTAAATTTTAATTTAATATTACCAATTTAATAAATCTATTTATAAAACTAAATTATATGTTAAATTATTTTTATATTAAAATCAATTAAATTATATATCTAATAATCGAATAAGGGTTATTATAATAAATTTAATATTTTTTTTTAAAATTAAAACATGGTAAACATTCAAAAAAATTCTATCTGAAAACCGACTACCTCGTCATGTTCATAAGATGTATTTTAAATTTAAATTTTACACATAAGTGAATGTAAATTGAAAAAAATGATTTTTAATTTGTAATAATAATAATTTATAACATAATATATAGTTAAAATAATTTTTTTCTATAATTATTAGTGAATGCAAAAAAAAATTATTATTGTGATTAATGTAATAATTGTTTTACAAGGGGTAAAACTAAAAATATATGTGTTAAAATAAACCTAAAACTTGTCCAAAACCCCTGGTATGGAAATATTTCCAACATATATCTTCTATTTTCTATAATTAACCATTTTATTAGCTTGTGGGGTGACAAATACGTGGTTATGATTGAATCATTTAAAATATTTACATGTTTTCGATTCACCTCACTTATAAAAGGCCACCCATATCCTATGTTATTCAGCTATTCAAAAACTTTTTTGTTAATCCAATACAAACAAAAATATGTTTTAAAATCCACACCCCTCATAATATTATCTTTATATTTGTAATAACTCAATCCTATAGTTTCTTTCATTGCACGCCTAAGGAGGATACCTGAAGAAGAGGTAACATTCATCGACGATCATTTTTATTTTATTTCTTCCCCTACACACTTTAATTATTATTATATCATGATTGTGTAATAAAATAACTATATTAAATATAGTTATATTTTTTATCCTAATTTAATTAAGAAAACCCATCTCAAATTCTATCAAATGGGATACAAAATCATTGTTCGTGTGTATGGAGGACTACCTCCCCCAGAACTGATGACATTCATTTTTTCATTACCACCTATCAAGGTTGGAAATAATTATGGATTTATTGGATATATATATATATGATATATATGATATTATTATTCTTATATAATTATTATATCATACATACCATCATGGTTTCCGATTTTTGGAATATGATAACTTCGCTCGTGTGTATAACTGATGACCGCCTTGCACAACAATGTTATTCGTTCAAGCGTTATGTTGAAATTATTAAGGATAATATTTTTGAAAACGGGTGATATATATATAAAATATAGAATATTATATATTTATAATATATCATATACCTTTATTTCATTCAATCAATCATGAAAATGGAAATAATGCTCATAAGTGAGTACATACGTCCCACCGTCTCCTTGAATGATGTAAATCATTTTCTATCAATAACATTTATGGATTAATATAAAAATATAAACTGAATATATATTTTATTTAAATCATGTTTATCATTATTGATCTGATTAAACAATTTTCATGTAAATGGGGGAAAAATAATATATAATAAAAATATATAAAAAACAAAGCCATTTTTATTCAAAACGTAACTTTAAAGAAGAATTGTTAATATACATGTAATAAAATGAAATAATTAAAACATATATGGTATGATATATATGTATGTATATATAATTAATAATTTTTAAACACAAATTTATTTTATATGAGGGTTTAATGAGTGATAAGGAAGTAAATAATTTCTATAAGGTAGCTACATCCCACAGTTATTTTCTGTGTGACAAATGCAATATTCACCACATGATTATTTTATGAGGTGAATATAATAAACAATAATTTATATTAGTATTAATATAAATAAAATTGTTGATATTTATATATATAATTTAGGATCTATAATTCTAGGGTTTTGTGTTTTAAAATATACCAAAATAGTATGTGATTTATTTCTCAATTTTCCATTTTTGATATGTATATTACGTTTTGCAGCTATATTCAGTAAAAAATATATATCTAGCCCCATTAAAATGAAATATCACTATTTACTCATACTCATGATATTTTATGTTTTAATTTATTTTCTTCTATCATGGGGCTTATGATTCAATGTTACCGAAGTGATAATGCTTTTATGTTACAATCTCAACATTTTTAAAAAAATTGATTAAGTATTAAATGTTAAATTATAATGATATACAAGAAAATATCAGTCAGAGTCAAACCTCTGAAAATTTATTAAATATAATAATATTATATAAATCATGTACAAAAAATCAGAATATACAACTATAGATCATAAAAATCATACCACTCACCTCATCCATGTTAGACTTCTTCTTTTGTAGTAGTCGATTCCCACTCTGAGCTTTTATAGTGCATTAAAATCAAGGCATAATTCATTATAAGAATCAATTTCCCTAAATAGATATATTTTCTAGAATATTTACTACCCTTTTTCAATCCAAGGACAACCCTGATTTCCTTCCTAATAGAAGACCTGGTACACATCGGCTTTGGTAGATAAGAATACTCTTTCCTCAACCTTTTTCATGTTGGAGGAAGTCATGATATACTTATAAATAATCCTTGTGATTTTTTTCTCATATGTTTATTAATGATATAATTATGTAATGGTCCCATTTATCTACTCCTTTCAATTTAAAATTATAAATAAAATGAATTTAAGAAAATATGACTTTATTTCTCTGTTTTGTCAAAAATGTGTTTTCCTCCAAATCCATGTTTTGTAAAACTATTTTCCAACATGATTTAAAACCCCACCGTGATTTTTAATAGTAATTTAAATATGTCATTTAATTTTTTATTTTTATTTTAAAAGATAAAATTCATGTCACTTTCCAAAAGTTACGTATTTTACTTTTATTACAAATGTAAAACAAGTGATTATTTTTAACATCCATGGAATGAATAGTATTTCTAGCTATCATTACCCCTAAATATTTTAAAACATTAGATACAAGTATTTAATTTTACTTGAAAATCCAATTTCCTCATTAATATTTAGTAAACCATTATATTTTCGTCAAATTTTTCTTATGTGAAAAGGATTTTGAAAAGGGTTTATTTTTAAAAAATAATTTCTTTCATAGTAAAGAAGAAAATTTTACCCCAAAATGTTTTAAAAAATTTAATTATTTCTTTATAATAATTCAAATACTTTTAAAATAAAAGTATATTAAAAAGGGTATATGTTTTAAAAAAAAATCAATGAAATGTATTTTTAAACACGAAATATTTTAAACAATCGATCAAAATTATTTTACATTTAAGATTCAATCCATTGATGTTAACTATTCCTTTTTGGGGAAAGAATCCAAGGATACCATTAATATTATTTATTTTAATGTTTTATATATGTGAATAGAATTTATTTATGAAATCCATTTCTTTTCCAATGTCTATACCATGAGATGATGATTATCAACCCCATTTCTTTTCATGGGTTGTGATATGATGAAATTATTATGAAACATGTCACTTTTCTATAGTTTTTGATAACTGAATGGTTTATAAAACCCATTTATTTTCATTGGTTATGATATGAGAAATTTGTGTGATCCTTTGATAAATATAAATATAGTTTTAATTATGTAATGGGTGGGACTTATATCTCCCTCTAATGCATGGGGTAATGGCTTATACCATATGAGATATATAGGACTGGAATAGGGAGTGAACTCTAAAGAGTATGATAGTACTGGAATGATAAGTGAACTCGATTTAGAAAATGGAAATTTTCTACTATGATAGTCTTGGTAGTTATCCTTGACTACTATGATGGTTTTTGGGGTGATCCCCTTCCAATATGAGATGCTTTGAAATGATCCTTGATTAATATGGAAGTGTATTTTTATTATTATGTGTATTACATAAAGCTATATCTTATTCCACTATTATGCTCTAACAGATATTTTTATATGCATATATTATGATTCATGTCTTATAAAAAACCGATTTTTATTACATTATTCATCAATATGACCATATGTATGTAGGGTATTATTTTCAATTCTAATGGTCATGATCACATACAATTATATTCATGTTATGCTTATGTATCTCCATTTTTTACCCTTACCATGAATCTGAGATCACCCTTTGTTATGTTTCACTTCCCCTAGTTATGAAAAAATTTATTATGTATGATATGTCTATTAAGGTTACTATTTGGTATGAAAATAGTGGGAGCTGATGCATCTAACTTATAGACGATGGTTTATATTTCCATGATTCCAAATAAACTAAACTATTATGGTTCAAAGGCATATATTTGTGTAATTTAATGAATATTAAAAAAATGTAATATATATGTATAAAAATCCTAGTACATTATTGATTTATTTGTATTTGTTATGTTTATGTAGAATAATTTTTTTTAACTCAATACAAGCTAATTTAAACTACTTTATGAAAAATTGGTGATTTAAAATTTCATACAATATTACAAATAATATATTTAAAATCACTATAGTGTATTAAATTTAACTTATTGGTGGTTGAATAAACAAGAATTTTTCATTCGTAAATGAATAACCTTTCACTAATACTATTACAGCTGATTTAGATTTTTTCAAAATTTAATCATTATATTTTTTATACAAAGATTCCTATAAATGGAGCCACACCATTAGCATGAGATGTAGATATACACACAGGAATGATCATTTGAAAAATTATTATAAAATTACATATTAATTTTTTTATTATAAATGGGTTTTTTCTCTAAGTTCTTCTAATCATTGAAATAATTTTATTTTTGAGTGTTTCTATTAAGAGATATCGTTGTATGTTTGTCATTATAAATCTCTTAGTAGATTATATTATAATCATTTTTTTCTACAATTCATAGCTTAATGAGGGATTATGGGGATTAAAAAATGTAAAAATCACTGACCATATTATTGGGGTATTTCGTGGATAGAAATATAGAGATCGAGTGCTTCTGGTGTGTGGAAGTGAGCATCTACCTATAGGTTTAATCAATAGAAAACCTTCTAATATGTATAGGATTAATGATACATGGTGACATGTTTAATGAAATGGACACCATGGATATTTATTAATGATTCACCTTTCACTTAGATTTATAATTTTTTTTTCATAATATCCATTAAAAGTATTATTTTATATTATAATCAATACTCCACATTTTCTTTTTAATATATATATTGTGATGACTATTTAATCAGTAATATAAAATAGCGAATGTTTATTTCCAATATAATAACATTATTTCATAAAGATTATATTAATGTTACTCTCATATTTTATTTGATTAGTAATTTAAAAAATTCATCAATACGATAAATCAAGATGATGAATATTTTATGTTTTTTTAACTATAATTCGCTCCCTATTTTTTTCCTTATCCATCATACATCAAGATAGAATTTGGTAATACAGAGGTTATTTACATTTAATCTAAGACTAACATTATTGATCTTAATTAATATTGTATTCATGATAATTTATAATAATTTAATCATATTTTTCTTAAAATAACCATGTTGGTAGAGGAAATATTTTGATTTTATGAAAGGAATAATAGTTGGAACACTAAAGAACATATAATTGTCTTGAATTCCTATTTTTTAATGATATGATTTTGATTACTAACATTATCTTATAAATTATTATATCATTAATACCAAGGATGTAAATTTTATCATGTTAACCATAAATTATAATGTTTTAGATAGCGATATCATTCAATTGTCTAAAGAAGAAAATCATGAAACCATATAAATAATAGATTTTATGAATAATTAATTTTTTTAATACTAAGAACATATATAGCCAGATATATTAATGAGAAAAAGTAAATATAATTCTTAACAAGTTGTAGACATCAACTTTTAGAATATCTATTGTCTTATAAATATAAAAGCAATAATAAAAAACATTCTATAAAATATTACACTACCGAGGAATAATTTCTAGTATCCAAAATCATTTTTGATCTTTTATTGGGGATACATAACATATTCATTGATTTTTCTTTTAGTTTTACTCAAAATAATATCCTTATTTATAATACCAGTGTTGCTTCCTTCTATTGAAACATATCACATCTCTCACAGTCAATGAATATAGTTGTAAGACACTATTTCCATAAGGTTCACACATAAAAAGGATATAGTATTTTTTACTTTATCATAATGTATATTATCTTGTGGATATTTTTAAAAACACACTTACTACTAATAGAATCAAATTTATTGAACACATATTGTGAATGATCAACCATATGGGATCTTCAAAAACAACTATTGTTTAATCTATCACATAACATTAATAACCACTTCAAAGGATATAAGGACATACTTATAAAAATTATACACAGAAAAATTATCTATTTTTAAATGTTATGTGTAATTAAAACATATTTTTAAACGTTTTTAGTTTTTAATTTTATGTGTTTTTATGGTTATATATTTTCCAAGCATTAAGGATTATCCTTTATTCGGTATATGGTTTATTTTTTTACTAATATTTTTTGTGGACTATCCTTGAAATTGGAAGATTGTTAATTAGAAGGTAATTTAAAAATGGTTTAATTTTATAAGTATTTAATTTAATATTTTCATGTTATTATATGTTAAAATACAAGTATTATCAAGTTGTGCATAAAAATCATTTAATTACAATTTATAGTAGGGTTTTCATTACATCTCCAAAACGAAACATTTTCTCTTCTATTAAAAAATAAAAAATTAATTCATGATAATTTTTTCATTACTTTTGTTTTGAACATTCATCATTGAGAAAATCATTGTGAACCATTTGTATAAAAAGGTCATTTTTTATTTTAGAACTAATAAATTCTAATATAAAGTCTACAATGTTAGGGATTCGTCAGCATTAGTTTTGATTATATCTTCTATATTATATTTTAATGTTTCTTAGAAAATTCTATTTATAATATTTTATCAAAATAATATCAAAATACCATCCATGAAAACTATTTTCTTCCTTTCAAATAATTAAAATTATTTTCGAAGTTAATGTACATTCGTTAATTATTAGTGAAAAAGGTGGGGATCATTGACAGATAAATCTCAGTAATAAATTTTATTTTTTATATTTTCCTGATAATATTCTAAAATACTAATTTAAAAATGATTTTTATTATATAATCACATTATAATAGGATCAATTATGATAGTAATGAAGGAAACAAAATGCTATTTAGGTTGAAAATTTTTATTACATAAACCAAGCTCGTTGGAAATTTTTTAATATCTAAAGGGAAAAAAGTTCCAAATGTAACCAAAACAAATGTTAAAATGACTCTCATATAGAATTAAAAATTTAATTTTAAATTATATTTTATAATTCATTTCTATATCTTTTTTAAAATCATAACAGAGGGGATTTAATATTTTGTATTATTTTTTTATGTTGTTTATATTGTATATGCACTTGTCTAACAATATTCTACAATAAATTTAATCAAATGGGGATTATATATTTTATTCTAATAATAAGTTTTTTTATTTCATGTACTAAAATAAAACGTGAAAAATTATATATCCTTATGTTTTCATGGAGCAATGTTTTTAATTTTTGTTATTTTCTTTAAAATATTATATAGCCTTTTATTTTCCAAATTGTGGGAGATTTTTACTTAATGAAATTATTCAATAATTTTTTTAAAAATCACAATACACATTATATAAAATAATATAACATCACATTTTTTTATTTTTTCAGGAACAAGAAGACTATAATTTAGGTAATTGAAAAACATGAGAACAAAAATAGTTTAAAAAAACTTGTGATATGATTTTTCATGACATATTTCATTAATCATATTTTAATGAAAAAGATAGGATCTAATTTCACTCTTCAATTTAAGAATCAACACTATTAAATCATTTGTATATAGATAATTTTTTAGGATTCAGTTACAACTAATTTTTATTATTGAATAATTTGATTATTGTTGTTTGTTACATTGTTGACTAAAAATAAAGCTGAACATCAAGCTTCATAAGTACATATAAAACAATAATGATATACTTAATTCATCATTCTAAAAGATCATATTTTTTAGATATTTAAAATTTGTTGTTTTTGGGGGAACATACAATCTCTGTAATCATATTATTTTTTGATGATTCTATTACAATATTCTTTTATTATATTTTCACTGTAAATCATTATAACAACCCATATCATAAATACACCTCAATTACAGATTTTTTAATTAATTATACACATTACGGAAACCCAAAATATTGTAAATCCTAGTGTATTTTGGATATTAGAGACATGTAATATCTATTTGATTCATAGAAAATGAATATTAATGAAAACTTTCATTACATGATCTAAATTTTCATTACTCTTTTAAAACGTTAAGGGATATCCTAGGGATATAAATAATAATGGGGTGATATATAAATCCCAATAAGTTAAAATATACCATAAAGTGGTTATTACATGACACTCAATTAAAATTTCAATGGGACATTAATGGGGGTGATAATCATAAAAATGAAAATCAAAGCATGATTTATAATGATAACATAATAGAAACATGGAAATATGGAAATGACAATAAACATTGAATCATAAACATAATTCAAGGATAAAAACCATTAAAACATAACATAATGTTTTTAGGATTTCCTAAATCACACCATACATAGAATCTAATGATAATAAACCATTACCTAATGCATTGGAGGTCTATTTAATTCCTAATCCTCCCTCAAATTTATATAATATATGTGCATAAGTATACAATATTGATCTTTCAAAATGGAATTATATTTAATCATGTTTAATCAAAATATTATGCAATATCGGAAAAATAAATGTATTTCACAAATTAATTATTTAAATGTACATATTTTTTATTAACCACGGCTGTAAATGGTGATATGTATTCAAAAAATAAATTTTTTTAATAGTAAATCACATGATAATTTCATCTGCATAACAACGGTACTCAAATATTCATGGGAGGGATTAAAGTGAGTGGAATTATTATCAAATAAAATGAAAAAATTGGTATTAAGAAGGATATTTAATAACATAATCTAAATTAACTATTATGAATTAAAAAAAATTAGAAATTTTTCTTGAATGAAGAGGAGAAGCAGAGGATTCCTTAATTTCAAAATTATAATGACGTAGTAAAATTTCCTAATTAGAGAGGATAAATGGTATATAATTACAAGAAAATAAATTGATAGTAAAGATTATATTTATAGGTAAATGAAAACATAATCAGTTGACAATGAAAAGTATAAATATAAAGCGGGTTCTTGAATGAAAAAAAAGAGGGATATCCCACACTTTGAGAAGATGATTCCAAAATCATGGGAAGAGATTCATAGAGAATTGTTGGACTATGGGATAGCTCTACATAGTAGATGGATGATTATTGTTAAGATAAAAGGGTTTTATTAAAGATTAGTTGTAACATTAGTGGGATTATATAGGAAAAGTGAATGAATTTCTTTATTATTTTCCAAAAACAGGTTTTCAATATTATAGAATAATTTATTCAACACCACAAAACATCCCATCAGTTTTTCCATTTGATTCATCAAAGGAGAATTATTTGTCATTATTTTACATACTTAATAAATGGTATCATTATAATATTACCTTTCGTGATGTGGAAGTGACTCATGTTCCTAAAGAAATAATTTTTAAAAATTAATATATAATATACGATTTGGAGGATACATGACTGCTTTATTAATATAATCCAAAAACATAAAGAAACATATCATTTTTAAGGGTAAATATAAATTTGTTCTTGTATACACATTATAGAATATATTAAATCCCTTTTGGTAATTTAAATGTCACAATACATATCAAATATGCATACCATAATTTATTTTGACCCAAAATGTTGGTTGCCTCCTAAAATTATGAAACAAAACACTGTTGGATAATTTCAACCTACATATTTGAAAAATAATTTTAATTTTATTGAAAAGATATATAATTATGATTATTATCACTTTTAAATCAAAAATACATATTTATTAAAAATACGAATTTTTTTATTAAGACAATATTATGTTCCATAAAAAAGATATTTCTTACTTCATAAAAACATATTATAATATATATTTAATAAAAAATATTTAATAATATTTCAATTTTTGATGTATTCATCGGGGTACGTGCATCTGTCACGGAGAGGACGTGTTCATGTTGCCCCGCATTCCTGCTTTCCCAAGGAGGGTAGCATCCGCTGCTTATTTTGGGACGTATGATCCTTGATCGAAATAGGATGATGGGATATCTGTTCATCTTTACGTGGATTCCTCCTCGGATTTCGTCACCTAATCTGGGTCTCCATCATAGATTTAAGATAAAGTTCTCGAAGATCTTCTGGGCGCCATATCTTCATGGACACTAGTTAATTACACTAATTCTGTCAAAAACATCAAAGGGGTTCGGTCAGTGAAGCAACCTTGGATTAGGAGAGATGTCATTCTGGGCATCACTGGCGTGTCTTGACACTGGGTATTGGGATTTGTATCTTCAGTCCCTTATTATAGGGCTTCTCGAGAGTGCGGAAGCCCGAGGCATCCCACATCAAATGTAGGGAATTGAATTCCATATGCATGTATCTGAGGTTTTCCTTTGCTTCCCATGTTTATCACAGGGTATGCCACAAGTTAAACATCCAGTGGAGACAGATCAGACTGATCGGAACACTGATAAGAGTGGATCAGATCGAAGAACACCCTAGAGGGAACACCGATATTGGGCTAGCACATGGGCGGCTTCCCGAATGCCCTGACGGGGAATGGGGAATGTAGTGGAATGATCCCATCGAGATGTGACAGCCTATGTAAGAATCGGGATGTATTATGGCTTTGGGAATGGGTCTCGAAGTGACTTCCGACGTATTCCTGTGGTGGGGAATCAAAGTCTGCATAGTTTGGTGAAGCGATGGGACACCTGAAGAGGCGACCCGTGATAATGGACGCATGGATGGGACCCAAGGGAAGTGGAACCTCCAGGATATGGAATGAGCTCACCGAGAAACATAGGCTCGAGGGAGAGGTCAGGATGAGTATGACATGATGGGATTGATCCTCATTGAGGCTTGTTACGTACCATGACTTAGCACAGATCAAAGTCCCCGTAGATTTGGATGGAATACAGTATAATGTCATGCTGGAAGAGGGAATTTGGGGAATATGCTCTAAGGAGTCCCATGGATATGGGGTCGGTTAACTGACGTGAAGTATGGGTTGGCGGATTACACTATGAGGTGGCCCAAGGTTATGGGGCTTGAACCTCGTGGAGGCTTCCTACGTACAATGCCTTAGCATAGATAAAATTCCCCATAGTTTTGGTTTGATTGGGGCTTACGCTCTAAGACTTCCCAAGGTGTTGGGGCTTGAACCTCGTGGAGGCTACCTACGTACCATGCCTTGGCATAGATCAATGTCCTCGTAGTTCTGGTGTACAGTTTAATGTCAGGCGGGACAGGGGTGTTTGGGGCTTATGCTCTGAGGAGACCCATGGTGTGTCATGGTTGGTGCTCACTCAAAGCTCACGAGATTCATGCTCATTGTGAGTAACAAGTGGCAGGAGAGACCTGATGATCACGTCGTGAAGGGTGCGTTTGTTGGAAACGAAGAGGGTATTACGCGTTGAGCAGCCCATGGTTTCGGGACTTACTCCAGGATGGAGGCCTGAGGGACACAAAACGCGGCGGGGGAGGGATTTGGCACCGTAGAGAGGAGGAGACCCATTCCATATCATGCCCTCTGCTAGCCTTGGCACCGAGGAAGTGAAGAAGACCAAGAGTGTTTTATCCTACAAGAATAGCTACTGGCTTACACCAAGGTGGTTGCCCATCCCTGTGGACAAACTCCCCTCCAATAAGACGGATATCATCCTCTGTGAGGGGTGATCCCAACCCCGTATAGATGAGTGGGTGTGGAGAATTTCCATGGTGGGGGACCCTGAGTCCGAGGCATGGGGCTATGTCACAGTTTAACGACATGTGATGAGGACGAGGTGCTTGGCATTATAACGTCTTATAGCATGAACGATGTGGGTTTACTCTACATCAAAAATCATACATAATTGGTACCCTCTGCCCCTTGTGGAAGGGAAGGCATCGTCAAGGCCGTACTGAGGGGTTTTCATGGAGCGAACCATTGAGGGGTCCACGTTAGTGTTGCTATACGAAGAAGGAATACTCATTAGTGTGCCTATGCTAAGAAGCATAAGGAAAAGCCATGCAACAGGATGGATCATCCAATGGACATTGATGTTACATCGTAAAAGACTAGAAGGTCGCACGTGAAAACCATGTATGATGTAGATGCCCGAGGTGCACAAGACACCTGCGAATGGCACCCAGAAGGAGGGCATCTGGAATTCGTGCAAGAGGGTTCCCGTGGTGCACTGTTGGGTAGGGCCCCAGGGAATTGCCCGCAACCCATGAGGATTGATCGAAATAATGGGGTCTGGCATGAAGAGCCCCATATTAGGGAGAAATCAGTGATGCTTGAACGAAATAGGGGGATGAGGTTTTGTGCACTACTATGAGGATTGCGCTCAAGCAGTATGAATTACATGCAGGTGGCAAAGGTCGTGCGTAAGGACAGGGGTGTGCGCAAAGCATTGAATTGCATGCAATTAGGCGGCCTACGCGCAATAGAAAGAATTGTGTGCAAGGGAGGAACCCTGGAGGGATTGGAATTCAGTCTATTCCATGGGGATCTCGTGGGAAGGTGGATCCTGGGGCGACATTGCGTGAAAAGAACCATACTCGAGGCCATATTACATGCGCACGGAAATATGATTCTGCACTTGAGAGCCGGTTCAGAGTCTTTAGCCCCCGAAAAGGAAGGGGGTCTCCTTCTATTTTTATGTGACCGGGGGCGTAAAATATTGGTCGACACGAAATTATTGTTTGACTGTGGAAGCATCGCAAAATTTCCACAGAGCGGGGAACAGGCGTGAAATTGATTCACACCGGCGTCGGGGAATCTTCGCGAATCTCTGCCCTTTCCGCACGGGGCATATTTTTTTCACGTGCTTCACCATTTTTTACACGGAACACCTCCACCCCCCGGACCAGGTATCTGGGTCTGAATATGACTTCTCATTTTTTGTTTCGAACATTCTATAGTGCATAGGCACTTTTCGGCGTTCACAAATTCCCCCACTTGGAATTAGATCGACGAGGGGTCACAACTGTCGTATTCTGAGGGAAACGTCGAAGTGTTGGGCTTTTTGGTTCCCTTACACGCAAAAATTTTGAGCGGCGCACAAAACTTGTCCAGGTCCAGAATCGGATTTGTGCATGGGCATGGAACCCATGCTTACCCTATAAAAAATCTGAGGGTCCCATGCTCCATATGACTTTTCCCGCGCGATAAGCTCTGAGCTCTCGTGTGCGAATTTTCTTCTACTCCCACATGAAAACCTACCTCAGCAGTGCGTAATTACACTGAGACATGGCATAATTTTACGCGCAAACTCGTGATTTTTCATATAATGACAAGAAATTTTACACCAAACACTGATTTTATGCACTAGACTCCCAAATTTTGTGAAACACATCTGAAAAACATGGTCAGAAGAAGATGGCCGCAATCCGTGTTGATGATGGGAAATTCGATGCTCGCAGAGCTTTGATGGTTTCGAACCCGATGTCTTATGGTGAAAAGAGGGTCTTCTGAAATAAACACACCCTCCTCAACATAATAACACCGTCCCAGAAAGAGTACGCCTTTTTTGACAATATACCACTGTGGGACATTGGCATTATGGAGGAGGTCCCTCAACCGGGTTTCGAGGATAATACATCACGGTCCTGGGTGACCTTCAAAGATGACCTTCCTTGATGCAACATCACCAATAATGGTCATCCATCCAGAAAAACCAGGTATATGGATGTCTGTCTTGAATCCTAGTACCAGGACCATTGTTGGGGGTGATGTTGTAGCGGAGAGATCCCAAACCCCCTACAGAGCTCTTTTCTTCACAGAATCCCTGACGAGACCAAAGGATGGTTACAGGACTGGGAACTATGGTCCAGGGGAAACTTCACCAGTGAGTGGGCCTGGGCGTACTCGGTTCGCCACACATACGACCAATTTGGGGTTGATCTACAACACATTGGTCATTTCGAGCCTGTGTGGACATCATAATTCCACTTCTACTGCCAGCCTAAGCTCGGGTCGGAGCGGTTCACCTAGTGGTCCCCTGATACCAAAAAATTCCATATTCACCATGGGGAAGTTGACATTAGTATCTGATACATCCACTATATCGGGGGAATCCCATTGGAGGGCCATCAATATGATGAATTTATCCCACTGATGCACATATGGGGTGACAAATCCCGAACCCCCATACTGACGTGTCACCTACTGGAGATGGCTAAGGATATGTTGGGGGTCATCAAATTCCTAAAGGATATCACCTACAAGGACTGGTTCAGCATTTTCCTGGAGAGGGATCTAGAAATCATGACTCCAGGGTGGGGAAGACGTTGTCCAACCACGGCTCAGAGGAGCAAGAGCGGATCCTTCTGGAGGATCCAAGAGGTGTGGCAATACCAATCCTGGGGATACAATATTAATGAGGTCCAGGTCCCGAATGGTTGGTATGATAGATTCCTCACCGCATTCTTGAGAGGATGACTCTTGCTGGTGCGGGATGCAAGGATGGGAGTCCATCTAGCGACTCTAGTGATGGCTGGCATCATGGATGCCAACAAGAGGTTCAACTAGGGGGTCATCGTGCGGACTCGATTGTACGCCATCATCAGATGATTCTCGAGAGGGGGATCACCAAGGATAGTATGTGTCCCCTTCCAGATAATCCAAAGTATGTTTGTAGCTCACTGCAGTAGATACAATTTCCCAAATTCCATCAGTCCTTCAGGCAATGGTCTGCAACCCTCTCGGCTGAATATTGTCGGGGTCATGCTGATGACGCTCAACAAGGAGAGAGTATGGATCAAGATTGGTAAACATTCCAAAATTTCATTCAGAACATTCCCCACCCCAACTAGTCAATGATAGGTGATGGGAATTGGTCACTATAGAAGAAGGATTACTTCTAGAGCATCAGAGTTGGGGTGCTCGTGGCCCGGATTGATGGTAAGATCTTCTGCGAGCCTTATGTGTCATCCAGGATTGCCATGTAGTTCAGATGCCTCTAGCAAAACCCCAATATTGTATACACAGTTGTCTAGGATAATAGGCATCCATGTGTTCTTCGTTAGATGTGGTTGATGTTTACAACCTACGACTCAAGAAACATCATCAATTTTCCTCCCACCAGAGTCAACCATGGCCTCTCAAACGAGTATGATGAATAGTGGTCTATAGCATAACCTGATGGGATTTTGCGGAAGCGAGTTCGGCAGCTCGAGGTGGCTATTGCAGAACCACATCAGCGAGAGAGTAGGAAGGTTGCCTCTAGCGGAGGATCAGAAGCCCCTCAGGCAATGGGGCATGCACAGGCCGGAACCTCAGTAGCGGGGGTGTCACATGGCGTGGTTGTTCTCTTGACGCTTGGAGGAGGAGGGTCCCAATGAGTGTCCAGAGAACATCATGGGAAGAAAATAATATACCTTCTTCAACCATCTCATTATTTCTTCTACCTTGTGCTGTGGTCGGCTTGGATAACCCTACAAAAGTAAATGAGTACTGAATCCGTCTAGCAGATTACTGTACGAGACGGGATCAAACTACCAGAAGTTGGTCATGTCCGGGACGCCTACAAAGTGATCTTCCACTGACGGCATGCATACCTAATGGCCATGGACACAAATAGATTCCAACAGGTTCAGCGTGTGGAGTCTCTTCTATTGGTGAATGTGATGCTCGACCATGAGCATGATTTGGAAAGGATTCCAACGAGGGAAGATGACAGTGATGAGGAGTCTGAGGGCGATAGAACATGAGAGGAGGAATAAGGATGAGGGGAAGGAGAAAGAGAAAGAGAAGGGGATATCAAAGGTGAGGGAGAATAGTATCTCGAAGGTGATGGGTCTTAGGGAGCATCCCACAAAGGGTTCTTCCAGGAGAGCGGCGAGATCGTCCGATCTGAAGTAGACGTAACCGAGATACTCGAGGTATGCATAAACCCTTGAATATCCATCTCCATTAATTATTTTTCATTTAAACACTTAATCCAAATTATCTCTCTTGCAAAGAACCACACTGGAGCTGTGACTGATCAGGAGTCCCTCATCAGAGGAGGCAGAGATCCAATGGAACAAGGCGGAGCACCACCGCTCGTTATCGAGCTGACGAGTGCAGAGGGATGCTCCGCCATGACAGCTCCTATATCTTCCAGATCATTAGGGGTCGATGCCTTGGGTTCTGTTAAGTATCTTTCTTTGATAATGGTACTCACTGTCGGAGGACTCAACTGATCAGGGTGCTCCTTGTCTGTATAGTGATCACAGTACTGGAGGCTCGTCGAGCTGCTGAGCCCAGACCATCCGCGAGCATGCCGATGGAAAACATACCGACCCATCCAGAACATGCATCCCAAACTGAGTTGGGCCTAGAAATTTGTGAGCAAAGATAAGCAGACACTATTGGCGCTTCTGTTGGGGAAGGGAAGGAAGTCGACGAGGGTACCACCAGGATCGAGGGGAGAGAGGAAGGTCACCCAGATGCTGAGGAGCCTATTCCACTTGGTGGAATCTCTGACGAAGACCCTACCACTTCCCTGTTGGTTGTCTTCCCTGTCTATTGTCCCACTAATATCAATGAAATTGATGGTTCAGGTTCGGATGCGGCCGAGTAGAGCCGGATGATGCGACACAAGGGATGGAAGTGCATCTTGTGTTTTCTCAATCATCCCTACGAGGAATGGATGAAGCGGATGGGGTCACTCCACCCCTGGATGCACTTCCAGTGTGCTTTTCGGACGAACGAAAAACACCTTCACCAGACGGTCTGTGATTACTTGGGCCAGAAGATGCGTGAGAGCTGCCAGTGCGCCGACATCATCCAGTGCCAATATTGTTCAGGGAGTACCCGGAAATTTCTGAGGGAGGAGTAAGAGGTCCAAAGCCTCATGGAACATGCAGAAGAGAAGGAGTTATTCCTTGAAAACTGCTCTGATCTCGTGGATCAGCTACGGGCCCAGCTGGAAGATGCTCAATAAAAACTCATGGAAGCAAGACACTAGATAATCGAGCTATAGACTGAACAGGCATGGGTGCGGGCCAGGGTCAGCGAGCTATGCTCTGTGGATGCCGATGATGAAAGGGTCCTCATATGACAGGAGGCAGTCTTGGAGGTGACCATAAAAAAGGTGGTGAAATTAGAGAGATCTATCCAAGAAGCCGACCCATAGGGGCCCATTTTATTCCAAACCCATAAATTTAACCCACATTACTGCTTTTTGTTCTTTTGAACTATATGTGTGGAAAAAATTACTTACTTGCCCGTTTGGATAACATACTTGTCCCTTTGGTAAATCATGCTCAACCATAATCCCAAAATAAATTGTAATCCATCCCTACGCTCATGTGGGACGTGAGAAAAAAATGATGATCGTACTATCACTTCGTTTCATCGTGGGAGAGTCAACCAAGCTTCATCCATTCTTAATTCGAACCTATATTTTTGAAGAGAAGACGGAGGCCCATCCAAAGGAAGAGGACCTCAGACCAATTGATGTATCATCTTCTCAATGTGCTTTAGCGCACTAGAGGGGAAATGCCTGGGGCATTGGAATCTATTTGAACATAGGGGAATATAAATTGTGAATCACGTTATCCAAATCTGGAACACTATGTGAGGGGCGTGGCAATGAAGGAAGACTGATGAATATGTTCAAAACACATCATCCCAATTGAATTATCCTAAAATGGGGACAATAAATGATGGTTGACTGCTTAAAATGTTCGCAACATGGGACCTAAATCAAAAATCATCGATCTTCTGGAACATGGGCCCAATACAGTAGGTGGACCATATGTGGAGCATCCGTAATTTTAGGGGGTCCCTTCATACATGATCATTTTTCCAGAACATTGGCCCAGGATTGCAGGTGGACTATAGATCGAACATCCATACTATTAGGGGGTCCCTTTATACGTGAATGAGGATGAAGATCAGAATTAAGGGGAACATAAAATGTGGACAATGGAGTTGTGGTTTGTTCGAAGAGCATCCAACACTCCAAATATTACGCCCCCATGGTGGAAGCACATTAGGCGGGCACATTAATTTGATCATGGATCATCCCTACATTTAGACATGACCTCTCTGGTGAGGGACCAGTTTCTTCCCAATGTCATTATGGGATATCTTGAACTTCCTTAGGGAAAATGCTACAGCTACCCAAGTCCTTGGGGTGGGGGGAAGACCATGATGCCGATGGTGGAGAAAAGTATAGCATTTTTGATTCCCGGTTCTAGAACTGAAATGAAATGTATGGGCATTCCTACGTATCTCAAAATGATGATAATCAAGCCAAAAGTATTTTTGGAGAAGGGTCTTAGTTTAAGGTCTTATATCAGTGTCTGGGGATGCAGTAAGGAATGTGTGACACACACAATATGGAGATTATGAAACCCGACGTGAATGAGGACATAAGTTCTACTTACCATGTGTTCCCTGGGGAAGTGTTTCAGCCAAGGGACCGAACACGAATGTTCGGCTGGGCACACGGGGAAGTGCTCGGGTCCTCCTACATATCTCATAAGGATTAGAATCAATCCATACGTTGTTCATGGAGGGTGTCACCAAAAAGTAAGGTATGACTACAACCTATGAAAGGGGAATGTGGGTCTATCCCTCGAACCAAAAGAAGCGTCCTTTGATGTATCTTGTATGTCTGTTAAGGTGAATGATTTTTTTTTTGTGGAGAGGCTGACCTAGGATAGAAACTCCTAGAATCGCAACAATAGAAAAGCCATATACAGGTAATGAAAATGGTATGGTAAATGACTGATACCCAATGTGATGTCTTCTATGATGAGGTTATCACAATGCAGTTCCATTTTACATCATGCGGTTGAGATGCTATTTTCACAATCTACGCTCATGTGACTGTACCCAAAAGCATAGTTTAAGGTCATATGGTATGGACCAGGGGGAATGCGCACGATGTGATAAAGCACAACTGATGTGAATGTGGACAAGGTCCACGTAATCACCATGCGTGATTCTAGGGGAGGAGCCTTAGGCCAGGAGGACAGTGAGGGTTAGAGGATAAGGAGCAGGAGAAACTATGTCCAAGCTGAGCTGGACCCGAAAGGCAATGTTCAGGTGACCCAACGTATCCCATGTGGACAAGGGTCAAGATGCACATTTCTATTATAGAAGATATAGACCTATAGTCCTAGCACTGAGATCACAGGAGCCCCGACAGACGGCATATTGCAGCTTTGTCCCACTTACGTGCGAAGGTACACTGAGAGATAGTGCCAAGAGTGCTGAGATTCCACCTGGACATGATGGGGGTGTAACATAATGTGAATCATGCATTCAATATTTAAGGCCTATAGGGGATTTCATGATGACAGAGGATTACTGGTGACCATGTTCACAACACAACATCTCGTCGCATTATACTGAAATGGGATCAAGCAAATGAGCATCGACCACTGACCATGTTCACATACCTAGATTTTTATCAATTTGTTGTCTAAAACCCTCAGGGGCGTTGGCATGTAATAGTAGGAGATGCCTAAGGTGTGGTATCCATGTCGTTATTGCGGTCCCTTCGGGTGTGAAAGATAACCAGGGCCCAAATGAAGGGGAACATGAAGCATGAAAAGTGGATGGAAGCTTGCCCAGTTAAATCGGACAGTCCTTGTCCTAGACCAGAGTACTCTGAACACATCGGTGAACCCCTGCAAGGTGTCAAGGGACTCAACTTGGTAGAATCCATGAGATAGAGGATTCTCGGGAGAAGGGGGGTAATGGCGCCAAAAACCTTGTACCACACCTATATTTCCCCCTCGTGGAGAGGGATATGCCAAGGGTCCTAGGTGACTGGGAGATCATGGGATCTCTATGAGATGGGGCTGGACCTGAAATCTAAATTTTCAGCCCGTCCTACATATACAATAACGATGTGAATCAAGTCTCATGATGTTCTTGAAAATACAATTTAACGTCACGTGGCACAACATGCAGTTTAACATCATGCAGGATTGGAGTGTAGTTTAGGGTCATGCGGGACCGTAATCTAGTTTAAGGTCATGTGGGACTGTAAGGGCCCAAATGTAGGACCAAATGCAGTTTAAGTTTGTGTTTGACCAAGTGCTCAGGAAAAGTATCAATTGAGGAACATATTATTGGTGTGAGGAGTTATACACTCTTTATCCATGGTCAATAGGGAGTATGCTCCATTGAGATAAACTATATGAAAAATGAAATGACCCTCCAATTTGGGGTCCAAATTGGGTGGTTTCCTACTGGGGATCATTGGTGACATGAGAGATAATACCAAATTACCCAGCAGGAAAGAGCAAGAGAGAACCTTCTTGTCGAAATATCGAGTCATCCTACTCTGATGCCTTTCTAGGCTGTGCTGGGCACGAAGCCTATACTCGTCCATTGCTTCCAATTCAGCTAGATGGATCTCAGCCACTCTATCCGGCCCTTTATAGTCATAGACCGCTATGAGAAATTATGGAAATTGAATCTCAATGGGTAGGATGGCCTTAGTTCCATACACTAGGGAAGAAGGAAACACTTGGGTGGAATTACGGGTTGTTGTCTGATAAGCTTAGAGGGCGTTGGGGAGCTTATCCGGCCAACTCTTCTAGTTTTAACCAACTATTTTCTGCAGAATGTTAGAGATAGTTTTATTGAATGCCTCAATATATCCATTTGCATGTGAATTATAGCGGGAGCTATGGTTGAAGCGAATGTTGTACTTGGAGTACAAATTCCTCAGCTCGGCTTATCAGAAGTCGGTACTGTTATCAGTGAGGATAGAGTGAGGAACCCCAAACTGATGAATGATATTGGATCCCATGAAGTCAACAATAGAATGGGCCTTGACCTCCTTGTGCGGAATCGCCACTGCCCACATGGAAAATAAATCTGTAGTAGTCATAATAAATCGGCATTGGCGAGCCATTGCCGGTGGGTACAGTCCTATGAAATATAACCACTAGACTATAATGGTCCAAGAGTACATGGTAGTAAGAAGATTCTTTGGTGGCCGATGCACAATGTTAGCATGAACTTGGCATGCATGGGACCTCTTGGGCAACTCGATGCAGTCATGGATCATGAAGGACAAAAAATAACCTAATTTATGAATATGTTCAGACAATTTTGGCCTAGCTTGATGGGAACCAAAGGAACCAGCGTGAACCTCTTGCAAGACCAGGGGAATGTCAACCCCGTGAATACAACAGAGGAGATTAAAATCAAATATGTGCTTATAGAGGATATTCTCATGGCTTGGAACCCTCTAGAGAGTAAAATGCAGCACGCGGTGTTGAGTTCGCTCGCGTTTAGCCCAGTCTAATGGGAGATTACCATGTTGCAGGTATTCGACCAAGGGTGTCTTCCAATCAGAAACCACTTCGATCAGCACATCCGGATGGCCCGGGGGTCCTCATGAAGATGATCTGGATGTAAGATGGTTAACATGTGTGCCTTAATCTCCATCAAGGGTAACAGGAGCTATGAATCGTTGATGTTCCATGTCGATAATCAGATCATCCTGCTCAGGCTCTACAAGTGATGCAGCTAAACTGGCTAAAGCATCCGCTCGACCATTCTGTGACTGAGGGAGATGGATAACCTCTAGTTGAGAAGGGAACCAAGCCATTAGAAGGAATGTGTGTTCTAAAAATGGTACAAGCTCTAGCTTCATGAAAACATACTCACCATTGGCCTGCTTAATAACTATCTGAGAATCCCCTTTCACATGAAAATGGGGGAACGACAATCTCAAGGGCCAGCTCGAGACCAGTAAAGAGGTCCGGATACTCTGCCTCATTTTTAGTGCAACCTTCTGATAATAGGAATGAGTAAGGCAAGATGGATTGCATCAGGGTGATAAAGATGACACCTACGACCACTCTGTTATGCCTAATATCATTGAGTCTCCTACTGGTGGGGCTCCGAGAGGCACCATCAAAGTGAATTTTCCAACATATGATGGCTTGATCTACTAAGGGTATTTCCTCATCAGAAAAATCCAAGTCCAAGGACTAGTTCAAAGATGTTGGATGGGTGGCTAGATAGTCTTCCAATTCCTGCCCCTTGATATCCTTCTAGGGCACAAACCTAATGTCAAACTACTGGAGGATTACCGCCCACCATGCTAGTTGGCCAGTCAACCTGGGGTGGTTCAGAATGTACTTCAGCGGGTTTACACGAGAGACCAGTTGTACCTCATGGTGCTATAGGTAATGTCGCAATTCCTGTACAAATAGCCCGAGTGCAAGGCATATATTCCTTGTGGTGTAGTATCTGCTCTATGTATTGATGAGTATGCATATGATGTAGTAGAGGTTGTTCTCTATCCCTTCATTGTTCTTCTAGGAGAGAAGGGCACCGAGGGACCATTCTAGGTCAGTGACATATAGAATCAACGGCTTACCAGATACATGTGGCATCAAGACCGGATACTAGAGAAAATAAGGCGTGATTTTCACAATGGTATTCTGGCACTCCTCATTCCACTCATAAGTGGTTCCATTCTTCATGAGCTGAGAAAATGGCTTACACATGCCATTCAGATTCGCAATGAATCGTCTTATGTAGGTTATATGGCCTTGGAGACCTCAAATATCTAGAATATTACAAGGGGGAGGCATCGGGATGATGGACTTGATCTTCTCGGGGTCGATCTCGATTCCCAGGTACCTGACAATATATCCAAGGAACATCCTGGAAGTGACCCTGAAGGCACACTTTAATGGGTTCATATTCGTGGGGCATGAACATAAAAACAGAACACTTTCTCAAGGTCCTTGAGATGGTCCTCGCGCTGGTGATATTCGACCACCAGGTCATCCACATATCATTCCACTAATGTTCTCAGGATTGTCTTGAATATGGGATACATGGCCCGCTGATAGGTGGAACCCACATTCATCAGGCCGAAGGGAAAACTTGGTAACAGAATATACCTTAGGGCGCCTTGAAATTGGTAGACTCTTCATCCTCAGGGGACATCCAGATATGATTATATCTAGAGTAACCATCCACAAAACAGTGGGATTTGAATGTAGTCATATCTTAGATCAACAATTATGTCACCGGGAGGGGAAAATCGTCCTTTGGACAGAGACTTTTGAGATCGTGGAATTCGATGCAGACTCTGATCTGGTCATTCTTATTCTGGACTGGCATGATGTTGGTTAGACACTTGGTTTATTGGACCTCCTTGATGATGTTGGCTCTGATGATCTGGTCATCTTCAGCCTCAACCATGGCACCCTGAGACAGATGCATACTTTTGGGAGTCTTCTTGAACCTGCGATGATTTTCTGGAAGACCAAGGTGGTGGACGGATACCTGATGATCTAGTCCCGGAAACTCTTTGTAGCTCTAGGAGAATACATCACATTACTGTTTGAGGAATATTACTTACTATTGCTTCTCCTCAAGGGACATAGCAGTGCTGATCAATATGGGTTTCAGATCGGTCTCACTTCCGAGGTTCACCTGTACCAACTCGTCGACCGTGGCTGAGATGCCTTCCTCAACAATATGTGGAGCGTCCTCTATATCTTCTTCTAAACTTATGGAGTGATCCACCTTTGGGGAAGCTGTTCATGAGATACCAAACCATGACAGGGGGCTGCTACCAGCCTGAGCGGTCGGGGCTATTGAATTGGGCACTCCGGCACTGATGAGACCATGGCAATGAAAGATGTAGACCTCATCTCATCTGGTCTCCAGCCCAAGGGGCAACATTTGATAATGTAAAATAAATAGTGGTTCATTGGCCAGAGCCAACTTATTCAATCCCGGTGAAATAGACAAGTATGACGTTCTGTCGTTTCCAT
This sequence comes from Viscum album, assembly GCA_963277665.1. Taxonomy (NCBI): domain Eukaryota; kingdom Viridiplantae; phylum Streptophyta; class Magnoliopsida; order Santalales; family Viscaceae; genus Viscum; species Viscum album. The sequence continues at coordinate 845,102,463 of OY728151.1, forward strand.
GAGTCGGATTTCTCAACACCTGATAGGAGTGGGAGGCTCCAGGATCACTGGAGCTTGGTTCGTATAATAATACGAAGTTATCTATCGAAACCTCCTATATTTGGCATCATGATTCATCATTGTCCTGAAAATGACAAAACACTTCCCCATATCAAGGGCCGTGGCCTCCAACCAATGGATCCAGAAGATGTAGGTGTCGTTCAGGCCTGCCCAAGGGTCAGTCGTAGCTGCAACAGGCTCAACTTCGCTTGCCTAGACTTGTTTATCCTTGCTGTTGTAATAATCAGCAACCAGGTAGCGGGTTTCACATGAGGTGAAAGGAGATGCATCACCTTGAAGTAAACCTACTCAACCATTAAGGTAGTACTTGAGGAATTATTGATATGACTAGGAGACATCCGCGTACAGGTGGAGCCATGGTCGGCCCATCAATGTGTTATACACGGTGTACGGGGAGACAACCATGAACTCGGTGCTGGCAGTTAGCCCACTGAATTGGGTCTTCAAATGGATCATGCCCACAGGTGTCTACTATATCATATAATATACATGGACTCTTAAATTGGAGGGAGACTGGTCATCTTCAGATAACCCTAGCTTTCCAAGTGTCAGTGTCTGGATAATAGTGATCCCAGAACCAGTGTTAACGAGACAGCGGTGAACCTCCAAGCCATTGAATTAGAAAGTAATTAAAAGCGAGAATATGTTCCCCTGTATGGGGGAGTAATCATCTTCAACTGAGAATGTGATGAAAGACAGTCATTCGTCATCCTAAACTGCTTCAGCATGGAAGACCTTTGCAGCTGCTACCTCTGTCTCAAACTGGAGGGTGCTCATTAAGGCTTAGGCAATTGCTTCACGCATATCTGGCCACATCCTAAGGGAATCAAGGATGGAAAGCCTCGTTGGGATACTAGATAAGTGCTTGAGAACATCATACTATTATTCTAGGTGAAATATTCTGCCTACAGGGGGCCGCAATGTTATAGAAAGCATGGTAGGCACTACCAGTAAGACCTACAGTTGAATTGTTCTGGAGACATCATGTTGCTCACTAGTTGAAGCTCAGGGGGTAGCTGTTAGATGAGGACCGAGAGACTGAGATCAGTCTGTTGTGGGGTGAATCTGGTCGCAATATGACCGAAGTGTCTCTGTCTGATCCAATATCACAAATGATGGTGGAGGTGGACATGTGGACACCAGATGAGAAGGCTAGGTGTGTTGAGTTCTATGTTGAGCCTACTGTCTAGTCTTAGAGGAGTGCATGACCTGGATGGAGGTGCCATCTGACGTGCCCCCGATGACCCATATGGTCGCGGCTCCTTCGATGTTAGCGTCAGCTGGGACATTGGAAAGATTCTCTTGGTGGTCCCCTGCATCAGGAGTCATATATTGATTTACCAACTCAACGGTCTTAACTGAAGTGTACCCTTTACTGTCACTTGAAGAATCATATGCCACATGGTGGATCCTGGGGGGAATGACCATCTCAAAGGGTATAAATTCTCTGAGAGTGTGGAATGAAAATGGCATTGGCGGGGCGTGTTGCTTTTTCTTATGTCGTCGATGCTTTCCCTTCTGGGAAGAGGCCGACTGAGATGATGACACAGAAGCATTGGCCACACCGTCTGAATACTCCAGCTGAATCAGGTGTACAAAAATAATTCCATGGGTCCGGGCGACCGTCCTACAAGCCATCCAGTCGTTATACATCTGGGACCCACAGTCGGAAACTTTCTTCCACTCACCTTCATCGTCGCTACTGCTACCTGCTCTCAGATAGACACCTACCACTTGTGTCGGGGCTGGGCCCAACATGATTATGTATTTGTTAATCTGGTCTTGGATCATGTCCTTGAACACATTTTATTTCTTGATGGTGTGTTCAATGTTCCGTTGATAAGGGTAGTAGTTGGGGTGATCAGTGAGATTCACCTCTTATGGCTTCTGACACTCAGGTGGTCACACAATTATATTCTCAAAGGTGATGTGGAATTAGCCCGGGACCTGAGCCATTACAAACGAGTAGTTATAATACCTTCTGTCTGTAATGGGGGATCTATGAGTCTGACCCTGAGGGGGGGCCGTAGGAGGCTTTCAAGGAAGCATAACATGATTATATCACCTTGGCGGTGGCGGTACATTACGCGGGAGAGCCTGCCGATTCTAAGGATGGTGCTGGGCTGGAAGTTTTGCCTGAGGTGGAGGGCCTCTGGGAGGCTGCCGGGCCGGTGCTACTGGTAGAATCTCTAGTTTCCTGGGGGATTATATATGAGCTACCGTGGCATGCTTGGCTCTTGCAGCCCGCCTCGCTGTGATTACAAGGGCAACAGGCATGCCTGACTGGCCTATTTCAGGGCTTCTTCGAGGTGTTGGTCCTTATCTATGTAGTCTCAAAACCCTCCAGGATAATTCTGAGTGGTCAGGGAAGGAACCACTTCCATCATGACATTCCCCACGCACATCTTCAGTAATTCTTCTTGAGTCAGTGGCATGTTATGGGTGAATGTAATCCCCTTCCATCTGGCGATGAAGTCCGCGGCTTTCTCATCGGGCCTTTTCATGCAACTGAATAGGTCTACAATGTTCATCTTCTAGGTGGTATATCTATACTGTTAGAGGAAATTCTTGTGAAGTTCCTCCCATCTTGTTACAAACCCAATGAGGAGCTGGCTGTACCAGACAAATGTTGGCCCCTCTAGTGTCTGAACAAAGCAATGGATCATGGCAGCCTCTGGTTGGGCCTGGGTCCATAACAAAGGCCCACACCTTGAGTTACAGTGGGACAGCTGCTACGGCATATCCCCCATCACATTAAATTGGGAGAAATTGGTATTCCAAAATCTCATGGGTGCTGGAATGTCATCTACCCATGTCGGGTATGGATTGCCTACGGAAGGGATATACACCTGTCACATTTCCAAAGATTCCAGAAGGGCAATGAGCACCTCCATTGGATCTTCTGGAGACAGTTCCCTGTCCTGATGAGGATACCTAAACATGAGAACATTTTCTGTCTCTTCAATACGGTATTCAAGTTTTTAGGCTTCTGGATCCGCTGGTGGAACGACCCATGGGGGGACCGGAGGAGCCCAAATAGGGTTACATGGATTTTCATGTCTCTCGGGACGGTTCGACGAGACATACCACTCCCTCTTATCATGAGCTCTGGCTTTCGCCCTGTTAGCGAATATAGCATGATCAGGGTTTCCTGGGAGAATCTCCTTGAGGGTTAGTTGTTCCTGCCCCTGCTGCCCTGGCCTAGGAACATAGTAGTCGGGTCGCCACTCTTTAATGTGTTCATCCATAAGTTCATCAACCAACTTCATCTGCCTAGATTACTGTTGGCACATCTTGGCCTTCTCGAGGTCCTCTTCCATCTTCTGCACTGAGGCGGACGGGTCAGAGTGCTTGACAGATCCAACATGATCTTTGCCTTTATTGAAATTCTGACTCAATACCAATTTCTCGGTGGGTGGAGGGAGACCTACGAGGTTCCACTGGTGGTGAGTAATCCTCCATGATGGGTCTAGTGGCAGTGTGTCCTCAGGGGGGACGTCCCCATAGAAAAGTACCAACTCATTCATCTCTCCAGTCAGATCGGTCATGTTGACTACCACTCTTCTCGAGGGAATGTCCTCATCGTCTCCTAGCGAGTCAGAGATCAGGTAAATCGCATTGAAGAGATGGGAAGCGTACTACCTCTATCCATAGACGTTCTTGTGGGGGGGGGGGGTAGCCTTTCTAATAACTTCATGGGGTACATTAAAACTCTGAACGCATTGCTACTGGAGGGCCATATGGTTGCTAGGTGACTCAGGGTTCCAGACCGCAGGAAGTGTGTCCAGGTCAACCAGATGAAATTTCTCACTGATTTCATTTAGGATCTCTTGGATCTTGTAATAAGTCACTCACTGGTGGATAAGATGGAAGTGAGTCACCCTGAGAGTCTGGTGGAAACATTCAGACTCTTCCAGGGTGAGTGATTTTGGCATACCAAAATTTGATCATGTGACCGGCGAAAACTTCTCAGGGAAGTGGCCCACTACTTGGATGGTCTAGAAGCTCCTCGGCTCAGATTCACGGTCTGTACCTTTAGTTTTCCACTCATCAAGTGAGGGTGGCTGAGGAATAGGTAGGAGCGTTGAGGCAGGACGCTGGGTCGGTGGGCTGGTCGGCGGAGAATATGGAAAGTGGTCTGATTGGCCACCGAATCTTGGGTTTTCCCCTGAAGGTTGTAGGGACCTGGAAGCCTTATCGTGATAGGATGAACTGGTGACCAGGGCTCCTGACACATCATCAGCGCCTATCGAGGGTTGGTCATGTCGGGTCTCTCCTGCCATTGTCCCCCAAAATAGCTCTCCGTAGTCTCTAACTGAGGCAGAGGGTTCTTTCAGAGACGTCAGTATTGACTGCACAATTAGCCTTGGGGAGCATTCCAAGGTCTCGTCCTCCTAGATATTCCTTTTTAGGGAGACATGTATCCTGTGGATCTCACATTTCGGGAGTATTAGGCTGATGCGCCTCATTCCTACCCCATTACATGACTCATAGGGATGATGAGAGGGTTCTAATGCTGAGTCGTACTCCTCTTCAGAGTATGAGAAGTGGACCGTCCTGATTCCTATCCAACCATCCACAGAATTCCTCTAGCGGTGGCGGCGACCTGCCTTCCTGCCCCTAGGTGGCTCCTCGGGACATGGATGATTTCTGACATGGGGTCCTCTGGTTGCACTAGTGTTGTGGTAGAGAGTGTTTTCACCTAGGAAATCTAGGATGTGGGGATCACTTGGAAAAATGTCGATAGGGACATAGGGAGGGATTCTGTGTTCGCCGTTGGTGTAGTTGGGTTGGCTTCCACCTCTCTGATTGCTGGGGTGAGGAGGACCATTGCCGATCGGCACGGGGACATGGGGAGGACCTCCATGTTGTCGACTAACCGAACATGCAATGTCTCCATACACGCGGTCCATGGCAGGGGGATTGACCTCGTACTCAGCGTACTGAGCGCGGGATAGACTGCCATAGTGAGTGTTGTTGTCACGGGGAAGACCCTTACTTGGGCGGAAGGTGATTCCAGGAAGAACTCTATGCTGAAGTTAGAAGAAGGGAGGGCCCGCACCTTCCGTAATGGCGGCATGGATTAGGCCTTCACACTGGGTGGAATTGCCATGGATTGGTCTACATCGGCCATATCCTATTCCAGCGACCGAGAAAGTCGACCAAACCACACATTGGGGTGGATGGGGCCTCGATCTAGGTCGGGTGTGAAACTGTCCATGCTCAATGTCTATAGGGATTTGAGGATAAGAATTAGTCATTTCTTGGTCGACAGAAGTCGTTGATGTTGATGTCCCATTACGAGCATCCTATTCTGTTTGTGCCCGACGCTGGCGTCGAGTCAGATGTACTGGAGACGGTGAGGCAGGTTCCTGGACTACCTGCTCCTCTGCTCGGGGAACCAGGCGGCGGTGTTGATGCAGCCTAGTGGGGTCCCTCACCTGGAGAGATTGAAGCGAGACTCAGATCGGGCTAGCATGGACATACCATACCTCGTCAGAATAGGGAAGGGAGTTGTCAAGGTGTTCCAGGGACAAGCTCCGGAAACGATTGAATTTTGGGGTGGGGAGCAGCGGCTCCCTACGCAGACCTCATGGGCGGTGGGACGGTGAGCTGTGGCTACCTTGAGATAAAGGTGATCCATATCCTAGGTGGGGATGACCCCTCCACCTCATACCTACTTACAAGTTCATTAATTACCCTTCGCGGGATAATCTGTAATGGATTGAGGGGGAATGGGTGCCCAGCTGTCGTGGCGGTTGAAGATGTCATGGAAGAGGTAGAACTGTGCAGGGTATCCCCATCAATATTTCCCTTAATCCTGCATTGGTGGGCTGGTGAATGATCTTTGGATACAAAAACATGATTCCTGAAAGCAAGGAGATGAACTCATTAACACTACTAGGAAAAGGAATCGACAACTAGTTCCCCCAGTGCATTTCCGTCTTTTGTGGCCAGTAAGAGGGATCCATGCTGACAATGTCGCAGAACTGAATGCTCAACATCTTGACTGTACCAACATCTGGATATTTTCACATTAGGCCTGCATGGTGGTACCTGGTACCAAATGATGCGGTTAGATGACATGATTATCCACAAATGCACCAAATGCTACTAGAATCCATGCTGAGGAGATGCGATTCAAGTTGGGTAAACCATATTCTATTTTTGACACTTTCTCTAGGGTGCACGCATTTTTCATGCAGGGGACGCAGTGATGTTTCCCTTCATTCCCACTTTCCTAAGGTGTGCGACATCCTCTCTTTATTCTGAGACGTCTTCTCCTTGATTGAAATGGGATGATGGGATGTCATTTCTTCCTTCCATGGATTTCTCCTCAGATCTCATCACCTAGTCCGGGTCTCCCTCATAGATTTAATATGTTGTTCGTGAAGCTCATCTGGATCCATATCTTCTTGGACACTAGTTAATTATGCCTCTTTTGTCAGGACCATACAAGGGGTTCGGATAGGGAATCATCCTTTAATTAGGAGATCAGTCGCACTGGGCATCACTAGCGTGTCTTGACACTGGGGATTGGCATGTCATCCTTCTGTCCCTTATCATAGGGCTTATCGAGAGTGTGGAAGCCCGAGGCATACCACATCTAACATGAGTAATTGAATTCCATAGGCTTGTATCAATGGTTTTCCTCAGCTTTCCATTTTTAACATAGGGTATGCCACAATGTTAACGTGTAGCGAAGACAGATCAAAATGATCATAACACTGATAAGAGTTGATTAGATCGAAGAACCCCCTGTAGGGAACACCGATGTTGGGGCCAGCATGTGGGCGGGTTCCCGAATGCCCTGACGGGGAATGGGGAATGATGTGGCTTGGTCCCACCAGAATGTTGCGTCCCTGGTAAGAATTAGGATGAATGATGGCTTTGGGCATGGGTCTCGATGAGAATTCCTACGTATCCCCATAGCATGGAATAATTGTCTGCATTGTTTGATGAAGTGATGTGGCACCAAAAGAGGTGAACTATGAGAATGGATGCATAGATGGGACATAGGTTAAGTGTAAACTCTGGGATCAGGAATGACCTTCCTGAGACCCATATGCTCGAGGGATAGGTCAGGATGAGTTTGAATGATGGGCTTGAACCTTATGGAGGTTTCCTACATACCATGCCTTAGCACATATCAAAGTCCCTGCAGTTTAGGTTGGAATGCAGTTTAAGGTCATGCAGGATGGGGGAATTTGGGGCTTATGCTTTAAGGCGGCCCTATTATATGGGGTTGGTGAACCGACGTAATGTATGGGTTGGGGGATTATGGTCTGAGGCGACCCAATGTTCTTGGGCATGAACCTCTTGGACACTTCCTACGTACCAAGCCTTAGCAAGGATCAATGTCCTAGTAGTTCAGGTTGGAATGGGGATTACGCTCTGATATGACCCAAGGTGGTGTGGATTGAACCTCGTGAAGGCTTCTATGTACCATTCCTTGGCATGGATCAAAGTCCCCATAGTTGGGGTGTATAGTTTAACGTCATGCGGGATATGGGCATTTAGGGATTACGCATTGAGGAGGCGCATGGTGTGTCATGGTCGGTGCTCACTCTAAGCTCAATGGGGTCATGACCAGTGTGGGAAAAAAGAGGCAATATAGACATGACGATCACATCGCGATGGTTGCACCTATAGGAAATGATGAGGGGCTTACGCATTGTGCATCCCATGGTGTCAGGACATACCCTTGGAAGGAGGCCCAAGGGCGAAAAAGCGCAGTGGAGGATGGATTTGGAACTGAATAAAGGAGGAGATCCATTCCCTATCATGCACAACGTTGTCCTTGGAACCGAGGAAGTGAGGAGTAGCAGGGGTGCTGCCTCTTACAAGAAAAGCTTGGGACTTACACCAATGTGGCTGGCCTTCCCCACTGAAAAACGCCACTCTAATAAGTAGAATATCATACCCTTTGATGGGGGATCCCATCCCCGTGGAGACGAGTGGGAATAGAGATTTTCCAAAGCAGGGGGACCCTGTGTGAGATTCCCTGGGCCACATCACAGTTTAACATCATGTGTTGAAGACGAGGTGCTTGGTATTTTAACCTCCTGCAGATCGGAAGTGGTGGGTTTACTATGTACCCCTAGGACTTACATAACTGGTACCCTCTTCCCCATGTGTAAGGGATGGCATTGGAAAGGCCGTACTGATGGGGTGTCGTAGGGAGAACCATCGAGGGGTCCATGTAAGCGTGGCTATATGATAAATAAATAGCCGTTAGCGTTCCTATGTGAAGAAGCATGAGGCAAAACTACGCAATAGAAAGGATATTCCAAAGGGCATTGATGTTACTTTGTACAAGCCGAGAAGGTCGAATGGGAAAACCATGTATGTTGCAGATGACTGGGATGCACAAGACACCATTAAATGGCACCCAGAAGAAGGGAATCAGGAGTTTGCACAAAAGGGAGCCCATGGGGCACCGCGGTGAAGGCCACTGGGGGATTGCACGCAACCCTCGAGGTTTGCATGAAATAATGGAGTCCAGTGTGAAAAGCCCCAAGTTGGAACTAAATCAGTGATGCATGCGTGAAATAGGTGGATGAGTTTATGCACACATCTAGGAGGATTGCATGAAAGAAGTACAAATTATGTCCAGGCAGAAAAGGCCGCGCGTAAGGATTGGGGTGCGTGCAAATCCAGAAATTGAAAGCAATTAGCCAGCCTACACGCAATGGAAGGAATTCTGTGTAAGGGGGAAACCGTAGAGGGATTTTAATTTAGTCTAACCCAAGGAGATCTCACGTGATGGTGGATCCCAGTTTGACATGGCTAAAAAAGAACTGTACCTGAAGGCCATATTACACGCACATGGAAAGCCGATTTCGCGCATGAGAGCCGGTTCAGATTCTTCATCCCCCGAAAAAGTAGGTGGTCACCTTTTAATTATAAGTGATCAGGGGTGTGAAATATAGGATGACACGAAATTATTTCACGATAGAGGTGGAAGCGCGAAATATCGACCGCGCGGGGTGCGTGCGTGGTATTATTTGGCGCCAGCGACGGGAACTCTTCGCGAATTCGCGACCCATTCCGCATGGGACATATTTTTTTCGCACACATCAACATTTGTTTCGTGCAACACCTCCGGGCCGCCCAGAATGGGTCTCCGAGTATGAATATGACTTCACTTTTTCAGTTCGGAACTTTCTCCAGCAATTAAGAACTTTTCAGCGTCAACAATTTAATTTAAATGTCATTTATTATTTATATTCATGAATTAATTAAAATATAGTGTCTTGAAGAAAACTATACATTTCTCGCAAATATCATTTGTGTTTCATCGTATAAAAATATATTTTTTATTCAACCCATTGAATATTAATTTTAAAAGTAATAATAAATATATTCATTATCTAGTTGAAAATATTATATAAAAATCCATAAAATTATGTTCTAGACACATATACAATTATTACACCAGAAAACCCACTAATGGTATGGTGTGTCATGGTGAGGTTCCCTTTTGGTGGGTTAGCATACATTGTTGGGTCATGATTTAGTTGAGCTTGAAAATATCCTTAAACAATTTCTATCATGATATAGTTTTTTAATAAAAAATTTGAATTGATTAAGGTTAATTCATAATGATGAAATCTCCCTTATAATCATTGTTAAACTACATTATATGGTATAATACTATTGTTCAAGGTCACTACATTGTCTATATCAATTGGGATTTATCATAACAATATATATATATATATGAATCATATGTTCACTTTTCATTGGATATATTTTCAATGGATGTGATTCTTAAAAAAACTTTTAAATGTATGATTTTTTAACTTATAACTATCCAAAATAACTGTGTAAGTGAATGTGTTTTCTATAGCTACATTACATAATAAGGAAACTAATTTAATAACAAAGTGATTATTATTTATAAATTTTCATGACAATAAATTATTCCCACCTTAAAATTTTTTAGCCTTACACTTTTAATTTCATACAATAAAACATATCGGGTTACATGTATTTCATTTCCTCTTCTTATTCCCATGTCACTTACCCAAGCTTGTTGTTTCACCACAACATGTTTACTGGGTGAGTTTTATTATTTTTTAAAAATTTGTATCTATTATATATAATATTCACAAGTTAAAACTCATATTAATTATCATTCTATAATGGTATAACCATAAGATTTAGTGTATGTGAGGTGACTAGTATGTACTTTCACAATAGGAATATAGGGAACATGTCATGTACTTTAGATAGGTAATTTGGGATTTCTAGTAGATATGACACCACTCTAAAGTGTTCAAGGATCTAAAAGGACCTGATTTATATTAGACAAATATTATTATTCTTCCCAAACCTCATGAATTTCATCCATGGAAAAATATGAAGGAATACATTATCATCAATCTAAAACAATAAGTCTCACCAATGATATTATGTATACCAATTCTGTAAAAATTGTTCGGATTTCATATGACACTGAATGGTTGGAAATTTTTCATTCCTATCTTGGATAGGATCAGGTTCCATAATCTTACTTAACCCAACATCATCCCATAGTGTTGAAGTGCGAAACCTCATCCCATATATATCCTTATATGGTTCCTTTTGAAATCTAGAATAGAAATTGTTGTTGTTTGATAACTCCACAAGGGGAATCTGTTGGTCCCAAAATCCTTGGAAATCTATTGAACATGATGTTATCATAACCTCTAGTGTTTAAATGGTAATTTCATAATGGACATCAATAGGAGGGTGATAAGAATTGTTGAAGCTCGTTTCTCTATAGAATGCTTGTTGAAGTCTACACAAAATCCTTAAGGGAAACCTTTGATCATGATTATATAGAATAGAGATTGTACCTCCATGTAGTCTTAAACCACCCTATATATATATATATTGGTGATTTATTGAAGAGAGTAATCTTCCTTGATATATATGAAGTGTCCTAACATGGTGAGGTGATAGAATACCACACAAATGGTGTTATTTAAATTAACTTTCTTGTGGTTCCCAATAATGAAATCAACAATAATATTTTCTAATTTCAATAGAGTTAAAAGAAATGGTTTGTTATAATAATCGATATATATCATCCAGACATGACTTTTTTATATACCAATCATTTAGATTCAAATTTCTCAATATCTCTCTTATTTTTGTCCCAACAAATTTTTTTCTTCAAATATCTATGCTTCCATGTTTTTCATGGATTAATAGACAATGATGGGAAGTGTACATAATCTAGAATATCCATTTTAAATTTATAGTTATTGATGTAAAATTTATTTGACCTCCAAATCAAATAAATCTATCAATAAGAGAATTTACCATCGGAATATTATCTACCTTAATCTATAAAAACTAATAATTTTTCTATCCACTATGATTATCTTAAGAATGGGTAGTTGAGAAGTCATATATGAATGATAGGATGATGATCCTCTTATTATTCCCATATCCAACCTTATAATGTACTAAAATTTTGGATCCCTTATAATCCTCATCATGGATAGATTTGTGGTATCATTTTTACTCAAATAATCTAACAAATTTTTTCTGTTCCCATGATGGTAATGGAATGAACAGTCATAATCCTTGATCATCTCTAAAAATATATATTTATATATATTAATATCATTTTTTAGAATATAAAATTGAATATTTTATGATCTGGATCCATGTCACACTTCTCCCCATATATATAATGTCACCAAATATTTAATGTGAATATCACCGCAACAAATTATATATCATTATTCAGTTAGTTCTTCTCATGATTCATTAATTTGTGGGTGGAATAGGTGAAACCTTTTTTATCTTTCACGATTAAACATCCCAAGACATTTTTCAGTGAATCGTTATAGATTATAAAACCTTTCTAATTTTTGGTTAATTTGAGAACATGTGCAATTATTATCCTCTTCCTCATATATTTAAAAATTTCACAGTATTAATTATTCAAGACATTAATGACTCCATTATTAGTAAACATATTTATAGGGTATGAGAATAATGAGATGTTTCTCAAAAAAAAATGATAGTACCAAGCTATTCTAAGAAAAATATGGATTTGTTGATAGATCATAATCTTGGACATACTTTAATTTAATCTATATAAAGGGTCCACATATAATCCTTTCATAGTGATAACATACCCCATTAATGTTACATGGTCTTGGAATAATTTATATTGATAACTGAACCACTCAAATAGGAGTAAGAATAGACAATTTTTTGGGAAACATGTCAATGAATTCCCTCACAATGGGCATCTTACTGAGGATGATCTTTTCTTCACTCTTAATGATTTTACCTTGATACAATTTCTCACAACATAATAATATCTATTCTTGAGATGTTTATACTAAAGTATATTTATCCTCAGCCTTCCACATTTATATAATCAATGGGTGATTAATGAATAATAGTTTGATTTACTTATCCTAGAAATTTATATTTGATTTATAACTGGAATACCATTCCATAAATAGTATTATAAAAAATTAAAAAAATTGGATATTTATAATATATTAATGATTAAAGTTCACAAAAAAATCCACTTTTGATATAGTAATCTTATAATTTTTTTATGATGATATCAAACCATTTTAGGTGGTAAAACAATGTTTATAGAGAACGTAAATGATATTCCAAATCGACATCAATCAAAATACGACAAGACATATACAATTACAAAAATAGTGTTTTTCCATAAATCAGTCATCATACAACATCTCTACATAATAATTTCATTATTCCCTTGATCATAGATATTATTGGTTCTCATCATGCATGTTATCCCTTTGAATATTTAATTAGCTTGGATAATTCTCCATTTCTCCACATTTATGACATAGAAAATTTAATGGTACATTGGATTGAACATTATTTACCTCAATAATTTTATTCATTTTTTCATGGAAATTTAATATATTATACTCTATTTTTACACGTATAAATAATATTCCATTTTTTTAAGACATTTCACTTTTTAACTCATTCCAAATTCATTTCAAAAAGGAAATATGGTCTTTATTACTTTATCACCTTTATCAATTGAACATTTTTGTGAGTATATCATCCTATTGTTTTAAGTATTTTGATATTAAACTATGTTACAATTATTAATTATGATTTTTTGTATATATTTTTTAGAATAACTCATTATTTATTAATTTATCTTCAATCTTGTTAGGTATCAAATATGGAAAATAATCACATTTCTTATCACATTAGTGGCTGATATGGTTCCTCCAATTTTCATAAATTAAATATAATTAAGTGAAAGGAATGACTAATTATATTAAAACTATTAGACATTGAAATATGAAACCATAATCATTAAGGTGATAACACATAAATGAAATATATTACTTAACAAGTGAATTTATAGTATTAAATTTATTTTATTAATGATCTATTTCATAATATAAAATATTGTGGGTATTTTCCCCCCTAATAATGGTTTTAAATGAGATTTTGAATCCACCAAAGCACATCCCATGATTGATTCAAACCATGTGTGCACGAATTCTTAAGTTCATAAACCAATTTATGGTGGGTTCTAGCTCAATACATTGTTTTTTATTTTATTACCCTATTGTACATTTTTTCCCTTTCAACATAAACTAGTAACATCAAGATAAGGATGTATTTTTATATAAAAAACTTATTCTTTAAATCAATAAAATTTATTACTGATTTCAAATTTTTATTAATATCCCTAAATACGTCTCTATATTTTTTAAATCAAAATGAAATAAATAATTAGAATTTACTCGAATACCAACATTGAAAACCCATAACATTAATACACCATAATTAATAATTAATTAAATGAAGGTGCACATTATAAAATAACATAAGATCATGAATCCCAATTAATTTGGTAAATTAGCTAAATTTCCCATCAATAAGATACTTGGATAAATCAAAATTGTAGAAAACTACCTTAACAGGCACTAGAATTCCATTGCTCTTTTTAAATTGCTCTAAAATAACATGGGGACATAGATAAAAAAGGTTTGATCTATAAATCCTTTTATGAAAGTAATTAGATAATAACATGAAAAAATTATTAAATTCTAGTTAATAAAAATTTCAATTGGTTATTAAAGGGGTGAGAATAATTAACATGAACTTTAATGCATGATTTATAATGATAACGTAAAGGAAACATGAAAATATGGAAAAAAATTATAACATTGAATCAATAACATATGTCAAGGATAAAATGTAATAAAAAATAATATAATGTTTTTAGGATAGACTCACATTCCCATACATGAAATCTCATGATATTAAATCATTACCTAATGCATTGGAGGGATATATAATTTCATGACCACCTGTCACATTCAAATCAGGTACATTCATTAGTGTTTCACATAGATCACTCAACATAGCATCGTATTTAATATAATTTAATCCCATGATTAAGGATTTTAGGAATCGATAATTGATCTACCAAATAAATAATGTAATGGTACATCTAGGTGATTTACCTTGAGTTTAACTGGGGATGAGTATTCACAAAACAAAAGATTGACATAGAAAATCATTGCATAATTTGGTAGCATAACGAGGGTAATGAAATATTCATGGGATGGATTTATTATAGTGAAATATATCTCCCATTGATTTTTTATCATAAGGTCAGTAAAATGAATATGTAATAACATTATCAATGTAGAGACCCTAAGCTTGACGTACATGGACATTACATTACTTTTTCGGAATACTTAGTACATAACAAAAACACACACAGAAGGACTGTAATAGTTTAGTGTGTTTGGAAACACAGAATATAATCTTCTAATTGTGGTGAAATATCTTCAACATCTCCCATAAAAATCTTCCTTTTTTCTACCTAAAACTGTTCTTTATATCTTGGGGAAAAGAAAGCATAAAAGGGTGAGCTCAAATGCTCAGTAAGGGTAAACAAAAGAAATATCAATCACATCATATTCATAAGAACATAACATTTTGGAAATCTTAACCTGCAAAAGAGATCATAATTTTATAACATGGGATAAATCATAGTAGTGAAATGGAATCCCAATAATCATAACATTAAACATGAAACTTTTTGGAATACAGACATAATCATAGATAATCATTTCTTTTTAGTCAAGACTCATTGCCAAGACTACCTTAGTGGACAATGTCCATTTCTGAACTGAGTTCATTCCTCGTTTCAGTCCTGTTTCACTGAACCGGTATAACCTACCGTTCCAGTCATGTCTATCTCATGAGTTATAAAATATTTACCCAATGCATTGGAGGGAGATATAGGTCCCACCCATCTCATAATTATACCATTCTTATGTGTGCCACAAAATCATAAACCAAACATCATAGCATAACCCATGTAATAAAAATGGGATTCTTAAACTTCGTGACATCATAAAACAATTCATATAAGATAAAGGAATTCATAAAAATAATTCCATCACAACATAATCAAATAAATGTAATAATAGGGATAGAAACAGAAACCTTAATTATCTTAGATGGAATATAATTTTGATAAAATGTTTGAACTCCATTCTTGAGGAAAATATACTTTCATCTTCAAAAAAATCATTTCCTTTCATAACATGTCATACAATTCTAAACTAAAAGAAGTTGATTAAAAATAAACTTGAAAACTTGTAAAGGAAGCTTCTTGTAAATAATGTTTAAAAAATCCATTCATGCTATATAAGTTAAAAAACATTCCTCTCGTACTTTTGTCGGAAAAGTCAAAATGTATCTCGTACGAAAAACGAAAAAAGATTCATTTCATATCCTTTACTAAAAACTCACCGAAGGGTAAAATTGGATATAAACAATTGTAGGTGGATGGAAATAATATTACATATTGAGGAAACATGGATTTTGATGATAAAATACACCCCAGTAAATACTAAAGTATAAAAAATATCGGATAAAAATGAGATTGTGATATTTCCCTTAC
Organism: Viscum album; assembly: GCA_963277665.1. Taxonomy (NCBI): domain Eukaryota; kingdom Viridiplantae; phylum Streptophyta; class Magnoliopsida; order Santalales; family Viscaceae; genus Viscum; species Viscum album. The sequence continues at coordinate 845,118,466 of OY728151.1, forward strand.
CATAGGTCCGATTTGCATCATATCTGTCCGAACCTCCTATTCTTTGAAGCACCTTTTTGAGATCTCCTTTTAGGGCACTAAAATTAGTCTTTGAGGAAGACCAGAACCTCTAGGATGTTTCTAGGGAAGTGGAGAAGGGAATTTGGCAGGGGTGGGCCGAGCGTGAAGGCTCAAAGTGGTGTGAGGAAAAGAGGGAGGAGGTGCCCTTTTATAAGGGAGGAGAGGGGAACCTTTGGAATAACAAAAACTATTATTTTATTATAAAGTCAAATTCTGTTTTAAATAGCTCCAAATTGATTCATTTCGAATATATGGTAGGGATGGGTTGAAATACTCTCATCCAATAGAATTTAGACATGTTTAGGTTCCTATTTTAACCTTATCATTTAGATTTTATATCAAGTAAAATAATTTTACTTTTACCGTGTCTTTTTGAGTTCTTATACTATAAGGTTAATAAACATAGAATAAGAAGCCAAACGAACCCCAAGTTGTTTATAATTAATATATATAACCATATCTAAATCATTTGGACGAGCCTTATATTTTTAGGAATAAAATAACAATTAATAATATAATATTTGTTTTAAAAACTATTTTATGTCAATTTTGACACTATCTAGTAATTGATTTTTGTGAAAATCATAAAAGAATGATTAGTTCGAATTTTTTTAATAAATCAGTAATAAGATGCCATATTAACCTATAAAATTTGTTGATTTCATAAAAAGTCTGAAATTACATTTATTTAGGTATTTATAACATCAATTATGTCAATATTTCATTAATAAGATAACTACTGCGTCATCATTGTGTCATAAATAAATTAAATTATTTAATGTCTCAAAATTACAAATAAAATACCATTATGTATGAAATCCTTTTAGATTTTTAATGACTATTTATAGTCAAATTTAACTTATGTATAGCCCTATATTAAAAATTATTTACTTATTAATCTTTGATTTTAACTATTTTAACCCTTCTTTAAATAAATTAATAATAAATGTCTTAATCTAATCCCAGTGGACCAAAATGGTCATATTTTATTCCTAAGGTTTTTATTGGTCGAATTACACTTATCCAATAGAATTAGGACATGTGTTAGGGTAATAATATTATCATTTTTACCTTTAATTACCTTATTTACTTTTAACCGTGGTAAAAAAAAGTAAAAAGTTACTAATCACCAAAAATTATTTTCATCTCATTGAACCACATTTTACTTACTGACATCAGCCGGGTCTCTCGGACTTCTGAAATTTCACTCATAGAAGCGGTATAATTATGTTTTATGAAAAATTCATTTTTCATATCTACCACTTAGTGGTTTCACTATTCATCAAAAAATGAAAGTTTCCAGCAAAATACCAAAAATTAGGCCTAAGATATATTTGATATTATGAAATCAAAAATGATGTCTAATTTAGAAAATTCATAACATATCAGTCGAATTAATTAATTAAAAAATTAATTCATGTCGTCAAAATAAATAGTGTGTTCTTAAGAGATAATAACTATCAAAAGATTGACACTTGTTTATGTCTGGTTTAAATGTGAAATTACATCGAATGACCAAAAATGAATTAAATTGTAAAAATATATTCTAAATATATTTTAAAACCACTCAAATTAATAATTTATCAATATTAATTATTTCGATTGAAATAGTTGTTTTTAATTACAATTTAGTAATATTCACTATTCATCAAAATATAAAAGTTATCCGAAAAGTACCAAAATTTCTCCCTAAGCTAATTTCGATATTCCGAATCCAAAAATGAAGTCCATTTTGAAAACTAAAATTTAAAAAAGTGGTTATTACTATTCATAACGGCTAGTTTTAATAATATTTTAATAGCATATTGTTGTTTAGTGAAACCCGGTATTGCGTACTACACACACTATCGAGGAAGGTCGCGATTGCGTGTAATGCAAGGCAAGTCAATGATGCGTGTTATGAAAGCTCCTTTTGGTGTAGCGTACAATACAAGAAATTATTAAAATTAAAAAGAATATTTTTCATAAAATCTCGGGCTGTTACATTCTACCCCCCATAAAATGAATTCGCCCTCGAAACTCGTCGGGGTTATAAATGGTTTACTATTCGGAAGTATCTTTAATAGAAACCCACATCGTAACAAGGAATACCAAAATCAATCATTAAAAACAAATTTATGAAACGTAATGGTTACCCAAATAAACTAATCACTGGGTTTCCACATAGGTGAAAATATGGATATGGAAGTGAAATCTAACCATCTTGCTCTGATGGAGTGTGGTAGAGAACATGGCTATAGAAAAGCCATCAATCACAAAGCCATAAATTTGTGATGATCTATGGTACCATCTGATTCATCAGATATAAGAGCACTAGGACAACATTTTTGGTTTTCAAAATCATTTCCCTAAAGTTGATGAAATTGTAATTAGAAGAAATACTTTCATGATTTTGGTATAGTCTTACCGTTTGTCGTTATTTGGACAACTTCCACTTTATCTCTTAATGAAATGAAGTAGAATTTGTCATTCATGATGTGTTAGCAGATCATGTGATCGAATGATGGGTCATTCCATATGTCTCAAACTAAAGGTTAGAAAAGTTATCAAAAAAATACATAAGTCCATCTATAGTGAGATTAATCATATATGGTTCTTAAAATGGACTTATACTTCATATATCATACTGCCTAATATAATAAAACTAGTTTCTACTAAACAGGGACTTCCTGTAGGCCAGTGGTAGGCGATAAAGTCCAGTCGCACTTCAGTTGTGGGTTCGATTCCCACAGCCTTGTCCGACGCGATGGACTGTCGCCCGTCCTGCATGTTGTCCTTTTTCTAAAACTATATTACAATAAAATCCTTTCAATAATATCCAAAAAACTTATATCCTTAATACTAACTTATGTCAAACATAATCCATTCCATTCATTAGGCTTATCTAAAATACTTTGGTCCAAGCTCGTAGTATAAAGATAATGATTACGTGAATGCAATCATTTATCCCCCATATATCATAAGATATATCTTGTTGGTCAAATTAAAAACATGTGAATACCTTAATCATGTATTCTCTTGAAGAATGAATATCCATTGAACCTTAGTGAAAACATGAATGCAGTTAAAATTTAACACTTTCCGCATACCAAAATCCTAAAAATTCTATATCCTCAAACCATGATATCACTTAGTCCTTAAATCAATCATTAACTCATGAATACTATCAAACATATTAGATTCTCTTTATCCCTTCATTATGTGTGTATCAACTTCTTTCCAAAAATATTTCAATCACTTTTCATGGTTACCGATGCCATAAAATTATTGAAAACCACAATAGACCAAAACATAAATATTCCAATATTCCACAATACTATATAATACATTATTATGGAATCTCATTACATAAACACTTAATCACTCCACCACATCGTTTTCATATTCAACATCGCCAATATTGATTGCATGTGACATCTATTTGTCCTTTTCCTTAAGTGGTTCCCTATATCGATCATCACTAACCCATGGATTAGGGAATTTATTAGCATAATGCCCCATTTCCTTGCACTTGGAGCATTGAAGTGTAATAGGTTCATTCTGTGTATCCCTTTCTTTGTTTGCATCATTAGGAATCTTCTTCACATCATTGAGGCATTCAAATGCCCGATGAACTTCCTTTCCACATTTGAAACATTTACTTGTCCCTTTAAGACAATCTCCACCATGCTTCTTTCCACACTTTGAGCATAAGGAAACATTCATCTTCTTTTCATCGTTATTCTGAGATTTCTCCTTGAAATCCGTCTTTCGTTTCTTGTCAAAACTATGAGATGGATAAGTAACACCAACTTCCATTTCTACCTTGATAGAACAACACACAATTTCTTCATATCTACTGAAGTCTCTTATAGCTAATTCCCTCCGAAGATTTATTTTTAATCCACTGTAGAATCGATCAACATTACTTTCAGGTTGGATGATAAATCCAGATGCATACCTTGCAAGCCTTGTAAAATTCACTTAGTATATACCAACAGATTCTTCATCATTTTTCTTTAGTTCAAGAAACTCCTTCTCAATTTTTGTTCAAAGAATATGAGGGACGTACTTATTAAAAAATAAGTTCTTGAACTCGTCCCATTCCATGGACTCAATTTCATCTCTTTGCCTCATATTATTGATAAGATTCCACCATTGATCAGCTTCACCTTCAAAACGATATACTGCTATGATGACTTTGTCATGTTTAGAACATTGAAGAACTGAAAATATCTTTTCAGTGGTACTGATCCATTATTCAGGAACAAGTGGATCAGAAGACCCCCTAAAAGAAGGTTGACGTTTCCTCATGAAGGACTCAATAGAATGTTGTTCCCTTCTCTGCTCATTTAGAAGTCCAGAATGATTCATAGCTTGTGTAAATATAGAAATAAGATTTTTCACTCCATCTCCCATAACATTTGTTTGTTCAGGAGGACAATCATTTCATTGTCCATTACATTAATCAACACGATTCCTTCGGGTTCCATCCATCGTCTAAAACCCAAAAAGAATAGTGTGAGAGGCAAAAATCATACTAGGGATAACAACATAATAAAGGGGGAGTATCCTCAATATCTAATATCTTAGGTTAAATTCTATTATCATTACCATAGTTCTAGGACTGTATTCTATACGTATACATATCCTTAGGGACATCCCTAGACATACCATAGAAAAATCTCTAGGGATCTCACTAATGTTTTCTCATCGTAGTTTCCAAAGATTGACTAAATCGTTCCTTTGATACAAACTGTAGAGACCCTAAGCTTGACTTACATGGACATTACATTACTTTTGTGGAATACTTAGTACATAACAAAAACACACACACAAGGACCGTAATAGTTTAGTGTCTTTGGAAACTTGGAATATAATCTTCTAATCGTGGTGAAAGATCTTCAACATCTCCCATAAAGATCTTCATTTTTTTCTATCTAAAACCTTTATTTATATCTTGGGGAAAATAAAACATAAAAGGGTGAGCTCAAATGCTCAGTAAGGGTAATAAAAAGAAATATCAATCACACCATATTCATAAGAACATAACATTTTGGAAATCCAAACCTGCAAAAGGGAGCATAATTTCATAACATGGGATAAATCATAATAGTGAAATGGAATCCCAATAATCATATCATAAAACATGAAACTTTGTGGCATACACACATAATCATATAGAATTATTTCTTGTTAGTCAAGACTCATTTCCAAGAATATCTTAGTGGACTAAGTCCATTTATGAACCGAGTTCATTCCTCGTTTCAGTCCCGTTTCACTGAACTGGTATAACCTACCGTTCCAGCCATGTCTATCTCATGAGATATAAAATCTATACCCAATGCATTGGAGGGAGATATAGTCCCCACCCATATCATAATTATACCATTCTTAGGTGTTCCACAAAATAATAAACCATACATCATAGCATAACCCATGTAATAAAAATGGGATTCTTAAACATTGTGACATCATAAAACAATTCTTATATGATAAAGGAATTCACAAAAATATTTCCATCAAAGAATAATCAAATCAATGTAATAACAGGGATAGAAACATAACCCTTAATTATCTTAGATGGGAAATAATTTTGATAAAATGCTTGAACTCCATTCTTGAGGAAAATATCCTTTCTTCTTCAAAAACACTTTTCCTTTCATAACATGTCATACAATTCTAAACTAAAAGATATTGATTAAAAATAAACTTGAAAACTTGTAAAGTAATCTTCTTGGAAATAATGTTTAAAAAAACCATTCATTCCTTATAAGTTAAAAAAACATTGTTCTCGTACCTTTTTCGGAAATTTCAAAAAGTACCTCGTACGAAAAATGACAAAATATTCATTTCATATCCTTTACTAAAAACTCCACGAAGGGTAAAATTGGATTTCAACAATTGTAGGTGGATGGAAATAATATTACATATTGAGGAAACATGGATTTGTATGATAAAATACACCACAGTAAATACTAAAGTATAAACAATCTCAGATAAAAATGTGATTGTGATATTTCCCTTACCTTAGGTCTGATTTGCTTCGTATGTGTCCGAACCTCCCCTTCTTTGAAGCGCCTCTTTGAGATCTCTTTTTAGGGCACTATAATTGGTCTTTGAGGAAGACCAGAACCTCTAGGATTTTTCTAGGGAAGTGGAGTAGGGAATTTGGCAGGGTTTGGCCGAGCGTGAAGGCTCAAAGTGGTGTGAGGAAGAGAGGGAGGAGGTTCCCTTTTATAAGGGAGGAGAGGGGCACCTTTGGAATAACTAAAACTATTATTTTATTATAAAGTCAAATTCGGTTTTAAATAGCTCCAAATTGATTCATTTCGTAGATATGGTGGGGATGGGTCGAAATACTCTCATCCAATAGAATTTATACAATTTTAGGTTCCTATTTTAATCTTATCATTTAGATTTTACATTAAGTAAAATAATTTTACTTTTACCGTGTCTTCTTGTGTTCTTATACTATAAGGTTAATAAACTTACTATAAGAACCCAAAAAAACCCCAAGTTGTTTATTATTAATATATATAACCTTATCTATGTCATTTGGCCAAACAATATATTTTTAGAAATAAAATAACAATTAATAATATAATATTTGTTTTAAAAACTATTTTATGTCTATTTTTACACTATTTTGTAATTGATTTTTGTGAAAATCATAACAGAATGATTAGTTCGAAAAAAGTTAATTAAATAAATAATAACATGTCATATTAACCTAGAAAATTAGTTGATTTCCTAAAAAGTCTGAAATTATATTTATTTGGGTATTTATAATATCAATTATGTCAATATTTCATTAATAAGATAATTACTAAATCATCTTTGTGTCATAAATAAATTAAATTATTTAATGTCTAAAAATTAAAAATAAAATAAAATTATGTAAGAAATTCATTTATATTTCTAATGACTGTTTATAGTCGAATTTATCTTATGTATAACCCTATATTAAAAATTATTTAATTATTAATCTTTGATTTTAACAATTTTAACCCCTCTTTAAATAATTTAATAATAAATGTCCTAATCTAATCCAAGTGGGCTTAAATGGTCATATTTTATTCTTAAGGTTGTTTTTGGTCGAATTACACTTATCCTATAGAATTAGGACATGTGTTAGGGTAATAATAATATCATTTTTACCCTTAATTACCCTATATACTTTTAACCGTGGTAAAAAAAATTAAAATGTTACTATTCACCAAAAATTATTTTCATCTCATTGAACAACATTTTACTTACAGACATCAACCGTGTCTCTCAGATTTTTGAAATTCCACTCACAGAAGTGGTAAAATTAAGTTTTATGAAAAATTCATTTTTCTTAACTACCACTTAGTGGTTTCACTATTCATCAAAGAATGAAAGTTTCCAGAAAAATATCAAAAATTACGCCTAAGGTATATTTGATATTATGAACTCAAAAATGATTTCTATTTTACCAAATTCAAAACATATCAGTTGCATTAATTAATTTAAAAATTAATTTCCGTCGTCGAAACAAATAGTGTGTTCTTAAGAGATAATAACTATCAAAAGATTGACACTTGTTTATGTCTGGTTTAAATGTGAAATTACATCCAATGACCAACATTGTATTAAATTGTAAAAATATATTCTAAATATATTTTAAGACCACTCAAATTAATAATTTATCACTATTAATTGTTTTGATTGAAAACGTTTTTTAAATTACAGTTTAGTAATTTTCACTATTCATCAAAATATGAAAGTTATCTGAAAAGTACCAAAATTTCTCATTAAGCTAATTTCGATATTCCGAATCCAAAAATGAAGTCCATTTTTAAAGCTAAAATTTAAAAAATGTTTATTACTATTCATAACGGCTAGTTTTAATAATATTTTAATAGCATATCGTTGTTTAGTGAAACTCAATATTGCGTAATACATACGCTATCGAGGAAGGCCGTGATTGCGTGTAATGCAAGGCAAGTCAATGATGAGTGTTGTGCAAGAACCTTTTGGTATAGCATAAAACAGAAGACATTAATAAAATAAAAAATAATATTTTCCATAAAATCTCTAGTTGTTACAATCAAAATCGACAATTTGGAATTAATAGGAAAAGGATAGGGATGTCACATGAATAAAGAGGAGAAGGAGATGATACCTTACGTTTGGCTTGGTAATGGATTAGGTAATCCTCACAATGAGAGGGAGTTAATGAAATAAAATTATTATAATATAAATAGGGTATAAAAGTGGATATTTATATCATCATTACATTGTAATTAATTTCAATTCAAAAGGTGAAATACAAATAATGTGCATCAAAGGAAAAGAAAATATTGAGTTCATGTACCGTGAGAGAATGATTCCAAAATTCTGGGATGAGATTATTAAGAGCCCAAGGGGACCTTACCTAGGATGTAGAGTGATCATGGAAGATTATAGATAGTATATTTGGTTTTCAGTTCAAATTAATTGGGGATTTGGAGGGTTGATATAGGAAAATAGAGGGGAGATCTTTATTATTTCTCGGACATTATTTTTGGACATTGTATAGTAAATTATTCAAAAAAAAACCTTCCCATAGTTTTTAACATCGTTTTATAAGAAGGTGAGTGTGTTTAATTATTTTACATGTTTATGAACTAATATCATTTAATTATTATAATAGGTTTTGTGGAAGTGACTCTCATTTGTAATGAACTGATTTTAAATACTTAATATAAAATATAGGTTTTCGATAATTTATATAGGGATTATAAAATTAATCAATAAATGTATATTATAAAGATAAAATATATATTTGGAAGAGAATACCCTTTATGATATATATTAAATGACTTTCGTTTCATATTAATATCATTATATACAACAATTATTTATACTATATTTAATTTGTAACCATGAAATTCAACTATATCCAAAAAAATTATGAAAAATTAATATTGTAATATTTCAAAATGATGATTTCAAAATAAAATTTATTTTTTTCAAAACTATCTCTATGAATGAGAATTTACTTATTTAAATTAAAAATCTTCTTTTAATAAAAAATATACTTTTTTCTTGACCATGAAATTTTTATAACCATTATAAAAGTTATTTTTTACATCGTGAAAATATATAATAATATAAATTAAATACTAATTTAATAGTCATATTTTATTATAATATTATTTTTTAAAATTATTTATGAATTCCTTAAAATTGGGTGTCTTCATTAAAAGAATACATTTCCCAACCATATAATGATTTTTAATCATATCAAACACATATTGTTTAAACATATTAAGTAATCATTTAAAAATAAACAATAAATCTAATCATTTTCTTTTTGAAATTAAAATATAATAATTCATATTGTTAGTTTCTAGATGCATTGATCTTTATTACACCAGTGAACACTATAAGGGTATGTTTTATGTTGTCGATATTCTCTTAAGGTGGTTCAATGTACATGGTTTGGGCCGAGATCATGATGACGATGAAATTCTCCCTTAAATGGATTTATTTGGGAATTATATTATAAATAATGGAAAGGTATTGATAATGTAAAAATATCAGTGCTACTATCTCCCTTTGAAGCTATGATAAATTGGATTCGTATGGTATGATGCTACTTGTTAAGGCCAACACTTCTTTTGTATTTATCAAATAGACATTATCATAAACCTATTTATATATAATAATAATATGATCATTATCCAATGACTATATTATCAAGGGTTGTGAAGATTAATGTTATTTTAAATTTTACATGATATAACATATAAGAGTCCAAAATAACCAAATTAGTATATATGATTTTTACTGTCACATTACTTAATAGGAAACATAATTTAATCATGATGGTGATATTATTTATAAATGTTCAAGTAATTTCATTTTCTTTTCAATATGAATTGTAATTTTATTACCAATATTAAATTGGTTAGGGATTTCATGGATAGAAAGATAGATGAAATCACTAATAATTTTATTCAGGGATTTTTCTACTAGGAAAACATGGGTTATGCGATTATTGTGTGTGGAAATAAATTACTACAAATAGGATTCATTGAGGGATTCGAGGGATACGATGATAGACCTTATGATATGTATATAATCGAGGATACCTTCTTGAAAGTTTAAAATTATTAATACCATGTATTTTTTTAAAGATCTACTTTTATGACTGGTTTAATAGTGTAATTTTTATAATATAAATTTATACTAGTATTTTCATTTTTAACAAATATCCTTTTCTAATTTCCTCTATGATGAATATTTAATTGGTAATATAAAATTGTGATCATTTTTTTCCATTTTGATATCTATATTTCATATATCTATATTTATTTTACTCTAATCTTTTATTTAATAAATAATTTGTAAAAATGATTAAGATTATACTATAACAGGATAAACATTTTATGATTTTTGTGAAATTACAATTATCTCCCACCCCGTATTTTATTAGCCATCATACCATATTAAAAAAATATCATTCTCATAGAGAAAAAATGTTCTCAGAAATTTTTTATGGTTAAGTATCATTAACTATAAAAAATAAAATTCACCCTGCTATTATGTTGTGATATATATTTTACTTAGTGATTCTATATTCTCGATGTTCTTTGGGAGGTTATTAACCCACCCTTGAAAATAGATAATAATATATTGTTCATTGAATATATGTGTTTATTTTATATCATTCACCATGACTATTATATGGGTGATACATCATTCACCTTAGTGGTATGGTATAGAGATACCTAATTCTCCCTTAATAATCATATAAATGGACATTTCTTGTTCACAATCACTTTTTTTTAATACTATGTGTAATTTTCTCATTATGTTATTCTCATATGTTGGTATTTTCTAACAATTCTAGTGGCTCTGTGAGTACCCAATGGTGCGACTAGTTTATGCATGTGAGGTTATTACATACTTTCAATCAGCACTCACATGAAAATGTACAATATTATATCTTAGGATATCCAATATTTGTGTCCCACTAATCATTAGGATCAAACCCTACCATGAAAAAATTGGAGTGCATGAGGACCTTTTTTTGTTATAGATGTTGTTAGATAGCCCAATTTTAGGATGATGTGTCAAGATATCTTTATAGAGTTGAGGAGATAGTTTCTAGGAGTGGCCGACAACCATATTGTTCTCCCCTTTTTATTTAATGTTTTATTTTTTTATATAGGATGGGTCATGGGCCATCATGAATATATTTTATGACTATATTATTGGATTATAATTTTTATATATTATTACTTGGTTACTATTATTGTCCATTCATATTTTAATTTAATATTCATTACTATAATGTAATATATATTATGGATTCTCTGATATTAGATAGTTTTATTGTGATATTATTTGGTGTTATAGTCTCCCAAACATGGTTAATTATACCCCTTCTCCTAAGGAGAATAATTTGGATTTTTGTGAGGCTTTCATAAGGTCACAGGGTTTCTCTCTGAATCTGACATGTTTTGGATGACCAGTCAATGGAAAAAAAAATAAAAAACATATCTCCTGATAAGAAACACATTAGATTGTACTGGAGACAAATTCTATTCATAATATGCTTTCTCGATTTAAAACGCAATGATAATTCACTACCTATTAATAATGTGGTCATTATAAAAGTAATATTTTTATGTTATTATTTTATCACAAAATATAGAGTTTAATAGGTTGGAATCTATGGTATTAATTTAATCCAACTATAATAAATAGTTCCTCTGAGAAAAGATATATCTTTTTTAATATAAATTTGTCATTTATAACTTTATTTTAAAAACAAATCAATGGCTACACTATATATATGTGAGTTATTTTATAATATCAAGATATTTCATTATGTTGAAAAAAAGTATGTGATCATTCTGGAAAAAGTATTAGGGAAAACTATTGTTTTTTAAAATTTATATCATTTCAATATACATAACCCAAATAAATCATAGAATCAAATCATTTTATTTTTACCAGGGTAACCTAGTGGTCAGCTTACCACTAATAAAATATTATAACCAATTAATAATTAAAATCATTGGTTACATCTAATATAAGTTATAGAGGAAAGGAATGATCCAATTGATAGAATAATACATGATCATAAAAGGAAGTCTATAATAAGTTACTATCACACCAATTAATCTTTTAACTAAAAATAACTTTATAAATAGTAAAATTCATTTAGTTAAAAACATGTAATGTATTATAAAATAAATATTTCATCAAATGAAGGAATTAAGTTAGACTTCTAAATAATGAAATATTATTATTTTGGATATTCTATGGGCTTAACCTAAACTACAATTGAAACCAAATATGACATTCATTATTAATAATTTAAAAATAAAAATTAATTCCTTATATAAATAAATACTTACAAGACTACTAAGATAGGTTTCCTATAAAATAGATGTATATTTTAAGCACTATAAAACTTATTATTGAAAACTATTTTTTTAAAAAAACCATTAATAGATATAATTAATATATAATTGAAATTTTATTATTTATATTTTTTAAGAAATTATTAACTTTTTATTAATAACTAGGGAAAATAAAATTGAAAATGTGTCTAAATAATTTACATTAAATTAGTTATAAGGCTAAATACCACCTACTATAATAATAGAAATGAATATCAATATAAATTTCATCATATATTTCCCCAATTTCTAAATACATATCCTAAAAACTATTGGAAAAAATTGCATAAAGAACTAATCATGAAATATTAAACACCTTAATAAAAACATCATGGAAATAAAAGGAAATAAGCTCATAAAATCCATTCATAATATGAGCTATCAAAATCCACAATTATGTTCAACCAAAAAAACTCTAATTTTACCTCATAGTTCAAGAACCCTAATAATAATTTTAATTCATCATCATGAATCATATGGATAAAAAATAAATATAATTTTGGATCTCTATTAGAAAAAGTAATAATAATATAAATAATTTCAAAATATTTCAACCATTATTTAGTTGAATTTATAAGAAATATTAATCTATAGAGATTATAAATAAATAAAATTTAATATAACACATAATTATTAGAATTTATAGCTAATATACTATTGATTTAGTATGAATAAACCCATTGATTTATTATAGGATCATGTTAAAAAAAGAAAATAATAAAGAAGACCAAAGTGGAGATAAACTGGGATCTTGACTAGATAGAAATAAATTGGTTAGGGAGAAAATACAAACAGAAATAATAGTTTTTAAAGTTAAATTACAGAAAAAATACACCAAAAAAAACACGGGCCACCCATGTTTTGAATCGGCCAAGAAAAATAAATCCCTCCTCCAACCCTATAACTCCCTATAAATGAAAAAAAATTGAGTCCCACTATGAACACAACATATATAATGAATATCAACTATGATCCATGCCTAAAATCGAAAAAGTACTACTCGATTGATAATAGGATGGAAAAAAAATCATATAATATGTGACCCAATCTGACATTCCATCCTACATTGCAAGATCCATCTCTATGATTACCCATGATCGATCATAAACAAAAAAAGGAAACTATATCGATAGAAAATGTGTGGTTTGATATCAGTATCATTAATTAAAAACCAAAAAATCTATGCGTTTACATTTTATAATCATTTCACAAATAGTAGATTGAAAAAAATGATTTAACATAATTGTTTTCATTATTTTCTTGAAAACAAATAAATAAAATTTCAAAATATTCTATCTGATACTCTAGAAAGGGCTTTTAAAAAACTCAAAAAAACACTATTTAAGAATTTCATATAAATTTAAATTTGAAAACATCCTTTTATCTTTGTCGTTCTTAAATACCATTTTTATTTCCATGTTATTTTTTTTGAAAGGTATACTAAAATTTAAAATAAAATCATTTCTCCCAAAACAGTTCCAATGAAAAAATAACCAAAAGAAATCTATGATTTATAAAACAAGAATATTAAACTTGGTAAAAATTTATATCTCGGAATAACAAAAAAAATTCATCCCAAGAATAATAAAAATACTGGAAAAGATCATACCTATTTTTATATGTGACTGACATAATTAAATTACAAAATTTGGCTACGTATCCTTATAACTAATAAAACCTGGGCATCTCAAGGACATTAGACCTAATAAGGTATATCATTTTACTGGGGTAGCACGCATTCAATCACTCACTTACTTATAGCCTTTCATGTTCCATCATAATAAATCCCACAAAAAAATATTTCATAAAAACTTTATATCCCAAACACTCAAAGCCATGAGTCATAGTATTATTTAATTGTTCATCTAACACCATATATATGGGAAACCTTCAAAAAATATAACAAATTCAAAAACGCAATTATATGTCTAATTTAGTAGAGATTCCCAAATAAAACCCATGAAATTTTCTATAAAAATAAATAAAATGCATAGATAGAACTTTTAAATACCAATATTAATTAGAAATACATCAACGAATCAAATTAAACATGTGATAATATTAATTTATAAAAAAATTATTTAGGGAACTCAATAAAAAATAATACTATAAATAAAATAGAGAAACATATAATCAACTACCATAAGAAATTGGAAATTAAATTTGATCAATCAGAAATAAACCACCTTCATTGGAGAATTCCCAAAAATGATATAGATTCCCCAATGAACACATACAATACCCATAGAATACAAGACATTAAAAAATCTGAACACAAACCCACCTAGGATTTGGTATAGTGAAATATTACTGAGAGTAAGGTATGAAAAAATTGATTAAAGTGCAAGAAAGGAACCCAATCCTAGATATTCAAGGCTGATATCACAAGCATCCTGGGCTAGAGATTGAAGCTCAATTTAGGTATGAAATGAAATTCATACATGAACCCTCCATGGTAATCCTTCTACCACAGATGAATACAGATGTGTGGTTTGAGTTTGAACATTTTTATTTTATAAAGAAAAAAAATTAGAATTTAAAAATTCAATAACGAAGTATATTCCAAGGTTTTCATATGGTTTGCCTAGACATTCACCAATAATACAACATTTACTAGGAAAATTTGGGCACCATCATGGTTCAATAACATGGTATTAGAAACCATTTTTATCGACTAAAATACCTATATGAACTGTATAATTTAATTTCTTACTTGTTCCACATTTAGAAATATCTGTGCGGTAGACCAATATTCTTAAAATATTAAAAAATGAAATGGTAGAAGCCTTTAAACTCAAGATATAAAATTATAAAAAATAATTTTATAATAGTAAAAGGATAAGTGATGTTTTTGTTTGACAATTATTCACACCATACTGTTTTCATTTAAATAAAAACCATCAGTAATAATGGACGATCATTATAGGGATGGGGTTTAAACTATAGTTATAAAATAAAACTCCAAAAACCACGGGACACCATGAAATTGACATTAATTAGATACACGTTTCACAATGAAAAAAATTAAAAACTAAACATCCTATTATCTCTAAATTGAAGTTTAAGTTTATTGTTAGTAATCAAAACATTCGTACAGAAAAAACTACTTGATACTGCCAATCAACTCACATAAATCGATTCGAAGCAAGGATACAATCAGTTCAGGGAATCCAAACACCCCTAACATCATATTTTGGTTAAGTATCCAATAATAAGTAAAAATACTATTGGTCTCCCACCATATTATAAAAAATTTTTGTATTCCAAATCTCCAAATACATCTTATAATCTGAATATTCAAGAAGACTATATGTTTTATCATATAATTTTATAATTCATAGAAATCCTTCATTTAATTTCGTAGAAACCCTAGAATGTTATTAATATATCACCCAATGCCCCAAAACATTTCCACTAGACATTATTCAAAAATAAGACTCACGAACTCCACCAGAACCGAGACATTATAATCAAAACATCAATCAAAACAAACAAGATGTTCCGTGGAATTAAATCACGAATTAACTAAAAACACCCCATGTGAAGGGAAATAGGGAATCGTGATAGATATTGGTATAAAATTACTTTATTCAGAGAGTAGAGGGAAATATAGAATCCTGAATTTTTCTTATACTTCCAATGATCCGAGTGAAAAATGTCATGGTCCGCCAAACAATTGATAAATATCGAAGTTTGAATTAAACCATAAACCAAACTAAAAATTATAGTTCACATTCAGGTATAGATTAAGGAAAATAAATTTCCATAAAGGTCTATAAATATGATACTATATGATTGTATGAAAGAGATATAAAATTATATAAAAATGATAAAAAATGAAGAGGGAATCAATTTTCAAGATCACCTTTTTATTCATGGATTAAATGAAAAGATGATGAATGTGGTAGAGTTCATCAAAATAGTGGACAAAATGGTTGAAAAATTTGAAACACCCATAAAATATAATCTATAAGAGTGGGATTCCTTCAAATAATGGATATTATATTGGTTCAATGGATAAAATATTATAAAATTCAACTATAATTATCATGTGTATATTTTTGATGTTTAATAGTCTTGTACTTTTAGGACATTGTGGGGGATCAAACCATACCATTAAATTTATATATAATTAAAATAAAATATTGAATTGGATGGTCTCATATGAAAGGATTTATTGGAAAGAACAAAACAGGATCCACTCTTGGGTCTAGTTAGGGTAACTTGGGGCCAAACCCTTAAAATACAACCCTCTAGTGAACCCATCTAAATAGTAGAACACAAACTTTAACACATCCAATGCTTGGAGTGACAGAGATCTGAGGAACCAAAACATATACATTATATTTTACACATAAGGCTCCTTAGAAAAAAATTTCACGAGGAAATATTCACACTAAAATCAAGGGTCCTTCCATCACTAAGATAAAATCATATTTAAACCCCCACATTGCATAAGAAAAAACAAGGGAATAACTGTCCAAAATTTTGAAACATATTTAAACTGATATTATGGTTAAAAAATATAGTGACCCATGCCTTTTACTCATATCTATACATAATATTTATCATAAATAATGAAAAATAATATCCCAATTATTGATATGATTAGTTTATTTTGAAAATAAAATTAATAATACATGTAGATGAAACATTAATAAAATATTATTTTTTATAATCACCATAATGAGATCCTATGTCTATTTTATCTCTTAGAGGTACATTGGATAACATAGGATGTACATAGAGGAAAAGGGTGAGCACAAAACCCAGTAATCCAATACACTTGACGATGGATCATAACATATGAGTCAAAAGGATTTAACTGATATAATAAGTGACAAGTCCAATGTATAATAATATGGGATAATAACACGAAGAATATGGCATCATATGGTCATGGAATCATAGGAATTTGGTGAAAATAAAATCATGAAATATTTAAATGTTATGGATAACATCCCAGACAAAATTACATAATGGACAGTATCCCACAATAGATTAGAGTTTACACCAAAACCACATATAGATAATCTCATGAGGAAAAAACATTTCGTAATATATTGGAACATTGTTCATTCACACACATCAGAACATATACATGCTTCTGTTTTCTACAAATGTAAATCAAATTTATGGACTACACCAACGAATTACTCATGGAATGAAATTGGTTCGACAATTTTGAATCATATCATAATCAATGGAGATTTTATAATCATTCAAAATAGAAGAAATAATTATATATAATAGACCCTCTTATCTAAAAAAATAATAATATCTCTCAAATTTGGGGTGAATTTAAAAATTTTCCGGAGAATGGGTAGAGGATTAGGTATATAATTAACATTAATATTGGTTTTTTAAGAAACCAGTTAAAAACATTTGAGTAAATAATAAACATTGGTTTTTATGAAAAAGTGTTAAACTAAAATTTTCCTCCATAAAATATTACTTTATTCATTGAAATAATAATATTGATATGTAATATAAAATGCTTTTATAGTAAAGAATTAATGTAGTGAAACGATCTATTTAATTGGGTTTGGTTTTAAAGAATTTATATGAGAAATAACCTTAAGTAATGTATAACCCCATAAAATGAAGATATTATAGGATATGTATATATTTACGACACATATATATAAAATTTGTAAGCATTTAGTAACATAATATATAGGTAGAATTTAATTTAGATAGATAAAGGACATAACTCCAATAAGAAGGGTGTTGTACACATATCCCTTACCTTTTACCATGAATCATTCTACACTATTAATTAATGTCCTAATAAATAAAATAAATATATTTATTAAAAACCTTTTACATATATATTTAATTTAATATAATTATTTTACACTAATTTAATACCATTTCATTAATATATAATATTTTTTTCTATTTTCATGGCTTTTGTTTCTTGATTCTGTGGTCAGATCACATGTGTATAATTATTAGTTTTATTTTCAAATGGAACTACATTTCCAGAACTGAAATTAAATGACATTAATTTACTTTAAAAAATTAAATGATTATAAATACCAATATTGTTATCACATAAGGATGAATAATTTTTTAAAAATGTTAATCTTGTATAGTTATTTCATTTTGGTAGTTTTACCAACCATCTTGAACAAGTTTATTGTTTTTATATTATGTCCATATATTAATATAAAATATGAAATAACTTTTAATATTATTATTATATTATTATTTCTCTATACTAATATTATTATGACCATATTTGGAGGTGGAGGATAAACACAAAGTGTGTTTTTCATAGAGGTGGTTAACCAACAATATTATGAACAACATTTTCATTTAAGAATGAATTTTTGTTAGGGAATTTGATAGAAATTACACAAAAATAATAATATATTATTATATTTAGTATACATAATTTAATATTTTTATATGGATGGAGAATATAATGTTGTGGAATATTAATAATAAATTTTATATAGGTCAATCATGAATTTTACCTCTTCCTTTGGTTGTCCATTCTTAAGCAACCCATTACGGCTCTCTGTAATGGTATTTTCTGAGACCAGAAGCACTAATAAGTATGGTATATCATTGGGATGATAATTAAGAACAAATATAGAAATATAAAGGTCATAGATTATGTGAGAATATTGGGTGGTGTGGGTTGGTTTTTATAAGTAGGTGAAAGGGGTGTTTTTCAAGATTATATTCATTAGGTTATTATTTAGGCTCAATAAAACCAATAGTGGTGAATATTGAGACTATATAAAGTAAATGGGGAATGTGAGATTAAAATAATTGGATCTTACATTGGAAACTATACATTTTATCATCTATTTATCTTATAATTATAAATACCATATTTTACCATATTTTACTATTAACTATCAAATATAATATTATAAAAAAATACCAAAAAATTCACCCAAAATCATTTTTGATGTTTAGATTCCATTTATGAAATCCATTTCTGGAAAATATTTTTCTAAATATGTGACATTTACTTTTATATGAAATACTTATTTAATTGAAAAATACCTAATTTATTTTTATAGTCAATTTTATGACACATTAAAAATTTATTTATTATATCATTAAATAATAATATTATAAAAATAAAACATTAAATTTATATATAAATATTTTTCATGAAAATAAAATTTATTTTAAATAAATATTTCAATTATAAAAATTAAAATATAATTTTTTTAAGAAAAACATAATAACATAAATTATATATTTTTAAACATTTATTTACAGTTATCATGATCAAAATTTATCATATTTTCATTTTAAAAGAAAGTTAAATATTATTTTACACTTCAATGGTTTAAGATACTGTTATAATGACCATGTTACTATTTATAATTAGTATGACACTATTTAAAAAGTTATATTATTATTCCAACAGTCATACCATATTTTTAATGATAATATAATTTCCCTTTTTCCTATAATATCCATAAAATCCATTCATTATTCATTTAACTATACTTTTGTCGACATAAATTATATTTTCATTTTCAAAATTCATATTTTATTAGTAATATTTTGTTTCATTTCAACCATGTTATTCATGTGTCTGAATATTTTTGGGGAAGATAAGATCCATTTATTTAGATTATAGTTATATTATTTTTCTATTTATTATCACATTATAGTAATTTCATATTTTATTGAATTATTAATTATCGATATTTAATATTCAAATTCATAGAGAAAATTTTTTTGGGTTATATAATATGGTGTCTGTGAATTATATAATACTATATTATTAAATATGATATAATTATATAATCAAAAGGGAAATTACATTGATAAAACACTAGGTCATTATATTCTTCTACATCATTAATTTTCTTTCTCAAAATCCATGTTTACATGATATGGTGAAAAAAGTGATGTCACATTTTCTTCATTGAATCCTCTAGTTCCCATGTAACCACCTAATAGAATTGTTTTCATCATAGTACACTGAATATGTTACTTGTCTTATTTTGAATAATTTAATATCTAATTTCTAGTATCATTAGCTCCTCCACACAAGAGATAACATTTAATAGTTTTAACACCTAAAAATTAATTATATGTGGGTGATCTTATGGAACATACTCAATAGGGATATTTGGAAGCCATCATGTACTTGAGACAAGGTTGGGGATGTTCTAGTTTATAATCTAAAACTCCAATGTGATTTAAAATCACAAAGTAGTTGATTTACCTTGATCTTCGGTTCACATCAAGGATTGTTAGTGTAACTCTTATGTCAACTTTTTATGTGTAATGTTATAGATCTTTTCAACCATTTCAGGTCCCAAATTATTACATTAACTATCTTCATCCCAATATGTTGGAGGTGAACATCCATTCCCTTTAAGGGATTTATATTTATATATTTTGATCCTTGATTAAAAACTATTATCATACGATTACTAAACTATAGGTCCCCCATTTATGTCCACTAATCATGATATCATCATATATTTCTGTCTCTTGATATTCTTCTAATATTGAATATTGGTTTAGGAATGATCGGTTGTGATGATGTTCTTTTCAGTGTTTAGATCATGTTGGAGACTCTTCCAGAACATGTTTGTCAATGTTGTATCTCGATTGAATATAATAGATAATTGTTTTACTTGATGTCTCACAAGTTCTATGATTTATATCATTGAAATTTTATTGAAAGATAATTCTGGATGAAATTAATGAAATGATAATTCATTATATGATGATACATTACAACCCATATATATTTATATCAAGTGGATTTATTTATAAGACAAATGAAAAAGTGAATGGTTATGTTTTCCAATTTCAATATGGTTATGGGTTATGATTTCAGCAACATCTCTGTATTTTTCATTTATTTCTTTTGTTTTTAATGAAATGTGCACATTGATATATATTATTCGATATCCTTCATCAAATTCATGGGCCAATAGTTCTCTCAATGATATAGATACATCTTCATGCTCCCTTGGTCAATAATGAAGGTTGAGCTATGTGCATAATTCAACCTCTCCTACTTTATCAATGGTTTTTTAGTACACATAAACACGAAGAAAATATTAAAACTACAACTTCAACAACTTTTATCTAGGAGTATTTACCTTATAATATGACTTCCACAGTCTTTCTTTTTCACATCATCTATTTTGAGTATCCTTTATCATATCTAGAACGGATGGTTGATCAATAATTTTAGAAAGGAATGTTGATTTTTCTTCCTTTAGGACTCACATATCTATCCATTTCAGGTATATGAATATTGAATCATTATAAATTCTTAACATTGATAAGGTTGCATAATCCTTTATACATAGATAATCTGACACTATATATTCCTTCCATAAATGGTAGTGTACTGAGTTGTCATATCACTTCATTATCTCTAAAAATATTCATTGGAACATATTGGGATACTTCTATGTGAATATATATTTTAGGCTTTTATTATATATATATATTTCAATCATATCCCCCTAAAGAAAATTCTACCATGGCTATAATTCAAATATCATTGAATCTAACTCGAAATCGTGGGTTTGATAGTTCTATACATGAAATTTTAATTACCTTGACTAATAGGCTATAACATTACCATTCATTATTGGAACTTATATCATCCGTTTTTTTAAAGAATCAATGTATACCACGAATGGTAACCTACATGTGGGTATTGTTTGTAATGGTGTAGATAAAACCCAATTTCTTTATTCCTTGAAGTAATCTTCACATTTTTTGTTCGAAACTAACTATACTCCATTTTGAGTAATTATTGATATAGGGTTTTAAAATCATGATACCTATCTCAAAAATCAGTAGTAACACACAAATTTTCAATAAAACTATGAAGATCTATAATAGATATTTTTTTGGACGTCACCAAAATTTCATTTATCAAATAAGGGTCAATAGATATAACCTTTCTAGTTAAAACATGACCTATGAATTGAAGGACACTGAAACAACCTGAGAGGGGAGGGTGATTCAGTGTGTCAACTTTTTCATTTAAACTAATTGATCATGTTCCAACATTGGAAGGAAACTATTAAACCTATCTGATGAGAAAGTTCCTAAAACAAAAAATCACATGAAAAGTTAAGACACATCAATATTACTTGGTTCACCACTAAGGACTACGTCTAATGAGAAAACACTGACAAGATTTCAGTCATACTAATTTTCACTAATATTTACTAGTTATGGTGTATAAATGATTAACACAATCACTATGTTCCTGGCACGCTGCCTTTATAAGGTTTCAGGGATAGTACACTACATCCCTTCGTTAACTTCCATTGACTCCCCCTTACCTACTACGTTGGGATAATTTAAACATAGTTTATCGACATGATGGTTTCATCAATAGGTTGACATTAAATCATGTATCCATAATTATTGATAGATTCTCTATTGAAGTATCATTTTCCCCTATAGATGTAATCCACTTTTCAACATACTGTTGGTTCCCAAAATTGTCCTCTTCGAACTGTACTTCTTCCTCCATGATCTAGCCTTCTTCATTCGTGTACTGGAGTGATCATCATACCACCTCCACATACCATGTCTGAAAATTTCATTCACAAATTCCCTTGGAACCAACCCCCAAATACTACCTTGCTCTACATACTACATCACATTATCCACGTACTATAAGAGGACCAAAAATTGAGTTCTTTTTCTACGTATAGACTATGATCTGCATACCGCCTCCATTAGTAGACTACTTCTTCTCCACACTATTTAACCTTTGTGGACCACTTCTCCTCCTGTGGAATCCTCCATGAAAACTACATATCACATATGGGATTTTCTTCCTAGGAACAAGTCCAGAATTCACTAAAAGTATTTCATATTTTAAAAAAATAATTACAGGGTTGTCTTCCCTTGAACTACTTCTACATTTCTCCAAATTCCTCCCAGATTTTTAATCTCCAAGCTGCGACATAATGAACGGATTA
Source organism: Viscum album (assembly GCA_963277665.1). NCBI lineage: Eukaryota > Viridiplantae > Streptophyta > Magnoliopsida > Santalales > Viscaceae > Viscum > Viscum album. The sequence goes on from OY728151.1 coordinate 845,141,882, forward strand.
GTACTCCATATATAAGAAAATAGATCTAAAAATATGCTATTCCAGGATTTACCAAATCATAGATATGGAACTACCTTCACCACATACCATGCATCTCCAACAAACCATATCGTCTATGCAGTCAGTGTACGTCCATTCTCCCAAAGTGGCAACATAAATTACCACCATGTTTCCTAAAAAAAACCCTTTCACAGTTTCAAAAAATAGTGCCTCATATAATCGAATGACACATATTCTTTTGAATTGTTCACCTCCCACGAAATAAAGTACTCGACCCGAACCAATAACCATCACCGCAAACCATTTTACATTTTGTGAACCATTTTCATTCAGTCTGTATAGTGCCCTTCGTCGTCCATGAACCAATCCTGGTACATGGTACTCAATTCATGTCTCATTCTATATGGATCACTTCCTTTACATATTTCATTTTCCATTACACATCTCATCCAAACCCCTGTATAAAATCCTTCCTTTTCCCAAAAATAAATGCCTATTTTTGAGGCACAAAAATTAGGAAAACACTGGGAAACATCAGCACCTTCAATACTACTTTCAGCCTCAATCGTAAGACCAAATTTTTGGAAAATCCCTGATCAACCCAATGAAGATTGAAAATATATATAAACCACTCTCCAATTCCAGTAAATAACATCAGTGGTTCCGAAAATCTCCCCTTTTGGCATTCTGGAAATCTATAGATAAATTCAATGAAGCATCTACAAAAATCAAAACCTAATACGTGTGAATCAAATCATCCAACACTTCATGTTTATGTGATCAAATATCATTGTAGAAACGAAGAAGATCATGAATCTATTTCTTGTGTCTTGTAGATCATCATTCTACCCCACTATAACATTTATCAATTCCTTTATTCTCCATCATTATTTCATATTTCATCCTCTTTATTTGAACAATTATTCATTGAATTTATCAATTATATTACATTGGAAGTAAACCCATATAATAAAATTTTGACTTGTATTGATCAAATCACCATCCCCTTTGATCGTATGTCCATCATATTCCCGCAATTAATCAGAAAATTGATTAAAATAGTTAGCAAAACTGGGGCTTGGGGAAGCATCATAACCCCCACATGCACTCAGAGGTGGTTGAAAAAAATCATTCAATAGATGCTTCTCGAACACATGTTCTGAATATGGCTTGGTCAGTATGATAGCCACTTGATCATAATTTTCATCATTATCCATTTTCATAATACCATGTTCATCTTTTTCTTTAATGAAGTGATTTCTGATTTCAATTTGTTTTGTAGGTGAATGTTGAACAGGATTCTTTATAAGATCAATTGTGCTCATGTTATCAAATTGAATTGCCCTTTCTTATTTCACCTCATCACCAATATCATTATGTTGTTTATTCATCCACAATAGCTTTGTGCATGCCATTGTAGTGGAGATATACTCAGCTTCAGTAGTAATAAGAGAAGTACATTCCTGTTTCTTACTCAAACAACCCACACATTTCATTCCAATAAAGAATGATCCAATAGTTGGGTACTTTCAATCAATAATATCTCCAGCCCAGTTAGCTTCAATATATGTTATTATTTCACAATGTCTTGATACAGAAAAGTATAATCCACCATTATGAGTTCCGTGAATGTACCTCATGATTATTTTCATTGCTTACATATGTTCTTTTATTGGATTACATTAAAACTGAGCTGCTAGGAATGTTTTAAATATAATATCTGGTCATGTTGTGGTCAATTAAAATAAGAATACAATTATTCTCATGTATAGTGTGGGATCTAAAGAAGTCCCATCGTTGATCTTTCCATGTTTAGATCCAATTGAAATTGGAGTTGACATTTGTTTGAATTCATGCATATTGAATTTCTTCAACAACTCTCTTGCATACTTTTCCTGAGAAATAAAAGTGAATTATTTTTTCAGAATCACATGAAACTCCAAGATGATTCTAGGTTCACCAATCCTAGATATATCAAAATATTTTTTCATGTGATTGGAAAATTGATCCACTGATCCCTGCCTACTTCCTCCATATATAATATCATATATGTACACTCAATCATTGGACTAATCATTCTAATAATTCTTCACCTAATGATTTTGATCCACTTCTCATTTAAATTCTAGCTTCTTTAGATAAGAATCCATGTGAGTGAACCATTCCCTTGGTGCGTATTTTAAACAATATAGAGCCTTATTTAATCTAAATTCCATCATTTCATCATTACCTAGAAGAAAAACCAAGGTTTGTTCAATGTAGACTTATTCTTCAAGAAAACCATTTAATAAATATCTTTTGACATCTATTTGATACAATTTTTATCCTCATTTAATTTCTATGGTTATAAATATTTTGATTGACTCCAGTAAAGCCATCAGAGATAATGTTTCAATAATATCAACACATTTAATCTGTGAATAGACTTTACACACCGTTTGTGCATTATTTCTGATCACATTTCCATGCACATAAAATTTATTCTTAAAAATCCACATCATACCAATCACATTGTGGGTTTTGAGTCTCTTAACGAGATCCCATCTTTGATTATTATCAATCTGATCTAATTCATCATTCATGGCCTTAACCCATGATTCTGAATTTTCATCTTCTTAAATTGAGATTGGTTCCACAATTTAGAGGAATAAATATTGTGCACTATTTCTCAATCTCATTGTCTATTTTTATGTTGTCCAATCCTTAATAATGTTGGATCGATCAATTTTTTCTCTTTGATTTCTCTTGTGAGGTTCCTAAAAATTTTATTCAGGCACGGTTTCATATTATGATCCTTTTTCGAAGTCAACATCGTGATGTGAATACTAGATTTTTTTCATTACTTCTTCTACTTATATATTAGGATATATTCCATGTCCACTTTCTTCCTCTTATTATATAGCATCAGAAGAAAATTTCATGGATCCATTTGTGATATTATCTTTACTGATCTTCACATAACTTATTTTCACAATTTATCCAAGAATTTTATTAAAACATATGTAGGATTTTCAATTAATTGAATATATGAGGAATACTCCTTCTTTCGCAGCATCACCATACATTCCTTGATTTACTTATTTGTTTCAGATAAAAAATTTACTTCTGAAAACACGAAAATATTTCAATGTGTTCATCCTTCCATTCCTTAACTCATAGGGTGTCTTGGTTTTCCCATATAATGACTTTTTCAATTTTGAATATAAAGTTTAGATTGACCACATTCTTTCCCATAATGGAGAGAGATATGAACCTCAATCATTATAGTTATGGACATACTTTTCACCTGTCGATTTCGGTGCTACAAAACACCATTTTGCAATAGAGTTCTCATAGTATCAATCTCATGTTGTATCCCATGTTTCTCCATAAAGTTTTCGAACTCGAGGATATATATTCTTCAACATTATAAAACCACATAACATTGATTGTATATCCAGTTTCATTATTGAATATTTGGCGATAATTTTTCATGCAATCAAGAACTTTATGTTTCTTGTGTGTAACAATTACACAAGACATTCAAATATAATCATCAATAAAGAAAACTAAGTACCATTCTCCATGACTTCCAACAACATTATCAGACCACATATGTTTGTATGAATGTGATCAAGAATATTTGATGGCCTTTTCTTCTTTCGTCGATATGAACTACAGACCATCTTTCCTCACATGAAGCATCACAAGTCTTTTGCCATTCCCGCTTTAGATTGGGGATATCCATGACTATAATTAGATTATATGCATTTTCCATGACTTATTTATTGATGTGACCCAACCTAGGGTGTCACAAGTTGTTTTGTTCTCCAATATTCATGTAGAAAATGCTCTCTTTATTATCAACATGATATAGGATGTAATTTGTTCTACAACCTTTCATGGGAGAATCTAATGTTCTACCTTTTATAGTGAACCCCTTTCTATTGAAAATCACTATATGTCTTGATCACAAAGTTGAACCACACTCGGGATATTGTGAGACAACCGATCCACATAAATATGTTCGGTCTTCTCCAGCTCGCCATTGTCCAGTTATGTACTTCCTCTTCCTTAGATCTTTAAAGAACCATCATTACTGAATATCACTATTCAATCTTTCATTTTAGTGACATTAGTAATTATTTTTATTTCTCGTCGTATGGGATGGGCATCCACTATCATGAATCCATGTGACGATGTTCTTCATTTCTTTGAGATCTACTTACGCAATTTTGAATTTTTTTATTTTTCTTCTTTTCCATCCATGAAATAATAGTTTGGGTAAAGGATAAATATGTATTTTCTAAATTCTTTTCTATGTGTATATGTTCATAATACTCACACTCTTCTTATAGTGGAGAGAACATGTTTGTAAGAACTGCACCATCTGGATGGAGAGTATTGGATTGTCTCTGAGTATTGTACAATTTTCTCCAACTATTCCTCTACGTTTAATCCATAGTTTTATGGCCAAATTTAGAACAATGAAAACAATATCCATAGAAAATATTTCCTCTATAATAATTATAATATAAATTATTCATACTATGTTGACTTCCTATCTCTTCCACATTAAAATATATCTTTGCATCTTCGTAGTGTGACATGGTATGGCTCAGATAGCCACATAATAGAAATTTCATAAGTGAAAATTTATGTTGACTTTTTTTACTCTTCATGTAAACTTTTGTAGAAGGATTTTTTGACTATATATCATGTAGGAAAACTGAAGGATTCTTTTCAGTACTCCTTTCTATATGATATGTGACATTATTTGTTTGTACTTCAGCTGTCATTTTGAAAATTTTGACTTTCAAATTCACTTAATTTTGGTTCATTTTACTTCTATCATTCGATGTATTATAATTAAAGACGATTCCTATATTTCCTATGCATGATGGACTTTGATCATTAAAATCCTTTTTATCTCCATCAAAATATTTCTTAACACTCTAAATAGCATAGAATTTGAGAATTTTCCAACATAATTATATTCTTTGTTTATTATGGACATGATTCACTATAAAGTTTACTCATAAGAGTAAGGACTTATTCGTTGAGTCCCTCAATATTTTTGGACATCTCCTCCAATCATGGGAAAAGGTCATTAATGTCCTTTTCATATTCAGTAATTATGATCATAAGTTTAATAATGTATTATGATATTTCAAAAGTTATGTAAAATTCTATTATTACTTCCTCATGTCGATCAATTTCATCTTTTAGTATGTCCACATATTTTGATGACTCTTCCACATTTTCCTTTAACATTTTCATCTCTTGCATTGATTCTAAAGCATACAAAAATCATCCTTAAGTTTCAACATGAGATTGATATTAGTGGTAAAATAATTTTGTATAGATTCATCTCCCGATTGTTCTCATTCTTCAATGGTAGCCATCATTTACGCATGGGTTCTAGATTTAAATTTTGGTTCTTCTTCCTCAAAGAAAATACTATCATATATTCTTCTTCACAGACAAACACCATTCTCTATATTTTCTTACCATAATTGAAGTCTCCCTTTTTAAGTAACATTTTTTGAGGCTTCTACATGTATCCAACTTCTATTTATTTGTCATTGAACTTTCTTGTCCACTGAGAGGGAACATTCCCAACTCTGTCATAATAAAAACAAGATAGTGGTAACTTGCCTTTTAAATTTCAATTTTCCCTTCATTATTTTTTTTGTAAATGAGATAATTAATTTCATTATACACATTATCTTCATCAATACCATTCCATGATATTTCATGTTTTTTCATTGACTTGTATTCTATTTCGTTTCTTACTCTAGTTGGTGCATCTTCGGGTTTGACTCTTATCTCATATGTGACCAAACTTATTAGAAGATCATCCAGAGAATTTTTGGAAAGATACCTTTATTCAATTGCTGACTCCTTTTCATTATAAAGAGGAAGAAGTATTCTCATGATTTTCATTACAATATCAATTTCTTTGATTTATTCACCATGTAATTGTATTACTCCAAAAAAATTAGTTATTCAATTAAAAAAGGGATATATATTTTCATCATGGTGCATCTTCAAATCATCAAACCTATTTTGAAAAACATATAGTTTTTCCTCTTTAACATTATTGTCACCTTCATAAATATTATCCAATTTTTTCAACATGATCTTTTATTGCATACAGCTCATCACCATTAGATATATATAATCAGAAAGAGCTGCAGTGAGTGCATTTTGTGCTTTGTCATCTGTATCATGTTTTTTCATGTATGTATCAGACATAGAAATACTAGTTGGTTTACAGACATGTATTCCAAATGCAGTGGAAAACAAGACATCTATTCAAAGAGATAATAGATTATAATATCATCTTATTCTTCCATATATCAATGTTTCTTCCATAAAATATGGGTACTCCCCTAAAATTTAATGTATTCTACATTATGGAAATAAAGGGAATATTTAACAGCCACAAACTTATGCTCTGATACCAAATGAAGGACCACAGAACACCCTTAGAGGGGAGGGTTGAAACATGGTGTCAAAATTTTCTTCAAAAAAATGGATCTTGTTCCCATTTTGTTAATAACTTATTAAACCTTTCTGATGAGAAATTTATAAAAGCAGACAATCACATGCAAAGTGAATACACAAAAAATTTACGTGGTTCACCACTACGGGCTATGTCCAAGGATCATATTCCAAAAAGATGTCGATCATACCAAATTCCAATAATATTCAATATTTGTGGAGTAAAAAAGTTTATCATTTTAACTATGTGTCAGGCTCACTACCTTTACAAGATTTTAGGGATATCACACTACATCAATCTGATCTCTTCTATTGTCACCCCCTTACTCGATGTGTTGGGAGAATATAAACTCAGTTATTCAACTTGAAGGTAACATAAATGTATTTTCATTAAATGATTCTTCCTTAAATATATATAGATTATATGTTGAAACCTCATTTTCCCCTATAGATGTAATATACTTTTCCATGTAATGTTGGTACCCAAAATTGACCTTCCCAAACTGGGATTCTTCCTCCATAAACTATATTTCTTCTTCCATGAAATGGACTTCGTCCTCCTAGTATTGGAGTTTTCAATATACCACCTCCTCATACTACCTCTGAAAACCATGACTACATACCTCATTCACAAACCACATTCGTGAAATTCCTTTGCTTCTTCTCTAACATATTATCTTTCTTCACATACTACCTCACTTTCTCCACATACTAAAAGAGTGCCACAGAACAAGATCTTCCTCTGCATACTGAATCAGATCTATGTACCACCTCTTTCATAAGACTACTTCTATTGCATACTATTTATCCTTCATAAACCACTTTTCCACTCGTGAAATTTGCCCCACGAACCTCTTCTCCCAATCATCATTCTCTTCCTGTGGAATGGTATAGACTTCATCAAAATTCTTTCAAATTTTAAATTAAATTCATTTAAAGTTGTATTCTGGTGAACTACTTATAAATTTCACCCAATTCCTCTTGTATTTTTAATCTCCATGATGTGACTTAATTAAGGGGTTATTGCTACTTAGATAAGAAAATTGATCTGTAAAATCCACTAATCTATGATTTACCAAATCATTGATTTGAAACACGCTCACCACATATCGTGCATCTCCCACAAACCATAGCATCTACGTTGTCTTTTTACCACTATTATCCCTAGACAGAAACTCAAATTACCACCTTATTTTCACAATGGACACCCTTCATAGTTTCTCAAAACTCAGTGAATGTCACGTTGTACTGAATAATTTTCTCCTCCCACGAACTACACACCTCTATGCGATCAAAAACCCCTCACCACGAACAATTTTCCATTCCAAAAACCATTTTCATTTAGTTCGCATAGCACCCTTCATCGTTCTTGAACTGTTCCTAGTACATAGTATGCAGTTAATGTCCCATGATATGTGGTTCCCTTCCTTTTCTGATATCCTTTTCCATGACACATCTCATTCTCTCTTATATAGAATCCTTCATTTTCCAAAAACATACTCCAAATTTCGAGGCCCAAAATTTCAGATAACACTGGGAAACTGTGACACCTTCAATACTAATTTCAGCCGCAATTGAACAACCACATTTCATACAATCTCCTTTATCAACCCAATGAGAATTGAAAATAAATACAAACGATGATCTATTTACTATAATGAACATCTTTGTTTCCAACATGAATGATACTCCATCCCTCTATAACTAACATTTATTTTACATTTCATATGGATTTTCATTTTAAAAATCCTCTCAAAAAATTTCGAAATAATCCTCATGGCCCTCCATTCTCTTGGAGTATAACATAATATCATCAATAAAGAATCGCAAAAAAATTCCAAGGTAATATATAAAGCCTCATTCTATGATGTCCATGAAAATTCCTAGAGCATTATTGCATCTAAAAGGCATTAGTATGAATTCACTATGTTTGTAACTTTTTCTAAATGAATTCTTAGAAATATCTTCATTCCTCAACATTATTTGGTCAAATCCAAAACAATGGTCCAAAGTAGATAACTATTGGGAACCATGTATTTGATTGAATAATTAAAATATATGTAGTTGAGGATACCTATTATTTATATATATATTGTTTAGATTATAATAATAAATGATGAGTATAATTTACCCATAATTATTATTAATAAAGAAGAAAAAACACACAATGATGAATCACACAATAATATAAATCCCATATCTAGTGTATCTTTTTTATTATTATTTAGTAATCCAAACACAATGGTGGCCATCATGTAGTGTGTCGTGGATATTTTCAATCACATATTTATAAGATTGATTGAGAATACAACCTCATTTTCAAGAGGAAGATCCAGATACTCTTCAAGAATTTTACATGTAAATTCCTACACAATAATCATCTGTTCAAGAATTATCCATACTTTGAATTCGTAATTGATTCTATATATGAATTCTTATATGGAAACAATACCCACACATGAGAAGAATATTCAAATGGGGATTAATTCTCCTCCTTAAAGTTGTACATAATCAGAGGATAACCTGAGATATGAAGAATGAACTCAATCTCCCAATAGATGATGTTGGATTTTTAAAGGGACAATATATACATGACTTATATTACATCAAATTACAAAAGGTATTATGATAAGATATATTGGGTGGTTTTATCTATGTACAATGAGCAAGGATAACACATATACATGAGATTAAATAATTACTCAATTTTTAGTTCTCATATATATCTTAAACCCTATGTTTAGTGGTAGTATTTTAATTTTTATACTCTACTTGAAAGATATGAAATAATTCATATAATAATAATCATTAGTTCGTTCAATATTCGTGAATGAACTACCATAATATCTTTCACCACATCATTTTTGGTATCCAACTCAATAGTAGTAATATCTTATTCCATTACATCATCTTTAGGACTTGGAGGGTTTTTTCATTTATTATCTCCAACATCCATTGTCTTGTGTAATTGGATCACATAATTTATTTGTTACTTATATTTGAAATAGTAGGTTGAGTTTTTATAAAAACCCTATTTTCATCCGTCAATTTACTGGGTTTCATCATCTCTATTCATCGTTGATTAGATTGATATCCCTTTTTCCATATTTGAAGCATATTCTGGTTCCCATGATAAAATTTCTAGGATGATTGTTCCAATGTTTTTGACATGATAGAAGTTGGTTTTTCATTCCTCCATGAGATTTATCAGTTGATCCACCTGGATTGAAATCTATTTTACACTTTTATCACTATCCCTAATAATGATTTAGATTCCCCATAACCACATGGATCTTAAATGAAAAATATGTTGTATCTTAATAGAGAAACATTTTTTGACTCACCAATTATTTTTGATGATTCAGCTTCAACACACTCATGAAGTGGTGAACCATACATCCAATGATAATGAAATATAATGAGATATACCAGGAATGACTTGCGAAATTTTATTCATACACCTCGATAAACTAATATTCTTTTTTATTTTTTATGAGAAACACTATATTATTTTTAAGATGGAGTGTTTAGGGAAAATATTTATCAAAATATATTTTATTAAATCATTACCATTAAATTGATTTTATTTAATCTTTGTGGTTCATTTCCATGATCTGTGTCCACCACTAATTAGATTCCCCTCCATGATATTATTTAATAGTTTAACTTTTTCTTTATTCTATAATGAGAGGAATAATAATATATTCTAAAAATATTTAATCTAATGTTCTGCGAGTATGAGATTATAAGATCTATTAATGGTGTGAGGAAATTTTACATAATGGACTCAACTGCAACTTTATCTTTATTAGGATAAGTCGGGTGCTCCACATGATTCATGTTATTTTTCTTAACTTGAGTTAGCTGATCAAGTACTACCATGAAGTTCTCATCCTTTTCTCCTATCATGTTATCCATCTCATCAAGGTAATCATTAGATTTTAGATCACATTGGTTGTTGGCATGACATCTACTATTCCCCTATATTAATAGAAACAATTGAAATAATATTTGCAATCAAAATAAACAAAATAAAAAACCTATTAATATAAAATATGAACATATAGTGAATAAATTACAAATGACACATATATTAAAACTTATTATTATATAGTATTTTATCATGGTAATAAATGGTAATTTTCATATATATACTTTTCAATTATTAAAATCTAATCAACTAATTCATAATGGTTCATAAATAGATTTCATTTTTTCTTAAACAAATTTGATTTTATTTTCGAACGTGGTGGTAAATGAGGAATCTTTTGTCAGTATTTAATAATAAAGTTATTACCAAATATTCCCCTTCGGGGGTACTACACCTAGGTAAAAGTATACCAGATTCATAACCACTTATAGTATCTAAAAAGAGATGTAATTTCTTTGAAACCACTAACTCTATAAATTAACATAAAATATATATTTTCATATAGTCAGGATTATCCTTAATAGTTTTTACTAATATATTATGGTGTTAATTCACATAAATAACTAAACATTTCCCTAATAATAACTAAATTGCCCCAGGTGTTCTACACATGTCATTACATAAATTTAAACATAAATATCCAATAATCAAAACCCAGTGATTGTAAGGCCAGGTGTATTTGGAATACTACATTAATATTACATTAAATCAATAGAAAAATAAAACATATTGATTTGTAGTCTTCAAAATCGGATATTAAATCCCTTTGATTGCCTAAAATTATTTATGATAAACATGGGAATACATAAAGCAAATAAGTTATTTAAAAGGATAGTAATGTAATAAACAAGATGAAAAACCATAACATATGAATGAAGTGACATAAAATGATTACATAAAAAATAATGATCATGTATAATAATATAGAAAAATAACATAAATAACATGGAATAAAATATCACGAAGTCATATGAATGTATCATTAAGATAAACCACAACATAAACTATGTTATGGTGATCTACCTAGAAAACATCATGATACGTCTAGAGGTTGTCACGAGTCTCAAAATAATATTTCAAGACCTACAGTAGTATAGTGGTGTTGGTTCTAACAACATGGAAAGTAGGTGAGTGGTCATAACATTTCTAAACATGCCCACCATTGCCAGTAGTGTGTGAAAACAATTTTATTATTTTGTAATTTTTTTTTATTTTGATGTAGAAAGTCAAGAAGATATATTAAATTTAACAAAAACTATAATCTAATAAGGGCTATAATAAATAAGTAGTGTAGAAAGAAGAAGAGTAAAGTAATTCTATACTAATTCATGAGGATGCATATCTACGGATTATGAGGATAATCTCTTCATAGATAATGAAATTTCATTCATGACCTCAATAGTTGAATGGAATAGCCTCCCTCTTGAGAAGATTAATCAAACAGAGTAGTGGTTCTAGATGTTCTCAACAACCAGAACCACCAAACTAACAATGTGTAGAAAATAATTTATTGTTGGAGTTAATATCACTGATACAATCCAACAGTTCAAAATATAATTTTTTTTATAAATTCATCCATGATATTTCTTATCAAGAGGTCATAAAATTAGGAAATAAAAGTGATGGAGGTGAAAAACTTGACTGATAATGATCTGAAATAGATCTCGCTGATCAGTTTTAATTATTAGATATAATATTTTTCAAAGAAGTTGTAAAATAAGAACACGTATATGTAATTCTCATTAACATGAACAATAACATAGAAATAATTGCAAAATAAAAGGTTTTACAATTTTAATTATAGAAACATTAAAGAAATTGAAAAGGAGAATAATTCTATTTCAAAATATCCCGAGAAGCTGCTCCGTTCTGCTCTTGGTATCCTATGGTCTCATCACTCCATATACCAGTCTGTTACTTTACTCTTGGTTTCTCCTAGGACTATTCCCACTCATATGGTGTGATTGTGGAATATGGAATGAGAGTCCATATTGGTATGTCCTTTCTTTCATGTTGATTGTATACTTTTTAAATCCTCTATCATACTCTGCTCATCACCAACCATTTCTACTGACTTAAACATGAATTTCACTGTTGCACCACACTCATGGATTTTTTTCATGCATCATGACTCGCTTTAGTTGAATCCATGAATCTAACTCCAAGTGAGTTAGTTGGAGTGATTATGGATGTGTCTCATTATCTAAAAAAATATGCACAATTAAAATAGAGTTATAATAAATAGTTTGAAAAGTAATAAGAATAGATTAAATAAATATTAAATTACAAAATAAATTAGACTAAAAATGATAAATTATTATTTTATATCAATTTTATATTAATAAATATTCTAATTTGATTATTTTATTTAATTTTATTTAATGGTTGTTTTATGTTAATATATATTGTTATTGAATGTAATTATTATTATTATTATAAAAGTTAGTAATTTATTTATTAAGTTAATAATTATATTACATTATTAAGATTTATTATTTATTTATTTGATTTAAATTATTAAATAATAATAACTATTAATTAGATATTAAATCTCTAAATTGGATTATTATTTATTTAATTATATTAATAAATTTAATTTAATTTTTAATTTTATTATTATAATTATAATTATTTAATAAGCTAAATCATAAATACTATAATTATTTAAATTTATTTTTTTTAATTATTTTTATATGTTATTATTATTAATAATTTAATTTAATATCATTTTTAAATTAATTAGTTATATAATTTTTTTATATTATTAAAAATTATTTATTTTATTTTATTTTTAAATGGTTTATTATTATTTAGATTAATAACCCCCCCCCCCCCTCTTATCTATCTTTTCATGGGGGGGTGTCATTTGGATTCTGTTTCATCTCTAGGAATCCATGGACTTCGCCTCCTTTAGTCAACCAAACCACCTGCAAACAGTGGTCCTCTTTATGTGATGGATTCAGATCTCCACAGAAATGATGAAGATATTTGAGTTCAACCATAGTTTGGTGGTCATTAGTCATGAAAAAACCCTCCTCGTGTTCATTGTGGTGATAGTGAATCCCATCGGCAGCCCTCTTCAGTTAGTGGCGATGGCTAGCATGACTACTCACCCAGAATTTTCTCTAGCTTAGCAGCACGACGTCTTGGTAGCAAGATCATTAGACTAGTACGGCGATGATGGTGAATTTTAGTGGGGGATTTGGGAATCATGTTGCAAATCTGGTATAGATCTGGTGGTGTGACTCGTGGTTTAAGATATTTGTGTGATTTGAGATCTATAAAGGTTTTTTTGATGTTGAATGTGATAAATCTAAAAGACAAGATCTGGTTTGAGTAGATTCGGGTTCATGTATTGATTTTAGGTGTAGCGAAGGATGGAGTGAAGATGGTTGTGGATTTGACTGTGATACATTGCTGGGGTGGTGTGGTGAGAGAGTCCATCGATAGGTCATTGAAGAAAGGGTTGACAGTTAGTCGTCTCAGAGACGGAGTATCGGTGAGACAGACATGAAAACAAAAGTATTGGAAGGAGGATGTCTGGGGGTAAGGGTGTCGGTCTCACTGATTGTTAAGGGAATGACTGGTGATGCATCAGTCTAACCACCTAAAGGAAAAATATTCAGATGTCCTATTGGAGAGACCAAAAAATCACCCATCATTCCATTAATTGTCGGTGAGACCAACGATAGGTGAAAATTTAACTAGGGAAAAATAACATAAATTAAATATTTTAATAAAAAACCCTATAGTAATTTAAGAGCAATTCACTTATTAACTAATAATCATATAACATTACACTAAAATTAATGTCTAACTAACTAGAAATATTGTGGGTTGTGCCTGGATAAGTGTCGGTGACTCACAAATTTAAACTGCGAAAACAAATATTAAACATTAACTAAATAAAACAAAAAGAAACACTTAAATTATTTTGTGTAATTAGATAAATAAATAATTAAGAACATAAAAATAATAACTTATACTAAAATTGAAAACTAAAAAAATTCGACTAAATAAATATAAAATGGATTATTATTTGAATAGAAATTAGGTATTAAAATTGCATAGTTAAATTATTAAATGTTATCACTTTAATTAATAAACATAATTAAGGTTATACTAATTTGGAAAATATAATGGTAAAAAATTAAAAAGATATTAATCAGTAAATTTGTTAAATAATTTAATTGAATGGAAATAAAGAAATGAAGAAAGTGAAAGTGCATTTGTGACTCATTGAGTCACTAATAGTAATAAAAAATGCAGTGTTGGTGAGATAACAAACCATCAGTGACATCAACAAAAATATATCGATGAAAATTAATAAATATGACTTCCTAGAACAAATACTCCAATGTAATAAAAAGTGAAATGAATCATCAACTTTTATGGATGTATTTTCTAATATATGATTCTTCTTAGTGACTCATTACCATTCAAATCCATGTTTTATGTCCATGAGTGATAAGAGGATAAAATTTGAGGAATTAAAAACTTAACCAGATGAATTTTTCACATTGACTCTTTCATAAGTTCTAGAAATAAATTTTTTAAATCACTTTATTGAGAAAACCAATTTATTTCCATACAAACCAATCATCACCTTCTTCATCTGGAATTCATCATTCCCCTCACCTTATTGAACTCATTTTTCCCTAAAAACATTATTTATTTTTCCAAAGCTATATAAATTGGGCTAAGAACTATGAAAATGAACTTATTCAAAGTGTACAGAGGGATTTTAGTATATTGAAACACACCCAGCATCTAAGGTCTCATAGATTCATTATGTGTTCCCAAATGCCCAAATTAATCCATTTTCGAATGATTTATATGAAAACCCTTTATCGTGGTTCATTAAGGTGATTACATGTAATAATTTAAAATAAAATGAGTCACATATGATCAAATTTAATATTCCATTTCCTAAAGTTATGATATCAACTACACTAACAAGTATCCTATATAATTCTGAAAAATAGTTCATAAACAGAATATTCATAAATTCACTATGATTATTCACTCAACAATCATCCATCATCATATGCTTCATATTCATGGAACAAAAACTACTAAATTGGAATAGTTATTAGCCAATACTCAATTAAAGATCTCTGTGAAGCCTACAATTTTGTAATAATTTTCATAAAAAATTATCAATTTTATTGTTAAAAATGTTGATGTAACAGTGGGAATTGATGGGCTTCATTAAAGCATAGTTTAGCTGAAACATAAATTGACTCCACCCCCCGAACATAAAATTCAAATATATCCCTAAATTTGAATTCAAATGTGGAGAAGAACAAATTTATATTTAAATTTAAAATCATATTTTCAAATAAGTAGATTAAATATATGTTTCAAGGTTCTCATAGTAGTTAAAAAGTAATTGTATTTTCCACAAAAAAATATTTTATAGTAGGATTACAATCATTTACAAGAATTATCAATTAAGGCAGGGAAAACATATTCAATTGAGTTCAAATAGTTGCATGTTAATCATGTGGGTGAAAGTGAAATGGGTCTTCAAAAGTTGAAAAAATTAAATTAAAACTTATTTACAATTCAAGATGTAAAAATGCATGCCAATCACCCACAAAAACAAGTAGATTCAATAAAAAATAATTATACATGTACTCCCTCCCCCCCAAACACACTTAGTTTCCTAGAGTGAAGTGGTTTTAAAAAATTGAATTTCAGTTTTCATAAAAAAAACATGCATAATTTTTTATTAAACATACTAGCAATGAAAGAGATTAATTTTCCAGAATCAAAAAATATAGAAGATATTTTTAAAATAGCATTTACTAACTCCCTGTTAGTTGTTTATCTGCAAGTAACCATTGATATGACTCATTTTTAGTAGTGGAACAATATTTCAAGAACAATAGTTGGTCAATGAATTACCGTTGATTTGAGTAATTATGACTCATTAGTGATTTTTTTTTCATTTAAAACTAAATGTGACAAAAAGTATCAAATAAATCCCTTAGTAAAAGTAATGTAATTCATTGAAATATTTTTGTTCATAAAAATACAAAATGGTAATTCCACTCCTTTAGTAACACCCCCAGAAGAAAAATATTAAAAATGAAGAGAATGATGACCTCGAAGACAAATCTAGTGTCACGACCTGCCTTCACCAAAAGGAAGGAATGGTCAGAAGATTTCCAAGCCCGTCCTTCTTTAAGTTGAAGGAGAGATAATTACCCCCGAAACCCACCATCAACAGGTCCCGGAGTGGAAACTACATCCAAGGGTATAGAAATTACAAAAAAATGTAAGGCATTACCCTTTTTGTTTTATAGGATCAGGAGATAAGAAGATGAAACCCAACAACACCAATGTAAAAGAAAAGTAATTCCAAAAGGAAAACATTCCCACACCCATGTTCCAAAAGTAAAATCCAAAAAAGGTGACTAAAAAGGTAAGTACCAAAGAAAGAAAATCATCAACTGCAACTACCCCAAAGGTCCGAGCTAGTATGGTCTCGCTCGATCCCCAGAGTCCTCCTGGAAACCCGAAAGTAGTTTTATATACGTAGGGTGAGAATACAAGTAAACTCAGTAGGGAAAACCCAAAGACTCTCGTGCACAAGTTGGGGAACGTGCTAATGTCCCATGAGAAAATGAGTAAAACAATTACATATCAATGTAAACTATCCACCCAATCATTTCCATGGAACAATCCCCAAATAACACAAGTCAAGTAATGTATACAGTAAGAGAACATCGATGTTTGGGTACCCAACACAACTTTCCCACTGGTTATTGAGACATCCTATGCATAGAACTAATCTCTCCATTCTGTTGCCCCAGTCCCACTACCTCAGACCCCCACACACACCTGGGCCACAACCACACGCAGTCCCAGTGCTGAATCCCACCCGTAAACACCCGGGCCACAATTGTCACATGTAACCACGCGTGCAAACACCTAGGCCCGAACAACTACCACCACGCCTGAAGACACCTGGGCTAGAAGATCCACTGCCACGCCCAAAGACACATGGGCCTCATCCCGAAGACACTTGGGAAACCACCTGACGCACACACCTGGTCAACCATCACACTACCCCGCCCGAAGTTTCTTAGCCTATAATGGACCTCAGGCCATCACAACCTGCCCAAAGATACTTGGGCTATCCAGGAAAGGGAGCAGAAAGGAGCTAATAACCAGCCACTAAGAATAGTGTTGGAAAAAACACCCTCCCCCATGAAATGGGGGTGCTTGACACTATGTGCTCAACTTGGGTGGGGCGCAAATAAGAAACACAAATCTACAAGTATATATATAGGTAAAAATCACTATCCCAATGCTAGTTTTTTCTTTAGACAACCTACATATCACAACAGCACTCAAGTCCGAGTCACGACTCTCAACAAAAAAAACCATTTGTCCCATTATTGTTTCATGTTCAGTGATAATGTAACGGCCCAAAGATTCATTAATGGAAAATCTCTCTTGATCCAGTTAAATGTTTCTTTATGAAAAAAGTTTTTATAAGATGTAAAATTATTTGGTTTTACGTTAAGATTTTTGACCGTTACTTTTATAGTCATTGAACAGTGATCATCTGAGTAGTATAAATATAAGGCTTTAACGAACCCATTTTTACTTAGACAAAGGAAGTGATGGCCTCATCCATTAGAATTTCCCCTTACGAAGCCCATTTGTCAGAGCTCGGAAAAGAGGTGGCGTCTTTGGGCTTTGCCCTTGACCAAGCCCAATCTGAGCTTCATCAAGTCAAGCTCGAACGTGATCGTCTACGGTAACAGTGGAATTTGATTGAAATTACCACTCGAGCGATGTTATCCGAGCCGCCCCAAGAGTCTTTCACCATCGCACACATTACCCTTAGGTCTTATGCGGCTATTTTAAGGGGTTATGTAACAAATAAGTAGCACCATGTTCATGTACATTATTTTTGTATATAATAATGAATATAATTTCTAGTCATTTTGATACATTGTAATAAGTTTTTAAAGTACAAATGGTGTTTTTAGTTATTACTTAATTAAGAAATATATTTTATTAAATTAAAGGATTTTTCAATTAAATAATATTTTAATAAAATATTATTATTAATATTAAATTAAGTTTTATGAAATATAAATGATCATATAATTTTATGAATGCAATTAAATTTTTTATTAAGGTTTGAAATCCATTTCTGTCAAAACCCATGAATTTCTTATAAATGTCGGTTTTTATTTTAAAAGTTAAAATTCACATATTTAGAAAAAATAAATATTATTTTTGGAATGAGGACGTCGAAATTATCCAACGGTGAATTTTTCCTAATTTTCTGAGACAATCAAATTTTTGGGTAAAAATTAAATACCATTTAAATATATAATGTGTTTTATGAGATCATAATGACCCAATGGTGATGTAATAAAATACCATAATCCTTATGTTCGGCCAATATTTGTTTTATCATTAAAATAATTAGGTTTTGGGTTTGTTTGACTTACTTTTCAAAGCATTAATGGAGCCCTCAAGACTTATTCAACACTTTGCCTTTTAAAATTAATTTCCATGGGAGTGTGACTCACCTCCACATATAAAACCCTAATTTTTTAATAAGTTCGGACCTTGGCCTTGTAAAATATCGTTTTCCTCTTTCCTTTTCCAGAATCCATGGGCCATACCATGGGATGGTTTGTGGTTTGGATTATTCTAATATAAGGGGTCCCAAACCTAAATAATAAAGAATTCACTCACCTTTCCTATATAATCCCACACAAGCTCCCACTTCCTCCTCACTCAAAGCCCTTATATTTCATCCAACCTCTACCCTACTCTCTCTAGAATCCACTCTAGGTGCCCCAAGATTCCATGAATCCTCTCACAAGCCTCTCTCTAGCCTTTGGAAGCACACTTCCAAGTAAGGGTTTTTTCTTCGTTTCTCATTTTTTTCAATATTCATTAAGTTTTATTGCCCTTTTAATTTCAATTATGAATGTTAAGGTATGGTTTATCACCTCTCCCATACTTTCATATTATTGTTTGAATTATGAGAGACCCCTTTATCTCTCATTAAATGCCTCCCATGTACACTCGTTACTATGCTGAAATTCTGAAAGGAAACTTTTTCTCCCCTTCTATATTCAAGCAATACTTTTGTATCATGAATCTAAATTCCTTTTCAATTGTTGGGAAATGTATCTATATTACCACCTTACTGTCCATTACATGTAAATATTATAAGGAACCCCTTTCTCTCTCATCAACCATTTTTATGAATTCTTATGTCACGTCGTTACGCTGCCGAAATCACACCGATTTTCTCAGCCAATATCATTGTGTAGTGAATACCATTCCCATTTATCCATCAAGGGTATTCACATTTATGCACATTTACTAATTGATTATAAAGTTTCATGTATGAATTCCACATTCCTTTATCGTGGAATAAATGATTATGTTTTATGAATCCATGTTTGATTATCCATGTGGCACACTTATGCATGAAATGAAATGTTTAAGAAGGGTGCACCCTTTATAGCGCTCCAATGCATTGGTTAAATTATAGTATCATGATACGTCATGTGCAATGAGTGTTGAATCATGATAATTCAGGTGCAATGAGGGTTTACTCATGCTTCAAGTGCAATGAGGGTTTACTCATGCTCCATGTGCAATGAGCCCTGGCTTATGCTAATTCAATGTTAAGTGTTGTTGCCACATTTCCATGTTATGATTATCATGCTTTATCATGCCTTTATGTTCATGTTACTATTATTCTCTATTGATGTTCTTATTGACTAACATGTATTGTACTCCTCATGTTTTTCATTGTGTACTCCCTTACTGGGCTTTATAGCTCACCATTTTCTTATGCATGTCCTCAGGTTATCCCATGCAATGCTAAGTACGAAGGAATGTAGTGGTAATGTTAAGGATGTTTTCAATAAAGATGTTTTATTTCATGTTTAAAGTTTTTATGTAATGATCCTAAGCCCCAAAGACACTAAACCTCTCGATCTTCTTTGTTGGATCAAGTGAAGTTTTATGTAATAAAGCACGTTTAAGTTATAATAAAAAGCAGGGTTGTCATAGTTGGTATCAGAGGATAGGTTTAGTTATTTTTGGGATTAGGAAACCCTAGTAAAGCCTTAGATACAAGAATAAGCATAATAAAAACATCCCTAAGTTTTGGTAAATACTATGTAAGTGGCTTGTCAAACAAATACATCCCTATCAGGATACGAGCAGGTAGAGGCGTCTCTGGCACAGATGTATCCTAGGGGTAAAACCCGAAAACACCGCATAGAGCTAGACTCGAATGGGAACTGGTGCATGACAATAGGCCTTGTCGCACTCTTGTTTACGACACTCCAGAGGGATATGTTTTCATAAATTCACAATCTTAGTATGAACCCTTATTATGGGAAAAAAATGCCCCTAAGAATATATGTTATAAGGAAGATCATGAAAATCTTGGATTGAATCCTATAGAATCCTGAGTTAAAAGATTAATGTCTATTTATAAGTCATCAACTTTTGTCTTTGGATTACCCATTATGTGTTACCCCTAACATTCCTTTTATACCAGCCAATGGCCGGTAATAGGAGAACTCAGGCTAACAACCGTTGTGAAGATCAGTGTGATGATTATACTTATGAGATGCCCAATCCAATGGGAGCGGGAATCGCGGACTTTTTCACGCTACTCTCTCACCTAACTCAAGTTTTGAATAGAAACACTGGTCAATAGGAATGTTCAACCCCCCCCCCCCCCCAAGAAAGAACAAGTCGATATCGAGAGCTTCATGAGACAAAGGCCTCCTACTTTTAGTGGATCATCCGATCCACGATCGCTGAACAATGGCTCAACTCCATTGAAAAGATATTCTCCATCCTCCAATGCTCTGAAAAAAGTGAAGGTTCTCCTTGTGGCTTATCGTATGGAGGGTGAAGCTGATCAATGGTGGACGTTGGTCAAAAATATGAAGCCTGGGGAGGAGATCGAGGCTTTGGAATGTAAGGAATTCCCGAAGATGTTTTTCGATAAATATTTTCCATGCACCCTCCATCTTAAGATGGAAAGGGACTTCCTTTCCCTCAAAAAAAATATGAAGAATCTGTGGGAGCTTACGAGGAAAACTTCACAAGGCTTGCACGATACGCTTCCGGCTTTGTCGTTACCCCCGAATGCAAGGTTGACCGCTTCTTTGGTGGGAT